>OY282503.1:47905325-50386426 GCA_958295605.1 Ajuga chamaepitys
GTGTGTTCGGTGCTTTTGATTTTTTTGCGAATGGTGTGGGAGAGACTGCCGAGGACTGTTCCCGAAAGCCAGCCGACTCCCCCGGTAAGCCCCAAAAGAAAAGTCACCTTTGGCGTCACGTGCGAAGTCCCTGCAGACCAGCAGTGCACCTCCCAAGGGGAAAGCTGCCAAAAAAACGTAAAATTGTTGATACTCAAGAAACGGTGGTGCGATCTGCTGGGGAAATTCTATGATGGAACAACTTCTCGGGTCGGTGATATCGCACGTAGAATTGGCTATGAGTATGACAAGTCTCAGGCACGAAAAGGAGGTTTGGGGCCTTCGTTGATTCTATTGAGGGGGATGAAAATGAACGAGAAGCTGCTCGCATCCAAAACTGATCGTCAAAGATGACGACGGACCTTGACCTTTTTTTCAGCCTGCCTCGTGATGCAAGGGAAGTTTATGCGAGGATGAAAATGGCTGGGTCACCTCTGATTTGGGGCTCGGCCTATCAAAATCTGACAGATTGGGAAGATGGCTTTTGCAAAGTTAATCCATTTTTTGAATTATCTCAAGATGGGAGATAAATTGTATAAATTCCTGGTGATGAGATACTTTTGGAATTCCTTTGGTTTGTCGAATAGGAACTTGTAATTTGATTCTTTTGATGACATCTCTGATGTTTACGTTAATAGGCAGACCAAACTACTAATTGAGTTCATATGTTCACTCTTATATATATATATGGAAATCATCTATATTACACTAATTCAACTAAGTAGCCTGATAACTCGATGGCCCAAGGATAAACTGAATTGGGCTAGCATTTTCTTAGTAAGAAGAAATCTGGCCCAATCCGACCCGACCTAGCCTGATTTTGTCTACTGACCCGACTAAATTGGGTTGTCAAGGCCCAACCATTTTGACAGGCCAATTCACAACTGCCAACTTAGATATTTTGCGTTCGTTTATGGTAGACCTATACATTAAGTGTCCTAATTTGCCGCAATCGCCCATATTTTCAAGGTAAATAGAATAATAGATAATGTTTTTAAAAAGCTTGTTTTCAGATTAATATTTTCACATACATTTTTGATAGGGCTGACCCTGAGAGTAGTATAGGGGGATATTGGCCTAGGAGCCTCAAATTTTAAGGTCCCGAAAAATATCTAGTAGTATTATATATTATGTATATTTATATATTGTCATATAACCCAATAAAATAACGCAAATAATTTTAGTTGCCCGCCAACCTTCTAGTTGATAAATTACTTGACCCATCAATTTTTTATTTACTCATTAGTACCATTAAATACCTAAATCTAGTAAAATTAGATAAAAATGCAATAACAAGTTAATGACACTACAACATAAATGAGCTTATATAACACCTAAAAAATGTGACATACATACCAAAAAGTGTTACAATAGATTTTAGGTAGCACTTTATTGACAATACAATTACGGCGGGTGCTACTTAAAGTCCAAGTAAGACTTTGGATGATCTTTAGTAACACTTTTTATAAGTGTTACTTTAGAAATTATAACATTTCATGATAACACTAAAAAAATGTTACATATAAACCCTTTATATAACACTTTTTTTTTAAAAAAAAAAAATGCAAGCGTGCATAATCTTTAGCTATTAATGTCAAACCACTAGGCTATAATAACTCTAATATTTTATTTTATACGACAGGCTATATATACACAAGTTTTTGCTCTATCATCAATAAACTATTCTCATGATTAATTTTTTACCAAACTACAACCTATATACCTTAATTTTATTTAGCATATCCTATTATCTAGTTTGATACAAAATTTTCATTAATTAATTTTTTTTTTCAATTTCGTCCACTCACTCACACACACACATATTAATAACGAATTCAATATCACATTAATTTGGTACATCAAATTATTTTATAAAATATTAAGACATTATTATTAATTTCAAATGCAATAAGTAAATAAATTAAATAGAAAAATAAACTTACGAACATGAAAGACATGACAAAATATTTCAAGTCCAATATTTTAAAATATATTTAAATTTTTAAGCTACAAAACTCCTTTCTCGTTGTTAATAAAATGTAATGCTATATATTCACACACACACACACACACACACAAAAGTAAAAAAACATAATAAAATTTATCTTATATAACCAATAAGTAAATTCTCAAGTATTCTAATAAATTATTATTTTAGTCGATTATTTTCATCATCTCATGTTACAAATGTTCTATTGTGATAGTTAAGATTTAACACGTATATAAAATTTTGCCTGAAAAAATCATTTCTAAAATATAAGTGATTTAAAGATTTTAATTCTTCAAAATTCACATGAGAAAAATAAATCCAAATATATTTTGTTAGTTTAGAATAAAAGAAATATATAATTTTATTAATTGAAAGTGTTACTTATTTAAAAGTGTTACCAGAAGTGTTACTATTTAAAAAGCGTTACATATTTTAAAAGTGTTACATGAATGTGTTACTATTTATAATAGGCAAAAACTTGTGTGCACCCAACACACAATTGCACTATTGTGCACTCTCCTATTTAATTTGAAATTAAGAATGTATATAAGGGCATTGTTTGGATGAATTCTCAATAATAACATGTGGTGCAGTGTTGAGACATGCGCACGCGGGGTCCAGGTGCACGGGATGCGCGGGTTCGAACCCTGATTTTGCTCTGTTTTTACCTCTTTTTATGTTGTTCAATAGTATATGTTATATTGCACAATAGTGTATGTTATATCGCGTAATAGTATATGTTATAGTTACATGTACAATTTTTTAATAATATATTATGTTGTTTAATAGTATATGTTATATTGCGTAATAGTATATGTTATGTTACATGTATACACATTTTTTTTTAATAATATATATATTGCGTAATAGTATATGTTATATTGTGTAATAGTATATGTTATGTTACAGGTATACACATTTTTTTTAAATAATATATTACATTGTCTAAAATAATATAAAAAGTGCACACATATAAAAATTTGGAGAAGATGGGATTTGAACCCATGCCCTAATATCTAACAATTTAAGATTTTACCACCTAAGCTAGTGTCTCTTATGTGATAACAAACATGACTTAATATATATATTATTCGTTTTACAGAATTAAAAAAAAATTCAAGGTTGCACGCTGTGCAAGGCTTGAACACGAGACCTCAGCGTGCGCACAACAGCGCTATACCACTGCACCACTATCAATTTGATGACATCCAAACACAGCCCTTATTATATATGTAATTCCAAGATTAAATTGGAGAATGCACAATAAACTTATTGTGTGATGGGTGCACCCAAGACCTACTCTTTATAATATTAATATTTTTCTCCACTTGTTAAGGTGAGACTTTAACTACTTAGCTAATGATGGAGATTTATATATACATATATATATATTTTTTTTTTTTATTTGGTAGATATATTTAGTTTGACATAGTTTATCTTTTCGAATATTTATTTTTATTTATTTCATTTTATTGTGATTAGAGTTCTAGGACTCAGTATTATTATAAATAGGACCCTCTTGCATTTGAAAACGAATTTTATTCGTAGATTATATCTCTTTTCGAATTTAGAATCAATGAAGTTAAATCCTACATATAGAGGAAACTATTCAAGATCATGGAAGTGAGATGCTTTAGAATATGAGATTAATACACACATATATAGATAAGATAATTGAGTAGTACTAATTAATTGGCGCAACAAATCTTCCCGTTATCCTTTATTTTAGAAAATATATATAACAATCCGATGAAAATATACATGATTGAAAGAAATATATATACAACCAAAAGTTTGTAACTGTACAGGGGAACGACGATCCTTGAGATCCGGTGGGCCCTATTGATTTTAGGAACGGAGATAAATGGGGGTTGATGAGATCGTATGATTAACTTACCGATTAATGTCAAACAAATAAAATTAATTATCATAGAATTAGAGGCTTCCTAATTAGAACACAATTAGAATTATCACATTATTTATATATATGGTAAAAGAGGTTTCCTAATTGGAATAGAGTTTGTGGAGCAATGATCTTCAATATACGAATAGGATTTAAAAAGTAGTACTATAAATACATACATAGTCGTTGTTCTGCAAATACGCAAACAAAGAATAGAATTGCTGCCAATAAAATCATTCTTCCGCAAACAAAATCTGAAAATATCGTCTTCTGTAACAAAATCTGAGAATGCTGCAGCCACCTAAAACCGAAGTTTGCGATATCTGGCAGAGCAATCTGCATGAAGCTTTCAACCAAATACAAGGATCCCTACCTCAATTTCCCTATATTTCTATTGATACCGAATTTCCAGGTACAATTTACAAGCCTAAAGATATACCCAAACACTTGATCTCCTCTCTCTCCCCCTCAGCACTCTATTCCATTATGAAGAAGAACGTGGACGACCTTCACCTTATACAACTAGGCCTTACCCTGTCAGATATCCACGGCAACCTCCCACTGTCTGACTCTGGAATTCCGTGTGTATGGCAGTTCAACTTTCGAGAATTCGACTGCAATGGTGACAAGCAAAACCAGCAATCCATATCCCTCCTAAAGAGTCAGGGCATCGACTTCAAGAAAAACAAGGACGAGGGCATCGACTCCCGTGAGTTCGCCATGAAGTTCAATTACTCCATTTTGGGTCGAGGCCGCTTATATAGACAGACGTGGATTACTTTCCACGGTCTGTACCACTTTGGATTTCTAATAAAGATTCTGATTGGGAAGAAATTGCCCGAGAGTTTGGACAGTTTTATCATACTTGTAAAGCTTTATTTTGGTATATATCTTAATGATTTGAAGATCATCGTCCAGTTATTTGGGCTGCAAGGTGGGCTAGAGAAAATTGCAAATGGATTGAACTTGACTCGAGCTGTAGGGAAGAGCCACCAAGCGGGAGCAGATAGTTTACTTACCATGCAAGTATTTATGCAACTAATGAGGAGGAATCTGTTCACTATGCCCATATTGGAGAGATATAATTATCAGTTTTATGGATTAACCGACCTTCACGCAGTGGGCTTCCGCAATTGTTCTCCAGTCTCCACACTAATTTATGAAGAAGTTAATAACAATAAGATTGAGGAATCATGTTGATTTTCCACAGATGTTAAATTTGATGTTGTCAGCTTTCATGTTTAGTACTTGAATGTAAATCATTCGCATTGAATGAGGAATGAGAAGTATGCTGAAATAGATCTGATTGTTGTCCAAACAATAAATTTTATTGTTGGTTTGATTGAGAATCCAAATGTTGGTTGTGTGTTTTTGTGGTTAAGGGTTGCCCATGGAGGGACAATTGCACTAATCTGATTTGTTCTTTGTTTTAAATTAATTTAATTTGGTGCGTATGAATTGGTGGATTGGATTAATGTATGCGGATCTGCAAATGAGAGTGCATATATATTCTGTTGTACGAATACGCGCGTAGCTGGTATTTTGAAAATTTCTATTGGAGCAGAAGCCCAAACCCTAGCCTCTTTGGAATCTCATATTTCTTGCCGGCTTCAGAAATCTTTCTTCCTCGACGCATCTGTTTTTTACCTGTTCGGCAATTTCAACTGTTTGGGCAGCAACCGTGTTTTGAATTTTGGCTATGCGATCATTCTCAACTCATCTCATATTTTGCGACAATTTTGCATTGGCAAAAACTTGTGTGCATAAGATGTACATTAAGCCTTATTGTACACCCTGCCCCACCTGCCCACCACCTACGCTCAATTTGTGACCCGACTCCAGGTCTTTTTTTTGTCTTCCTGCCGCCAAACAAGTTGTATAATAGGTGCACAGTAAATCTTGAACGTTAAAAGATTGTTGGCTGAGTTGGTGGGTAATCGCCCTCCCTCTCAGTAGGGTGCAGGTTCAAATCTATCTTCTAGTAGAAGGTTACACATTTATTTTCTCTTTCGGTGTTTTTATATTTTTAAAGAATAACATTCTACTTTTATTAATTAATTAAATACCAAAAAATAAACTAACAATTAATTTAATATTAATGAAACATAAAGTAATAATTATTATAGTTTTAGAATTTTTAGTGTTGATTTTTTAAATTTCTTTATTTTTTATTTTATAATTATATTTATTCATTTTTTTTTCTAAATATATGTAATTAATGAATTCATTAGTTATTAGTCTCTATTTTAAAAAATAGTAATAAATTAATAATAATATTTCTTTAGTAATTGTTTTCTAACTATATTTTATTAATACTCTAAGTTATTGTTAAATACTATCCAATTAAGTATTAATTAATTAATTAATATCAAAAAATAAACTAATAATTAATTATAGGTTTTATATTTTTATTATTAAGATTTCTTTTAGAAAAATCTTTTTTTTTCTATTATATTTATATGTTTCAAATATTAATTATTAAAATAAATTAATAATTAAATAAGTAATGAATAATATTATTTTTCCAAGTTACAGTATATTTATTGTCTGCTTATAGTCGATATTATGTTGCCTAATAGTATAAACTTATTTGTTACAGTATATTTTTTTTGTATATTATTATATATTTGTTTTTTCACTTTGTAGTATAATTATTGTTACCTTATAAGTATAAGTTCATTTTAGTAATACATTGTCAATTTACAGTATAATTATTTATTTTTTGTATATTACTCAATAATGATTTTCCAGGTTATAGTATATTTACTCGCTGCTTATAGTATATATTATGTTGCCTAATAGTATAAATTTATTAGTTACGGTATAATTTTTTTTGTATACTACTGTATATTTTTTTCTAGCTTATAGTGTAATTATTGCTCTCTCATAGTACAAATGATCTTGCTTAAAAGTATAATTTCATTTTAGTAGTTTATTTTTCAGCTTATAGTGTAATTATTGTTCCCTTATAATATATTATCTTGCTTAAAAGTATAAGTTCATTTTAGTAACACATTGTTTACAATTTACAATATAATTTACTATGTTATAGTATATTTACCGTTTGCTTATAGTATACATTATGTTGCATAATAGTATCAATTTATAAGTTATAGTATATATATATATATATATATATATATATATATATATATATATATATATATATATATTTGTATAATACTGTATATTTATTTTTGCAGCTTACAGTATAATTTTTATTCCCTTATAGTATATACTAACTTGCTTAAAAGTATAAGTTCAGTTAATAATAATAATAATAGTAGTAGTAGTAGTAGTAGTAGTAATAATAATAATAATAATAATAATAATAATAATAATAATAATAATAATAATAATAATAATAATAATAATAATAATAATAATAATAATAATAATAATAATAACAATAATAATAATAATAATAATAATAATAATAATAATAATAATAATAATAATAATAATAATAATAATAATAATAATAATAATAATAATAATAATAATAATAATAATAATAATAATAATAATAGTAGTAGTAGTAGTAGTAGTAGTAGTAGTAGTAGTAGTAGTAGTAATAGTAATAATAATAATAATAATAATAACAACAACAACAACAACAACAACAACAACAACAACAACAACAACAACAATAATAATAATAATAATAATAATTTTAAAGAATTGGAAATTACGCTATTCAGGTAAACAAATTAACTTTTTGGTTAAACAAGTTATACTATATCGAATCTGCAACAGTAAAAAAAATAAAAATACAAAATTGAAAATGATATTTTTTAGGTAAACAACTTATATGTTTAGGTTAAATAAGTTATACTATCGACGAAGTTGGATAGTTCAAGTGACAGAGCATCTACTACCTAAGCCTTTGGTCATGAACTCGAGTCATCTTGGGGGGAAAGGGAATATAAGATCTGCTACAGTAAGATTTTTTTTGAAAAAAACTGAACCAAATAATAATAATAAATTAAATCAAAAAATATAATTTTTGATTTTTTTTTGAAAAAAACTTAAAATATATGAAATTTTTATTATTCATTAATTATTTAAAATTAATATATTAATCAATTAATAAAAATATTGTTAAATATATGTAAAAAAAAATTACTGATCAAAATTGGATCTCGCCAAGATTCTATCATGGTACCTTGGAGATATGAAGTGCAAAACTTTACCACTTGGACAACAATTTATTATGTTAAATGTTGGAGCGTTATTTTTAATATTTGAATTAGAATAATTAAAAATTAAAAAAATCAATTAAAATTTGAGGCACTGAGGCTTCGAACCACCGACCTGAAGGGTCACAGCACAAAGCACAAACCAGCTCAGCTATGTGCCGAGTTCATTTGAATTTCGAACGTGATTGGTAAATTATTTTAAGGATACGAAGTAAAATAAAAGAAAAACAGAAAAGCTGACCGCGGGCGGGCTCCATCATTTTCACTGTTGCAGTTTAACGTTTGTTTCAAATCCATGCATTAAAATAGGTGGGTGTACAATAAGGTTTATTGTACATCTTGTGCACATAAGTCCTACTATTTTGCATTTGATATGCCATCAAAAAATAGATATATATGTTCGGGAACTTGTACTGATCCAGCTATCATTGTCTGCTCTTACGACTCAATTCTTTAAAAGCCTTCGCTGATTCGGGCAAGGGTGGGGAAAAATATCAAAATGTCAAAATATTATATATATCGTATCGAAAAATTATCGAACATGTCGAAATTTTCGGTATAACAATATTTCGGTATGATACCGTAACGAAAATTTTCGATATGGTAACGGTATAATAATTTAAAATTTTCGGTATGTATATCGGTATACCTGTTTTTTTTTTTGGGTATTTTGGTAGTTTCGGAATACCAAATTCCTAATGTTGTATTGTAAATTTTCGGTACACCGAATTTTTTTGATATACCAAAATCAACAGTATGGATCGGTATATACCAATACAAAATTCAGTATACAAAAATTTCTATAAGGTATCAATATTTACCAATATCATACCAAATTTTCGGTACGATAACAGTATGAATTTTCAATGTACCGAATATTTCGGTACCGATATCGATAATTCGATACGGTATAATGTATAGAACCATCCCTAAATTCAGGTGCTTGGCCCGACCTTTGGCTTTTGTTTCAAGGGACTAGTGTAAAATAAGGAAACACCCACCATAACTTGGATCTTCTATACACTTGGATTGTAATAATTGTTTTGAAATACAAGATGAAATACAAATTAAAATAGAAGATCTCATCTGAATATCCCAATCCGCAAACACATCTATGTTAAATTTTCTATGGAGAATTAGTAGCGAAATCTTCTCAAACATATATATGATACAAGTATTTTTCCAAATTTATTTTTCTTGTTAGGAATATAAAGGTAATTTGAGGGCTATGACACCCGGTGGGAGGTGATATGAATTGACCAGTGATGTAATATCTCCTACAACAAGGTTTTATTGAATTTTGATTAATGATACATCTATAATATGTCATCTCTAATATATTAGCAAGAAAAGATTTTTTTATCGAATAATCAATTATATATGTATAATATAACATCATTAATACAGTGACCATATATACTGTATACATGATAAGTATAAATAGGTATGTGTAATTTCATAATTCCGTATTAGCTCTATCATATGGTTTTTAAGGGAAAAAATAAATCATATGAATTATTTTTTAAGATCTAGATTTTGGTTTTAAAAACTGATAGATTTATTCATTTCCAATGGGTCAAATGGTCCATTTGGAGTGCCAAAATAATGCAAACAAAATTGGAGACCCAAGAAAACAATTCCGAAAGGGTGCTGGAATATGAATCCTCCTATGACTATTGTACAAAAATACTTTCTTTAAACATAAGCACTTGTGCAAGACCATCTTAACAAAAATGGTACTTTTGACATAGAAAAGTATTACTTTTATCATAATAAAACTATTGCTTTCAAGATAACAATCCCGAAAGGTGCTGGGGTCCAAATGTTCCTACAACTATTGTAGAAATATATTTTTGTTAAAAGACAAACATGGGAGTGTTGACATAAAATATTACTTTTATCGCAAAAAACTATTACTTTTGAAAAATATTGCTTCTTATAATGGTTAAACTCAAATATTGATATTTTTTACATTATAAGTAATATTTTTTTAAGTAATTTTTGTGTTACATATCTTACAAAAAGTTTTGGGACTGAAAGTGCAACGTTTGAGTTTAATGGGTAAAAAAAAGAGAGTATTGGGACCAAAATAAAATACTCACTTATCCAGTGAGACCAAGAGTGCAAATTTCTCAAGCTAAATGTGTTTTTTTAAAACTTTGATGGAATGACATACTTATCCTATTATAGATATAGGAAAAAATAAGAAAAATTATAATTTAACTTCTACAATTTTGACTTCTTTGTAAGTGGCTAGTATTCTCTTTTAGTCAGTTATAACCATTGTCTCGTACTCACCTAGAAATGTAAGGGGAACTCTATCTGACACCGAATATTATACAATGTATATTGGAGATAAATAATTAGAACCCTAAACTATAGGCCTTTTTTCTAGATGCGGGTTCTACTTTGGTAAGATAATCAAGACGTGGGGAAGCGGCAAACAAACTGTAACACCCACCCTTGCAAAAATTTATTTTATACTAATTTTTAATCTTACAAAACCTGTATTATTTTTTTTTTCAAAATTAACGATTTAGAATACTTCTTCAAGACCCAAATTTCACCTACATATATTGACATAGGTTCAGGTCGAGTACAAAGGTGTCACACTCCATTCAACGCTGTATTTACAGGAATATACATATTAAAGTTCCTTAGTTTGAACATGTCCAAAAGAAATTATTAAAACACTAGCAAAAACGTAGTGAGTCCACGGTTTAGCCCCACAGATCGTCATTCATATACACGGGACTTCAAAACTTGCAAAAGCTCCAACAACATGCCAGATCAGCTTACGAGCTCAAGCGTAGTCGAACTCACCTACAATGCAAGAACTATGTGAGCTATAGCTCAGTAAGCAGAAATCATGCATGACCAATGCGTGAATGATGAGTTGCATTTCACAAAGCCATTGTTTTCAACTCTTTTTCAAAGAAATCATATTTGATGGGAATTGGCTCTCGTCACTGACACAAACCTCCCAAAAATAACACTCATTGGCCACACTCGTGACTACCAAGGGTCCCTCCTCCCCCTTATAGTCCACCCGAGATATCAGTGATGGTTGGTACGACCAAGCGGCTATCCTCCCGAGACTACCAGGGGTCCGCCTCCTGCCTGCCCCCTGCAGTCCACCGGGAAGTCTACCTCTTCCCGTACCCCTCATCACGAAGGTGCTGAAGTGGGAACCTCTTCCGCGTGCACGCCTGTCACCGGAAGCATCCCGAGAGACACCATATATAATGTATAACTCTGAATGTGCCAGTGGTGACCAACCCCAAAACATTATCAACTTAAGAAATTATGTTATTTTGACTTCTTATATGTACACATATAATTCTTGTAGATGCCAATGCTCCTGATTGATGCACATCAGTTTGTTTTTAGCAACAGAAGAATACACTTTATACAAATGTATACAACAACACATACAACAATCAATTATCACAAATAATAAACTCAAATACTATGTTCAAGCATTGTAGTTGGAGATGGATTTCTACTTACCTCTCCTCCGGAGTAGCTTTTGATATTTCCTATTCCACAATGGTAATCAATCTACGACAATTTTAAATCAAATTAATACACAATTTATCAAATTCCAGGTTATTAAGTACTTTTAATTCGAAATTTCCAGTTTCGTCGCATTTTAGTAATAAGGCTCTAACTATTTCTAAAAAATTGATATTTATATGATTCAAGTTGGGTTATAAAGCTAACACATAAGGCTACAACTTTCATGTTTTGAACTTTTCCAAATTCATATTGCACAGCAGTCGAAATCAACTAAAAAGTGGATGTCCATTTCAAAAATCTGGACAGGTTTAACATTCACTTTCCTAATTATCTTAGAACATCATTACAATATTAAACACATACCTTGTAGATATAACCCTGGGTGTCACAACTTTGAGTAAATATATATCAACCTTAATTATATGTATGCCAACGTTGGTATATAGATAATGATGAGATGCATGTTGCTATATAAATGATTCTTCTGCTGTGTTGCTATATAAATAATGATGAGATGCATGTTGCTATCTTAAGAGGTTAAGATATATATAAGACTTAGATAGTCTTATCTAGTTTTGCCAACCTAGATTGGCGGTGACATTATATTATTATTGTTATTATTATTATTATTATTATTATTATTGTTGTTGTTGTTGTTGTTATTATTGTTCTGACAATAAAACCCCTTTACATAATTAACACTTCCACGTACTTCCTAATGTTCCATATTTTAAATTTGTCACGTGTAGTCTTAAATTTTGTAGCATGTCCCAATATTTTAGACTAGGGGGTTCTTGTCTACCAAATTAAACATCTCCGAATTAGTCGCAAAATATAAAATAACGCAATAAATATAACAAATTAATTACTATAAAACTATCACGCAAATAGCACATAAAAATATGGAATGCATGAAATGCAAAAAATTATATTGGCCAGTGAGTTGTGAGAGGCACGGGTATTACACAAACCCTAAACTATATGCCCTTTTTCGAGATACGGGTTTTACTTTGGTATGATAATCAAGGGGCGAGGAAGCGGCAAACAAACCCTAAACTAAATTTTCCCTTTCTCCTCAAATTTCTTTGTTACAAACTGGTAATCAAAAAGTGTTTCGACACCTAAGTGATGAGCATAGTGTTGTAGCACTTTGTGAACTACTTTAATGTTTTATCTCTTTTATTATTTATATCTTGCTGCACGAATATTTTTCTATGTTCTTATTTACTAAGTGTTAGATATACATATACTTAAGTTTTTTTTATAAGGAAGAAAACTAAGTTTGGATAAGGACTATTTTCCTAATCCTTATCCAAACTGGACCTCTCTATTCGGTCAGAAAACTGCCAATGTGTGTTTTTCTCTTTCTTAACCCAATTCTCAGGAAACGGATTGTGGAGAAGTATAAAGGCAGAAATCAAAGTGAAGATTTGAACTGAGATTGAGAGAAGAAAAAGTGAAAAAGCAGTCAAGTTAGGAGGTCGATCATTCGAGAGATTGAGAAGGATCTTAACATACATTCTTACTTGTAGCTTGTAAGAAATTGGATTACCTAAGATTGTTCTTTCAGTTTAGTATGTTAGGAACTTCTTTGAGAGGAGGATTGAAAGATTGTCTTGTTCTTTTAATCCCTTTGAGTTGTAATGTTTGATGTACAAAACACCAATTCCAATGTTAGTATAAAGAAATTGATCAGACTTTTGTTTGCCTGATTTGTGATTGATTTCTAGATACTTGATTTACTCTGTTTAAGTTTTTGTACGTTTACTTGTTCAATCTGGAATGGTTTGTACTTGGTGTTGCAACACCTTGCAACAACCAGTAATTGAGGGGATCAAATTCTTTCATTCTCAAATCTCTTACCTCTTTTATGTATATTATTTATCATCCCATTAATTTGTGGAATTGAATATGATATGTAAAAAAATTAGATATTTTATATAGATAGTAATAGAGGTAGTATCTTACTATATAATAAAAGATAACAAGGAAATAAAACATACTTCCCGCTCATTTCACCTTCTAAAAGTAGTAACTTAAAATCATTACTAAATTTAAATTATATGTATGGTGAAAGAATTGTATATGTATGGTGAAACCTTCTCAAAAATAGTTCCAAATTTATATTTTTCTTGTATATGTATGGTGACCCTCCAAAAAATAGTTTCAAATTTATATTTTGTTTGCATGCTATATAAAAGAATTATAAAACTAGCTCCAAATTTTAATTTTGTTGGCAATTTGCTAAAAATTATAGGTGGCAAGTTTTTATTTATTCATTTTATGATGAAAAGAAAATAAAAAGAAAATAATAAAACTAAAAATAAATTAAGAAGCAAATAATTTCTGGTTCTTTTTCAATTTTAATGTAAAATATAGCAAATTAATATTTTTCATGGCTTTTAATTTGATATCTAATTTGAAAAAATTCATATACATATCTTTCCTACAATATTACTATTATTCAGAATTAGTAAAAACCAAATATTTTTAGTTTCTTGATACAAAAATAATATTTAATTTCTTTATAAAGAAAAAAAATATCGGAGGAACACATGTCGCCACGTTAGGGATGGAAGAGGTCTACTTTATTTTTTGTAGCTCTCTATCTCTTTGTCTCAAATGTTTTGTTTTTATAACATTCTAAAGGCACTAATCAGTTTTTATTTTATATATTTTAATGCATTTCTTTTATTTTTAGTAGTAGTAGTAACTCTTCTCTTGGTATTTAATTTGATACTGATATTGAATATTTTGATATAATTCATCAAATAAAAAATAAAAAATTACTTTTTGGTTGGTTATTGTATTAGATTTGAATATTTATTGTGAGTTGAACTATTTATATTAGATATAAGATGCAATCATAAATAAATTAAATAATTTTTTTATTAATAAAATTCAAAGTTATTCGATACTTTTGTATTCTTTATTTACAAAAAATAAGTTATTCAATTATATTGTTATTTGACTTTGATTTTTCTTGAAAATAAATATATTTAAATGGGGGAAAATCTATTTTTAGTCTTGTATGTAAGGGCTTCTCCAGAAAAAGTCATGTATGTTCCGAAATTTCAATTTTTGTCCACTATGTATCGAAAAATATCAAATTTCGGGGTTTTTGTCAAATAATGTGGCAGTTATGAATCCAGGTGTACATGAATAAACCCAAAACAACAAGTTATTTCCCTCCAAGAAGTTTAACGTTGATGTGAATTTTGATTTTATATTTTTTAATTGGTGTGTTAATTTAATTACTTGACATGTATATATGGATTCAGAACAATCACAGAAGCTTTTTGATTTGAAATTCTCAATTTATTGGGTCACGTGCACGTAATCTAGCACAATTAGTGTTCGTCGATGTCTAGTTTCCGTAAATTATATATTTTTTGAAATATATTGGAATAAAATTGAAATTTTGGAACATACAAGACTTTTTCTGGACAAGCCCTAATATGCAAGACTATAAATGGATTTTCCCTATTTTAAATTGTGCATCGCACGACAAAAACTCTATTTGAGAAAAGAACGAGGAAAAAATTTAAACATAATGAATTAATTTTTAAAAGTTGACAAAACATAAAAGTGCATTTGAAAAATAGAGGTAGTTCATATTTGGGAGAGTGGATAAAAAAAAATAATTACTTTCCGTTTCGTCGGAATGGCCGAAACATTTAATTCCAATCGAAATGGTCGAAACGTTTCATTTTGGTCATGAATACGGAACGATTTGCATGTCATTCTGTTTCGGCCAATTTATCCGCCGTTTCGGTCCGGAACTACTAAAATGTCGCTGAAGTGGCCGAAATTCCCGAGATGGCCATGATAATTTGAATTGTGTGAAAAAAATTGTGTAATTTTTTTTTTTTTTTATTTAATTCTATATACATGTATATTTAAATGTAAGGTTGAAGATTATAATAAATTACAACTAACTGATTTTTTTGGGCGATTTGTCTGATTTTCATTAAAGGCCAGTGGTAATTGAACAAACCCTATAAATTAACATATGATCTCAGAAAACTTATATAACATTACAGTAATATGTTAACATATATTTAGACATATAATATATATATATATATAGTTATGTATTTATGTATATTTGTTATCTAAAAAAAGTCGAAATACTTCGGTATCGAAATATTTTGTTTCGGTTGCAAATTTTGAATGACTGTTGAAACTGTATTGATAACTATTTGTTTTATTAAATACAAGAAGTGATCAACTGAAAAAAATAGTATTGGAAGACAAATTTAGCCTTGGTGCTTATGCTACATTTAATGGACCAAACTGTATTTCATCTATCACATGAAGAATATGATTAGTGAGTAAACTTGCCAAAATAAAATATGGAAACAATAGTATATAATTATATAGATAAAGTCTTATTTGCATCAGTTGCATGATGCAATTCAGATTCGATACGATTTGTAATATCTTTTAACCCATGACTTGAAATGCACGATTTTAAGATCCATGCAACTGATGCACAAGAGACTTCCCCAACTATATATTGTTAGATTGTCAGAACTTTACATCATATATGGAGAGAGAAAGAGGATTTCGTGCCCACTTCGTATTTTCTTTTAGATATAGAATATTATCATAGATTACATCTACAACTGGAAGCCAACTCCAAACTAGACAAATCAGAAAATATCCTGGCCCTTAACGGACTAAAAACATATCCCTTGGTCCCAAATGAAAATTATTTTAGTTTTTTAATGGAGAAATTAAGAATTTATGAAGTGGATAAATATGTTTTCATGCAATTTATCTCAATTATTTTGAAATCCTGTTTTTTCTCCAAAAAATGTTTAGTTATAATAATGTTGATGAATGATAAAATTAGGAGATTTTTAGAGCGAATGTCTGAAATATATTCAAGGGCAATATTGAAAGATTTTGTTAGAATGACTTGAAAGATTTTGCTAGAATGACTTATTTTTTAGGTATAAAATGATTTTCTAGGATGGCTACAATTTCGAATTGAGGAGTATATTTTTTGTTACTAGCTAAAGTAAAATTTAGCACTTATGGTAATTTTATTAGTTTGGGGATCTATTATTTTCTATTAAGATAAGAAGTGTTTAACTGTAAAAATAGTAATTAAAGACTAATTTATACTTGGGGTTTACGCGTATTTAAGGGGCCAAGACATTGAACCCATATATTACACAACAAGTAACTTTACCAAAACAAAATATGGCAACAATAATTAAATTATTTCTAATTAAATGGAACAAAATATGGAAACACATATATATAGTTAGATTATTCAATTTGTACTTTATCTCTAACATATTCCCATGTAAATGGAAATTGTTTATACCATAAATAAATATAGAAACAAAGATATTAAGTTAGATCATAAAGGAGGAAGGAAATCGAATTTGATACAGAGAAGGAGAAGTGTTAAAATATGTATTCCTCTCACAGTACAACCTTATAAACACATATAATTCCAATCACAACTTAAGTTTAAGAAATCATGGCATTCTTTGTTGCTCAGCAACACAGAAGAAGAATATCAATTAGACGATGCCCTCCGCCGCTATTCGCGCGTGGGGAATTGGTGGAAGTGGTGAGTAGCGAAGAAGGGTTCATGGGGTCCTATTACGAGGGGACAATGGTTGCCCATTCCACAAAAAAATGAATATCTTATCCAGTATGAAACTCTGGTTACAGAAGATCTATCTTGCTCACTGATAGAGGTGGTCCTCACAGTCGAGGTCGCCCAAGGCCACCTGTGTTTGTAGCGGCAGATGAGTACTGGGTGCACAATGTGGTGGACGCGTTCGATAACGACAGAAGGTGGGTGGGAAGGATTACTGGCAGGACTGTGGAGGGTGAGTATTATGTGTTCTTCCCGATTACAAGTGATGAGATTGCGTATTCATAAGAGCGCCTCAAGATTCACCAGAATTGGGTGAGGAGAAAGTGGGTTTCAATATGATTCTAAAGTTAAATATTTATTACTTTCTATTTTCGTTAACTTGTTTTATTGTTTTATCGAATTGTTGAACAATTTCTTGGGCATTATGTAAGGTAAACTTATAATTAAGGCTGATTTGCCTTAGTACATTAATTAGATTTTACTGGTTTTATTTTTATCTTATTTTTTATTTTATTTTGTTAGTGTATTTGTGCTACGAAGATGGTTTGTTAAGTTTCTGTTGTAATTGGTGATTTGGGATCATAAATAAGTTATATATGCCAAGGAATTTCATATATTAGGATTCGTACCGTCGTTAACTCAACTAAAATACAACCAAATAAAGTAAATCTCATAAATAAAAATCTAATCAAACGAAAAAAAATTGGATCAAATAATCACATGTATAAACAATTTAAATATATTGATGGATTATTAATTTAATTTTCTATTTTCTTTATCACAATGGGAATTTTTATCTCAGTCCTATGCTCTCTCCTGTATTCAGTCAATGTACGTTTTTTAATCCAAAGTCCTAAAGATCTCCCTTTAGATAGAGGACCACCAACTCATCCATTTAAGTTGTTTCCCATAGCCCTGACAAATAATTCTATTGGCGTTGTCACTGAACTAGCGGTTACACTTGGAAGCTTCACTAATTGTGTAATCCACAATAATATGAATGAATACATTGCAGTTCTCTTTTCTTTATGGTGTATGTATATCAGAATTAGTTGTTATGTTTAAGTCCTTGTGGTATGTGAGTCAGAGTTCGTTGTGGGCCATCGACAACTAAAATAGCAGTTCGACAATACAATGTCGTCTTCTAGCCACATCCGTCTGATCATGAAATTGAACGTAGTTTCAGGCTTTCAGGTGTTCATCTTCTCATTTTCCTCGAATGCTCACAGTCCCCTAGTCTTGTTGGTTAAACAAAAAGAGAAAAATAATATGAAGGAAAAAAATCATCGTTCTTCTTTAGTCCGCCACAACAAAAAAGAAAAAAAATTAAAGAATTACAAATTATATTGTTCATATATATAAAGTATACTTATTTGTTAAAAAAGTTATATTATATCGGATCCCCAACAACATTTTAAAATTTTACAAATTATATTTTTTGCACCAGACGCTTCTATTTAAAACTAGCACCCATCCCCTTCCTCCTAACCACCAAATTCTGAGCTCCAAATCACCCACCTACTATGAAGAAGCTAATTGCAATTCTAATTGTCTTCCAATTTTGTTTGATATTCATCACATGCTAGCTCAATTTCGTACTAGATTTCTTTTTTTGGATAAGTTGGCAGAAAAATCTGTGCCCCACATATTTGCTTATTATGGTAAATTTTGTACATCTGACATTATTATGTAGTCTTCACCATCATATTTCCTTTGTCAATTGGCTAATCCTGGCATTAACTGTTAATGAAGTTTCTCTTCCAATTCAATAACAAATATATTTTCCATTGAGGATGCTTGAAATACTATAAACTAAAGATTGAGACTCAAATAAAAAACATAACTGGTGTTGATGTATTGGTCCTATCATCATATATACATGTCATGTATTGATGGTTATAGATTGACCGAATCATACATCCTTGAAGGAATTAGATTCAGGCAGAACACGAAGTGTTGCACAATGTGTTGTAGCAAGTACTGCAACACCTTTGGCTCGGTTTGTGCAGAAAACAGCGGAGCACGCAACAACAACAAAATTGAACAAAAGACAAACAAAGAATAGATGAAATAAGTTTAATCTCAAGCAATTCAAAAGCTTGTGTCAAACTTTATTACCCAACAAAAAGAGTACAATGTCGATTCATCCCAAAAATGACATAGGCCAAGATGAAAATAAAATCACCGTTGATCTGATTCCTAAAAAGAATTTGCAGACACACGCAAAAGATCCCGACACAAGGATCACACAACCCACAAAGAAAAGTGGGGGTGTGCGTGCAACTTGAGGTGTTGTTGAAAGTGTTTGAGATACTCTGTGGGTTGTAGGAACCTTGACAAAAGGGTTCAACTTCTATTTTCATGGAAACTTGCATTTATAGAGGTCCACACCTGCAAAATGGTTACAATGAGTGAAAAAAATGTGGGAAAGAGAGAGAGAAAGAAACAAATTTGTACTTATAGGATCAAGGATAAGAAGTTATCTTTGGATAAAAACTTCCCTTGGAAGTTATTTTTGGATAGAAACTTCCCATGGGAGTTACTTAAGAAAAATAACTTCCCCATGATTCTTGATAATAAAAACAAAGTACATATATATATATATATATATATATATATATATATATATACAATTAGAAAATTATGAACTTAAAACAATAAAATACAAAAATGATCAGTAAGAAAAAAAAAAAAATATATAGAAATAATTTTTTACAAAAGGTGTTGATACACTTCCTATAACAACTTATCTCCTCAACAATCTCCCCATTTTTGTCTTAATGATAAAAACCTGCAAACATCTAACAAAAGAGAAAGAATAGACAAGCATGAAGGTCTAGTAAGGCAATAATATATTTACAAAAGAACGAAATAGGAAAAGTATTGGAGCATTGTGTTGAGACACATTGCATCATATCATTTCCAACAACCTCCCCCTTTTTGCCTTACTGGACAAAACCGACAAAACAAAGCAAAAATCTAAGATGTTAGAGAAAACACAATGGAAATAACAAGGAAAAAGTGTTAAGATTCAAACAGTCACACTCTCCCTTAATTTACTCCCCCTACGTAAAAAATAAATAATGACTCCATTTTCTGCCCCATCATTCTCAACTTATGTACCCTCTGGATTTTCGCACCTATAAACACACCAGCATCAATACAACACCACTTTCTCGTCCTTTTTGGGCAGGAAGCATATTCGATACACTCCCCATTTTTATAAAGCAAAGAAAGATCCAGTGCAACACATTGGGGTTGAGGATGGTGTTGCAACACTATTTGGAACATGTTGTAGAACACCAGATCTGGTTACTGGTGGTACAGAAATGGCATCCTTGTTAATGGTCAGATCTACATAAGAAGCTTGCTGAAAGATTCCCGTGAAGAATTATTGTTTCATTGTTGGAAACATCACCTTGTTGATCAACTGAATATGTTTCTTTTTCTTCCTTAGCTTTTCGATCTTCATATTCCTTTTATTCACCACTTTCATCTTCCCTCTCTTCGTATTCTTCTTCAACTTCATACTTACATCCACTGAATAGAGAATACAAAGGAGTAGAATGAGTCTTCGTATTGAGTGCTTTCTTTAGAGAAACTATGAAGTTAGCCAATGTGGTCTCCATATTAGTGTCTTCTCCAGAGACATTATGAATTGTGTTTTCATTGTGAACAGTTGATGTCATATTTTTCAGTAGCACTATACAGACGACCTTCTTGAACTTCATGGATGAGGTGTTGGAATAGGTGTTCCAACATCTTCAGGAGCGTCTTCTACATCACTTTCAACAGATTGAGCATATATCTCCAACACACTCAAGTCATATTCTCCTATGACACCTTCTTCTATTCATAACCTGATTTAGTAAGTGTGGAGAAATTCCACTTCTTTTTCAAAACTCTTCACATAGGTTGGTCCTTCATCAACCAAATGAATTCCTGAAAATGTTTGTGTTACTGAAGGTGTTGCAGCACCTAGCATCACACCTTAGTTGTGACACATGCATATTCAAAAGATATGGATTTCGATGTTTGATCTAAAAAGGAAGATGGGATATTAGGAATTGATAGAGAAGGTGAACAGTCAGACTGAAATTCAATATACAAATTATACTAAATGAATCAAGAGTGTTAATCACTTCCTCATCCAAATTTGACATGACTACACAAGGCAATAATGTCACATCCACCCTTAAAAAAACGTATTTTATACGAATTAGCTTTACAAAACCTGTATATTTTTTTTTCAAAGTTAACAATTTAAAACACTCCTTCAACACCAAAATCTCACCTACATATATTCAAATAGATCCAGGTCAAGTAAAAAAGTATCACACTCCATTTAACACCATATTTACCGAAATATAAATGTTAAAGTTCCTTAACTTGAACATATCCAAAAAGATCATTATAACACTAGCAAAAGTATAATGAGTCCATGGTTTAGCTCCACAAGTCGTCATTCATATACTAAGGCTCCAAAACTTGCAGAAGCTCAAACAGCATGTCAGATCTGTCCACAAGCTCATGCATAGTCAAACTCACCTACAATGCAAGAACTACGTGAGCTAATTAAAGCTCAGTAAGCGAAAATCATGCATGAGTAGTGTACAAATACATTTGACTGTAAATCGTGTCTGAGATGCATTGATGAGATGCAAGTTATAAGACCATTTCTTTCAACTCTTTTCTCAAAAGAAATCATATTTGGTGGCAATTGGCTCCCGTCACTAGCACAAACCTCCCCAAAATATCACTCATTGGCCATACTCATGACTACCAAGGGTCCCTCCTCCTCCCTTATAGTCCACCCGAGACATCATTGATGGTTGGTAAGACCATGTGACTATCCTCCCGAGACTACCAGGGGTCCGCCTCCTGCCTGCCTCCGTAGTCCACCGGAAAGTCTACCTCTTCCCGTACCCATCATCATAAAGGGGCTGAAGTGGGAACCTCTTACGCGTGCACGTCTATCACTAGAAGCATCCCAAGAGACACCATATATATACATAATTATAAAAAGAACTCTCAATGTGCCAGAGGTGACCAACCCTAAAACATTTTCAACTTCCTAAATTATGCTATTTTAACTTTTTTTCATGTACACATGCAAATTCTTGCAGATGTTAATGCTCATGATTGATATGCTCATAAGTAGAAACATGTTCACTTGCATCAGCGGAACAAAACACATTATACAAGGATAAACAGTTGTGTGTATCACAATCAATTATCACAAATACTATGTTCAAGCATTGTAGTTGCATATAAATTTCTACTTACGTCCCCTCCGGTAGTAAATATTCAGAATCTTGTACACCACCGTAACTAATCTCTAATAATATATTAAGACAGGACTCAATTAAATGAATGATGTAGAAACATGTTCATTATCTTGTACAAGCTGTCCAAGGTGATGTAGTTAGTCGCAAAACGTGTTGCTCCAAGTCTAACAATATCTCCCTGGCAGACCTCTCGCAACTTCGCAAGTAACCAACCATGATTATAGATGAAGTTGGTTATTTACCTCGCCGCTACAATTAATACTTTGATGCTATCCCTACTGTCGATCTCTTCGAATATGAGGTTAATACAATGAGCAGCACGCAGGGTCCAATATAAGTTGTACCTCTGCTGTAGCTTTCTTCCTGCTTTCACATAAGTCGATCCGTTATCAGTTATAATTCGTACAACCCTGTCCTTCCCTACCTCTCGCACAACATCTCTGAGCAAGTTGTAAATGTATGCATGATTCTTTATCCTGTTCGATGCATCAATAGATTTCAGAAATGCAGTTGTTCCCTTACAATATACCATAAATTTTATTATGGACAACTTTGTTGGCCCAGTCCATCCATCTGCCATAATTGTGCAACCATACGTCTCCCACTTTTTTCTTTTGACCTCTGATGTATTTCTGCATTTCTTCATACTCCATGTCTAGATATTTTTGTTTTAACTCATACGGAATAGGCGTGGGAACACCCAGTCCTACTTCTTGGGCACAAGCTATCATATTCTTGAAGTGGTGAGATGAAGCTTTGTTCGGAGGTAAATTATCATAAATGAAAAATTTGCTGACCATCTTGCCCAACTTTTCCTTAAAGTTGGCACCAGAAAACATACTATTTACCCTCTTTTTCCGTGCATCGGCTGATTTATACAGAGAAGGTGCAGGACAGGGATCAAAGTTAGTCGATCGACCACTCTAGGACCGACGAAATTGGGAAGATTGTGCTTGTTCCTATTAGGACTCCCTCCTCTACTACTACCAAATTGCCGAGTCTGGTCTCTTTCCCACTCAGTTGCTCTCGATGCTCTAATGGCAGTTCGGTAGTCGCTTCGCTTCGTCAACTAATCCCTGTGACAAACCATGTCGTAATTATGCTCTTATGTCAGCTATTCTCTCGGTTTTCTTCCCTTTGGCCACATTTTTGGCATTAATAAGACTATGAATCTCTTTTTTCACTTCTGGGGGTACTTTCCTACAAGGGGCAACGTTCTCTTCTGGGTTCGTACCACTCAAATGATATTTGAACCTAGTTATACCTCCTGAATTTTGGACTCCACAAAATTTAAAGTGGTAGAAGTTTTATTGCCGGTAACAACACTAGCATACTTCCATGCATAATCAAGTTTTGAAGACCTCTGATCACTAGCCGCTCGGCATTCATATTCACACACATGTTCACATAAGCCATGAATTATTAAAATCTCAGGCTAGTACATTTTCTTCTTACATAAATGGAGCCTTTGAGTTAAATAATGAAGTGTGAAAGAAATAATATAAAATATCTATCTACCACACCTTATTTAGGACTTTATTTCGGGTAGTGAATCTACAGTTGAAAATATTTATATTCACAAATCTAGTATTTTGCATGAATATGACCAAATACATAGTATTACGTTATTCTTATTTTAGCATTTGATGAACGTAATCATTTAAACTTTATAAAGATATTCTTTATTCTTTTTTTTTTGTTATCGTTTTTTTAAATTGTCCTTCTTATTCAGCTACAAGAGAACAATTAAGTGAGAAACAACATAATATTACACAAATATACGTTAATACTTGAAAAAGACTTTTGATTGGAGAGATTCACTAATAAAAAAATAGTTCGAGATGAATAAAATGGGCATTTATACATGTGAATACCAAAAATCTATTTAGCCTCAATTTATATTTTTATTCAAGGCAACTTTGAAGGAAAATGCCCATTAATTTTCGCAGCAAGCGTGGTGATGAAGGAACCTGAGTCACCCAAAGATGACGGATCATCGAAGATACGGAGATGCACTCCTTCAATATCGAGCCGAAAGACTAGGAGGAGACAAGGATGAGAGAATGTCAAAAGAGTCAATCCAATTCCTCAAGGTGTCTATGGAAGCAAGTCCACAACTTGATATCACCATTGAAGAACAAATTTCTTTAGAAGATGTCAAGAAGAGGATAAAGAGGAACTTCAATGAAGATCGTCTACCAAAAATGAACTCAAGTCAACTTTGAAGGTGAAAGCCGAAAAAGAAAATAAGTTTGTTTGGTACAAACCAATCCTTATGAATCAAGTAGATCGTGAGGATATGAAGAAAATACTTAAGGAACATCTGGACCTTAAGTTGATATCAGAAGGAATCTCTCCATATAGTAGCCCATGATTCCTGGTAAGAAACCATGGAGAAATGAAGAGAGGAAAGCCAAGATTGGTGATCAATTACAAAGGGATCAACAATATCTTGGAATTCGACGGATACTATATCCCAAGTAGAGAACACCTGGTGAACTGCATCAAGGATGCGAAGGTATTCTCTAAATTTGATTGTAATCTGGTTTCTATCAGATTAAGATGGAAGATGCTAGCAAGAAGTATACGGCGTTTTCTACACCACAAGGACATTATATCTGGAACGTGATGCCAATGGGATTAGCAAATGCCCCCCAGATATATCCAAGGAAGATGGATAGTATTTTTAAGGATTATTTTAACTTCATGTTCATATATGTCGATGATATACTCATTGCCTCAAAGAATATGAAGGAACACATCAAACATCTGGAAATATTTTCAGAAGTTTATCATAAGGAATGATTGGTGCTATCAGAAAAGAAAGCAGTAATCGCCACTAGATAGATCAAGTTTCTTGGGATCGAGATCGATGAGTCCGGAATCATCCTTCAGAAACATATAGTAGAGAAGGTGCAGGGATTTCCGGAGGACCTCAAAGACAAGAAGCAACTTCAAAGTTTTCTTGGAGTTGTCAATTTTGCCGGGATGTTTATTAAAAATTTGGCAAAATACAGGAAGGTGTTCAGCCCATTGTTAAAGAAAGATGCCGATTCAAATGGGGAAAAGAACACCAAGAATCAGTATTACAGCTTAAGAGATCTGTAAAGACCTTCCAAAACCTGCATTACAAAATGACGAAGATGAATTGGTACTCTACACAGATGCCAGTGATCATTGATGGACAGCAATGTTAACCAAAGCTACCTGTAATGGAGAAGTGTCATGCCGATATTGCAGTGGTCTCTTTGCAGAAAATGAAGCAGTAAGATGGCACATCATCGAGAAATAATTCTTTGCAGTGCGAAAGGCCTTAAAAAAACGGTTGTTATTCCTACTGCCAAAGAAATTCATTCTTAAAATTGACAACACGAGTGTCAAAACTTTCTTAATAAAGAAGATTGAATATAAACCTGAGAAAGCTAGATTACTTAGATGGCAAGCTGAATGTCAATATTTTGATTATGAAGTTGTCATTATAAAGTCTCACGAAAATGTTCTTGCAGACTTTCTAACAAGAGATGGAGCCTAGTGAAGCCAACTCCGTCCTAACAGGATACAGGCATCTCTAGGAACGTTTGGAGGAGCTTGATAAGAGGATCAACGACTTGGATATTCAAGCCAAGGTTGCGGTTGAGTACAACAGGAGGACTTGTCAAAAGTCCAAAGCGTGCTAAAGGCTACCAAAGTTGCGAGTAATTACCTTTGGGACACCTGATTATTCCTGTCCGACGGGAAGCTTTTCCAGTAAAGCAAAAGGTCGAGTTTCAAGAACGGGTCTCTAACCTGATCGCCACAGATTCAAGTACTGTGAGCACGAGTTCTAAGTTGGATCCCTACACGAATCTAGCTGAAGAAACAATTGAGCAAACAGAGGATACTCCTCCTGATGTCTCAAGCCAACCCAACACCTCTAGGGTAAAAGAGGGAGAGATCAATCTTAGGCCAATGGTTGGCATCTCTAAGATTGATATTAACGATCTTAAAGTTTCTCCATTTCAGGTTTATCAATGTTCATGAGAGATAATTCTTACAGGGGCTGGAATTAACCAAGCAAAATGCCAGATTGATCGATCTGGTAAATATCCAAGAATATGGACGATCCCAGGAGCCAATCCACAAGAAATAAAAAAATGGTATTATTTTGGAGCTTTAGCTTCGATTCATATTGTGGCACCAAGTTTCCCGAAAATCTCAATACTTCCGGGATGAATATACAATGTTTGTGTTCGAGACATGGGAGAACAATAATCATCTCGAACGTGGAGATATTCTGGAACTGAAGTTTATATCGGCAGCACTGGAACCATACAAGAGTGGGTCTTACCCAGCTTTTCATATTACTAGAATTTGGCACGTGCGACACTTAATATATTAATTTTAGAAATTATATTTTGATACTTATTTTTTGTATGATTTTTATTTTTAGTAATTTCGAAATGTTTTTAACAGGATGTATTAAGAGAATAAATTATTTTCTTGTAGAATTGTGTAAATGAATCATAATGTTATCATAAACCACTTATTCCCCGTATTATCTCAATAGTAACCTTTTTTTTTTAAATATTCTATAAATTTTGTTGTAAAATAGTGTAATTGTTAAAATGTTAGTTTAAGTGAAAGTCGAAACATAGTATGTTGAATAAGATCTACAACTTTTTTACTAAATTAACTAATAATAAATAATATATATGTAACCCAAGGAAAATTGTAATATCACAAATTTGTCCTAGTACGCATGAATGAATTGCTTCAAATTGATTTATATGAAACTATTCATCTATAGTGATTCCAAATAAAAAGAAAAAAGGAAAAATAAAAAATCTATTTATCTTGAAAATTATTTTGAAATGTCGTAATTCTTTCTTTTTACAGATGCACTTGTTTCTATTTTTCTCATTCTTGATATTCATTGTTATCGAGACCGTTTTTTGCTGTGACTTGTTAAAAAATTGTTTGAGTCATCGCTCTCTATTTAAATGTTATCTTCTATTTTTTTCTTTGTGTTTCTTCTTTTCTTTCGTTGTTGCAGTTTGTTCATGTTGTTTTTTCTTCGACATTGTTCTTGTTTTCTTCCCTTCAGCTTCTGTAGTTTTATCCTCCAAAACTGAAGTTGTATTTTTGTACCCCTCTATTTTATTTTGTGATCTATATGATCTCATTATCGTTTACAATCTGCAATCTTTTACTTTTGTTTTTGTGTGTTGTCGTTACTTCTTCTCTTCCATTTTTATAGTTTCTTCATCTTCTTGTTTTTTCTTTGTTGTTCGCCTTCTTTCTTCTCTTTCATTTTTGTAGTTTTTTTCTCAAGTATTGTTGTAGTTGTATCTTTCTTGTTCTCTTCTTTTTGCTCAGTGGGTTCTATTATTTCTATTGCAACTGTTATTCCATTCAATCTTTTTTCGACAACTTTAGCATTTTGATTTTATGCGATCAAGAAACTCACGTCACTTACATTCTGTAAGATTATTTTTCCGTAGTATTTGGATTCATTTTATCCTGCATTAGATTTATCTTAGTAAGATTTCATTTTGCAATCTACGAATTTATTAGTGATGGTTATTGCTAAATAATTTATTACCTTTGCTATGAATTTTATGTAGTCTTGTGCTGAACATCTAATATATACTATTATTATCTCATCGAACATGGTTATTGTTGCGGTTTAGATTCCTTGAAACGTTTAGTTTTATTATGTACCAGTAGTATATTAAGTATCATTAATTGTTAGTGTGCATGTCATTTTGAAAGTATCATGAAAATTATATTATAAACATATTTGTATCCTGGTATTGCTTCCACTGGCTCATCGTAGCACTTGTTGCATATGGCAGTAGTCTCACTTTCATGCACTGATCCAGTGCAAATTTTACAAGAGTCATACCATATTTTTGCCTCATTTCCAACACCTACAACCATTCCGAGAATATAGTAGTAGGTCTATGAATTGTGTTCTCCCTATCTCTCTCTCCCCCTTTGCCTCTGTCCCCTCGCCTCTCTCTCTCCCCCCCTTTGCCTCTGCCTCTCTCTCTCTCTCTCTCTCTCTATATATATATATATATATATATATATATTTTTATATATATATATATATATACACATATGCATAAATATAATTATAAATATAGTTTTGACTTACTCTTTGTTCATGATAGTAATCTCTCTCTTATCTTTGAGTCCGTTTTTATGAATATGAATTTTCATGCATCCCTTTTCCCTTGTCAACATGTCGTAGGTATCTGCACATTTTTTATGATGTTAGAAGAACTTTTGGGGTACGTCCTTACCAAATGTTGCATTATGTTTGTGCTTTTAGGGTACATGTTTATCCTTGGTTGTCCATTAGTCCTTGCAGAGCCTCTCATTTCTTCAACTATTCTTAAGTACTTCAAAATACAAGTTTCAAAATTCTCTATCGAGAAGCCTCGAACAATACTCACCTATAAAAGAGATGAATCTATTATTATAAAAGAGAGATCCTTAAAAGATATACTCTACAACACTGTACTCAATCTTTAGCAATATTAGATACAATAAAATTTCGAATTCCTTAAAAATAAATCCCACCAATCACGTGTACCCTTTCCTACCACCTATATGGACTCTTTACAATCTCCAGAGAGTCCTAATTCTTTCTAACCAGATATATTAGCGTAATTTTTAAAAGTCGATACATCCTAAAAAATGGAATTTCTTCCACAATATCCCCTTGTCTAAAGTTATGGTGCAACACCGAAAGAATAAAATTAAATCTATCAGCTTTCTTAATATTAAGTTATGTGCCACAACTTTAATAGTTCCTATCGAAGATTTATGATGACCACCAACATCACTATTTAATAGATGAACAATGCTTACCCCTTTCTTACCAGTTCTAAGAATATTTTAAACAAGAAATGATGCCATGTGTACATTGTTAATTTAACGTAAATCAGTTTTTGTCTTTTATTATTCTAACATTATCAATAAAGATCGTGTACACACTATTTTGACTGTCTGCTGCACAATATCATTTTTTTGTCATTTGTCCATATCTTATCGGAGGACCTAACTTGGGATGAAACATTGTTTGCAATAGAGGAATTCAGAGTGAAAAACATAACTTTATGAAACAGATTCACAAGTTGATATTCCAAAATTACATTTCATCTCCGGTTTTACTCAACCAATGTGCACCTGAAGAATACTACTTCATTTACACTAATTGAAGAACTTAGACAAACAATAAGCCATCTTAGAAAAGAGGATTATGTTAGCTAAGAAATTGAATTTTTGCATGTAAACAATTAATAGAGACAAACCTCTACATGATCAATAAATCCGTTCAATTTGTTTCTTGATTTATCCAGAATTAGCCAAAAATCAAGACTACACTCCAAGAGATTCCCTTTAATAAGTGATTCAAATGGTTTCTTGATTTCTCTGGGGTATCCACAAATTGAGAATAACAATTCAATTCATTTCTTTATTTCTCAGGTGTTAACTAAAAATTGAGAATGCTCTCCAAAAAATCTCGTTCAAAAAGTTGTTCGAGATTGAAGTCGTTTCTTGAAATCTCCGGAGTTAGCCAAAAATTGCATTCAATAAGTGATTCGAGATGTTACACGCACAAATAGTAGGACATAGCACACAATGCAATTTCCTACTACATCTGTTGGACTGACATTTAATTTGTTGTTGTGTAGAAGCGTTTCTAAGAAAGTTAATCATGAAATTGTGAAAAATTGATAATTAATTGATGGACATTGATGATGCTAGTACTAGACTTTGCAATAATACTTATGATTGGATGTGCTTGGTATACAATTAGAATATGTAATTAGAATACAATGAGCAATTCTTGGTATATAATTAGGATATTAGAATACAGTTAGGATTAGAATTAGGATCGGAATGGTATATAATTAGGATATTAGAATACAATTAGGATTAAAATTAGGATCGGAATACAATAATTAGGATATGATAAGAAGTATAATATTGCCCTTAGAATGTTTAAACTTAAAAGAGGTAATATAAGCTAAACGTAAATTGACTGAAACTTAAGGCACTTTCAATTGCCAGGTATACAAGATACTTTACCAACTAAGCTGCTACCAATACCGTTATATTTCTATACTTAGATAAATTGCATGTTAAGTAAGGAAATGTGAACTATTACATATTTACCATTGACCCTTCTTTGGCACTTATATAGAAGTGATACTATTTTATACTAAGTGGATTTTTCTACTCTACGTGTTTAAAATAATTAATTATATTCAGAGTGATCTTTTTAGAAAAAGAAGCCCGTGTATTTTTCTTGGGAAAAAAGAAACTATCCAATTTACTATTGGGATGTTACTTGAGTTAGTCCAATTAATTTTGGGTTAATTCTAATAATTTTAAGCTAATCGAGCATGAATTTAGTTGAGTCAGTTTTAGTGGCCAACTATATGGAAACTTAATCCTGCACGGTTTTGAGCCATTCTACATCCCTAATTTATTGTCTGGGATTGTGGTGATTGTTGTTGTTGTTGTTGTTATCATTTTATTTTATTTTATTGGATGAAAAGTTGAGGTTTCTAGTATTGTTATTTTGTTATATTTATTTTGATTTTGGTGCAGATGAGAAGTTAAGTAATCTAGTTTTTTAGGAAACACTTAAATAATCTAGTTAGAACAGTATAACATATAATGCTTACTTTGATTCATTTATAATTTAAAACTACCTCCGTTTTTTTAGATATTTTTGTCGGTTTGGATAAGAAAATTAAGAGGTATGAAAATGGACAAATAAGTCCTCAATTAGATTATATAGATATGGTAGATTAGATAATTAGAGTTTTTTTAGGAATAATTATAAGGGTACTATTGGAAAAAAATGTACAGAAAAAGTTAAAAAGATATCTAAAAAGAACGGAGGTAGTATATGTTATGTGTATGTGTTCAATTGTAGTATTATATTACTTAAGTGATGTGATTTACACAAATAATTAGCACAAATATTTATGTGCACTTATCTACTTTTTGAATGCTCAAAATCCACGAAGGTGGTGGGTCGCAATTTTTAATTTTTTTTACGTGTATACGTATAAGTATATTTATTGTACTTATAATCATAATGTGGTGTTGGTTTGATGGTCTGCATATTGGTTCTAATTATGAGTAGGTTGTAAAACAAATCAAATATTCTTCGTATATAATTAGGATTTAGAATACAATTAGGATTAGAATTAGGATCGAAATAGAACAATGGTATATAATTAGGATATTATAATACAATTAGGATTAGAATTATTAAGAATATAATAATTAGGATATGTTAAAAAATTACATTATTGCCCTTAGCATATTTAAATTTAAAAGGGGTAAAATAGGCCAAACTTAAATTGGCTGAAACTTAAGACACTTTTATATTAGTGTATAGATAGTGTATAGATAATACAAAGACTTGATACCAGACAGGCAAACAAAAATTTGTCTGCCCCAGATCACAAGATCCCCTTAGTATCAACCTTTACGGAGGATGATATTACTACAAGGAGAGCTTGGGGCATATGGGATTGTCTCATGGAAATGAGAAAGATCAAAGGGAGCTTCAAAGTCTTTCACAAGACGGCGAATGGATCACTTTTGATCAACACCATGACATCCAAAACCTCTCCATACGCAGAGACTATCTTTGAATAGAAGAGAGAGATGTTATGCAAAAACGAGCTGCCGGCAAGTTCAGAAACCACCAGAATGTATTGCAATATGGCGCATAATGGACGGTGGACGAGCTGGATTTGTCCCAGGTGCCCAGAACAGAAAAAGACACTATTCCATTAATCATTCCCTGTCATAAATGACAAAGGGAAGAGAAACAAGAAAGAACCATCGAGAAAGCAAAAGTTGGCAAGGGGACCACCCAGAAAAAATTAATAAAGGGATCTCCGACGAATAGCGATGGGTTGAGTCATGAGAATTGTATCCACCGAAAACGACAAAAGGTGGAGAATAAAGAGGCATTCACAATAGAATAATTGAAGTCTGTATGTGAGGCAAGGGTCCACACCATGTGAACCATGTGAAGGATGGACCACATCAATGTGATCCGGATAAGAGAGACATCCAGAAAATCTATGAGACCAATCAAAGGTTTACAACTAGACGCAATAATTCAAGGATATAGGGTCTCAAACCTCTATAAATACAGGGTAGAAGGAAGCAGAAGGCATCGATCATTCCCCTCTTTTTTCTTACAAAAAATAAAGATTGTAATAGTTAGTTTTCGGTATTCTCATTCCAGATTTCTTTTGAGTGTATTTGTGCTAAGAGCGTAGCTACTATGGGTCTAAACAAGTCGTCTCCTCTCAAAAAGAGATGTACCGATGTAATAAATAAGTTCTTGATATCTTAATAAAAGTTGGGCTTTTATTCATCATCTTCCAAAAAGTTTATTTTTGTTCATCAACCAAGAACATATTGTACGCCTCGAGGTAGGAAACGAAACGAGACCGTGCTGATTGCTGTTGAAGGAGTCTACGTCTAGAACCATCGGTTGCGATCGAGTGGTTGAGCTGTGAGGAGCAGTTGGTAAAACTCAGTGGATATGACCCGACGGCAATTCGGTCAAAGGTATAAAACTTGATTTATGTTTAAAAAATTTATATTTGACGAAAGCATGATGAGCGTGGTATGGTCGTAATGGACTATTTCCATATTAATGCTAAAGATTAATTTTGCATGAGAATTTAATTTTTAGGCCAATTTATAATTAAAAAAATATGGGACAATATTATATTTGGACAAAACTATAAGATAAGATTATAAGGACTAAATTGAAAGGAAAAGTTTTGCTCGCTCATTTTACAAAATCAAGATGATATAGAACAAATTTAATAAGGGCAATTTGGACATATGACTACTTTAACAACAAAAAGGTCGAGCTATGCAGAAAAAATTTAATAAGAGTCTGACATGACTATTTTGTCATATGCCCCTTTTCAGATCCAACTATCAGAAAATAAAATTTCTTCATCGAAGGGTTAATTACACAAGGTATATAATATTATATATGATTACTATAATCAAGCCCGGACCAAATTTTCACCTACTTTATCTTATTTTATTTATTAAAAAGAAATTAAAGGTTCTAGATATAAAAAAGTAGTTAAATGATGGGAATCTGAGCATAATAAAATGCCGTTCGAAGAGCTGTCTTGTGGGAATTTGATTCTACAACGTTTTCTTGGCCGCGAAGTGCTCAACTGAAATGTTAACTGAGAGACGCTTTTGTGCATCTATACCTGATGTGTATACTTGTACGTACTAATCCGCTTCCCATTGAATAAATTATCTTTTCTTCTTCTCCGGACAAAAAAAAAATAAATAAATAAGTATTGCGATTCTACAATCATTTTGCAGGTGGATTAAAAAAGAGAGGTTAGCAGATGTTCAAAAAAGGCAACGACCCCAAATGCTGTACAGAAGTTCGGCCAAGCCGATTTTTCACAAAATGTCACATCAGCAGGCCCCAATGCAACCGATTTTCAAAAGAAGCCGAATACTGTACAAAAGTTTCCGAGCAGGCTGATCTTCACAAAAATTCAGAACAGCAGCAGCCCAGGATGCCTTCAAAAATTTCCAGGAAAGCCAATTTTCGCAAAAAGATACTGTACAAAAGTTTCCGGGCAGGCCAAATTTCACAAAAAGACAAAACAGCAGCCCCCAATGGTGTACAAGGCAAACTGAGTTCTACAAAATTTCAGGCACGGTTATTTCTGGCAAGATTGAGAAGGCCTAGGTTATAAACCTAGACGACTATAGTAGCTGGAATTCTCATTCCTCTGTGTAGTGTCTTATCAGCTTTTCGAGCTCTCCAACGACTTGGTTAACAGCATGAAGGATCATCTTCTTGACCTGCTCAATTTAATTTGGTAACTGTGTTATCCTACAGTTCCAAAGTTTCTCGAGGAGAATGACTAGGAAAAAAATGACAAAGCTATACCTCTAATTTGTCTTCTCTAGCTCTGTGGTCTCTGGGCAGCTTCCTGAATTCTTCCGTAAGTTTAAGGCATTCGTGCAAATTTTCAGGAGAAACGAAGTCAGCAGCGACTTTGGTGCATGACTACATGAGCATAATATCGGTTATAATACCATCCACAACCTCTGTATACAAAATGAAAAAAGGGTGTAACTTAATGTACAATATTTACCATTAGATTCCTCACTTGGTGTGGGCAACCTGCTGGAATAAAAACTGCCTCTCCGAGTTTCTGTTCAAACGTCCAAGGCTCTACTCCTGGTATGATTAAAAGGAAAACGAAGAAAAAAGAAAAAAAAAAGAGATTATATCTTTCTCGAACTGATAGTCTTAATAGGATTCCTATATCTAGTGAAATACTATGTGCATACCATATTCCTCCTTCAGCCTAATTTTATGTGCCTTCGTCAAGTAGAAGGTTTGATCATGAATTGGATGAATGACCTAGAAAATCATGGATAGCATAGATTTAATAGACAGTGATGCTATATGAAATCATAGGTGTTTTAAGAATTATAGCATTACCTGATCAACTGGACAACAATAAGTGTGCCTAAATTCGTTTGAATGCTTAGAGAGATACTCGTTCAGTTTCGGTACGTCTTCCCTTCTAAAAATATCCCACAGAGCACCACCTCCATCTTCTGACTGCCTCCTTTCTGTTTGATGTGGGAAATCTGCTTTGTAACTGTCATCAACTTCCTTAACTGCGGTGCATGTATTTTCATTTTTCAGTCTGTCCCTGGATTCTTCTTCATCCTGTGCTGTATGTTTCCGTTTCAACAACTCAATTGCTTGGTGCTGCTCCGCACTCAAAGACACTTCTGCCGTGTGTGTCAATATATTCACCTGAACAGTTAGATTTTCAGGAATGTGAGTTTGTCATAAAAAATAAGGCACTCTTTTAGTTCAGTAACCATCTGTGAAGCTTTCATCTTTCAGATCAATGATAACAAAGAAGAATGAGAAGATCAAGCAATAATTGGAGGAAAGAGGATCAATTTTCGGAGTTGGTAAAAAATTATCTTCCAACATATACACCCGGAAAAAAATTTAAGCAACCACTCGGTTTCGTACCGCGTCTGACATATCACAATGAAGCTTAGTTACAGAGTCCCCTCTTCCAAGTTCGTCCCTAAACCCGTAGGCGATGTATGTCTTTGGACCCATATCAGGTTTAATGACAGTAGCTGGCAACTTTACAGCAAGGTTAAGAATTCCAACCCTTGGATCAGTGTATTCCTGGAAGGGCAATGCATGAATGAACTCGTCGCAGTGGCGGGGTAACAAGTCCTCAAACTTGTCAGATGGTGGCCAGTCCTTGAGCTTAAGCATCTCAGGCCAGAGATTTGGATATTGCCTCCCTTCAATATAACCTTTAAAGAATTTATGTGTACTAATCTCCACCTGCAAAAAAACTCAATATTAGCAAACCACAAACAGAACTCGACAATATGGTTTTCTAACATAAATATTAGGGAAAAAAAGTGACTATAACGACCTCACAACCCGCCAGGCAATCGATAGCCTTCACAGCAGACAATCTTGAACTGAAATTGGCATCAACATGCTCTGATAATGCACGCCACATAACCGTCGGTTCCCAACTTAATCCACTTGTGTGCTCCAGAACATTTTTAACAATCACGGGCTCTCCTCTAGTCCAGTGCCTACGGAAGTGAAGAAGCTCTTGTTCACTCAGGATATCCTTCGAATCTGGACAATACAAGTTATCATCTCCTCCACAAGCTGCTGCCTCACATGGGTCTTTCAGCTCACTATTACAGAATGGAAGCTCAACAATAGTCTCGATATCTTTGCATTTATTCAAGACTAATTCAGCTCGTGTCTTTAAACTTGAGATCCAGTGTTCTTGAAGGAGACACTTGAGCTCTAACTTACAACCACCACCACATCCACCCATTTCTTTTGGGGGACAAACAACATGACCATCTTCGACAGAATACAACTCAACAGGTATTTCACAACTTTTTATATCACTAGGACAAGATTCTCGCACTGGAACTCCACCATGCATGTAACCAGTGCCTCTACTCACATATCGAAGAACTTTTATGTTGCGGCTTGCTGGAAAATGACCTTCATGTATCTCCTGGAAACATCTAATGCACAGCTCATAAGAGCATCTTGGGCAACTCCAATGAAGATCAACTATGGAAGTTGAACAATTGTTGCTGCACCAAGGCAAGGAGGGCAATCAATATAATTGTTATATGAGTATATAATGCAAATGTAACACTTACCAATACACACGTTCATCATTGTAGCTAACTGCGCGTTTTACTTTAACTGATGACAACGGTACCCCTACCAATGCAAAATACTCGATCAGTATTTTAGAGTGGTCTCATTTGTACATATTTTCGCAAATTAAAACAAACATACCTTGAATTGTAGACGCCATCTGAATCTCTTTAATTTGTTCTTGCAGAATGTCATCTAGATACGGCAAGAGTTTGCTGATGAGATAGTGCAAATGCCTAATCTTCTCATAATCACTGATATCTCTTTTAGATGTCTAGATTAGAACAATAAGAGCATTTAGAAGAAGCAACAATAATAAAGTCCTTATCTAAAGCAGTTAAACAAACCTTCAGTGTACAAGTCGAATGCAAACAAAAGTTGCAGTTGCAATTCCTTCGGCAGCATGGACAAGCCTCTGAGATGTCCTCTTCCGATAATGTTGGATACCTGTGTACAAGGAAAAGAATTAATTACATTAATTTCATGAATTCTTTTGAGTTCCAAGTTGTATGGTCAGAAAAGTCACCATTGCTTAATACAATGGATGCAGTAAACTTTGTCTTGGCACTTCTCGCATGGAACGACTGTTCTCCTATCGCCTCTGCAACACTGATGACACTTGATGGACTTCTGATATGACTGCTAATGAGAAAGGAAACTGAAAAAAATTAAGCAATTTGCACTGCGGCACATACTCAAATCTCTGAAAGAAAAATACAGATATTATACCTTTATGTTTTCAGCTTCAGGATTTTGTACATTTTTATCAAGTTTTTGAATAGACAAACTAGATGAGGATGAGGTTGATGAGAAATTAGATGAAGAACATCTAGCATATTGATCCCGTTTCCTTTTTGCTGCTCCCTTTAATATTCTTTCTAAAGGTATGGAATCGAAATCACTACCTTGAGCACCACAGACATTGATTAAATCACTTCCAGAACCATCACAACTCCTTTTTGATGCTCTCTCTAAAATTTTCTCTAAAGGAGTGGTAACGGAATCGCTACTGTGAGCGCATGAGAGATTGGTTAAGTCACTTCCAAGACCATCATGTTTCTTTTTTGCTCCCTTAGAATTTTTGTTTGCCTTCATCAAATCAGCATCACTACTTTGGGCTCTTGAGACGTTGATTAAATCACTTTTCTCAATCCTCGTCTCTATATATGAACCTATATCTTCTTCATCATCCACCCAATCACATAAAATGAAGTTTTCCTTCAAAAATTTGTTTGAAGAAATACGCCTGTTTGATGTTCTCCTGTTGCCCATATCCACAGTTTGCTTTTGCTGGTTGCTAGATAGGGCTAATAGTTGCCTCTGTTTCTGCTTGTTGTCGCCCCGCTCTTCTTCCCCTTCACTTTCATCTTTTCCAGTTTGAAGTCTAAATTCATTCATCTTCTGATGCGGCCTTTTGACAACTTCCCCTGTGCATCTTTTCGCAGATAAGCCTTTTACTTCCAAAACATCCATTTTGCGTTTCTTTGTACCTCCTTTTCTGGATAACTCCTCATCAGAACTATCATAGCCTAATTCACCAGAAGAAACAGACTGGCAGCGGACAAATTCATCTAAGGATGAGCTATCGGTGTTGGCATTGATCAAAGCTCCCATTCCTTTCCTCGTCAGACTATTTGCCTTTGCCAGCTGTGACTTTTTTATGGTTGGAACACTCTGAATTTCACTTCTTGCTATCAGATCACATGAAAGACCACAGCTGCTTCTAAACGGTCGTCTTTTTCGATTAGACAACTTTCCTGATTCTCTAGGCAATGATTTCACATTTTCTCTGTTCTTTATAGGACAACTTCTATTTGCCTGTTCTGACTCTTTCATCATAGAAACACACTTATGTCTACTCAGTTCTATAAAATCACATGATCTTGCTTTCTGATCAGACAAATTTCGGGATTGTGTAGGAACTGATTTTACATCTTCCTCAGCGTTCTCTAAGTTAAGGAAAAACGTCGTCCTCTTCCATGCACGCATACTGGAATTTTGCAGTTTCTGCAACAGTTATGCTGTTCTTCCACTGCAAGTAATCAACCATATGCCTAGTTTATAGAGAATTTCAACAAACCTAGTTCCAAGAAACAAACAGAAGCACTAGTTAATGACATCATTTGAAAACACAATAAATGACCTATACCATCCAACATTATATCCCGTTCAACACATAGCTCCAAAAATTACTTTTTTTTAGAGAAGCTCCAAAACATTAGTTGATAGAAGAAATAAGCTCTTAATGCATTTAACCCATCCTCACTAAGATGGGATCCTCTATTCCATATGGTGTTTCGGGTATTCCATTGCTTCTAACCACTGCCATGGGTTAATTAATGATGTCATTGAACACATGTGGCGTGTGGTTTGAATACTAAATTGAATACCATATGGAGTAGAGATCCATCTGACCCACTACAGTTAAATTTTTCAACCAGCATCACAATCAATTCCTAAGATGAAATCAATACATCAATTTAAGCACATTCATCGCCAAATTCACATGCACATAAACAATGGAAAAAAATACAAATCACGAGTGAACTCAGTGAAACATTATCACAAACACGTGAAAGAAGCATTGGAGGAAAATAACCAATGATTTACACGAGTAAAGTCAGTGAAACATTATCACAAACACATGGAAGAAGCAAGTGGGGAACAATAGGCTATGATTTACACATTACCTCATCAATAACCAGAATAGTTCTCCTCCGGAATCAATCAATTGCTTCTCCCCAGAATCAATCAATTTAAGTAGTGATAGTTCTACGTTGAATTGCTTGGGAGTGAGATGGAATGAATTGCTGGGATACGGGATGGAATTGCATATTAAAGGAAACCAGATTGCGATTAGAGAAGGTTTGATAAAATCAGAATCCTAATGTCAAATGGTTTTTAAAAGATACGGCTATGTATATGAAAGAATCTTATTGGGAACCGACTGAAATATAGGTGGCTGTAAAAGGTAACTAAGGAAATTGGAAAATCGACAAGTGTCTTACCCAAAAAGTTAGAAGAGTCTCCGTTTCTTGTTGGTGAGATACATTCGAGCGTTTACTTTTAATATTGTTTAATTTAACTAGTACATCCCGAGACTTAAATTTTAGGAGTCTGTTAAATTTAATTTTCTTATTAAAAAAATAAGTAGGTCGGTAATACATAAAATTGTTATTTTATAATAATATATTGTTAGTTTTAAGTATATACTGTATATTAAAAACTTGTAAAAATTATTTGTGATAATGAAATTTAAATCAATTGTATCCCTTCAGTCGAAGTTTTATAAAACTTAAATTATTTATGACAAAAATGATTATAGTCTTCTGCACACATACTATTTTATGTTTCGAAAGACTTCTTTATATACCACATTGCTTGTAGAATTATCCCAGCAAAATATATTTAATCATCTTTTACTTTTAACTCTGAACATATATACAAATTTTCATGAATGAGGACCAGACCAGGTAGATAAATGTAGATTATTTTCTCTAATGGAAGAAAAGCAAAACCACATCTACGAACCATAACGGAAGAAGCAAGTTTGAGCTACGTATACTCAAATCATAGGACGTGTTGTAAAAATAAATTCATCTTATGTTTTGTCTACAACAAAGTTTTCAATCACATAATATCCACTCTCCTTCATTATCATTGAGAATCTTTGAACACAAGTTTTATTGAGCTTGCATCTTACAGGTTCTACTAAGAGTGACTTGCATTATTGTTCCCTATTCATTTTTAATTTTTTATAAGTTGGCAAACAATATAAAATTTCTATAAATGATCCTAAAACTATTACAAAAGATCTATAACATTAATAAGTTTACATATAAAAGTTAAAAACTATAAAGTTGCTAGAGAATTGGTGTAGCAAATATAGAAGAAAATGTCAAAACATTCAGTAATAACATCTTAAATCATTTCAGTCCAATAAAATAGATGTAGAGTTTTAGTACAATTGAATAGATAATACAGATGTAGATAAATCATTCAAGAGCAGAAGCCCGTGTAGGCTTAAAATAACTTCCTATGTAAGGAGACCAACCTGAAATCATATGTTAACATGTATGGAAATCAACCAGGGTTGGATAATAATATGTTTAAAACAATACTGGGTAAAGTGGTATCAAATAAAGGAACTAGTGAAGTGATAGGTATGGCCCAGCAACTTCGGGTCGGATTGACACCCCGGACCAGATCAACCCGACCCGAGCAACTGAGCCCAGGAGGGTAAGCCAACAACTGGCCCAGAAACGTGCGCTCAACATAGTGCGGCCCAATTGCAGCGTACCCAATGGCGGCGTATTGGGGAAACAAGATTCCCACGTTCTTCTCCCACGATCTTCTCCCAACCTCCATGCAACGATAATAGGCGCGATTGTAGGGAGTTAGTTAGGGTTTTGAGTTGACTAGTATAAGTAGGAGAATTGTACTCAGAATTAGGGTTGGCATTTTGTGTTCTGAAAAGGTTTCGTGTAATTTGAGAAAGATAGTGAAGAAACACCTCGGCAGGTGATATTTTTCAGCCCGTGGACGTAGATCTCCGGATCGAACCACGTACATCCTGCGTTCTTTAAGTTTCTTGCATTGGTTTTCGTTGCGAGGGGGTTTCACGTTTAGAGTTTATTTGATAACCGGATTACGCTTTATCAATTGGCGCCGTCTGTGGGAACTTTGTAGTCGCAATGGTGAATACTCGTAGGTCCACTAATCCTACTCGGTCCCATCGTGATCCTCCTGTGGACCAGATTCCGTTGCCCCGTCAACGACACCAGAATCTGCCAGCGGAGCATACTAATATTCCGAATCATCCTCCTGCTGAGGACCCAGTGCCAGTTAATCCCCCGCCAGCTCCCGAGCTGTCGCATGTGCAACAGGCCTTCCTTCAGGAACACGCTGCTTTGTTCCAAGAATGGAATAACCGTCGCGCACACTCCGGTGAGCATGCCAACAATGGCGCTGAACGGGCAAGAAATCCGCCTCGGGACTCATCGCGTGACTTGGATGAGGATCCCCCTCATCGAGCGAGACTTGAACGCCGAAGACAAATGACAGTTTCTCCGGTGGATAATCGCAGCTCTAATGGATCGAGGCCCCTAGACGTATATGACGGCGCACATCGCCGTCGACCTGTTGACGTTCCGAAGCATCCTCGTCTTGACCCATCTCGTGTGCTGGATCCTGTGGAACAAGAGCAGGCTCAATTCGCCGCGGAGCTAGACAAGGTCTTGGGCCTTGATGCTAACGGAGAAATTATCACCCCATTCTCGGACGAGATTCTTGCGGCCTCACTCCCTGATGGTTTCAAACTCCCTCCAGTGGCTGTATATAATGGCACTGGGGATCCGAGTAATTTCCTGAACGCCTTTAAGTACGCTATGTTCAATCGCAACTGCACTCCTCACCATCTGTGCAAGGTGTTTCTTGAATACCTCCAGGACGAGGCCAGACTTTGGTTTGACTCTTTACCACGGGGTAGCGTTACTTCTTTTCGTGATCTCGCCGAACAGTTTTGGGCGCGTTTTCATACGCGGGCAAAACCCGTGGCCACTTTGGCCGACCTCATGAATATGGAACAACGGGATGGAGAAACCGTTACCCAATTTCTTGACCGCTTTACAGCGGAGAGTCTTAAAGTAGGAAGCCGCTCGGATGATGTTATCATCAATGCCTTCATGAATGGCCTTCGTCCCGGACCGCTCTACACCGAGTTGGTTCGAAACCCTCCGGTCACAACCCGGGCTTTGTTTAATACTGTGTGCAGATATGCTAAGGCCGAGGAGCAGACTCGTCGTAAGCGTGAGAAGCATGCTAGCAAACGGCAGTCCGATAGGGCACCAGTTGGGCCCAGTACGCGACCCAGTGCCTTTTCTCGTCTGAACCGGGGACGTTCAGAATCTCGAGGGGATATTCCACAACTCACCCTGCTTACAAAATCACGGGCCGAAATTCTTTCTGTTCGCAAGAACGATCTACGGCCGTGTCCGCGGATGACTGCTCCAGCTGAAAAGCGAAACCGCGAGAAGTGGTGCGCGTACCACCATGATCATGGACATGAGACCGAGGAGTGTCGAGAGCTCGGCAAGGAAATTGAAGATTGTCTAAAGAAAGGTTTCTTGCGACAATACGTTGCTCGGACCGATGACAAGCCTCGATCGAGCCAGAATGGGGGTTCATCACAAAACCGTGGAAGCTATAATGACCGTGGTTCACGTCAAAATAGGCCGCAATGGCAGAATAATAGGCCGGGGTCAAACAACTATGCACGGCAGGACCACGGAAATCGTCAGCAACCCCATTTTTTGCCACCACCGCCTCCTCCGGGAGGACCCGGAGACAATTTGCCTACCCATGTCATAAACGTGATTTACGGGGCCCTCCCCACTGGGGCTTCTCGGAATGCCTTGAAGGCAGAGGCACGCCGTCCTCCTCCCGAGGAGCCGCGTCACAAGCGCCTCCACCAATCTGAAACTGTCAGTTTTACAGATAGAGACCCCGTTCCCGAGCTTACCCCCCATACCGACGCCATCGTCATTGACATGGCCGTAGCCAATATTATAGTAAAGCGAGTCTTTGTAGACAATGGAGCCGCAGTTAGTGTCATATTCACCGACTATTTTCAAAAGATGGGGATTCCTCGTGAGCAGCTTCGACCGGCCCCCGGACCGTTACAGACCTTCACCTAGGGTGAAGTTCAGCCCGACAGAGTTATTAATCTCCCGGCATCTCTTGGAACTTATCCGGCGATAAAAACCATTTTTGTGGATTTTTACGTGGTTAACTCTCCGTCCCCATACAATATGATTTTGGGACGGGACTGGCTTACTCCAGCAAGAGCCATATGCTCCATATACCACCTCGCATTGAAATTTCCTACATCACACGGCGAGGTGGCTATCCGCGGCAGTCAGCGGGTTTCTAAGGAGTGCATGTACGTCGCACTCAAAAAGGCAACAAAGGTTCCTCCTAAGCAGCAGCTCCAGGTAACAACCTCGGCTCTCGAACCTAATTCATGTACATCGCTGGAGGACACCACTGTCCAGGTGCCGCTTGATCCATCCAAGCCCGAGCAAACTATAACCGTCGGCGCTGTGGACGTGCCGTGGCTACATCATGCCATCATTCAGACCTTACGGGAGTACTCCGACGTCTTCGCTTGGTCTCCCTTGGACATGCTCGGGGTTTCTCCTGATGTCATAACTCACAAGTTGAACATCGATCCCAATGTCAAACCTGTACAGCAAAAGCAAAGGAAATTCGCTCCAGAGCGAAACGCGGCCATTCGAATTGAGGTACAACAGCTCCTAGATGCAGATATCTTACTTGAAGTCCATTATCCTTCTTGGTTGTCTAATCCGGTGATGGTAACAAAGTCCAGCGGGGCATGGCGAATGTGTGTCGATTTTTTCGATCTTAATAAACACTGCCCAAAGGATTGTTATCCTCTGCCCTCTATCGACCAAAAGGCCGAAGCCATTACTAGACACGCGGCGCTTTGCTTCTTGGACTTATACAAGGGATACCATCAAATCCACATGGACCGTCAGGATGCCCTCAAAACGGCATTTATCACTGATTTTGGATGTTTTGCCTTCAAGAAAATGCCCTTCGGGCTCAAGAACGCGGGAGCCACATACCAACGTCTTATGGACCACGTTTTCCGAGGTCAAATTGGTCGCAATGTTGAGGTTTATGTGGATGATCTAGTCATAAAAAGTACCTCTCAATCTTCATGTGTGCAAGATATTGTTGAAACATTGAGTACTTTGCGGCGTTATAATTTGCGTCTCAATCCAGCAAAATGCACCTTCGGCGTTGGCTCCGGAAAATTTCTCGGTTATATGGTTTCGCAGCGCGGCCTCCAGGCCAATCCGGCCAAGCTTCGGGATGTGTTACACCTGCAGCCACCAAGGACAGTAAAAGACGTTCAACGCCTCACTGGCGGTTTGGCGGCCTTAAACCGTTTTTTGTCTAAGGCCGCGGAGCGTCAACTTCCATTCTTCAAAATTTTGCGACGGGCGAAGTTATTTGAGTGGACCCCGCAGTGCACCGAAGCTTTTGAGGCTCTAAAGCATCATATTAAGCAACTGCCCACTCTTTCGGTTCCTCTCTCCGGAGAGCCGCTTTACATATATTTAGCCTCTGCCGAAGAAGCCATTAGAGCGGCTCTTGTGCGTGAGGTTAATGGTGTGCAACATCCGGTGTATTTTGCAAGCCGAGTACTTCACGGGGCAGAAACTCGGTACTCCACGGTGGAAAAGACAGTGCTCGCTCTCGTCATGGCGGCCCGGCGCTTGCGGCCTTATTTCCAAGGACGTGAGATACGGGTTCTTACTAATCACCCCATTCGTCAAATTCTTGTCAAGCCCGAGGTGTCAGGGTGCCTCGCTAAGTGGGCTGTCGAGCTAGGAGAGTATGATATTCAATTTCTCCCACGCAGAGCTATCAAGGGTCAAGCACTAGCAGATTGTTTGGCCGAGACCCCAGTGGATAATCATGAATCTTCCGCAGATAACGATAGTCATCACCCTGCTGCCCTTGAATCTCCACCCCGCAAGTGACAACTATATGTGGATGGTGCTTCCACGACTCGAGGGAGTGGTGCTGGGGTGCTTCTCATTGGCCCCGAGGGAGTTGAAGTTAAGTACGTCATTCGGTTTAAATTTAAGGTAACTAATAATGAAGCGGAATACGAGGCAGTTCTTGCTGGGCTCCGGCTCGCTCAATCCTTAGCAATCCCCCATCTTGAGCTCTTCACGGACTCCGAGGTTATTTCTAATCAGATCAAGGGCACCTATACCGCTAAGGATGAAACGCTGATCAGGTTTCTCGCTTTAGCACTTAAACTTATGTCAACTTTTGATTCGGTTGATATCCAGAAGGTACCACGTAAACAGAACGTTCAAGCTGACGCTCTCAGTAAACTGGCTTCCGCGGTCATCACTAATGTGTCTCCGGATATCATAGTCGAAGATGCTTTTCATCCGGCAATTCATGAGGCAACGGTCTCAGTATTGACCGAAGGTGGTCCCAATTGGATGACCCCCATCGTCCAGTATCTCCGGGATGGAACTTTGCCGGCTGACAAGCTGCAAGCACGGCGGATAGTTCTCAAGGCACCCAAGTATTCACTCCACGACAGAATTCTGTACCGACAGTCGTACTTGCAATCGAATCTTCGGTGCCTTGCTCCTGCCCAGGCTGATCAGGTTCTTCGGGAGGTTCACGAAGGGGCCTGCGCCAGTCATATCGGCTCACGGACATTGGTCAAAAAAATTCTTCGGTGGGGGTACTACTGGCCAACCTTGTTTAACGATGCCCATGAATTAGTGACCAAGTGCAGCAAGTGTCAGCGACACTCCCGTGTGAAACATCTGCCACAAACCGAGCTCACTGGAATACAAAGTGCTTGGCCATTTATCCAATGGGGAATTGATATTGTGGGCCCGTTTCCAGTCGCTCCGGGTGGACTTAAATTTCTTGTAGTCGCCGTTGATTACTTCACAAAGTGGGTAGAAGCCGAACCTCTTACTGCTATCACTGGTCAGAACATCTTGAAGTTCGTCTGGCGTCATATTGTATGTCGCTTTGGCATCCCGAGCACCATTATTTCAGACAACGGCAAACAATTCGCCAATGATCCCTTCCGGTCATGGTGCGAACAGCTCCACATTAAGCAAATTTTCACCTCGGTAGCTCATCCTCAAGCCAATGGTCAAGTTGAAGTCACTAATCGCACGCTTCTTCTGGGTTTAAAGAAACATTTGGATCACGCTAAAGGTCTTTGGGCCGAGAATCTTCCGCAGGTTCTTTGGGCCTATCGCACTATGCCGCATACCTCCACTGGGGAGACCCCCTACAGTCTTACTTACGGCTCTGAAGCCGTTATTCCGGCGGAAATCAGCGTACCTAGCCCCCGCCTCGTGACTTTGACTCCCGAGGATAATGACGAAGCTCTCCGTACAAACTTAGACGAGCTTGAATATCGTCGTGAACAATCTTTCATCCAGCAAGCCAAGTGTAAGCAACGTGCAGCTCAGTATCACCACCTCTGGGTTCGGGGTACTCAGTTCAATGTCGGGGACTTGGTACTCCGACTCAACTCAGCCAGCAAGGCTGCCCCCGAGGGGAAATTGCATGCTACCTGGGAAGGTCCTTATCGCGTCGTTGCTACGCACGACTCCGGGTCCTACCAGTTAGCGCACCCTGATGGAGCCCCGATTCCCCGAAGCTGGCATGTTACCAACTTAAGACGTTTCTATCTATGAACACCGAGTGACAAGTATCGTTCCTATCTTTACATTCATTGTACATTTCTTTTTCGTTGTGATTTCTATTTGTATTTTTTAAATTGTTCCGACAATCACCTTGAATAAAGTTTTTTACTTGCGAATCTTACTGTACTTTCTTCTACGTTACGGGGACGCCCTAGCGTAGTCGTACTATTATTATTCGTCTCCGGACAATTTGATCTCTCACCCGGTCCGTCCGGGGAGATTCACGTTTGGTCCCCGGACTTGTATCCCCTCTCGCCTATTTAACCGGAGAGGTTTTTCACTCCCGCCCGATCCGTCCGGGGAGATTCTATGCCCTGTACATATGATGCTCCCGAGCACCTGTTAAGGCAATTATTACTGCATTCTGGTTAAAAGTTCATTATTTTCCTTTCAAAGTACCCAACTTTACAGACCAAAACGGTTTTTTACATTTTTTGATTACATGCCAAAAGGTTCTTTACATATTATTTAGAACAAACAAAAAGTAAAAACTATTTATGGCCTCCGAGCCAGTACTCGGCGCTCCGGCGTTGAGACCTACTTCGGGAACTACTTCGTGTCCGCCGGGATCCTGCGGCTTCTCGGCGTTGAGCCCCGGCTCTTTCCCCGTCGCGGCTCCCTCGGTGTCGCGGACTCACCCTTGGTACTTGTCTGGGGGGCTTCGCCTCTTGTACGGCCCCGAAGACTCGACTGCGGTGTAGACCTCGGTGTTTGGGCCCATTTCACGGGATCCCACTCCGCGGGGTCCATCACTTCGATCTCCTTAGCCAGCTTCTCGACTTCTTCTTCGGCGACAACCACGGGGCCTTCTTCGACTGCAGTTACCGAAGCCGGCTCTTGAATTACAATCCCTTGACTTTTCCCTACTGGTTTCTTTTTACCCTTCCGGGGGGCTTTTGTAGTACCTTGGCTCCGGCTAGAGCTCGCGATGTACTCCTCGGCGGTGTGCCGCCACCTGCCGCGGCCTTTCAGTCCTTCGTACATACCTAGCAGTATCTCCAGCACCTCTCGCTTTCTTATCAGCTCCGAGGACTCGGCCGAACCCGTCGTCATCAGTGCTGAAATTTCACCTTGAATCTCGGTGACCCGCTCCTCAACTTCCTCAAAAGTCAACAAGCCGTACTCTGTCAGTATCCGGTCATACTCCCTTTGATGGATAAGGACGCGGTCCAGTTCGGCCACTTTCGACAGGTACTTTAATTCCTGGTCTCTAGCCCTTTACGTGGCTCTAGCTCTTGCCTCCTCGGCCTCCTTCGCTCTTCTCTCCGCTACGGCCACCCGTCTCTCTAACTGCGGCACAACTTGCCTTTGCAAGTTATCTTTCTCTCCGCGGAACCAATCCAATGATTGCATGAGCTTCTTTATCGTGTTATGCAGCTCCGCGATGTCCTGATCGGGCAATAGAATCAATGGGAAAGATGAATTTCAAAACACATCGATGCACAGCTATTCAATTATTCAACAAACACACTTGTATTCAACAAAACGAGTGTACATTATCGGTAGTGTGGTACAAAGGATTTATAGTTATTCCTATCATCTACTATATAATGATAGGTATCAAATTTGCGGGGAACGACTGACCTCCCCCTCCTCGGTCCCTTCAGTATCATCGGGCTCCACCTCCTGCCGATCTTTCGCCGTTCCTGCCTCCTCTCCTGTAGCTTCTGCGGCAATTTCCATGCGGGGGGGTGGCTCTTTGTTTCGGGGCTCAGAGACAAAATCACCCCGACGGAATGCCAAGAACTCCTGGTCTTGGTCCGCCTCGCAGCTTGCAACCTCCTCGGCCCTTAAAATCTTTTTCTTCTCTGCTAAGGCCTTCACGAGGGGCCACTCCGGGAGGTGCGTCAAAGCTTGATAATAGGCCTCCTCCACCCCGGCCACGGCATTGTAGTCATACCCGAACTCTGGGCGATAAACGTCCACGTTCGGGTAGATTTCTTTGATTTGCTCCAACAATACCGATCGGGTGGCCGTATCCCCGACAGCGACAAAGTTGGTCTGGAAGTCGAGAAATGTGCTCGTCTGGAACAACTTCTCGGCAAAAGCTTTTAGCATTGCCTCTTGACCTTCAACAACTGCCGCTTCTCGGGCCTTCATCTCTGCCCGCAGTTGAGCCGTTTCACCACGGAGAGCCCCGGCCTCCGCCTCCACTTTGCGCAATCGTGCGATCTCATTCTCCACCAAGGCCGCCCTCTTGCGCGCTTCGGCCAGATCATGAGTCAGTCTATCGTTGCGTGCGCGCAGCTCCCTTGCCACCACGGCCAGCTCTTCTTTGGCCTCCTTCTCGCTTCTCCGGCCGAGCTCCATAATCTCCCGTGCCAAGTGCAACAGCTCCTCGGCGTCTACCCTTTCCAATCCCAGCAGACTTGTGGGCCCTTGACCCTTCACGAAACAAAATACCGGGGTCAATAGTGTTAACGTACACTTAACAAGAGCAACAGTAACACCTCAGAGATCAGTTATGTCAGCTTTACCTCGGCGCTTTCCTCCGTGCGGAGTTTTTTGGCTGCCGCCGGCGGTGTCCCGGATGGTTCCGACATCCTTTTTGTTCCGGGGGTTGACCCCGCCGCCACCACTCGCTCCTCTGGCCCATCAGAGGGTCTTGGACTAAGTGACATCTGTCCCCAGGGAGATACTTCGGCTGATTTCCCTTTCTTCTTTGCTGCCGCAGTCACAGCGGGGCTTCCAGCCGGCTGCTTTCCGAAGCGTCCCACTGCATACAGAAATTGGAATTAGTCCTGCACAAGGCAACAATCTTACACAGATATAAGAACTCCTACCCTCCTCGGCAACCCCGGCTCCCAACTCTTGACCCCGGGCGGACACCCCCTCCGCATCGCCCGAGTAGTATGGGCTCAGTCCTGCCTCCTCCAGCTCCGCCTCAGTGCAAAGGGTCTTGAAAGTCCCCACTGCACGGAATGGGCCCACCACCTCAGCCTCCGGATCCCCCACCGGGGCAGTATCTAACACCTCCTCCCTTCTCCACCTCGGGAGGGCCACTTCGGTCTTCACATAGATGAATTTCTCCTTCCACCCCTCCACCTTACTGGGGTTTTGTACTTTGAAACCACCTCGTGCTCGGGGACTGAAGGAGTATGAACCTTTGGATTTCCCGAAAGCTTTCAGTTGGAAAAAATACCTAAACAACTCTACAGTTGGTTCCACCCCGGCATTCTTGCATACCACGGTGAACCCGACTACTTGCCTCACGGCGTTGGGCGCTAATTGGCTCAGGGCAATATTATAATATCTCAACAGCCGGATAACAACGTCCCAAAGGGAGAATCTCAAACCTATCCTCAATGGGTCTATATATACGCCGATGAAGCCCTTCGGTGGGCAACAGGCCCTATCGCCGGGCTCCGACACTATATATTCTAAGATAAACGGGAAATAAAAGGAGGGGATCAAGGCTTCTATCTGCACCCGCGTCATCCGCGGCGCTATAGTAGACACTTCGAATTCACTCTCCATACATTCATAAAAGCCTACGACCCGGGTGTTGGATTCCATGCCATCGGCTCTTTCCACCGTCCTAATTTCACTCCTCTCTGGAATAACAAAGCGTATGGGTGGTACATCTAACGGAGACTTCTCGGTCCCTACTTCCTTAATTGAAGAAGAAGATGATGAAGAAGGCATACTTACTTGGTTTGTGTTTGAGATGGATCACAAAAGCACAGAAGAATCTCCTTTTTTCCCGCTTTCTGTAACTTGCAAATCGCAATGAAGAAGATGAAGTATACTGTGCCATTATTCCTAATATATACTCGTGGGATTAACGGCCTAGATGTGGCCTTTTCAAATTCTGTGTTTCAGATTTGTGCGTAATGGACACGCGCCTTACAGTTCCCAAGGCGCGTGGGGGACATGCTCTTTGGAAATCTCAAAACGCGTCACTTCACATCCCTCTCTCTCATGATGACGCCGCCAGTTACATCAACCTCATTCTTGGCCAGGAAGTTTTGGGAAGCTCTCCGGTGTCTCCTTCACCTTGGCCAAATTACCGTTCTCTTCCACTACACCTTGTTGCCTTCGGGGTGCTCTAGTTCGGCTCTGGTCGATTTCCTTCCTCCGGGGTGCTTCACCACAGATCGGGCCCTCGCCGTCACCTCGGGGTCATTCAGTCCAGTTCGTTTGGTCCCCGCGGACCCCACCACGGATTATCTCGGCTTCAGCTAATTCTCGACTCCCAGGAACACTTCGGCTCACAATTGACGACAGCTCATCTTGCTTGCTGCTTCGCTGCCTTGCTCAAACTTACACTTCACCCTGCTTATAACCGTAGCTCCTTCCTCGCTCCGGCTGGTGGGGGGGCATCTGATAGGTATGGCCCAGCAACTTCGGGTCGGATTGACACCCCGGACCAGATCAACCCGACCCGAGCAACTGAGCCCAGGAGGGTAAGCCCAACAACTGGCCCAGAAACGTGCGCTCAACATAGTGCGGCCCAATTGCGGCGTACCCAATGGTGGCGTATTGGGGAAACAAGATTCCCACGTTCTTCTCCCAACCTCCATGCAACGATAATAGGCGCGATTGTAGGGAGTTAGTTAGGGTTCTGAGTTGAGTAGTATAAGTAGGAGAATTGTACTCAGAATTAGGGTTGACATTTTGTGTTCTGAAAAGGTTTCGTGTAATTTTAGAAAGATAGTGAAGAAACACCTCGGCAGGTGATATTTTTCAGCCCGTGGACGTAGATCTCCGGATCGAACCACGTACATCCTGCGTTCTTTAAGTTTCTTGCATTGGTTTTCGTTACGAGGGGGTTTCACGTTTAGAGTTTATTTGATAACTGGATTACGCTTTATCATGAAGCAATACATGATTATCCATAAGGACCACTTTGATTTGATGAGTATCATATGGACTATTGATGCGTGGATTTTCTATATCCAAATAACTCGAAAGTGGATAATGGACATCTCCTTTGAGTGATTGATTTATGCGAGGGGAACACTCGTGTACATTCATTTGTAAAATATTTATAAAATTAGTACAATTGTTTAGTAAATTGGATGTCTCAACCATTAACAGATTACAATAATTAAGCAAAAAGAAGATAAATCCTAATGGATAGTCAATCTACAACGAAATTTATACAGTAAGATTAAATTTTCGTGCAAAAACAATCCAATAGAGAGAGATTAAAATTTCAATAGAGATAGATTACACACGCTAAAGTACATAGAAAATTTTGGAATTTTGGTGAATTCAAGCACTCACGGTACAAAGTTTTAAAAAAAAAATATTGACCGACAAAAGAAATTTGAATGGATTACTTGAGAATATACCTTAAAGAACCTATTCCTTTAGAGGTATGCAAAAGTAAAGTTACAGGAAAAATATATTCATTGGTCACACACACACACACACACATATATATATATAGAAAAACCAGTACATTCAAAACAATTTATACTTACGGACTATAGTAATACAATAAGAATTAATAATCAATTACAAATTAAAAAAAAAAAAAAAAAGGATGAATATAGAATAGTATATTGAAGCTTTCCTCTTTTTGGGTGACGTATGTGATCTCTTTCTCCCTTTTCAATCGCGAAAAAGAAGGTATACTCTCTCTCTCTCTCTCTCTTTCTCTCTTTGTGATCGCCAAAAAACCTTAATTAGGACCCAACGCAGTGTCCTTAGGATTGGCCAGGCCGGCTCCACTGGTCCTGCAGCTAAACGGGATTCAGTAGCAGTGTTTTCGACCAGTGTGATTGCCGAAATAGAGCCATTGATTGCCTTTAAATATGTGCCATGTTCAGAGAGAAATAAAAGGTATCTCTATCTCATCTTTCGTTCTCTCTCTTCAGATCACGAAATAGAATCTCTCTATTTCACTCACTGTACAATGTTTAAGAAAATATATTATCTAACAAAGAAATTTGAATGAATAAATACTTACTAGAGGATAAACCCTAAAGAACTTGTTCTTTTAGACGTATGCAGAAGTATAGTAATAGTAAAATATATGAATCGGTCTAATATTTACAGATTGAAAAGCCAGTACATTTAAACAGTTTATGTTCATGGTACTATATTATATTAGCGATAAATTTCGTAAATCATGTAAACAATATTTTAAGTTTCATACTTTAATAGTTAAGAATCACCGGTTTAAATATGAAAAATCCAACAATAAAGGGAATCAAGTATCCAGTAGATATAAAGAATCTTTTTGAAAATTTCACATATCAAAATAATTTGTAATGAAATATAAAAGGTCTCCATGTATTGCGTACATATCCTAAAAGGCTTTTGGATACTGTTTATTTTACATGATAAATATAAAATAAATTATAAATAAAGGAAAAAGATATAGTGATAGATACAGAATGGTTGCGTACGCGATCTTTTTTCCAGATTTATAGATCCGTTAATAATTGTTAGGAAATTTATGTTTAGTTTTGATGATGACAAAAACCACTTGTAAGGTAGGAACTAGTGCCCCCATGAATTCTGTACTCTTTGTAATAGATAGAGCTAGTTCTACTTAGGGAAAGTCGCAACAAGCAAATAACAAGATCATCAAGGTTACTACAAGTAACATAGTCAAAGTAATAAGCATAGAACAAAGACTGCAGTGAGAAAAACGGTTGCCTATGTTTATCTAGCATACAACAAGTGTATTCAATTGAAGATTCAAGTAGCAACCAAACTCTATAATCAAGATATCTCTCAAGCTTTGCCTCGGCCCTAATCTTTCTCAAAACCAGGAAGCTCACCCACTTTCCAACTGATATTCAAGTTCAGTGGCAGCTACAAGTAGTTGAAGAAAAACTTTCATTAACCAATCTCATGAGCAGTTTTCTGAACCGGGAGTCTTCGTTTGAATTTGGGATTCAAAGAGACTAGGTGTTCTGAGGAACGTGTGTACAATAGAGGAGTAGCCTTCCAAGGATAGGCAGAAACTATTGTAAGGAGCTAAGTTGGAATTAGACTTCGGCATAGCTATGTTGTACTGTGTGAACTTTTTAGTGTTTCCTTGTGTGAGGGAAGAGTGGACGTAGAAGGATTATCCCCACCTTTGAACCACTATAAATTGTGTATCTACTTTTATATTGACTTTACTTACTGTTTCTGGCATACTTACATAGATACTACATTGATTTGTAAGATAACAAATTTACATATATTCATTGCATAAAACTCTACCTGGGTATTTCTTACTATAAATGACCTATGAACAGTCTACTTTGTGCGTACTGCCTTAAGCCAACTTACAATAACAACTTTGTTGTAAGAACAAGTTTCTTACACTAAGCAACAAACTACTACTCAAAGTGTTTAAAAAGAAAAATCGAGTTAGAGATTTATTTAATGCCCCTCTAAACCTCTATCACTTGGAACCAACAAGTGGTATTAGACCGGTTTGTTTCACATACCAATCGTTTAGCTAAACCAGATTCATTTGTTTTCTAGCCAAAAAGCACGTTTTTAAAAGTAAAAAGTGTTTTCTAGTAAAAAAAGCCACAACAGTGGAAACTTCTTCAACTAAAGCTCCCATGTTTTCCTTCGAGGAGTATGAGGACTAGTCTATTATGATGCAAGCACACTTGGAATCTATGCATGATGAGATGTGGGCAGTCATCATCAAAAGTCCACCAGTAATCATGAAGATCAACACTATTGTGCGAGTGGATGGTCAACCTGCACCTCCTCCCATGGTTGAGAAGGCACGTATTGAATGGACTGCTGATGAAGAAAGACGTCCAACTTAGACAATGTGGCTAAAAAAATTCTTCTTTCCACATTGGACAAAGGCACTTTTGGTAAAATCAAGGCATGTAAAATGACCAAGGACATTTGTGATTTTCTTAAGGAAATCTGTGTAGGCTCAGCTCTACTTCATGAGAGTAGAGTAGCTGCCGCAACTTTGAACTTTGAGTTCTTCAAAGAAAAACGTGGAGAGTCTCTGAACGATTTAGATGCTAGATACACAACAATCCTGAATTAGTTGGTGTCTGTTGGGAAAGACATTTCCCAGCAGGAGATAAACACCAAGCTGCTAAGAGCTCTCACATCGAATTGGGATGTATAGACTATTCCGATGAGAAGTTCAAAGGATCTAGGTAAGAAAAGCATTCATGAACTCTTCTCTAACCTCAAATACATTAAATATGATATTTATCAGAGAGGAAGAGAAGAAGAATAGAATGCTGCTATCACCAAATCCCTAGTAGCAAGTAGCCCCTCTCGGCAACTCCAAATGGCCCTAGTAACCGCTATCGTGCCAAAGCTGCAACTTCAAGTTATTGTTAAGGAGGAGCAAGCGCCTGAAGAGATGACTCTACTCATGAAACATTTCACGATTCATGAAGAAGCATCTGAGAGGCAACCCATCCAAGCCCTTGTGCACCAGGCTTAAGGAGATCCCAATGATAAGAAAGGAAGCTTGAGATCTTTACTTCGACTGCAGGAAGACTGGTCACTTTGCAAGGGAATGTCCATATCCTAAAGTACACAAGTATCCTGAGGAAGTTCGCAGGCAAAGACGGGATAGAAGGATGCAAGAAAAGGCTTAGCTAAAAGCTCTCTTAAGTGGAGCAGAAGCCATCAAAGATGTTCCACTGTCTTAAAGAGAACCTATATCATGAGAAGATTCATACTTTGACAGCGAATCTTCATATTCTGAAAGTGAATCACTCATTAACCTCATGGAAAAAGAGATTGATGATCATACAAAGGTAGATTCTCCTAGTACCTCTTCAAGATCATAGAATGTTGACATTGAAAGCTTACACATTTCATTCAAGCAAATCATGACTGACTTTGACTTAGTCAATCAGTCATATGAAGAGCTGAAGGCTAAGAACATGCAGCTTCTTAGAGAAAATGCAGTGCTTACATTTGAGGTTAAAAAGATTATAGTTGAAGCAATTGATTGTTGATACATGTTAGTTATGCCTGTATTTAGGTCAATGTAGGATTATATTTGATAACATTTACATGCATATTTGGTCAAGAATTATGTAGATTAATGATATTTGGACCATTCAACATGTTTGACTTGTTTTTAAGGTATTTTGAACATTTCAGGGTTAACAGTCTCACTTTACGATAATCGGACAAAAGAACAAGTTGAAGGAAAGGAAAAACCAGCCTAAATCGGTCTGAACTGGTCTGGAGATGAACCGACACGACCGCGACTCAGAAAGGTGCACGACCGCGAAAAATGCGTGGAAAGAAGATCGGCATTGATCATGCAATGCGGCCGCGTCAAACAGGCAAACGGCCGCACCAAAAAGCTTCATTTTGCTGAATTTTCGAGCACAAACCAAGGCGATAGCGAGACATGCTCTACGCGGCCGCGTCGAAAAGCCGCGCTTTGAAGATTTTCCTGTTCCAAGTAGGAATTGAATTCTAGAGTCTCCAGGATTCGTCCCGAAGTCTATAAAAGGCAAGAGAAGCTCGTTTTTCAAGAATATACATTTGAGAACAATATACATCTCAAACCTTTACACGGAGTAGAAGCCGTGAGAGCGAGAAGACGAAGATCGACAAGTCGACTATTAGGTTTAATTTTTCTTTGTTTATTTCAAGTTCTTAACAATGTTTTCTTTGAATTCTTGTTTTGTAGTAGACATGAGTATCTAAACTAGTTGTGTCCTAGGATTAGAAAGTAGGGTTTTTACAAAAATGTTGATTTAATTATTTAATTTATAGACTCCAGTTGTTTTTATTTTATCTATCTATGTGTTTGGTTTCATCCTATAATTGAATTTAATCTGGCCAATTAGGTTTAATTTACTTGTTTAACGATTCCTCGTCGAGAGAAGGGAATTTTTAATAGACGACAACACATAGCGCGATTGTCTATGATCGTGTAGGCAAAAGGTTAAGGGGTTGTTAGGAGTTGTTAGGATCAATTGACTTAGTCGCTTCGAGAGAAGGGTTAGGTTAAATAAGTGCCGCCTAATAGATAATTAGCTAGTTTAAGAGTTTATAAATTAGGGATTAATCATCATTAGTGGTACACGCGTTATTTATGCACTTTAAGTCTGTTAGAGTGATGAATTGTGATGTTTGCGTGTATAATGGAGAGTATTTAGCTTGTTTTAATGCCTTTGGACTATTTGACGTTTGTGTTTTCATTTTGAGCTAAATAGGTGATTTAAGGCTAAGTATTCGTACTCGGCCGGATGCACAACGAAGGAATGAAGTCCGGATGTCAAAAGGATGGAAAAAGCCGTCGGAAAATGAGAACAGAGCACCACGACCGCGACACAGTTGCACGGCCGCGGTCAAACTAAAGGAACCAGGGAAAAGTTCTGGACAAGTGGCGCGGCCGAGGCAGACTTGCGCGGCCGCGGCGTGCTGCTGGACCAAGAGCGGGCGCGGTCGCGGCCCATGAGCGCGGTCGCGGCCCAATAAGGCGGCTAATTAATCCTTGGGCCACAAGAATTCCGATTTAGAGCCCAAAATCAACCCAAATTGACTTCCTCTATAAAAAGGGACCCTTATGCTCGGAAATAGGAGACTTGAACATTACGAGAGAGCAAGATTGGGAGATTCCGAAGGGGACGAGCAATCAAGATCGACAATACTCGGGTTTTCTAGTCCTTAATTCTTTTAATTATGTATTTTCAGTTTAATTTGTCTTTTGTCACCGCCATGAGCGGCTAGCAGGTTATTTCAGTCCTTAGTCGAGTTGAACCCTAGTTTTACTATTTTGTGATATTTACAGTGGTTATTAATCAGTTGATTCTTAGAAACGTTGTTATACTATTTGTTTATCCTTCAATGCTTGTGTATTTATATGCTAGATTGATCACCTAGATTATAATTGCATAATTAATGCTAGGTTATAATCGTAATCCGTAATTGTTACGAACCTATAGCCAACTAGTAGCAAATAGCGAGTGATATCGCTAGAGTAGTATATAGCTCGGTCTGAATGGGTCCGAGCTTACGAGGTCCACACCGTGTCTATCCCGTTATCCTAATACTCTAGGCGTCCGGTGAATGAGATCCAGAGAGCTTATTCTGAGGTCACTCAACTGGATAGACTAACCAAAGAGCTTGTTTTGGTTAGTTAAACATATGGGATAACGAGGTTAGCAGAGCTTGTTGCTAATCTCGGAGTAGGAGTTTTAAGGATAAAATTGGTTAATAATTGCATCTATCACAGGGTAGTAATAACTAGGGGGAGATAAGATTAAGGGCTGGGATTCGTTATTTCATAAGTAGAATAGTTCACAATTACTTTGCTTAATTTCTATTTTGGGTCCTTAGTTAATATACATCAATTTACAAACCCCCATTATTTATATACTTATATATGTTGCTAGTATTAGGATTTACTTAAAACACTATAAGTCTTCCTGCTCCCTGTGGGATCGACCCTACTTACCACTTCTACAAGCTAGAAGGGTAGCTAGGTTTAACTAATTTTACCGCATCGCGACAGTGCGGTCAAATTTTGGCGCCATTGTCGGGGAGCGGTGCAAGATTTTAAGTGTTCAGTTTTATTAGTTCTATATTAAGTCTCGTAATTTTATTTTTTATAATATCTGCGATACACTTGAACTCACCTAAGTTTCTTTTTGTTTTAGCAGTGAATGATCACTCGTTCACGCCAAAATAAAGAACTGTTTTTCGACCCTGAAATAACTCGTAGAGACCGCATTTTGAGAAGACAAGCAAGAGAGAATCTAGAGGAATTTGAAGCCTTACCTTTTACCACCGAGAATTCTTCCGAGTCTGAACCTGAGCGAGAATCAATGGCAGCCGAAAGGACTATGCGGGAATTGGCCACCACTGGCACTACTCACCACCCTCTATGCATCACCTTTCCTGATCTAGGGGAGGACACCACTTTTGAACTCCGATCAGGGTTAATTCACCTGTTACCCTCTTTCCATGGTTAGCAGGAGAAGACCCGCACAAACATCTGAAGGAGTTTCACATCGTCTGTTCGAGTATGAAGCCGACTAAAGTCACAGAAGAACAGATAAAGCTGCGTGCATTCCCTTTTTCTCTGAAGGATATGGCCAAGGATTGGCTCTACTACCTGCCCTCAGCATCTATAAAAATTGGGAGGAAATGGAGGCTCAGTTCTTGGAGAAGTACTTTCCGGCATCTAAGGCCACAAACATCCGGAAGGAAATCAGTGGAGCGATACAACTGCCCGGAGAAACTTTGTACGAGTATTGAGAATGTTTTGAAAAGTTGGTGGCCAGATGTCCCCAACATCAGATCACAGAACAGCTACTCATCCAGTACTTTTATGAAGGGCTGACACAGTCAAACCGGAACATGTTAGACTCTGCCAGTGGGGGAGACCTATGTGACAAAACCCCGACAGCTGCTAGAGCACTCATTTCGAAAATGGCTGCTAAGACTCAACAATTCGGGACAAGGGATGCCTCTACGCGGATAGTGAGGGAGGTAAACGATTCTCAAATGGATGCGAATATTGATCAGCTTACCAAAATGGTCCAGAAGGCTGTTTTGGGGGGGGGGGGGTGGGGGGCTCAAATACCCGACCTTGCTGAATATGTGATACCACATATCACACAACAGATAATTGCGAAGTTCTGGGTAATGAGCTAGAAGCACACGCCAATGCTGTCGGAACTGGAAACTTCCAAGGCAGGAAGTACGACCCATATTCCCAATCGTACAACCCAGGATGGAGGGATCATCCGAATTTCAGCTATGGTAATCAGCAAGGCCAGTCAAGTGGGCAAAACAGACCTCCACCACCTAGAGGTATGTATTACACAAAGCAGCCAGCCGAACAAGCACCTGACTCATCCTTGGCGGATATTGTGAAGACTTTAGCAACAAACACTGTGCAGTTTCAAAAGGATGCAACATCAAGCATCAAGAATCTCGAGACACAGATGAGCCAGATGGCAACTGCTATAAGTCGACTAGAGAACATGCAGAGTGGAAAACTGCCACAACCTGAAATGAACCCAAGAAATGTCAGTGCCATCACATTGAGGAGTGGTAACCAGCTTGGAGAGCTTAAGAAGCCCAGGGAACCATTGGAAGATGATATAAATGACATTTCGGACAAGACAGCAGAAGACAGAGCCGCGGCCGCGGCAGACTTGCGCGGTCGCGCCCAACCTGACGGTGCACAAGAAGAAATCTCTGTAGAAGTCGCGCGACCGCGGCAACCCAGCGCGGCCGCGGCCCCTGTTTAGCTAAAATCAGCGGATTCTGCATCCACTCTGTCTCAACCACTCCCTTTCCCCAGTCGTATGATCCGACCAACACGACCTGACAAAGAGAAGGAGATATTGGAGGTGTTTCGCAAGGTTGACATCAGCATCCCCTTGATCGATGCTATCAAGCAAATCCCCAGATACGCCAAGTTCTTAAAGGAGCTATGTACCAACAAGCGTAAACTAAAGGGGGACGAAAAGGTCCTGATGGGAGAAAATGTCTCAGCAATCTTCCAAAAGAAGATGCCACCTAAATGTAAGGATCCAGGTATGTTCGTCATCCCATGTAGAATAGAAGGCGAAAACATTGAACGTGCCATGCTAGACCTAGGAGCGTCCATTAATGTAATGCCAAGAGCAATATTTCATGCATTAAAACTAGGACCACTGGAAGAAACTAGGATAGTAATTTAGTTAGCAGATTGTAGTAATACATACCCCGATGGTCTAATTGAAGATGACTTAGTAGAAGTAGGTGAACTAGTATTTCCCGTTGATTTTTATGTTCTAGACATGCAAGGAGATTCTCCTACACCTCCTCCGATCTTGTTAGGGCGACCGTTCTTAAACACCGCTCAAACAAAAGTCGATGTCAGTGAGGGAACTTTAACGATGGAATTTGCTGGGCAACTTGTTAAGTTTAATATTTATGATGCTATGAGACACCCGGAGGATGTGAATTATGTTTTTTCTGTAAGCGTAATTGACCCTCTCGTAGAGGAACTTTTTCAGTTGACATGCAGGGAACCTTTGGAAATTGTGCTCACGCAGGATTTGGAGAAGGACACCTTTGAAATTTGGAAGGCCAATAAAGAGTTGGTCGAGCTCATAGCGTCCATCCAATCCCTTCAAACCGCCAAACCAAGGTATGTGCGAAAATTCATTGATTTACCTGAAACTGATCAAAAGCTACTTCCCTCTACTGTCGAAGCGCCTAAGTTAGAACTCAAGTCCCTGCCCGAGCATCTCAAATACGTTTACTTGGGAAAGAGTGGAACCCTGCCTGTATCTCATCGCGATTGACCCCACAGCAAGAGGCAACATTGATAGAAGTTCTAAAAGAGCATAAGAGAGCAATTGGATGGACAATAGCCGATATCCAGGGGATCAGCCCTTCACTGTGCATGCACCGAATACTCCTTGAAGAAGACTCCAAACTGAGTCGAGAACCACAGAGGCGATTGAACCCGCCAATGATGGAAGTGGTCAAGAAGGAGGTGATTAAGCTGTTGAACGTAGGCATTATCTACCCAATATCCGACAGTAAGTACATCAGCCCCACACAGGTAGTGCCGAAGAAATCAGGAGTAACAGTGGTAGAAAACAAAGATGGTGAGTTGGTCCCTACTCGGTTACAAACTGGGTGGCGAGTTTGCATTGACTATCGGAAGTTGAATGCAATGACTCGAAAGGACCATTTTCCTTTACCATTTATTGATCAAATGCTAGAACGTTTAGCAGGGCATTCATTTTACTATTTTCTAGATGGTTTTTCAGGTTACTTTCAAATCGCGATAGCACCAGAGGATCAAGAAAAAACCACGTTCACGTGCCCCTTTGGAACGTATGCTTGGCGAAGAATGCCATTTGGGTTGTGCAATGCGCCAGCGACATTCCAACGCTGTATGGTAAGCATATTTTCTGAGTATGTGGGTCATATAATAGAAGTCTTTATGGACGACTTTAGTGTGTACGGGGAAACATTTGAGAGAAGTCTTGAAAATCTGGTACTTATCTTAAAAAGGTGCGTCGATACTAACCTTGTTTTAAATTGGGAGAAGTGTCATTTTATGGTCGAACAAGGGATAGTTCTGGGTCATATTGTATCATCTAGGGGTATAGAAGTTGATAAGTTAAAGTTTGATATTATTACCTCTTTGCCTTACCCCGCCAGTGTGTGGGAGATTCGTTCTTTCCTTGGTCATGCAGGTTTCTACAGAAGATTCATCGAGGATTTCTCCAAGATCTCAGCACCTTTGTGCAAGCTGTTACAAAAAGATGTGGAATTCGATATGACCGACGAATGTAAAGCTGCCTTCAATCAATTGAAAGAAGCACTTACCACACCGCCTATCATTCAGCCGCCGAATTGGGATCTCCCGTTTGAAATCATGTGCGATGCAAGCGACTACGCGATAAGGGCGGTGTTAGGACAAAAGATGGGGAAAGCGTCACACGTGATTTACTACGCGTCCCGAACATTGAACCTAGCCCAATCAAACTACACCACGACGGAAAAAGAGCTTTTAGCAATTGTTTTTGCTTTAGAGAAATTTCGTTCGTATTTATTGGGCACTAAAATTATTGTCTATTCTGATCATGCAGCTCTTCGATATTTACTATCCAAGAAGGAGGCAAAACCGAGGCTAATACGGTGGATTCTCCTGCTACAAGAGTTCGACATAGAAATCAGAGATAAGAAGGGAGCTGAGAATTCGGTGGCTGTCCACTTGAGTCGGTTATACCTACAAGAGAGTGCACACCCATTGCGAGAAGAATTTCCCGACGAGCAACTACTTCAGGTCACACATATTCCTTATCCCACAACACTTCCAAATACACCATGGTACGCTGATTTAGTAAATTTTCTTGCATCTCGTTATCTGCGCACTGACTATACTAAAGCAAGGAAAGATAAACTTAAAAGTGATGCTAAATACTTTGTTTGGGATGATCCATATCTATGGAAACATTGTGCGGATCAAGTAATTAGACGTTGTGTGCCTGAGGAAGAACATGAGTCCATTTTAAAATTTTGTCATACATATGCTTGTGGGGGACACTTTGGGTCTAGGAGGACAGCACATAAGGTTCTAGAGAGCGGGTTTTATTGGCCATCATTGTTTAGGGATGCATACTTATTTTGTAAAACCTGTGACAACTGTCAAAGAACCGGGAACAACTCCCAGAGGAATGAAATGCCTCAAAACCCAATCATGATTTGTGAAATATTTGATACTTAGGGCATGGACTTTGTGGGACCTTTTCCGTCGTCTTATGGCAACACATACATTTTATTGGCTGTCGATTACGTCTCCAAATGGGTGGAGGCAAAAGCCACTCGAACTAACGATTCTAAGGTTGTCGCAGATTTTGTGAAGGCTAACATTTTTTCTAGGTTTGGAGTCCCAAAAGCCATAATCAGCGACAGGGGGACGCATTTCTGCAATCGAACCATTGAGGCATTGCTACGGAAATACTGTGTTATACACAAAGTTTCCACAGCATATCACCCCAGACGAGTGGCCAGGCAGAGACGTCCAACCGGGAAATTAAAGCCATTCTTGAGAAAACCGTGCAACCCAACAGGAAAGATTGGAGCTTACGCCTTGATGATGCACTGTGGGCGTACCGAACGGCATACAAAAACCCCATTGGCATGTCTCCCTACTGACTAGTCTACGGGAAGCCTTGCCATCTGCTGGTAGAACTTGAGCACAGGGCATATTGGGCCATCAAAAGGTGTAACATGGACTTCGACACCACCGGCACACACCGAAAATTGCAACTTCAAGAGCTCGAGGAAATACGGAATGAGGCGTTCGAGAATGCTCTCATTTACAAGGAGAAGACCAAAGTATTCCACGATTCTCGCATCACGCGAAAGAATTTTGCCGTGGGAGAAAAAGTGCTCTTATGCCACTCGCGTTTAAAGTTGTTCCCCGGTAAGTTACGTTCTAGGTGGATAGGACCATTCATTATTGCTAATGTTTTTTCCTATGGTGCAGTCGAAATAAAAAGCGAGAAAACGGGGAAAGTGTTCAAGGTTAATGGCCATCTACTGAAGTCATACATCGAGAATTTTCGGCAAGCTCCCGAAGAACTAACTCAGGTCGAAGACCCCCCTTTAACTTGAGCAGTACACCCGTCGAGCCAACGACGTTAACCAACAGCGCTTGTCGGGAGGCAACCCGATGTTTTACGGTTATTTTTGTATTTTTTTGTTCTTTTAATTTTATTATTTCTATGTTAGAGTGTTTTTATTTTCATGTTTTTCTTGCTTTTCATAAGGTTCACATGACCAGAAATGCCATAAAAGTGAGACGGGGGTCAGAAAACGGAGAAATTGAGTCTAAGGTTCGAAAACAGGGCCCAATGCGCGGCCGCGGCCTAAGTGCTCCATAAACACCAGAATTGCTGGACACTTTGTGCGACCAAGGTAGGAGTGCGCGACTGCGGCAATTCAATCGAGCGCGGCCGCGGTAGACTTGCGCGGCCGCGGCCTGAAGAACAGCAGGTTTAAAACCCTGGCCGCGGCCAGGTCCCTTTTCATTCTCCTCCTTCCCCCTTGCGAAAAAGACACACTTTGCACACACAATATCATTCTTCCACCCACAAACCACTAAAATTCAACACTAATCCACACACACACAACCTTGAACACAAACTAGTCCGATTACTTTCAGATTTTTATCACACTTCTGGGCAAGTCGATTTGGGCGCGAAATACAAATTCGAATTTTTCTCGACTAAACTCATCCGGTACGTGATGCTAACCCTTCTCCTTTGTATTTCATTTTCAATTTCGTAATATTGTGCATACGAGGGGGGTGTAGTTCGTTTGTTATTGCTAGTAGGAGTTAAATATATATGATTATGCATTGTGTTGATAAATTGTCTCCTATTGATGATTCTAGACGAATAATTCATAGGGTTAGTCGTGGGGGTCGTGTGTTGTTTTTGTGGCTGATTTAGTGTGGGCAAGAAGGCTCAATTAGGAGTGGCCCTTCTTTCTTGAACTACAACCGTTTGAAGTCTTATTCCGACTTATGCATGATTTTAGGATAAGGCATCACATACTTCCGGTTGCATCATACTTTTCATATGCTCCTCTTAGCTGTATCATGTTCGTGCATGCCACTTTGAATCAAATCATAGTATGTTAAGCTATATATTCACATTTTTAGGTGTTTTTCATCCCACTTGGATACTTATGGTGTTGTTGGTATAGGTACCTATAATCATGCCTCCCCGTCCTAGTCGTAGACAGGCCAAGGGAAAGCAGCCGGTGGTTGAAGAGCCACCAGTGGAAACCCCACCTCCGGAGCTACCGTCTGACCCCACTGACAGTCGGAACTTCGGCTTTGTTTTGACCAAGGACTCCCACAAGGAGCGCTTCAAGAAGCTGTGCAACAGACCGATCATGGCTACTCGGTATGGTCGCGACCAGCTCCTCAAGGACATGGGCATATATGACAATGTGACCTCCCTTTTGGATTCAGCCGGACTTCGGGGGGTCATGCAACCCCAACTGACATACAAGGGGCTGACACTTGAATTTTTAAGCACCCTCGAGATCATCATGGACCCCAACAAGTGCGGGGATGTGCCCGAAAGCATCACATTTCAATTAGGAGGGCAGACCTTCACTAGGACCATGAAAACACTCTCCGAGATTTATGATATGCCATATACAGAGGTCACCAGCTGTTACGAGCAGTTTAATGTGCAAGCTTTTTGGGGGCAACTCACAGTCGCCCCAGGACTTGTTGAGGCTCAACCCTTCTCCACTAAGACCTCGAAGAATTCGTGGATTCGTAGCCCCGTGATCCGGTACATTCAGAAGCTCCTTAGCCTCACCATCTTTGTAAGGAAAGAAACAGGGGCCGCACGCCATAACGAGTTAAAACTATTGTGGCATATACTGAACAAGAGGCAGGTGGTGGTAGCCAGGTTGATGCTCGAGCATTTTGAACACGTGGTGCTCAAACAAAGGGATAACATATACGTGGGAGGGCTGATTACTCCGATCGTAGCTGATTGTGGTGTTCCGTTGGTCGATCTGACACCTGTAAACACTCAGTTCCTTCTCACCTGGGAGGAATTGGAGAAAATGAGAGTCGTGACCTTGGGTTACAAAGAAGGGGTGGCCCGAAAGCCATCCAACTAGACCGTCCCATATGTTATACAAAATGTGGGACCATTCCTTCGCCTACCACATCCGGGGCTCACAGAGGTGCTCAGTATCTATGATACCCGAAACATATCCTTAGCTTCCCCTGCCCACTTGGCCGCCTCTCGACAGCCTGATGACACCGAATTGCAGCGGTACCAGTTGGGACGAGTCCCGCTTATACCTCAGCCGGACGAGGACCCCGCTCCAGGTCACGAAGACCCGGGAGAAGGAAGCAGTCACCACCGCCAGCCCAGGCAGAAGAGGCCCGCTACCGCTATTCAGTCCCAGTGGGAATTTCAGGAGCACATGGAAGGACTCGTTACCTCACTCCGGGACGATTTAGCCCTTTACAGAGGAGAAAGCCAGTCAGGCCATCAGGAGATTATGGCAACCTTTCAAGCAAGTCAAGAACGTGAGACTGCATGGCACCATACTATGAAGCAGCGTTGGCAGGTGGAAGATGATCGTTGGACGGCTATGGAAAATCGCTGGGTTGTGGAGGATGATCGTTGGACAGCTATAGAAACTTGTTGGGGTGTGGAAGATAATCGTTGGGACCAAATGCAATTATGGAGCAACAACAAGAGTGGCAGAGGCAGCAAGAAGCTCAGTGGAGCCACATGTAGTCCTTTTGGGGACAAGGGGGTCATCCACCTCCGCCGCTGCCTCAGTAAAACACTGTAAGTACGTACAAAGCCGCACCACTTTTTCTTCCCTTAAACTTTGGTTTTCAACCAAGTTTGGGGGAGGGGGTGTGACGTGGGGTGACTTGGCCGCGTCTCTAGTATGTTGCCCGTTTTTATTTTGTATGCTGTCAGTTTTTAGTTGTTTTAGTATGCATTGTTGTTGGGCCTGTGAGCCAATTAGTTGAGGATTGGGCCTGTGTGCCATTGATAGTGTGTTGGGCCTGTGAGCCGTAGTTTTTGTTTCATTATTTTATTTTGTGGAGTCTTTATGTTTTTTGTGTTTATTTTGGTAGAGTCTAGATCGAGTCTAGAAAGGGAAAAGAAAACTGAATTGTGCTGTTAAAGATAAAATGAACACATTGAGATGATGATAAGTTGGCAATGAGTTCATGATGATTTTTGTTAAAACTTGTTCACAATAGCACATGATAGAGCATGACGGGTAATGGAGATGAAATTGAGCTGTGAATTGCAACGTTGATCAGTAAAATTGCCCTGTGAGGACTTTGAGCCTATTTTGTATCTCCAGTCTTGGAGTAATTTGTATAAATTCTTTCGGTGTGATTTTCATTGATTATGTGTATATAGACCCTAGAACTTACCTTGCATGTCTGTCGTGAATAAGTCAATGTGTGTTGTGGCTTAGAAAGTGATCTTAGGCATTTCTTGATTTTAGCCTACTTCAGACACTCAACACAATTATCCTTTTTTACCGCAAATTTGAAAAAGAAATTTCCCTTAGTTAGCCCATTTGAGCCGTGAGCCTGTCATTTGTTAGCCGAATATTACAAGCCGAATATCTTTCAAATTAGCCTTTGACCTTATTGGACTAATCTAGTTAAGAGGGAGGCGAAAGGAGAGGTAGTCGGGGATGTTAATTGGGATTCCTATGGGCTGAAAAAAAAAAGGGGAATAAAATGAGAAATAAAAAGGGAATTGGTGATAGCGAATTCAAGAAAGTTTACCCTCCTATGTGCTAAAAAGTTTAGACTTGTTGATGTGTACAATGTAAAAGTAAGAAAAGAAATGAGTTGGGTACATATGAAGCATGACTTGAGGAGGGGAGTAAGAAAAGTGCTTATTGAAAAAAAAAAGAAAAAAAAAAGAAAAGAAAAAGAATTCGGGTAGTCCCAGAAAATGTGGTACCCACGTGAAAAAAAAAGAAAAAAAAAAAGAAAAAAGAAATAGTAAGAAAAAGAGAAGCACTAGGTTGTAAAAGATTCGGTCGTGGGGAGAAGAAGTCATTCCTTGGGGTGATTTACTGAGATTTGGAGAGTGAGATGTGAGTGATTGTTTTGTGGGGTGGTTGAGTAGCAATAACTCGGTTAGTCCACGTTTTAGTCACTTTCATCCAAATTTTATCCTACCCTACCTAAGCCTATATTACAACCGAATTAAAGACCTTTTTGATTCTTTGCCACACATGCTGAGCACTAGGTCCGACTTAAATAATTGGCAAGAATATGGTGGTCGTTGTATATAAGTCAGTGTGAGTGTAGTACTTTGCATACCTTAAACACTTGAGAGAAGAGTGATACACAATTCCGGTGAGGATCAATTGTTGAAAATCAGAAGCAATGAAAGTAGTTGAAGTTGCCCTGTCAAATATGCTCGTTTACATCATGTTGCTTTGTTTTTTGGAAAACCTTTCTGAAACTCGTAATTGCCACTTAAAGTGCCTTAAAACCCGTGTCTTGATTGTTGGTTGATTTAGATTTGTTCGGGACGAACAAAGGGTTAAGTTTGGGGGATTTTGGTACACGCGTTTATTTATGCACTTTAAGTCTGTTAGAGTGATGAATTGTGATGTTTGCGTGTATAATGGAGAGTATTTAGCTTGTTTTAATGCCTTTGGACTATTTGAAGTTTGTGTTTTCATTTTGAGCTAAATAGGTGATTTAAGGCTAAGTATTCGTACTCGGCTGGATGCACAACGAAGGAATGAAGTCCGAATGTCAAAAGGATGGAAAAAGCCGTCGGAAAATGAGAACAGAGCACCGCGACCGCGGCACAGTTGCGCGGCCGCGGTCAAACTACAGGAACCGAGGAAAAGTTCTGGACAAGTGGCGCGGCCGAGGCAGACTTGCGCGGCCGCGGCGTGCTGCTGGACCAAGAGCGGCCGCGGGCGCGGCCCATGAGCGCGGTCGCGGCCCAATAAGGCGGCTAATTAATCCTTGGGCCACAAGAATTCCGATTTAGAGCCCAAAATCAACCCAAATTGACTTCCTCTATAAAAAGGGACCCTTATGCTCGGAAATAAGAGACTTGAACATTACGAGGGAGCAAGATTGGGAGATTCCGAAGGTGACGAGCAATCAAGATCGACAGTACTCGGGTTTTCTAGTCCTTAATTCTTTTAATTATGTATTTTCAGTTTAATTTGTCTTTTGTCACCGCCATGAGCGGCTAGTAGGTTATTTCAGTCCTTAGTCGAGTCGAACCCTAGTTTTACTATTTTGTGATATTTACAGTGGTTATTAATCAGTTGATTCCTTAAAACGTTGTTATACTATTTGTTTATCCTTCAATGCTTGTTTGTTTATATGCTAGATTGATCACCTAGATTATAATTGCATAATTAACGCTAGGTTATAATCGTAATCCGTAATTGTTACGAACCTATAGCCAACTAGTAGCAAATAGCGAGTGATATCGCTAGAGTAGTATATAGCTCGGTCTGAATGGGTCCGAGCTTACGAGGTCCACACCGTGTCTATCCCGTTATCCTAGTACTCTAGGCGTCCGGTTAATGAGATCCAGAGAGCTTATTCTGAGGTCACTCAACTGGATAGACTAACCAAAGAGCTTGTTTTGGTTAGTTAAACATAACGGATAACGAGGTTAGCAGAGCTTGTTGCTAATCTCAGGGTAGGAGTTTTAAGGATAAAATTGGTTAATAATTGCATCTATCACAGGGTAGTAATAACTAGGGGGAGATAAGATTAAGGGCTGGGATTCGTTATTTCATAAGTAGAATAGTTCACAATTACTTTGCTTAATTTCTGTTTTGGGTCCTTAGTTAATATACATCAATTTACAAACCCCCATTATTTATATACTTATATATGTTGCTAGTATTAGGATTTACTTAAAACACTATAAGTCTTCCTGCTCCCTGTGGGATCGACCCTACTTACCACTTCTACAAGTTAGAAGGGTAGCTAGGTTTAACTAATTTTACCGCATCGCGACAGTGCGGTCAATTAGCGTAATTCCTGAAATTGAAATCCTAGGATACATTCTCGTTGATTGGAACTTCCCGTTTGTTAATTAATAAGTTATTAGTATATGCAATTTATTTTAATCAAATCATTCACCACTTTGAGTATCAGTTAGGATAATTCTAGATAATTAAGGTATCAAACTTCGTTAACCCATTCCCTGTGGATCTACCTTGACTTCCACTATATACATCTGCACCCGTACACTTGCGGTATTTTAGGGTTAGAATTAGGCATGTCAACTGTTGTTACCTTCGAGAGGAAGTAAGTAGGCTGAAGATGTCACTCGTCCTTCAGGCTGAGAAGGAACATGATGTCAACCATCATGTCTTTCAATAAGTCATCTAGGAATCTGGATGAAATATTGGATGTTTAGATGAATCTATCTGATGTGACAGGGATAGGATGCTCTGACATCATTTCTCACTGTCAAGCAGCAAGTACTTCTACTTCTGTTCCAGCAACAAGTACATTTTCGACATGACTGATCCTCAAACAGTGTAAAGGTAAAGCTAGAAAGAAAGAGAATATTCCCAATAGGAAACCTAGACTGGAATCAGGCTGTAAACATGATACGGGGATGTCAACTACTGAAAACACACCAGGCAATTGTGCAGTAGGAGGAAATAGTATGCAACAAGCCTTGGCTACTGGATGCAGCCACTCCCTTCATCAACCTAGGAGTAATCAACAGAAGACTAAGCTCGACACTCGGATGCTTCCACACAAGGCAATGAGGAACTACCCTAGGTTATTCTAATCCAAGAAGTAACCTGATCTTGGTACAGCAGAAAAATGGTAATCTTCCAAGGTGTACACCAAGTATTCTAGCCTAAAAACCAACTTGCTACTCAGTATTTCAAGAAGGAATGGGTCTATGAATTCCCGAGGGCCCATTCAGCTATGGGTGACTACGCCTACTTAATTACTTTGTAGGTTAAGTTGCCTACTGGACATAGTGATATCTATTACATCAACAACAAGTGTGCTAGACATATGACATGCAACAAGAGGTCTCTAAAGGATTTCAAAGATTACAAAGGATCCAAGGTGGTGTTTTGAGATAATGCCAAAGGCATCACCAAAGGTATTGAGACTTTCTCTAGAGGAAAAGTCAACATTGCAGATGTCTACTTCGTCGAAGGCTTACAATATAATCTACTGAGCATAAGTCAGTTATGTGACAAGGGACATTCTATGGAGTTCACTCAAGGGAAATGCTTCATACGAGACACACTAGAAAGGGTAACATTTATCTAGTTGACTGTGACTCTACTTGAGGACAAATCTCATGCTTCATAGCTAAAAGCACTTGAGGACTCAAGTGACAAGAGGATGAGTCATCTGAATTTAAAGACTATCAACAAGCTGGTTCATAAAAGGTTAGTAAGAGGGTTACTAGATGTAGCATATAGAAAGGAGAGTGTGTGTAACCCATTAAACTAGTAACTCTTAGTGGGTTGAGTTACTCGCTAGTAGTAGTGGATGACTTCTCTTGGATTGTGTTAAGAAATCTAATACTCAGAAGAAGCTCCCAAACCTTATGAAAAGAATTTAAAAGTAAAAACTCAATATTGTCAAGATCTCACCCCAGGTATTGAATTCATTAACAAGTTCATAGAGAGTTTCTGCAGTAATAATGGAATTCATCATGAGTATTCAGTTACCATGAAGAGGAACATCTAACTGCTTCCGATGCTAAATCGAAGGAAGGGGTATTTGTAGGATACTCCTCTATAAGCAAAGCATTTAAACTGTTCAACAAGAGAACACTAGCAACGAACTCTAGCTGAGAAAGAGCCTACAGTAAAGGATACTTCAGTAGTTGAAAGACCTGTGAATCCTATAGCAAAGGTTACAGAACCAGAGCCTACAACACATTAGGCAAATCAACAAGCTGTTGTGGATCAAGGTCTGGAATCAGTTAGGAGGTGTCTCAATGATCATCCACCAACCTTGGTCATAGGGAGAGGGAATGATGGATTAAGGACAAGAAGATCTGCACATTACGAAGTCATGTTCTCCTGCCATTGAGGAAGCCTTAAAAGATCCTAATTGGGTACAAGCCACACAGGAAGAGCTCAATGAGTTTGAGAGAAATGAAGTTCGGAATTTGGTTCCCAGACCTACTCATCAAGGTGTAATTGGGACCAAATGGGTGTTCCAAAACAAGCTAGATGAGCCAGGCCTTGTTACCAGGAACAAAGCAAGGTTAGGTGCTAAAAGCAAGTGTTTAACCAAAGATTTAATTAGGATAGCCATAATAAATCTTGCGTTTTCCTAAAGTAATTGACCAATCCCAACAACTATTCAATATGTATCATTAACAAGTTGGGCATGATAGCGTTCCATACCATGTTACTGACAAAATAAAGATTTATGAAAATAGTTAAACCTAATTACTCATAGCCGAGATAGCTGCAACTATAAATAATTAGCTTATGGATTCAATTAGGTTAAACTAATTATGATAGCACGACTAATTTAACCTATTGCTACTAGGGTTCAATCATTCATGACAATTACGGGTCGAGAACTAATGGATAGCAATAAGAAATTGAATAATAATAATTGAGTTCTCAATTAAATTTCATTCGCAATTTCTATATAAATTTGAATCCATAAATACTTGAATTAAACAAGAACAATAAAATAACACTGTCTCACAATAACATAATTGAAATTACATCTTTTGAATCTAAAAATAACCTTAGCCACGCATGCTGGAATTGATATTCTTCATAAAAAAAATAGTCTAGCAATTGTCTTGAAAGAATAAGAAAAGAGAAAAGGAAAAATACTGTAAAAGTGGCGTGAATTATACTGGAGAGGGGAGAGAGAGTACGTATTGGAATAATAATATTGGACTGCGCGCGTCTTCCTTTAATAAATCATGCTAGAATTCTATTCCCTACTCCTAATAAAATCTTATCTCTAAAAGGAAATATTTAAAATAATTACAAAAGGAATAAGAGTTTTTACTAAATAAAACTCATAACAGGCCCATTTTAATATGGTCTTGATATCGTGGCCGATTTGTCAGTCTCCAACTCAGCCCATCTGATATCCTAGCTCAATTTTCCATAATTTGAGCCCAAATATTTTCTTGAAGCCCAATATATATTTAAGCCCAAAATATTTCTTCCTACAACCAATGAGAATTAATTAGTCCGATTAAAATACAAAAGTAGACTAATTATTGGGGAATATGCATATAAAATATGGAATAATAAAGACACATCAGTAGGCCTGCAGCGAGACCCGTAGTGCTGGTTGAAAGAAAACCCCCAAGGTCATGGTTCCCTTAAGATATCTAAGCATCCTTTTGTAGGCAATCCAGTGGTTTTCAGTTGGCGCATGAAGATATTGACTCAATCTATTAACCACAAAGCAGATAGTGGGCCTTGTCAAGGTGAGGTATTGGAAGGCGCCCACTGTACTTCGGTACAACGTATGTAGAGTAAATGGCTTATTATCCTGAAGCTGAAGTTAGAGAGTCGAGCGGTAAGGAGTTGAATAGGATTTACAAATTTGTCATGGAGGTCTGTGCAAGTAAATCCTTGATATATTTGGTCAGCTTGAGTAAAATACCAGCTTCTGACCCGTGAACCTGAATCCCCAAGAAATAATGGACATTCCCTAGATTCTTGAGAGAGAAATTATGATTAAGAGTGTATAAGTGTTTGAGAAGATCTTTCATCATCCTCGGCTATCAAGATGTCGTCCACATACACCAGGACCATGAGTAAAGAGTTGGTGTCTTGGCAAAACATAATTAAGAATCAGAATACGAATTCTTAAAACCTTAAGATGGGAGAAACCCTTTTAACTTCTCATACCATGCTTTAGGGGCCTATTTTAGGCCATAAAGTGCTTTCTTGAGAGAGCTGATGAATCCTTCAGGTTGTGTCATATACACTTTCTGAACAAGATCTCCATTCAAAAATGCGTTATTTACATCCACTTGATGTATCTTCCATCCCTTGGTAATAGCTATAGGGAAAAACACCGGAATAGTCACAACCTTTGCTACTGGACTGAACGTATCAAGATAGTCAATTCTTGCTGTCTGTTGGAAACCCTTGGCAACTAGCCTGGCCTTCAACTTATCTAAACTGCCATCAGCTTTAGTCTTGGTCTTAAATACACAATTATGATCCCCTTGATTCATATCATCCGTACGAGGAACCAACTCCCATGTGCCATTCTTCATCAGGGAAGAATATTCAAGATCCATAACATCCTTCCAAGCTGGCGATGACAATGCTTGTGATACTTTATCAGGCTCAGAGGGTACAAAGGTACTGTGAGCAAAACAATTCTTGGGTTTGAACAGACCCACTTTAGATCTTGTTATCATAGTGTGCATGGAGGATATAGGAGGTGGAAGAGGAGACGAAGTAGTGGGAGAAGATGTTTTAGAGGAGGCAATTTAGGTACTGTTAGTAGACAACTGAGGGTTAGGCAATAAACCACTAGCAGTAGCTGAAGTATTTCGAGGGGTAGCAGCTGGGTTTTGGGCCGAAGTATTTGGAAGGGTTGTTCTAGCAGTGTTATGAGTTGTTGGATTGGAAGGGGCTGGACTAGGATATATATCTGCAGGTGGAAGAGGGTAGGAAAACACAGATGTAGAGGACAAAATAGTTGCGGAAGGAAACAACAGATAGTAAGGAAATTATGTCTCATTGAATGAGACTGTTCTTGCAATATACAATCTGCTAGAGGGATCTAGGCATTTGTGACCTTTGTGGTTTTAGCTATACCATATAAATAGACATTTAGTGGTTCTGAATTGTAGTTTTATATAAGGAAAAGGTCAAAGACTTTGAGAAAGGAATAGCAAGAACAATCTTGTAGAGTTTCTAGTAAGGTGATATATTGTTAAGGACAAGGGTAGGGGGTCTATTGATGGTATATGTGGCTGTTAGGAACACATCCCACCAAAATTTGAGAGGGAGAGAAGTTTGAGCAAGAAAGGCAGGACCCATCTCAACTATATGAAGATGTTTTCTCTTGGCTTTCCCGTTTCGCTGATGTATGTAGGCGCTGAGTGTACTAAATTTGGCTAAGAAAGGTATTAAGGTTCGATATTCCCCACCCTAATTCATTTGTAGCCGTTAGCATTTGGAGTTAAATTAAGTGTGCACCATAGCTTGAACTTCGGATTTAGTGTGTTGTGGGTATATCCAAGTGAATCAAGTGAAGTCATCAACGAAATGAACATAATACCTAAAACCATCACAAGAAAGTTAAATAGGTCCACAAACATAAGAATGCACTATTACAAGCAGTACAAAATGGCAAATCAGAAATCTTAAATTTGACATTCAAGGACTAGAGTACATAAGCTAAAACAACATTAGAGGGGTGACCTAGCTTATTATTCCATACACTAGTAGAAGTGGTTTGAGTAAGATAGTAAGAAGTTGGAGTAACACTAGCTGCTGGTGTAGAAATGACTGTGGCTGGGGAAGGTTGATGACTTTACAAATGGCAGAAGAATTTGGTAGGATGCTGAATAACAGAAATAGAAGACTGGTTGAGTGGCTGAGCTGAGGTTGAAGAATGAAGCAAGTACAATTCGTCTTTAAGAGCCCCTCTGAGCAGAATCTGATTGATGGTTTTGTCCTCGATAAAACAAGAACTGCTATAAAATTCAACAGAAATAGGATTATCTCGAATCAACTAAGATATACTCAACATATTTTTGGTGATATAGTGTACATAAAGAACATTTCTGAGAAAAAAAGAGGTTTATCAGATATGCAAGAAGTGAGCCATTACCTATCACAAGCTTGTCATTACTAGTGTAGGGAGTATGAATCTCGAAATTCAAAAACTGAGAAGTAACATGATTCGTCGCCCCGCTGTCTAAGAACCATGCCTGATCAGACTGAAAACCATCAACACTGCATCCACTTGCCAAGTCCATAGTTGAGTTGTTGCTACTAGAGGAAGCCAAGTGAGCTTGAAAACCACTGGATTGACCCCCAGAAGATTGAGGAGCAGGGGATCTATAATTTAGAGGTCCTTGAAAACTAATATCAAATCGCTTGAAGCAACGAATGGCAGTATGATTCGTTTTTCCACGAATTTGACACAACGATTTGTTATTCTTTACAAATCCACGATCTCTACCTTTGCTTTTGTAGAAATTTTTGTAACCACCCCTTGAGGAACTAAACTATCCTCTATTGTTGCCAAATGAATGCTTGGCAGCCATATGTGCACTAGGAAATTGTGCCTCACTGTGAGAGCTATGAGATTGTTTGATCTGCATTTCATGCGTCTGTAAGATGAATTAAACTTCAGAAAGAGGAAGTGTTTCTCCTCTAGCGGTGATATTCACCACAACTGACTCATAATCGCACCCTAATCCCGATAGTAATCACAACACCAGATCTTCATCCGGCATAAACTATCCAACAACCATCAATTCATCAGCAAACGATCGCATTTTGAGGATGTATTTATCCACAGATAAATCTCCCTTCTTAAATGTCTTAAGCTGACACTTGAGATTCATCACTTTGGCCTTCGAATGAGTATTATTTGGAATCGAACCGTGGTCAGGTTCAAGTTGGCTCAGAAAGTCCTTGAGCCTATTTCTGATCGATCTTCTGACAGCTGTGATATTAGCACCCAAAAGGAGACATCCTCACAAAGAAGACAGTCAACCCAAACCCTGGTAGCACCCCACACACTTCTCTCACACTCAACCCACCGTTAATCTCACAAAGAGAACATGGAAGAAGGAGACGAAGAAGGAGAAGGTTTGGTGGCAGAAACCCTCACACACTAAGTGTATATCACTCTGATATTTTCTGCACTTTCTCACAAAGAGAAGAGCTCCATTCTTATAGGGAAGAATGAAGCAGAAAAAGAGAAGGGAGTGAATGCCATTACATAAACCAAAGAGTCATAGTAAATAAGGGGGAATTAATCTGATGGGGATATGAAGGGTTGGGGGCTGCCAAGGGTTATTGGGTTGGGTAAAATGGGCTGGCCCAGAATAGGGCCTAAAACCCAACAAATCTCCACCTTGGGCCCAATTCACACGCTCTATCGATCGATCACGGAAATGGAGGAATCATCATCGCCAAACTCCTGCACACTAAGTACGGGAGATAACAAGCACAAAGCAAGTTATTTCTCACCAAGGGAAAGACACACAGTCAACGACACAAAGTCGAACATGATACAAAGTCAAATGCACAAAGCATAAAGCAGACACAAAGTCAAAAGTGATGCACAAAGCATACGGTAAACATAAATTCAAATGCACAAAGCATATGGTAGACACAAAGTCCAGAGTAATGCACAAAGCATATGGTAGACACAAAGTCTAATGCATAAAGCATATGGTAGACACAAAGTCCAGAGGAATGCAAAAAACATACAATAGACACAAAGTCAAATGCACAAAGCATATGGTAGTCACAAGGTCAAGAGTAATGTACAAAGCATAAAGTTGACACATAGTCAAGAGTAATGCACAAAGCATAAAGACAGACTCAAAGTCTAGAGTATGGCACATAGTCAAGCATAATGCACAAAGGTGACACAAAGTCTAGAGTATGACATACATTCAAGCATAGTGCACGAAGCATAAGATAGACACAAAGTCTAGAGTATGATACACAGTCAAGCATAATGAACAAAGCATAAGATAGACACAAAGTCTAGAGTATAACACAAAGTTAAGCATATGACACACAGTCAAGAATATGACACAAAGTCACTTGTGACACAAAGTCAAGAATATGACACACAGTCAAGAATATGACACAAAGTCAAGGGTATGACACACAGTCAAGGGTATGATACAAAGTCAAGAATGACACAAAGTCAAGGGTATGACACAAAGTCAAGAATGACATAGAGTCAAGGGTATGACACATAGTCAAGGGTATGACACAAAGTCAAGAATGACACAAAGTCAAGGGTATGACACAAAGTCAAGTATGACACAAAGTCAAAGATGACACAAAGTCAGGGATATGACACAGAGTCAAGGGTATGACACAAAGTCAAGGGTATGACACACAGTCAAGGGCATGACACACAGTCAAGAACATGACACACAGTCAAGAACATGACACACACACAGTCAAGAGTATGACACACAGTCAAGAACATGATACACAGTCAAGAACAGGACACAAAGTCAAGAACACGACACACAGTCAAGAATATGACAACAATCAAGAATATGACACACTGTCAAGAATAGTCTAGGGTACTGAACACATGAGTATCAATATGGAAGTCATTAAACCTAGCAGGTGGCCTAATGTTTCTCCTAGGTCTATCCCTAGCGAGTTGGTAATCATCATAATTAGGCACCTCTTCCATATTCTCATGCACGTAAAAAAACAGATAAATCTGATTGCTCCACCTCAGAAGGAGCAGTGTCAGACACAGGCATAGACTTGGTTACCATAAAGACATCACCGTTTATCTCATCCTCCGAAGCCTTATTAGCTTGTTCTTTCTGTTTCTCAGACATTCTTTGATAAAATGACCATTTTCACCACAGTTAAAACATTTTCTGATTTTAGGCCTAGATTTAGACCTACGCGGTTCTTCTTTTTATCATGATTAGTTTGGTTATTGTAGGGTTGACTATTTCTATTTTTATCCCTCCCTTGCACAAACATAACCTCACCATGATTTTCCCTACCCGGATTAGTTCTTAAATCCATTTCCTTGCTTTTTAAACCATTTATCACAGTTTCAAGGCTAACCTGATCTCTACCATATTTAATAGCAGATTTTACATCATTATATGTATCAGGCATGACACACAATCGGAGTATAGTCATCAATATTTTTATCACCCGCTTTTTTAATATCATGAACCATTTTTGTAAAAACATCAAGATTTTCTTCTATGTCTTTATTTAAATCAAGTTTGAAACTGAAGAATTTTTCAATCAAAAACATTTTACTAGGCAACGAAGTCTCAGTATACAATTCTTGCAAATTTTCCCACAACTCTTTGGCAGAATTCTGATCACCAATCTTTCTTAACACCAAGTCAGAAAGGTTAAGGATAAAGGAAGAGTACGCAAGCTCATCCATTTTAGCCTTTTTCTCGTCAAAATCAGACTCAGAAAATAGTAGGCTGATACACTTAAAACACACGCTGTTGTTTCAGAAGACCTTTGATTTTCTGTTGCCAAATACCAAAGTCTGAGCATCCGTCAAACGGAGCCAGACTATAACCAAACATAGGACCCATCACAAAATTACACAGATTTTAGGGAGGATAGAACAATTAAGGATTTTCCAGTTCTCAGCACTGACTTATCAGTGGAGCAGGGGGTCACTTGATAACCTCCAGAAAACGAGCAAGCAATCACAAAGAATGCAAAAAACTAATCATAAAGATCAGAGAATATAAGCGGAAGCAACAAACAGATCACACAGATTATCCTAAAACTACCAACACGTACAACCAAAACCTATCCATTCCCAAACGATAGCTACAAAAGCAGTAAAATCCTATCGGTTCCTAAACGGCAGCTACAAAAGCAATAAAGGGATTAAACCAATTTACCCGAGTAGTTCCTCACCGGGAGGAGAACTCGACTTACCTAACCGGAAGAAAATCGGCTCACGTCGGGCGAAGGCGCAATAGAAGGACAGTCAGGGGGCTGAGGTTCCTGGACTCGGAGTACTAATCTCGGCCAAGAAGGAGGTTGTGCCTCGGCCGAGATTGGTTGAGTCTGCTCGTCACAAAATTCCTAGACATTGGTCTCGTCCGAGAAAAGGAGTGGGTCTCGGCCGAGATAAGGTTACAGCATGCTAGGAAATTTGGCATGAGACACTGGCCTCGGCCGAGATGGAGGTGTGACTCGGCCGAGATTGGACGGCGGCAGAAAATTGAGAAGATGACCAGATGCAGGTTTCGCCAGAAAAACCTTCAATCCCACACAACAATTTTCGCACAGCAAAGAGACCACGGTTTTGACAACCGTGGCTCTGATACCACTGTTAGGAATCGAATCATGGTCGGGTTCGAGTTGGCTCAGAAAGTCCTTGAGCTCGTTTCCGATCGATCTTCTGACAGCCGCAAAATTAGCACCCAAAAGGAGACATCCTCACAAAGAAGACACTCAACCAAAACCCTGGTAACACCCCACACACTTCTCTCACACTTAATCCACCGTTAATCTCACAAAGAGAACAGGGAAGAAGGAGAAGGTTTGGTGGCAGAAACCATCACACACTAAGTGTATATCACTCTGATAATTTCTGCACTTTCTCACAAAGAGAAGGGCTTCATTCTTATAGGGAAGAATGAAGCAGAGAAAGAGAAGGGAGTGAATGCCATTACGTAAACCAAAGAGTCATAGTAAATAAGGGGGAATGAATTTGATGGGGATATGAAGGGTTGGGGGTTGCCAAGGGTTATTAGGTTGGGTAAAATGGGTTGGCCCAGAATTGGGCCTAAAACCCAACAAGTACGAAACAAGGATTCAAATGTACTCCAAAGTTTAGCAGGAGAATTGCTTCGATTGGCATACCTTAACATCAGTTCAGAGATTGAAGTTAAGATCCAAGTGAAAAACCACTTATCCCTTCAATTCCAAAGTGTGTACACCGGATTTATCTGTTTTGCAGCAGAAGAAGCACCGCTCGGAGAATGAAATATTGATCAAGTTGTTTATCAATACCAAGAAGAAGATCATCGAAGCCATGTGCAGTCACCGCATTGAGAATTTGCGATCGCCAATAAGAATAATTCGACTGATCAAGTCGAATCGAGAGCAATTCAAACGTGGGAAGAACAAACGGAACAGAGAAAGAAGACGCCAGAGCTACCATTGTGCCCGAAGTAGTTGAATTGGTAGAATTGTCTGCCATAACCGTTCGTAGAAAAAGCCCTAAGTGCTGGCTCTAGATACCATGTGAAATAAGAAGAATATTGGGGATGAAAAGTATGAATTACATTAGCTTTAAATGATCGCATATTACAGGTATTTATAGAAGTAGCAACAAGAAGTAACTTCACAATAATTACAAAAAGACCATCCAAGCTAATTAACTATCATCCTTCTAGAAAGAGTGTAGCCGTCATTCTTCTAGAGGATTCTTCTGCTATGATCAACCTTGGAATGATGCTGATGTGGATGCTCCTCAATACCCCCAACAAATAGTGTAATTTATTTCTATATTATTTAATTTTTTGAAATATCGGGTAACAACTATTTTATTATTTGTTACTTCTTAGAATTACTTTTAAAATTTATAAATTTGACAAAAAATACTTTTGGCATGTGTATTGGATAACGTGACATGTGAGTAGCACATGTTTTCGTTAAGTGTTACAACATGAGGGCCAATAGAAATATTGTTGATTCATAAAAGCCTATAAAAGGGCTAAAATCGGTCAGCACATATTCAGTCAGGCAAAAAATGAATTTTAATGCGTGCTTAATTGTTGAATATTAGTGCAACAAATTTTGAGTCTGCGAAATAAAACGAATAATCATTTGTATATAAAGCCACCAATTTAATCTTCAGTTGAATCTCAGAATTTGGAGTCAAATCTTAAGTTATCTATAGAGCTTAAATTTATGGATATATATGTTTAGGTTATAGATGACTAGAGCTGTCAAAATGGGTTGGGGGAAGCCTCGCCCTGCCCCGCAAACTAGATGGGTTGGGCTATGTATGTTATAGCCCGCTAACTGACTAGCCACAACGAGCAAATCCACGTACATAGGCCGCAAGCTTTTGGGGTTGGGAGCCAACCTGCCAACTTCTTTTTTTTCTATTTTTTTTAATTTTAATATCATTTAATTTATTGAAATAAAAACACTGTCCCTAAAACTACTCCCACTTTTCACTTATCAATTATAAAAATCATGCCATTTTTAAGGAAAATAATTTTCCTTCGTGCCCAATTACAGTTCGGCGATGTTGGTAGAGGTAGTTGGTCGACAAGGAAGAGTGACAGATGACTTCTCAGTTCTCCACTATCAACGGTGATTGGTTGAAGATAAAATAATTGTTTTTCCATTGGCATTTTGGGTTCGATACAACAACTTACCTTTGTCCTAATTCATAATTACTTTGAGGATTATTTTGATATGTATTGATTGATGACTCATGTATTAGATTAGGAGTTGCCTGATTGTTAAATTAAGTAATAAATATATTCTTTTAGAATTTTAATATTTTAGCTTTATATTGTACCTGTAATTAATTATAGTTCATGTGTTGTCAAGATATATTTTTCCCCATAATTTCTAATAATATATGTGTGTACATGTGTCTATATATATAAAAAAAACATGGGTTGGCTTGTAATAACCCATGGCTCGTGGTGCGGTGAATTAGTGGTGCACGTGGTAGTGCACACACTTTTAGGTCAATTTAAGTGTCTTTTTACGGACTTTTGTGTGCATTTTCACGTGTGTTTTGTGCGTTTATTTCTCATTGGGCAATTTGACGTGTCTGTTTCATTTTCATGTCAAGACAGGTGAATTAAGGCCGAAAAACAGGTTCGAAAATCTCAAATTGACAAATCGAGCTCAAAGGATGCAGAAAACAAGGAAAAACAGGGGATCATGCCCGAGGTGGTGAGGCCACGCCCGTGGCCCAAGCCACGGCCAAGGCAGTCCAACGCCACGGCCGTGGCCATTCCTCCAGAGAAGGCCACATTTCAGCATCATTTGCCACGACCGAGGCAAACAAACACCACGACCGTGGTGATCCAAACCCCACGACCGCGGTCTGTATCCACCGCGGCCGTGGCCAGTCCTCCAGAAGTAAAGGAAAATTCAGTCCAAGAAAGACCACGGCCGAGGCAGTAGATAGACCACGGCCGCGGCCCCAAATTGGGCCCAAAACCCTTGTTTCACCACGCCCGCGGCCATCTTTATGACACGGCCGCGGCGGGGTTCCCTGTTTTAAAAACCCAAACACGTTTTTGCCTAAATTGGAGCTAGCACTTTCTCTCCTTATATATATATCATCCCATTCGAATTTAACCTAACTTAGAACAACCTAGAACCCATCACCCACACATAATCAGCCACTTTTCTCCATTGGAAGCAAGGAAATGCAAGATCTTCAACCCCTAACCTTTGGTTCTTTCTATCCTATGTTCATGTTTTTCTTTAATTTTCTGTTAGTTTATCTTTGTATTAGGTAAAATGGGTGGCTAGCACCCTTAGTTCACTCTTGATTATTGTGGAACCTTGAGTTCAAGACATTTATGTGATTATTACGGTTAATGTTACCGAAAATATTGTGTATTCAAGTGTTTTGTGTTATTTGCTGTTATTGACTCACATTTATGAATTTATTATTGGATTGATCACCCTTTAAGGGATTTGTGAATGTGTTGCTAGAATAGGAGATTACTATCCGTAATTGTAGGATTTTCGATTCCCGAGTAGCAAACAATAATTATTTATTGGTGATAACACAAAGTTTAACCTCTAAAACCGAGCTTGCGAGTTTTATGTTGAATTTATCTCGTTGTCCTAGTGTTTAATGCATTTGGTGATTGAATCTAAGAGAGCTTTTTCGAGGATTCGGTTAAACTGAATAGGGTTAGTCGAAGAGCTTGTTTTGATTAACAAGGCTATTAGAGCTTGTTAATAGTCTTGAGATAAGGGCTAGAATCACAATTGAATAGGGCATTGACAATAGTTATATAAATCGTCCAAAACCTCGGTGAAACATGATCAAGGGTGAATCGTTTTGTTATTTAAAAACCAAAAACCTATAAAAATCTCTTTATTTGTCTTTGTTTATTTAGGTGTAGTTGTTATTTCATTAACCCCCCACTTCTTTATTGTTTTCTAGCTTATTTACTTTATGTTTCTTCATAATAATAGCTTAACACATAAAAGCAAAATTTGTTCGACCGTTCCTCGTGGGATCGACCCTTGCTTGCCACTCTACTAGTTAGAGTAGTCGGTAAGGTTTAAGTGTATCTTCATACACGATTTAATTTGGTAGTCGGAAACGACGCTACCAATTAGGCTTGATTGAGATTTTAGTACCCAATTAATTTTACAGTCCCCCTGCTTTGCCCCGCCAAATAGTGGAATCTTGTGGATTTTGGCTCATTCCGCCAGCCCATAAATACAATGGATGATATATATGGAAGTATATGTTAAACTCCATCCTCCGACTCACTCTTCTAGTGAGCACACACATGGCATAAATATTCCAGCTTAGCAAATTTCAAGGGCTAGTTAAGGGTACTTCAGCTATAATTAATGCATCTGAGGTACCAGGTTGGATTTACTCAACAACCGCAGAACAAGACAAACTTGATGCAACTTTTCTGTTCCATCCTGCAGGAGATAGCTTTATCCTATGGTTCACAATGCTTGTATATATAATGACACTTTATTAGTGTACATTTCATTATAAATTGAATACATTGGGTAAATTTATCATCAGCTTATCTTGTTTTTCTAATAATATTAATGGAAAAATTGGTAAAAATCATTACTAAAATTAAAAAAAAAAAAAAACCTAAAATATTATTAACAAAACTTTATTAAATTAGTAACAAAATTACTCCATAATATTAAATATTAATATTTAACCTCCCTCACCGATTGTCATTCTGTGTCGCCACTCTCAACCTCACCGACTCGCCACCACCTTCATTGTTGCACTCATTGTGCGGACCTGTAATAGTTCAATAACCTTCTTCTACGACCAAACCTCCATTAGAATTCTCTTCGGAGACAGCCTAACTTTTCCCATCTCGTAAAGCTTACAAAGAAAGACACAACTCTGAAAACCGCGATCCCAATCTCCAACATTCCGATTTAGGCAGGAAACCCATGTTTCAGCACTAAAATCTAGTGTTAAGAGTAATAATTTACAACTGAAGATACAACTGGAGACGAGATTGCTGATAAAAATTAGGAAGATCAAAATGAAGAAGCTCAAAATTAGGATCACTTGTGATGCATTAAGGTGTCGATCACGATTGGCAAAAGACTTCGGTCACCACAACTTCAAAGGCGAAGTGCAAAGTTGATCCAAGAATCACGATTGTCGAATGCGTAGTTTCAAAAAAGAAAATCTTGAAAGGTCTTGCGACGCAACTGTGGAAGAAGGCAGACGCCACGACGTGGGGCCAGTGAGGTGAGGTGGGGGTGCGTTCAGATGCTAAAGGAAGAAATTGAAGTTCCTTTCTTCTTTCTTTATAAATTTTTATGTATTTTCTAATAAATTTATTTAAAAAATATAGTAAAATTAGTTTGTTAAGCCAAGTAAATTATAAAATCGAAACATTCAAAGCCACATCAGAGGAAGGTGCCAAATCACCCTCGGACCGATTGAGTTTTCTGTAAATGTCGGTTACCGGGTATTTTTACAAAGTTTTTTGCATCATACAGGACATTTTCATAAAGTCAAAATTTAAAAGGATATATCATATCATAAATATAGAAAATATACCGAGCATTTTCACCAAATGTTACTAGTATTAATAATTTTATTTAGATACTCAATAAAACTTAAACATTTAGGTAATTTTACACATGAATACTTTTATACTAACAAACAAAATTCCCTAACATGATTCGTTTAATAAAAAATGTTGAACCACATGTGCAACATGTTGCTTACTTGTAGGGAAAGCTGTAAAAATCATCCTGTAGATACGGGCGATTCAAAACTATTCTTTATCTTTTTATATTTTTTAATTCGGGTAATGACTATGCTGTCAAGGCACACAAAATCAAATTCCTTAATTTTCCTCCACTAATTAGTAGTAGTGGTAAGTCAAGGTCGATCCCGTAAGGAGCAGTTCGATTTATTCTGTTATACATATTAATGAAACAAAAAGGCAAAAGGGGAGAGTTGGTTGTAATTTTATAATGTACTAATAATCTAGAAAACAAATTGAAACTAAGCGATAAAGGTAATTAATACTCCCTCCATCCCGGCTAACTTTTCACAGTTAACTGGGCACGGAGATTAAGAAAAAGCAGAAGTTGCTTTTTTGTTTGACTTACAACCCCTTTTTTCTTTTTAAGGGTGTAACTAGTGAAAATACACAACAATTATTTTTTCCTAATTTATGAACAATGAACAGTAAAATGAAAATTCATAAATAAAACTGAAACCTGAAAAATTTCGAATTTCATAGATCAAAAAAATTTGGGGGAAAATTCCCACCTAATTACATTAATTTTTTGGATAAAGGGGGCAGCATACTAAAATTCAAAATGCATTCAAAATTCCCTCCTAATCAATTTCAAACACACAAAATTCACTATAAAAACTGTTGCACTTAACCAAAACAACATTCAATGCTCTACATTCACTACAGTAATTTATCAAGTTCAAAAACTCAATCATGCTGAAGAACGGGGCCCAACTCGACTCCATCAGATCGATTCCTCATCGCTCAGTTTTTAATGTGTAATAACACCAATGGAGTTGTTCACCGTGGTAAGTTGTAGGAAGTCGCAACATCATTTGAAGTTTCGACTCAGACGATTCAGTTTATCTGACAGTAGCAAAGAAGCTGATCAAGAAAGGTAAACCTGTGAGTTTTCCAGAAATTAAATTCAGTTTAACACATAAAAGCAAAATTTGTTCGACCGTTCCTCGTGGGATCGACCATTGCTTGCCACTCTACTAGTTAGAGTAGTCGGTAAGGTTTAAGTGTATCTTCATACACGATTTAAGTTGGTAGTCGGAAACGACGCTACCAAATTTTGGCGCCGTTGCCGGGGAATGGTTTAGAACGATTTTGTTTTATGTGTTAAGTGTTTGTTTTAGTTACATAGCTAGTTGTTTGTTTTGTTTATTTAAAGAGCATCCGTCGAGCCAACGACGTTAAACAAAGGCGCTTGTCGGGAGGCAACCCGACGTTTATTGCTTTTCGTATTTTAAATTCATAGTTTAGTTGCTTTACTAATATTTTAGTGTTTTAAATTGTTTTGTTTAAATGTGTGTAGGTGCCCAACAATCCATTCAAAGAGATAGTGTGAAATGGGGGTGAAGGAGCCCAAAATGGAGGAATTACCCAGGAAAATGCACCACGGCCGTGGTACATAATACACCTCGGCCGCGGTATTCAACAAGGAAAAATTCAAGCCATTCTGGACAACTCACCTCGGCCGTGTCCCTTCAATGCCACGACCGTGTCCAAGTAATACCGCGACCGTGGGAAGTATTTGCCGCGCCCGAGGTCAAGATCGTGAAAAATTTGAATCCATTCTGGACAAAAGGCCACGGCCGCGACAAATATGTGCCACGCCCGCGGCAAAGAGACCCTCGGCCGTGGTGAGTTTAGACCGCGCCCGAGGTCATTCACTCTAAAAATTCCGGAATTGCACTGGGAAGATTGCCACGGCCGCGTCAATAGATTGCCACGCCCGCGGTTAAACTTCTCATCCGCCACGGCCGCGGCATTTGTTATGCCTCGGCCGCGGCATACTCCCAGGTATAAAAAGACAGACGCGGGCGAGGTAGGGCATTTCACCCTCCTCCTCGCGAAAATTGGCGAAAACACACTCACACACACACGAAATCCGTCATTGTTACACAATTTCTTCCCCTCAAATTCACACCACACCTCACCCACATCATCATAAACATTTCTATCCGAAAAAATTCGGATTTGGAGCAAAGTCGGAGTCGGGTCGAAAAGGGCGCGAAAAATCAAACTTCAAATTTTTCGATTAAACTCGACCGGTAAGTATGGCTATCCTTTCCCCTCAATCTTTATTTGTTATTATGAACTTTGTTGTTAAGATTTGGGGCAAATTTGTTGTTGGATTAGTTGATATATTGATATTGGTTGTGCACACGTATTTTGTGAATTTTTGCCAATGTTGAATGTTTTTAAGTAATCTAACACTAAATTTGTAGTGATAGCCTTTGTTTTTGCATGATTTGTTGATGATGGATGAGGATTAGTTTGGGAATCATTGAAAATTGAGGATTGAAGTTGATTTTTGCTATATCACCAGCCACTTGACATGCATTCCCTTTTGTTACCCTTTTTGCTATTTGATTCTATTATTATGTTCGATTGTTAGGTTGATTAGTGAATTTGTGTGAATAGTAGACACTTTTAGACTCTTGATAATAATGAAACAAAATTAACCTATTTTTGTTGAGCATTAATAGAATTTTCTTGCAATAGGATAATAATTAGACATGTTTGCCATTTATGCACATTTAATCAAGTCAACTAAGTCATCTAGATTGCGAATTCACTTGTGATTTTCTGTGATTGGTTGAACATGAGTGATTGAAACATGGGTGATTGGCATTCTATTTGATTAGAGTTAATATTTCAATTGGTGATAAGTGTTAAAACTCGGAATTTAAGTGTGTGTTTGTCTTGTAGGACAAATGGGACCATAAAAAAAGACATCAAAGAAAAGTGTTGGCACAAGTAAAGGCACACCAAGTATAGGAAAGGGGAAGGGCAAGTTGGTGATCCGGGAGCCCCTCCCAGAGGAACCGGAGATCGAAACCCCGGAGGTCCCAACGTCCACAGGGCCAGACAGTCGGCTTTTCGACATCATTTTGGACGACCCGGTTCACCAACAAAGATTTGCCCGATTAATGAAGCGTCAGATTGTTGCCACCCGTTATTTCAAAACCGAGTGTTTGACTGATATGGGAATCAAGGATAATATCGATGAGTTTTTTAGAGCATCGGGCCTCATTGGATTGTTCACTCCAAGGCCCACCTACCAACGATTCGTCCTTGAGTTCTTCAGCACACTGACTGTCCGATCCAACTCTGAAAAATGTGGAAACAGAATCTACAGCATTTCATTCCACCTGCTGAACAAAAAGATGACACTCACAGCAGCGGAGTTGAGGAAGATTTACGGTTTCAAAGAAAATCCCTCCACCACAAACTTGGAAAGCATCGATGAGTTCAATGTCGGGCAGTTCTGGGGGCAAATAACTGTTGCTCCCGGCTTGGTTGAACCGCAAGCCTTCGATTCTAAGAGCTCCAAAACTAGCTGGATCAGAAATCCAGTCATAAAGGTTTTACAAAGGCTCCTGGCATTGACACTTTTTGGGAGGAAGGAGACGGGGGCAGCAAGGATGGCCGAGCTCAGTATCCTATGGTCCATTCTCAAACGGACCGATAGGAGATATGAAGAGGTGCTGATTGAGTCTTTTGAGAGGACAGTGAAGGAACTAACGGCGACCAGAAAGAAAGAGCCTAAGCAATATGACTCAATATTCAGCGGAGCTCTTATCACACCAATTCTAGAGCATTGTGGAGTTCCGTTGATTGACTTCAAGGCTGTTTCAGATTCGTTCCTTCTGGGTTGGGAAGATTTAGCCAACATGAGGATTGCTGCTTTGGGACTAGAAGATGGAGTCTCCGTTCCCTACGTGATCCAAAATGTAGGGCCAATGCTACGCCTTCCTAACCCAGACCTCACCCGCATCCGAGACCTCAAATCCACAGCCAACTTGGCCTTGAGCTCAGCTGCACACCGGGCAGCCTCGAGGGAACCCAGTGACCTCGAGTTCCGGAAATATCAGAGAGGCCAAGTATCGGAACCTGCTGCAGAAGGGATAGACCTCACAGGCGAGGGTGTGAGCAGCCGTCATTCACGAAAGAGACCCGTATCCGCTGTTCAGTCCCAGACCGAGTTTCAACAACAAGTGGATGAAAGATTAAGCACGATGGAGGGGGACATCCGAGAGATGAAGTCGGACATTAGGGAGATCAAAGGAAACCAGAGCAAGATCCTCGAGGCACTCAACAGCCTTCGAGCATGTTTTGGTGGCCAAAGCTCCCGATCTTCACGACCGTCCAAATCTTTGTGAGTAGGAGTACCAAGAATATCCTTCTTCTTTTTCAAAAACTTAGTTTTCAACTAAGTTTGGGGGAGAAAAGTAAGAAGTAGGATGTTCTTGGCCACCCCGGTGTTACAATCTCTCATATTTCATTTCCATATCTTACTGCTTGTTGACTATTTAGGCCTGTGTGCCCCTTCTGTTTTGCCTATACTTGGGATTCACGGCGTGTGGGCCGTTTGATTGTTATTTTTGCCTTTGTAAACTTGCTTGCACTATTTCATTGAATGATGTATCGGATTTTCTTGTAGGATGTTTTGTCTTGATTGGCCGGTGTGCCATTTTCTACTATCATCTTTGTTTGGTTAAGATAAATTGAGTTTTGTTATTTATACGATGAAGTTTTGGGCACTTACATGCATAGTCGTAATAAGTTGGTATTTTTTTTTTAGTCGATTGGGATGGGTGTTTTGAATAAATGGTTGAGTTAGTTAAGCACCAATCCGTACCCTTTCTTTCCACAAACATTGATTTTCAATCAAGTTTGGGGAGGGGGTGGTAGGTGTACGGATTTTGGCCGCTTGGAAAAGTTGATTGGACCAAATTTGAGTGAAAATGTGGCAAACGGTTAATGATGAATAAATTTTCCATAAAAATTGAAAACTTGGCTAATGATAGAGCATGATAGGCTATGAGACGAAATTGAGCTTACACTCAAAACTTTTGATCAAAAATTGCAACCGAGTGAGTTTTTGAGCTTTAAAAGATACTCCCGCCTTTGGAGTAACGTAAACTTTCTTTCGGTGTGAAATTCATTGAGTACATTTAGTTGTCTCTAGAACTTGCCTTGATTCTCTATTTTGCATGAGTCGGTACATTGTGTGACATTGAAAATGATTTTAGGCAATCCTTGATTTGAGCCTACTTTCAAGCTTGAAAACACATCCTTTTTACCTAATTTGATATTGTCTCTAGTTGAGCCCCTTGAGCTTTTAGCCTTTTGTTTGACAGCCCAATTCTACAAGCCGAAACCCTTTCGATTAGCCTTTGAACCTAATTGGACTATTTGAGTATGAGGGAGGTGGTTGGAAGGTAGTCGGATAATTTGGGATTGAAAAGGGTGAACTATTGGGAGTATTGAAAGGTGAAAGGAATTGAAACAATAGGAAAAGAATCGAGAATACTAGTCCTCTCCAATTTTTGTTTGTGTTAAAAAAAAAAAAAAAAAAAAAAGTCGAAAATCGAAAAAAGTCGAAAAATCAGAAAAACAAAAGAAAAAGTTAGTTGTATATACTCATTGTTGCTTTTGATTTGGAGAGGCTAGTAATATAAATGCCTTTTAATAGATGTTCTCAAAGTTGTAAGAATTCCAAAGGAGAATTGAGAAAGCATTTAGGTTGTGGACTTTGTGGTAAGGAGAAGAAATCAATTTTTGGGATTGGTTTACTAAGGAAGTAAAGAGTGAGGTTGAGTGACCATTGTTTGAGGGGTAGATGGGTAGTGCACGACTCATTTAGTCCGTTTTATAGTCACTTATACCCAAAATTATCCCACCTTACCCCAAGCCAACATTACAACCCGTTAAAGACCTTTTTGATTCTTTGTCACACATGTCGGGTACACATCGAAGTTTAGATGATTGGCAAGCCTACGGTAGATACTATTTGCATTTCAATGTGAGCGTATATACTACCTATTCAATACACTTGAGAGTCGAGGGATACACTCATCCGGTAAGGATTTCAAGTTGAGAGTATCAAGTCTTGAAAGTAGTTGATATGCTCTATCTCTTATGCTCAATGTTATCATGATTGCCTAACTTTTGAAAATTTCTTCTGAAATTGATTTTGCCACTTAAATCTGCCCTAAAAAGTGTCCTTTCTTCTTTTTCTTTATTTGTTCGGGACGAACAAAGGTTTAAGTTTGGGGAGATTTGGTGCACGTGGTAGTGCACACACTTTTAGGTCAATTTAAGTGTCTTTTTACGGACTTTTGTGTGCATTTTCACGTGTGTTTTGTGCGTTTATTTCTCATTGGGCAATTTGACGTGTCTGTTTCATTTTCATGTCAAGACAGGTGAATTAAGGCCGAAAAACAGGTTCGAAAATCTCAAATTGACAAATCGAGCTCAAAGGATGCAGAAAACAAGGAAAAACAGGGGATCATGCCCGAGGTGGTGAGGCCACGCCCGTGGCCCAAGCCACGGCCAAGGCAGTCCAACGCCACGGCCGTGGCCATTCCTCCAGAGAAGGCCACATTTCAGCATCATTTGCCACGACCGAGGCAAACAAACACCACGACCGTGGTGATCCAAACCCCACGACCGCGGTCTGTATCCACCGCGGCCGTGGCCAGTCCTCCAGAAGTAAAGGCAAATTCAGTCCAAGAAAGACCACGGCCGAGGCAGTAGATAGACCACGGCCGCGGCCCCAAATTGGGCCCAAAACCCTTGTTTCACCACGCCCGCGGCCATCTTTATGACACGGCCGCGGCGGGGTTCCCTGTTTTAAAAACCCAAACACGTTTTTGCCTAAATTGGAGCTAGCACTTTCTCTCCTTATATATATATCATCCCATTCGAATTTAACCTAACTTAGAACAACCTAGAACCCATCACCCACACATAATCAGCCACTTTTCTCCATTGGAAGCAAGGAAATGCAAGATCTTCAACCCCTAACCTTTGGTTCTTTCTATCCTATGTTCATGTTTTTCTTTAATTTTCTGTTAGTTTATCTTTGTATTAGGTAAAATGGGTGGCTAGCACCCTTAGTTCACTCTTGATTATTGTGGAACCTTGAGTTCAAGACATTTATGTGATTATTACGGTTAATGTTACCGAAAATATTGTGTATTCAAGTGTTTTGTGTTATTTGCTGTTATTGACTCACATTTATGAATTTATTATTGGATTGATCACCCTTTAAGGGATTTGTGAATGTGTTGCTAGAATAGGAGATTACTATCCGTAATTGTAGGATTTTCGATTCCCGAGTAGCAAACAATAATTATTTATTGGTGATAACACAAAGTTTAACCTCTAAAACCGAGCTTGCGAGTTTTATGTTGAATTTATCTCGTTGTCCTAGTGTTTAATGCATTTGGTGATTGAATCTAAGAGAGCTTTTTCGAGGATTCGGTTAAACTGAATAGGGTTAGTCGAAGAGCTTGTTTTGATTAACAAGGCTATTAGAGCTTGTTAATAGTCTTGAGATAAGGGCTAGAATCACAATTGAATAGGGCATTGACAATAGTTATATAAATCGTCCAAAACCTCGGTGAAACATGATCAAGGGTGAATCGTTTTGTTATTTAAAAACCAAAAACCTATAAAAATCTCTTTATTTGTCTTTGTTTATTTAGGTGTAGTTGTTATTTCATTAACCCCCCACTTCTTTATTGTTTTCTAGCTTATTTACTTTATGTTTCTTCATAATAATAGCTTAACACATAAAAGCAAAATTTGTTCGACCGTTCCTCGTGGGATCGATCCTTGCTTGCCACTCTACTAGTTAGAGTAGTCGGTAAGGTTTAAGTGTATCTTCATACACGATTTAATTTGGTAGTCGGAAACGACGCTACCAATTAGGCTTGATTGAGATTTTAGTACCCAATTAATTTTACAGTCCCCCTGCTTTGCCCCGCCAAATAGTGGAATCTTGTGGATTTTGGCTCATTCCGCCAGCCCATAAATACAATGGATGATATATATGGAAGTATATGTTAAACTCCATCCTCCGACTCACTCTTCTAGTGAGCACACACATGGCATAAATATTCCAGCTTAGCAAATTTCAAGGGCTAGTTAAGGGTACTTCAGCTATAATTAATGCATCTGAGGTACCAGGTTGGATTTACTCAACAACCGCAGAACAAGACAAACTTGATGCAACTTTTCTGTTCCATCCTGCAGGAGATAGCTTTATCCTATGGTTCACAATGCTTGTATATATAATGACACTTTATTAGTGTACATTTCATTATAAATTGAATACATTGGGTAAATTTATCATCAGCTTATCTTGTTTTTCTAATAATATTAATGGAAAAATTGGTAAAAATCATTACTAAAATTAAAAAAAAAAAAAAACCTAAAATATTATTAACAAAACTTTATTAAATTAGTAACAAAATTACTCCATAATATTAAATATTAATATTTAACCTCCCTCACCGATTGTCATTCTGTGTCGCCACTCTCAACCTCACCGACTCGCCACCACCTTCATTGTTGCACTCATTGTGCGGACCTGTAATAGTTCAATAACCTTCTTCTACGACCAAACCTCCATTAGAATTCTCTTCGGAGACAGCCTAACTTTTCCCATCTCGTAAAGCTTACAAAGAAAGACACAACTCTGAAAACCGCGATCCCAATCTCCAACATTCCGATTTAGGCAGGAAACCCATGTTTCAGCACTAAAATCTAGTGTTAAGAGTAATAATTTACAACTGAAGATACAACTGGAGACGAGATTGCTGATAAAAATTAGGAAGATCAAAATGAAGAAGCTCAAAATTAGGATCACTTGCGATGCATTAAGGTGTCGATCACGATTGGCAAAAGACTTCGGTCACCACAACTTCAAAGGCGAAGTGCAAAGTTGATCCAAGAATCACGATTGTCGAATGCGTAGTTTCAAAAAAGAAAATCTTGAAAGGTCTTGCGACGCAACTGTGGAAGAAGGCAGACGCCGCGACGTGGGGCCAGTGAGGTGAGGTGGGGGTGCGTTCAGATGCTAAAGGAAGAAATTGAAGTTCCTTTCTTCTTTCTTTATAAATTTTTATGTATTTTCTAATAAATTTATTTAAAAAATATAGTAAAATTAGTTTGTTAAGCCAAGTAAATTATAAAATCGAAACATTCAAAGCCACATCAGAGGAAGGTGCCAAATCACCCTCGGACCGATTGAGTTTTCTGTAAATGTCGGTTACCGGGTATTTTTACAAAGTTTTTTGCATCATACAGGACATTTTCATAAAGTCAAAATTTAAAAGGATATATCATATCATAAATATAGAAAATATACCGAGCATTTTCACCAAATGTTACTAGTATTAATAATTTTATTTAGATACTCAATAAAACTTAAACATTTAGGTAATTTTACACATGAATACTTTTATACTAACAAACAAAATTCCCTAACATGATTCGTTTAATAAAAAATGTTGAACCACATGTGCAACATGTTGCTTACTTGTAGGGAAAGCTGTAAAAATCATCCTGTAGATACGGGCGATTCAAAACTATTCTTTATCTTTTTATATTTTTTAATTCGGGTAATGACTATGCTGTCAAGGCACACAAAATCAAATTCCTTAATTTTCCTCCACTAATTAGTAGTAGTGGTAAGTCAAGGTCGATCCCGTAAGGAGCAGTTCGATTTATTCTGTTATACATATTAATGAAACAAAAAGGCAAAAGGGGAGAGTTGGTTGTAATTTTATAATGTACTAATAATCTAGAAAACAAATTGAAACTAAGCGATAAAGGTAATTAATACTCCCTCCATCCCGGCTAACTTTTCACAGTTAACTGGGCACGGAGATTAAGAAAAAGCAGAAGTTGCTTTTTTGTTTGACTTACAACCCCTTTTTTTCTTTTTAAGGGTGTAACTAGTGAAAATACACAGCAATTATTTTTTCCTAATTTATGAACAATGAACAGTAAAATGAAAATTCATAAATAAAACTGAAACCTGAAAAATTTCGAATTTCATAGATCAAAAAAATTTGGGGGAAAATTCCCACCTAATTACATTAATTTTTTGGATAAAGGGGGCAGCATACTAAAATTGAAAATGCATTCAAAATTCCCTCCTAATCAATTTCAAACACACAAAATTCACTATAAAAACTGTTGCACTTAACCAAAACAACATTCAATGCTCTACATTCACTACAGTAATTTATCAAGTTAAAAAACTCAATCATGCTGAAGAACGGGGCCCAACTCGACTCCATCAGATCGATTCCTCATCGCTCAGTTTTTAATGTGTAATAACACCAATGGAGTTGTTCACCGTGGTAAGTTGTAAGAAGTCGCAACATCATTTGAAGTTTCGACTCAGACGATTCAGTTTATCTGACAGTAGCAAAGAAGCTGATCAAGAAAGGTAAACCTGTGAGTTTTCCAGAAATTAAATAAAGGGCAGCTTCTAAAGGTCCAGTTCCTTTAGATGAAGAGGCTATGAAAGCCATACCAATTTCGAAGAGGGGGGCGATTCGTAGGCTTGCCAAAGAGTTGCAAGTCAGCAAAAGCAAAGTTGGCAGATTGGTGAAAGCGGGTGCAATAAAAGCACATTGAAATGCAATTAAGTCACTACTTAATTACAGATGCAAATAGGCTGCAAAGGCTGAAGTGCAGCCTTAGCTTCTTACGTCACGACAGTTCTCTAAACAAAATCAGGTGTGAAAGCATGCACAACTGACATGTCGGTTTCTAACCTAGCGCTCCGCAAGTGTATGGATGTAGGTGTAGTACTATTGTCAAGGTCGATCCCACAAGGAATAGTTTTAGGTAGTTTGATACCCTAATACTCTAGGAATGTCCTAACTAGATACTAAGTTTCAAAGGTTGATTTTAACACAACTTAAGGAATTTAACTAATACTTGGCAAACAAATAGAACTAACAATCAATGAGAAAAGGTATCCTAGGGCTTCGATTTCAGGATATTAATTCAATGTTGAATATGATTAACCTATTAATTTACCAATTCTAGTGTTTATTAGGCGGCACGACAATAATCTAATCCTTCTCTCGAAGCGATTAAACCGTTGATTAATTAAGCTAATTACCCTCTCAAGTCAATTAAACCTAAAACTCCCAAACGATCCTAAGCCACGGCCTACACAGTCATAGACAAATGCGCTCTATGTTCTAAGTCTGATAACGATTCCCTCCTCTCGAAGCGGAATTGTTAAACTAAATTACTAAATCTAGGTGATCAAGCTAAATTCAGTTTTAAGCACAAACATAGAGATAAAACACGTAAAGAAAAGAATAAATAGATTAAATCATAATTAAACCATTGTCATAAAAATCCCTACTTTCTAACCCTAGGACACGAATAGCTTAGCTACTCATGCCTAGTAATAATCCAATACAAAATTCTAATAAAAACATTGTAAAGAATTAAAACTAAGAAAAGAATAATTAAACCTGGATGACTCCGTCTCGATGATCTTCGTCTTCTTTGTCCTCGAAGATTTCTTCTAGGTGGAATGATGTAATTGATGTTCTTCCGTGATTCCTTTCCTTTTTCCTAGAGCTTGGGGTCTTTTTTATAGAGTTGGGGACGAATCTTTGAGAAGATAAGCTCAAAATCCTATTAGGAAATCAAATCCCCTTTTAAACAGGATCTCTCTTATCGGCGGCCTTTTTGACACGGCCGTGTTGCTTAAGTGACACGGCCGTGTTGCTTTGCAAATTTCCCTTTTCCAGCAACAATTTGACACGGCCGTGTTGCTTTGTGACACGGCCGTGTTCTATTCCAGAACCAACAGCGCGTTGCATGCCACTTTTGACACGGCCGTGTTGAAGGTTTGATGCGGCCGTGTCGGTTCTTGCGTTGTTTTGCTACTGCACCGGTTCAGGCCGGTTCGGATCGGTTTGGACCGGTTCTTGGACGGTTTTCACTCTTTTGGGCCGGTTTTCACTCTTTTCCAACTTGTTTCCTCGTCCGGTAGTCGTAAATTACAACCTTTAATCCTAAAAAAGCTCAAAAACACCTTAAAACAAGCCGAGTACGTTAATTGGTCACTTATATAGCATTTCATCCAATTCTTGACCATCTATGCACATAATTCCTATAAAATAGTATCATAACTCGACCTAATTACAAGCATAATTAACGTGTATCAACAACATTGTTCACATCGATGAAAAGTGGTTTTATATGAAACGCACATGTGAACGGGCATACAAACTTGCAGAAGAGGATGATCCTTATAGGGTATGCAAAAGCAAAAGGTTTATCCCAAAAGTTATGTTTATGTGCGCCGTAGTAAGACAACATTACATAACAGACGGGACACTATTGTTTGATGGAAAAATTGGAATTTTCTCATTCACAACAATGGAGCCTGCCCTCAGGAAACAATTTTAATCGAGTTAGGGGCACATTGCTCACCAAACCGATTGAATCTACTAATGCACAAGTCATCAAAGACTGGATGTTAGAGAAGGTGACTCTTTAAACTATTAGAAATTATCATCATTTAGTTTTTCTATGTTAATAAGTCTCCTAATTTCTGTCCTAGCACCTTATTTTTAGCTCATTGGACAGAAAGGTTACATTATTAACACACTTAAATTTTGTGATCAATCATTTTTTCATCATTGGGCATTCACAGATTCTACCATCAATCAAGGTCAAATGGCTGCTGCAGCAAGTAAAAACATAATCATACAATAGGATAATGTAAGACCTCATCTAAGCAATTATGATACTAATTTTAGAGGGGTTGCCTCAGTACATGGATTTAACATTCAATTAATGTGTCAACCCCTAAGTTCACGAGACAAAAATGTGCTGGATTTGAGACATTTCAGAGCAATACAGAGTCTGCAAGTAGAGACAACAAGCTACACAATACAAGAGTTGGTGGATAATGTCCTCCAATCTTTTGACCAAATGGAAGTCACCAACCTCAACTCCGTATTTCTAGGTTTGCAGGCTTGTATGATAGAGATGATGAAGGTTAAGGGAGGGAACAACTACAAGCAAACACACATTGAAAAAGCAACACAAACAAGATAAGGGACTTTGCCTATAGCATTAGACGTACCAGAAGATGTTGTGATGAATTGATCATCTAATTGCAAATGATCAGGCTTTAGGTGCGCATGACATAGATGGATTAATGACTGGATTAGGATACATATGATTTAGATTAGTGTAGAAAGCCAAAATCAGTACCTTTTGCACAAATGTTTACAGCATAAACACATAAATGATGTTTAGCTTTGCTTAGGCTGTAAACATTCAGTGATTATAAAGTTTCAGTTTATCAAAAACATTTTGTTAAGTTTCATATATATATATATATATATATATATATATATATTTTTTTTTTTTTTTTTTTCCTTTTTGCTACCCTCAGAATGTTATCATCATTGGGTATCCTAATGCCCAGCAATTGTTGAGGGCAACATTAAACTACACTTAAAATTAGTTTAAGTAGCAACACTCAACAATCACAAAGGGCAGCAAACATGCAACAATCAGGCAACAATTAGGCAACGACATTAACATCATTCAACAGTAGACAATTCGTTGGGTGGCAGTAATCCTCAGTATAATCAGAAAAGAAAAACATCATCAGTTTAGGGACAGATCATGAAGCTAAGCCACCAAAGCACATCATCAAATTAAGCCACCAAGACACATCATCATGGACAAAATCGGGATCCGAATGAATATCAACCAACAAACAAAATCAAACCGAATAGGGATAAATTTTAGGGTTTTTTTCACAAGGACATCCAATTAGGAACACAGATAAGCACACATAAACAAATCGAGAGAGTTTTTACCGAACACAGAGTTAGCACAAACCCAATTTAGGGGTTTTTCAAACCTTTTTGACACAGAGACACCAAATCGCCGAACATTGTCAGAAATTCCTTCGGAGTTCCTCCGAAGCAAACACACCAACAACAACAGGTTGGGGATCTCCCATTTTCGAGGCGAAAACTTGGCTCATGACAAATTGGTTTCCACATCCTCAGACAACATCAACTCATCATCATCGAAGATTGCTTCAGCAACGAGCGAATCGTGAGAATCACAGATGGTTCGCTCTTTAGAACTCAAATCTTCATCCATGGAGACGAATCGTAGTATAAACATGAGCGAGAAGGGGGATTTTGAGAGACAGGGGATTTACAACCACATATTTGGTGGGCTGCGTTGGAGTGGGAGAGAGGTGTTGAGAGATAAAGAGAGAGAAGAAATTAGGGTTTGTGTTAGAGAGAGAATCAATTCAGTAGATGAATTGGTCGGTTGGGGGTTTGATAGGGTGGGGAGAGATTTAATTTAAGGGGTGGGATTAGGTTAGGGTTAATTTTGGTTTAGGATTTTAATTATGAAATAAGTTTTTTTAAACTTTTTTAAGTAATGGCATTTCTTTAATAATGCCTAAAATTTGAGGGTGTTAATTGTTGACTTTATTTACCATATTTGGGTGCGAAACTTAGCTTGGATGGACCAAAATGGAAAGTAGGAAAAGTTAGCCGGGATGAATGGAGTATCAAATAAGTAAAGAATTTCAACCTCTAATCTAGTTGTCCCCTAGTCTGATTTACCCTTGCAATCAATGCAACTACTTCTCAAATTAGTCCTAGAATTTCTACTCTTACATCAACAATAAGCTTTACTGACTCGAATTATCTCTTAGTTTTAATTAATAAAAAAAAACTCTTTGATTAATCTATTTAGCCAAACAACCTAGAACAAGCTCTGTAGATTTAATTGGCTAAACGCACAGGGTACTAGAGGATAGTAAGGTAGACACAATATTGGACTCACAAGCTCGGTCTAATTAACCCTGATTTATGTTATCTAAGTGAATCAATTCACTAACTGCTACCAACGAGTATAAATTCACAAAAATTACGGATTATGACAATATCCTAGTTGTAAATATATGGTAAATCAAAATAGGTGATCAATCTAATTCAATAACCCACATATAAAAACAATTAAATCCGGTAACATAAGTGATTCCGAAACGTAATGCGAGAAATAGTCACCATAAGAATTACAAGAAAATAACACTAATGTTTAAACATCGATTAAGGACCGAAATTAAAAGTCTAGATGCACATATCGCCGTTAAAAATCATAAACAATATACCCAACATTAATTTAAAATAGAAAATAATGAAACCGAACTGTCGATGGGAATCACCAATCCTTCTTGCTTTGCCGATCATGTGAAAATTGTTCCATGGAGCCCTTGTGTAAAAAAATCTCAATGCAAGGTTTCTTTATAAATAAGCCTCATGTTAGTTTTTTTGTTCCTTCATTATCAATGCATGGGCTTCGACCCTTTTCTTCAATCCAATCACCCCTTGGGCCTTTTTCCTTGTTCCCATAGGTCATGGGCTTCAGCCCTCTTCCAATTTGATTCGAACAAGTTCCTACATGTTGATACTTCGGCAGGCCCAAATTCAGTTTGGGTGGGGCTTGACACCAAGTCGCCTAGTGTCAGGCCCAACTTGGTACATGCTCTTCCATCTTGATCTGAAACTTCTCCAAATTCACTAAAATAACTGTAAAAGAGCAATCGAAGTAAATTGGACAAAAAACGAGATAAGTAGAAAAATAGATAGGAAAGGGTTCATCATCATCTCTTTATGCACAATCGAAGTAAATCAACTTACTGAGGTTTCATCATCATCTCTTTGTGCCCAATCGAAGTAATTCAACATACTGAGGTTTCATCATCTCTTCCAACGTTAGGTAGGAGAGGGTTCACCATCTCCCCCTTTTTTGACATAAAATGAAAATCATGATAATAATGTTATAATATTCAAAACAGAACATGAAACAGAGACATGGCGGAAGAAATTAAAAAATAACAGCGAATATGGAAACAAATGATGGAACACAAACATGTGACTAGGATGACATTATTAGATGGTAGAGACAGAGCTTTGTGCCAATCACGAGAGAGATTGTACTCTTGCGCTTCCTCGACGTGGATTCAAAGTTAGCCATGGTGTGAGATAGGCTGATGATTATGATGATAAGGGTTTATATGAGAGACATGTGAGAATGTAGTGAAATATGAACTAGTGTAATAGGCCTCGATTTTTTTTTTTTTTTTTGGAGGGGATATGGGTTTTAAGTCTAGACACACTTTACTTTAGCCCACAAGACATTTTCTACCCAATCTAGGAAATAGAATAATGGAACCAAAAAATAAAAAGTAAACACATGTCCATGATCTAATTTCCCGAATAAAAATAGGCACCGCAGATATAACAACGAAAATTCGCACAGACCCATCAAGTCATGCAAAAGATGTCTAATGTAATAATATAAATAAACTCATGTAATAAGTGCCTCACAATTCGTAGGCAGGCAGAGCATTTGGCAAAGAACCAGACAAAATCCCAGATCAAGGCATAAGTGGCACAAATTTGAGAAGACGGGCTAAAGAAGTAATAAATAAAAGTTCCTTATTCATCCAACTTCTTTTACGTTCTAGTGGAGTAGCTCGAAAATCCCACGAGCCAAAACTACACTAGGAAAACTCGGTGCGACGAGCTCAGGTTGATCCTTATAACCCCTTTAAAACAAATAAAAGCATTAAGAGATTAAACATTTTATTTTTGTGGTCGGCGGCTTTCACAGATCCATCATTTTGTGAGCTAGTAGCTCTATTCGATCTTGTGACTGGTAGTTGCTCTCAACATCATTTCATGACTGTAGACCTTTTTGACAAGTAGGGAATGATTGTGCTAGTTAGACGAAAATGAATGTTAAGTTTTAATCCAAACAACCTTTTAAACTTGCCCCTTTATATGTGACATATGTATAACTCAAGGATGGAATAAAAATACCTAATGCAAATCCTAGATACATATTATAACATACGTATTTCTTTTTGTTTTTTTTTTTCTCTCAGAATGTAAAGACTTATTGACTTTTTGATTGTGGCAAATCATTGAAATCTAGGGCTTTAAAGTAAATATCCACTAATTGACCTTTAGTTGGAACATGATTTATGATAGTAGTTCCTTCTGCTATTAGTTCCCGAACATGGCGGTGTCTAATAACTATGTGCTTTATTCGAGAGTGTAGGACCGGACTTTTGGTAAAGGTATTAGCTCTGGTATTGTCACGGAAAAGATTGGGAATAGTTACCTCAACACCATAGACTGACAACCTTTGCTTCATCCTTACGTTGTGCACCAGCTCCCGGTGGCTATACAATCTGCCGCGTTGTGGCTCTTATGTTTATGTTTCAACATGTAAAGGAGATTTGCAGATCTATCATTGGTTCACACATTTACCCCCATCTTCAAAAACTAAGCACTGGTCTTTGGTAACTTTAATATGCAAACCTTGATCACATAAATGACTAATGCTAATGAGATTAGTTTTCAAGTTTTCAACTAACATAACATTACGCAATCTAGGGAATCGCTTAAATTAAGTGCACCCTTTTCAATTACTCTACTCCTAACCCCCATCACCAAAAGTAACAAATTCATTGACAATCGGTTCTATGTTAACCAAGTGTGACCTATTTCTAGTCATATGACGCGAGCAGCCACTATCAAAATACCAAGCACCAAAAATAACAGAATTTAAACCAAGATGAACATTAAAACAATTATTATTCTTAGGAACCCAAAATTGACGTGTCTTCGTTTGTTAGGGTTGTCTCAATCCATCTTCTTCGTGGTGTACTTCTAGGACGACCTCTGCAGTTCCAACCTGAAAAGGTATAGAAATAGTCATATTTCATCTTATAGCAGTTTGGACGAAAAATGTCCAATAATACCACAATAGTGACAGATGGGTACACACAAAGGTTCTTTTCTAAAATCACACCTGACATTCTTTTAGGCAGGTTTATTCTATCCAGAAGGATGAGTGTGCATGAAAGTGTGTCCAGGATGTTCTGGAAAGTTTTCGCCACTTCCCTGTGTTATAATATTATGTTTTGTTTGTACAAAAACTTGTTGAGAAATATTAGACGTCTCACCAATATATCCAAGTCTAGTAATATCACCATGATTATTTCAAAAATTGATAGGTTTTGTTAGAGTGGCCTTACCAGAGTTCAGTCGTTTGAGGACCTGTTTGGTTTGCTCTAATTTCGCAGACAATTTCTCAAATATTTGATCTTTTATTCTAGAACTATTCTTACACGAGATAAGGTCAATTTGAGGATTTTGAAGTTCAGTTTGAAGAATTTTTTGCCCAAACTATGTCTTTCAAGGATTTTACCTGCCACCTCATCATCGTCCATGTTTTTCTGATACTTTCCAAGTTCACTTTTTATATTGATTACGATTCGATCTTTTTCATTGGATTCTGCTCCTAGTTTTTTAATCTTCGTCTGTGACTCTTGGAGTTGACTCTCCAACAGTATGATGGCCTTGCTTTTGTGAACGCATGCAAATGAAAGTGTCTTCTACATCTTCTGCATCTCCTCAACTGTGGGTCCTATTTCTTCATAAGAAGCATCAAATTCTAAATGGTTAGGTACTTATATTGCAAGATACTTGGGCCATCTCCGGAATTTATTTCTGCAGTTTTGGTTTGCCCCAAAAAACATACTTGCACCTTCTTCAGGGTTTGTTTCTTCTGGATCTTCTTCATTTGATAGTTCAGACTCCCAGAATTAGCCGTATTAGACTATGGTATAAATTAAAATCTACACAATTATTAACCAAATACAAATGCACGAAATAAAGACGGGGCCGAATCCCTTAGACCCCTCGGACTTCATGTTATTGATCGCCAAATAGGCTAGAAACCTCTCTCTTCTATACCTAACCTATTGTATTACCAATAACGCCCGGCGACTCCCATCGACTTGGCCGACACTAGCACGAAAAACCACCGAAGACCCAACAAACTCTCCCAAACTCGCCTCGAAGCTTCTTCTCTCAAAGAACCTTCTAGTGTGACTATATGTTATATCACTGACACTAAAAACCCTACTTTTATGACCAACTCAATGATCGACCCTAACCAGCAGCTGCATTAAACTTATTGACTCACTCAAGTATACAACTCAATTTCTCACTATAATTTCTCTCAGAATACTCAACACCAAAACTATGTTATAACATTGCTGGACGGCAATATCACAAAATAACCTTCTATTGTATATAGAATATTTTCCGTTTTTGTTCTCTCAAAATACTCGATACCTTCAATGAATACTCCTCCTTGTATTTATATACAACGTGACTTGGAGATAAAGAAAGCTTAAGGCCTTTTCCATGTGTGATAAGGTTATTGCAATGTGAATGTAATCTTCAAGATCTTTTCTTTGCTTATCTTCTTGATCTCATAACTCCTTGGATTTGCTTCATGATTTGGGTCAAAGATTCCAACACATATTTGACTCATTCTACATCTAATAACACGTTAATATAAATGATTAACATGATCTTCCTTTCCTTTCAACTAGATCTGCTTATTACCTATACTCAATAAAAATAATTAAACCCCACAAATATAAAAATAAATAACCATAAATAAACATAAATATTAATGACAAAAACCTCAAAATCATAAACCCTAACTCCAACCTTAGGGGCGTAGTTCTACAATTACTCCATCCTCAAAACTCCAACCCAATTTATTCAAACCCACAAAGGGTTGATCAACAATAACAACCAAAACATGTTTGACAGACCAAATCACAATCATCGATATGATTCAAACTATTGCAGTAATATCCCTTCACTTATCAAAGATTCGAGGGTGCTAAAATTCACCAATTTTAACCAAAATTTGCGGTTTCTTATTTAACCACACTACTTCTTCTACGCGAACAATTTATCCACCAAAATATAAATCACACTTGTATCATCATAGTAAGCATCCTCTTTCCCTATTTTTCTCTCTCTGTTTTTTACATGAAATATGATAAAGCTGATAAACATGCATTCTAACCACAAATATTTACAATCCTATGTAAGTGCAATCTAATATGCTCAATGCAAATGCAATTATGAAATGCATAAATTCAAAGTTATACTATACTTCTCCTCCAATCTTAAAATTACCAATATAAGTTATCAATCAAAAATTCAAAAAGATAGTAAAAAAAGAGAAATAACGTAAGGTTTAGTAATGATATCACCCAAGTCAATGTGGTGGTGGAGGGTGATGCCGAGCGTTACAGTGTCACATTCAGTAAATACACCAAAGGGGATTTGGAATTGGTCTCAAAGAAGGCACATCGAGAATTGACATATTCAACCTTCCATCATACGTAAGTCTTTGTACTGCTTCCAACATTGACAACTCAATGAAAGGCACTTTAGAGGGAATAGATTTTGAAAAGTATCCCCAAACTTGCTTGGATTCGTCAATCAGTGGAATGTTAATATCCACCTTTTGAAAAAATTTCAAGATTTGTTTCTCCTTGCCCTCCTTAAGTGCACTGTCAACTCTGAAAGGGAAAGACAATGGATTAATTGTAAAAGGAATAGAAGCATAGGCGTTTACCTTATTTTCACTGGTATGATGTTCGAAACTGGGTGACCCCATGTTGGTTTCGACATTGGTACCCCAGTTTCAGTTTGGACAACAGACTTCATTGTTGGAAGAATTTTGACACTGGGCGAACCCAGTGTCACGCTGTTAGGAGAATTTTTTTCCCTTCGTTTTCATTTTTCAACACATGCACCGGCTTCTTAAGCTCTCCAAGTTATTTCTCACTTCTCAAGATCATAGCATTGACGTTTCTTTGATTGATTTGCAATTGAGATGGTAATTTATCGTTGTTTTGAGCCTCAAGGCGGCTCACCACTGTTGCCAACTGACTGATTTGCGTCTCCAAATTTTTAATACTCGATTGGGTATCTTTTTGGAACTCTTTCACATTCTGCTGGAGTTGTACAATATTCGATGTCAAGGTTTTCATCATCCATTCCAACGTCGCGTAGGAGAGGGTTCAACATACTGAGTGTCTCAGGATATGTAATGCAAAAACTTTATTAAGTAATGGTAGATTTGGCGATCGAGCTGCCTCAAGGTCTGAGTTGCAGCCATTATCTTTCAGAATCGATATATGCCTTGACCTTCATAAACTTCTTCAAATATAAGAATACAATAAACTTAGAATAAAAAAATACTAATAAAAAAATCATAAACTACACTAGCAAACGAAAGGATAAAACTCATCTTTTTAGTGTCACACTGGGTGATTCAGTGTGACACCTGCTCCTATATAAATGTGGGAAAATAAAAAACAATTAAGAACCCAACAACTAAAACAGAAATAACATAATCTTAAATTAACTACTAAAAATTGAAACTAAAAACATAATTAATCTTATACTGCTCCCGGCAACGGTCACAAAATTTTGACCATTCTGTCGAGGCACGCTAAATAAAAATTCCTTAATTTTCCTATACTAATTAGTAATAGTGATAAGTCAGGGTCAATCCCACAAGGAACAATTCGATTTAGTATGTTTTACGTATTAATTAAACAAAAAGGCAAAAGGGGGGGGGGGGGAGTTGGTTGGATTTTTATAATGAATTAATAACCTATAAAACAAATTGAAAATAAGCGATAAAGATAATTAATATCACATAAGTAAAGGATTTCAACCTCCTAATCTAGTTATCCCGCTAGTCTGATTAACCCTTGCAATTAATGCAATTACTTCTCAAATTAGTCCTATAATTTTTACCTCTAAATCAACAATAAGCTATACCGGCTCAAATTATCCCTTAATTGTAATTAATCAAAACAAGTTCTTTGGTTAATTTATTTAGACGAACAACCTAGAACAAGCTCTCTAGATTTAATTAGCTAAACACATGGGGTACTAGGATAATAGGGTAGACACGGTATTGGACTCACAAACTCGATCCAATTGACCCTGATTTATGTTATATAAGTGAATCAATTCACTAACTGCTACCAACGAGTATAAATTCAACAATTACAAATTATGACAATAACCTAGCAGTAAATTTATGGTCAATCAAAATAGATGATCAATTTAATTCAATAATCCACATATAAAAATAATTAAACTAGATAACATAAATAATTTTAAAATGTAATTCGAGAAATAGTTACCATAAGATTATAAGAAAATCTTACTAGGGTTCAAACATTGATTAAGGACTGAAGTTAAAAGTCTAGCCGCACATATCGGTGTTTAAAATCATAAACAATATACCCAACATTAATTTCAAAAAGAAAATAATGAAATTGAATTATCGATTGGAATCGCCGATCCTTCTTGCTTTGCAATCACGTGAAAATTGTTCCCCGGAGCCCTTGTGTAAAAAACCTTCAATGCAAGGCTTCTTTATAAATAAGCATCATGTGAGTTTTCTTCCTTCATTATCAATTCATGGGCTTCGGCCCTTTTCTTCTATTTAATCACCACATGGGCCTTGGTACACGTGTTCCTTGCACGCACTTTAGGGCACTTTTAGTGTCATTTTAGTGTCAATAATGTGCATAATCACGTGTATCTAGTGCTTTTATACTCTCATGGGCAAAATAATGTGTTTGTGTTGTTTTTGTGTTAAGACAGGTGAAAAAGGGTCGAAAAAGAACATCAAAAGACCGCGGAGTCGAGGGATCGATCGAGGCAACAAAAGAAAAGGCTAGCTGAAGATCTTGGCCGAGACAGGATGAAAATCTCGGCCGAGATGAGTCTCCAGGGTATTCATGAAGAATTGAACAAACTGAAGATCTCGGCCAAGACAAACAACGCATCTCGGCCGAGATGTGTTGCCAGAGAATTTCAAGGCTTTTCAAAGGACCAAGATCTCGGCCGAGATGCAGTCCGATCTCGGCCGAGATGCATCAAGCCCTAGCCAGACCCATTTTTCCCTTTTTACGTCTCGGCCGAGATGAAGTTGAATCTCGGCCGAGATCAGCCTTCGACCCACCAATCTTGAAAACCCTTTTTCACGTCTCGGCCAAGACACACTTCCATCTCGGCCGAGATTCATTACTCTGTTTTGAAATCCTGAATGCGTTTTTGCCTATTTTTTACTAGCACTTTCTCCCCTTATATATATATCATCCCATTCGAATTTAACCTAACTTTTGATACATTTTTGATACTTTGAAAGCACTATTCAGCCACCAAAGCCACCAAGGAAGGAAGATTGGACAAGAGATTGAAGGATCATCTTCTCCAATTGACATCTTTGGATTCATCCATATCAGTATCATGTTTCTTTATTTTTCTACTTATTTCCTTATTGTATTAGTTAATATGGGTGGCTAGCACCCTTTAGTTCATCCTTGATCATTGTGGAACCTTGAGTCAAAGACATTGATGTGATTATTGCGGTTAATGTTACCGAGATTATTGTGTATTCAAGTGTTTTGTGTTATTTGCTGTTATTGAGTCACATTTATGAATTGATTATTGGATTGATCACCCTTTAAGGGATTTGTGAATGTGTTGCTAGAATAGGAAATTACTATCCGTAATTGTAGGATTTTCGATTCCCGTGTAGCAAACAATAGATTTATTTATTGGTGATAACACAAAGTTCAACCACTAAAACCGAGCTTGCGAGTTTTATGTTGAATTTATCTCATTGTCCTAGTGTTTAATGCATTTGGTTATGGAATCTAAGAGAGCTTGTTCGAGGATTCAATTAAATTGAATAGGGTTAGTCGAAGAGCTTATTTTGATTAACTAAGATTAAGGGATAACAAGGCTATTAGAGCTTGTTAATAGCCTTGAGATAGGGGTTAGAATCACAATTTAATCGGTCATTAACATAGTTGCATCAATCGTCCAAGACCAAGGGGAAGCATGATCAAGGGTGGATCGTTTTATTACTTGAAAACCAAAACCGAAAAAGATCTCTTCTATTGTCTTTGATTAATTGTTTCTTTGAATTCGAATGTTAAATGCTTTTAATTTCGTTTAGTTGCCTTTATTTGTTACTAGTAGATTGTTAGTCTCTTATCAAATCCCCCAACCTTTATTGCTTTCTTAAGTATTTACTTCTTTCATATTTAATTATAAATTGCTTGTCGGAATCAAAACTGTCTGGCCGTTCCCTGTGGGATCGACCCTTATTTACCATTCTACTAATAAGATAGTTGATAAGGTTTAGTGTATTCTTTATACACAATTAATTTGGTACGGTCCAACGACTCGTACCAGGCCTTTTCCCTTGTTTCCACAGGTCATGAGCTTCGGGCCTATTCTAATTATATTCGAACATGTTCCTTCGTTTTGATACTTTGGCAGCCCTGACATGGTTTAGATTTGGTTTGACACCAAGTCGCCTAGTGTCAAGCTCAACTTGATACATGCTCTTCCATCTTGATGAAGAAAAAAAAAAAAAACGTCTTCAAATTCACTGAAATAAACAATAAAACAGTAATGAAAGTAAATTGGACCAACCGAGATAGGTTGAAAAATAGATAGTGCAATAAACAAAATGTCTAAAAAATTGCAATCTTGACAATGTGCATTTTTCTACCTATTAGTCAGTTACCTTGTGAATGCTCGAATTTGATTACTTTCTACACCAGAATTTGGAATTCTCATAGGATAATCGTATGTGGACATATATGAACGTGTCAAATTAGGGCTTTCTATTTTTTTGACATTGTGAATGACGTTGACTTGTCATCCTATTAAATGAGACATTAGAAACATATTAAAATTGACCATGGGAACCACAAATTTATTGAAAACATGAAAAATCTTCAATTTGATGTTGTCATGTGCGACACAAGTATAATTATTCAATGAAAACTTCAATTTTTTGCTAAAGGAGGATCAAATAAGAAAACTAAAATGATAAATAATTGGTTTTTAGAACTACTCATAAGTTATTGGACGGGCGTAATTTTTTTATTATCTGTATGTTGAGAAGTATCATTATATATATATATATATATATATATATATATATATTTTTAGAATGGAGAAGTATCATTATTGGGTAAGGAATGCATATATGATTTGAAGGGTCTAATACAATAAAAGATTGAAAAACAAATTATAAAAAGGGTTAATTACAACAACCCCACCAAACTATAAGCGTTTTTGCATATAAACCACTAAACTTTTTCTGTGGCACCGATATATATAAACTATACGGATTTTAGTAGATAAACCTCTAAACTTATTTTTCGATCATTTTTTGCCAAAATTTCGCACGTAATTTGTGCGTGATATACTTTTAGGATTTTGTGCCTTGAATCGAATTGATTTGGTTCATCATTCATGTCAAAGTTGGAGGCTTGGATATGAAGTCCGTTGGAAGCAACATGATCGCGTCGGAAGGTAACGTAGTCACGTCAAATTGTGCCTGGAAAGTGTATTTCGCGCTGAGAAGTTAGCACGGCTACAACGAGTCATGACAAGAAGCGGGCGCAGGCGCGGGCGTGATGTGGGATCACAACGTGTCAAGGTGGTGCAATTTCTGAGCTTACGCGTTTTAGGCCCAATTCGGTCTATTTTGAGTCTAGATCGGATTTGAGGCTTATATATAGTCCCATTGATGATCTTAGGACATAAGGTTAGTATTTGCTTTGGTTTTGATTTGGTTTTGGTTATTGGTGTGTAGAGAGTCTGTTTTGGGTCGAGTATCAATCGATTGATACTCGATTTATCATCGTTTGATAGGATACTATAGTCCTATATTGTAACTCTCTCGCACACTGATATAGAATTTGGGATCCTCGCATTTGGTTGTGGACATAGCTAACAGGTTTTTAGCGAACCACGTTAAATTCGGTGTCTTTGTCTTTTGATCTTTCTCGTTTATCATTTGTTCGTTGTGATCGTAATTTCCCAACAAGTAGTATAAGAGCTTGGTTCGAGTTTCCGTTGTTTGGTGGAAAAGATGTCTGGGATAAACGTGAAGATCGAAAATTCACAGGGAGGAAGAATTTTAGTATATAGCAGATTAAGATGAGAGTCTTGTTGAAGCAACAAGGATTATGGGCACCGTTGATGCCGAAGCTAAAGAAGGACAAGGGCAAGGTGGCAGATAAGGAAGAGGCCGAGGTCCCCATGTCTGCCGAGATGGTCATTCTGGATGAGAAAGCGCACCCAACGATCATGCTGTGTCTCGAAGACGACATCATTACCGATGTAGCAGAAACAGAAACTGCACAGGGGTTATGGTTGAAACTGGAGACCTTGTACATGACGAAGTCGCTCACCAATAAGTTGCTTTTGAAGCAACATTTGCTCGGGCTGCGTATGCGCGAAGGTCAGCCTATTCGCGAGCACTTGGATCAACTTAACACAATCCTATTAGAATTGCGTAACATTGATGTTAAAATTGAAGATGAGGATGCTGCTTTGATCTTGTTAGTTTCTATGCCTCCATCGTATGAGAATTTTGCGCAATCATTTGTTGTTGGAAAATAATCTGTGTCTCTGGAAGAGGTGAGATCATCGCTGCATTCTAGAGAGTTGCACCATCAAGCGATTGTTTCAATGGGAGAATTGGCTAATACGCTAGCAGCCAGTGATAATCGGGGTTCGGGAAATTCGGGGAAAAAGAGGTTCAAGAAGAATTCAGGCCCCAAAAAGTCCCAAACCAGGAGATGTTTGCAACTATTGTAGGGAGACAGAGCATTGGAAGTATGCATGTCCAAAGTTGAAGCAGAAGCAGGAAAGCACTGTTGATGCTGTTGTGGAAGTTGAAGCCGACTCTGATAAAGATGCGGTCCTAGTTGCTGAGAAACAAACAAGTAAATCTGATGCGTGGGTTCTCGACTTTGGGGCATCATACCACATATGTCCACGTAGGGAGTGGTTCGCAACCTATAAGCAAGAGGAAGGTGACAATATCTCTTTGACCAATGATTCCAAATGCAAGATGGTTGGAATAGGCTGAATCAAGGTGAGGACACATGATAGTAGACTGTGCACATTGAATGATGTCAGGCATGTTCCATTTATGACGAGGAATCTGATTTCACTGAGTCGATTAAACAACAGGGGTTTCAGTTTCAAAGGTGAAGGTGGAGTTTTGAACGTCTGCAAAGGATCGATGTGAGTTTAAAGGGCGTCAAAAGGAGAACTTTGTATTTAATGCAAGGTTCAACTTTGGTCTGTTCTGCTGCTGTTCGAAGTTGTTCGTGTCCCATCGTTTGGGACAATTTAGGTACGAGAAGTCACTCGTATGTTGGCGCATTTAAGGCGCATCTAGTACAATGGGTACAACTGGCGCATTTAAATTTGGTTTGATTGGGAACATTCCGTTTGAATTTGTGAGAGGATTTGAATTAAGGTGGAGCTTTGTCCGAAGAAGTTGCATTATTTGTGGATTCAAGTCAAGGTTGAGGTTGTATAGGAATTTGTGACTTGAATCGATTTGATTTGGTTCGTCGTTCGTGTCAAAGTTGGAGGCTTGGATATGAAGTCCGTTGGAAGCAATGCGACCACGCCGCGTCAAATTATGACTGGAAAGTGTATTCCGCGCTGGGAAGTTGGCACGACCACGTGAGAAGCGGGCGCGGGCGCGACGTGGGGTCGCGGCATGTCAAGGCGGTGCAATTTCTGGGTTTATTCATTTTAGGCCCAATTCGGTCGATTTTTAGTCTAGATCGCATTTGAGGCTTATATATTGATGATCTTAGGTCATAAAGTTAGTATTTGCTTTGGTTTTGATTTGGTTTTGGCTATTGGAGTGTAGAGAGTCTGTTTTGGGTCGAGTATCAATCGATTGATACTCGATTTATCTTCATTTGATATGATATTATAGTCCTATATTAACTCTCCCGCACGCTGATATAGAATTTGGGATCCTCCCATTTGACCGTGGACGTAGCTAACAAGTTGTTATCGAACCACGTTAAATTTGTTGTCTTTGTCCTTCGATCTTTCTCGTTTATCATTTGTTCGTTGTGATCGTAATTTCCCAACATCTTTGTCTAAACATGTTTTGTAGTTGGTAGAGGAGTTGTTCATTCTCAACAATGGAGGTTCTAGATATTGGGGGAGAGAACCGTTGGTGATTCAAATGAATTATTAGGGGAAAAAAAGATGTGACGGAATTACACTTTTGGCATACTAAAAAGTTTACTTGGAAAAAAATAAGTCCTCAAAAGTTTATCACGGCGCAAGTCACATGCGAAATTCCGGCGAAAATGATCGTAAAATAAGTTTGGAGGTTTATCTGCCAAAATTCGTATAATATATATGTATCAATGCCACAAAATAAGTTTAGTGGTTTATTTGTATAAACGCTGATAGTTTTGTGGAACTGCTGCAATTAAATCTTAATATATTTAGAATTTATTTATAAAAACGATGATAATTTGATGGGATTTCTGCAATTAAAACTTACTATATAAATATATTATATATATATAAAGAGAGAGGGCCGTGTATTGTGTACACTTAATTGGTGGGAAAAGAAGTAGATAATGACTCAGAACAATAACTACCAATACCAACAGTTTTATCTAAAATCAAGCTATTTGTTATGGTATGTTTTTTTTCCAGGTCGGGTATATCTTGACATTTTCTACCACTTATTTATTAACTCATTCAGCCATGTTGCATTCATTTGTTGATCCATATCCATGGCGCTTACCAGGGGACCCTATACTTACAACACCATAGGCAGAATCCGTCCCCAAACACAAACTCCGTCCACCACTCTCCCACGAGAATTCAGATTTTCTATGCATCTCACATTTATTATCTTCCTAAGTGCTCTCCTAATTTACATCTATTATCCAACCACCAAAATTTATGATGAGCTGCACCAACATGTGTTTTACCTAAATTCAGTTGTGATATCACAACTCCATGTCTCGCCAGCTCAGCTCACCGGTAAATGCCACGTCTCAATGGTCGTGGCCAACCTCGCTGAGCAAACCATTTATCAGGAGGACTCCATCCTCTCTATTTTTGTTCACCACGAGTTACTGTGGGTAATCCGAACAGGAGGTTTCTTTGTCGAAAGGCAAAGGACCATTATGTTTAACGTGACCATGAACGCCGCCACCAACATCTGTGTTCCATCCTCTGTTCCAACAGCATTGTTGGAGTCTCAAAAATCAGGTGAGCCGCTTTATTTTAAAATCAAGTACGGCGGGACAGTACCGGGTTCGGGAAAATCAGATAGATTACCTTTGTATGTGTGTGGTTGGATTCCGATGTTGTTCGTTAATGAATCTGCCCTCAAGGGAGGACCAATTAGGCCAACTAGTTGTTACATTACTCAGCATGCATGTTAAAAGGATGTGGATAATGAGGTTTTTGCTTCAGAATTAATTATGTCGTCTTTTTGGTTTTTCCCCTCTCGTAATATGAGAACGAAGAATGATGTAGCTAGTCTGGAGATTGTCTGTGTTTGGGATTTAAACATCTTGAATGTAATGATTTAATTTCCCTATTCTATTTGGCGCAAGAGAATGGGGTGGATGGAAAATTTTATGAAAGAATTCTAGCCATATTATCAGGAGAGAAGAAGTTCCATAACCAAATTTATGTGAATATTAGAAAGTAGAAACCTCCATCATCTCCGCCATCCATTACAAACCAGTACTACGGAGCTTGTTTCTAAACAAACGACTTCCATATAAATAGATGTGCGGAGCTTATTCCACAAGCAAATTTAAGTGAATATTATAAACCACATAAAAAAAAAATACTCTTTTCTATTCTAACATTCTTGGAGCCGAATATATTAGCACTCCGATTCTCTAGTCCACTTTTATCATATCTCAATCATGTCCCACTACAAAATTGAGCCAATTATAATAATTTTTTTGCAATTTGTGAATTTAATGTTCATTATCTAGGTTCAGGATTCAGCATTCATGTTTAGACTACATGTTTAAGGTCTAGGGTTCGACTTTATTGGATTAGGATATATCTTCTATTGTAAACTTATGATTTTATAATTCACAGTTCATGGTTCATGATTCAATGATTCATTGTTTATAATTCAATAATTCATAATATAGGATTCATCATTCATATATTCAAGTTCACGATTCATATTGTATGACTCGATTTTAGAGTGAGATACAATTGGGACTTTAGCACCCACAATACAAGTCGAGGTTGCACCGTACATTGTTAACGGAACAAATCCATGACATTGTTGCAACTTTTTAAGTTTCAAAATAATGATCATAAGTTTTTCTTTTGTAAATATCAATATTAAATTATGAAATCGTGTTTTAAATTACAAAGTCAAATATGTTTTACTCATACAATTTTGATTTCAAAATAAGTAAGAAATTCAATTTAGTCCTGTATTTTTAGAATTTGTCAGCTTTTAGTCCATCTTTTTATTGTCGGTGATTAATTTGACTGAAAAATTACATGTGTCGGTCACTCACTGTGTAAAAATATCATGCTAAAAAGGTACCGATTTGGCCGAAAAGTCACATGTGTCGGTCATTCACACGTTACAGGACCAAAAAAGATTTTAGCTGTAACATGTTCTGAGTAAAGGTATCACGATAAAACAGTATCAATATTTATGCTTAAAAGTATCATGTGATCTAGATGAATGTATCATTATATAATACATTTACACATAACTAATGCACGTCCAATATTTCAAGGAGTCCGATGCAAAAAGGGGAAAAAAAGTGGGGGACCTCCCTCCATATAAATAAAATTACTAAAAATAGTATTATTTTAACGAAAAAAATATTAATCTACCGAATACGAAATTAATATTTATAAATATTGAAAAGATGATATCCCAATCTCAACCACACTAATGTAATCTCATCGAAACGAATATAGACATAATATTAATTTTATACATATATAGTTGAGAAAATAGAGCCCTACGTGGAATCACAAACTTTTATATCAGAATACACAATTTTCACTAATGAAAAAAATAATCTGAAAAGCAATATATCAATATAACAATTTGGTATTGTATCTAAGTCAAAATAAAAATTATCATAACATTATACATAATTTTTCTTGATAAAAGTAAAACCAAAAAAACTATAAATAAAATAAATTGTAATTAAAATGAATTGTAATTGCCACTAACTTTCATTTTATAATACACAAAAAATGTCCTGATAAAAATATAAATATAGAAATCTACAATAATCTATGTTTGTGTAGGGAAAAAACGTCAATTATATATAAAAAACAAATTAGCCCATGTAACAATATAGGGTTCTTTTATAATACACCTGGTGTATTAATACACCTAATCATGACAATCCTTGGATCTTCTTAATGTAATCTTAGTCATTAAATTACTTAATAAGTATCAAGATTCTAATGACTTAGACAAATAATGTTTTATTATTATTAGTAGTAGTATTTCATATTTTACTTCTTAATTTTATATTCAATTAAATAATCATAGGATTTTAAAAAACTATTTTCATTCATTTAATATTTTTTAAGGTATTAATTATTTTGAAAGTTAAAAATATTTACGACACAGTTAATATTTACTTGAAAAGTATTTCTTTTTGTAATTTTGATTAATTTAAATAAGTAAGGTATTAATTACTTTGAGAAGTATAAGTATTTATTACATACTTTATATTTTTTTAAAAAAATATTTTTAATTTTGTAATTTTAGTTAATTTGAAAAAGATGTACTTTACGGATTGAATAATTTTATACGTATATTTCTTTTATAAAAAAAAAGGTACATTTTAATTTACAATATCTTAGATTTTACTTTATCATCATGGAGTTATTAAGTACTTATTAACTTTTAAATATAAGTTTCAGATTCATATCACAATCTTTTAAGTTCTTATGTTAAACTTTTAAAATTTATTTTCTGATATTTTCTTATGGTAAGATAAACTAAATTATAGACCACAATTTATTTTCTAGATATACCTTATGATCTTAACAAAAGTTATCAATCTTGTTCCAGATTTGTCGTTAGAATTATTTCGCTACGTAACATCTTGGTCTGCCGTTTCAAAATATTTTAGAATAAATTTATATATTTGACCTTATAATATTTCAAATTAGGGTCAATTACATAAATCAACTTGTACTATACTCATTTTGCTACTTTGGAACCTAAACATTTATTTTTACCCATTACAACGTACTCCACGTCTTTTACAAAATTGCAACCTCCAATGAAAATTTCCGGCAAGAAAAAAAAAATTATAAAGTTATTTTCTTAAAATCTACAATTATTTCTAAACTCTGAAAATTAATTTAAAATATCTGAAAAATTTAAAACCCTTGGAACTATTTTTAAAGGATTTTATTTTATTTAAAAAGTTTAAAACAATTTATAAAAAATATATAAATATATTAAAAATCAGAAAAATACTTTTTTAAAAAAATCGGATTGTAAGAAATATTTTGTTTTTATTAATTATTTAAAAAATCTAAAAACTCTCAAATTACCTAACGAAATCTGGAGGGTCAGATAATTTATTTCTTGAAATAATATTTTATATTTTTTTTGTAAATTATTTAATTAGCATAATTCCTCTGGTTCATCAAAGGATCAAAGATTCGATAGCTTTTCAGTTTCTATGTTAGATCTTAAGATCTGATTTAGATTTGATTGGATATCATTGTTTATGATTTTGTTTATGCAAATCATTAACAATCGTGAGACTGGAAGATCTAAAGGCTTTGGATTCGTGACTTTCAAGGATGAGCAGGCGATGAGAGACGCAATCGAGAGGATGAACGGCCAGGAGCTTGACGATCGCAACATCACCGTCAATGAGGTTCAGTCTCGTGACAGTGAATGTAGTGGCGGCAGCGGATTTAGTGGACCTCGCCGTGATAGTGGTTGTTAAGGAGGCAGAGACATGGTTACGGACTTCGCGAGGGTGGTTACGGGTGGCAACGGTGGTAGGTCTGGAAGTGGTAATAGAGATGGATACGATGACCGTCGTGAGGATAGTTATCTGGCCTTATTTTCTGGGAGTTCAGATTGAGAATTGATTGGGAATAACAAGATTCTAATAGGAGAAACAACTAATAATGGTGCTGAAATAATTATGATCTAGCCTTAATTTATATCTCCATAGAAACTGACATGGCTTGTGGATTTCAACTTTCTTGGTTATGGAATATTTTGTAAACTAGAATTGGCTGGGGTGGCGGTGGTAAAAATATTTAAAAAAAAAAAAAATCACAACCAAAATTAACTTGTAGATATTTTTTTAAATGAAGAATTCTAATTATTTCATAAAATTGTGCATTTTCAGATATTTTAGGTATTTTATGAATTTTCAAATTTTAAAATAATTTTAAAAATTAAATATTTTTATAATTTGATTTTTTTAAACAAATATTTTTTTGACTTTTAACTGATTCATATATGTAATAAATTATTTTAAACTTTTTATATAAAATTGAAAATTTTGAAAATAATTCCAACATTTTCAAGTTAAGATATTTTAAATGAATCTTTAGAATTTTAAAAATAATTTCATATTTTTTAAAAAATATTTTATGATTTTTAAATTTTCTCGTCGAAATTGTCGTCGGAGGTTGCAATTTGTAAAAAACATAGAGCACAGGTTACAATCGGTAAAAAATAAAATTATAGTGTCCAAAGTAACAAAACGCGTATAATACAGGTTGATTGTTGTAATTGATCCTTCAAACTTTTATATAAAAAAAAAATATATTTTTTGGGGTACTACTTCGAAGCATTGTAATTGAGATTTAGACTTGGAAGTGGTGGAAGAACCGAATAATAGAAATAATTAGTGAATTAGAAAAATATAAAAAATAACATTATATCTCAGAAATCACGAATTTATTTTGGCCATCTCAGACCATTTTGGCTCATTGTTTTTTAATAAGTAATTAAGTATTTTTTTTTATTCACTTGATTAGTCTTATGTTTGCCTATTTTAAGAAAATAAAAATAAAAATAGTGGGGACTACACAAAATTCAAAAGCTACCTACTATAACAGGTAAAATGGTAGGTGTAGTAATACACCAGTTATATTGTAGCAATACCGTCATAAAATCAGTCAAGTACTAATTTTATAAAAAAAAAAAAAAAAAAAAAACTCAACCCATGTAATTATAAAACGATAGACTAAGACAAGAATTAAACTCAAGACCTTCAACAACTATAGTGCACACAAACATCTTAAAAAACTCACCTAATTAGAATTTTTTTGTTAACTTTTGTATATATAATTATATACATATATATAATATAAAAAAATCCAGAAGCGTTGGCAAATTGAGGGCCCGGTGCGGCGACATCGAATTAACTACCCCAGGACCCACTATGCACATAATAATGTGATATTCAACTCAAATTTTATCGTGGTGTAAACTTTGTCTTTCACATCAAGGGATGGACTATTACGAATAGCAAATCCAACCTGAATCCATTGAATCAAATGAAGCCTGGTAATTTGTTCACTATAACTTGCATATGCGGATGAAGAGCTTATACCTTTAGGCTCGAAAAAAAATTAGTCAACTTTTTATATGCGTATCGTAGTTCTTGAGTTTTTATTATAATTTTTGTTTATATCAGAATTAATGTATAAGAAAGTTGTTAAATCATATATAGCTACCTTAAGATTGAAGGAAAAATTATTTACTTCATAGCAAATTACTTTCTTCACTTAAAACTATATGTGGTTTTAGGGTGTTTCATGCAAATTGAAGGAGTCATTTAACTGTGTAAACTTGTAATTAATTATATGTATGAAATGACAGCAAGACCATAGATTATCATATAATATATATATATATATATATATATATATATATATATATATATATATCGGAAAATCAGGTATCTCATAAATATTAGGAGAATTAATAACAAGCTTGAAAAAAATTATTTTAATATAACTTGAAATAAAAGGAAACGATAGATGAGAAAAATGCAATTTTAATCCCGTAAATATTGGGCACTTGCACTTTTGTTCCTGTCCGATGAGCCTTTGCAATTTTAGTTACTTAATTTATAATTTTTCCTGATTTAAGGACAAATTTGGCAGGGATTTTCAAACCTAGCGGAGAAAGTCACATGTCTAGCACGTGAGTTTTAAATTTGGGGATTTTCGTTTGATTATACACGTGGTGCGATCTCCCACTAGCTTGAACATAAATTTCCACCTCAGTAATACACGTAGGAAATTAAATTCTACCCTCACTTCCACATAATCAAATTTATTACAAAACTAAAATTATCTTAAGAAAAGGACGAAAAATGAAAAGACAGAAACCCAATTAGCCTCCCCAACAAACCCTCAATTATGCGCCACCCAAAATCTCTAGTCCGGATCTCAACCAGGCCGCAACATCCTCGTCACCGGCATCCTTGATGATAAAGATTTGGAAATGAAATAAAAATTACTAGTTGTTCGCTTGAGTTCATAAGCTTGTCGGAGAAAAAGGATTTTGAGGGCCAAGTTTAATGTATTGGAAATATCCGACATATTAGGCTAACACATGTCAAATTTAATGTGTATAGAGATGTCTTATGGTGGCCCAACTAAAGTGATCTACTAAGACTTTAAGTTATGGGCCTTAATAGGTATTAAATAATCATGGGCTTTAAGTTTAGATACCATAAAGGATTTTTAATTTGTTGAGTGACCAAATTAAAGATAAAGGAAACATATTATTATAATTTATGGTTATGATTCCCAAACGTTAGTTTTTCTATCCAACATTATGTATTCTCTCTACAGAAGGTAATTGAGGGTAAAACTGATCGTTTAGAGACCATACCGGTCCCCACAAAAGATCATACATGGATTCAGGTACGCTTCCACTTTCTAGATTATCGTTCTTCCTATCTCAGATATCATCGTAGAGGGGATTAATTTAGTTATTAATGGACATGCTGATTTGGTCTGATTAATGATGTATTAATTATTCAGAATACTCTAGGGGTTTCCAAGTTTTATGATCCCATCGGTCTAATTTTTTTTTATGGAAAATGCGGTATTCTATGAGGATACTGAGTTTGGATAGGAGAATAAAGATTAGAGATATTGGCTTTGAGGAGACAATGATCAGGAAAATATTCCTATTATTATCACAGTCCCTCAACAAGTTAATATTAAAGATTTTCCCAATCAGGAAGAAGAATCTCAACAACCTCAAGAACTAGTGCCATTAAGGAAATACTCCAGAAATGAGAGGAATGCGATTTCGGATGATTATGACTTATATCTCCAAGAGATTGATGATAATATTGGAATGATGGGAGATGATATATTATTGTTCATCAACCCATACATGGTCCAAACTTTGGGAATGAGTGATGCCATGAACAATGAGTATAAGTCAATTCATGACAATCAGGTTTGGGGTCTTGTCCCTTTACCAGAAGGTTCAAAATCCGTTGTTTGTAAATGGATTTTTAAAACCAAGTTGGATACAAAGGGTAGTGTGGAAAGATACAAAGGCATGTCTTGTAGCTAAAGAATTTACTTAAAAGGAAGGCATTGATTTTGAAGACTTTTCTCCAGTTTGCACTTAAGATTCTTTCAAAATAATTATGGCAATAAGGATACATTTTGATCTTGAGCTACAATAGATGGATGTTAAAAAGGCGTTTCTCAATGGTGACATTGATGAGACGATTATTGTGCAACCTGAAAACTTTGTGTCCGGATACCCAAAGACTATAGTTGGCAAATTAAGAAATCCTTCTATGAGCTCAAACTGACTTCTCGTGAGTGGAATCACAAATTTCATTAAGTTATTGTCTCTTATGGGTTTTGAGACAAATCTTGTTAATGATTGTATCACAAGTTCAGCGGGACTAAAGTTTTGCTAATAGACACCCTTGTGGCTACAGGAGAAGAATTTAGTCTCATCCAGTGTCCTAAAACAGATATTGAGGTTCAAGAAATGAAAAATGATTCTATTTGTTTCGGCTGTTGGGAGTTTAGTATATGCTCATGTTTGTACAAGACCTGATATATCTTTTGTTGTTGTTATTTTTGGCAAATACTTAAGTAACCTCAGTATTGATCACTTCAAGGCAGCCAAGAAGGAGGTACCAACAGAGAACTAAAGATTACACGCTTACATCTAGGAGATTAAATTAGTTGGAGATCATTAGGTATTGTGATTCTGATCTCACTGGATGCCAAAATAGCAGGAGATCCACTTCGGGCTACAATTTTATGTTGAGTGGGGAGCTATTTCATAGAGAAGTGCTAAGCAGATACTAGTAGCACCTTCTAATATGGGATCATATTTTCTAGCATGTTATAAAGCATCCAATCATAGGATATCGTTGCGAAATTTGTCACAAGTCTAGAAACTATTGGAAGTATTGAATCACCACTAAAGTTGTACTGTGACAAACTCAGCAGTGTTATATTCCAACAATAACAGGAGCTATACTGAGTCAAAGTGTATTGACTAAAAATTCCTATTTGTGAAAGAAAAGATACATAATGGAAATGTTGGTATTGAACATACTGAGACAAACTCAATAATTGCAGATCCACTAACTAAGGGAATACCACTCAATGTCTTTTATGAGCACATCACTCATATAGGTGTAATATCTTTTTAGGATATTTTGGTTTAGCGACAGTCAGTGTAAGGTTGTTTGCTCAATATATTATGCTACGAATATTTTGATTACTTTGGTTAACTCTGTATAGAGAAAAAGTTTTTCGTTTACCATTCTGGTACGTTTGGTTTGGTTGATCTCACTCAGGAATCAGGTAGGACTAGTTAGAAATTGGCATGTTAGATCACATTTCATGTAATTTCCATTATACACTCCATGATTGATCTGTTAGTGGTTGTATTGGTATATGTGATTATTGTCGGCTTGAATCACATTTAAAGTGAAGAAAGCCTCTTTAGTACTGCTATATAAATACTATTACTGAAAATAATGTTTAAGGAATACCTAAAGGTGACAACAAAGTTTGAGCTTATTTAGGTAATACACATTTATTGGGTGACATGTGTAGCCCAAGTGGGAAATTGTTGGAAATATCCAACGTACTAGTTGGTCCAATTAAAGTTATCTACTAAGGATTTAAGTTATGAGTCTTAATGTGTATTATATAATCATGGGCTTTACGTGTAGATACCACAAGGAACTTTCAATTTATTGAGGGAACAAATTGAAAATAAAGGAAACTTATAATTATAATAGGGTTATGGTCCCCAAACGTTAGTTGTTTTATCTTACATTATGTATTCTCTCTACATAAGTTAAGTGAGGGTGAAACTGATAGTATGAAAGACCATATCAATTTTCGGACAAGATCATGTATGGATTCAAGACCATAAGTTATTGTTCTTCCTATCTTGGACTATCATCATAGAGGGATTAATTTAGTTATTAATGGACATGTTGATTTGGTCTGATTAATGATGCATTAATTATTAAAGCATGTTATTTGGGATTAATAATCACTCCCTTCGTCCCGCCCTAATTTTCACACTTTCATTTTTTGGCCGTCCCACCTTATTTTGCACACCCCTAAAATGGAAAGGAATCTTACAATCTCCACCCTTAAAAACTCCACCCTCAATATCCATCTTTGAAAAAGTCAACTAAAAAGCAAAAGTAGCATTTTCTTAATATACGCGCCGGAGCAGGTGTGCAAATTAGTGCGGGACGGAGGGAGTACAATATATTGTTCCAAGGATTTGTAAGTTTTAATTTTCTAGTCTAATATTGTCTCCAATTTCTACTATGACGTTAAGGGAATGCGAGTCCGATATATCTATAAAGTAAGTTGGATCTGCTAGTGTATCATTCAGTTGGCTGAAAAAGTTAAGTGGGTAAAAAAATTCTGCATCTCAACTCTGGGTTTATGTTGGAAAAAAACGTAGAATATGCAGGGGATTTCGGATGCTTAAATAGACCTGGTGGAGATTTTTTATGAAGATTTGTAGATAGTGGAACTCCCTAGCAAGCATAGGGTTCTCAAATGTGATGAAGAAGAAGACCTTGAATTTTCTTATTTTACTTTTTCTGTTTTTTATGCATTTCTTAGATATCAAATGTAATGAGGAAGAAGCCTTGAATTTTATTATTTTACCTTTTTTGTATATTTCTGGATTCTAATAGTAATATTTACGCGGAATAGAATTTCTCATCATGCGATGCACGACTGAAAATATATTTATTTGTAAGAAAAAAAATTAAAATTAAATAATCAAACGAAATAATTGAATAACTTAGTTTTTATCAACTTAATCAACCCACAAGCACAATAATCAACCAACAAATAATTATTTATTTAAATTAAATTAGGGTTATGGTCCTCAAACATGAGTTGTTATATCCTACATTATGTATTTTCTCAACATAAGTTAATTGAGGGTGAAACTGATCGCTTGAAAGACCATACGGGTTTTCGCACAAGATCATATATGAATTCATGTACTCTTTTCTTTATAGATTATTGTTTTTCCTATCTCGGACTATCATCGTAGAGGGGATTAATTTAGTTATTGATGGGCATGTTGATTTGGTCTGATTAATGATGCATTAATTATTAAAGCATGTTATTCAGGATTAGTTATTACATTATATTGTTCCAAGGATTTGTAAGTTTGAATTTTCTAGTCTAATATTGTCTCCATTTTCTGTTACTACGACGTCAAGAGAATGGGAGTCCAATTTATCTATAAAGTAACTTGAATATGCTAGTGTATCATTACTTTGTCAGAAAAAGTTAAGTGGGTAAAAAGAATTCTTCATCTCAATTCTGGATTTATGTTGGAAAAGATTAATGTAGAATATGCTGGAGATTTTGGATGCTTAAATCGACCTAGTGGAGATTTTGGATGAAGATTTGTAGATGGTAGAATTCCCCCGCAAGTATACGGTTCTCAAATGTGATGAAGAAGAAGACCTTGAATTTTCTTATTTTTCTTTGGGATATCAAATGTAATAAGGAAGAAGACCATGAATTTTCTTCTTTTATCTTTCGTGTATTTCTGGATTCTCACTATAATATTTACTCAAAATAGAATTTTCCATCGTGCGATGCACGACTGAAAATATATTTATTTCTAAGAAAATAATTAAAATTAAATAATCAAACAAAATAATTGAATAACTTAGTTTTTATTAACTTAGTCAACCCATTAAAACAATAATCAACCAACAAATAATAATTTTTTCAAATTATTTAAAAATATTTAATATCAATATTATATTAAATATTAAGAAAAGATGAATGATTTTTATTTATTGCAAATTCAAAAATAAATTCAAAAATAATAATGTTAGTATTTCATTTAGAATGTTGGAAAAATCAAAGCATTTGAGAGAGAAAGAGAAAGAGAGCTAGGTTTTTAAATTTTACAATTCATAATGTGCAAACGTGTGTTCCTCAAAATCTATGTTTTTTTTTCTTAATAAAAACTCAAATGTTATTTCTGAATCTAGAAATATAAGAATTGTTGGTTTCATTTATTTCTAAACCATTGTAATATCATAGGAAAGATAAACATATGGATTTGCTAATAAAATAAAATTAAGATTTTAAAAGATAAATATAATTAACTAATATTTGAAAAAAGATTAGTCAATAGGTATCTACCAAAAAATATTAATATTTTCTTAAAAAATATTTAATTAATTTTCTTTGCATTTCTTACCAATGCAAATAATCCAACTCATATTACATAAACAAAGCTATCATAAACAATCGAATAATAATTACATTTATGTAATGTAATTTATTTTAAAACATGCAATGCACATGTCGAAAGGTCATTAATTTTTTTTTCTATATTTCACATTTAAAAAAAAAAAAAAAAAGGACCGAAAAAATTAGATTTTTTATTTTTTTTAGTAACATAAATCGTCATAAGTTGTCACATATTATTATTTTTTATATAGCAACTTGCCAACAACAAAAAAAACAACACAGTCTGAGGAGGTTATGAAAGAAAGCAAGGCATTAGAGGAGGAATTACAATCTATCTATAAATTGGAAAAGAAATGTGGTTGCAACGTTCACAAGCATTGTGGATTAGAGAAATAGATAGGAACACCGCATTTTTTCATCACAAGGCAAGCCAAAGAAGGAAACATATTACAATAGAACGAATCATAGACAAAGGAGGGCATTGGGCTGAGGAAGAGTCGGATATAAAGGGGGTGTTTATGTATTATGAAGATTTATTCAGACCTGTACTGCCAAAAAACGTTGAGAGTTCTTGAATCTGTGGATGAAAAGGTCAACTAGGAGATCAATGCGAAGCTGACATCACCTTTTATGGAAACAGAGATGTGCGTGGCCTTAAAGTAAATACACCCCTCCAAGGCCCTAGGCCCAGATGTTAAGTCTCTTTTTTTTTCTTTCAGAAATTTTGGTCTATTATTCATGTTGATTTATTGTCTTGTGTCTTAGACATATTGATTAATAATAGGGATCGAAGCTTTTTCTATAAAACATTCATCGTTTGTATTACGAAAGTAAAGATGCTAGAGTCTTCTAAAGATTTTTTACCTATTTGTCTTTGTAATGTAGTAGTTTATGTCATTATTAATACCATTGCTAATAGAATGAAAATGATCTTGCCACAAATTATTTCTAAATTTCAAAGTGTTTTCTTACCCGGTAGTTTGAACAATGATAATGCTATGGTTGCATTTCAGATATTCCACTCCATGGAAAAGAAAAGGAAGGGTTGTCATGGTTATCTTACTCTCAAACTTGATATGAGCATTGCTTATAAGGCCGAGTGGGTGTTTTTACGAGCTATTCTTTTGGAAGGGCTTTCATAGTAGGCTTTCATAATAACTTTGTGCAATTGATTATTCGATGCATGATGTTTATCTCATACTCAAGTTTGATGAATGGTCTGCCTATTGATACTTTTGTTCCGAGTAGGGGTCTCCGTCAGGGGAACCCTGTCTCACCTTATTTGTTTCTACGATGCACATAAGGGTTTTTTTTTTTTTTTTTTTTGCTAAAACATGCAATTAATAGCGCACTGCATGGGTTCCGAGTTACACGAAATGCTCTGTCTATTTCACACCTTCTATTTGCAGATGACATTATCTTGTTCTATCGGGCTAATGAAAGAGAGATAGATAGCTGAGATCCTGTAATTATACAAAGATGCCTCGGGACAGAAGATAAATCTTGACAATTAGCAGGGGGGATAGTTCTGGAGGATAAATGAATTGTGTTATTTGATCGATTGGGTGTTGCGTAATGTAGAGAAACACGATAAGTACTTAGGCTTGACAAGAATAATAGGCCGGAGGAAAAATTAGGTGTTCAGAGTAGTTATAGACCAGGCAAAGGATAAGTTTCTATCGCAAGAAGGTAAGGAGGTATTGCTCAAAGCAATTATAAAAGCAATAACTACTTACATAAATTCAATTACCTATCTCGAGTTGCGAGGCAATCGAGAAAGCGATGATGCAATTTTGGTAAGGGTAGCATAGATCAAAGGAAACTTCACTGGGTAAGTTAGGATAGAAAGTCGATGCCGAAGGAGCAGGGGATAGGGCTTCGGGAATTGCATTTGTTCAATATTCCTATGTTGGAAATATAATATTGGCGACTACAAGAAGAGCCAAATTCATTAGTAATGCAGGTGTTTGAGCTAGATTTTTCCCCGAGGAGAATTGGTCACGACTTGATTAGGACACCAGCCAAGCTTCATGTGGCAAAGCCTTTTTGCTTCTCGTGGACTGATCCAGGCTGGTACAGGGTGGAGGGCGGGACATGGTGATCGAATAAACATCAGGCAGGATCAATGGATTGGCTACGGACAGAGATGAAGGCCGGTGAGCGTGAATTATCAGGTTGCAGCTGGAGCTCACGTTAGCTCTTTACTTGACTCAAGCACAGGTCAATAGCATGTGTTGAAGGTGAACAATGGATTTAACCATGCAGAAGCTACTGCAATCTTATCAATGCCTATTAGTCTTCGACACCCCCTGATAGGAAAATCTAGAAATTCAATGCTCATAGTAGATTCACAGGTCGGTCTGCCAATCGGCTTGTAGTGGATACATTCTCAACGTTGCATGCTAATAGGCCGAAGACCAACCAAACTAATAAAGCATGGAAGCAATTTTGGCGCCTGATGTTTCTAGCAAAGGTACGTATCTTCTTGTGGTGAACTCTTTGTAATGCATTACCAATTAAATGCAACTTGACTAGGAGAGGATGGAGAGGTGATGTGGTATGTGAATTATGTGGGAATGGTATTGAGTCGTTGGAACTTCTTATGCTAGATTGCTGAAAACGAAGCATATTGGAAGCTTAGTCCGATTCCGCTTGATATTGAGCAACTTAACTTTGGCAATTTAAGAATTTCTAATGGACGTGTATGACAACTATGAAGATAGAAATGATGCGTATAGTTGGAGTGATTACATGGAATATTTGGAATGGCCGTAACAGGTTTTACATCAATAATCATGTGTTCAATTGGGAGATTATCATTGAAAAATCCCATAACATGAGTATTGGACTGAATCATGACGAACCAAATACGGAAGGAAATAGCGATAGATTACATGTGCTGAAGCATTGGAAAGACTGTTGGAAAGGGGATTGAAATTAAATGGGATGTGTGGTGTGGGAAAACGGCTTGGTTGGATTCTGATTTGTGATATGGGATGACTAAGGGGAGGTTCTTTTTGCGGGGTCGAAATGTACATGAGCCGAGGGGAATAGAATGGCACTTGAGAGACTGGCCCTTATTTTTGTAATTACTAATACAGTGGATAATGGAATTACTTCATTCTGTGTGGAGAGTGATTGCAAGGGGTTAATAGAAGGATTACAAGGTAGCACAAATCTCGATCCAGATGCGAAGCTGATAGTAAATGTAATTAAAGCCATTTGCCAAGCTATCAATTGCTCTAATTTAATCTTCTTCATGTTTACCAAGAGGCTAATACGAAAGGTTAGAACTAACGCTACAAGAAAAATACAGATTAACAACACGTAAAAAACAACGCTTTTATGTATTTTGTGTTGTCTTTTACTGTTCTACAACGCTTTTTGAGAAAAGCGTTGTATAATAATGCTCTTTTGCAATAATAGACAATGGTAATAACGCATAAATAGACGACAACTTTCTATGACTGTTGTTGATTAGTGTATTTTTCCTCTGATAGACAACGCTTTTAACAACGGTTCCGGTAACCGTTGTCTTTTACCAGAAAAATTGCTAAAGACAACAGTTCCTACAACAGTTTTTGAAGACATTGCCATTTAAATTTAGAATGATTTCCATATACATCAATTCAAGAATGGTTCAAAGAATCGTCGTTTATTGCACCCTTTCTTTCTTTTCTTCTTTTTTAAAGGCTATATTACACCCTTTCCAGTAATAGACAAAATTTTGTTAACTTTTGTAATTTTGTAATGACTTCAGGATTTGAATTTTAAAATAATAATAATAATAGTAATGATACAAATTCTTAGATATTCGATAAATTCTCATATATTTTAAATTACTAGTAAAATAATTGAAGCAAATGCGCTTTACATTTACTTCAGACAATTTAAACTTAAGAAAAAATATATTAAAAAAGAGAAAATATTAGTTATTTTCTTTAAAATTCTGAAATAATTTTAATCACTTGTAAATTACTTTTTGTAAACACAAATTCTTATTAAAAGCTTCATTTACTCCACATCATAAAGATTGAACATTAAAACATCTAAAAAATTAAAATACTAAAACCAATAATAATAATTTTATAAATTCTTAATTTATCATATTACTAATACCAATCCAAGACAAGTAATATTGAATAAAAATGTAATATTTTTATGAGATTCATTTATATAGTTTGACTACATCGCAAAACTTCTCAACTAGCTCTGACTAGGCGATACGCTCTAATTAGCCGCCTAAGTTTTTTTTTCCACACTAATAATGTCTATTCCCCGCTTAAGGTGCTAAATCTCAGTTTGTCGCTGGACTATGGCCAAATGACTTTTATAACGTTGAGTACTGACAACTATATATACACGCGTATATCAAAATTTATATTTTGTATATATATATATATATGTATATATATAGATATAAGAATATTAGTAGAATGCTTTGTGGAGAATGAAAACTTTATAGCAAAATACCAATATATATAATAGATGTTAAAAAAATATATAGATATTTATATATATACATGATACTACCTATATTGTGTTATATATAGCACATGAAATAAATTAAAAATATACATGCATTAGATAGCATCATCCTTTCCGAATAATGAATTATTCTAAAATATGTCTTATTTATTGTTAAATGATTTTTCTTTTGAAGGGGAACCTTTAATAATAATTGCTTAACGTGTATTAAATACGTTTTCTGAATTAATCTTTTTCCAAAACAACAGATTGGCGGCACTCGACGTCAAATTCTTCACTTGTTCATTGCTGCTCCCTCACAAAAAAATGTCCCTTCTTCATCGCGCAGTTGCGTTCACTGCTGCTTGTCGTCTCTCCTCTCCTCTCAAAATGCGCTTCTTGTCTCCGCTATGGCTGCTTTGCACTGCTTGCCGCTACTAATTCCATCCAAACCCTAGGTAATTAATTTTTTCTTTTATATGTCCCCTAATTTTGAAATACGCTTCTTGGAAGGTTTGTTTATATGGACTATTTTCGAACTTAGGACTTCTAAAAGTGATTATATGTTTTTTCTTTTTTATTTTTATGTATTTTGGGATGATGTGTCTGATTATAAAATTGCGGAAGAGACATGATTTTAATTCATTCCTGAATTTGATCTTCCACTTGTGCACCACTAAATTCATGTTAATTTACATTTGCTGCTTGAAACTTCTTGCCTTGTAATTCTCTTGGATAAGAATATTACTAGTTTGTTCACTTTGTGAGAGACAATGGTTTTATCTGGTTTTGTTGGTTAAGAAAATTGTTTTCAACTAAAATATAGATACTTGTGGCTACTATGTTTTTTGTTTCCCGAGACGTTACACTAGATATTATTAACATTATCACATAAACTTTTAATGTATCTAACCCGTGCATCGTACGAGCGAACATCTAGTAGATGTTTAAACTGAATAAATTAATTAATTTATATCCTTTGGTGTTTAGAACTTGGTGGGGGCATGGATTTGAGGATGGTGTTGATGCACGGTTTGTTCCTTCATTATACGGATTACTTTTCATTTCAAGATCATTAATTAAGGACCCTAAATCATGACTCAAGTCCATCATATGATTGTTCAAATTGTTTTAAACATCATCAACATTCTGAACTAAATATGAGTTTATGTGATTAATAACTGACTTGAGTTGTACTTGAGCCCAATATAATTCAACTCTGAGTAGTTTTACACTTGTGTTAATGAATATTTTTTCAAGTTTGTATGCAACTTTAGATTTATCAAATGACAAAATATATTTGTTATAATTAACCGATAAGTGAAACCGATTGATTATTGAGTTCTTATAAGAGCATCTCCACCAAACTGCATATTTTGCACATTTACAGCAAAATTTGCTCTCATTCTCAGGAGGTTGCTCTACTTCTTACATTAAAAAAGAATATTTCATAGTATCTTTTGTGAATAAATTTCCCAATTTTTTTCCTTAATTGGTCAAGAGCTCCGGTGGGTTCACATGGATAACTATTATTTTTCTTTTTCTTTTTTTGAAAAGTTTTTTGTATTGAAAACTTACGAGTATTCAGATATTTTGGTTTAGAGTGGACCAATTCAATGTATTTTTCGGTTTCTTGCTGAGGTTGATAAAAGAAAAGTGACTTCAAGACACATGTGCATCATGCATATATATGTGTGCGGATAAGAGTTAAATTTTATCATTTTTATATTCTTAATTGAACTAAGAATTTTGTGGGCTACAGGCGATTCAAAATCCTAATTTAGGATTTATGTTGAAATAATTCATTTGATTGCTCGATTGAGATCCCTTGTCGAATTGATCTTCCATGATAAGGGATTGAGTTATTTCTTTTTTGTGATTATTTTCTTCTCCTGCATATGAAGTGTTCTTTCACTAACTTATTTAATTCATTTTTTTTTTCCCTTTTACAAGGGGGAATTGACCAGTGCATCAATTAAAAGAGTTGAGATGAAAATCCTTATTAAAGATCAGAATAACTTCAAACAAATTCAAAATCACGTTCCTCCAGAAGACCATACACTACAAAAAAAATGTTGTTTAGCGACGGAAAATTCCGTCGGTAAGTAAGCAAATTCCGTCGCTAAAACTAAATAGCGACGGATTACCGACGGAACACATTCCGTTAGCAAATTGCTGGTCGCTAAATTTTGGCGACAAAATTTTCGTCCGCCGCCAAAAATAGCGACGAATTCGTTTGTAGCTAAAGAAAAAAATTCGTCGCTAATGTACGACAAAATTGGTCACCCTATTAAAGATTTACCGACAAATTTTCATATTTGGCGACGAATAATTCCGTCACTAATTGGTGATGGAACTTTTGGTCACTAAGTGCCGACAGAACCATCCGTTACTAATTACCGACGAAAAATTCCGTCACTAATTTCGACACTACAGATAAGCTACATCTACATGGTAGGATACAGTGACCATTAGCTAACTCATGTGCACCACAAAGTTGCATCTATCTCATGGGACGGGAATTGACACTAGTGTTCTGAAGGTAACGCATACTTAAATTCAAACAATAAAAACCCGAACAATCTTTTGGGAGTCATGGTTGGAGTGCCAAATAAATAAGAATTTTAAAAAATGTCAAATCAATCTGTGCTACTTCATAATTAAATTTCAAAATATTGAATATGTTACATGTATAGATAACCATGAGGTAAATAGAAAACAATGCTCATGACATGTTTATATACAAGGAACCATAGTTAAACTAGAAATTAAGGTTACTAATTTACATACTGTACAAGTTAGCAAGGCTCTGCGTTGCCTTAAAAATAAAAGCATAATACACCAAGAGGCAAAATTTGATCTTCTGCCCCAAATTCCTCATTTAGGTCGATTTTAGCTTATCCAACCCGTAAGTTCTCTGCATGAAGGAGAAGAAACAAATTACACATTTACGAAAAAATAATTCCTAAAGCTAACACGGGGAGAGTAAAGAAATGAGGTTCTGCATATCTTCACATGTACATGTTGGTCTTTGTAAATTTCTTCACAAAATTCAACAGGGTTGCATTCCCAAGGCAAATGAAGCTTTAGAACCTTTCTTAAAATGTATAAATAAATAGATAGAACAAATAAAATAAAATTCCTCATCTCACAAAGTATTTAGGAAATCCAAAAGCTAAAACTAGATAATGTAAATATTATGAACAACCAGAGCATTCCATATATGTAATGTGATCTTCAATACAAACGATGGTCACAAATCAATCATGATTTTCTGAAGAATTAGCTTTTCAATTTAGCCACAATCATCATTCCGTAAAACGATATGAATAGATTTAGGGGGTATTTACATTTACTTTTCTAAGTGATTTTCAGCTTATAACTTGAGAAAAATTATTTTGTAGTGTTTGCAAAGTCAGCTTCTACTTTAAAAGAATTACTTTCAATGTAAAAGTTAAAAGCAGAATTTTAATATTTTTCTCTACTCAATGGTAATTCTATAAATAATATGATACTTTCTAAAAGACATAAGTGATTTTATACCAAACACTCCAACTTCTACTTTTATTGGAAATCACTTTTTTCAAACACTACCATATTTTTTTACGTAAGTAATTTTTATAGAATCTCTAATCACTTTTTCAAAAGTAATCACAAACACCCCCTTAGTTTGTTTCACCTTAAAGAGTAGCTATGAATAGAAATGAACTAAACAAAAAACATAATGAAAAACAATAGGGCTTTAAATTTTGATATTCAAATTCAAATAAACGTGAGATCAATAAACATCTACAATACAAACAACTAAATATTTGACTCAATGTTTCAAAAAGCCCCATCAGATAACAATGAATTAATTGCAAGAACAGAAAATTGATAACGATAAAAGCATGGGCTACATCCAATCCGATTAACAACACAAAAATGCAGATCAATAAAACACGTCAAGCAATAAAGATAAGCTTGATTAATTTAAAATCTAGATGCAACAAAAGCATTCAGCAATTATCAAATCATGAAGATAACAATGGAGGAAATTCCAACATACCTTGGAGAAGAAACAGAGGTCATCCGCCATGGTGATTTCTCTGTTTACACCATGAAAGGGCAGCTCAGATTCATTCAGGTGTTCATTGTCCTCTTTTAGCTTTATCCACCGTTCTTCCTTCTATAGAAAATTTTACATGTAAAACATATATATACAAGTCAGAAACGTTAAACACATTATCAGGATGCAAAACGTAGAGGCGCCACAGTAGGCATAAACCTGGAGTTCCGAAGGCAGAGAATTTCTAATTTTCGCGAGTTAGGTAGGAGATAAGTCACCGTCCTTCTTGTTCCTACCGTATCTACGGACGTTACGAATGACTTCAACGGCAAATTGGCGGCGTAGGAGAGAATTCCCTTGGCGGAGGTTTGCAACCATGACCGGAGTCTTTTCTCCATTAATTTTCAAAGTGTCGGGTGAGGGAGGAGGCACGACACATGGAGGGAGAAAGCACGGGGGCTGGACGACGGCGGAGCAATGGCGGATCAGGGAGTGCGTGGCTAGGGTTTGGGGAATTTTCTCAACCGTAAGAGTTATTTTCAACAAATTTTGAATTGTGTTTAAGAAAAAAAAATCATTAGTTAAAGACTTCTTATTTATAAAGCACGATTTTAAAAAAAAAAAAAACTAATTATTTTCTCGGGCCGAAATATTTACCGTTCTAGTGACGGATTTTCCGTCGTTAATTAGCGACGAAAAATTCTGTCGCAAAAAATCGTTAAAACGATAACATTTTGATTGTTAATAGATTAGTGACGGAAAATATCCTCGTTAATTAATAGCAAAATAAATTCTGACGTTAATTAGGTCGCTAAAAGTGATGGATATATTTGCCACTAATAATAGTGACGAATTTTCCGTCGCTAATTAACGAGAGAATATCCCGTCACAGAAAAAACTGATAAAACGATTATGGTTTTTTATTAGTGAGGGAATATTCCGTCGTTAATTGACGATAAATTTAATTCCGTCACCAAATCTGTCGCTAAATTGGCGGGAACTATTTGCCTCTTGAAATAGTGACAGATTACCGACGAAAAAACATTCGTCGATAAATTCCGTCGCTATTCTGTTGTTATTCCGTCGGCAATAATTTATTTTTATTTTTATTTTTCATATATCAATTTCCGTCGCTAGTCGGTCGCGAATCGGTCGCTAATTACCGACGGATAATTTCCGTCGTTAAATCTGTCGCTAAACAGCGTTTTTTTTGTAGTGATAATTGAAGAGTTCTTTGATTGACAACTTTTCAATTATTATTTTCCAATTCAAGCCAGAATAATTTGACATGGTTTTGTTTTCCGCGCTATGTTTCTCCTAAATTTCATGTATGATATGCACATGTTATTAAGATGGTCACATTCTATAACTTACCATCAGTGCGAAAGGCAATACTAGGAGGCATGAGTTAATGATGTATTGGAGTAAAGTTTATAATTATTTTATTTATTTTGGAATTCAACGGAATGCAAACGGAATTCTATATAACCCTCAACTATTTCACATTTTTAACTGTATGAACATTGATCAAACTATTCCATAAATTCATTCTACCTTTAATTTGTTGTCTACTTTTCATTTTACAATATTATTACACTGTACGATTAAAGATTAGTCTCGCCTCGTACAAGACATAGGTGAACAACTAGTATTTCTAATGATAAAAATTATGAATATTCATTATTTAAAACCACCTTTTATTATAACAAAAGACAATTTTTTCTATAGTAGATTACAATTTATATAATATTATATTATTAAAAAGAATAAATATCAATACGATACATATATAATATTATATTATTACATAACAAAAATGACAGGTTCAGTATTCTTCCCCCTGAATTGTGACAATGTGGTATAGATCTTTATTATTATTTTGGCTGCACCATCGGTTTTTTTTTTTTTTTTTCCATTTTATATTTTTCAGTTATGTCTTTATAATTATATCTTTATCTTTATTATTTCTGTTTTGAGAGAGTAAGGAATGTCAGCATTCTGTACATAACCCACGATCAGGAAACCGAAAATGCTCCGTTCACAACCACAAACACAAATATCACGCAATGCATAAACATAGAGGGAACTTAGTCATCAAGATATGGTATTCAGCCCTTATCTAGACTAATTCCGGTAGCAAGAGGGAACTTACCTTATTGGGCTTAATACGACCCCTCTTCATCTCTCGGATCACCCTAAGTGGTTCCCTGCTACTCAACCACCCTATTGCCATTTAAGCAACAACAGACATCCTTCAATGGAAACAGATACCAGTTTGCACATTATGGGAAGATACCATAGCCCGCAAGACCGGAACTGAATCTGCTTTTCTCTCTTCAATTGTCATCGTATACCAGAATTTAGCTATATAATCAACAACTAAACTTCAAGAAACGTCGAATATGGGATTCATGCGACAATTTCCCTTTCAAAACACCCTTTAAATGCCTGCATAACTTTGTACAACTTACAGTGCCTTATCGAAGCAGTCAAGTATGCACACAGACATCCCATATTCGAGTCTAATAATCAATGCAAAAACATGAACACACAAATTAAGTCTAGATTCTTGGTGAAAGACCATACCTGGAGGGAATACGCAAAAGCATAGCACCTGATGCATATCTGAGAACGGGGAACCTGCTTTGATAGAAAAGCCCTTATGCACAAAACCTGCAATCATTGACTGTCCATGATACCACATTCTTCTCAGGCATTTTTCCAAACAGTTGGAGGCCATTGGGAACATGCCGACATTAAACATACGCTGACCCAATTGTTGTGGATGAAAAAAGTATCCGACTAGAAATTGAAATTTTTGATGAGTTATTCATCTTTTTCTAGATTTGTTCCTGCTACTTCCTCTAATCTTGTCAACGCCAAAATCTTTTATTTGTATAAGAAAATCTACAAACTTCCAAAATTTTACAGCCATAACAAAAATCTACTGCAGAGAAAATGATTAGACATAAGAACTTGATATATGATCATAGAAATGTCAAGAAGCAAGAAAGCTTTCAGAGGAACACCATTAGATACAACTATTACATACTATAAACTCTTCAACTAAGAACCTGCAAAATATGTCCTCCAAACTCCTCAACTAATAACCTCCCAAAATATGTCGTCCAAACTCAATAACCTAGCTAACATAAGAGAAGAAGCTTCTACCTAGACCAATAGGAACCAAACTCATGGTATACGGGACAACAATAGGAGAAAACATGGATTTAGGCCCCAAAGTGGAAACATCACAAATCCTCGTCATCCTCTTTACATCAAATTGATATAGATAGATACCAGCCGACACCCTTAGAAGCAGTGTCTCATCTTTGAAAGCTAGAGGATCCATCCAAGGATCCTCCTCTTTAGAGGAACGGCTACCCACTTTCTCTGATATGTTATACAGCACATCAGAATTTTCAGTCTCTAATTCGTCTAAGGATATGTAAGTCTTCAACTCCCAATGAGAGGTAAAGTTATCCTCTAGAACCCACAACTGGAACCCATACTCAGAGATGATCACAAAGCACAGCTTCCCCATAGAATCGCCTATACACATTTCTGGGACGCCATTGAATTGTGCCTCGGGAAGAGGGGCTGAAATCAACCAAGAAAGCTCGTTCTGGGGATCAAACATGAGGATTTTAAAGCCATCAGTAAGCCAATACAAAATTCCTTCAACAAGAACACCTCTGTTTTTAGTAAGGTGGTAATTACCCGAACAACATTCGTTTGATCTTTTCCACAACCCGGTTTCCGATGAATATATGTCAAAGACGAAAGAGTATTCGTCTTCATCTCTCTCAAAGTTACTCAGTGCAACTAGTTTGAAATTAGTGGACTTAGCAATGGGGTCCCAACAAGGGTCAAAAACCAGGGCAATGCTGCTGTCTCTAGGAAGAGTAGGCAACGGTAAGGTTGTGAATTGCCTGTTCAAGGGATTACAGACATATATCCTAGGTTTGGAATTGGGGAAACAGCTTCGACAACATAAGATACCATTGTTTAACGACAGAATCACGACATTTTCGGGGAGAAAATTCAGAACAGAATGCCACACCTTGAAATTTCCCACATCCACCGGAATGTAGCTAATACAGTCAATGTCGTCATGATCTGTAAACTGGAAGACTTCGTGGAAGAAAAAACCGGAAACCGGTTCCCTTTTTTTGGACTGGGCAGAGATGAACGATCGATCAGAGATGAGATTGTGCCAATCCTTGGAAACATACTTGAGAATGTGCAAGTTTTTAGCAGATAATCGGCTGAGAATATTTGCCGGAATGTCATCATTCGCAAACCACCGACCCTTCATTTTTCAGCTAGGGTGAAATGAAGATGACCATTTGTGCTTCAATACAGAACAGTAATATCTGACAGAAAAAGGAAAATAAATTAATTTATTTTATCAACACCTCGTACGGACAGTAGCTCCGGCTTCAGGCAGATATTTCTTCAATTAAATGTCTCGAATCTTTTATTCTAACTTAATTAAAATAATATCATGGTAAACTGATAATATCACGGCAAATTTAATAAATTAGTATACTGTTTACCATTCAATTAAAAATTTAAGCCTGTTTTTTTTGTTATTGCGACTTCACAAAAACTTGACAAACACTATTCAATGTCGACCCTCGTAGGGACGACTTCTATTATAATTTTCTTTTTATAAGGAAAACGCCTCTCCCACAGGCGACATAGAGTATATACGTATTTTTATACGTGAAGTCAGGGGCGACACACTATATCCTGTTTTTTTTTATATACGAGAACTCGCCCCTAGCAGAGGCCAATTCTGGACAGGGCAGGGGGTGGGGCCAGTGGACAGGGGTGCAGTGGTGCAGCAGCTCGGTGGTGTAGGGGCAGCAGTGAGAGGTCTCATCAAGTTGAATTTTTTGGGGGAAGATTTTGACCGGTTATTTTTTTATATATGTATCATATTGCTACTTCTTCCTCATATCTCTTCTCTCCCCTTCAAAACATTTACAGAATGATTTCTTTCAAACCTCCAACCTCTCTTAAAAAAATTTCTTCATCTTTGTCCCTCATTTTATTATACAAGAAGGTCTTGAAGCATCATATTTGTTGTGTAGACAACTTATACAAAACTGAAGATAATTTGCTAAGGCTATAATTTTTTTATATTTAAACATATTCCATAATTTATATTATAAATTTCGTATGATATACCAGTGATATATTTTATGTAACTATCTTCTAATTATTTTGAAGGCTGTGGAAGTTCGTTTGACCAAAAATTAGTGGACACAGTGCTGACTCTCGTTTGGACCGGAAGAATGCCTATAAATACAACTACAACGTATCTTTATTAAGGTATCAAAATTGTATATGTAATTTTAATTATTTTTTTTCAATGAATGTGAACTGTAGAATTGAACAAAAAAGACTGGCCATGAATTTTTGTTTTTTTTGTGAACATTTATGTATGTGCAGTGGAAGAAATAGATGTTTTATTGTGCCTCTTAGTAATGTTATTATGGTCCATAAATATATGTTATGAACTTTCTTTCAGGGTTTGGACGCGTATAACATTTCTGAGGCCTAGACATGTGGGAAGACGATTCGATTTAGGTACGATCGATGGAGAAGCCGATGAACTCCTTATTAAAGCATATGGAGCTGAATGGTTGCAATACCACACTTTCATGCATAGCCTTAACAACAACGTGAAGACTATTCAGGAGTACCTGGATAGACAAACCCGGGAGGAGGTATAACCTTCATGCTTCTCTTATTCCTTTCTAAAATAAAATTAAGGTAATAAATTACTGTTAAATTTCCTTTACTTTGCAGTTTGTTTGGAGACCGTATGAGCCAATCTCACCAACAGTACAATCATATCTTGATGACAACATTATTAATGTTACGTACACATGGATATCGAAATGTCCACTTATCCATCACTAGCTATATTATCCTGATCGGGTATTTCGGCTATTCGGTATGCGACGGTCTATCCCTCCGCCAATTGTAGCTGAACACAGAAATTTGCATGGTGGAACAGATCGACGTGGACGTTCCAATCAAAACTGGCTTGTAACACACGCTCAATATGTGGAGCAATGGAACACCAGAAATCAGTCTATAGTGACCGCCCCTCAGATCGGGGACCAAGGTGATGAAGTGGACATTGGATACATGGGTTGGTATCAAGAGATCACATGTCGGTTGATAACTCCTGGAATAGGTGTACAAGAGGGATCTCAGCCGTCAACTAATGCATATATCGAAAATTTGGTGGGTAAACAACTTCTTATTGACTATACATATAAATAGATCCAAACCGTTTAAAATTCAAACTCATATATGTTTATTTACAACCTTTACTTTTAGGAAATGATCGTTGAGGGAATGCATCGAGTAGTTGTCAGAGAGAGGGACTATATGAGAGAGCCGGCCAGAAGATTGTTTGATGAGTTATATCGAGAAGCACAACAAAATTTTCATGATCACCGTGCAGCCTACCATCACCCACAGCCAAACGTGCAACACCAAGCAGCTGAGATGCCCATGCCACATGACGCACCCCAACAAGGGAGGAGACGTAGTACGCACACACGTGCTAACTTCGGACAAGGAGCTGGTGGTACTACCTCGCGTAACACCCATCCATTTAGGTCTATGTCAAGCGATCTCCCCGGGACTTCACATTCCACTGTTCATTAGCATCCTAGTGTGGACATGCAGTCAGGCTACTATGTGCCTCCAATGGTGAACGAACAAGATTTTTTCACTCCTCATCGTGATTCAATCAAGTTTGATCAGTCCTTCACTTCGCTCCAGGAAGTCGGCAACTACACAACAACTGAACCAATTTTTTCTCAACAACCAAATTGGGCAGGTCATCCAGGACAGTTCAATACGTCTCCGATCCCATATTTAGTTCAAACATCATCTTCATCAGGTCAGCCAACGTTTAGTTTGAATATCGGCACACCAGATGATGGTCAATCACAACGCGCCCAAGACACGGAATCTGATGCCCCAATCGAGGGGCGGAGAGGGAGAGCTAAACAGAACAAGAAAAAAACTCGTTGTGGATTGGTCATGAATATTGGACATTTTATTTTTCAAGTTATTTGTAATAATTCGGTAAAAAACTACTTCATGTTTTAAGTATTTGTGATTAACCTAAATATTATATTTTTATCGTAACAGGATTTAAACATCGACCATACTCGATACATCTTAATCTTAAATAAATAAATAAACGATGGATTCGAGTCAAATTAAAGAAAAAAAAACGATAGATGCGACTCAAATTAAAGAAAAAATAACGATTGAAAGTTTGTTAAATAAACAATTTAAGATTAAAAAAAAAAAATATATATATATATATATATATATAAATACATACAAGTCGCATTTAAAAAAAAAAACATAATTGAAGGGGCGACTTCACGTATAAAAATACGTATATACTCTATGTCGCATGTGGGAGAGGCATTTTCCCTAAAAAAAAAAGAAAATTATAATAGAAGTCGCCCCTGCGAGGGGCGACATTGAATAGTGTTTGTCAGATTTTTGTGAAGTCGTCTATGGCTAAATAGGCAGTATTATGAATAAAGAAAAGAAAATAAAGAAACGTGCGAATAATGTGGAGACCACAAGACGGTCACTCACAAGAGACAAACTAAAAACCTTTTCATGCCACAAGTCGACATATAAAGGTGTACTGAATAAGTCTAAAATTTGCTAAAGAAGATAGAAGCAAATACAAGAACAAGTCAATATAATGCAATGAATAGAACTGTCTTCTGGCATACTACAAATGCGAAGCACCTTGCCCTATGTCACAAAGTCCAAGCATGGGGGAAATCAAACACTCCTTACATCGGCATGAGTCCAAAATCCCTAGGAAGATTCCAATGCATTAGCTCGGAACTCTCAAATCCGTAAGCACGACCAAATGGCATATCCCAAAACACGACAAACGCAAAGAAACCCTACTCAAAATCAATGGAGGGACTGCCTCCAAACAAAACCCGGGGTTGCCGAGGCAAAGCATGGGAATTGTCGTCAATCAACGCAGGGACGTCTCCGTTTGGAAAAAGATGGAAACAAAATCGAAAGAAACCTCGGTCAATCACCATTAGTCTCAAGTATACAATACATTCCCAAAAACAGACCAAGGTGAATGATAGTGAAAATGAAAAGTGAAAATCGAGTAGGCCAACTAAAAGCACTTGTGAGGAAGCAGCTGGAGAAGCTGCTGTATACCTGCACGCTTGAGTAGGTAAGAAGCTGCCTGGAATCCAAGTCGGCGCACAATGGACCAGCAAAGTGACAATAACAAACAAAATGAAATTCAAATCTGCTGGGGGGGCCCCTTCTTCGACCATGAACTTGGTCGAAATAGAGTGACTCGGTTGGGTGGACTCACTGAGTTAAATCGGCCCGACTCAGTGAGTTAGAGGAAACAAGGGCCTCACCTGTTCTGGGCTGCAAGAAGGGTGCAGTATTCCGCCATGGCGAGAAATCGACAAACACGAGCCAAGAAGCGCCGCCCTAAACTCAAAACGATCTGAACCAAGATAGATCGAAAAGAGTGCTGAAGAAATCACGATCGAGAGTCGTAACCAAACACAAAAAAAGCAGATCGGGTCAACAGTGCGCTGCCTTAGATGAAACCGACCGAGGTGGCCGTCGTGAAGTCGCCGCAGAAGGACCTGTTCAGATCTATGAAAAAGTGCAAAAATCGCGAGAGAGTGTGGACCTCCTTCATCGAATCACGAAAATTAAAATCAGATCTAGTCCCGAGCGTATCAGGAAGTGGGTTGGAAGGGCCCTTGACCTTTGAATCTGAAAAGTCGCGAGCTCGGTGATCATCTTCATACCTCAAAATCGTGAATCCTCTATTGGCCGGAGAAGAGGGACCTTCAAGCCAACAATGGGTCACACAAGAAAAAGCTAGAACTTGTCAAATGCAAGGACCTAAAATTTTTCAGAAACGGGCCCCAAAGACTTCGAATAAATGAACCCAGAATGAGACGCGAGAGTCCAAATGGTTCACTGTTGCGAATCAGAAAGAACAAAACAAAAGCTTCTTCCGCAAAAAATTGAATAACGAAACTAAAAGCTGGGCTAGAAGCTGGTTAATAAATCCAAAGAAAAGGATTAACAACTATAAAGAAGCAAAGATAAACGATAGGTTGGCCGGCGGTTGCCGGCGACAACAGCCGCCGGCCATGGGGGAGGCACCTAGTTTTTGCTTTTTGGTTCCAGAGAGCGTTTCTAGAGAGAGAAAGATTTCGATGTTTTTTGAATGAAGGATTGTTGTTGTGAAGTTGCCTGTGGCACAGACACTTTCACTTACTCCTGTCAATAACAAAAAAACACGTTTAAAATTTTAATTCAATGGTGAACAGTACAATAGTTTATTAAATTTGCCTAATATCACAGAATGTCTAATCTCTTTGTCCAACTTACTTACAATAATACCATGATAATACCTCATGCTAATACTTAAAAGTTAGGAAATGAACTATATACAATAAAAGTTAGACAAAACCCTTGTTCCCACTTTCTACTTGGATTTGGGAGTGTGTGAATTAATTTTTTATGTAAGAATATATATTATACTCTCACCATTTCTAAATAAATTCATTTTCTAGAAATTAATTGTGTGCTAAAAAATGTCATTCTAGAGAAAAAAAAAAAAAAATTATTGTAATATTACCCTTGAATTTATGGCAACAAATCTTTATGAAAATCTCTTAATTTTATCATTAAATTAATTATTTCCACTCATTACTATGTGTTAGAATAGTGTCTTGAATCTCGTCTATTTTTTTATTCACGTATGTCGTTAAGGTGGGGTTTGATCTTTGAATACCTTGAATCTATTTCTGCTAATTTTTGGCTCGCCCGCAGGGTCGCAACCGCGACGAAAGGTAGCTGGTTAAGGCTGTGGAAGTTGGGGACTCAACGCGAATGCATCAGGAGGGAGGCGGCTGTGACGAAAGACGGGCCGTGGTCGCGACAAAACTATACCCGATAAGTTGTCGAGGGCTAGAAACGGCACGCGACCACGACAGGCTGGTTGCGGTCGCGACAAGTATGGCGGTGAAAAATCTAGTCTTTGTGTGTTTAGCCCAATTTTGGCCTATTTTTTGTTTTAGTCCGTTAAGAGCTTACATAGAGCTCTATTGTTGACTTTAGGCCATTGTGATTCATTCATTAGATTATTTTTGTCTGTCAAGTCTGTACTTAGTATTCCTAATTTTGTTTTCGGTCTGTCTTTTTTTATTCTGAATTTCGTGTTGTTTAGGAATACTCGGTAGTCTGGGATATTCTGTCTGTAAACATTTGATATGGTGAATTGGTTCCTCTCTTCTGTCCGTGAACATAGCTAACACATTGTTAGTGAACCACGTAAATCTGTGTGACGTTTACTTTCTCGTTTATATATATTATTTCTCGCATCTGTTATAACACTATGAGGGAAAGGGATCAACATAACTTTGTAAGAAATTTATTTTAGGATAACTAGATATATTGCACAAGGATGTTCATCCATTTTATGAGTTCTTAATTTCTCTCGCAAAGTCTAAGATAATCTTTATTTAAGAACAGAATAAGTAATTATTTCTATTATTAATCGTTACTCTCTCTCTCTCTCTCTCTCTCTGATCTCGCTTGCCCTAGGTTTTCCCTCAGGTTCCGCCACCAATGGGCGACGGCTACGGGATGCCGGCCATTACTCCCTCATTTTCACGCTATTTCTTTTCATCTTTTCTCTTTCATTTCTCTCGATTTATCTATTTAATATTAATCGATGTATTCTTTTAGGGTTCATCATTTTTTCCAAAAATTTTCAATCCTTATCATTCAAATGATGATTTTCTATGGTTGATTCAAATCATGCATAGAGGTTATATATTTTAATCGATTAATTCAGTATTCTGTTGGTTTTCATTCATCGGAGCATGCGCAGATTCATATGTATAGAGTTCAACGGCTCATTAAGCTGATCGGATTATTATTGTGATACGGCTGGGAGTCTATCCTTTAAAGTTACTAGGGTTTCGACATGAATCCTAGGCGCACAACTTAACATTTCGTGTGACATCTTCCAATGGGCTGCTTGGAGCAGCTTTTGGTTTTCCTCGCTGGATTTTCATGTCTATTATGATTATTAAGTAGCATTTGTTGGGCAGATCTCCTTACAGTCGGATTATCTAGAAGTGGCACTTAACATGAGAATGTATTTCGATGTTGAGTCCGACAACCCGGTGCATATTGACAACATTAATCATGATATTCTCTGTGACAGTGAGGAATGGTTGTTGAGTAATCCAATAGGAATAAGGACATTGAGAGAGGTCCATGTCAAATTTTAAGGCCTTTGTTTCCAATTCCTCTCCCCGTGTTGAACATTAATGGAGGGGGGGATACATAAAGTGTTGTGCTTCACAATGTATCTTGCCTCGGGTGTGCCTGATAGTTGCCTCTCGCGCACTTAAGGCTCTCTTTCACTCCAGAGATGTGTTTTTTTTGCTGCGACTTCATTCCCTGGGTTCTTATCCAGGTTTCTCCGCTGCCATGTCGCCCTACATCATTCATTGGGTTGCATGTATATCATCAACAACAATTGTTTTGCCGCTTGGGGTTTTCATCTGATTCCTTAGGCTTAGTTTGTCCTTGGATTTTTATTTCTTCAGCGTACTTTTCTGCCTGATATTATAACGGCAATCTCGTCAAGGCTCAACAACAGTCGTGCTGCTACTTTGCACCAATGGCATTCCTCCTATCAGGTTATGATTGATAACAATCATATTCACCATGAATAGTACTCCCATTGTATTTGGATGTGAAGGGTCTCACTTAGATAGTTTTTATCACCAGATGGTGATCCCACCTGATTTCGTTGATGGTAGTCCCATCATGTTTCCCATCCACCCCTAAAGAACCCACAACTTCTTTCGCCTCGTAGATCTCTCGAAATTGTTTAGTCCCGAGCTAATGTGTGGTCACCATCACAAGGATTTGGGACTCACATATTGGTGACGAGTGCTCACATCCCCCCGCACTCTGGCTCCTCCACATAGGGCAAGAGACGTGCAGTTTTGTTGCATGTTCGAAGAGTGCTACTTTCATGTTATGGTTGATTTTTTTGCCTTTTTGAGAATTTACGATTGCTCATATCGTATTTTTTGTTTCTTTCTTTACTTTTATGTCTATGGCAAGAAAGGCTTTTGTTTGTTGCTTTGCGAGTGACTGCTTTGTAGTTTCTGTAATTCTTGTTAATAGTCATATCTCTACCTTACATTAACATTGAACTCCCAAGGCGATAAGATTAAATTCACCTCACATCAGTTTAACTCTGATAGGCATAAACTGTAATAGAACAATATTATAGTTATAAAAGATTAATATTTAAATATAAACTCAATTGAATACATAAATACATATAATTAATTCATTTTATGAAGGATGAATTACTCGAGTATTCATTTTGCATTATGTTTCCGTTAAATTTTACAAAAGATAATATATTAAGGTATCATTTATTTTATAACTAAATAAAATTAGCCTAAAGATAAAATTGTATGACTTATAAAATATAGTATTATTAGAATGGAAAATTAATCGAAAATGGGGAAAGAGAAAATAGGGAACTATCCCCTCAAAAAAAGAAAAAGAAAATAAGGAACTGGCCATCGATTATTATTATTATATATATATACATGTATATATATATATATGTGTGTGTGTAGTCAAGGTTGCACACTACATAGGAAGGACTCGTTCGAATGACTCCCCTTGCTTGCAACAACCTTTTGCTTTGTCTCCTTTGATGGTATGTTCCTTGGCGTAGATACTCTCCATTGGTTAGAAGTACCACCACTTGAAGAGAAATGAGTCCACTTTGATTTAACTCATTTTGTTGTTGTTCAACCTTGAGGGCCAACTGGCATACGCCATTATACGTCCACTATGGTTACAATTGGATTACAATTACAATCTCGTAATCCTCCAAGAAAATGAGCAATTGTCTGTTCTCCGACTCCAAAATATCATAACTCATCATGAGATCTAAAATCCAGCGATATACTCCTTAAGACATAAATTTTTTTTTTTGATTGAAATTGTGATATTTGAGAAATCCAAGCATCTTGCCGATAATTATACGCTATACTTATCTGTAGTTCCTTCTTCATCATGTCCCACGTGCAAATCTTTGGCTTGTCATCACGAGCATGCTGTTTCTTTAGGTGCTCCCATCAAATGGATGCATATTTCTTTAATTTGATTGCAACAAATTTGCTTTTAGATCTTATGGAATTTCTTAGAATTCAAAGACTCACTCCATGGAATTGAGCCAATCAATGAACTAATCGGAAGCATTTCTTCCTTCGAAATCCGGAATATCAACATTGAAATCAATAGACTTCTCATGGACATTTTTTCTTCGGATTCTTCAGCCATGGATGCATGATCACTTGAATCATCATCTCTCTCACCATGTCATAGATTAGACCCCCTCTCAAAATATGCAAAACCACCCTCAGAATCATGACCCTCGACATCATGATTCAAAGGTTCGCCATGTGCAAGCCGTTGAATGAGTTATCGTACTTGTCTCCTTAAATCATCCAACTCGATATCACAAAGGTCTCTATGCCGAGTTGGAAGATCATCAACGTTTGGTCTATTTCTTCTTCAACCACCCATTAAGAACAAAAGTTTAGATAACCAACTTTACACTGGAAAGCCTAGGAGAAGTAGGAGGAACCACAAGGCATACTCAATACTCACCACCAGAAAATTCACCAAGAGTTTAAAGCAAGATAGAAGAAGATATAATCTTCTTAACAAGCTTAGAAGCTCAAGATATGATTAATATTCTGAAAATTTGCTGATGGAAAAAAGATACAAGTTGGCTGGTCTTTTATAGGCGTTGGGAACAACCGTCCAAGATGAGCCAAATGTATTTTAATTGTCTTCATAATTATCTAGCCTTAAAAATAATGAATCTAATAAAAAAAATTCTGAAGATCTAACTATGAATCAGTTGACTATTATTTACTAAGTTAATATGTGTATATATAAATAAAAAAGAAAATAAGGTACTAAGCCGAACCCTCTCAAAAGCTTCTACCACGGGTATTTACTAAGATATTTGACAATCATATGACCATAGAAATACCAAGATTCAATTCAACTCTTCAAATTCTCGTAGCTACGTATGCACTATTCTGCCAGGTTCTAATAAAATGGTCATATCTCCTTGTGGAATAAAAATTTTGCTCTCCATTTTTTTTTTCTTTTGGTGGAAACAAGACTCATAGAGCTTCCAAATAATATATGGTTGGACCCATAATTATCTTCCAAATAAAATAGAATAATCTATAAAGTTGATAGAAGACACTGAATTTTCTGTGTCATGCATATATAAAAATTTATACGCAGGATATTCATACATGACCTTTAACGAGGGGGTTCAACGCAAACCACCAAAGACAAAATATGCAACGTTAAAAGCTAGAACCCATATCCATGGTGATGAAATAGTAGAGGAATTATTCTTGCGGTGGACAGGGACGAAGCCGTGGAGGCCAGCACCTCTTCCTCCACCGCCACCGCTGTGGCCCCCTCCTTTAGCCACCACAGTTGAAGCAAATGCGAGTAAGATAACTAATATTGCCAAAACTAGTTTGAGGTTGCCCCGATAAACTGAAGAAATCATATCTTCACATTGTAAGTAGCAAAAGAAATGGAAAAAAGGCTAGTTTTGTTGTCTTTCAAGATTGAAAAAGTCATAACCTCATTCACGTAGGCAACTTAATAAACCTATTTATGAATCATGATAACTAACATAAGAAAATATCGGAGAGCCATCGAGTAATTGCAACTTTTTTTGGCATTCAAAGGTAGTTGGATGTTTATAAATAGCAATTACTTTCATAAAATAAAATAAAATATATTCAGAACATTGAATTTTCAAAGGGTAAGTGTAACTGAATTTATGGGAAAAAATAAATTGCAAATTTCAGAAAATCAATTGACTAGTTTTTACGGTAACTGTCATAGACATAATTTATGGGAAAATGACATAATTTATGGGTCAGCTAATAAACTTGCCCATAGTTTATGTTCTTTAGCGTTTGATTCTAATTTTGGCGGTATGTACGTTGGTGTGGTATCGTCCTCTGTTCGTTTTGTAATGTTGAACAATGCCGGTTTTGGCTAATTTCATGAATTATGTTGCCCTAAAAAAATTATTATGGAAAAATGTTAATATCCTTCCTTACAAGAGCTATTAGACTCTTGCAACTTTTCTATTCAAAGCAATTTCTATGGTAATAAAATTTAACTTATCTAGATATTTTTAATAATTAGTCTATCTTGAAGATCGTACATCTACATTAGAAACTCGTAAAATACTTTATTCAAAGTTCAAGAATGCACATTAGATATGGATGCATTAACATGTTGTCAAAAGTGGATAGGTCAACTTATGTTGGTGATAGTGATAATCATTGACGGACGCATCATTGACGGACGCACATTGGGCCAAGGGAGACACTGGGCTTCATGGCTCCGTCACAATGTGTTATTATATATATGTGTATTTTGATTGATTTTAATATAACTTACTTAAATAAAATAAATAATTCTATTGTTTAATTTGAACTGGATGAATGTATTGTTATGTATAAGAAATAGAGATGAAGATGTTTGAAAATATAATCAACATAGAAACATTATATCTTGATTTTTTTTTCCTTCATGTAATTAAAACAATTTATTAATATTATCTAAATTGTTAGTACTTTTCGAGTTTTATTTAATAGTTGACTATTGTTGAGGCTCATTGATATGTTTAAGGGGAACACAACGATAATCCTCCTTTCAAAATTTCTAAAATTTTACTTTTTTAATGTAATTTATTTAATATTTAAGTTTAGGGCTCTATATAAAATAAGTTGTTTTCTAGCATACTCAAAATTTTGTCATCTATTTGGTAAAACTCGCTACATTACCTTAAAGCATCATTAAAAAATATTACGTAAGACGAACTCCTTGACCTGTCTATAAATGGGCCCTCAATTTTATTTTTTGTCCCGTCACTGGTGATAGTAATGAAATTAAGTATTTTTGTAAATGACACCAATTGTTGATTATATAATATTTTGGGAAAAGTTATTGGCATTTGGGAACTAATAAGGTTTGAATAGTATTTAATCTCGAATTAATATTAAGTTTGAAACTAAGTAATATCAAAGTGACAATTATTTTTCTTTTTTTTATCATTAGATAAAGATACAACTCTTCTAAAATAATGATTTTTCACATATGCAACATATTTTATTTTCTAATTTTTACTTATTCAATCATATGTAGTTTATTCGATTTTTTTTTTTTAAAAAAAAAATTTCAATCTATAAAAGTTTTCATAAAACACTTTTGTATAGGGATGGTGATGAATCGAATTGAAACTCGAATCAGTACTAAACCCGCTTCGTGTGGGACGAGTAAAAACTCGGTTAAATAGGTTACAGAGCGGGTAAAACGGGTATTGCCAGGTTTGAATTGAGGTATGGATTTTGCTAAATTCTCCCCTAACCGAACTCTTACATGTTATTTATATACTTTAATTTATTATAGCAATATATGCCATTTACTACTTAATTCTTATTACTTATATATTCATCTTTTTATTATTTTTCTTGGTTTATTATGTTTAACATATTATGAGAGCTTATTTAGTTATTTTGGCGAATATATTTTTAATTCTATAAAGTAACTATATATTTCAATTCTAGAACCATTATATTAAAATAAGAGTGGCAACAATATTGTACATATTGGAAAAGAACAAACAAAAATAACATGTCGGGGCGGCGCAGGTAAACCGCTGGGTTAGCGACGCAAAGCGGGTGTAGGTTAGGTTTTTTGTGAAGGCAGCGGACTATGAATCTAATTTTTTCCATTCAAGTCTTGTCTTGGGAAAGGCCAAACCCAACCTATACCCGCTCCATTACCATCCCTACTTATGTATTCATGATTCATTATAATTGGATACTAGTACTAAATTAGAAATTAAGATTTTATTTATTGACCATGCCATTTTGCTTATGTTATTAAATTGAATGAAGTAACATCTTTGACAACATGGTATTTTAATTTTGGTATTGCGAATTTCCAACGGAGCCTTGTTGTATATATAGTATTTACATATAATATGTGGTACACATCTTCCGTGCACGCACTTTAGGGCGCTTTTAGTGTCATTTTAATGTCAATAATGTGCACAAGCACGTGTATTTAGTGCTTTTGTATTCTCATGGAAAAATAATGTGTTTGTGGGGTTTATGTGTTAAAATAGGTGCAAAAGGATCGAAAAAGAACATCAAACGATCGCTGAGTCGATGGATCAGTCGAGGCAACAAGGGACAGGGCCGAAGGATTGATCTCGGCGGAGACAGGACACAAATCTCGGTCGAGATACCTCTCCAGGGAATCCTAGAATTTTGAGAGACTGAAGATCTCAGCCGAGACGGATATTGCATCTCGGTCGAGATACCTTTCTAGGGAAAAATTAGAGATTCAAGAGATGAAGATCTCGACCGAGATGAAACCCAATCTCGGCCGAGATAACCCAAACCCTAAAAAGCACTAAATTTCCTATTTCACGTCTTGGCCGAGAGGCAACCCAATCTCGGCCGAGATCACCCCTCGGTTTACAAATTGAAAAAGCCCTTTTTCACGTCTCGGCCGAGACACACTTGCATCTCGGCCGAGATTCCTTGCCCTGTTTTAAATTCCTGAACGCGATTTTACCTTAAATTGAAGTAAAAACTCTTCCCCGATATATATATCCTCCCTTTCGAAATTAACCTATCTTGGGGACAAATTTGGAGAACTTTTCAGCCACCATTACTTCCAAGGAGGAGAGAAGGGCAAGAAGGAGTCATCCCATCTTCCCCATTGATCAAGCTTTGGTTCTATCATTTCATTTTTATGAATTCTTGTATTTCCTTTGATTTACTAATTGTATTAGGATTAATGGTTGGCTAGCACCCTTAATTCTATCCTTGATCATGTTGAACCTTGATTGAAGATGAATATGTGAATATTGACTTTTGGTGTTACCCTTTTATTGCAATTTAAATGTTCTATAATGCTTGTTTGAATTGTTTCATGCCTAGATGCTTGTTTTAGGATTGATCACCCTTTAGAAGCATTTATTGTATGTTGTTGGAGATTGGAATTCACTTTCTGTGATTGTTGAAGCTTCAATCTCCCTTAGTAGTGAACAATGCTTGATATCATTGGTGGCATTATAGAGTTTGGCCTCTAAACCCGATCGATTTGAGGTTTATGCCTTATTTATTCCCTTTTTCTAGTCGTGATCATCCAATATCCATTAGTGTGAAAAGAGCTTGTTTGGATCACTAATTGATTTGGGTAGGGATAAATCGATAAGCGGACCTTCGATTTATCCACAATTAAGGAACAACACAATTTACATAAGCGGACCTTGTAGATTGTGGGATAAGGGTTTAAATTGCATTGAATTGGGACATGAACAATAATCCATAGGTAGTCGGGTTCAAGGGGATACTAGATCGAGGGTAGACCTCTTTTTAACATATTCATAAACCCGAAAATATTTACTTGTGTTCTTTCTTTGACACTTTGATTAATCTAAAACACCAAAAACATCTATTGCTTTTTAGATTGCCAATTGGTACTTAGTAGACTTTAGTTGTTAGACTCAATAACACCCCCCCCCCCCCCCCAAGTTGCTTATGTTTATTGTTTTTATTACAACCTAAATCACTAATTGCTTGAAGTATTTGAAAACAACACTACTCATCGTTCTCTGTGGGATCGACTCGGACTTACCATTTTACCTAGTAAAGTCGGGGTAGTTCGAAATTCAGATTTAAATCATTTATAATTGATGGGGCGAACGTTTCGACGACGCGTTCCAACCCCTTCACTAATATGTCTTATATTAGAGTCCAAATGCATTCATGCATTCATATTTTGATACACGTTAAAATTTGGAGTTGCAAGAACAAGAAACAGAAGAAAGTTCACAAGATCCAAAATCTCCAACTTTGCTAGCATCACTAGGATTATCTGCATCAACCATCAGCTATGAAAGATTCCATACAAAATCTCCACCAAGGAATGTCAAATCACTAAGAGAAGTACATGAGACCTGCAATTTCATTGATGAGGATCTGGACAACTTGGAAGCAACAAAAAGCAAGGGGACTGGGTAAAATTAATTAAGGAAGAAATTAAAATGATTGAGAAAAACGAGACATCATAGCTTGTTGAGTGACCAAGAGACAAAGATCATTGGAGTCAAGTGGTTCTATAAGATAAAACTTAATCCAGATGACATGATATAGAACACAAAATAAGGTTGGTTGTGAAAGGCTATTTTGAACTACCAAGTATCGACCACAATGAAACTTTTGCTTCTGTTGCAGGTTTAGATACAATTCAAGCCTTGATTGCAGTTGCATCACAAAAGAAATGGATGATATATCAATTAGATGTCAAGTCGGTATTCTTAAATAGATAAAGCAAGCACCAAATCATGGTATAGTCGATTTGACGAATACTTCACAGATCAAGGATTCAGGAGAAACAAAAGTGAGTCGACCTTTAGGGCCGATCCCTATGTTATGGTGGCCTGAGTCGAGATAAAATTTGGGGCCCCGGATTTTCTCATACATTTAAAAATAAATATAAAATAATAAAAGAAGATGATAAGATGACCAAACTCTACACTCTCCAAAATTTAACCTTTTTCAATAGCCCTACGTTATACATCAAGACCTAATGTAACAATACTCTCATCCTTTCTTTATACGTGGATGGCCTTAATTTAAATGGGAAATGATGAAAAGATGATCCAAAAATTCAAACAAGATATGATGATGATATTAGAGGTGAGTGATCTAGGTCGGATGCACTATTTTCTCGGCATTGAAATAAGCCAAGAAAAAGATGGTATATATGTCACTCAGAAAAAGTAAACTGAGAATTTACTTTAAAAATTTAAGATGGAAGGATGCAAATCAGTTGCAACTCCACTTTTGACAAACGAGAAGCTTTAAAAGGATGACGGAGCTGAAGCAGTTGTCGCATCTCAATATAGAAGCCTCATTGGGGTCTACTATATTTGACAGCAACACGACCTGACATAATGTATGCCATGAGTTTGCTCTGGCGATTTATGCAAGATCCAAGTCCTATTCATTTTGGAGCAACAAAAATAATCTTGAGGTATTTACAAGGTACAAAGAGCTTTGGCATACGGTACAAATCTACTGGCGACTCCAAGTTATTTGGATATACTGACAACGACTGGGCTGGCTCGGTCGGTGACATGAAAAGCACCTCTAGACATGCATTTCACTTGGGTCAGGATTTTTCTCATGGGAATCTAAAAGCAAGATACTGTGGCACTATCATCTACTGATGCAGAGTATGTGGCATCATTAGAGTGTACAAATCAAGCAATATAGCCACAAAGAATATTAGAAGACATCAGAGAACAATAAAAAGAGCCAACTGGAGATTTTTTGCCATAATAAGTGAGCAATCACTGACTAAAAATTCCATCTATTATAGCCAGACTACATACACCGCTATAAAATATCATGCTATATGAGAAGCTACAACAAATAAGGAGATTAAAGTTAAAGTATAGGATAATTGGTAAAAATGTCCCGTAGGTTTGCCCTAATTAAGAAAATATCCTTTAAGTTTGACACTTTTTAAAAATGTCTTCTAACTTACAAAAAATTGATAAAAATGCCCCGTGACCGGCTACTGCAAGTTAGCCATCAGGTCATCCATGAGCTGGCTGTTTTTGCTTATGTGGCACTTAATTTTTTTTACTCTTTTTATGTTTTTCCTGCTTAGTCACTTATTAGGATGGTAAAGAAATTAAAAAAAAAATATATATGTATATATATATGTATATATAAATTAATATAATATTAAAATTTAGATATAAATGATAATTAAATTTATATATTATTTAAAAATTCATAATTTTAAATTATAATCTGAAAAATTATTTTAATAAATCTTTAATATATTATTTTGAATTAATCTAGATTGTAAAATATATAAAGTATTCAACATAAATTATACAATGATTTAAAAACAAAAATATATATAGATATATGATTACTAAAATCTTTAATATTAAATTAAAATTTAACATGAAAATGGTAGTCATCTACGTAACTTTTGAAGACATGTGTTGTATAATATCAGAGACATCACCACGTATACTGGTAACCCTGTCCCGTTTGTTCTCATCACTTGTTTCTGCAATTTATTTTTTCAGAATTCAGCAATTATGAATAAGGGAGAGCAATCTGACTATCCTTCATCAAATAGTTGTGCAAGGAAAGACACATGGTAGATTATATCAAAAATCAAAATCACAATGCATTTAGTATGAGTATACAAAAAATAAAATAAAAATACCACGGTGATCAAAGGTGCTGCAAACATAGCAAGAAAGACGATAGAGGCTACGACGTGGCAAAACTCTATCCTTTGATGTTGTTCCTGGAGAATGAGAAGAGGATATAATGCAAGAACTAGGAATGTGAGTAGTACAGCTGCAAGCATCCCCAGGGTCTTTAGTCTCTCTCTCCTCGAATGCGCAAATATCACAAAGATGATCACATTAACCTATACCATTATAGAATGACACAGGCACCTTATCTGGTGAACCCAACACCACCCCCTACCTATTCATGTCAATTAATCATCAAAACTAAAATAAACTTGCAAATGATATTGAGTAATAAATACAAGTGAGAGAGAATTAAACATCACTACAATATAACTGAGCTTATGTAATACCTAAAATTTGTTATGTACATACCAAAAACAGTTAGTACAGACTTTAGGTAACAATCTAATGGTTTATTTTATAGAATTCAGGTAACACTATATGATGTTACATTTGTCGGTGTTAACTACAGTCTAAAATAACATTTTTTATGCTTTTTAGTAACAGTTTTCATAAGTGTTGCATTAGATTTCACTTTATGGCAAAACAATCTTACATATAACCTCGATATAAAAAAAATAATAAAAAAAAATAATAAAAAAAAAAAAAACTTACATGTAACAACCTTCGAACCCAGGTTGCAAGCTTGAGAAACCTTTGCAAAGGCTGAAGTCTGAACCACTAAGCTATAATAACTATTTGTTTATTAAATAAGAAACTCTATATATACACATTTTTTTTGTTGTATATAACATCAACAAACTACTTTTAAGATTAAATTTCCATCAAACTCCATCCTAACTTGTAAACAATTTTTCGACATCTTAAAATCACCTTTAAAATTAAGTAATTAATTACGTTTGTTTTGTTTTACAGAATATAGAACTAAATAAAAGATAACTTTATAGATATGAAAAGACATGAAAAAAATATTTAAGTAGTTCAAGTTTTTACACTTAATAAACGCATTTAAATTGTTAAGCTACAAAACTCCTTAAGGGTTGTTTAGTAAACTATTACGTATCTATATCTAAACACACAAATCATTAATAAGATTTATTTTAGGTAACTAATAAGTAAATTCTTAGGTGCTCTAATAAATATTATTTTGTAGGTCTGAGTCGATTGTTTTTACTATTTTATGTTACGAATGTTCTATTGTAACAATTAAGATGTAAAAAAACTATAAGGTTCTTTTCTCGAAAAATTATTTTACAAACTATAAGGAATTTAATGATATGTAGTATTTCAAAAGTCACATGAGAAAAATAAATTTAAAGATATTTAATTAGTTTAAAATAAATTAAATATATAATTTTATTAGTTAAAAGTGTTACTTATTAATAAGTGTTACATGAAAGTGTTATTTATTTAAAAGTGTTTCCTAAAAGTATCACAAATTAAAAGTATTACATCCAAATTGTTAAATGTTTTAAGATGTTACAAAAGTGTTACATATAAGTGTAACATATTTCTAAGTATTACAATTGCGTTACATAAATGTTAAAATTATGAAAGTGTTACAAACGACGAGTTTTGCAGTGCATATAAATATATATATGTATTAGATTAATGATATGGTAATTATATGTAGTACAATCTAGCAGATGTTACAAAAGTTTTACATAAAATGTTATATATTCGTAAGTGTTATAAACGTGTTACATAAGTATTAATTTTTTTAAAATGTTACAAACAAAGAGGGTTTGTAGTCAGAGACGGACTTAGTGAAGGGCCAAGGGAGGCACTGGGCCCCCCTAAGATTTATGAAAAAACGAAGGGTATTTTGATAATTTCACATATATATATATATATATATATATATATATATATATATATTAATAAGAAAAACTAACAATCATAGGCTGATTTCACATTGTAGATGCAGCAGTACAATACAACACAAATTTACAGAAGTGGGACGGTGGGAGGCGGAGGCGCAGGAGCAGCTTCATTCTAGCAGGTTTGTTTTTCTTCCTTCTCAACTTATTGCTTCAATAATTTCTCGAATTATATACCTGGGGCTGGGATTGCGAATTTCTCCTCCAAATCGAGTCATTATGCTGTGAAGGTGGGGATACCAGAGTTCTTGAATGGAGTAGGGAAAGGAGTGGAGAAACATGTGGAGAAGTTGGAATCTGAGATTGGGGATCCAGAAGCTTTTTTTTACTAGAACCATTAAGTTCAAGAAAAACCCACCAAAACTTTAAATTGGGAGCTCTATAATTAATTTGAGTGAGATATAATGTCAATGGAGAGAGAAATTTGAGTTTTAAGTAAATTGGGGCTGAAAGTTTTTATTTTTATTGTTGGGAAGAACATAAAGAAAGAATCCTCCTTTATTAATTGATATAGGAAATTATCTCTCTTTCTTGTATGTATTTCATTTTCAGTATTTCTTTTGATGGCTCAAATTAATGAAAGATTGGAAAAAAAAAAAGGTTTAGACGGAGAAAAATAATAAGGAAAAAAGATAATCTAATTCATAAGTATTAATTACTTTGTGAACTTGTGATGATTTTATTGGGGTCTCATTAAGGGTGTGTTTTGCAACCTAATCAGATTAGTTAATGCTTTATTATTTAATTTGTTTTCGAACTAAAAAATGGTATTATATTTATGATTCTAATTTTGTTGTTCTATTATGTAGATAATGGATAGATATTATTCAAAGACACCGCTTGTAGTCGGGACAACATCTTCATCTGTCAATTCACATGCTCTTGTTCAACCTCAAATTTCATCAACTAACGAAACGAACGAGGTCGATTTAGAAATTTTTTCAAGTGATCCAGGATTACGACCTAATATATTAAGCTACCCTCCTGGCTTAATTGAAGAGGTACGTAGAGCTTACTTACTAAAAGGTCCATGTCAACCACGCGAGCATAATTTTCCTCAAAAGATAGATGGAAATCGTAAACGAAAATTTGTTGCAACTTGGTTTAATGAGTTTAGTGATTGTTTAGAGTATAGTATTGCAAAGGATGCAGCATATTGTTTATATTTTTATCTTTTTTTTCTGTGGGGCGTTCTGAAAGAGGGCATGATGTTTTTGTATCCGATGGATTCAATTGTTGGCGTAAAAAAGAAAGACTGAGAGAACATGTTGGAGATCATAATAGTGATCATAGTAAATGTAGATTGGCTTGTCAAGATTTGATGAATCAAGGCCAGCATATTGAAGTGTCTTTTTCTAAGATTTCGCAACAATCAAAGATTGATTATCATCGTAGGTTGAATACATCGGTTATTTGTTTGCGTTATCTCTTGATGCAAGGATTAGACTTTCAAGGAAATGATGAGTCAGAAAAATCATTGAACCAATGAAATTTTATTGAGCTTTTGGAACTTATTGCTTCTTGTAATGAATAAATTGATAATGTTGTGTTGAAAAATGCTCCAGAAAATCTCAAACTCACATCTCCTAAAATTCAGAAAGATATCATAAGTGCAGCTGCGATTGAGACAACCAATGCTATCCTCAAAGATCTTGGAAATGATTTTTTTGCTATTTTAGTTGATGAGTGTCGGGATGTATCTGTCAAAGAGCAAATGGGTGTTGTTATACGTTATGTGAATAAGAAAGGGTGTGTTATTGAACGTTTTCTTGGTCTAGTGCATGTTAGTGATACAACCACAACATCACTTGAAAAAGGTGTTGAGTCTTTGTTCTCCACTTACGGCTTGAGTGTGTCTAGCTCGAGGGTCAAGGTTATGATGGAGCTAGTAATATGAGAGGTGAATTTAAAGGATTGAAAAGTTTGGTACTAAAGAAGAGTCCTGCCGTTTATTATGTCCATTGTTTTGCTCATCAGCTCCAGTTGGCACTTCTTGTTGTTGCCAAAAAGCATACAAATATTGGTTATTTTTTTAATACTACTACACGTTTATGTAATGTCGTTGGAGGTTCTTGTAAGCGCAGAGACAAGCTCCGAGAGATACAAAGGGAGAAGATCATTGAAGGAAATGGAAGTGATATGATCAAAACTGGAACAAGGATTGAATCAAGAAATGAAATTGAAGCGACCAGGACATACCCGTTGGAGTTCTCATTATGGTACCTTCTTAAACTTGATACATTTATTTTCTTCTGTTAAAGAAGTTCTTGAATATGTTGAGGAGCACGGTAATGATGACTCACATAGGGCAGAAGCCTTTGATTTGCTAGATATTGTGTACCAATTTGAGTTAGTTTTTGTGCTTCATCTTATGAGAAAACTTTTGGGAATCACGCATGAACTGTCACAAGTTCTGCAAAGGAAGGATCAAGATATTGTTAATGCAATGAGTCTTGTCAAAGTAGCAAAAGCTCGTTTACAAGCAATGAGAGAAGATGGTTGGGATAATGTTTTAGCTGAAGTTTCTGAGGTTTGTATCCAACATAAAATAGATGTGTTGAAGATGACCGATCTTTATGTACCTCGAGGAAGATCAAGGAGGAACACTCAACAAGTGACTAATCTTCACCATTATCGTTTTACTTTGATGAATAGTGTGATTGACACGCAATCTAATGAGCTGAATGATCGTTTTAATGAAGTGAACATAGAATTGCTTTTGTGTATGGCTTGTTTAGATCCGAGAGACTCATTTGCTGCATTTGATAAAGACAGGCTACTCCGTTTGGCGAAGTTTTATCCATCTGAATTTTCAGCAATTTTGCTATATGAACTTGAAAGTCAGCTTGGCAACTTCATTTTTTATGTGCGCTTGGATCCGAAATTCGCTGAAATAGCTGGAATTGGAGGAATAGCTCAGAAGATGGTCACTACAAGAAAACACATTGTTTTTCCATTGGTATATTTATTGATTAAGTTGTCTTTGACCTTACCAGTCGCTAGTGCCACAGTAGAAAGAGCCTTTTCAGCGATGAAGATCGTCAAGAGTTCACTTCGCAATCGTATGGGCGACGATCTACTAAATGATTGTTTAGTAACATACATTGAGAAAGATGTATTTCAAGATGTTAGCAATGAAGCCATTATGCAACGATTCCAAAATATGAAGCCTAGAAGAGAAATGTTATGAGCAGTTCGATTAACTTATTAATTTAGGATGTTGTGATGTAATTTAAATTGATAGATTTACTTTAGTGAAAGTATATTATCTATTTATAATTATGTTTCTTTGAATTTATTTTATCATTAATTTATTATTATTATTTGGACCCCCCTAAACTTAAATCCTAGGTCCGTCACTGTTTGTAGTCCATATATATTTATATTAGATCAATGATATGTTCTAATTATATGAAGTACATATCCTGCAGGTGTCGTGGCATGGAAAATACCTAGGTCTCCCATCATTAGTTGGTAAGAACAAAAAACCGAAATTTTGTCTTCCATTGAAGACCGTGTCTAGAGGCATATTTCAGGTTGGAAAGAGAAATCTCTTTCGAAGGGCGGCAAAGAAATACTACCTCCGTACCTACTTTTCTTTTCGGTTTGTCCCAACTTAATTTGTCAGTTTATAAATGGTAAATTTTTTTCTCACAATTAATCTCTACCTTTAAACAAGTTAAAGATTCCAAAAAAATTGTTTTTTCTTAACCCCCGTACCTGGTAAAAGTAGACAAGTTAAGTCGGGTCGGAGGGACAAGTGATGCAAGCGATTGCGACATATGCCATGACGTGCTTCTGAATTCCAGATAGTGTTTTTCACGATATTGAGGCCATGTCACGTTCCTATTGGTGGGGGAATGGAGATGGCCAGAGGAAATTTAGATGGGTTGCCTGGAGTCGATTACAACAAAGTAAGCACAATGGAGTTCTCTGCTTTTGGACTCTTAAAAGACTTTAATCTAGTCATGTGTAGCAAGCAACCATGGCTGCTGCTCACTGATCTGAATTCTTTAATACTTCGTGTTTTGAAAGCGAAATACCATCCAAACACAACTTTTTTGCAAGCTTCACCAGGATCCAGACCGAGCTTTACCTGGCGCAACATTCTCAAAGAAGGAAGATCGTGTCTATGGGTATTCGGTGTCTCATCTGCTCCGGCCATTAAATTTCTACCTGGTGTGACGCCTAGGTTCCCCTGCCGTCCTCATTTATGATTCAGACTAGCTTCCATATTTTGCCTCCACACTTCACTCGCAGCTATTTTTAATGTTGATGGATTCTCTTGGAATCAAGGGGTGATTTTAGATTTATTTTCGAACATAGAAGGCGACGCCATTATGAAGCTTCTGTTTCTTAATTCCCACTCGCCAGATAGGTGGCTTTGGCATTACCATAAGTCGGGAAAATTCTCCGTTTAATCTATTTATCATCTTATTATGAACTCCGCGACTGATGTCTTGGGCACCCATGTGCATCCATCATTTAGTTCAGGGTGGAATCAGATATGGAAATACCTACGGAAGCTAAATTGCCGAATCACATCCTATAATCTTTATTGTAAGGTTTCCACCCAAGCAAACAACCAAGAAACCAATGAAGTTCATATATATCTGTTCCTTCAGTTCTCCGTGTAAGAAAGCTGTAGTGACATCCATCTGATGAAGTTCAAGATTGAAATGAGCTACAATTGCTAGTAATATCCTGATAGAATAATGTTTTACTACTGGAGAGAAGATTTCAGTATAATCTAAACCTTCTCTCTGTGTAAAACTTCTTGCAACCAATCTGGCTTTGTATCTAACAGCTGCCTTGCTTCCAGTCTCATACTTCTTCTTGTAAATCTACTTACATCCAATAAGCTTCTGATTCTTTGGCCTTTCTACTATAGTCCAAGTGTTGTTCTTCTCTAATGAGAGTAACTCTTCTTGCATAGCTAACAGCCATTTTTCTTTGTTATCACATGTAATAGCTTCTTTGTATGTTGCTCGTTCAGAGTTTTCCATTTCTTCATCAGTGTACAGTGCATATGAGACCATATCAGCATGTCCAAATCTCATTGGTGGATGAATTTTTCTTCTTTCTCTGCCTCTTACCAATTGATAACCACTATAATCTTGCTGAAAATCTTGCTCTTCTGGTTCTTCATTAACTGATTCTGTATTTTCAGACTCAGGATTTTGAACAATTCTCTCAGGCTCCACCTCAAGCTGAATTGGGTCATTTACCTGATTTGAGCTTAAACTTTCCTTCCTTAGTGGCATAACACTCTCATTAAAGGTAACATCTCTGCTTATTATGCACTTATGATTCCTAGGTTCAATTGTCCATAACTTGAATCCCTTGACACCCTTTGGATAGCCTATGAACACACACTTTATTGCTCTTGGTTCCAGCTTATCCTATTTGACATGTGCTAATGCCAAGCATCCAAATACTTTGAGGTTCATATAATTTGCTGGTGTTCCACTCCACACTTCTTCTAGAGTCTTCAGATTTAAAGCTGTAGATGGGTATCTGTTCACTAGGTAGCTTGCTGTATTTACCATTTCTCCCCAGAAATTTCTTGCAATCCCTGAGCTTGACATCATGCATCTAACTCTCTCCAGTAGAGTCCTATTCATTCTCTCAGCAAGTCCATTTTGCTGTGGAGTTCCAGCTACTATTTTATGTCTCTGAATTCCCTTTTCTTTGCAAAACTTGTTGAACTCATCAGACAAATTCCAACCCATTGTCTGTTCTAAGACACTTCACTCTTTTTCCTGTTTGATTTTCAACCTCATTTATCCATTCTTTGAATCTGCTGAGTGCTTCAGACTTTGCTTTCAGTATATAGACCCATACCTTTCTTGAGTAATCATCAATAATGGAGAGAAAATATTTACCACCACTTAGTGACTTAACTTCTGCAGGTCCCCATAAATCTGAATGAATGTATTCAAGTATATCTCTTGTTGTATGTTTGGCCTTTGGGAACTTCATTCTTTGAGCTTTGCCATAAACACAATCTTCACAGAGATCAAAATCATTTAGTTTATCATTCCCTAAGAGACCTTGTTTTCCCAGTTCCTGTAACCCTTTGAAACTGATGTGACCAAGTCTCTTATGCCAGAGAATAGTTTTATCAACACTTGTAGTATGAGATACTTCCCCAGACACAGTAGAGCCCAAAAGAAAATATAATTCATTCCTTTTCACTGCCTTCATTACAACATTATTACCTCTAGACACTATTAAATTTCCACCTTCAGATTGGAATTTATACCCCATAGTGTCTAGCATACCTAGAGAGATTAAGTTCCTTTTTAATTGTGGAACATACCTGGCATTCTCTAGAATTCTGACAACACCATCATGCATCTTCAGTTTAATAGAACATGTCCCTTTAATCTTGCACTCCAGATCATTTCCAAGTAGCACTGATCCACAGTTTTGTTGCCTGAAATGATGAAACCACTCCTTGTTTGGACATATGTGGAATGAACACCCTGAGTCCAAAATCCATTCTGTGTCAATTTGCACAGATGAAACTGTAAGAACTTCTCCAGACTCATATCTTGCTGCATCCTCTGCAATATCAGCAGATGACTTTGTCTTTGCATTTCTATTTGTTGATATCTGAGGTTTGGCTTGATTCTTTGACTTCTTGGGACAATCTTTGGCTAAGTATCCTGGCAAATGACACTTGAAACACTTCCTTGTTTCTAGTTCAGCAGAAGTGGAATTCTCATTCTTCTTCCAATGATTCTTAGATTGATTCTGAAACTTTTTCTTGAAATTCTTCTTAATCATCAATCCCTCACCATGTGCTTCTTGTTGCCCTGATTCATTTATCTTTTGCAACTTCTTGGATTTCAAAGCAGAGGTAATTTCAGCCAATGTAATCTGTTTTGCTCTTCCAAACAGAATTTCATCCTTGAAATTTTCATAAGACTTTGGAAGAGCACTTAACAGTATAAGTGCCTTGTCTTCATCCTCCATCTTCACTTCTATATTTTCCAAGTCATCCAGTATTTTGTGAAACATGTCTATTTGATCTGTGATTGGATTTTCATCAAGCATCTTGAATGCATAGAGCCTTTGCTTCATGTATAAACGGTTTGCAACAGATTTTATCATATAAGTCTTCTCCAACTTATCCCAAATGGCCTTTGCAGTGGTTTCTTTAGCCACTTCCCTCAATACCTTGTCTCCTAGACATAAGATAATGACACTATGTGCCTTCTCCAAGATCATCTGCTTCTCTTCAGGCTTCAGAGTTGATGGCATACCAGCTTCACCATCCAATGCCATGGACAGACCTTGCTGCACAAGTAATGCCTTCATTTTCACTCTCCATAGTCCAAAATCAGACTTCCCCGTAAACCTTTCTACATCAAAACGAGTCGATCCCGTCATTTGGTTGCCGATTTCCCACAGATGGCACCAAATTGTAAGGTTTCCACCCAAGCAAACAACCAAGAAACCAATGAAATCACACACTCATGCACATTCAATTCCGATCTTGTATGCTAATCAAACTGAAATGCAAAACAACAGGAAATGTAGACACAAGATTTACGTGGTTCGGATCACAATTTATGATCTTACGTCCATGGGAGAAAGGACACCAACTTCACTAATCAAGAACAGATTACAAAACTCACAAGAATAAGCTCACCAACACAACAATAGCTCTCAACCTCTATTGTCACTCTCTTGTGTGTTTCTCTTGATTTTCTCTCTCTAACTCACGAGTAATCAAGATATCTCTCTTCACAAATGACTAGTAACTGCTCTTATCATCTCACCACATGAGTTATACAACATAACAAACTAACAAACTAATAACAGAAGCAATAACTGTCACACTGAATCTGTTCGGCCCATATTAGATGAAAACTCCTCTGTTGTTTGGCCCATGCAGACTGAATTTTGACAATGACTTTATTTCCAATCCAAGATGATATTAATTTGTTGTTATGTCCTCACAACTAACTTCTAACTGAATTTCAAAGTATGTTAACAGAATTTGAACATATTTGAGCTATATTTACATTGTTGCACTGATTCCCTACCTACTGCCAATAATTTATCCCGCCGTCATCTTCCTTCGCCCGAAAATTTCCCATTTTATCATGCTCACGCAGGTTCTACTACACATTTCTTTTTAAATGTCCTTGGTCAAGCATTATTTGGCAAATGCCTGTGTTAAGTGTTTTTGTTTTTAGATTTTTCCCAATGGATGGCCTAAACTTTCTTCAGCATCTCTCAAAGTGTTTCAATCCTTGTTGCCGCCTTACAATGGTTCACATATTCCTCAATGGAGGCATATCGCATCCCGTACCTCAGCCTACACGGGAGTGTATATGTGAGACCCGGATGATTCCTTCCTAAATTCCCAAGGATTGTCTTGCAAGAGCTTTTGAAATTCTTAGCACTCACGGAGACACTCTCTTGCTGCCCTATTAGGCATGTCAGATTTCCATGTTATTAGAGACTCAAGCAATATTTTTTTTTTTACTTCTCTTAGCGACATTGATTGTAATTCTAGTTGTTTGCTGGTGCTTCTAGACATTCAGCATCTCATATTCCCCTTTCGGGAGAGACGTCTTTTGATCTCTTTTTTGGATAGACAGACTTGAGAATTTTATAGCTCACTCAATTATTCAACATTTTAAATCTTGGGAGTTAGTATTCTCTGTATGAAATCCACCATCAGACTTTTTTTTTTAACCAGTGATGACTTATTCTAGCGTCTATTATTGAAATCTCTTTCCGACTTAAAAAAGAGTATATTTTTGTTAAAGACCTCCAATTGGAAAATTACATTTATTTGTGAAATTGGACTGTTGAACATTGCATGGCTATTGATACAGGCCCAATAATCCAAGATCTCCGCACATGGTATATATAAATATAATATTTTGACCTATGAAATTATTATAAAAAGTCACCCTAAATTTGACCATATTACAAAAAAAAGTAAAAAATAGTGTAGAAATAGAAATTCAAAAAGAAATTCACTTACCCAGTTTTTCTTCTACATATTTATTCTATTTTTCTTTTTTGTTCGTGAATTCTGTTCTCTCTTTCTCTCTCTCTCTTTCTCTCTCTCTCTCTCTCTTTCTCTCTCTCTCTCACATCTAGCTTTATTATCAGAACTGCCCAGAATTTTGCTCCCATTATCGAATCATTGGCCACAACGTTTCTTCATGTACTTGTTGCCCAGCTACAATGGATGTTGCTGATCACCAGCCCTCAATTGGCACAAAACCTCATCAGTCTAAGTCCCGCAGTCGCTCTCTTCACCGGCTTAGGAAAAATGCCTCACGTCCCCGTTAGGAATATCGGCCTAAGCAGCCCTCCTCTGGAGCTGCAGCGTCAACGTCTGGCAGTGCACCAAAAACATTTCCTATGTGTAGTACTTCAGCTTCTGATCCGCTTCTTGCAAGTGCCTCAGCTCAGCAACCTTTATCTTGTTCGTCCATTAGCCCTTCTTCAGTCACAACCTCTTCATCAGCTAAAGCTTTGACAGGTGTCGCCTGTTCCGTCCCATTGGCTAATTTTTTCCAGGTCTTGCATGATATGGACGAAGATATGTCATCCCAGTAGGAGAATTCAGGGTTTAGGGTTTTGGATAGCTCTGATCCACCGTCGGATGTTGCAAGTTGCTCCACTGGCTGTTCAGCATCCTTTTTTATCTCGAGAAGCCATCCTTAATCTTCAGCATGCGCAAACTCAGACGGTGTCTATACCCTCGTATAGACACCATTCTGTTGCGCCGACACTTCGTACGGATTATATTCTTAAGTCTAGCGAGTACAACGATGCTATGAAAGTCATGAATATTGTCGCTAATCATAAATGGGGCAACATCGCATACATAGATGACACACCGCTTAAGCACGGTGCTAATTTTCGGTCTTTATGAATGTCTTTTTTTTGGAATGTCCGAGGTGTAGGAAATGTGATGAACGCAAAAATTATTGTTTTTATTGCACTTTTCACGTTCATATTTTGTGGAGAATTACGTGTAATTGTTGTGTTTATGTGTAATTTCGTCTTATTTTGTATTTTTGGGTTAATTTCCTTTTTAATATGATTTGATGTGTTTTTGGCTGTTTTTGAGTCGTATTTTGAAGGTTAGGAAACTCGGAAGAATTTAGAAGATCGTTCGCATCCATTTTCATACTCAGGTCCGCATCCTGAGGCTCATATGGGCCCAAAATGAATCGGGATCAGGCTCATACTGAAAATCATCAAGTCAAGAGTAAAAGTCATGAAGAAGCCGGGCCGAGAAAATGGATGAAAATGCCTCAAATTGGAGAAAAGAAGAAGAAGAAGTTGATCACACATATACCACGTTCCAGCCCACAAATCAAGGCCCAAAAAAACCCAAATCGGGTCCAACAAGATCTCAAATCGAAGTTCTTTGAGTCGCGAACAAAATCCGTGAAGGGTCCGGATCGAGAAAATAAGAGGAAAGGCTCCGAAACAGCAACGGAAGACAAAGGTACAACGCTAGAAACTGAATGGACCAACAGCCGAACCACATACTGGACCGGCTGGACCACTGGTTGTCAGTCCAGAATCAACTCAGGTACCACCTTCCGCACCACCTACCGGCCCGGCTGCTGGACCGACAGCAGTACCGGTAGTTCGCGGCCGGTTTTCGCGCACGTACCCTGTTTCATGTAGTTTTCGTATTTCAGTCATAACTTCCTCGTCCGAGCTCCGATTCGAGTGATTCAAGTTGCCACGTGTAGCCGAGACAAAAATATACAATTTTTCATTTTAAGTCAAAAGCTTATTTTAGACGAATTGTTCCCAAAAATCACGAGAAGAATGAGTCGGGCGCGCACAAGGGGCTCGACTCAACAAATTATAGGACCAAGCACTCTCTTTTGTATTTTTATAATGTTTCCCTTACTAGGGCTTTTTTTCAGCTGATTTTGAGGGTTGGGGGGGGGGGGACCTATATATATCCCTTCCCCTCTTCTTTGTAAGAAGAATCAATCAAACAAGCCTTGCCTCCTTTTGTAAAAATTCCCCAACACACTTTCTCTCTTTTCTCCTTCAATTTTCAGATTTTTAGCTTAGAAACTAGGGTTTTTCTTTCTCTTCTTCAAGGAGAAAGCCATCTTTAGAGGAGAACTCGGGAATTACTCGCGGGCTTATGACACTCGACCATTTCACCAAAGTATTTCGAGGATTCTTCAATCGATTGAGCATTTTCTTGTCTCTTCTCTTTATTTCAGTTTTTATTGTTTTTATTGCTTGATTATTGATGATGCTTGTTATTTCTTTGATGAGTTGTGAGTAATTTCCTTATTTCCCGAAGCCCGGGAGTAGCCCAAGCTTAGGGATTGATGAATAGTTGATTGATTATTGGGTGGTCGTGAGTTGTGGTAACCTATGGTTTGGGTTTGATTGATTTATTATGGTTTTCATACGAGATTAGGACATTGGTTATATGCTTGCTTTGGTGGCTCGGGCTTTCGATTATTTAGCCTTATTTTGTATGTTTGTGCATTTGAGATGGGATAATCGAAACCTAGGCTAGGGTTTTCCATCCCTTTTGAGGAGATTCGATTTGATCTTAAATGATATCTGATCTTAAATGATATCATATCTTATACCTTCTCTCCGGAGGAAGACTGCGCGTACGGAAGCCTTCATCTGATGGCCGTGTGACTTCTAAAGCAGCATATCAAAATTTGCGCTCCCATTACCCAGTCACCTCGTGGGGCAAGTGGATATGGGATTCTTTCTTGCCTCCTTACCGTTCTTACCCTATTGGAAAGCTCTTCATAATAAGCTGCCCACTTGGGAGGTTCTTCAAAGTTGGGAATTTAATGGCCCCACAATGTGTGCTGTGTGTTGACAAACAGGGGAGACCACTAATCATCTTCTTTTTTCTTGTTGTTATTCACTTATCATCTTTCAGAGACTGTTTTGGGCTTTAGTCGTAAATTTAGATTTTGATGTTGGATTTCATAGTGTTATTTTGTAGGCCATCTCTCTATCGTTTGGTTCATAGCTCATTGCTCTTTGGAGAGTGGACTTTATATCTCGTGCATGGTCTATATGGGTGGCTTGCAATAGTGTCGTATTTGAAGATATTTTTATACAGCCTCGCTAGATTCTTGCTTTTATTTGGACGACAAATTAAGGATATCTCTTCTTGTCCCTAGGGTTATATGCACAACTATTCTATTGAGCTTGTCTGCTTGAAACATTTACGTGATGATCCTTGTTCACAAGCCTCTTGATCCGATTTCGGTACTATGGGTTCCACCGCCGATGGGATGGATTGAAGTCAACACCGATGCTAGTGCGGATGGGGCTCCAGGTTCGGCTCATGCCGGAGTTCTTTATCGTTCCTCTTTTGGCACTATCCTGGGAGGTTTCTGCTCATCTCTTGGATGTGGTTACGCTTTTGAGGCTAGATTGTAGCGGTAATTGTGGCTGTTGATGAGGCGTACAATCGCAGCTGGCATAGCCTCTAGCTGGAGTGTGATTCTTCCTTCTTAGTTATTTTATTATTCCAAACTCGTTTTTCCAAGGTTCCTTGGAGACTTTTGGCAAGGTGAAAGAGATTATTGGCACGGACACTGGACATGGATGTTGTTTCTCACATTTATTATGAAGGAACTCAGCCTGCAGATGCTCAAGCTACGATAATCTTATACTTGGTTTGATGCTCTTTCGGATCATATTGCTGATTTGGCTTATAAGAACTATTTTGTGGAACATTTCCATTTTAGGTAAACTGGTACTCTTTTTCCCATCCATGGTTTTTCCCTAAGTGATTTTGCCATGGATGGGTTTTAGCAAGGCCAGTATAGAGGTGAGCTAGGAACCTGTGCTAGCCACATATAGGCGTTTATGCGTATATCTTATTTGCGTCATCATAATCTATTTCTTTGTTTTTAATATAGCATTTATTAGAAATCTCTCTCTCTCTCTCTCTGTTTCTCTCCCCCCCCCCCCCTCCATTTGTCTTTTCTTTCCTCTTATATGCTCCATCTTTATATTTGAATTATTTTTTCAGGCGTGCCTTTGTTCATGTTATTTTTTATAACATATTTTATTTTGTTTCTTAATCTATGAACAAGATATTTTTTCATATTATTGTTGTAATTGATATACGTATAGTTAGTTTTCTTTGTTTAAGGTGTGCATATAACATGGTTTTATTGTATTAAAAACAACTGAATTCTATATAACAATGTGATTGTTATGTGTTTTGAACAACCGCGTTGTTTAAAACAATGTAGTTATTTTATAATCAAATAAGCCTAGTTGTTTACACAACTCGGTTGTGTAAAATGTTAAAAAACTGAGTTTTCTAAAGAGGCTATTTTTATTATCTTAAATAAGATAGACTATTTACGATTTAAGGATTTTTTACTAGACAAATTTTGAAAATTTTCCATCCTCTCAGCCCAAATGCATGTTACCCATGTCTAGAGGACTAAAAGACGTTTGGAACAAGTGACCGCACTGTCGGGTGCAGTCAAATAAGATGATTTATTTCCTAACTATTAGCTAGAGCAAGTCAGGGTCGATCCCACAGAGAACAGGAATTAATCAAATAATTGTACTAACCAATTCTATATAAGTACTAATAATATAAATATAATAAGGGGGGAATTTTGATTAGATTTAATTAACTAACGCAAAGAACTAAAGATGATTTAACTAGTGAATAAAAAGTATCCCGCCTTTAACCCAGTATCCCCCTAGCCTGAATATCCACGTAACTAATGCAACTACTTAACTAATTAGTTCTGAGACCCCTACTCCAAGAATTAACAGGTACGCTTAGCTAACCCTTGTTACCCCTTAAGTATAATTAATCCTAAGAACTTAGCAATTAATCCTATCCAATTAAGTAGTCCTAGGAGACGCTAGCTAGAACAATATTAATCAGACGCATAGGGAATTAAGGTAACGGAGTAGGTACGGTGTTGTACTCACGAACGCGGTACAAGTGGCTGCGACTTTATGTTATCCTAGCGAGTAACCACTTTTTGCTACTTTTGGGCACAAACGCATAACAATTACGGATTATGAATTCATGACCTAGCGACAGCTATATGCCTATTACTAGGGTGATCAGTCCACATAACAAACATATAAAAGATAGAGTAATCCAATAACACAAGTAATCTCAGAACATAATTAAATTAAGCAATTACTGAATCAATTACATAAATAACAGTCTAGGGTTCAACATAGTCAAAGACGGGAAAATAAACGCTTAGCCGATCATAGCGATCGCTAAGAACAAACTAATAAAAGGAAACATAAAACTATAAAACTATAAAACTATAAAACCCGAGTTGTTGAATCTTGAGTCTTCTGGTTCTTTAGAATTTCCAAGTCCGCGCTCTCGAATCAATGTCAAAAATTAATTTTCGGACTTTTGGATCTTCTATTTATAGTCGAGGATAAATTAGGCTCAATTTGGGCCAGAAAATGATTAATCCGCGCATGACTTGGGCTGGGCCACTGCCTGTCTCGGCCGAGAATTTTTGGCTCGGCCGACCTCCCTATAAAAGTGGCTCGGCCGAGAATTTATGGCTCAGCCGAGAATATTCAACAGACAAGTTTTACGTCTTTTGCTGACCTTCAAGCTCGACCGAGCTCCTCTAGCTCGGCCGAGACCAATTCCCAGCAAACTTGGATCAATTTTAGCTCGATTTTTTACGTGCGATACTTGTTCTCGCATCCAGTTTAAGACGAGTTCGACTTTTTGGTCTAATTTCACCTTAATGCTTCAAAACAAGTCAAACAACATTAATTTGTCCAATAATACCAATATGAGCATTACACGACTAATTATGCATGCAAATGTTATTAACTAGACAATTTAATCGACCTATTATGCACGCATAATTATGTGTACCAAAATCCCCCAAACTTAACCTTTGTTCATCCCGAACAAATCAAAGCAAAGAAGAAACACAAAAGACACGTGTTTAAAGCGACTTTAAGTGGCAAACCAAAGTTTCAGAACATATTTTAATAAAGAAAGACAATACGATAACCTGAGCATATCCAACATAGCAACTTCGACTACTTTCGAGACTCGATACTTTCAACAAGTGATCCTTACGGGTTAAGTATATCACTCTTCTCTCAAGTGTATAAGGTAAAGGTAATTCACTCGCATTGGACTACATGCAACGCCTACCATATGCTTGCCTGTTATCTAAATCAGACCTCGTACTTGACATGTGTGATATAAGATCAAAAAGGTCTTTATTTAGGTTGTAATGTAGGCTTAAGGTAAGGTGGGAAATATTTGGGTACAAGTGACTAATCTTTGGACTAATCGAGTTGTTCCTACTCAACCACCCCTCAAAACAATCACTCAATCCTCACTCTTTTAATTTCAGCAAACTCCCCACAAGGAAATTTCTTCACCCTACACAAGTCTTTATAATAACCCATCACTTTCTCATGCTTCATTTCCGGGTACCACAAGTTTGGGACTACCCAATTTCTAACATCAATCAAAATCATAAAGCATTTTCTAGCCTCCTAACCTCTCCTTGAACAAAAATAGCAAAACACTTATTTACAACTACTCTTTTTTTTTTTTTTTTTTTCACATGAATAACTATTCAACATTGACCAATACGTCACACTTTACACCCCCTCCCCCAAACTTGGTTGAAAACCAACGTTTGTGGGGAAAATAGTGGGATGAATTGGTTCAAAACACATAACACTTAGGAGAGGTTAGGTTAAGCTTGATTCTTTCACCTATCATTTGCATTCCCCTTTCTCCTTCCACATTCTCCATCTCTACCCAAATTAATTCCCCACTACCTTCCAATCCTCCTCCCTCATACTCACTCTTAATCCAAATGGGCCAAAGGTTTCATATGAAAAAGATGTGGCTTGTAACATAGGGCGATCAAAGAAAAAGCTATAAGGCGCAACTGGGCTACAACGGAAAATTTAATTGGTGAAAAGGAAGACATTGAAAGGCTGAATAATTGGTTAAAAATAAAAAACCGCCTAATATCATATCCTACATCACAGCATGTTCGACATATTCACGATAGAGACTCCGGGGAAGTTCTAGAGACAACTACACATAACCAAAGAATTCACACGGAAAGAATTTAAACATTACTCCAAAGGTGGGAGTACAAATTTTGGCTCAACAACTCACAGGGTTATAATTGATCACAAGTCTCAAGACCAAGCTCAATTTTATCTTCATTACATGTCATGCTCTATCATACGTCATAAATTCAAATTCAACACATTTTATGATCATCACGAACTCGTTGCACACTTAACAATGTCCCAAATCATCCTTAAAACACGTAAACACGACTCAAGTACAATCACGGGTTCGACTCAATCCTAGACTCAAATGCAAAACACAATACATAAATAAAAATAATTAAAATGTAAAACTAACTAGCTATCACAGATAAAGGCACGCAGGCCTGACGATCAACCACACATTGGCTCACAGGCCAGACGATCAGCCATAGAATGCAGACCAAGTTTGTAATCTAGCAACACAAAAACTGACAAAAAACAATGAAAGAGGAAATGCAACCAATCCGACCCACTTACACCCCCTCCCCCAAACTTAGGTTGAAAACCTAAAGTTGTAGGGGACAAGAGTGGTTCGAATTGGTGCTACTCACAATGCTCCTACTACGGTGGTGGGTTAGGCGGGTAGCCTTAACCCCAATAGGGTGGTGGCATGTTCCAACGGTCCTCTAGTGCCCTCTGCCAGTCCAGCTGCTGTTGATGCCATGACTGCTGTTGTGCCCATCTCTCATCCTCGATTTGATATCGAGACTGCTGCTGGGCCCATCGATCATCCTCGATTTGATATCGAGACTGCAGTTCTCCCCGAATGAGAGAGACATCCTCTTGGAGGGACGAAACCAAATCCTCCATATGCTCTCGGTATTCTGCCTCGCTCATAATGGCCGTAGTTGGGCGCTTCCTTCTCGGCCTAGATGGCCGACTGCTTTCTTCAGTGGCTGTGCCGGGCTCTGCCTCCTCAGCCGCCTCAGTATCCTCGTCCTCCTCTATATTGGCTACCTGAGCCACATGATACTTCCGGACCTCATCAGGGTCCGGTATCCTCGATGCTGCGATGTGGGCCGGGGATGCCAAAGCCAAGTTCGGCCGGTCTCGGAGACTGTTGACTAAGGTCAACGGAGTATTGGGCAATATCAAGAATGGTCCGTGCGTCTGGATCACGGACATCATCGTTCGGTTGGTCGGAGTACGAGCTATACCACTCGGAACGGAGCGGACTACCATCCGCATGTGCTCGAAGTCGTCCCAGTCGAGCTGATATCAAGAGGATACCGGGGTCAAGTCAGTCAATGGAATTCCAAAATGAGCCGCGATCGGAGTTATGAGACTGCCAATGTATATTGGCTCCTTCCGCTTCACCACCTGTGCGAACTGCTCTATCAATATTTCAGCCCCATCCACCTTGCAACCGGTCATGATCGCGAACAAAACTTCCAGCTCTTGCATTCGGGAGGCCCCTGTTTCTTTTCTAGCAAAAAGAGTTAGTGCGAGAAGTTTTTGAATGTAACGGACTACCGGGCTCCGAATCCATGAAGTCTTGGCATTCTTCGTATAGGGCTGTAGATCAACGAGGCCTGGTGCATAAGTCAACCGCCCCCAGAATTGGTTGACTTCGAATTCGGCTATCCTCTGTTGGTTTTCATATTCATCACTAGGTGTCCACCTATCGGCGAGCTCTTCGGGAGTCTGTCCGAAAAGTACCGCGAGCTCGGTTACGGACAGCTCATGTGACTCTCCATTTAATTGGAAGGAAATACGCCCCGGTTTGGCCCCACATTTGTCGGGGTCAATTGTGATCTCTAACGTACTGAGGAATTCGAGGGTGAGGCCGGCATAAGTGGCTTAAGCTTTCATGTACCCAAGTAGTCCGGCATTCTTCAGCAGTGTGTGCACATTCTCTGGTAGGCCTAGACGGCGGAGGATGTCATCGTTGCCAAATCGAGTGGGCATGATCGGGCGTGTGCATAGTTTGGAGAAACGGGCCTGATGAGCCTCTTTTTCTAGGACGAACCCATAATGTCTGCTATCGGTAGGTGGGAAGTTTTGAGGATTGACTATGGGGTCCTCCATAATGGGCTCTTTGCCCTTTCCCTTGCCTCGACTCGACGATCCGGAACCTTTTCCGGGACCCATTTCTTGTAGCCTACACACATGACACAACAAGTACGAGTTCAATTTAAGGTCTTGCAAACACCAAATACACATTGATTAACCTCTAATAGCCACTAATTTGGAACAATTGTACCAAGTAATCCATGTTAAATGACAAATCAAGTTGATTCACCTCAGTATGAACCATTATATCTAAAAATCAGCATGTAATTACTTAAAACACGAGTACAATCAGTCTAAAACTAGGGAATAGTCATAACAAAACAATGTCTATAAGGTGTTCGACTAATTGTCTCAATGAGCGATAACTCGAAATTGTAACCAAAATCACCTACATTGTATCTATCCACAACATAATCATCCCGAATTCATACACATTCCCACAAATTCATGTCAATAGAGCTTCTTAATAACATACTTTCGACCAAAATCAAGTAGGGCTCATCTCCAAAAATCAACAAGAAATTATCACGAAATCCCCCCAAACTTCAACAGTCGAACGAAATTAACCACTAAAAATTAAGGGTAGAGAGAAGCTTCACTTACCAAACACATTTAGACGAGGGAAATTTGAATTAGGTCGGTTCGCGCCCTTTTTAGCTCGTCCAAAAATTCGCACCAAATTCGAAATTAATCGGTGATAGGTGTGTGAAATTGTGTGTGCTACTGATTTCTAGTGTTTTGGTGGAAGAAACACATGGTATTAGGTGAATTATAAGGTGAAAGTGTGTGAGTTATGTGTGTTTTTCGAAAGGGGGAAGAAGGGAATGAGGGGTTTGGGACTGTTCGCGTTTTTTTTAAACTGACGCGCTCGGCTCGACCGAGACGATCTGGCGCGGCCGCGCTGTGTATAAAAGTGGCTCGTCCGAGACTTTTTGGCTCGGCCGAGATAGAGTCCAGGGCCATTTCCCCTGTTTTCATTGTAGGGGTGTCTCGGCCGAGAAAATTGGGCTCGGCCGAGACTTGTATAAAAGTGGCTCGGCCGAGATTTCGTGGCTCGGCCGAGATGTGTGTCCTGCGAATTTCCCCTATTTTTGGCCGGGTTGAGTCTCAGCCGAGAAAATGTAGCTCGGCCGAGCAGACTTACCAGTTACAATTTTTGGTCCTTTTGACCCCCTGGTCCGTGCTTTATCCCTCGAATGTTATGGTTCGGTGCCTTCTGCTCCAGCTAGTTCCTACATACTTTTCAAAAATAAAAATGCATCAAAATAAAAACAAAATGCATAAAATAAAATAAATATATGATAAACATTGGGTTACCTCCCGACAAGCGCCTTTGTTTTACGTCGTTGGCTCGACTGATTCACTTGTCCCTTAGCGCTTAGTCCATGGCGGTTTCCACCTTGGCCCTGACCAATGTAAGCATGATACCTCCTTCATTTTCTCACGATCCTTTTCGTGATGCTTCCAAGATATGGGAGTATTCGGTTTATCCCTGCAGCTCAGCTCATGGTTTCTTTCAACAAACGGGTTAGTCACATTATTAGGCACAGCAGGATGGTCCTTTTCAGAGGATTCAATTGCATCAAATATGTTAAATTTAATGACGTGTCCATCGAACTCCATCGTGAGTGATCCCTCACGAACGTCTATCTTTGTTTGAGAGGTGTTTAAGAACGGCCTCCCTAACAATATAGGGGTAGGAGTTGATGGATCACCGTGCATGTCTAACACATAGAAATCCGCCGGAAATACTAAATCACCTACTTCTACTAGCACATTTTCCAAAACCCCATCAGGGTGTGTAGTACTCCGGTCAGCTAATTGAATCACTATCCTCGTTTCTTTTAATGGCCCAAGTTTTAGTGCATGGCAAATAGACCGAGGCATGACATTTATAGATGTACCTAGATCTAACATAGCTTGTTCTATGGTGTAATTTTCTATTGTACATGGTATTACGAACATACCTGGATCCTTGCACTTCGGAGGAATCTTCCTTTGGAGAATAGCTGACACATTCTCTCCCATTATTACTTTCTCATCCCCCTTCAACCTGCGTTTGTTAGTGCATAAATCTTTAAGAAATTTTGCATACCTCGGGATTTGTCTGATTGCGTCGATTAGCGGAATGCTTATCTCGACTTTCTTGAATACATCCACGATCTTTTTTGCCTTCGTATCCTTCACTTTTGGTGTGAGTCGACTCGGAAATGGCAATGGTCGGGTCTAAATAGGTGCCGCAGGAATCTTCTTCTGCCGGAGTTGTGTCTCGGCCGATCCAGATGATTCTCGGCCGAACCTGGCTGCCACCTCATCACTTTCTCGGCCGAGACAGTTTTTCTCGGCCGAGACTTGCTGATCGTCATTTTCTTCAGTTTTGCCTCCGTTTTCGCCAATATCCTCATCTGAACTTTGCCCGGGCTTCTTAGGCTCTCCAAGCTCCGTTCCACTCCTAAGTGTAATTGCACTAACGTTCCTTGGATTAATCTCAGGCTGAGCGGGTAGTTTGCCGCTGTTTGCACTCTCCAATCGACTCACCGCGGTAGCTAGTTGACTCATTTGAGTCTCAAGAGTTCTGATGCTCGACTGGGTGTCTTTTTGGAACTGCAATGTGTTGTTGGCCAGGTTCTTGACAATGTCTTCTAGCGAGGATCTGGGTGATTGTTCAACCGACTGTTTTTGTTGGTACATACCCCGCGGAAAGCGGTTTGGCTCTCCCGATTGCTGCGGCTGATTCTGCTGTGGCTGATTTCCATACCTCAAATTTGGATGATCCCTCCATCCCGGATTATAGGATTGGGAGTAGGGGTCATACTTCCTTTGTCTAAAATTATCCGAGCCTACGGCGTTGGCATGGGCCTTCAACTCATTCCCTAGAACCTGGCACTCGTCGGTCGAGTGCTCCAATGTCTCACAAATACGGCAGGGCTTGATGACAGCTTTGCCCTCAGAGGCAACCTTTCTTACTAAAGTCGTCAATGCTTCCAATTTGTCTTCTATGGCTGAATCATTCATCTCCCTTACTGGCCTGAGTGGTGCGTCCCTGTACCCAAATTTTTGTGCATTCGCAGCCATCTTAGATATTAGTTCCCTTGCTGCTCTTGGAGACTTCTCAACTAGAACTCCACCACTAGCTGAGTCTATCATATTTCGATCTGCTGTTGACAACCCTTCATAAAAATACTGGATAAGTAGTTGGTCGGTGATCTGGTGTTGTGGACAGCTTGTCTCCAGCTTCTTCAATCGTTCCCAATATTCATATAAATTCTCCCCCTACAGTTGTCTAGCTCCACTAATCTCTTTCCGGAGGTTCGTAGCTCTAGAGGCGGGGAAATACTTCTCCAAAAACTGTCTCTCCATTTCTACCCAAGTGGTAATGGATGAAGGAGGCAAGTAGTAGAGCCAATCTTTGGCCAAATCCTTTAAAGAAAAGGGGAAGGCTCGCAACTTGATTGCCTCTTCAGTAACAGTGACGGGCTTCATACTCGAGCAGACGGTGTGAAACTCCTTTAAGTGCTTGTGGGGATCCTCACCTGAAAGGCCATAGAATGAGGGTAGAAGATGGATCAGTCCCGATTTGAGTTCGAATGTAGTGTTCTCTCCCAAAGTCGGGAAAGTAATGCATAAGGGCTGATGCGTGACTCCAGCGTTGGTCAGTTCCTTCATAGATTTTTCTTGTGCCATCTCTGCTAGTTCAGGTTCTGATTCAACAAGGATAGGTCATGTTTCCTCTTGACTCTATCTTGCTTGCCTCCGCAGGATTCGGTCTCTTCGCGTGATCTCTGGATCGAATTGCAAGTCTTTGTTACTGCGTGAACGAGTGATCATTCACCGCTGTAATAAGATACAAATGAACAAGTGAATGCCCAATGTATATAAAACAAAAATAATAATAATGGTTAATACTAATAATTTAATTAATTTCAACCGTTCCCCGGCAACGGCGCCAAAATTTGACCGCACTGTCGGGTGCAGTCAAATAAGATGATTTATTTCCTAACTATTCCTAACAGTAGCTAGAGCAAGTCAGGGTCGATCCCACAGAGAACAGGAATTAATCAAATAATTGTACTAACCAATTCTATATAAGTACTAATAGTATAAATATAATAAAGGGGAAATTTTGATTAGATTTAATTAACTAACGCAAAGAACTAAAGATGATTTAACTAGTGAATAGAAAGTATCCCGCCTTTAACCCAGTATCCCCCTAGCCTGAATATCCACGTAACTAATGCAACTACTTAACTAATTAGTTCTGAGACCCCTACTCCAAGAATTAACTGGTACGCTTAGCTAACCCTTGTTACCCCTTAAGTATAATTAATCCTAAGAACTTAGCAATTAATCCTATCCAATTAAGTAGTCCTAGGAGATGTTCGCTAGAACAATATTAATCAGACGCATAGGGAATTAAGGTAACGGAGTAGGTACGGTGTTGTACTCACGAATGCGGTACAAGTGACCGCGACTTTATGTTATCCTAGCGAGTAACCACTTTTTGCTACTTTTGGGCACAAACGCATAACAATTACGGATTATGAATTCATGACCTAGCGATAGCTATATGCCTATTACTAGGGTGATCAATCCACATAACAAACATATAAAAGATAGAGTAATCCAATAACACAAGTAATCTCAGAACATAATTAAACTAAGCAATTACTGAATCAATTACATAAATAACAGTCTAGGGTTCAACATAGTCAAAGACGGAAAAATAAACGCTTAGCCGATCATAGCGATCGCTAAGAACAAACTAATAAAAGAAAACATAAAACTATAAAACTATAAAACTATAAAACCCGAGTTGTTGAATCTTGAGTCTTCTAGTTCTTCAGAATTTCCAAGTCCGCGCTCTCGAATCAATGTCAAAAAGTAATTTTCGGACTTTTGGATCTTCTATTTATAGTCGAGGATGAATTAGGCTCAATTTGGGCCAGAAAAGGATTAATCCGCGCATGACTTGGGCTGGGCCACTGCCTGTCTCGGCCGAGAATTTTTGGCTCGGCCGACCTCCCTATAAAAGTGGCTCGGCCGAGAATATTCAACAGACAAGTTTTACGTCTTTTGCGGACCTTCAAGCTCGGTCGAGCTCCTCTGGCTCGGCTAAGACCAATTCCCAGCAAACTTGGATCAATTTTCGCTCGGTTTTTTACGTGCAATACTTGTTCTCACATCCAGTTAAGTCGAGTTCGACTTTTTGGTCTAATTTCACCTTAATGCTTCAAAACAAGTCAAACAACATTAATTTGTCCAATAATACCAATATGAGCATTACACGACTAATTATGCATGCAAATGTTATTAAATAGACAATTTAATCGACCTATTATGCACGCATAATTATGTGTACCAACAAGCAGGAGACGTGAGTATACAATAATACAAGGGCATATCATACAAGCAAGAGACGTGAGATCTTTTATTCCAAATAGTATTTCATATTGTATTCCAAAGAAGCCACTACATGCCATGTGTATAGGATGACATCATAAGTATACACATGACAGTTGGTGAAGGCTATAAAATACAAGATGTGAATAATCATCGATACTAAAACCTGAAATACAACTCTATGGATTACGTACTCTTACAGCCTAGGAGTGGGATTTTCATAGTCGAGTTAGGAACCCGATCCGACTCGTGCACCTTTTACCCGATCGCTCAAGTTAGGTAATTTATATGTCCTGCAAATGTTCAATTATATCCGCATTCGACGAACATCTATTAGGTTTTATTTAGTAGGCTTTCAATATTCGCTAGTTGTACGAGTACCTACCTTTAAAAAAAAAAAGGAAACTTCAACAATTGAACCTTTGGAGGTTAAACTTGAAGATACCCATTTTTTCCTAAACCCAAATTCCAAACTGAGGGTTCTCCACAAATTCGACCCAACAACTTGAAATTCGCCGAAACCCGTTCCGATCCTTCCTTAATAGAGCCTTATTATAACAATACTCGATAATTATTTATTACCTAATTGAGTAGGTCTTGGGTGCATCATGTGGACAATAGTATTATGGTGCACCACTTCCTTTATTTTATTAAAAAAAAAACGTAAAACATATATTAAATGGTAAAAATTGGGAGTCCAACTTTAGTACCCCATTGGTACCAATACCATTATAATTTTTTAACCGTTAGATCCAGGATAAATCCATCTCCACCGTTGATGATTTATCAATTAATAAGAAATGCAAAAGGGCAGTGTAGGCATTGCAGAAATTGTGGCTGCAGTATTAAGTTCACATTAATGAGATCAGCTTTTCTAGAAGCAATTACTTCATTCATTGTCATTTTCCCTTTCTCTGCCTTCAACCACCTTCTTGTTCTCACATTCCATTTCCTACAAAACCTCCAATTTTTCGATTTCCAGGTGAATTTTCGGGAAAAAAAAAATTCTATGCCCTCTGCCTGGAGTTTCTTCCTCAAACACCACCGGAGTGAACCGTCCCCAAGTTAATAATTCGTTTATGTTTTTGTTTTAACTCGTATAGGCAAAACAAGTCAATTAGCCCGAACAGGTTTTTATATTATCGAATACTTATCTGATTCAGTCAACTTAATTCGTCGCGGATCGCTATTGACCCGTATAAACTAAACGGGCCAATTAACCCGAACAAGTCACTTATTATCGAATACTTACCTATTTCGATCAAGTTTACTCGTCATGGGCCGCTTTTAAACCAGTATAGACTAAACGGGCCAATTATCCCGAACGGGACACTTATTGTGAAATACTTATTCATTTCGGTCAACTTAATCCATTACGTGTCATTTTTTGAACCGCATAAGCCAAACGGGCCAATTAGCCCGAACAGTTCACTTATTGTCGAATACTTACCCATTTCGGTCAACTTAACTCGTCACGGGTCACTATTTAACTTGTATAGGCTGAACGGGCCAATCAGTTCGAACGAGTCACTTATTGCAGAATGGGCCAATCAGCTCGAACGAGTCACTTTTTGAACTGTATAAGCCAAATGGACCAATTAGCCTGAACGGGCCAATTGGTGGTGAATACTTACCCGTTTCAATTAACTTAACTCGTCATAGGTCACTATTTGACCAATATATATTAAACGAACCAATTAGCTCGATCGGGTCGTTTATTGTTGAATACTTACCCGCATCGGGGTAATTTAACCCGTCACGGATCACTATCTGACCCATATAGGCTAAATGAGTCAATCCCGAACGGGTCATTTTTTGTTGAATGCTTACCCGTTTCGGTCAACTTAACTTGTCAGGGGTCAAATTTTTAACCAGTATAGGCTAAATAGACCAATTAGCTCGAACGAGTCACTTATTGTCGAATTCTTATCCGTTTCGGTCAACTTAACTCGTCTCGGGTCACGATTTGACCAGTATAGGCTAAACATGTCAATTAACCCAAAACGAGCGACTTATTAAGTTATTATCGAATACTTATCCATTTCGATCAACTTATCCGGTCACGGTTCACTTTTCAACTAGTACAAGTTGAACGGGCTAATTAGCCCGACCGGGTGTTATTGTCGAATACTTACCCGTTTCGGGCAACTTAACCCGTTGCTAGTCACTTTTCAACGACTATAGGTTAAACGGGCCAATTTTGCCCGGATTAGTCACTTATTGTGGAATACTTACTCATTTCTGTCAACTTAACCCATTACGGATCACTTTTTGGATCGCATAGGCCAAAGGGGCCAATTAGCTCGAATGGGTCAATTAGTTGTGAATACTTACCTATTTCGAGCAACTTAACCCATCAGGGGTCGCCATTTGATCCTTATAGACTAAACGAGTCAATTAGCCTGATCAGATTGTTTATTATTGAATAGTCCATATCGATCAACTTATCAGTTACGGCTCACTATTTGGCCCGTATATGCTAAACGGACCAATTAGCCCGAACATGTCGCTTATTGTTGAATACTTATCCGTCGCGGATAACTTAACCCGTCGCGGATCACTTTTCAACCAATATAGGCTAAACGACCCAATTAGCCCGAATTGGTCACTTATTGTGGAATACTTACCCATTTCGACCAACTTAATCCGTTGTGGGTCACTTTTTGAACTGTATAGCGGCATAGGCCAAACGGGCCAATTAGTTTGATCGAGTCACTTATTATCGAATACTTATCCGTATCGATCAATTTAACCCGTCACGACTCACTATTTGAATCGTATAGGCCAAACGAATCTCTTATTGTCAAATACTTACTCGTTTTTGTCATCTTATACTGTTACGAGTTGCTTTTTTGGACCGTATAAATTGTTAAATAAACACCAAAAGTTAATTAAACATAACCTTATAAAAGAAAAGGATAATACTTCGATTAATTAGACGTCAAAAACATTAATCATGACAAAACAAAAGTAAGACGAAAACAAAAAATAATCATCCATGCTAACTTAACAATATTCTACTATTCGATCTTGGAAATGGAAGGCAGAAAGTTCAACAAATTGATTTCGGTAGTGCATTAATGATCATTATTAATTAAAAGTATAAAAAATTATATTTAATATATATTATAATCATGAAATTATAAAAATATCCTCATTGGTACCAATACCCCATTGGTACCATAGAATCACCCAAAAATTGGTCACGGTCGTGACTAAATGTCGCGGTCGTGTCAACATGCATTATTGTTGATATTTGCATAAAGTATGTTTGATATTTACATAAAGTATGTTTGACAATTTCATAAAGTATGTTTGAGTCACAATTCCCCTTTCCAGTCACAACTGGTCGGGCCCGTGTGAACCGGGGTCAAACTGGACTAGTGCACAATAAGGCTATTGTGCACCTTGTGCACAAGAGTTTTTGTCTACCTAATTATAAGAGTGATAATATTTTAATACTCTTTTATCCTGGTTTAAACAACAAAGCATCCATGAACTAAGATCGTTTTTTCATTAAATAACTTAAATATAATGTTAAATATAATTTTTTCCAGTCTCTTAAGATCAAAATTCTAGTGTCTCAATTTGCTGTTCTTCAACATCTTTAATTAGCATATCTTATGTATGGGAAGCATTATATATAAGTCTAAATTAATCTATATATATAAAAGTAAAATGAAGGGCATTTGTGTCATTGTAACTTTCCCGCCTAAAATTTTAACAATAATTTGGCAAGTTTATGTTAATTTTGGTAAGTTCATATTTTCTTTCAATTTTTTAAAATGCAAATAACTTTTTTATTTCTAATCTATTTTTAATGTATAATATATTAAATTATTCGTTTTTTCACGGTGTTCAGTTTGACATACATATCACATATATCATAATGATATATTTGATTTGAAAAATAATTTTTTTATTGGCTATAATTGGGGTTATATTTGATTGTTTATTGTGAATTGGACTATACTGTTGGTTCTATGTTGCAACTAGAACGTAATAAAATAATCCTCTGATAAACAATATAAGTTAAGACTTTTCTTACAATGAATTAGTTTATTTTATTTGATATTAATATTTAATTTTTTTACTTATGTTATACCCGAGATAAAATATTTGTTTAAATAGTGAAACTCCTATTTTATTAAATTAAAGGCAAAAATTAATGTTTAATTTTTACAAATCATTTATTAAATCATTACATATATTATAATAAGAAGTATGAAAGCTTTATGCATATATATGTTTAAATATCATATACATTATTGAGATTATTTTTGTTACTTCTTCATATTTTTATATAATGTACTTTGTTACAATTATTTTATTAAATAAGTTTACACTTTGCAACTTAAATTATGACTTTTGTTACACTTTTCAATCTTTTCTTTTATGTATACCAACCTCAACTATATATTTTTAAATTTTGCAACCTTAAAAATACTTTGTCACACGAACTAACTACAACTGTGTCTTTTTTTACTCTTTGCAACCTAAGCAATTTTGATCGCATTAATTCATTTTATAACCAAAACGTATAATTTATTTGAATAAATTACCATACCAAATAAAACTTGAAAATATTCAAATATCTGAAAAACTCACATACTTTAAATAATCAATCTACTTTTGGATTTTATTTTGTTAATGCTAGGATTTACTCAAAATAAGAAGTATATGAGTATATCACCAAGTGAAATGTTACAAGTTGCAAATGATAATTTGATTTTTTAAAAAGAAACAATTAATTATTTATAGTTATAACTTGGAAAATATTTAGATGTATTAAGAAATCTACACATATATAAAAGCTACTCCCTTCGACCCAAAAAAACAAAGTGTCGCTTTAGATTTTTTTTTGAAAAACTAAGGATGAGTGGAAATGATAAGTATATCCCAACACAATCTATTTATATGTTTGTGGATTTAAGAAAATATAGTCAAGTAAATTAAATAGGTTGCTTATGGTACGCAAGATTTGAAGAATTGTGTTTTTCTTTCTTTAGTTGCTAAAAGACAATTTTTTAACAATTTTATTTTCTCTAAAGCGGCACATTTTTCAGACCAGAGAAATATAAGTGAGTTAAAATTATAAATTGCATTTTTCCACCAAAAGATTTTGTGTTATTTATGGTTATTTGTACAAGTGTCACCTTTTTTTTTTGTTAGTTCATTTTTTTCCTTTTGCCCTTCTTTCTAAGAAAAATCATTTTTTCCATTTTTAAGTAAATTATTATTTTTTTTTTTTTTTTTTTGTCTTAAACAATTTTTGGGTATTATATATGAAATTTATCATCTTTTTATGATCTCTAATTTTGAGTACTTATTGTGGATGTTTACTGATGTCATATTTAGGCTGCAAATACAAATTAGTTAAACAATCCTGTTAAAAAATATATTTTATTTTATTTTTTAAATAATTTAATTTATTTATTTATTTTATTTATCTTTTATTCTATAAATTAATCTATATCTATACTAATATATATATAAATGTGTGTGTGTGTATAATAAAATAAAATGGAGTCAAATATGTAAAAACAATCATAGTGTTCAATTGCAAATCAAACATTTTCAAGGATTTTATTTATGCATGTGTCCCTAAAGATAAGTTGTTATAGTATCAACATTCTATGACTTTGTTTCTTTGTCAACAACTTCTTTCTATTTTTTAAAGTGCCAACAAGTTTTTTTTTGTTTTTGTTTTTAATCTGTTTTACATATAATATATCAAATTAATAATCAATTCACCTTCTTTAAGTTGAATTATATTTTAAGTCTTTTGTGGATTAGACTATGTATATAGTGAATTAGATTATATAAAAATAAATCAATTGACAAATTTTAACAATAAAAATATAAGATTATTCAGAAAGAAAAATCTTATTTTCTTATAAATTATCAATGTACTTTATCACTATCTTATCTTTTTTTTAAATAAGTTGTGTGTCATTATTATTTGTATTTTTTTCCAACAAATTTAATTAATTGGACTATTTGTAGTTATTCGCATAGGTTAATAAGGTATGTTTGAGTTTTTAGAAAACAATAAAATAAAAGTAAGCATTTTTATTTGTTATATTTAATATTTATTTTAGTTGTATCAATAACAATATTTTTTATTCATAAATTATAAGTATATATTTAATTCAAAAAATTAGGAGAGAAAGGAATATTTACACTATTTAAAATTTTACTATAATCTGATTCAAAATTTTAAAATATTTATTTTATCAAGTATACAATATTTACATTTTTAAATAGTAAAGCAATATAAAATTGAATTTAGTTAAAATATTATTTTACTAGAAGACTTTCGTGAATAGTACGGGACTAATACTAGTAATTAATGATAATAAAATTATAAAAAGTACAACTCACCAAGCTGAAATTAGACATCCAAGAATCGTCATCAGAGGAGGTAAGACGGAAAAAAATTCCGTTGACTTTTTTTCGATAATTTTGTTGGTTACAGTCCTGTCAACCAAAATAAATTTCATGTACCAAATAAAGAATAAAGACTGTAATTCCTGCTAAGCGTAAATGCATTTCTTTTTCTTTTTTAAGAAAAAAATCATCTGAATAGCTTCAAACTTTAACGAAACTTTTTTGTCATACTGTGAGATCTGCCAAATTCAAATAACTTAGGGTTTGCTTGATTGCAAATCATCAATATTAATGACAATGCATATAAATGAGAGCTCAACATACTATGGAATGAAATTGGGGGAATTGTTAATAAAATCAGGTAATGATTAACTTATTTATTATGTATCAAGCACCATAAATTAATGAGAACGAGTCCTCCAACCAACCAGGCCCTTAAATTTGAAAACGGTACAGGATTGCAGTGAGAAAGGAGTATTAAAATACTACATTTTATGTAATTACTAATTCTAATAGATATTCCGAATATTAAGTAATATTTTAGTTTTAGATTTATTCAGATGTATGTCTAATGTTCTCATTTTTTCTTTATGTTCTCGATTTCAACTTTGACAAATAAACTTGGGAAATTGCATGACATTTTTTTTTTTTTTTTTACTTTAGAACTTTTATTTATCAGCTTTAATTATATAGATCATTACTAGAATCAAAGGTTTCTTGACACCACAAGTTTTAGATTGAAAAAAAAAAAAAAAAAAAAAAAAGAGAGTGATCACAAAAATATTTTTAGTAACCACGTGTCTACAAGTGGTTACTATATGATAGCCACTTTTAGTAAGATGTAAAAAAAAAAAATTGCAACTACTTTATAGTTACTAATGTATTTGTAAATATATTTTGCAACTACTTTATAGTTACTAATGTATTTGTAACTACAAGTAGTTGCAAAAGAACTTGTCCTAATATTGTACTCCCTCCTCTTTTTAATTGATCTTTTAGCTTCTTAATAATTTTGCGAATTAATTGATCTTTTAGTTATTTTTCACCATTTCTCTCAATTTTGTCCCTGTGCCAATCCTAAAATATCTCTTACTTTTCAATTTTGATTTTATCAAATCTTATCTACTGTGGGTACATTTGGAAAAAAATTGAACTCTTAATTATTTCACCCATTTCTAAAATATCGATTAAATTGAAATGGATGGAGTAGCAAATATTGATTAAAATTGTAAAAACTACTAATTGTTAGAAACAGCGTTATTTTTAGTAAACACTATAGTTGCAAAAAATAGTAGCGGCAAATACAATTTGTTTTCTTGTAGTGAATATAGATATTAGTAATGATAATTGTAATTAGTAAATGTATATATTAAATAATGTAAATGTATATATTAAAATTCCTTATATTGAGTTTTACAACAGAAAAAGAAGTCCCAATATATACGTATTGTTAAGTTATTATGCTAATATAATAGAAAATCATTTCGACTTTAAAAAATGGAGTATAGGGTTTCACAATTGAAATGATTTTCTTTTACGTGAACATTTTTTAATAAACGATTCATTTTTTAAGAAATATGGTATATAGTAAAATAGAGAGATTGGAAGGAGAAAGTGACAGTCCAGCCAGAAAAACGAAAGCTGCAGAAAAAGGTCCTGTATCACAACAAAATATAAAGGAATAGAATTATAGAAGACAAAAAGATAATAACCATAGATTCGATTGGACCCAACCTGGTATCGGATTCTCCATAACAACTCAAACTTTTGAGGATTAGAGAGGGAAACCTAATTTTTTGCTTGTAAACTAACAAGTGTAAGCACCAAAGGAAAATGGAAATTGCCAAATTTGGGAGCAACAAGTGGTCAAACAAGTTGGCTTCATATATATGCAAGCATGACCAAATAACTCGTACAATACTTCCCTATGTTTTTTCTCTGTAATTTTATGGTGAAAAATTGTGAGTATTTATTAGACTTGCAAACTTTTTATTGTTTGAGATGTCAATAAGGGCCAACCCAGTCCTATCGTCTCCAAGCCTTCAAAAGCCCCAGCCTCAAGGGCTAGAGCAAAAAAGGCCCTGACACTATAAGGACCTTGAAAATCTAGGCTCGGCCCTAGTCCTAAAGGGTCAGGGCCGGATCGGGCTAGGGTCAGGCCCTATAAGTTCATATTTTCTTTTTCTTTCTCATCGTCCTTAAACATCATAATCAAATCTTATTTCATCAACGAAAAGGTTAATAAAAAAAATTCCAAAATATAAGCATCGGAATCTCATTCTCTTTATCTATTTAAATATAGGGTTTTAATCAATCAAGAATCTGAAAGATAGGTCAACTATAACTTTGGGTTCCGAAAGATAATTTCTATCAATCTAGGGCCTAAAAGATTTGAAACTATCAATGGAAGACCTATAAGTTTAAAATCATTAGAGGGCCTGTTTGGAAAATTGTGAAACCCACAAAATAAAATTGTCTCGAAGTGACGTCAAAAGTCTTTCACTATATTTTTTAAAAAAAAAAAATGTAATTTTCTATAGTTTCATATTTGAAATTGGTAATTTAATTAATTTTTTTAAAACTTCTGTAATTTCGTTTTTAAGTCATACGCAGTGAAATCATTTTTTTTCTTTTTAGATAAAGTTTGTACTTTCCTTTTTGAGTTCATAATATTTAAATTCATGTAAACATATTTCACTAAATATTTTTTTTTACTTATATAAATACCTTTTTTTTGTTTTGTATGTTTTAAAAAACATTGCAAATTATTTAATTATTTTTAGATACATCATGATTAAAAAAAATGTATTGAAATACTTTTGACGTATATTTTTCTACTTATTATTTCAAGATAAGTTTATTTTTTGGATTCTGCAATTTCAAGATAATTTTGGATTTATGGGTCTTCCATTGATAGTTTCAAATCCTTTAGGCCTTCGATTGATAGAATATCTTTCAGAACCTGAAGTGATAGTTGACTTGCTTTTATTTCTGAAGGATTTAGTACTTGGCGTAAGAAATAAAGATTAAGAGAGCATGTTGGAGACCATAATAGTGATCACAACAAATGTAGACTTGCTTGTCAAAGTTTGATGGATCAAGCTCCACATATTGAAGCATCTTTTTCTAAAGTATCAAAACACTCAAAGACTGATTATCGATGTAGATTAAATGCATCAGTTGTTGGCTTGCGTTATCTCATTATGCAAGGATAAGCATTTCGAGGAGATGATGAGTTAGAAAATCATTAAATAATGGAAATTTTGTTGAACTTCTAAAAGTTGTTGCTTCGTGTAATGAGGGAATAAATAATGTTGTTTTGGATAATGCTCCTGATAATCAAAAGCTCATATCACCTGAGATTCAAAGGGATATAATAAACGCGGTTGCCATTGAGACGAAATTTTTATTATTAAGGATATTGGAAGTGAATTTTTCTCCATTTTAGTTTATGAGTGTCGTGATGTATCAGTCAAGGAGCAAATGGGGGTTGTAATACGTTACGTGAATAAGAGTGGTTATGTCATTGAACATTTTCTTGGTCTCGTACATCTTAGTGACACATCTGCAACCTCACTTGATAAATGTATTAATTCTTTGTTCTCAACTTATGGTTTAAGTATTTCTGGTTTTAGGGGTCAAGGTTATGATCGAGCGAGTAATATGTGTGGTGAATTTGATGGGTTAAAAAGTTTAATACTAAAGAAGAATTCTTCCACTTATTACGTCCATTGTTTTGCTCATCAACTCCAGCTCACACTTGTTGCTAGATGCTGCCAAAAATCATGCAATCGTTGGCTCATTTTTTAATATTGTGACACATTTATATAATATCGTTGGAGGTTCTTGCAAGCGTAGAGATATGTTTCGAGAGAAATAAATGGAGAAGTTCATTGAAGGAATTGCAAATGATGAAATTAATCAAGAGGATTGAATCAGGAAGTGACATTGAAAAGAGCAGGGGATACAAATTGGAGTTCTCATTATGGTACTATCATTAGCTTGATGTAATTATTTTCTTCCATCGGTGAGGTAATTGGGTATGTTGTTCACTAAAGTTTCTGAATTTTGTACCAAACACGAGATAGGTATGCTTGACATGAATGATGTATATGCAGCTCCTGGAAGACTAAGGCGTAATGTTGAAGACATGACTTACGTTCATTATTGCCGATTTGAGCTATTTACTTCAGTGATTGACAAGAAAGCCATAGTGCTTGATGACCGTGTTAATGAAATGAACACATAGTTTCTTTTTTATATGGCAAGTTTGGATCCTAGAGACTCATTTTCTCTTTTTGACAAAAGAAGTTGCTTCATCTTGCAAAATTTTATCCATCTGAATTTTCTGAAGTTGCTTTACATGAACTTGAAACTCAATTAGAGAACTTTATTTTTTATGTGCGTTTGGATGATAACTTCCCTAAAGTGGAAAGAATAGGAGGTCTTGCTCAAAAGATGTTTTCCACAAGAAAACATGATGTTTTTCCATTGGTCTTACCAATTGTCACTGCCACCGTGGAAAGGGTGTTTTCATAAATAAAGATCATCAAAAAGTTCACTACACAACCGAATAGGAGACAAAATTTTGAATGATTGTTTGGTAGCATATATTGAAAAAGATGTGTTTAAAGATGTTAGCAAGAAAGCTATCATGCAACGATTTTAGAATATGAAAAATAGAACAAAGATGTTATAATATACTTGATTAAGTTTCTCATTTTGAGTGTTATTGTATTTAAGTTAATATTTTTTACTTTATTATAACTTATGTTATTTATAGTTATAATTCTACAAATGATTTAAATCATTTAGTTTTACATTGGTGTTTGTCGGTCCCCACGTGTAAATCCTGGTTCTGTCACTATATACATATATATGTATGCATGTATATATGTATGTATGTATGTATGTATGTATGTATGTATGTATGTATGTATGTATGTATGTATGTATGTATGTATGTATTTATGTATGTATGTATTTATGTATGTATATATGTGTGTAATTTTTGGACTCCAACACAATATATTTAAGAACCATAACATACTTATTGAAAGAGATGTAATACAATATATTAAGAATAATAGCATATTTATTAAGAAAGATCGAATACTCTTTTTCTAAAGAGTAGAAAGCAACAAAAAATAAGGGCCAACACCATTAACAGAAAATGTGAATGTAATATTATAGAAGAGACAGTAAACTTTAGAGGAAAGGAACCGAAAGTGTAAAGAATACGTGAAAAAATGTTGATTGAATAAAGTTCTAAATTTATTTATGTGATAAAGCCCTCAGAGCTAGCCCTACCCTATCCCGGCCCAAGCTTTAGTAGGCCCCATGGCCCAAAAGAGCCAGAGTAAATGACCTTTAGCTATATGGGCCTGTAAAACTAAGGCCTCATCCTTGTATTTTTATGGTCGGGTTAGGGATGACCCTCATGACCAGATCTATTTTGAGATCTCTAGTTTGAGTCTAATAGATTAGGTTTTGATACAAAGTTTGACAGAATGTGTATGAATTTAAAAAAAGAAAAGGTAACAATGCCATAAAAGAAAGTGCACAAATGGCATTTGGTGATGAAATTGAGAATTTGCGTAATATTATAATCTCTACTTTTTTTTCTTTGCCCTTCTCTTGAGTCTTGAATAGTATGTATAGGCACATAAAATTTTGTTCCCAATCAAATGGTGACATATGGAAAGTGTTATATAAAATATTAATTTAAATCTGTTATTTGTATTTTAAAATTATAATATTTAAAGTAAATAGTTAAATAATTGATATTCAAAATATATTTTATGAATCAATCAAATGTTGCTGGCATATATCAGTTCTCAGTATCAAATCTTACTAATATGGAAGTAAATTACCAATGCTTTTGGTAATGAAATAAAATCATACTACCATTGTTTTTTTTTTTTAGTTGTCATTCTAGGTTTTTTGCTTTGATTTTTAATAGTTGTCATTCTAGGATTTTTTTCACTTTTTTTCCAATACTAACCCTTTAGTAAAATCTCTAATTATCTCCTACCATATTTTAATTTTCCTACATTCCTAATACTGCTAGTGATTAAAAATGAAAGTCTTCTTTTCCTTCCTTGATGGAAAAAAAAAGTCTTATTTTCCTCTATTGCAGTTGGCAGTAGATTTTTGCAGACCCACAATTAATAAAAAGAAAATCCTATCTTTCTTCTAATAAATGGAAGAAGAAGATGCAACAACACATCTTGATGCTATTGTGGAGGTGAAAGATAAAGAATCAGAAAATGTTAATGCACATGGCGACGATCAAAACGATGACCGCGCTTTTGATTTTCACAAGTTTTACGTAGATTAGGGAGAGCTCCATGACAATCGAGAGATTCAAAAATTAATTCTCATTATGCTTAAAATAATTTTTCCAAAGTATTTCTAAACCGAGAGTCGGTGATGTTAAATAATTGCAGTGTAATTTTTATTCCAGTAAAAAAAAATTGATGTGTTTAACTTTTATTCGAGTTAGTAAGATTATTGTATTGTTATTGCCAGTTAAATTGCAGTAGTACTTTTTTCAATTTTCTTTCAAAAGGGGAGATTTATTTGCTTGTATGACTAATTTAGTGAACTAAGATTGTAAAATGGGACAGGTGATATGAATTTAGTAGTAGTACTACTGGAGCGTAGTATACAATGCTATGTGCTATTCATAATTCTATGCCTTCTAATCTCATATTGCTGGAAGTATATATCATGTTGCAAGAATATATCATGCTGTAAGAATTACTTTATTAAAATATCATGATGCAATAACTAACCCGATTTCATGAATATTTTACAAATTCATACAGTATTGCTTTGTCCAACTATATGCATGGTTGGGGAGAAAACAAAGAACTGTATGGACAAATAAAGGTGATTTGAAAAATATGAGAATAATTAATTTCAAAAATATAAACTGGTGTATACACAATGCTACAAGCTTAGAAGAAAAAAAAAAGAATTCTTAATGTCTTAATTTTATTTAAATTTTAGAAATCACTAAGTATGATGAGATGAAGAATCGGACAACATGCATATAAAAATCTACTAGTATCAAGGATAATTTAACACTAAATACATAATTGCAGTCTAAACCATTACTAGAAAAAGTATGCTAATATATTCATCACATTTTGTACAAGGGCAAAATCACAATTAATCTGTGTAGGGAGACGACCTTCTTTCTCGAGAGCTGCTTTATTAACATGAGGGATTTTTTACTTGTTAGAGCCTCCAACCTCATAATATCTTGCATGCATAGTTGTTGAGTGAGAAAATTATGGTTCACCTTTCTGGTAGGACCGTCATCAAAAGATTTCTGAACTGCATGGAGAAGATCTTCGATTTTCTTTGGACACAATTTATGTTGCATTGACTAAATGGCGCTAAAAATTGCAAGATCCAAAATATTTAAATCGGGTGAATTCGGTGGTTGACATATAATCTAATGTCGAAATTGGTTTGTGTAGCGGCTATTTGAAACTCATTGTCATTTGGACCAACATGAACCCTCGCATTATCTTTTTGGATGAAGATGGTTTTTTCGAAATCCTCTATCGGCCACACAACTTGAATTTTAGGTATAACTTTGTTAATCATATATTCTTTCATGGTCTCGCTATTGACAGAGGTCATCGGTTTTAACTCCAAAGTCCCGGCATCTCTGTTTCTACTACTTCTCTGTGCTGGTTGCATGGTAAGAAAAGGAAATACTCCTATTTTGCCAGGAAAAAAAACTTTATTTCCTTCGTAATCATACCTCGGCCGAGCCATAGCCACTAGGAACGTGACTTTTCCAATAAAATTTTTATTCTGACAAATGCGCAGTGGCTCTTCTTCACCGGGAAGTAAATAAAAGTTTTCACGCATTTTGGTCATGTAGAACCATTTCGAGTCTTTGTACGCCATATTGTACATACTTTTGAACTTCGGTTCATGGGGTAAACTGTTTGGATCTAGCATAGATATGCAAAACTGTAAACGTTTTCTTCTATGTTCTTCTTTCAAATATGGTTTAAGGGTGTTTGAGTGGCGCCGAAAGAGGCATTGTCTCACCATTTTGAACAATGTTGAATAGTGAACATTTAACAAACTCGCAAGGGTCCTCAAATTTGTTCATTCTTCTGAAGGTATTGTGACAACTTGGTTTGTGTCAATCTGAATTTTTTTTCTTCCACATCTTCCCTTTCTATGAGACACATCAATTGTTGTTCCAGTTGGAGTATGTTTACCTCTTCGCCAGACTCGGTTTACTGTCGAAGTAGGAATAGAAAATTGATCCGCAACCTCTTTTATTGAATATTTCTTCAATTTTTCATTCACACTTCTCGCCAATAAAGCAGTATAAATTGCCCATCTTTGCTCAATAGATAATTCTTTTCTTTTTTATTTAGTCGTGGTGCTTAAGAATTTTCTGCAAATTAAAATGAAAGAAACTAAAAAGCAAGCATCATTTTTGTAAATACTACACTAACATTGATAAACAAAGAGAGTATTAACCGTAGTAGTGTTAATTTATAATAAACATGCCTTCGACATTGCAAAGACATCAAACATCATCTCTATAAACACCAAACAACAAAGAAAAATTCAAAGTAATAAACTTATCATACATTATTTCAATAAACATCAAACAGTGTTACCTTTTCAAATATTATTTTTATTTCTGTTTTAAAAGTCTTCATCTCCATCTGAATATACCCCGTCTAGACATTAGACGGTCCTTGACCGCCTACGTTTTTCTTTGACTCCTCCCCACCTGACCCCATTTAGACTCAATTAACCCCACCTAGACCCTAATTAGATGATATACATTATTATGCCGCCCGACTAACATTAATTTTATAAACATCAAAATGTAGCATCGAACATTAAACTGATTTTCAACATCTAACATTGAACATTAAACTGTAATAAAGCATCAACCATTAACAACATTTTTTATACTCATCAACCACTATTAAGCATTACGTTTACAAAATCTTTTATAAACATCAAGTATTATTTTAATAAACATGAAGCGAGTTACATCAAAGTAATAAAACATGAAATCTCATTTTTATGAACACAAACAGTTTTAACTAATCATTTGCATAGATGCAACAGTGTTGAACTTATAAAATAAAAACCATGCAAACAAAAGTAAAAATACAAGCAATCGAAAAACTGTACGCACAATATTTTTTATCAATAATAAATAATTAGAGCGATAATGAATGTTACCTGGACCATTATTTAAGACAACTTCATTTTCTTGTTGTAGTTGATCAACATCCTACTCAAATAGTGGTGTATCAAACTCTTGATATGGGTTAACGTTAAGATCAAGTAACAGTTTTGTATAAAAACTGCTAGAGCAGTCAACTATAAGAGATGCAGGAAGTCCAAAGAACAGAGACTCACTGCATAAAAACTGCTAGAGCAGTCAACTATAAGAGATGCAGGAAGTCCAAAGAACAGAGACTCACTGCATCACTGCATAATGACTATCATTGAATCACAAGTACTAAAAGGGCGAAGAATAGTCGAACTCTCTAGATGTCTAATGACATAACAATTATAGTCACAAAATGCTATATATGCACCAAGAGTTACTAAAACATTGTTAAGTAAAGATACTGGTGTCAAAGATAAACATTTAGAAACTACCTGTGAGAATGGAATTAAATTTATTATAATACTTCTAATTAATGTGAAGAAAAGCACATCTTAGAGAAATTAATGAGTCAATCTAGTGGCATGTACTCCACTACTATGATGATCGATGAATCAAATATTGTACCAAAATGGACTTTGGGACACAAACTAATATGTTGTATTCTACAAGAACTTTGGGATGCGGACTCATATGTTGCTACCAATACGGACTTTAAAATGCTGACTCGTGTAGGTTTTGGTACAAGGGATTTAGACATTCAAGTCATGACATGATGATCCATATTTAAGAAATTATATGGACATTTTTTCTTTCGAATGAAATACAAAAGGGATGAAAATCTGGTACGATGTACAGTGTCAGTGCTAATTATATTATAACAAGTCAATGCTTTCTAAAGTACTAAAAGCATGACAAACATCCCACCCTACCTCATTAACTGTTTTAGGGCACATCACTCATTCTACCAAGCCTATTATTTAGCAATAAGCATGATACGAGACTTTTATGTGCCAGATATATAAGTAAGACAATCCATTCTTACAAAAGAACACAATATATATATATATAAATATATATATATATATATATATATATATATATATATATATATATATATATATATATATATATATATGGACCTATCAAACCAGAAAGCGAGCCATTAAAGTATATATAGTTCTGGTAAATGCTTTGACACGTTAATTGATTACTATATTATTGTCCACAACAAATGTTGCATTTGAAAAACTCCTAGAAAATAATGTATAAGGGCTCACCACCCTCACTTCATAATGTTTATAAGACTTGTTAACACTAGAGAGTTCTCATTCATTATAAGGATTTGATGATTATTGCATATCTCTCAGGATCAATGTATAGCATCCTTTAACTCATGCGCACACACAAAAATGGTCTCACATAGCCACCATCAAAAGGATATAGATGGAGGATTAGACATTGAAATGCGTATTAAAATGCCTATCAGATATGGGGTTATGCAATATCGTTGCAACTTTACTTTATTATCTCAGACCCACTGCTAATCAATAATTTATGCGTACCAGTTGGTAACTGGATTTAGCCTGATGTTTTTACATTTACACATATTTGGTTATGCAGTATGTGTGCCTATTGCGCCCCCACAGCGCACCAAAATGGGTCTTTAAAGACGATTAAGTATTTATGTTGGATATAGATTCCCAACTATTACACGTTATTTGAAACCTTTGACAGGCGAGATCTATTTACCGCTTGATTGGCAGATTGTCACTTTAATGAGATAGTCTTCCCGTCGTTAGGGGAGATAAGAAAAAGAATTTTCTAAGGGAACGACAGGAAGGGTTTCCCAATATGTCTCATTAGGATCCCCACACTTCATAATGTAAAGTGAAGTAAAAATGAATTATCGATCTTCAAAGTATGCAAGATTTGGTTGTTGATGCATTTGCTAAAATTGCTAAAGTGACAAGATCATATATACTAGTTGCAAATGTGCCTATAAAGTTAAAAAGTCCCCATTAAGGGGCACAACACCGCAAATAAAGGTGTTGCAACCACACTTGGTGGAGGTGTGGTTGAGGCCGTGGCTCTCAAAAGGAAATGGAGGATGCCACGTGGTTCGATGAACAACTGCTCAAAGAAGGAGGAAGATGTGGCACAATTTGGATCATCAATAAAAAGAAATGCTCTCAAATTATCTTTAATTAATTATGTCCATGAATCATCACTGGAGAACGTTCCAAAGTTTAATATGATTCTAGAGATAATGAGAGTGCATGTGAGTTAATGAAAAAATCTTTCACGTGCATTGATGATGTATTTATTGTTGTTCAATGAATTATAGAACTCAACAAAGAGCATATTGGCCTATATGGAATCAATCCAGGTAGAACTCGATTCTATGACAGAATAACAGGTATTTGGTTTGGTAGTGCTAACCTTACCAAGTGTAAAGCCTGTAGGACATAAAATATGTTTTTTCAGTAAGCATAGTGAGAAGAATAAGTCCTGAGATGCAAAACTTGCCTTAAAGTACAAGGTTTTCTCACAAAGCCCTGGAATTGACTACGAGGAGATATTCTCCCACAACGGACGTCATAACGTCTTATTGATAAGTTTCCGAAGGATTGAAAATGCAGCATACTTACGTGGTTACAACATATCTCTTTGGGGATCTTGTTATTATGATATGTGTAAGTGTCAGGTGGACTTGCATTGCCCAACTCAAGTAACTCTAGACCACAGAGTGCATTTACAATATTAGATTGAAATGCTCGCTTTGATTGAAATAAATCTGGACGAAAATGGCATAGCCGTCAGAGTGACTACTTGATTTGGAAGGGAAAGAACAAGTAGTATTGCACCTATGTATTTATAAAGAAAACGATTTCTATATTTGCAACTATAGCAGCTTCTGTCGATGTTAAGGACATAATGGGTACTCTTAAAGAAATAAGAGATACCATGATGTATTTGAAATCTAAATTGAGATAAAGCATCATGGGAAAACTCACTGACTTTGTGGAATATTAATTCCTTAGTTTGCATATATCCAAAAGATTATCAGGGGATTTCACATGGATAAAGTGCAATCTATTAGCACTCCTATGATTGGTTGAAGTGTGGACATAAGGAAAGATCCATTTGAGTCCAACGGAAATGACGAAGAGCTGTTGGGAGATGAAATTCCCTACTTAATTGAAATGTGCACATTATTGTACAAAAAGCTCAATGCACTCAACCATGTATTACTTTCTCAAAGAACATGTTGGTTATATTTTACTCAGGACAACGCAATATCAATTGAATGATATCAAATAGTATTTTGACATATGAAAGAAATCATTGACTCATATTTGTTCTTCCCATATTAGAGACAAGAGAGATTACAAATGAAATTGTAAACTCTAAAGAAAATGTCAAATGTTCTCATATAGAGAGATAAACGGATTACAAAAGAATATGTAACTCCTAAATAAATATTGAAGCTACCCCTTAATACGAAATACTAAATACTACTTTGGTTGGTTTAGATGTTGGTTATCTTATTGGCCAATGTAAAGGTCATTACCAAACCGATTATGTATTACCATGAGGAACACGACGAAAACTTGAAGATCATTCGATCACAACTACTCAAGCGACATCATCACATCACTCACGGATGATATCTCACGAAGTTCATTAACCTATATGGTTAAAGTATTAGTGACTTGAGCTATATCACTGCAGAGCCTATTCGAAGTTATGTAGATGAAGTCATTTGCAACAAACAGATGGATTATGCTACACATATAAGGTGACGAGACCAATCATGTATCGCCAACAACCTCATAATATCCTCATGATTTATGTAAAATTGAGGATGAAGAGATTTTCAAAACTCTCTTGATAGATGTACGCATCAAGGGAGAGATGTAGACTTCAGGGGGAGTCTCAACAAAGGTGCGTTGCACTCTTTTCCCTTTCGACCAAGGTTTATTTTTCCCACCGGGTTTTGTTACTTGACAAGGTTTTTAACGAGGCAACAAGTTATGCACTAATTCCCCTTTGACCTGGCACAAGGGGGAGTGTTGAAGGAAAAATACAATTAGTGTGCCTTCGTCAAAAGTAATTGATGAAGGACAATTTAGGTATTCACTAAATAATATGTAACTGTGGAACCCTTGTATTTGACACCTATATAAAGGGATCTGATGAATAGGAGAACCTTAATTATTCCGTATTTTTTTTTCTTCTCTATTTCCTATTTATTACTATTTCTACTACAACAGAAAAAAAAAAAATTTAATTTTAGGAAAAGACAAAAAAAAAGATGGAGAAGACACACGTCTCCCCTGTTTTATAGGATCTCTTTTAATATACAATAAGAAAGTAAGACTAACAATGGTACGAATTCTAGAGCAGTTTTAAAAAGATACAACAAAATAAAAATTACGCAAAATATTATGAGAGCTACATATATTGCAACTCTGTTTAGTATTAAAAGGTTGATATCATCGTCTCAACCCAAAATACAATCAATTTATCATGGGGGACAGCACCAAATTATAGAATACCCACTGGGCCTAACCATTCTCTTTTTTCCCGTTAGGCTCGATTAATGGGCCCAACCTGCTCGCTCTATGGCATTAGACTATTTGGTAGTTGGTTCGGTAGACAATTTGGTCAAACCAGAGTTTGGGTTGGATACGCTTTTGTTTTTAGAATAGGTCTCTTGTGTATCAGTTGCACGGATTTTTATATTTATGTAATTCGAGTAACGGATCAAAATATTTTACTATTTATGCTTAATAATATTATATAAGATGAATAAATGTATCATGTTGAAAATATAACACGATTTATGCTTAAAGATATTACATGTCCTGAAAAATATCGCGATTTATACTTGAATGTATTAGATGTCCTGAGTAAAGTTATTGCAATACATTTACTGAGGACATGTAATACATTTAAACATAAATTATAATAACCAATCCGAATTACAACGTACAACTAGTGCACATGACACTTTATCTATATTTTATTACTATTTCTTCTAACAATTGATTTTCGGTTCGATTTTGAAATCATGAATACATACATGCTATGCGAAGTGGGCCTTATAAATATGACTAACATTAATTCCAATATATCGTCAACCAAAAAATAAATAAAAATAAATTCATCAAGAGTGTGCCATCAAATTAATAGGTACTTGTTTTCCGTACATTGGAAAATTGGGGATGGTCTAGAATCCTTGAACTCTTAATACAAAATTAAGAGTGTGCCATCAAATTACAAGGTTCTTAGAAAAATAATTACTTTAATATCACTTTATAATATTTAATTTAGAGTTAGATTGGAGATGGTGTGCAGCTCAATAAACACAATTGGTAAAAAGTAGAGGTAAGAGTTTTTCCAACTATGCTGCAAACACACTTTCCACAATAACATTGTAAAGTGTGGTTTGGTATGAGATAATACATGGTCTGCAAAATTTTCGTTTCTTTTCCATTATTATTGTTACTACTCTCGTGCGATGCACGGTAGTATGCTAATAAAGTAACATTTTATCAAAAATTAAATATTACGTAATTTTATTATTTTAAAATACGAACATTGTATACTTTATAGAATACATATTTCCAAATCTTGAATTATATATAGTTAAATTTTAAATTTCGTAAATGTTTATGTCTCCCGTGAAATTTTTGTATTGAATATAAACTTATTATTTATGTATAAATTATTATTATGGAATAATATGACAAATAAAACACTTGTTTTAAAATGAATCTTTTTTTTTTAACTCATACATCCCTTTAGTCGGTCTGGATCCTTCTTGACCTATGCGAATAACCACAAATAGTCTCATTAATTACATAAGTTAAAATAAACACAAATATAATAACAGCAACCTTGTTAAAAATAATAAGATAAGAAAACAAAATGAATTGAACAATTTATATGAAATCCAAATTTTCTTTTTAAATAATTCCTTATTCTTAAAAATAGTCCATTGTTCATTATTTTATAATTTAATTTCCAATATAAACTACCTGATCCACAATATTTTAAAAAAAAAACTAATGCAACACAAAAAGGTGAAAATTTATCATTTTTATATATTATATGTAAATATAGATTAGAAACAAAAAATTTGTCAGTGTTTTAAAAAATAAAAAAATAGTAATTGAGTAAGAAACAAATAGATAGAATGATGACAATACAACAACTTATCTTTCGTGATATATACGTGAATAATATTCTTGAAAATGTCCGACTTGCAATTGGACGGGAAAATAATTTTTTTAACATATTTGACTCCATTTTATTTAATTAGACAAACACACATATTTATATGTATATTAGTATAGATATAGATTAGTTTCTCAAATAAAACTATGATAAATACATTAAACTAAGTAATTGAAGTACTTATAATAAATACATTTTTAAAAAAATAAATTATTTAACCATTTCTTGCAGCCTAAATATGTCACCAATAAACATGCACAATAGGTATTGACATCAACCAAATAACCAATCAATATACAACGTTATTTTATTTAATATAATATCATACTTTTAGATATATGATATGGATGTCGAATAAAAAATCATTAAAATTAAGATGATTAATTTGATATATAATATGTAAACAATGATTAAGATGTAAAATAATATTTGTATTTAAAATTTGGGAAAAGGGCTTTTTTAGAAAGAAGAAAAAAAATTAAAAGTTGGCACTTGTACAAGTAACCATAAATAACATAAAATATTTTTGTGGGAAGACGCAATTTATAATTTTAACTTTCTCAAACCTTTTGTATATGTGTAAACTTTTTTAATATCTTTAAATAAATTTTCAAGTTCTATAAATATTTAATTTTTTTTTTTTAAATCAGATTCTCATTAGTAACGTTTAACATTTTACTTGGTGATTTCAGATATATACTCAAGTATTTCTTATTTTTTAAATAAATCCTAACATTAAATCTTAACACAATTCGAATGACAATTTAAAGTATGTGAATTCTTCAAAATATTTGAATATGTTCATATTTCGTTTGGTATTATAATTTATTTAAATATTTTATACTTTTATTGTATATATTATACTTATCTAAAGATAGAAAATGATTAATGAAAAAAGAAATTGTTTAGGCTTTAAAAAGCAATAAAAAAATATATAGTTGAATTTAGTTAGTGAGACAAAGTAATTTTTAGGTTAAGGTTAGTTTATGTTAAAAAAAAGAAAAAAAAAAGTGTACCAAATGTCATAATTTAGGTTGGAAAGTAAACTTACTTATAATTTCTTTTTTAACAAAATATACATTATATAATAATATTAATTAGTAGTAAAAAATAATCTCAATAATAATTATGATATATAAACATAGATATATGCTCAAAGTTCTTGTACTTTCGTGACTAATCAAACATAAATTGTTATTATAAAAATATATATGTATTACTACATGTAATCACTACAACATAAATGAGCTTATGTAACACCCAACAAGTGTTACGTATATACCAAAAGGTGTTACAATAAACTTTTGGTAACACTTTATTGGTGTTACATTTGTCGGTGCAACCTAAAGTCTAAAGTTACGTATATACCAAAAGGTGTTATAATAGACTTTTGATAACACTTTATTGGTGTTCGATTTGTCGGTGCTACCTAAAGTTAAAGTAACACTTTGGATGATCTTTAGTAACATTTTTATAAGTGTTACACCAGATCGATCTTAAATTGTACTCCTTCCGTCCCGTCCTATTTAGCCTACCTTCCGTTTTTGTTTATCACAATCTAATTGACTCAACTCATAAATGACAAATTTCTCTCACAATTTCTACCCTTAAAATCTCCACCTTTGGAAAAGTCAAAGCTTCCACAAAATCTGTTTTTTCTTAGTCTCCGTGCCCGGTCAAGGCAGGCCAATTAGGCCGGGACGGAGGGAGTAACACATTAGGGTAACACTAAAAAACGTTACATATAACCCTTTATAAAATATAAAAAATGTTCAACGTTGTCATAGCTGGGTTTTGAACCTAGGTTGCAAGTCTACAAGAACTTTAATGGTAAAGGTCAAACCACTAGAATACAATAACTATTTTTTTTTTGTAAGAAACACTATATATACCCAATTATTTTGCCGTAACATCAATAAATTATTCTCAAGATTAAATTTTCATCAAACTGCAACCTAACTTGATTTTATTTAGCCTATTCTACTATCTAATTTCATACAAAATTTTCATTTATTTTTCTTTTTCGAATTTCGTCCCTATATACAATTATTCTATATCACACTAATTTGTTACATCTAATTATTGTACATACATTTTAAGGCATTATCATTTAAATGATCAATTACAATAATTTTATATATCAACTTGTTGTAGATAACTTTAAGACACCTTGAAGTCACCTTTAAAATTAAGTTAATTACTAGTGTTGTTTTTTTATGGAAAAAATAAATAAATAAATAAATAAAAGATAAAGTTAGGAACATGAAAGACATGACAAAATGCTTCTAGCCCGTATTACATTTAAAAATGTATTCAAACTGTAAAATTCCGTTGTCGTTGTTTAGTACAATATAATATGTGTATATCTACATACACAAAAAAAAATAATAATAAGTAATAAAATTTATTTTAGATAACTAATAAGTAAATCCTTAGGTGCTCTAATAAATTTCTATTTTTATTGGCCAAAGTCAATTATGTTTACCATCTCATGTTCCAAATGTTTTATTATGATAAAATAACATGTAACACATCTATAAATCTTTGCCTCAAAAAATCATTTTACAAAATATAAGCAATTGAAAGATTTTATTTTCATCAAATTGCACGTAAGAAAATAAATCTAAATATGATTATTATTTTAGAATAAAAGAAATATATAATTTTATTTAAAAGATTACCTAAAAAGTGTTATTTATTTATAAGTGTTACCTAAAAGTAATACTTATACAAAATTGTTACCTAAAAAGTGTTGCCTAAAAGTGTTACAATTTAAAAAATGTATTACATATTATAAAAGTGTTACATAAGGGTGGTACATATTCACGGATATTATAAAAGTGTTACATGGAAGTGTTACATATTTATAAGTGTTGCAAAAGTGATACATAAAGTCAAAATTTTAAAAGTGATACAAACAAAGTGTTAAATAAGACCATTTATGTTGTAGTGAATTATTTAATAAATTGTTTATATAATATTAACTTTTTTATTTTAACTTAATAAAAGTATAATTTCATTATTCAAACAATGATTTTTATCTCGAGTGTAACTTAAGTAAAGAAAATTTTGTTAAAAATTAATGTCAAATAAAATAAATTAATTTGTTGTAATTTAAAAATGACTCATATAACCAAAATTTAACCAAAATAAATCTTTTTTATACACCACATTTATTTTTTAGACAAAAATAACCATGAGTTAATTGACTAATGTATCCTCTTAATAAGAACACTCTCCCCTCTTTTTTCTTCACTGTGAAAAGAAAGAAAAGAAAAAAGAAGAAATCATCAGCTTGTATTCCCATCTTTGATCTTTCTGCACTATTTTCTGCATTGAAATATAGGAAACCTTATCAATATGTTAGAGTTCATTCTTTCTGTTTTGTTTAAAGGATGTTGCTTTCTTCTTTTTACAAATAATTTTAGACACTGAATGAGAAAAAAAAAAAGAAACAAATGGAGAAGAGCAACAACAACTACGGGGATTCAGCAGACTACGAGCTTTGGCCAAATTTTACTTTGGATTTCATGCTTGCAAGTACAAAGCAATCTACCACAGTTCTCTTTCAAAGTTGTCACATTATTATTTTTCTATTTCCGTTGAATTGATTTCTTGCAACTACTTTGGTTAAAATTAAATACTTCCTACTGGTCTCCCTTTGTTCACTTTCTCGTCTCATTTATATTTTGTATTTTAAGCGAGAGAAATAAGCAATGAAGGTAATTGCAAATTTGCAACAACCCGATCAAGTAATAGAAACTCGCACGGAATGGTGAATGGGCGAAACAAACTTCGGATGAATTCACGAACCCTAGAATTTGTGGTCTCTTGAAATTGTAATGAGGAAACAAAATCCGAAGAATTAATGGAGGATTTCAGAATCACATAGTGAGTGATCAAAAAATGAATCAATTATTTTCATTTTCACCATGGATAGATAATCAACAGATCAACGTCAATCTTCTTCTCTTCTTTTCATTTTAATTTTTTCTTTTTTTTTTTTTAATTTTAAAGGAGAAGGGTAAGATTGGATATTTTTGTGGTGTCTAAAGAAATTATAGAAATTAAATAATTATGTGTGTGGTGTGCATAGAAAATGTGGTGTATAAAGAACTTTTTGTGGTGGCAATAGCCGCCGCCTTAAACAATATATAATTTGTATTTTAAATCAAATATCTCATTATAATATATGAGATATGGATATCAAATTGAAAAATCGTGAAAAGATGAACCATTTTGATATATTATGTATAAGAAATGGATTATAAATAAATAAATTATTTGCGTTAATAGAAAATTGTTAACTTACCAAAATTGACAAAACCTCACTAAATTATTAGTAAAATTTTAGGCGGGAAAATGTCGTAAAAATCCTTTATTTAGCTCCATATGTACTAATATATTATTATTATTATTATTATTATTATTATTATTATTATTATTATTTAGCTAGATTTAATTTCATTCACAACCATGTAACTGATTTTCAACTGAACAAGATGTCACTTTCATGTTAAATACATTCACAAAATACACCATGAAATATTTTAGAGTATCAAATCCCAAAAATGTTTTGGGATAAAACTGGACTAGCTGAATAAACTTGAGTAGGTTGTCATCCACGTCCATAACATACCTCTTAGAGTGTGTTTTGGCTAAAACTTTTTAAACTATCTTATAAATTTTATTATCTTATAAAAAGTCTTTAAATATTAATTATAAGGTGTTCAATCTTAGTTTAAAAATAAATTATTAAAGTATTTGGATAAAATAAGAGAATGAAACTTATAAAATATTGTTAGTGATAATTTTATTTTTATAGTTACAATGATCGTATGAATTAGCATCCTAGATAAAAATAGTGACCATTTTATGCCAATTTTGTACTCTTTGTACAAACAGCAAACTGTTTTTTTTTTCCTTAATAAAATTAGAGACATAGAGCTATACAATAATTTTACTTCAAAAAAGAAAAAGAAAAACATATTCAATTAAATTATGCTTTGTTAAAGTCTTAAGAACATTTATGTTCTCCTGTGATCATGGAAAAAATTAACTGCATTATTACAACTGGTGTATATCTCAATGACATTGAGTCAGAGAAAGGAATTTGTATTTCTGTAGGAGATATAATTTACTTTGTTATTCTTTGAATATATATTCCATAAAGACATAATTTTTTTTTTTAGGGCTTCCAGCCGGAAAAACTATTAAGTAGTCAAATCGACGTCAATGTTTACAATATGTAATAAAGACGAGGGGATGTGACCAATAAATTCTCCCTTAAAACCAAAATGAAAGCATAAACGAACTAAATTATGAGCTAAAGAGTTTGCAGTTTGCTTTGCCCATAAAAACGAAACAGAATTAAAAGAGGTGGAGATGCGTAGAATATCATCAATGACCAATTGGTCGTTTTCTTCTTCAGACCCCAATATACGAGCTTCGAATCAGTTTCTACTTCAACATTTCTGATCTGTCTTTGTCTGGCAAGCAACAGACCCTTCCGGCAGGCTAAGCATTCAGCTATATGGACGTCTCTTATACCATCTTCTCGCCATGCACCAGCTACAATCACTTGACCTGCTACATTCCTAATTACAGCAGCAATACCAGTACCTTCCTCTTTGCTATAGATGTGTCTGAATTAATCTTCAAGAAACTAGCAGCTGGAGCCTCCCATTTGTCCAGCGGTCTGCTAACATGCTGCATCACCGGCAACTTTGCACTCACGAAATCCTAGAAATGTGTAGCAGCTAAAACAACAAGTCGATTATGGTCAATTTCAGTCCCTTCAAACATACGCTTATTTCGCGCAAACCATAAAAACCATATGTGCGTTGCAATCATGGCTTGGTATTCCTTGTCCCCCAGTTGGCTAATTGAAATAATCCAATCACCCATATCTCGCCTACCTCTTACAGGCGTTGTATCATACCTTAGCGGACATTGTTCCCAGAATTATTCCGACCATGCGCAGTCCCTCAAGACATGGATTGCCGTTTCATAACCCTCCCCGCATCTGCTACATACCGGGTCCACGTCAACATGCCTCCGAACAAGGTTACAAGATATTGGAATAAGATTGTGTACACATTTCCAAAGAAAGAGTTGGATTTTTGTCGGTACATCTAAATTCCATATCCATTTCCAAATCCATGAGTCCGTTGATGACTAAGACGCTCCCTCGTGACCCCCCTGCAGAATTCGTCTTGCCATTTGATAGCCCATCTTCACCCCATACAAGCCATCCTTCAAACTTTGCCAACAAAGATGGTCCGGTCCAGATATCGGTCGAATTGGTACAGAGAGAATAGTATTTGCCTCTTCCTCATTGAAAATAGTTTGAATAGCTTCAACATTCCATTTTTCCTCCGTACTGTCCATCAACTCAGCAACACGCATGTCTTCTGATCTGTTCCCTCTTGGTGATTGAGCCATAAAGTTCCTCGATGTAGAAATCCATTTATCAGACCATACTCGGCCAAATTTCCCATCTCCTATGTTCCATATTGTTAGAGTATTTTGTGTTGGCAATATTTTTGTCAAAATCCCTTATATTATGTTTATATAATTTATTGAACTTATTAGATTTATTATTCGTAATTAATATTTTGTTATTGTAATAGTTTATTATTTTTATAGGCGGATCACAAGAAACGGATAAAGTTTGATGGAGTATCTTTGAAAGATACGAATCCGCAAGACTTGACTAACAAGCAATGGAAGTGATCGATGGCCTTGAGCCCATCAACAGGAGTATGTGTATATAAAGATGCACGGCGGCGTGAATTAAAGGTGTGAGAGCAGAGAGCACTTAATTGCTATTATTACTTTGATTTGTTAGTTATATTTATTTGTTTTGTTATGAGTGCGTATTGATTTTGTGAGGAACAAATTGTTCCAGTAGATAGGTTAGTTTAGTTTGTGTCGAAGGACCGTCGGGAGAAGGGGCTTGAAGGCGGGTTCGGGAGAGCTCGTCCGACCTTCGGTGGTTTGCCGTATTAGTGCCGAACAAGTCGACGGGATTCGCCGGACGTTGTTGATATAGTATAGGTTAGGTGTTAGGGAATCGAGTCTCTTTGTAAAACCTATCGTTATATGGAGTATCAATAACAATAAGTTCCGAGGGGTCTGAGGGATTCAGCCCCGTGTTTATTTTGGTGATTGTTTTTCTGTTTTAATTTCGTCAGTTTCTGTGTTGCAACATAAATTGTGCAGTCTAGGAATTTCAAGTGGTATCAGAGCGGGTCCGTATCCTAATACGGTCGATTCTGGAAGTCTGCATTATCATGTACTTTCTTGAAAATATGGTGAAGAAGTTGCGAAAGTCAAAGCCAAAATCATCCTCGGGTAAGAAAAATGTTCCAACGATTGATTCTTATCATTATAGTACATTTGTTGCTAACCCTGTAGGATCAAGATTTGATAAAGCGAGATGTAGGGAGTGTGGTGGAAAAGGCCACCTCCAAATCGAGTGTCCTACCTTCCTTAGAAAGCGGAATAAGCCTTTAAAAGATTCATTGATCGATTCATCGGGTCATGAAGGAGATTCGAGCCTGGAAACATTAAGTGCATCCACTAGAGTGTATTCCTGTCTCACGAGTCATGTTGAATCTGATTCAACAAATATTGGCGAGCAAGGTAATTTTATGTTCCAACATGATTTACCTAATTTTTATGAATTTGATGTTTCTGATGGAGAAACAGGTCCCACAATTGAGGAGATGCTGAATATGTACAAGAAACTGTCGATCGCATGTTTTCAAGGCTGCAAGGCCATCAAACAATTGGAAAATCAACTGTTGGAAGCCAATGTTACAACAGACCAGTTGAGGAATGAAGTAAAAATATTGCAACAAGTTGCTGCCGAGAAAGATCAGACAATTTCAGCACTGAAGGTCGACCTTGATGTACTATAGAAGGTCATGGATTAGAAAGTAGCTGAGAAGATCCGAGAATCTGAAGCCATGTTACAAGATAAACTAGCTGAAAAAGAGAAAGAGGTAGTAGCTCTTCAAACTGATCTTAATTCTTTTACTACTGACTTTGACTCTTTGAAAAATACTATGGAAATCAAAGATCAAACAATTGAGAAGCTATCCACCGATTTGGAACAATCAAAACAGGTTCTGAAACGACTGAACTCTGGTAAGGCTACTCTAACCGAGCTTATTAATTTAGGTAAAAGTCATGGTGATGTCACTGGTCTTGGTTATCATGGTGAGTCCTCCTCAAATTCGCAAAGGGGTTTCCTTAATTCTGGTTAGTATATTACAACACAAAATGATCATTGTAACTTTAATGAGAAATCTGGTCATGATCAATGTACACACACTGCACCAGTTCAGAAACGGGGTATTTTTTCACATTCTGGTCGAGGATCACATTATGCACATGTTAATAATATTGCTCGTCCTGCTACGTTACAACATGGAAAGTCAAAAACTGTTGAAAATTCTCGTTTTGTGCCTATTTGTCATTACTGTGGTGTTTTGGGTCATATACATCCAAATTGTTACAGAATGTAGTTTGACCTTAGTAATGATAACATTTATGGTTGGGATGTTAGAGGAATACCACGCCAAGCCCCTAGACCTAAAGTAGATTTAATAAACCGCACTCAAAGAAAAATATGGGTTAGAAAATCTACTTGTTCAACTTCCCAGAAGTAAGTTCGTCAGCACGTGTCACCACTGTTTTTCGGTATTGATTTGTTAATGTGCTAAAAGAATTGATCATATTCCAGCAGCGAAATAACTGAAAAAAAAAAAAGGCTTTTAATAGAGAAAATTTCGTAACTCTCTGGAAAATTGATAACACGTTATTTATGCATGTATTTAGGTCGATTTAGGATCATATTTTATATCATTTACGTGCATATTTGACCGGCATTTATTTATATTAATAATATTTGGGTCATTTGACGTGTTTTGACTTGTTTTAAGGTATTTTGAGCATTTTCAGGCTACCGGACGAGGAAACAAGTTGGAAAAGAGTGAGAACCGTCGAAGAACCAGTCCAAACCGGTCCGAACCGGCCTGAACCGGTCCAGGAGCAAAACAACGCAAGAACCGACACGGCCGCGTCAGACTTGTAACACGGCCGTGTCAAAAGTGGTCCATAACGCGCTGTGGGTTCTGGAATAGAACACGGCCGTGTCACTCAAGCAACACGGCCGTGTCAAATTGTTGCTAGAAAAGTGAATTTTGCAAATCAACACGGCCGTGTCACTTAAGCAACACGGCCGTGTCAGAAGTGTTTTCCTGCGATAATTACCTAATTTTAATAGGATTTTGATCCTATCTTCCCCAAGATTCGGCCCAACTCTATAAAAAGGACACCAAAACTTTAGGAAAAAGGATCAATCATCAAGAACATAAATTACATCATCTTGGAAAACAAAGAAGACGAAGATCATCGAGACGGAGTCATCCGGGTTAAATTGTTCTTTCTTAGTTTTAATTCTTACAATGTTTTTATTAGAATTTTGTATTGGATTATTACTAGGCATGAGTAGCTAAGCTATTCGTGTCCTAGGGTTAGAAAGTAGGGATTTTTATGACAATGTTTTGATTTATGATTTAATCTATTAATTCCGTTCTGTATGTGTTTTATCTCTATGTTTGTGCTTAAAACTGAATTTAGCTTGATCACCTAGATTTAGTAATTTAGTTTAACAATTCCGCTTCGAGAGGAGGGAATTGTTATCAGACTTAGAACATAGAGCGCAGTTGTCTATGACTGTGTAGGCCGTGGCTTAGGATCGTTTGGGAGTTATTAGGTTTAATTGACTCGAGAGGGTAATTAGCTTAATTAATCAACGGTTTAATCGCTTCGAGAGAAGGATTAGATTATTGTCGTGCCGCCTAATAAACACTAGAATTGGTAAATTAATAGGTTAATCATATTCCACATTGAAATAATATCCTGAAATCGAAGCCCTAGGATACCTTTTCTCTTTGATTGTTAGTTTTCGTGTTTCCTAAGTTTGAAGTTATATTTAATTGAGTAGTTTAATTAGTAAAATCAACCTTTAAAACTTAGTATCTAGTTAGGACATTCCTAGAGTATTAGGGTATCAAACTACCTAAAACTATTCCTTGTGGGATCGACCTTGACAATAGTACTACACCTACATTCGTACACTTGCGGAACACTAGGTTAGAAACCGACGTGTCAAGTTTTTGGCGCCGTTGCCGGGGAATAGGATTTAGCGCTTAGTTTTTATCTTGAAAAATAGGAGGAAACTAGACTAGATTTTATTTTTTCGTATTTTTAATTTTAATTTTCGTTTTATTTTTTTATTTAATTTTAGTGTTACGCGGTAGTTCTTGTTTTTGGTGTTTTCAGGCTTCGTATGCACACCAGATCAAAAGGGAAAGAAACCCTTCTCCGTTTCGATCCTGAAATTGAAGCGACAGCTCGCAGACACCGAACTAGAAGAAACTTCGCATCTGAGATGGAGAACCCACCACAGCATCCGAATCAGGATGACGCACTTAATAGAGTACTGACAGCTCTGGTACGTTTGGATGATCGAGTCACGAACATACAGCAGCAGCTACCTCCACAAGGGCCACAGCTACAACAGCAGTACGGCCCAATTCAGATAGACCCAGCTGCAGGCGATGAAGATGACACGCCTATTAGCGACTGCTTGAAGCCCAGTCCAAATCAGCAGGCGGGAGGAGTACAACCTCCACCACTCAATGCCAACAATTTCGAGCTGAAGCCTGCACTAATCAACATAGTGCAGCAAAACCAGTATGGGGGAAGTGCTTTGGAGGATCCGAATGCGCATCTGATCAAGTTTCGCAGACTGGCCGACACAATCAAGATCAATCATGTGCCGCACGAGCAAGTCAAGATGAGACTGTTCCCTTTCTCACTGAAGGACAGAGCATTACAGTGGTTCAATTCACTAGAAGACATCAGAGATTGGGAAGACTTGAGTACTTCTTTCCTGGTGAAGTACTTTCCACCAAGCAAGATGCTCGACCTGCAGAACCAGATCAATCAGTTCAAGCAATTGGACCAAGAGCCATTCGGAGAGGCTTGGGAGCGATTCCGAGATCTTATCCGGAGTTGTCCTCAACATGGGTTCACCAAGAAGCAGCAAGTATGCAAGTTCTACAATGGTCTACTTGCTCCGACTAGAAACCAAGTGGATGCAGCTGCGGGTGGAAGTTTGATGGAGAAGTCAGTGAGGATGGCATTCTCAATCCTGGACGCGATGGCCAGAACGAGCTACCAATGGTCGAATGAGAGGAACATACCAAAGAGGATAGCCAGTATCCAAAAAGTCGAGCCCGTCAATAATGAGCCAATTGAAAAGCTCACAGCACAAGTAACAGCATTGACGAGCCAGGTGAATTTGCTAACTAATCTAACGTTAGCACAACAGCCAGGGGGTCCGGAAGAAGTTGAAGAAGTAAAATTTGTGAATCAACGAAACTTCAACAACTTCCAGAACAATCAGCCTCGGTACAATCAGTACCCTCCGAATCATCAGAACTTTTCATATGGGAACGCGCAAAATACACTTAATCCGCCACCCGGATTTGCTGTTACAAATGGCATGATCCATGACGGTAAGAAGCCATCACAAGAAGAGATCGCGCTGTCACAATTTGAAAAGTATGATGAAAAGTTAGCTCAGTTGGAGAAGAAAGTGGATGGAAAATTCATGGAGCTAAACAAGCATATCACTGGGCAAGGGGCAGATATCAAGAGGCTCGAGAATACATTGGTTCAGACTCAAGCCAGCATTGGTGAATTATCATCAAACATGAGCCAACTGATAAAGATAGTAGGAGCTCAACACAAGCAAGGCCAATACCCGAGTGATACATTGGTGAATCCGAAGGAGCACTGCAATGTTGTGGAGCATGAAGAGAGCATGAAGGACCAAGAAGCGAAGGAATCAAGTGAGGAAGTAAAAAACATGGAGAAGGAGGAGGTCGAACCAATCATAGATAAGAAAATTTCATCTCCTATTCTTGATGAGTCTTTTGATTTTTGTTTTATAAATTCGTTCTTTGCTAACCTTGACCCTTTAGAGCAATCTAGAGTTGTTGTTGTGAAACAGGAACCACTAAAGGAGAGAATCCAAGATAAAGAGGAATTCAAGAAGAGGAAGGATGGAAAAGAGACGACGAAGAAGACACCGAGTGGGCCCAAGAAGAACGCAACCACAAGCATGAAACCGAGAAGAGCAACAAAAGCAAAAGACCCAGGGAGTTTTACTATTTCTTGCTCAATTGGTAGTCATGAATTTCATAATGTCATGTGTGACTTGGGGTCTAGTATAAATTTAATGTCTCTTAAGCAGTATAGACAATTAGGATTAAGGGAAATTAAACGGTCCTTTACTACTATCAAATTGGCGGATGGATCTTCATTAACGCCGTTGGGAGTAGCAGAGGATGTAGTGGTAAAAGTGCTAAATTTTGAATTCCCTAGTGATTTCTTAGTTGTTGACATGAAAGGGAATGATGAATTCCCTTTTATCTTAGGAAGACCCTTCTTGGCGACTAGCCAAGCACTAATAGATGTACCTAAAGGGGAGTTGATTTTTCGGGTTCAAAACGAAATAATCACACTCAAAATATATAAGTCGGGTCTAAGGGGTAGGCACAATTGTAGCATTATTTACACTACCCTAACTGCTGTAGAAAATCCTCATGTCCCAAATAGCTCTTTAATTGGTCAGAAAACATCCGACTCGGGGTGGCTAGAAGAAGGTTGATAGGAAAAGGACGTCTGGCTGAAGACGTAAAACAAAGCGCTTGTCGGGAGGCAACCCGATGTTTATTGTTTTATGTTTATTTTCTATTGCATTAATTTTATGTTTTACGTGTGTTTTAGTGTTTTTGTTTTAGGAATCAACATGGACGAGTGTTGCAAGAAACGGGGGTCGAAAAGACGGAAAAAATCGCGTTAAAAGGAGCAGAGGATGCAACACGGCCGTGTCACACTATGGACACGGCCGCGTCAAAAGGCACCTAGAAAGTGTTTTTAACACTGGAATGCAACACGGCCGTGTCACATGCTGGACGCGGCCGTGTTAAGATAGTTCAAATGCAACACGGCCGTGTCACAAAATTAACACGGCCGCGTCAAAAGCCTTCTCAAAACATGTATCCAAACTGGAATGCAACACGGCCGTGTCACACAAACGACACGGCCGTGTCAAAATCAGCCCAGAAACATCAACTTTGGTTCAAATGTAACACGGCCGTGTCACAACCTTCAACACGGCCGTGTCAATACTTCAGCAGAAAAAATGCAAAAATTCAGAACGCGATGCGGAGACGGCCGAACCAAGATTCAGTAAGGAGCAAAATGGCACGATTTCGGAGCTCGTAGGGGTTTCAAAAAGCCGTCGTGGAAACGATTTGTAAGTTAGCACCAAGGCGTACCACGTTTTTCCTCCAAACATTGGCTTTCAGCCAAGTTTGGGGGAGGGGGTAGACCGTGGGACGTCTTGGCAGCTATATTTATAGTTTTGATTTGCCTCGTTCGAATTTCGTGCTGTTAATTATGGGTCCGTGTGCCCATTTTGCTGATTTTTTTTATTGTTTAAATTGGTTTATCGGGTCTGTGAGCCCATTTTTCTGATGTATTAGTGCTGTTGGGTCTGTGAGCCCGAGTTTGATTGCATAGTGTTTCCATGTTGAGTCTTAGGAGTTTAGAGTCTTATTAGTGTTTTAGTTTGTGAGTCATAAGAATAATAAAACCCGGAAAAAGGTAACAAGTGAAAAGAAAAATAAAAAGAGAAAATTAGGGAAAGATGGAGGATGAATAGTTAATGATGAGATGATTTAGATGAAAAAATGGCACATAATAGAGCATGAGAGGTGTTTTGAGACGAAATTGAGCTTGAACTTAGAATATTCAATCAAAATTAACCTTGTGAGAATTTGAGCCTAATTATACTCCAATTTTTGGAGTCATATACTTTCTTTCGGTGTGAATTTGATTGAATATGTGTACTAGTCTCTAGAGCTTGCCTTGAGTCTTTACTAAGAATGTGTCAAGTATGTGTCGTGATTTAGGAAATGATCTTAGGCAACTCTTTGTTTAAGCCTATTTCTTTGAACCATGAAAATTACCTTTGAACCATAATGAAAAAAAATTGTCCCTAGTTAGCCCAATTGAGCCTTATAGCTTTATTTATTCATAACCTAACAATGTCAGCCGAAACCTTTTGATTTATCTCTTTTGGCCCTAATTGGATTAATCAAGTTAGAGGGAGGAGGATTGGAAGGAATTTTTGGGTGAACAAATTGTGGGAAGGAATGGGAAGTAGGGATATTTTCAAAAGATGAAGGAAATAAGAGAAAAGTGATAGGTGAAAAACGAAGAATGGCCTCTCCTAGAAAAAAAAAAAAAAAAAAAGATTGAAAAAAAAAAAAGAAAAGTTGTATTATAGAGGAGAGGCTAGAAAATAAAGTGCTTAAATTGTGAATTTGCTTATAACATTCGGGTAGTCCCAAAAATGTGGTACCCACAGAATTGAAAAGCACTTAAGTTGTATGGACTTGGAAAGGTGAAGAAGTCAACTTGCGGGGTGATTTGCTGAAATTTGAAGAGTGAGGTTGAGTGATTGTATTGAGGGGTAGTCGGGTTAGACGTAACTTGATTAGTCCAATGAATAGTCACTTATATCCAAATGTATCCCACCTTACCTTAAGCCCACATTACAACCAAAATAAAGACCTTTTTGATCTTTTGTCACACATATCAAGTACGAGGTCTAGTGTAGACGATTGGCAAGCATATGGTAGGCTTTGCATGTAATTCAATATGAGTGAAAATTATTTTAGCCTAAACACTTGAGAGATGAGTGAAATACTCACCCGGTGAGGGTTGAATGATTCGAAAGTTCAAAGTCTCGAGAGTAGTTGATTTTCGCGTTATCGCATATGCTCAAGTGAATTGTGTTGCCTAGTTGTTTCAAGAAAAATCAGACTGAAACTGAATTCATCATCTAGTCGCCCTAAACAAATGCATAATCACTTGTTTTCTTTGTGTCTTTTTGTATGATGTTCGGGACGAACAACAGTTTAAGTTTGGGGGAGTTTGATAACACGTTATTTATGCATGTATTTAGGTCGATTTAGGATCATATTTTATATCATTTACGTGCATATTTGACCGGCATTTATTTATATTAATAATATTTGGGTCATTTGACGTGTTTTGACTTGTTTTAAGGTATTTTGAGCATTTTCAGGCTACCGGACGAGGAAACAAGTTGGAAAAGAGTGAGAACCGTCGAAGAACCGGTCCAAACCGGCCTGAACCGGTCCAGGAGCAAAACAACGCAAGAACCGACACGGCCGCGTCAGACTTGTAACACGGCCGTGTCAAAAGTGGTCCATAACGCGCTGTAGGTTCTGGAATAGAACACGGCCGTGTCACTCAAGCAATACGGCCGTGTCAAATTGTTGCTAGAAAAGTGAATTTTGCAAATCAACACGGCCGTGTCACTTAAGCAACACGGCCGTGTCAGAAGTGTTTTCCTGCGATAATTACCTAATTTTAATAGGATTTTGATCCTATCTTCCCCAAGATTCGGCCCAACTCTATAAAAAGGACACCAAAACTTTAGGAAAAAGGATCAATCATTAAGAACATAAATTACATCATCTTGGAAGACAAAGAAGACGAAGATCATCGAGACGGAGTCATCCGGGTTAAATTGTTCTTTCTTAGTTTTAATTCTTACAATGTTTTTATTAGAATTTTGTATTGGATTATTACTAGGCATGAGTAGCTAAGCTATTCGTGTCCTAGGGTTAGAAAGTAGGGATTTTTATGACAATGTTTTGATTTATGATTTAATCTATTAATTCCGTTCTGTATGTGTTTTATCTCTATATTTGTGCTTAAAACTGAATTTAGCTTGATCACCTAGATTTAGTAATTTAGTTTAACAATTCCGCTTCGAGAGGAGGGAATTGTTATCAGACTTAGAACATAGAGCGCAGTTGTCTATGATTGTGTAGGCCGTGGCTTAGGATCGTTTGGGAGTTATTAGGTTTAATTGACTCGAGAGGGTAATTAGCTTAATTAATCAACGGTTTAATCGCTTCGAGAGAAGGATTAGATTATTGTCGTGCCGCCTAATAAACATTAGAATTGGTAAATTAATAGGTTAATCATATTCCACATTGAAATAATATCCTGAAATCGAAGCCCTAGGATACCTTTTCTCTTTGATTGTTAGTTTTCGTGTTTCCTAAGTTTGAAGTTATATTTAATTGAGTAGTTTAATTAGTAAAATCAACCTTTAAAACTTAGTATCTAGTTAGGACATTCCTAGAGTATTAGGGTATCAAACTACCTAAAACTATTCCTTGTGGGATCGACCTTGACAATAGTACTACACCTACATCCGTACACTTGCGGAACACTAGGTTAGAAACCGACGTGTCAAAAATCTTTAGGATTATTGTTCTCTTGTGTTGCATAGTCGTTAAAAAAGAAAAAAGAAAAAAAAAACGTATGTTGCAACATGCATATCATGTAGGATTCTGCATTAGGCATTGTTTTTCATGCATCCATCTCAATTTTATTCTTTATAAACTCCATGCAAAAGGGCAAGTTCAAAGATTTATTTGGCTTAAAACTTTACATTTCTTTTCCTTCTAGTTGATAAAGACTATCCTGTTTTAATTATCCCCAGCTTGTCGGAAAGGGCTATGGTCATGAAATGATGTTGAAAGCAGCTACCGGTCCATAAATCGGAAAGAACTACTAGCAGAGAAAGTGATTGACCTGTGAAAGCCGCCGATCACAAAAATAAGTTGCTTAATAATTGTATATCTCTATTAGCAAAGGGGTTATAAGGATCAACTAGAGCTCGTCGCACCGGGTTTTCCTAGTGCGATATTGGCTCGTGGGGTTTGCGAGCTATTCCACGAGAGGGTAAAAACAGTTGGAGGAATAAGGATACCTTAATTTATTTATTTCTGTTTAAGCCTCTATATTGTTTTGTGCAAAAAGTCAAAATCAAATATGAAGTTGATGTGGAATTTCGTTTAGTTCTTTGCCAAACACTTCTGCTTGCCTAATACCGTGGGTGTGATAAGATAAATTGAGTCTGCATTGTATTGTTTTCTTATTTTTAGGCATCCCCTGCATGATTTTCTATGAGATTATGGATAAAAATTCTATATGCCTTGAATTGAATATATTTGTCTATTTGGAATTTTGGTTTAATTAAATGTTGCACCTCTTAATTTACCACCCATGCAGTGAGTGTGACTATGGGTCAGTGGGTTCAAGTGAGGGGGAGTTATAGTAAGGGGGAGTTGATTTACTTGCGTCTATTTTATTATGTTGGTCAGTTGGTATCTTTGGATTTTTCGTCAAAAAGGGGGAGATATATGTGTTAGTTGCTAGGTTGTTTTTTTTAGTTGCTACTTGCTTTTTGCCACCAAACTACTTTACCATCATTGTTGCTTATGTTTAGGGGGAATAATTTTTTTTTGTTTGTTATGATGTCGTAACTTTCGCTTTTGCAGATCATTAGTTATTTTTCGAATTTTTGACAAAAAATGCCAAAGGGGGAGATTATTAGAGTGTTTTGTGTTGGCAATATTTTTGTCAAAATCCCTTATATTATGTTTATATAATTCATTGAACTTATTATATTTATTATTCGTAATTAATATTTTGTTATTATAATAGTTTATTATTTTTATAGGCGGATCACAAGAAACGGATAAAGTTTGATGGAGTATCTTTAAAAGATACGAATCCGCAAGACTTGACTAACAAGCAATGGAAGTGATCGATGGGCTTGAGCCCATCAACAGGAGTATGTGTATATAAAGAGGCATGGCGGCGTGAATTAAAGGTGTGAGAGCAGAGAGCACTTAATTGCTATTATTACTTTGATTTGTTAGTTATATTTATTTGTTTTATCATGAGTGCGTATTGATTTTGTGAGGAACAAATTGTTTCGGTAGATAGGTTAGTTTAGTTTGTGTCGAAGGACCTTCGGGAGAAGGGGCTTCAAGGCGGGTTCGGGAGAGCTTGTCCGGCCTTTAGTGGTTTGCCGTATTAGTGCCGAACAAGTCGACGGGAGTCGCCGGACGTTATTGATATAGTATAGGTTAGGGGTTAGGGAATTGAGTCTCTTTGTAAAACCTATCGTTATACGGAGTATCAATAACAATAGTTCTGAGGGGTCTGAGGGATTCAGCCCCGTGTTTATTTTGATGATTGTTTTTCTGTTTTAATTTCGTCAGTTTCCGTGTTGCAACATAAACTGTACAGTCCAGGAATTTCACATATAACACCCTCTTTCAAAACAGTCCGTCCGGCCAAAGTACTCCTCCATATGTAGCTTGCATTTTTACCCATCTGAGCCTCAAGAAACGAGCAATTTGGAAAGTATTTTGCTTTAAGGCACCTATGTAATGTTGAGTCCGGGTTTGGAGGATTCGCTATCCTTGCTTTGCTAACAAAGCAATATTGAAGGCCTCCAAATCCCGAAATCTTAATCCTCCTTCCCACTTCAACTTGCACAAATCACCCTAATTTTTCCAATGAATAGTCCGCTCTTCTTTTTTTGCCCCCACCAAAATCTCGCAATCATCGAATTAATCACCTTACTAACCTTTTGCGGCATTAGGAAACATTTCAGCACTGGGGTTGTTGTTTTGTGCTGTATACCTCAATATATATTTCTGTAGGGTTTTATGATTTTTTTTTTTTTTTTAAATTTTAGGATTTTTTAGGAATATTTAAAGTGTGTATATAAGCTTATCTTACGTGTTTTTTGTTTTGGGCAAGATATGTTGCTTTTTATCACGCCTAAGCTCTCCTAGGCACCTCATTTTTCTAAATGCCCGACCTTATTTTTGTACTTTCTTTCTAATATTCAATTTAATCGCTATAATTAATTTGGCGATGAAATTTTTGGACTAATGAACTATTAAAATGGTTTTCATGTATATTGATGATGATATCGTGTTCGTTTTCCTTTTTAAATTTTGAAATTAATATATATGAATTTAGTTGGATTTTATATGTGTGTTATTACCGTGAAATATGTAAAAATTGTTAATTAGCCGCCCTAGCGGTAGGGCCCAGGTTGTGCGTGGCCACTGTTACTTTGTTTTTTGGCAAAAACTTGGATGCATATGATGCATAATAGGAAAAATTCATTTTTAATCCAGTATGTTTGGTCTTGTCCAGTTGAAATCCTGTATGTTATAAAATTTTAATTTTAGTCCTATATGTTTTTAAAGTTGTCCAATTTAAGGATACTGACCATCAGAAATGGCTAATTTGGCCACAATTAATCACGTGCGACGCACGTCACTAATAAATTTGAGAAAGATAAAGAAAGAAAGAAAGAAAAAAAATAAAAAATATAATGAAATGCACCTCATACGAAAATTAGGGGTTACCTTTTTCTTTTCTTTTTTGGCCGAACTACTAAAGTAATTTAATGATTTGACATGTTATCTGGACAAATTAGTTGATACATAAGCATTAGCACTCAAAAGCCCTAAATTTATTAGTCTAATTCCGGCTAAATTGGTCGTTGGTGATGGTTAGTGTCCTTAAATTGGACAACTTTTTAAACATACATGACTAAAATTGAAATGTTCTAACATACAGGACTTTTGATGGACAAGGCCTAACATACTGGACTAAAAATGAATTTTTCCCGATGCATAATAGTGCTTAATGTACAATCAGATTCAAATTTGCGCGCGGGTCGCGCGTGACCCGCATGAATAATTAATTTTTTTTTTTTTTTCGTGTGTTCTTACAATAGACTTATTGTGTTCTTACAGTAGACTTATAATGTTCTTGTAGTATAGTAATTTTGTGTTCAGAGTAGACTTATTATGTTCTTCAGTAGACTTATAGTGTTCTTGTAGTATAGTTATTTTGTGTTCAGAGTAGACTTATTGTGTTGCAGTAGAATTTTTCTTTAAAAAAGGCGCGACCCGCGCGCTGACCCAGTTGACGAATGCAGAATTTTTTATAAATTATATTTCAGCAATATTTTTTTAAGTCCATGTGTTAAATTATAGTGATGTATGTCAATCACATGCACAAAGTGTTAGTCTTGTTTCTTATCTTTGACGAGGGACGTTTGCTCCCGAATCTGTATTGTTTTCTACTTTGGGTGGGAACTTAAAAAAAAGTGAGACAATTCCAATCACATACAACACATTTTATTTACTTATCTAGTTACATCATTCAATTTCTATCGTCAGTACATGCTATTCTCATCTTTAGTGCTCACTTTATATGTCACCCTCGCTAAGTTTCATGATGTCAATTTAAGTCCTGACTCCACTTCTTCTGTAATCCCTTGCCAACTTGCCTCAACAAATCATTAAACCCTACAAATTCAACCCAGGAGGTCAATACTAAACCGTGAAATTCTATGAAAATCTTAATATATATTATAGGGGATGGACGGAGCTAGACCCACTAAGTCTCAATCTAATAGAATTTTGAGGGGATCAAACTTGACTCGACATATATCGTTGGTTGGACAAGTTGAGCAGGGTCGGACTTTTCGAATTACAACATCTATAAGCAGCACTTAATTAACCTTCTAAGTTGAGAATCGCCAATTTTTTCAAATATATCATGTCACACATCTTATTAAATGTAGAGACGCATTATGCACTACAACACACTAACACCGTTGTCACACTGTCATAGCATGTCCTTTACGGTGCATCTCTCTCTCTCACTCTCTCTCTCTCTCTATATATATACATATATATATATACTAAATTAAAGAATTTTATGTCATACCCTAAAAGAAAAAAAAATTATGTCATTTTAACTTTTCGTGCATAATCGTTAGACCATGATTGATATATTCCTTTCACTTTTGGTAAGTTCATAATATCAATTTTTAAAACTATAAATAAGTTTTTCATTTATAATTAGTTTTTTTATACCTAATATTATTCATCTTTTCAAGATCTTTAATTTGACGTATATATCACATTTATTGTAAAGAAATACTTGTATCTGATTTGTTTGTTGCTTATTTAGTTGTGTTAGATTTAAGTGTTTGTTGTGAATTGTACTATAGCATTGCGTTTAGGCTGCAACTAAAATCAGTAAAACAATTTACTAATAAAAAGTGTTTATTATTACTATTATTATTTTTTTGTGTGTTAAATACAACTAAACATTTTATTTTTTTAAATGAATTTTCAACTTTTTTCTTTATTTAATCTAGCCTCAGAGAAAATCATTATTTAAATAACGATACTCCTACTTCATTAAATAAAGGAAAAAATTAATATTTAATTTTATAATCATTTTATTAAATAATTACATTTGCATATATTTTATATAGAGTAATTAATCTTGTAATTATTTTATTTATTTCATATCATAATTTATTAATATAATTTTCTATAAAAAAATTACACTTACAACATAAACTATGAGATTTTATACATGCTGCAATCTAAACTTCTTAGAAAAAATTAACCAACCTGAACCATATAATGTTTCAAATTTTGCAACCAAAACAAGACTTTATCATATTAATCAACCTTAAAAATATTTATTTTTCACATTTTGCAACATAAATAATTTTTTACATTCATCAATTTTGTTTGTTAAAATAAATATTCCATTAGAATAAAAAAGTAGAAAATTTTCGAATACATTTTAAGGTTTATATTAAAATATTCAGATATATTTAAGAATTCGTGAATATTTTCTACATTTTACTTTGTTAATATCGGGATATGTTGAAAATTTAAAAGTATTTTAATATATCTGAAATCACCATGTAAAATATTAAAATTTGTAAATGATAATATTTTATATTTAATTTATATAGTTAGAGTTCGAATTCAAAAATTCTTTAAATAAATTAAAATTTAAAAATAAAATGGAAAAAATAAAGAAAAACTTTTTTATAACTTTATTCAACTTATTTTATATAATATATTTTGATGAATAATGAGATATTAGATATTTGTGTTGCTTGAACATTCATAATTAGTTAAATTAATTGTCCGTGTGCACATAAATCAAGGACATATAGATTAAATGTATGTTTAATTTTCAAAACTAAGAAAGAGTCATTTTAAAAAATAGATACACTTTATTGTAATGATTAATATTTTATTTATTAATCTATAAAGTATTATACTTACATACTAAAAAAAAGAGTAAGTCATTTTATATATATTACATGGGAGAAATTAATATTAATATTACTTGTAATTCTCTATGATCAACTTTAATTATATCTAAATATTTATTTTATTATGATACAACGATTATATTTTTTGTTATTAAATTATATCATATTTGATTTAATTAGCACTACTAAAAATAAGGTTTCCACTACAAAATGTAGTTACAAAAGAGAAGAATAGTCACAAAAATATTTTTAGTAACTACAAATCTTAAAATAGTTATTATAGGGTAGTCACTTATAATAAGATGAAAAAAGTTTTTTTGCAACTACTTTGTAGTTGCTAATATATTTGTAACTATTTTTTGCAACTATTTTGTAGTTACTAATGTATTAATTTGTAACCACAAGTAATTGCAAAAGAGTTTTTCATATTTTAGCAAATTTGATTAAAATTATATAAAATATTTTATATAATTACTAATAATTACAAAAGATATTATTTTTAATAACCAATGTTATAGTTACAAAATACTAGCGATAATAATCATTTTTTCGTGTATTAAAGCGATACCTTTTAATCGGAAGAGTAACACTAGTTAAACTTAAAAAAGTTATATCAATATAGGCCAATCTCGTAGCCAGAGTAAAACAAATCGTAATCGCCTAGGGACAAGGTTAAACTTTTGATTTGGGACAATGATATGATTGACGCATTTATTCGCATTCCAAAGAGGATTATGTGATTGGAATTTAATTTTCAAATCTGACACCCAAAATAGCATTAAGCGTGTACTTTTCCTCTTGTATACTCCAATGATATAAAAAGAGTAGGATTTATGGCCACTTGCCAATATATAAAAAAATTGCAACCCGTCTATATGCATGTGTGATAGATGGGTCTAGATTTCTTGTTTTTGCAAAAAAATGTGCGTATTAGGTGTACAATAAATCTTATTGTGCACTTGAAGTTTTTAGGAGTTTTTTAGGGTTTTAAGTTTTTTTTTTTTCTTCTTTTTAGGAAACACCCATATAGGGTGGGGGATTGAGACTCGATCCTCAATCTGTGCATAAACAAATAAAGATGAAATCCAAAAGAACGTACAAGGATTGAGCCAAAAGTGCCCAAAATCCCAATTCATTGGGGAGTTAGGCCCAAAGTGCCTAAACACCTAAATTAGAGGAAAGATGTAACGGATTTCCTCCCAACCCGACCAACTGACAACTCAAGACGGTCGGAAAGAGAGAAAAAAAAGAAAGGAAAATAACAGGGGGCTAAAAAAGGAACAGGAGTCACATAAGTAAAATCATAAGCACAATAAAATGCAACATAAGGATAAAATTAAAGACTAATGAAACCGGAAGCTGGGGTAGCCCGGTTGATCCATGCGAACCAAAGATAGGAGATATGAAGACACTGTCGCTGGAGTGTAGGTGATGAGGGGCTGAGTGTGGTGCCCAAGTTCAGCGAGGTGGTCCGCCGGACGATTACCCTCTCGGTAGATATGGGTAATCCGGACAGTCTTGTCTCTCAACAAACTCTGCACCCGTGTGAGTGAGTGGGAGACTTGCCAAGATCCAAGCTTACCCGAGGTGAGGAGCGTGATCACCGCCGCTGCATCCATCTCAATCCAGATGTGAGTGACATCATCGTCAAGGAGGGTGAGTCCGATCGCCAACGCCTGAAGCTTTGCATCGAAGCTTGAAGAAGCTCGGAGTGACTGATGAAAAGCTCGAGTCCGGTCGTCAGTGGGGCCCCGAATCAGACCACCAGCAGCAGCCGAAGCCGTGTCGTGGAGGAAGGAATCGTCAGTGTTGGGCTTGACCCAAGGGGAGTCGTGAGCTCTCCATCGAACCAAAATGGGTGGTCTGAGAGGGCCGGAGGTGCGGTGGTGCTGTGAGGAAACGGGTTGGAGGTGTGCAACCCGTCCAGGCCTGGGGGAGGGGGGGGAGCAGACGGTTGGTCGCAAGGAGCAGCGCCAAATGACGCTGTACATGCAAAATAATGTGAGAAGATAAAAATGCCATATCTCTATGTTTTGCAGTATTCCTTTCTGTCCAGGTGAACCAAAGGATCAGACAATGAATAATGAAATCAACGTGATCAGTGTGTGTTAGTGTCATATGTAGGAAGAATCTAAGAAAGAGGAAGGGATCGAAGGTCTAAGGCACCTCCACCCCAAACCAAGCCATAAAATAAGCCCACACCGACCAGATCATGCTGCCCTGAAAAAATAAATGAGAACCACTCTCCGTCTGCCAGGAAGCAGTAGCTGCACAACAATAACACCTAGAAACAATATGGAGGCCAAGAGGAATGAGATGGGAATCAGTAGGGATGCGAAGGAAGAGAAAACGCCATCAGAACACATACATATTTGGAAAGAGTAAATCCATCCAAAGGGCACCTAGAATATTTCTAGACAATCTAAATCTGGTCAGCTGCCAAGCAGTTGTCAGTGAAAAATCTCCATGCGGAGAACATCTCCACCGCATGCAATCCCCACCATCCCACATGATCAGAACCTAGGTAATATCACTCAAAAGATGTTGGGGAAGGTCATAAGTGTCTATAATATCGAACTGCAATCTAGGAAGATCCCAATCTCCATCATACTAGAGATCCTGAACCCTTGAGTCCCACTCCATATCACAAGGGGCCAACTCAACAGCATAAATCTCAGAAAGCGGACGGTGATCGAGCCAAGTGTCATCCCAAAAACTGACAGAGCCATCACTAAGAGCCCAAAAAATCTGAGTAGTGGAGAAGCCACAATCATCAAGACCAGCCCGTAAAACTCCTTCGTATATTTTCTAAAAGGGAAGTCTTGAGTCGGGCTGACGACGTAAAAACAAAGGCGCTTGTCGGGAGACAACCCGATGTTTATTGGATTTTGCTTCTATTTTTATGTTTTATGCTTTTAAGCTTATTTTTAGTGTTTTTGTCGTTTTAGGAACAAGCATGGCATGAAGTAAACAAAGCAATGGAACATGATCGCGATAGCAAGAAACGGGGTAAAGAGGACGACAAACACCCATATAGACGACATTACGACATCCGGTAGGGCGCGATAGCCCAATATTGGAGCAAACATAGCTTCCACCCTGGTACACGTGGTCGTGCACACACTTTTAGGTCACTTTAAATGTCTTAATACGGGTTTTTGTGTGCATATTCGCGTGTATTTCGTGCGTTTATTTATTATTGGGCAATTTGATGTGTTTAGTTCGTTTTCATGTCATAACAAGTGAATTAAGGCCGAAAAACAGGTTCGAAGATCTCAAGTCGACAATCCGAGCTCAAAGGGAAAAGAAAATAAGGCAAATCAGGGACCTTGCCCGCGTTGCTAATGCCACGCTCGTGGCTTATGCCACGGCCGAGGCTAACTAGCCCACGGCCGTGGTAATTTGTACAGAAGAGGGCCATTACCACTCAGCTAGACCGCGGCCGAGGCAAAAGATGGGCCACGACCGAGGCGGACCAAGGCCCCCGGCCGCGGCAAAGATTAGCCACGTCCGTGGCTAAAGATCCAGAATAAGTGATAAATCCAGCCCAACCAAGACCGCGGCCGAGGCTATGACTGGGCCGCGGCTGCGGCCCTAATTCCAGCCCAACCCCTTTTTTCCCACCACGCCCGCGGCCAGTTGTACGCCACGGCCGCGGTGCGACTCTCTACTTTAAAAACTCAAACACGTTTTTTCCCAAATTGGAGCCCAACACTTTCTCCTCTATATATATATGGTCATTTTTTTTTATTTTGACCTAACTTTTAACCCATCCCACACACATATTCAGCCACTATTCCCCATTGGAAGGAAATGATTGGAGGGGGATTGAAGATCAAGATCACCAATCCTATCTTTTGGTTCCTTCTATCTTATTTTCATGTTTTCTTGGATTTTCTCTGACTTTATCTTTGTAATAGTTGTAATGGGTGGCTAGCACCCTGGAATTCGCTCTTGATCATTAGTTGAACCTTGAGTTTAAGATATTTATGTGATTATTGCGGTTAATATTACCGATTAGATTATGCTTTGTGAATGTTCTATGTTATTTGGGATTGTTGATTCACACTTATGAATTAAATTGTGGTTTGATCACCCATTTAGGATATTTGTTTGTGTGTTGCTAGAATTAGAAATAATATCCGTAATTGTAGGATTTTCGATTCCCGTGTAGCAAACAATAGATTTATTTTATTGGGGATAACATAGAGTTCGACCACTAGAACCGAACTTACGAGTTATATGCCGAATCTACTCCGTTGTCTTAATTCTTAACGCACTCGACTATTGATTCTTAAAGAGCTTGTTTTAGGTTTTGATAAGTTGAGTAGGATTAATTTAAGAGCTTATTTTGATTAATCATACTTAAGAGACAACAAGATTGGTAGAGCTTGTTATCAATTTTGGAGTAGGAGTTCTACGGCTAACTAATTGGGTATTAACAATAGTTGCATAAATCGTCCAAGGCCAAGGTGAAACATGATCAAGGGTGAATCGTTTTAGTATTTGAAAACCAAAAACCAAAAAAAAAAAAAATCATTCTATTTGTCTTTGTTTATTTATATTGTTAAATTGCTAAGTATTCTTAGAGTATTTGTTATTAGTTTGCTTAATAGAAATTTAGGTGTTAGTTGTTATTTCATTAAAATCCCCCTCACTTCTTTATTGTTTTTCCACCTTATCTATATCATATTACTTGATCATAATAGTTTACTACTTAAGGCAAAAAAATGGTTCGACCGTTCTTCGTGGGATCGACCCTCTAGTTGCCACTCTACTAGTTAGAGTTGTAAGCTAAGGTTAAGTGTATATTTCTATACATTAATTTGGTGGTAAGAAACGACCACTACCAAATTTTGGCACCGTCGCCGGGGAGCAAGATCACGACCACGGCCGCGGCATACTTTTCGCCTCGGCTGGTCACCAGGTATAAATAGCAGACGCGGGCGAGGTAGGGCATATTCTCCTTCTTTCTCGCGAAATTGCGCAAACACTACACACACACTAAATCCGCCATTTTTACTCATTAAAAATCACTCAAACTCACAAATTCACTCACTCACATCACCACACACACTTCTATCCGAGAAATTTCGGATTTGGAGCGGATTCGGAGTCGGTTCGAAAGGGCGCGAAAAAGCAAACTTCAATTTTTTTTCTATTAAATCCGATCGGTAAGTACGACTATCCCTTCCCCTTAGTCTTTTATTACTTATTATGAACGTTTTTGTTAGATTGAGGGCGAATTTTGTACTAGAATAGCTTTTATGATTGATGTTGGTTATACACGAACTTTTTGTTGCAATTTTTTGCCAATGTTGATTTGTTTTGTGCATTCTAGGTTTCAATTTGTTGTGATAGCTCTAGAACTTACATGATTGTTGATGTGAGATGATGATTGTGTTGAGAAATTTTAAATTTGGAGGTGAAATTGGTTGAGGCATGTCACCGAACACATGGCATGCATTCTTTATTGTTATCCTTTTTTGTAGTTTGCTTTGATTGACATGCTTGATTATTAGGTCGATTAGTTAAAATTGTGGTGAAACTAGATAATTTTAGACTCTCGTTTTGTAATGAAAACAATTTGACCTATTTTTTGTTGAGTATTGATCGATTTTAGTTGCAATAGGATAGTAATTGGGAATGTTTGACATATTTGCAAAATTATGTCAAGTCAATTGAAGTATCCATTTTGTAAGTTCATTTGTGAGTTACTTGTTGATTGAATGCGGGTAACTGATATAATGAACTTCATTTTTTATTGGATTCCTTTTCGATTGAACTTGATGTGTAAATTGGTGATGAAGTTGTCAAACTCGGAATTTAAATATGTGTGGTTGTTTTGTAGGCCAAATGAGACCATCAAAAAAGACATCTAAGAAATCCACCGGCAAAAGTGCCACCACAGGCAAATGCAGAATAAGTATAAGCAAGGGCAAGGGCAAATTGGTGATTCAGGAACCCATCCTGGACGAACCTGAGATCGAAACCCCGGAGGTCCCAACGTCCACAGGGCCAAATAGCCGGCTTTTCGACATAATATTAGAAGACCCGGTTCACCAAAACAGATTTGCCAGATTATTGAAGCGCCAGATAGCTGCCACCCGCTATTTCAAGACTGAGTGCTTAACTGCCATGGGGATCAAGGACGATATAGATGAATTTTTGAAAGCGTCGGGCCTCACTATACTGTTCACTCCAAGGCCCACCTATCAACGATTTGTTCTTGAGTTCTTCAGCACACTCTCGGTCCGAGCCAACTTCGAAAAATGTGGAAACAAAATCCACAGTATTTCATTCCATGTGTTGAACAACAAGAAGACACTTATGGTATCGGAGTTGAGGAGGATTTATGGGTTCAAGGAAGACCCCTCCACCACAGACTTAGAACAAATCGATGAGTTCGACGTCAGGCGGTTTTGGGGGCAAATAACTGTTGCTCCCGGATTGATTGAACTGCAAGCCTTCGATTCGAAGAGTTCCAAAATGAGCTGGATTAGAAGTCCAGTCGTAAAGGTTTTGCAAAGGCCTCTTGCGTTGGCACTATTTGGTAGGAAAGAGACGGGGGCAGCAAGGATGGCTGAGCTTAGTATCCTATGGTCCATCCTGAAAAGGACCAATAGGAGATATGAGGAGGTTCTGATCGACTCCTTTGAGAGGACGGTGAAGGAGTTGACAGCAACAAGAAAGAAAGAGCCAGAACAGTACAATCCGATCTTCAACGTGGCTCTTATCACACCAATTTTAGAGCACTTTGGGGTTCCACTGATCGACTTCAAGGCCATATCAGACTCATTCCTTCTGGGTTGGGAGCTCTTAGCCAACATGAGGATTGCTGCTTTGGGGTAGGAAGACGGAGTCTTCGTCCCCTTCGTGATCCAAAATGTAGGCCCAATGCTACGCCTTCCCAACCCAGACCTCACCCACATCAGAGACCTCCGATCCACAGCCAACTTGGCCTTGAGCTCAGAGGCACACCGGGCAGCCTCAAGGGAACCAAGTTACCTTGAGTTCCGAAAATATCAGAGAGGCCAAGTGTCAGAACCTGCTGCAGAAGGGGCTGGCCCCGCAAGCGAGGGTGCGAGCAGCCGTCATTCAAGGAAAAGACTAGTATCCGCTGTTCAGTCCCACACAAAATTCCAACAACAGGTGGATGAGAGATTGAGCACAGTGGAGGCAGATATCGAGGAGATGAAGGCGGACATTAAGGAGAACAAGGCAGCTCAGAACAAGATCCTCGAGGCGCTCAACAGCGTTCGAGCGTGTTTTGGTAGCCAAAGCTCGCGATCTCCACGACCCTCCAAATCTTTGTGAGTAAGAGCACCAAGAATATCCCTCATTTTCTTAAAAAACTTAGTTTTCAACTAAGTTTGGGGAGAGAGTAGGGGTGGGATGTTCTTGGCCGCTCTGATTTTCAATTCCCTCGTGCTTCCTTGCCATATTTTATCACCTACCGAATATTTAGGCCTGTGTGCCCCATCTGATTAGCTTGTATTTTGGATCCACGGCGTGTGTGCCGTTTGATTATGACTTGTGCCTTTGTGACCTTTGATTTGACAGTTTTTGTTGGATGATTTGTTAGGGTGTTGTTTATTGATTGGCCTGTGTGCCATTTTCTACTATCTTATTTGATCGGTTAAATTATTTTGAGTTTTGTCATGCATATATGTTGAATTTTTTGTACCTACACGCATAGGATTAATAATTTTGGTGTTCTTAGTAGAATTGGGATGAATGGCGTTGAATAAATGGTTGAGTTCATCCAAGCACCAATCTGTACCCCTTCTTTCCACAAACTTTGGTTTTCAACCAAGTTTGGGGAGGGGGTGGTAAGTGTACGGATTTGGCCGCTTAAAAAAAAATTGATTGGACCAAATTGGGACGAGAAATGTGGCAAACGGTAAGTGATGATAAAATTTTTGATCAAAATTTAAAATTTGACTCATGGTAGAGCATGATAGGCTATGAGATGAAATTGAGTTTACATTCAAAACTTTTGATCAAATTGTTTCCTAATTTTTTGAGCCTTAAAAGATACTCCCATCTTTGGAGTAATTTAAACTTTACTTCGGTGTGAAATTCATTGAGTGCATCTAGTTGTCTCTAGAACTTGCCTCGATTCTCTATTTTGAATGAGTCGGTGCATTGTGTGACATTGAAAATGATCTTAGGAAATTCTTGACTTGAGCCTATTTCTAAACTTGAAAATACACCCCTTTTCACCAAAAATTTGAAAAATTTGCCTCTAGTTAACCCCTTGAGCTCTTAGCCTCTTGTTTGACAGTCCAACTCTACAAGCCGAACCCTTTTCAATTAGCCTTTGAACCTAATTGGATTACATGAGTATGAGGGAGGCGGTTGGAAGGTAGTGGGTCAATTCGGGTAAACTAGTGGAACTATATTAAAGGGTGAAAGGAAATCTACACAAATAGGCAAGAATCGAGAATATTAGTCTTCTTCAATGTTTATATATATATATATATATATATATATATATATAAAGGGAGTCGAAAGAATCAGAAAACAATAGAAAAAGTTGGTTATATATACTTTGTTGTTGCTTTCGATTTAGAGAGACTAGTAATGCAAATACTTTTTGACCGGTGTCTCAAAATTGAAAATTCAAAAGAAAACACACCCAAGGGAGAGTTGAAGAAGAAGCATTTAGGTTGTGAGTTTATAGTAAGGTGAAGAAGCCGCATTTTAGGATCGGTTTGATTGGGAAGTAAGAGAGTGAGGTGGAGTGATTGTTGTTTGAGGGGTGGATGAGAGTAGCTAACTCATTTAGTCCATTTTACAGTCATTTATACCAAAAATCTTCCCACCTTACCCCAAGCCAACATTACAACCCGTTAAAGACCTTTTTGATTCCTTGTCACACGTGTCGGGTATACATCGAAGTTTAGATGATTGGCAAGCCTATGGTAGTTATTTTATGCATCTCAATGTGAGCGTATACACTACCTATTTGATACACTTGAGAGTCGAGAGATACACTCACCCGGTGAAGATCTCAAGTTGAGAGTGTCAAGTTTTAAAAGTAGTTGATATGGCTCTATCTCATATGCTCAATGTTATCATGATTGTCTAACTTTTGAAAAGTTCTTCTGAAACCGGATTCGCAACTTAAATCTGCCCTAACACGTGTCCTTCTTCTTTTTCTTTATTTGTTCGGGACGAACAATGGTCTAAGATTGGGGAGATTTGGTACACGTGGTCGTGCACACACTTTTAGGTCGCTTTAAGTGTCTTTATACGGGTTTTTGTGTGCATATTCACATGTATTTTATCCGTTTATTTATTATTGGGCAGTATGACGTGTTTAGTTCATTTTCATGTCAAAACGGGTGAATTAAGGCCGAAAAACAAGTTCGAAGATCTCAAGTCGACAATCCGAGCTCAAAGGGAAAAGAAAATAAGGAAAAAGAGGGGACCTTGCGCGCGTTGCTAATGCCACGCCCGTGGCTTAGGCCACGACCGAGGCTAACTAGCCCACGACCGTGGTAATTTGAACAGAAGAGGGCCATTACCACTCAACTAGACCGCGGCAAAGATTAGCCACGCCCGTGGCTAAAGATCCAGAATAAGTGATAAATCTAGCCCAACCAAGACCACGGCCGAGGCTATGACTGGGCCACGGCCGCGGCCCCAGTTCCAGCCCAAACCCTTGTTTTCCACCACGCCCACGGCCAGTTGTACGCCACGGCCGCGGCGCGACTCCCTATTTTAAAAACCCAAACACGTTTTTGCCCAAATTAGAGCCCAACACTTTCTCCTCTCTATATATATGGTCATTTTCGATTTTGACCTAAATTTTAACTCATACCACACACATATTCAGTCACTATTCCCCATTGGAAGCAAAGGATTGAAGGGGGATTGAAGAACAAGATCACCAATCCTATCTTTTGGTTCCTTCTATCTTATTTTCATGTTTTCTTGGATTTTCTCTTACTTTATCTTTGTAATAGTTGTAATGGGTGGCTAGCACCCTAGAATTCACTCTTGATCATTAGTTGAACCTTGAATTTAAGATATTTATGTAATTATTGCGGTTAATATTACCGATTGGATTATGCTTTGTGAATGTTCTATGTTATTTGGGATTGTTGATTCATACTTATGAATTGAATTGTGGTTTGATCACCCATTTAGGATATTTGTTTGTGTGTTGCTAGAATTGGAAATTACTATCCGTAATTGTAGGATTTCCAATTCCCATGTAGCAAACAATAGATTTATTTTATTGGGGATAACATAGAGTTCGACCACTAGAACCGAACTTACGAATTATATGTCGAATCTACTCCGTTGTCTTAATTCTTAATGCACTCTACTATTGATTCTTAAAGAGCTTGTTTTAGGATTTGATAAGTTGAGTAGGATTAATTCAAGAGCTTATTTTGATTAATCATACTTAAGAGACAACAAGATTGGTAGAGCTTATTATCAATCTTGGAGTAGGTGTTCTAAGGCTAACTAATTGGGTATTAACAATAGTTGCATAAATCGTTTAAGACCAAGGTGAAACATGATCAAGGGTGAATCGTTTTATTATTTGAAAACCAAAAACCGAAAAAAAAATAAAATCATTCTATTTGTCTTTGTTTATTTGAATTGTTAAATTGCTAAATATTCTTAGAGTATTTGTTATTTAGTTTGCTTAATAGAAATTTTGGTGTTAGTTGTTATTTCATTAAAAATCCCCCCCACTTGTTTATTGTTTTTCCACCTTATCTATATCATATTACTTGATCATAATAGTTTAATATTTAAGGAAAAAAATTGTTTGACCGTTCCTCGTGGGATCGACCCTTACTTGCCACTCTACTAGTTAGAGTTGTAAGCTAAGATTAAGTGTATATTTCTATACATTAATTTGGTAGTAATAAACGACCGCTACCACACCCACCACCTGAGTCATAGTCTGTAAGTTAGCAACAAGGCATACCACTCTTTTTCCACAAACATTGGTCTTCGACCAAGTTTGGGAGAGGGCGTGCATAGTGGGACGTCTTGGCCGCTATTTACGTTATATGTCTTTTATTTTATTGTTTTTGTGCTTTGTTCTTACTTAAAGTTGTTGGGTATGTGTTCCCATTAAATTTGTTTTCGTGTTCGTCATCGATTTTTTATTTATTGTTTTTATAATTTGGAGTCTTGTTAGTTGAAAAACCCGGATTATTGATCTTTGATTGTTAAATTGAAAGGAAAAAAAAAATAGGGAAATGATAAGATGGCGAGGAGTTAATGATGAGATGATTTCTGTTAAAATTTTGAGAAAGGGCACATAATAGAGCATGATAAGTGGAGATGAAATTGAGCTTGTGCTTAAAACTTTTGATCATATATTACCTTTTGAGGTTTTTTAGCCTATTTTCGTACTCCCAACTTTGGAGTATTTTGTATATTCTTTCGGTGTAAATTTCATTGGTTATATGTAATTGTCTGTAGATCTTGCCTTGAATCTCTATTATGAATGTGCTGGTTTGTGGCTTAGAAGATGATCTTAGGCATTTTTTTTTTATTTATAGCCTATTTTTGAAGCTTTAACAATGTTATCATTTTTTACCAAAAAATTGAAAAAAAGTTATTCTTAGTTAACCCACTTGAGTTAAATTTTGATTTGATAGCCCTACATTACAAGCCGAATACCCTTCGATTTAACATTTGACCTTATTTGGACTAATTGAGTAAGTTGGTGGATTGGAAGCTAGTTCGGGTAAAAGATTGGGAATAAAGTGGGTTAATTGATGGGAATATTGAAGGGGGAAAGGAATACAAGTTGATAGGCAAAGAAATTGAGAAAAATAGCCTCTCCTATAATTTATTTTGTGTTCATAGTTATTTTCGAAAAAAAAAGAAAAAAAAGGGATAAAATCGAAAAACAGAAAAGAAAAGAAGAGAAAAAGAGTCGAATGTACATATGTGTTTATTCTCGTTGAGGAGAGACTAGAAATAGAAAGTGCTTATTTGATTAAGTTGTTTCGACAAATCGAGTAGTCCCAAAGATGTGGTACCCAAGTAAAAGCATGAAAAACACCTAGGTGTTAAATACTTTTGTGCGGGTGAAGAGATCATTTTGCATATAATTCAATGCGAGTAAAAATATAGTCTACTTTATACACTTGAGAGATGAGTGATACACTTACCGGGTGAGGATCAATTGTTTGAATGTCTCAAGTCTCGAGAGTAGTTGATGTTGCTTTGTCGTATGTGCTCAGCTTATCATGTTGCCTTATTTTTGTGAAAATATGTCTGAAACTAGAATCGCCGCCTAAATCGCCCTTAACACATGTCCGTTTGCTTTTCTTTGCTTTGATTTTTTCGGGACGACAAAGTTTAAGTTTGGGAGATTTTTGTACACGTGTTTATGCATGCATATTAGGTCGATTTAAGTGTTCATTTAGTGGCATTTGTATGCATAATCGACTGTGAATGGTTTATATCCGTATTATTGGATTATTTGACATTTTTGTACTTGTTTTAGAGATATTCAGGTGATTTAAGGCTAATAAGTTGTATTCGACTAAGGATGGACGAAGTTCGGAGAAGAAACAAGTCAAATCGGGTAAAAATGGACTAAAAAGGGAGTTAAAAAAGCAAAAGGGTCGACCAAGGTTGCTTCTATGGTTGCGGTTGTGTCAAAAGTGACTTAGAAAGTGCAAAACATGCTGGCCAACGTCCGCAGCTGCGACCTACCTTCATGGCCGCGACGAAAAGCTTCCCCAAAGTGAAGTTTTCTGCCAGCTTGACACACCTCGAGTATTTTGGCCATATCTTGAGATTTACAATTCCAATTGAGGTTCAATTGGTGGCATTGGAAAAATGATTCCAAGAGCTACAACTTTGCCAGAAAGAGGAAAAACCCAAAAAATGATTAGAAGACCCTAAAAAACAGCTTAGAAGTCGGAAAAGTAAGGCAGTGTCGATCCATTACTTGGCTAGAAAGCTAAAAAATGAGTTTTGGACGAATTTTCCTATTTCAATTGGATTTTCTCCCTCTTTATCCTAGACATGTACTCCTATAAATACCCCAAGACTCTAGACATCAAAGGAGACTTGGAACTTGGATTTTGGAGGATTCTGGAGAAGACGAGAAATCAAGATTCGGCAAGTCTCAGTTTATCTTTAAGGTTTATTTTAATTTAATGTTTACCAATACACTTGTGTTTCTTAGTTATAGCCATGAGCGGCTAGTCATTATATTCCCGTCTTTAATCGATGTTGAACCCTAGTTTGGTAACGTTGTAATTCTTACAGTAATTGTTTAATAGTTTACTTTTTGAAACGTTTTATGCTATTCATGCTTATATAAATTCTTATGTGAATTGTTGCTTGGATTGATCACCTAGGTAGCTAATCATATAATTATCGCTAGGTCATTGTTGAAGTATATAATCGTTACGAATTTATGTCAGTAGTAGTAACTAGTGAATTAATCACTTGGATAGCATAATTCACGGTCACTTGTACCAAGCTTGTGAGTCCCATGTTTATTCCATTACCTTAGTACTCTATGCGTTCGGTTAATGAGGTCTAGAGAGCTTATTCTAAGATCACTCAATCAAATGGACTAATTAAAGAGATTGTTTTAGTTAGTTAAACTTAAGAGGCAACAAGGTTAGCAGTGCTTGTTGTTAATCTTTGGGATAGGAGTTTGAGAACTAAGCTAGCGACCAATTGCAATAATTACTTGGACAATTCGAATTAGGGGGATACTAGATTAAGGGCTAGGATTTTTTTTTTTTTTTTTTTTATCATATTTGAAGTTTAAATTACTTTTTGGTTGCTACTTGTTTATTTCTTGCGTTTAGTTTACTTAGATGTTCAAATCAAGTAAAACCCCCTCCATATATATATATATATATATATATATATATATATATATATATATATTATTGTTAGGTTAATATATAAAAACACTTTAAATCTTCCTGCTCTCTGTGGGATCGACCTTGACTTACCGCATCTACAAGTTAGAAGCTGAAAGCTATGATTGTTAATATTACTGCATCTCGACAATGCGATCAATAACCCTTGGAAATATAATAAGACTGGGTAGGAAGACGGGAAAGCAAACTCTAGTAAAAAACAAACATGTTCGGAAGAATCAAGTCCGTCCAAAGGGCTCCCGAGGTAAGATTGCGATGAAAACTCATCCTAGTCAAATCCCAAGTCATCGTCAATGAAAAATTGTCGTACGATTTCAGTCTCCATTTCATGAAATCCCTCCCTATCTCACATGATAAGAACCTCAATAATCTCATCTATAAGCCACCAGGGCAGGCCTAAGGTATCGACCAGAACAGACTGTAATAGCGGAACATCCCAGCTCTTATCGATTGAAAACTCCCTGACGACCAAATTCTAGCTAACATCCTGATCGACAAGTTGATCACAAAACCTCTCAGACAGAGGCTGATGCCCAACCTAAGTTTCATCCCAGAAACTGATCGCCCCCTCACCAAGGGCCTAAAAAATCCGAGATAGAGCTTGTGGGGTGACCCTACAAAGGTGGATCTAGTGGAAATTGTGCTCGTGCTTCCAACGCGCACGAGTAGGAACAACATGGCCAGCCAAGCAGTACTTAGCCCTCATATGTTGAGCCCACAACGAGGTACCCTCTTTGAACTGCAACCACATCTTCAGACTGAAAGCCGAGATAAGCTCGAAGAAATCTCGGATCCCCATACCACCCTTATCCCGAGGCCTGCAGGCATCTCTGCACTTGATCCAGTGATGCTTCCCCTGGCCACCCCAAAAGAACTGAGCAATTATCTAACTTATCTTGTCAAGGACCAACTTTGACGGGGCAATAATCTGAAGAATGTGGAGGGGGATAATAACCAACGTGCTCTTGATAAGGGAAAGTCTCCCTCGATAGTTCAGCTGGTGGTGCGACCAGCCAATGATGGCGCTGAGGAGGCGCTGAATAATCGGCCGAAAGAGAGCCAAGCTCATGTGCCCTCTTAAGAGTGGGACGCCAAGATAGGTGACCGGCAGCTGGCCAATCTGAAATTCGATTTTTTGATAAACCATGCCCTGCCACTATAACTGAAAACTCGGACTGAGGAAGAAGTTGCTCTTCTAACAATTAATCATCTGACCCGAGATGGCGGAATAGTGCTGAAGGAGCTCATTAAGCTCCCCTATCTCCCTCTCTCGGGTACAAGTGAATATGACAATATCGTCAAAAAGGATGGACCCAGACCAGATGGTTAGGGGGGGCAAAAATAAAGAACCCTGAACAACATTAATATACACGTAATAATAAATATTAAATATATTATATTTGTTATTTAAATATAATATCAATTATATTTACTATTAAAAATGTTGAAATATATTTTGGGCATAAAACTAGTGGGGCGGGGGTGGGGTTGAGGGGGCAAGCGCCACCCCACCCATGGGTGTAGGTCCATCCCTAATCGCCAGCATAAGCCAGGTGGGAGATAGGCGGAGCGGAGCCGGGGGACTTATAGATCATTATGGGCATGCTACAAATAAACACGTCTAGCCTCCGGAAGAGGTAGTCCGCCGCAAGGACAAACAGAGCAGGGGAGAGAGGGTCTCCCTGACGGAGGCCCCGGCTTGAGTGGAAGAAGCCTACAGAGGATCCGTCACAAGAATCAAGAACCAGCAATTCTCCATGCAATTGCGAACGAGGTCAATCCTTCGAAGGAGAAGCCCATTCTCTAAAGAGCATGACATAAGAAGGGTGATTAAGGGTAATTGCACTGGGTCATAGGCCTTAGCCATATCGAGCTTCAGCATAAGGTTGGGGACAAGTACGTCACGATTCAGCTCATGAACAAGCTCTTGGACTAGTAGCACGTTGGCCGAGATCAATCTACACTGAACGAAGCCACTCTGGTTAGGCATTACGAGCATCGGGAGGAGAGGCGCCAGTATGGAGTTCAGGATCTTGCATATGATCTTGTTCGAGACATTATAGAGGCTGATCGGTATGTACCGATTGAGGCTTCTTTGGAATTAGAATAATGGAAGTCACGGTGAAGCTCTTCGGCATAGTTTTTTCGGAGAAAAAATCTCGAACGACAGACCCGACATCCGGACCCACGATATCTAAGCACGTCTGTAAGAACAAGAAGGAGAAACCGTCCAAGCTTGAGGCACTTGCCGGGTCAATGTCGAACACAACCTCCCTAATCTCCTCCGTTACGGCATCCCACAGAGAGAAGCATGGTCAGTATCCTCGGGGAGCCTAGGGAAGAACTCATTGGACAAAGCCTCCAAATATCCCTCCCCCGCTGACAGAAGGGTCTGGAAATAAGTAACAGCTGAGTCCTGAATGCCGGACTGATCGGGATGTGGGCTCCATCAACCTTGATGGTGTGAATGCAGGACTGACACCGCTTTCAGCTTCACAAATCCCTGAAAGAACTGGGTGTTCCTCTCACCCTCCACGGTCCAGCACATGGTTGCCTTCTGCCTACAGAAGTCCTCCTCCATCCGAAGGCGCAATAGATACTCGGCATGGAGATGTTGCATTTCTGTGTGTCGGGCAAGAGTTGGTCACTGTCATGGGGGCGCTCGGCAGCATCGTGGGCACTCTTAGCCTTCTAAATCTTGTGGAAGATATTACCGAAGATAGACCAATTTCACTGCTTCGGGTGCTTCTTAACCCGAGTAAGCTTCAGTTGTAGGTTCACCATACTCATATGTCCAGTTGGATCTGCCCAAGCTCCTCGGATAGTGTTCAAAAAAGTGTGGTACAGGACCCACATGCTCTGAAAGTGGAAGGAAGATCCCTGACTGTGCTCGGTGAATTTGCACTCGTGAAGAAGCGAGGCGTGGTCGGACCGAGTACGAGGAAGGTGTGAGACCTTCGTGACCCCAAAGACCGATGATTATCCACCATTTGCGAGCACATGATCCAGCCTCTCGAGCAAGCCTTCCCTGCCCTGGAAGGTATAGTCCGAACCGATGTTACCTAAATTGAATAGCTCACAATCGACGATCGCCTCACCAAAGTCGAGCATTTCACCCGCTCTATCAGTGACGCTGTCGTGACACTCGTAGTTGGGGAGGAAGATGTTAAAATCATCTCCCACAAGATAGGCTTGCTCACACATGGACTCGCTAATCTCACAAAAAATGTCCCTGAACAGATAACAAAGATGCCGCTGAGTGTTAGCATACACTACGGTGAGGAAGATCGGCTGAGGCAGGAACGGGCAAAGCAGACGAAAGTGGAGGGCCTGCTCAGTGTCGACGATGACATCAATGTGATAATGTAGGACAATAAAAATCTAAATCTAGCCGTAGACATTACTGACCCCATTATGTAAGCCAAGACGGCGAGTGGTGAATGGACGGGATGAACCATCTCCTCTTGGCGCTAAAACAGCACAAAAAGAAAGGCGGTATGTCCTAACTAGCTGATGAAGGTGAGTCTGGGTGGAACTATTCTTATGCCCACGGGCGTTCTAAATAATAAAAGAAAACAATATAATCAAACATCAGGGGGAGGGGAGAGTCTACGTCCGTTAGTCGGGCGCTCACGACTACTGCATGAGGCTGAGACACTACGTGTGGCTGGGGTCTTCTGCCTAGTGAGCTTCTCGATAGTGCGCCCCAACCTGCTAAAACCTCTTGGCGGCACACTAGACCTGTGTGATCTCTAAGACGTGGCCTGCCCGGCCTTGTCGGCCATAAACTATTGGATCTGTCATCCTCGTCCCATATCGAAACTGAGGCCATGTCCAGGTTAGAAATTGTGCCTTGAATCGATTTAGTTTGGCTTTTTGTTCATGTCAAAGTTGGAGGCTTGGACTTGAAATACACAGGAATCAACGCGACCGTACTAGAATGCAATGCGGTCTCATCATATTATGGCTAGAAATTGAATTTGGAACTGGGACGTCATTGCAGTCGTGTCAGTTGTTGATGCGGTCGCGCCATTTATTGGATGCGGTCGTGTCATTTGTTGGACGCAGTCGTGTCAGTTGTGGCGGCCCAGGTGATCGGCTTACGTGTTTTAGGTCCAGCTAGATCCTTTTGTGTCTAGGATTAAGTTGGGGGCATATAAATAGTCCCATTGGAGTCTTGTGAGTATGTGATTAGAATTGATTGATATTTGGTTATTGGTGTTATCTTTAGAGTGTGGGGAATTAGTTTTGGTCGAGTATCAATCAATTGGTACTCATTTTGTCTCCGTTTGTTAGGATACTGGAGTCCTATATTGTAACACTCTTTGATATTGTATTTGAGTTCCTCTCGTTTGGCCGTGGATGTAGCTAACAAATTGTTAGCGAACCACATTAAATTCGGTGTGTTTTACTTTGTTGATTTTTGTATTTATTATTTGTTATTTCCCAACAAGTGGTATTAGAGCTTGGTTCGTATTTCCGCTGTTTGGTAGGAAAGTTGTCTAGAATAAACGTGAAGATCGAAAAATTCACAGGGAGGAACAATTTAAGTGGATGGCAGATTAAGATGAGAGCCTTGTTGAAACAACAAGGGTTATGGACGCCGCTGATGTCAAAGCAAAAGAAGGACTAGGGCAAGGCGGTGGATAAGAAAGAGGCCGAGGTCCCGGTGTCTGCCAAGATGGTTATTCTGGAGGAAAAAATCATGTTGTGTCTCGAAGACGACATCATCACCGAGGTAGCAGAAGAAGAAACTGCACAAGGGTTATGGTCGAAACTAGAGAGTTTGTACATGACGAAGTCGCTTACCAATAAGTTAATTTTGAAGCAATGTTTGTTCGGATTGCGTATGCACGAAGGCCAGTCTCTTCGTGAACACTTAGATCAATTGAACATAACCCTATTATAATTGCATAACATTGATGTTAAAATAGAAGATGAGGATGTTTCTTTGATCTTGTTGGTTTCTTTACTGCCGTCATATGAGAATTTTGTGCAGTCTTTCATTATTGGAAAAAAAATTGTGTCTCTGGAAGAGGTGAGATCATCTCTGCATTCCAGAGAGTTTTGCCACCAGGCGACAGTCCCAATGGAAGAATTGGCTATTGTGCTAGGAGTCAGTGGTAATCGGGGTTCGGGAAATTTGGGAAAGAAGAAGTTCAAGACGAATTCAGGCCCCAAAGGACCTAAACTAGGAGGTATTTCCAACTACTATAGGGAGACGGGGCATTGGAGGTTTGCATGTCCGAAGTTGAAACAGAAGCAGGAAAGTATTGTTGATGTTGTTGTAGAATTTGACGCCAACTCCGATAAAGATTCAGCCCTACCTGCTCAGAAACAAGCAAATATATCTAATGCATGGGTTCTCGACTCTAGTACGCAACCTATAAGCAGGTGGAAGATGATACTATCTCTTTGGCCAATGGTTCCAAATGCAAAATGGTTGGAATATGCTCAATCAAGGTTAGGACACATGATGGTAGAATGTGCATGTTGAATAATGTCAAGAATGTTCCACTAATGATGAGGAATCTGATTTCTCTAAGTCAATTAGATAGTAGGGGTCTCAGTTTCAAAGGTGAAGGTGGAGTTTTGGACGTCTACAAAGGTTCAAACATGATTTTGAAGGGTGTCAAAAAGGGAACTTTGTATTTAATGCAAGGTTCAACTTTGTTTGGTTCTGCTGCTGTTAGAAGTTGTTAGTGTCTCATCGTTTGGGACAACTTGGGTACGAGGAGTTACTCGTACGTTTGGGTGTTTAAAGCGCATCTGGTACATTGGGTACATCTGGCGCATTTGGATTGTTTGGGAACATTCTGCTGGAATTTGTGACAGGATTTGAATTGAGGTTGAGCTTTGTGAAGTTGCATCGTTTGTGGATTTAAGTCAAGGTGGAGTTATTAGGAATTGTCCCTTGAATCAGTTTGGTTTGGTTCTTCGTTCGTATCAAAGTTGGAGGCTTGGACTTGAAATACGCTGGAAGCAATCGTTCCAGAAGGCAATGCGGTCGCGTCATATTATGGATAGAAATTCAATTCAGAACTGAGACATTAACGCGGTCACGTTAGTTGTCGACGCGATCGCACCATTTATTGGACGCGATCGCGTTAGTTGTGGAGGCCCAGGTCATGGGCTTACACATTTTAGGTCCAGCTTGATCCTTTTGTGTCTAGGATTAAGTTTGGGGGCTTATAAATAGTCCCATTGGAGTCTTTTGAGTATGTGATTAGTCTTTGATTATTGGTTTTGTCTTTGGAGTGTGGAGAATTAATTGTGGTCGAGTATCAATCAATTGGTACTCAATTTGTCTCATTTTGTTAGGATAATGGAGTCCTATATTAATGTAACATTTTTTTATATTGAATTTGAGTTCCTCCTATTTGGCCCTGGACGTAGCTAACAAATTGTTAGTGAACTATGTTACATTGTGTGTGTTTTACTTTGCTGGTTTTTGCATTTATCATTTGTTCTTTATGTTTATTCTTTCCCAACAGTCCAATAGGTACCTGATCATCCGTATGGGTGAACTCGCATGAGAGCTCCTCCAGGGCCATGTTCAAGAAACATGGCATCTGGGATGCGGAGACCGGATGGAGGGTCTCATAAGGTCTCGGCTTGCTGATAGCCACCACGAACATCTTAATGCCTATCCTGCTGTGTCCCTTAGAGTCCCCCTGAGCAGTATGTGCTTCTCTAGCAGCAAAATCAGTGGAGGCCGAGTCGGGCGGCTCATACTCAGCTACATAAGATCCACTAGGAGCAGTATCGTCGTCGATGTCCTCATCATTTAACGCGACCTCATTCTCGATGTCATCTCCCCTCAACCGGACAAAGGGTCTGTCAGCCCTCTCCGCGCGCTCGGAAGCCTCGCTCGTCTCTGGATAGCACTGGGGGTCTGGCTGCTAGGTCCCCGTGGCGCGGATAGTCTGCCACTCTAAAATGATGGCGGGCGTCCTCCGAGCACAAGGACACATATCAGTTCACTGGATCAGCCTGTCATGTGTCGACAGAAGAGGGTGAGCATCCCCCCGACTACCTCGGGAGGAAGCCCGTTGCCCACGTTGCCTGTGGCGCTGGTGGTCTTTGCTGAGCCCGGCCAGTGCTGCCAACAGGCTGCTCCGACTGAGTCTTAGGTGGTCCGGGTGGACGTCTGTCTGGCGGGGACGGCCAGGCTATGTTTCCCATCACGTAACAATCTTGCATCTTAAACCCAACGTGATGGCAACCAATGCAGTAGTTCAACACAAACTCATAAAGACATGCTGATGCCATCTCCTCTCACCCGAGATGATCACAATCCCAGGGGGTTGTTCGACCTAAAGGTCCAACTCGATGCAGATCCTAGCGTAAAGAACCCAACTACTATTACTAGTACTATTTTCCCATGAGCTCAGCCATGGAATACAAAACGTCGTGGTTGAACATCCAAATGGGGAGGCCCGGAAAGCGGCACCAAACGGGGGCCAAAGTGGCCTCGACCTTAAATATAAGTAAATATCGATAAAGAAATGCTAAACCATAACCTTGTATAATCACTACCTCAGTCAATTCAATAAGAATATGAGAGGGGGTCATTCAGCTCCAACTATACCTACCAACAAGGCCTAAACTGGTCACTATCATGCGAGTAGTGGGAATAGCGAGGGAAAATTTCCCAACAAGATAATTTTTACTGTCAACAACTAAGTTATCAAAGATGGTAGGAGAGATATCAAGTGCGAGAATATTATCAATAAGCTTATGAGAGTCAAGTGGACGTACCGTGTCCACGAACACGACCAAGGTCGGGTTTGAGGCGGGGGTTGGCCTTGGCACGAGAGCGATAAGATTCGGGCAAGCAATCGCTTCGCGAAAGATTTGATTGCCGCATGGTGGGGCGGGGGGAGGGGGCTCATCACGAGTTACGTGTAAAGTAGACGGGCCCAGAGAAATATCAGAGATGGGGGGGGGGGGGGTTGGAAAAAGGCTTCAGGAGATCCTCATTTGTGGTGATGGTGGTGTCATAATAGAGATAAGGGGGTGGGATTGAAGTTGGTAGGATAAGGGAGTGGGGGGTGGTTGGGTTTAGTGGAGTGGGAGTGATAAGGGGTGGGGTGGATGATGTGGTTGGGTTAATGGACAGAGGGTTTATGGGAGAGTGGAAAGGTGGTGAGGGAGCAGCGGGGCCCAAAGGGGGAAGGGATAGACGGAATGTGGGGGGTGGGGTGGGTTGGCGGTTGAGAGGTTGGGGGGCTGGCGGGACGGGGACCGAATGGGGCCATAAATTTGTCTGAAACAGTTTGGGTAGAGGGGCATTTTGTGTAAAATGGGCCCAGCCCTAAATAAGGATAGGAAGAGCCAAATTGAGCCATGAAATCGGGGCTTGCAAAACGGGCTAGGTTATGGGAGAGAGTTTGGGGATTAAAAGGCCCAAGCAGAAGTTAGTGGGATGGACCGAATTGGGCTAGCCCGACAGAAAGAGGGCTCGAGTGCTAGGGTGTAAGGGCCCTATGGAAGAAACGACACCGCTCTCAGAGATGGTCCCCATGGAGGTCGCTGGAAAAGTCACCGGCGATTGTAGTGGGATGTCCGATGGTGGCAACAGAAGAGCAGATGGCGACGAAGGTGTGTGAGGTTGTAGTTGTAACACAGGGGTGGATGCCGAGGCTGATGAGAAGGTGGAGCGGGAGGGGTGGGACCCCGCCGAAATGGGTGGGGTAGCTCTTGACACGATCCCAAATGAAATAGAGAAGGGCGGCATAGTGGTAGTTTCCGCCGCCGTGAGAATGGTGGGTGGAGGAGATGAGAGTGGCATCGAGTTACCCGGGTGAGGAGGTGGAGGCCGTTGGCAGTGGCGGTACGCCGGAAAAAGAGTAGCAGTGATTTTGGGCGGACTGTACTGCACTCTATTAGATCGCTGGAATAGTAGTTGACGCTGGTGGATGCGAGCGGGCAGCGATCGGCCGCGGTCAGCTGTGGTGCAGGGCGGTCGGTGGTGGTGCTGGGTGGCAAGGGTGGTCAGAACAATGAAGGTTTCAGGTGAGAAACAAACCTGGTGTGTGTGCGCTTATGTATCCAAGAGAGAGAAGCTCTCAACTAGAGAGGAAAATTTATTGGTTTATTTAGGGTTTTAGGGTTTTTAGGGGTTTTGGAGTTTTTTAGGGTTTAAGGTTTTTAGATTTTTAGGGTTTTGGGGGTTTTTTTTTACCATTTAGGGTTTTTGCGAGTGTGTACAATAAGTCCTATTGTGCATCTTATGCACCCTAGTCTCACTCATATTAAAATGGGCTCATTTTGAAATAATATTTGTTTGTAGTCTGATGGTAATGCATTGTTGGTCAACCGTCAGGTCGCAGGTCTTAATCGATGCAGTATATATGTAACCATGTCTTAATTATTGTCTTTGGGTTTTTTCTATTGTGCAACCATTTAATCAACAGGGATAATTGATAAAAATAACTTGTAACTATTACATAATTACACAATTGACAATAACTTATCTAATTTATAAAAATATCATGAACTTGCATTTTGTTGATAAAAATACCCTGTAACCGGCTGTAGCAGGTTAACTAGTCGGTCACTTGTGAGTTGTCCCTCATTTACTGACGTGACATTAGTTATTTCGATTTTTTTTACTTTTTTTGCTGACTCACTTATTAGAGTGATTCAAAGACATAAAATCATGTAGTCAGCTACTTTACACATAAAATGACATAGTCACATAAAACATTTAAAACATATAGATGGTTAAGGTCAAATAAGGTAACGTCTATGTAAGCAACCTTAGGTATTTATCATCCTTTATTTACTATTATATATATATATATATATATATATATATATATATATATATATTATCATTTCAATATTTTATACCTCATTTTACCATGACAATGCGCATTTGACACGACCCCACCTGGATCATTCTCCTGCATCACTTAATAAATTCATGTTTTCATTGAAAACTCGTTTAAATATAAGAACCCTTTTAACGAATATTGAAATATTTTTTTTTAATGTAGAAAATGCATGACTTCAAATCAGGGCGTTACAAAGTTATAGATATTTTCATTAGCTTTTCATAGTATTTTGAATCGCCAGATTCAACATCTGACATAAGAGATATGGTCGAAATACAAAATTGCAATGGGTCAAAACTGAAACAGGGTATGTCCGTAATCGGATACAATACCGACACCGATAGCGGTATTGGCAGCGGTACCAGTACCCGTCAGTTGTGCAATTTCGTTCTCATCGATCAATTGTGTTGCGCATTGGGCTCCCGGCGCTCGAAAGACGTGCACAGAAAGTCCCCAATGCTCACCATCTATGCAGGGTGCTTCCCGACGCTGGAGCACAAGGTCTCCCATCTTCCGTCGTCGCCTCCATTTTGCCTCATTTTCTCTCGTTTTCTCATCCCGACCTCTTCGCACCTTTTGTTCGGGGCTCAAATTTTCAAGTCAGGTTAGTCCTGGGCCCGTGTAGGGTTCGTTTGAGCCTTAAGAATGCAAGACGGAATAGATGGATGGGTGTAATGGTCTCCTTTGAATCTCCTGATTTTCTTAGCTTTCAAAATACAACTTAAAAATACCAACAAGTGCATCAAATCATACAAAATAGGAGAATAAAAAACCGCGAAAATATATTTCTACACAAAAATACACCTGAACGTACTAAATGAACGTAATTCACAACAAAATATGAACATGAAATTCTAGAGAAAAAGGTAATCTTGACATTCATGAATGATGAATCACTCGGAAAGAGCCTTAACAGAGATTCATTATCAGCATCAGTAACTTGAGGATATACCTTTGAGATGATCGGCTCTAGATCGTCGTGCCTTGGTGTGAACAGTGTGTGAAAATAATCAACCACCCATATCCCATGCACAGATCTCAATTTACTGATGTGGATGTCATAGTTATGTCAAAACATCAGCTCCTGCAAATGGTCAAACACATCATCCGTGGAAAGAACAATCCTAAGCACTATAGTCAACGTAAAGTCAACAAAACGACCTGGCTAGCGTAACGATCTCAAATATCTCACGACCTATGTTCAATGAACGTACTCATTTTGAGGACGCCAAAAGCAGAACTTGATTGACTTGAACAACCAGGACGCTCTGAGCGTCATCCTTCGTATTTTCAGCCGCTAACTCTATCAAAGTGGCAGACAAAGGCAAGTGCCTCTGAAATAAGCTCCGCATGTTCAACACATGACAAGCATGCCTTCTCTCAGGACCTCGATGTGATGTTTGTGATTTGAAATGGCCATAGTAATGTTTCCCATCAATATTTTGCTCTATACATAGAGGAAATTCACTTACAGTTAGGGCAATCAAAAATAAGGAGAAAAAAACGTTGTTAATGTGAAGAGAGGTCATTTGAGAGAGAGAGAGAGATTAAACACTTGGTGATCCATCTTGTAAAATCATAATCAAGTCTTAAAAAAAAATACCAATTGCATAGATTGTGTTCTTTGTTTTATTGTGATGATTGTGTGAGGCTCTGACATATCTGAAACAACCACGTTGATAAAATGCTACATCACCTTCACTCACATTACAACTGATTTTGTATTTGAGAACTCGTTTAAATTACTTTTTCTCGAAAATTTGAAAACTAGGTAGTATTTAGAATATAAGTGGTTTAGTTAAAATGTAGAATTAGGAGTTTTTGGTAAATGATAACTTTTGTTGCTTTATTGCAAAAGTGGGTTTAAAATGTGAAATAGCCTTCTACTTACAAATACCTAGAATCAAATAAAGTTGCACATACACTAAAAAAAAATATACATATATTTTTTATCTACTATTTTGTTAGACGATGAATGATGTCTCTAAGAATAATTTTACGTACCACTACAAGAAATTTGTCAAATAGCGACAATCAATTATGTCGCTATTCTGTCGTTAAGAGGTGAAAGCGACCAATTAGCGACAGAAAAAGTTGGTAGTAATATGGCTAGTCGCTATGAATACCGACGGACCTAACAGTCTGTCGGTAAAAATTACGACGGATTCTCGACAGAATGCCGGCAGAAATTTCTTGAAAGAAATTTACTCAATTGCGACGATCTACCGACAGAAATATTGTCGGTACACTAATCCGTCGGCATTTCACGACTACATTATGTCGCTAATCAGTCGGGAATTATCGACAATATTGTCTGTCGCTAATTTATACTGTCGATAATCAGTCGGGAATTACCGACAATATTGTCTGTCGCTAATTTATTATGTCGCTAATCTGTCAGGAATTACCGACAATATTGTCTGTCGCTAATTTATTCCGTCGCTATCTTGTCGCTAATTATTAAAATATTTAGTCGCTGTTCTGTCGCTAATTATTAAAAGCTTTAGTCGTTATTTTGTCGCTAATTATTGTTGTCGTTATTTGGTCGGCAATTACCAACATATTTTTGTGAGCTCTCTTATTTTTTCTTTTAGCTAATCTGTCGGTAAATATTCAATTTCAAATATTTTATATTATCAGTGCCCTACTTTTTTTATTTATATATAAAATATTCGGCAAAATAATTAAAAATCACCCAACACAATCTAAAATAAGTAATTCAACGTCCGAATATGAATTAAAGTCTAAATATCCCCACAAATCAACAACGCATGTTTAAAATTCAATCTCAACATAAAAAAAGATGTGCTGAAAATAAGACAAATACTCCAAATTCAAAACTAAAATAAACTCACATAATAAAGTGCAAACATAAGTCAACTCAACACTTCATCATCTCCATCATATGCCTAGGTCTCTATCGTGAATCAATCGCATCAAGAATCGAACCTGCTTATCTGTCTCATTCTATCGTGCAGAAATTTCATCGAACTTCTTCTGCATCTCAGCAAGGCCCTCAGCACGACCTTGCTCTCGGGGCGCGCTCTATGTTGCTCTGGTGTGAGCTCACCGAGGAATCATAACTCCCAATGCCCTAAGTACTTTGTTTCGTAGTACCAACACACTTCATGTAATGCGCATCAATTTTTTCACGACGTTGGGTCTCATCAAGAGGACTCTCATCAGATAAATCAGGATCCTCAGCAATACGAGCCTCCACTTCCAACTAAGAAAATAACAAATAAACATAAAAAGACTTTCTCAGAATAACAAGTAGAGAATCTAAAAGGAACACAATCTAACCACACTTTGTTAATATTGTATACGTAGGTACGCATAAAGATACTATGCATCACGTGTAAGAAATATATTTTAACGTATGCATGTTATTAGTAGGTAGTAAAGCATTAATATTTCATGGCCCAAACTTTATATTTATAATTGGATCATATATATCATGGCCCAAACTTTCTTAATTTTTCTACCAAATCTGTTATAAAGTTATTTGCGAATTCTGTGGGGGCACTTGTTTTAAAGGGTGCTCCTGTAAACTAGATGGGATGCATCAACTTGCAGTATCAAATCTTTAGTTGACTTGGAAACATGAATAGATGGAATAAAAAAATGGAAATTTATTGGGTAGTTGATGTTGAAGGCAAGATGACAAAGTTAGAAAGTGGAAGGGATAAGACAAATGCAATTTATTAAATATGGAGATTTACAAGATAAACCAAAACTTGTATTTAAATATACCCATCACTTTTTTATATAAAGTTCTAGTTCAGATAGCAATCTTTAACTACCAGAAGTTTGGCCCTTGCAAAATGTGGGAATTCGTCTGCAGGCAAGTCAAATATAGTTTATGGAGTATTAGATCTAGCAAAAGAAATTCATCTTAAAAAAATTAAAAAAAGAATACGTCAGTTTGGTGAAGCTCGGGGTGGACATCAGCAACTCCAAATTTAACCAAAAAAGAATAAATAAATAAATACATTGATAAATTTTATCCTTGGATTTGAGGTTGAAAACATAAAGGTTAATAATTTACATTGTCATTTCATCTAAGAGTACATTGAAAATCTTTTAAAAGGGATTATAAAGAATTCGCCTGTGTTAAGGCTTTGAATAACTGATGAAACTGATAAAAAACTTGAAATTTTGCGGAGCTCTTTTTTTCTACAATTATTTAAGGGGAGCATAGAAACAAGAAGCAATGAAGTAGCTGAAATCCGCATATTTGTCTTATGGCTTTTAGGTGAGCATAAAGGCAGAAATGTTATGTTCCCATGCCACGAGTGTGGAGAAAGACAAATTATATACATCAATTCCGGATAAGGGACTGAATCCTCAAAATGAATTTAGCTCATGTTAAATTAGCATTGCAGATTTTCTAATTTGTTCTTGAAAAACTCTTTAGGATACAGTTGTAGAGACATGCCTATGGGATTCGAAAGCCAGCTTAAAAAATGAAGACTTGGAAAGGGTGAAATGAGGAAACCCCTGGCAGCTAGCTCCTCCATGTAAAAAGAAAAGATAGATCACCTCTCAAGAAATTTGAAATCAGGCTGCAGGGTGAACAAAGAGTGATTAATAGCCTCTTAGGAATTTTTCTGTAAGAAACACAATAGGACAGAAAACTGCAGTAAAGTGCTAAAAAGGTAGATTAAAGATAAAGGCAAGAGGTTGATATGCAAATCTTGTGTTAATGATTATGACCATAAATCAAACTTTAGTTGGCTGAAATAGTTAAGGTGAAATTTATCTTATTTTCGTCCAATGATATTGTCTTTTCATTACATAAGAGCTGCACAAATCAACAACTAGAAACCATCATTACATTTACAAAGCATCTATTCATCCATCCAGTAATCCTTTAACAAATAACCCAGAAGCAGTTACAAATATGTTCACGTAATTCAGGAAAATTCAAAGTGGGCCCCCAACTATCATCCTCATTTTCCAATCTTTAATCATATTCCAAATACTTTTTTGTGTGTGTTTATTTAGGATTTCATTCTCACATTCACACATCAAAATGCCACAATTTCAAGATGTGCAGTCTGAAAAATTGTAAAAACACTCTAACTCTTGTTGTCCCCTTAACTGTTATTATCTCTCATTGCCATAGTTAAATGTCAATCTAAGGCACCTTTAACTGAAATACGCTTCAAGTTTTTGTATAGTCAACGACCAACAAACATTATGAAATAAAAAGATGATACTATGTGTCAATCATATCAGCCTGCAAGTTATCTGGATATAGTTGAAGTCAGCCAAAATCATACTTACTTTAGAATCATCTATAAAAGAAGCACATAATGCTTATCATCTCACTCATTTTCTGCTCACAATATTCAACTATGACATTTTTGTGAAGGCAGCCATGAAAGTTGAAGTGACATATGAGAGGCTGCTGTGTGGATGTTGTCTGAATATAGAGTTGGCGAAGTCAGGAAACTGCTGAAATGATGGGTTGTCAAGTTTGTAGTGCTTATGGGAAAAGCAATATAAGGATTTATCAGCATTGACATAGAATGTTTTACAGTTAGGATCTGTACAGACTGCTTCTGATGCCTCTGGAGCAGCTTCTTGACCAAAACATAACAAACACGGGCATGTTCTTTTATACTATCACAGGTGAAATACACCATAAGCAAGGTGCATAGATAAAATATAGTATGAATTAACTTAACACCATATGCATAAGCACTTTAATTTAGACAAATACTTTGCAAGATTTAGACATTTTTTAGTAATTCACTCTGTTTATAGTTCAGTAGATTGGCGGTGTCATTCAACAATGATGCAAAAGTAAGCACAAATCATACAAAATGTACCTGAAATAAAAAGTAAGGAATTGCCCTAGCTAGCTAGATCAGACTCTGCTGTTGCCTGCCAAGAAAAGGAAAAAGAATATTGGTGCTGCAAGTGAAAATACTTATTCGCCAAGAACATATATATAAACTATAACATAATTCCAAATAAAATATATTTAGTATGAGGAAAAAAAGAAATAAGGGGAGAATAACTTCTTTTATTGTTTGAGAAATGTTGGAATGAGTAACTTCTTTAGCAGGATGCACAAATTGGGGAGGGTTTAAATATCCATATTGAAATTGCAGGGGCACATAGCTGAGTTATATGCTGCACGGGTTGCCAAGTGTTTAACTGCTCTAGAGGGGCGAGAAAATGTCACCGTCGATGACCTAAATTGTAAGTGCACTATTCTTGCATTCTGGCTCATTGCTTCTCTTCGCCGGCTTTGTCGCCTGGAGCTTCTGCCGTCGGCGGAGAAATCCGACTAAAAACGACGATGGCGACGAGAAAGAGCACCGTGGAGACGAGAAGAGGCCAAAAGTACTTTAAAATGTCAGAAAATGAGGCGCCAGATAGCAAACAAATAAGATTAAGAGGCTGAAAGCATAGACGGAGAGAATGTGGATTTTGAACTTGAGAAGCTTTTCCGGTATTTCCATGGCCGAGATGGGGAGAGAGCTGAGAAGAGAGAGAGAGCTGGGAAGAGAGAGGGAGTACACTAATTACATAATTTTGCGTTGAATTATATTTTGGGGGTGTTTAAAATTAATTTCCTTAATTCATTTTCAGCTTATCTTTAATTTATATTACCGACTAAAATTTTGTCGGTATTTAACGACTACTACATCCGTCGATATTTTTCACAAAAAAAATTACGATAGAATTATATTAGTCGGTATGATTTTCAAATTAGTCGGCACTTTTAAAATACAAAATTTACCGACTGAATTTTTTTCGTCGGTACATTTCTGTCACTAATTGGTCGGCATGTTTAAAAAAAAAAAAAATTCTCGACCGAATAATATCCGTCGGTAGAATTCCGTCACTAAATTTGTCGTTATTTCGTCGCATATAAAATTAGTATATTGGCCCTTAAATAGCGTCGTTAGTCTGTCGGTAATCCGTCGACGAATTTTATTTTTGGAAGTTTTTTTATTTGTGTCGATAAATAGTCGTAATTTTGTCGATACTTAACGACAAAAAAAATTTGTCGCTGAAATCGATCGCTATAATTTCTTGTAGTGTACGACTTATTATTACAAAATATTTTATAAGTAATTTAAGATTACTTTTACACTTTTTTTAGAATGTCAGTCTCAAATAATATTATTGTGATCGTTATTGATACGATTAATTAGTGAGGACGTGGTATCTTTAATAATAAAATTATAAAAAATACTCATTATTTAAGACAAATTTTTACTGTCTGAAAAATTCATTTTTCTTTTAGTGATACAACTTCTAAAATTATGATTACAAATGATTAATGAAAATCCGAAAAAGTTTCCGCGAACCATTTGGAAATCAATCCTTTTTTTGGCAAAAATGATTCGGACCTCAAAATAATTAGTCGGAAACACCCTTAATGGTACTACTTCCGTTTTTTTTAATTGTTCATTTAGGTTTTGTGTTTTTATTTTTTTAATAGTTGCTTTTTTAGCTTTTTTCTACATTTCTCCCAATATTACTCCTATGATAAAGAAATAGGGAAATAATTAAGGAATTTTATATTAGAGATAAAATTTAGATGAGATTATATTTGTCCATTTTTCATCTCTCTTACTTTCTTATCCAAGTCTAAATGAACAGCTAGAAAAAAAACGGAGGTAGTATCATACATGCAACTTCTCTGCATACGGATGCACTATAAGAAAAAAGGGTATTTACCGCTATTTTTTTTTTGCAACTACAAAGGTAGTTTCTAAAAATAATCCCTTTTATAACTATTAGTAGTTACATATAATATTTCATACAATTTTCAACAAATTTGCTACACTATAAGAAGCTCTTTTGCAACTACTTTAATTAGTTACAAATACATTATTAACTACAAATTAGTAGGTGCAAAAAATAGTTATAAATACATTAGTAACTACAAAGTAGTTGCAAAAAAATTTTTTGCGTCTTACTATAAGTGGGTACGCTATAGTAATCGCACGTAGAATGTGATTACTAAAAATACTTTTGTGACCACTTTCCTTATTTTGTAATATAATGGCAAAAAGTCTTAGTAGTGATGGTTCCAAAAAAAAAAAAAACAAATGCATGGTAATAAATATTCATTTATGATTTTGGAAGGCTCGATACATAAGTGATTTATGAGTCCTTTGACACATTGGTAGATCTCACACAATATTTTAATTTATTTTATTTTATTTTGGAAAATTGACTAATATATTTACTTAGTGAATGAATGGAAAGGCTCACTGGTTATTTTTGAGATGATTTATTCTGAAAGTTGAGATAATAAAAACCAGAAAAGAGAAATTAATACATTACACTTGCTAGGTAGTGTCGAGTTAAAAATTAAATTTAAGAAAAAAGAGAAATAGTACAACCATTAAAAAAATTGTATAATGTAAATTAGAACCCTATTTTCCGTAGATGTATCACGGGGAAAATTGGTAGATTGAATAGGTGAATTGGCAAAAGAAGAAAAGAGAGTTTTTGAATTTTGGTCTGCACAAATAAGCAGAAAGCGCCGAAATGAAAAGAGCGAAGGCGGTGTAAAAGCAACTATTTTGTGTCTTTTTATAATATTCAGTTGTTTGAATCTAAGATGGATGCAAATGGAGTGTTTCACTCTAACTACAAGCCGCGTGCGCGGTACGCGTGTGGATTGAAAATTCGAAATTTTTTAATCAATACCAAATTTCGGGTATTTTAAAAACTGAATACTCAAAATCAATTCAAAAAATCGGGACAGTATGATACGATTTTTTATTTTTGGGACAAATGAAATTTCGGATCTAACGAAACAGTTCAATTCGATTTTGTTTAGTTCGGATAACTAGAGATGTTTTTATATTTTAAATAACATAATCAATTTAAACTAGATATATGGACATCTAAACAAAATAAATAATTTTATTACATCAAATTTATTTCCAATTTTCCAATTTGTGTTTGAAAATCATATAATAATCAAATATAAGATTCCTATAATCTATATTGATTTATCTTAAACTTAACTAACTACAAAATTATAGATGATTTAATTTTAACTCTTATTTAAATTTATCATTCGGGATAATATATTTTTTAATCTACAATTTATCTTTTTATCCAATTATTCGATACATGATACACCTCTTGTCCCACCACAAGTAAAAGCCCACCAAATACACCGTAAGCCGAAACCCATTAGGAGCCCACTACACAACATCAAAGGACATACCCAATTGAAGCTCACAACAGACAAATTCCTGCAAGATTGAAGGCCAACCATGTGGAGTGGCCACTCAACATTGCAAAATTGAAGAACAAGTAGTGGTAGCAAAGACTCAATGCTGTGAACCGGGGGGCGGGAGAAGAGAAAGCAAGAGAGAGCAGATTTGGAGATAGTCAAGGTTCTGCGCATACCACAGGGGTGTACGAGTTTGTTATTAGACAGACAATTGGTCACCCCCCCTCCCCTCTCCCTATTTTTATCCTTCTTTATTTTCATATAAATAAGTAGGTAGGAAAGTGGAAGAAGGATATCCAGAATTATCTTGTACTTTGTTTAAGTTGGTCCTTGAATTTCTTTCCTGTTCAAGGAAGAAGTTCCTGGAATTTATTTTTCTCTAATTCCTTTCTTCCATTTCAATGAAATTTGGAGTCGACACCCGCTCGAAGTGGTGAACCTTCCTGTCATCTAGTGCTTTCATTTCGGTCCATCTCCCATTTCCTTCTATGAACATTCTTCGTGGCCGAATCTAATAGCCTCACTGTCTTGCAGTCACTCCAATCCAAACTCGAAATCGAAAACATCACCCTCCATTAGAAAATCAAAAATCAAGCAATTGCCCTCACCCAATCCCTGAATCAGTTTGCTCAATATGTTGACACCTATATCGATGACCTTTGTTCCCAAATTCAATACTACACCCGACACTCCGTTTTTCTCTGTCACACAGTCACCGCCACCAATATAGATGCCACCTCTTTCCTTCGGTCAATCAAAATTGGTCTACCAAAATTCGATAGCTCAGACCCAAACAGTTGGATTTTTCGGGTTTGGATATTTTTTTGAATAACACAACACCCTGGATGGCCTTCGCCTGAAAATCACTGCTTTCCATATGGAAGGTTGTGTGGCCAACTAGTTTCATTAGATAAAACTCAACACTCTTCTCACGATTGGCTAGATTTCTTATTGAATCTTCGCCACCATTTCGGAGGCTCCACCTATGAGGATCCTCAAGGTGTATTGTAAAAAACTGCGTAAACCTCCTCGGTCTCAAATTTCGAATGGCAATTTGAGGACCTCATGAAAAAAGTTTCGGGGTTTTTGAAGGTCTTCTAATCTCTTTCTTCATTTCTGGTCCCAAACCATACCTCCGTCGAGAACTATGATTTGCGACACCTACCACTTTAATGAAGTCCTTTTCTAAGGCCCGTGCCTATGAGTCGAGATCGGATCATGCCCAACCCAACTCCTCCTTTAGGCCCAAGTCCTATTATACACAAAAGCCCAACCCAGTTCGTACCCTCACCCAGCCCAACCCAACTACTCAACAAGGTTCAAACCCTACCACAAACCCATCTCTATCTCCGAAACCTACTCCTGCTCTAACCTTCACCACTGCCACCGTCACACCAGCCCTTCCGATACAACGAATGCAGCCGCCGAACTACAAGAAAAATGAGAAAAAGGCCTTTGCTACCACTGACAGGGCAAGTTCCTTCTTCCCCTCGGCCCTGTGGACGACAATGACGAGCATCTTCCCACTAAGGAAGCACCTTCCCAGATTGATACCGAGGATATTCATGCCGATATATTCAGCCTCCACACTCTAAATGGCCAATCCCATCCACAAATGTTACATTTATGGGGTTATATTGGCACCCATAAACTTCATGTGCTAATTGACAGTGGAAGTACGCATAACTTCATCAAGCCTTCTGTGGTATAACACCTTATTCTTGATACATCCACAATCAAAATGTTTCGTGTTTACATTGGAACGGTGACTCTCTGCTTTGCCGTCACAAATGTCTTATTGTTCCACTTATGATACAGGGACAAATTTCCTATTGACTTGTTTGCTCTCTCAATCGAAGGTCCTTACAGTGTCCTGGGAATTTAGTGGTTGCAGAGCTTAGTAAAGTCTCACACGACTACTCCGTCCTTACCATGGAATTCTTGTCCACCTCCATAGTGATCCCATATCCACTCCTTCTCCCATCACCTTCACTTAGCTCCAAGCTGAATTACGATATGTTGCTGAATTCTATATCATTCACTTTAATAACAAATCTGAAACTCCCTCCGTGTCACAACCACTTAATATTCCTCCGTCCCTATCTCCTTCCTTCTATTATTTATTAATAGACTATTCTACCCGCTTCAACCAACCCCATGGTTTACTCCCACATCATGGTATTTCACACCAAATACATCTCCACCTAAATTCCAAACCTATCAACAGACATCCATACCGATATCCTCACTTCCAAAAGGCTGAAATCGAAAAAATGGTTCTCAAAATGTTAGAACAAGGTCTCATGAAACTGAGTACGAGTCCCTTCTCATTGCCCGTTCTCCTAGTTCGCAAGAAGGTTGACTCTTACAAACTATGTGTTGATTACCGTGACTTAAATGCGGCCACCATCCGCGATAATTTTCCAATGCCAACCATTGATGAACTATTCTATGAATTAGGCTTGGCTCACATTTTCATGTGACTGGATTTATGTTCTTATTATTACTAGATATGTATGCACCCAAGAGACATACGAAAAACAACATTTTGAACTCCAGACGGGCACTTCGAATTTGTAGTTAACGTTCGGCTTGACAAATGCCCCGGCCACGTTTCAATCAACTATGAACCACGTTTCCAAACCTTTCCTCATAAACTTTATCATCTTTTTTGACAATATACTTGTGTATAGCCCGTCTCAAGATACCCACCTCACTCATCTTCGATCGACACTTCAATGCCTTCATTCACACCACTTCTACATTAAATTGTCTAAGTGTGCCTTTTTCAGCCCTCTGTTGAATTTTAGGTCATATTGTTACAGCCGGCCAATTGCTCACCGATCCAAAGAAACTGGAGGTTTTAAGCCAACACCAATGTCCACTAAGGAACTCTGTGGTTTCCTAGGCCTCATGGGCTACTACCGTCAATTTCTACGGGGCTATGCAACCATCGCCTCTCCACTCACCGACCTCCTCAAGACATATGTTGGATTTGTATACTGAAAGCAAAACCTTTTACATACAATGTTGCCAGTTATTCATTGTTTATCTCCTATCTGATTATATTTTCACTTTCACTATGTATGTGTCCCCATATCTCTTACAAATAAGTAGATGATGTGGTGTGTTGTAGATCACAAAAGATCATATGATTGGTTAAACCTAATGAGATATAAAATGTAAATCACAGCTCAGACAACTTGAGGACGAGTTGTTGGTTTAGGTTGCAGTATTAAGTAGGAATAGTTTATCTTGACTATTTACTTATACTGGTACGTATTTATGTATTGATAGGATCACAGTGAGATAAGTTCTTCTGCCTGACCTAAGTGAACAACTAGAGATCTCGGTGACTTATAATAATCTAAAGCCTAAATAAGCTTACACTTATGAATGATTGTTTGCGTGTCACTTTGATTTACCATGGGCAAGAGTTAAGTTATAACTTTTATACTATGAATTTTGGGTGACAGCAACTTGCATATAATAGTTGGTAATTTGTATTTAGGTAACCGTATCGTTTAGGATGATGATATTCCCTTAAGGAGATCAAAAGGTTTATTGTATTAAACCCTACAGGTTGATTAAGTTCAGGTACAATAATAAGGTTGAGTGGTACTACTTAAGGAATAAATAAGAAATTAATTAATTTAAGTTGTCAGGGGCTTTAATTAATTAATGGATATTCGATATCTTAAATACGGGGATTAATTAAGTCTAATTCAAGCTCCGACTCAACTCGGGAATAAAGGGGTAAGTCAGTATTAATTCTCTAGTGGAACGAATTAATATTTATGAATTAATTATGTTCTGGGCTGAACAAGGAAGAATTAATTCATAGTTAGGCCCATCTTTATTTCTTGTATTTGATCCCTGGACTTGCCCATATAGACTCCTAGTCCAAGTAGGAATAGAGAATTAAATTCCTAACAAGGAATTAAATTCCTAATCCTAGAAGGAATTAAACTACCAGGCTTGGCCCACACTCAACCATGTATTATAAATACATGGTCTCTCATTCTATGAAAATAGAAGAATTAACACTCAAAACAAGATCACTAAATAGAGAGAAAGAGAGAGTAGGTGGCGGTGGTTTAAGGTGTTCCTTCCCACTTGGAATTCTTCAAAGTTCGTTGTCCATCCAACATTGAGGATTGAGTAGGGATATAGTCCAGAAGGTCAAGACGGGAGTCAGAAATCATTCAAGCAGAAATTGACATTTTCTGTAAACAACTATCAGGTCGAATCCCTTAAGTCCTATGTTTTGTAGGTGCATATTAGGGTTTATATAAATTTATAGATCCACCTCTAGGGTTAATCAATAAGGATACAAATTATGACAACCAATAGGGGTCCTAGGGAAATGGATTAATTATATTACATTCTACAAGAGTATTATAATAGATATAATTCCTACAACTGTTATCAGAGCCTGATCTGTCTTCTTGGCTCTGTCAGATATAATTTGTTTATTGATTGTGTATGTGCATTGTGTATGTTTAATTTTTGTCGTTCTTCGTGGCTCGTTTTACGTCATGTTTGTTGGCGTTGGGTTATTTTTTACCACGAGAAAATTCGTGGTTAGAATAGGTTTTTTTTGCTCGTATTTTGTTGAAAAATCTGTAGAAGTCGAAGAACGAAGACGAAGAACACAAAAAACGCGAAGAACCCGGCAGCATGCACCGGCGCCCGGCGTTCTGCGGCGGAAGCAGCCCCCGCGCCCGGCGCTCGGCAGCAGCAGCCCCGGCGCCCGGCAGCAGCAGGCCCCGACGCTCGGCAACGACAGCCCCAGCGCTGGGCAGCAGCACCCCCGGTGCCCGGCAGCAGTTGGCCTCGGCGGCCGACAGATTGCGTGTGGAGGGGCGGCGGCTAGGGTTTGCAAATCCTAGCAGATCGTTGTCGTGCATGGGCTTCGGCGGGCGCGAGGCGCTGGGCTTCAGCCCAGCAGGCCCCGGCGGCTCTAGACGGCTCGGCCCCCTCGGCCGTGGCGTGGGCGTGGGCTAGGGTTTCGGCCCGACAGCCCATTGGCCAATGCAGCCTGTTTACTAGCCCAATGCGTTTTTCGTTTTAGCCTGGTCCGTACCCGAGTATGCGAGGCCCAACGTGAAGGTCCAAGAGACTTGAAGATTTGTATTTCCTAAATTATTGTAATAGTTTAGGATTTAATTTTTCCATGTTGAGCCACGAAGAATGAATTTTATTTATTTTTATCGTTTCTTTATTGCTCAATGGATGAATGATATTTATTATCATATTTATTATGTCTACGTGATTTATTAATTGCGCTTACTATCATGCTAGGACCTTCTCGTATATTAGCATATTTAAATTCCCCGAGCATGCTCTATTTGTTGTGCTTAGTTTTTATTTATGCTTAGGATTACGTGTTGTTGCATGGACAAACCTTTTGAAGTAAAAGACTAAGCAAAACCCGACATTTTTTTTAGTTTCTAAAATAGTCAAAAGACCTCCACAACCGGTCTCTAGGCAAAATAAATAATAAATTTAGTAAACATCCACACGCGTGGCTTGCTCATATTTATTATTTATAAGTCTGCTGGCTGGGACTTCTAAATAAATCATTTAATTCCAAAAGAAAAGTGGGAGTTACACGCGTAAACGTCCACACGCGTGGCTTACACGTATGATTTTCACAAGTTTTCTAGATAGTTGGAAACAAATGGGATAACGAAGGTTAAATAAATTGGAAGCGACGTAGTCCACGAAAGTGTGTCAAATCCAAGAATTTGTATACAAGTGTTAGGACGTGGTCACTGCTTAGATATTAATTTTAAGTACAACACCCCGCGGAGTCCCTTCTTAAAAATAATATAGTCTAGTATAAAAGTCCAATTATTAATTTCATTTGTCAAAAGGTTAGGTTGGCATGGATTGAAATTAAAATGACTAGGTATTTTAGTCTGGTTGAGGGATTTACATATAAATGTCCACCCGCGTGGCTTATATGTAAATCTCTTGGGCTATTGGAGATTCAATCAATATTGTTTTATCAAAAGGTTACAATATTGTTGATTCAAATTATATGTGATTGTGCTCTTACATGTTTATTGTTTAATCTTTTCAGATATGTCATTATCGTCTGTTATAAATATTCTCGCACAACACCCCTTAGCCGGTCCTAATTATAAAGAATAGAAACGTAATCTGGAGTATATTTTTATCGCTGAGGAACACTATTTCGCGTTAGTTACTCCTTGTCCGGATCCCCTTACTGAACAGCCCACTGATGAGGAGCGGGCAAAGCATGACAGGTGGCACAAGTCTAATAATGTGGCTAAGTACTACATTATGAACACTATGTCGTCTGCTTTGCAACTCCAGCATCAGGATATGGACGATGCTACCAACATCATGTTGAACCTTCAAGAGGTGTATGGGGAGTCGGACAGAGTTGCTCGGTTTGACTTAATGAGGCAAATCATGGAAAATCGGATGACCGAGGGCAACTCAGTGCATAATCATGTCATGCACATGATTAATCTCATGGACAAGTTTGACTTGATAGGAGGAGGTATCGACGGTGAAGCCAAGGTCGATATCATTCTCAACACTCTTCCCAAATTCTTTGAGAATTTCCATCTCAATGTTGTTATGGCCAAGAAAGACTATACTCTTAACGAATTGCTCAATGACCTGGTTTCAGCAGAGGGGGTGATGGGAAAGCATGCACAGGCTTTGGTCACTACCAATGGGCCCACTGTTCCACCGAAAGGTAAGAACAAGAAAAACAGGCGAAAGGGCAAGGCCAAGGCAGACAGTCGGAGTAACGGAGCGGGCCCTAGTGGTGGAGTAAAGAAACCTAAGGGAAAGTGCTGCAAGTGCGGTAAGACTGGGCATTGGAAGAAAGATTGTCCAGTGCTAAAGACAAAGGACCAAGCTACGGCATTAGCTTTAGTAACTGAAACATGCTTAGCCGCTGTTTCTGCCCATTCGTGGGTAGTGGATACGGATGCGATTGATCATGTTTGTTACACCATGCAGGGCTTCCAGCCAACAAGGCAGAGGGATGGCGAGATCATCATCTACATGGGCAATGCATCAAGAGTCGCAGTAGTTGCAGTTGGAGATTTTTCTTTATGCTTTAATAACACTGTTTTAGTTTTAAGAGATGTTTTGTTTGTGCCAAGTTTTCGGCGCAATTTAATTTCTGTTTCGAAACTTTATTGTGATGGATATTCAGTTATTTTTTGTAGTAATGTTTCTATCATGAGAAATAACATAGTTATCTGCACTAGTGTTTTGAACAATTCTCTTTATACTATAGCTTGTCTGAATAATACCCAAAATTTCATTGCATCAACATCATCGAACCCAAGGAAAAAGAAATTATCTTCTCAAGAGGATCAAACACATCTTTGGCACCTAAGACTAGGTCACATCAGTCTAAACCGGATCCAAGACTAGTGTCTGATGGAGTGTAAGAGTCTGTGAATCCTGTCTAGATGGAAAGATGTCGATAAGGCCTTTCAAGGCAAAGGAGAATAGGGCCAAAGAGGTGTTAGAACTGATACATTCTGACTTGTGTGAACCAATGTCCACCCAAGCTCGTGGAGGGTATGAGTACTTCATCACATTCATTGACGATTACTCAAGATACTGGTACATTTACCTACTTTGCCGCAAGTCTGAATGTTTTGAGAAATTCAAAGAGTTTCAGGTGGAAGTGGAGAAGAAGCTAGGTAAAAGTATCAAGTCATTGTGGTTTGATCGCGGTGGCGAATACCTCAGCAACGAGTTCCAATAGTACTTGTCAGAAGTTGGGATAACATCCCAATTGACTACACCAGGTACTCCCCAACAGAATGGTGTAGCAGAGAGAAGAAATCGAACTTTACTTGAGATGGTTAGATCTATGATGAGTTATGCATCTTTGCCCATTTCGTTCTGGGGATATGCCTTAGAAACGGCTTCTTATCTGTTAAACCTAGTACCATCCAAATCGGTACCCAAGACCCCTGTCGAGTTATGGTCAGGGTGCAAGCCTAGCTTGAGCCATATAAGGATTTGGGGTAGTCCAGCACACGTGCTGAACAAGGATGCTGATAAGTTGGAATATAGGTCTAAGGTAAGAATGTTTATAGGGTATCCAAAGGGAACGAAAGGTGGTTTTTTCTATAGTCCTAAGGATCAGAAGGTCGTTATTAGCACTAACGCCCGATTCTTAGAAGAGGACTACATGATTAATCATAAGTCCAGAACCGATATTGTCCTTCAAAAACTCGAAGGGAATGTCAGTACGATTCCAATTCCACAGCCACAAGTGCAAAAGGCAATAATACCAAGTACTGCACAACCCGTTGACATAATGCCTACACAGCCTCTACATAGTGGGAGGGTTGTTCGTCAGCCTGATCGGTTCATGTTTGTGGGAGAATCTTCGGATTTGATCCCAGGAGACGGACCTGCCGATCTAGATCCCTGGACTTACGCCGAGGCTGTAAATGATGAAGATGCGAAAGAATGGCATCGCGCTATGGATTCAGAATATGAGTCAATAACTGCTATGGATGTATACGAGAAAACTGAACTGCCAGATGGCTGTAAAGCTATAGGCAGTAAGTGGGTATACAAGAGAAAGAGAGGAGAGGATGGAGAGGTTACAACCTTTAAGTCCAGGCTAGTGACAAAAGGGTATACCCAGGTGGAGTGTAAAGATTATGACGAAACCTTTTCGCCAGTAGCCATGCTCAAGTCCATTCGGATCCTTCTCGCCATAGCAGCTCACTTAGATCTTGAGGTTTGGCAAATGGATGTCAAGACAGCTTTCTTGAACGGTTACCTTGAAGAAGGTAGGGACATCTATATGCAGCAACCAGAAGGTTATGTGAGGCAAGGCGAAGTGCATCTGGTCTGGAGGCTCAAGAAGTCCATTTATGGACTCAAACAAGCTTCTAGGTCATGGAACTTACGTTTTGACAAGGTGATTAAATCCTATGGATTTACTCAAAGTGAAAAAGTTGTGTGTATCGCATAGATATCAATGGAGATAAAGTATTTCTTGCACTTTATGTAGATGATATTCTCCTAGTTGGTAACAATGTGGAGGTATTATCAGACATAAAGAGATGGTTATCCAAACAGTTTCAGATGAAGGACTTAGGAGAGGCAGCTTATATCCTTGGGATCAAAGTTATAAGGGATCGCAAGAAAATGATGTTGAGCTTATCTCAAGCGGCCTACATTGATACTGTGATTGCTCGTTTTAGCATGAAAATCGCCAAGAAAGGATTTCTACCTTTCAGACATGGCGTTCCACTTTCTAAGGAGATGTGTCCTAAGACACCAAAGGAGAAAGAGGAAATGAGATGGGCAACCTACGGTTCTGCAGTGGGAAGTCTTATGTATTCAATGTTATGCACGAAACCCGATATCTGCTATGCAGTCGGCATAGTGGCAAGACATCAGTCTAACCCTGGGCAGACGAATTGGACTGCAATAAAGCATGTACTCAAATACCTAAAAAGGACTAGAGATTACAGGCTAGTTGACCAGGCAGACAGTATAAATCCCTTGGATTATACGGATTTGGATTTCCAGGCAGACCGGGATGAGAAGAGATCTACCTCAGGCTATGTGTTTACCTTGGGAGGAGGAGCCGTTTCATGGAGGAGTGCAAAGTAGAGATACATTGCTGACTCCACTATGAAAGCAGATTATGTAGCCGCATCAGAGGCTGCTAAGGAGGCAGTATGGCTCCGGAATCACCTCTTGGATCTAGACGTGGTACCTAGTTTGCCTAAGAGTATCACAATCTATTGTGACAACTCAGGTGCAGCGGCAAACTCACAGGAACCCAGGACCCACAAGGCGACAAAACACATAGAGAGAAAGTACCACATAATACGAGAAATCGTAAAACGAGGAGATGTGCGGATAGAGAAGATTTGTACGACAGAGAATTTAGCTGATCCATTCACGAAGAGCTTACCGCAGAAAGTCTACGACAAGCATGTTCAGGGACTAGGACTGCGATTGATGCCACCCACTTAGGAAACTTTCAGTATAAGAGGGAGAATGTAATAGCTAGATAGTTACACACCACGTATACTAAAAGTTTGCTTTAGTATAAGTGGTAGATTGTTGGATTTGTATACTGAAAGCAAAACCTTTTATATACAATGTTTCCAATTATTCATTGTTTATCTCCTATCTGATTATATTTGCACTTTCACTATGTATGTGTCCCCATATCTCTTGCAAATAAGTAGATCATATGGTGTGTTGTAGATCACAGAAGATCATATGATTGGTTGAACTTAATGAGATATAAAATGTAAATCACAGCTCAGACAACTTGAGGACGAGTTGTTGGTTTAGGCTGCAGTATTAAGTAGGAATAGTTTATCTTGACTATTTACTTATACTGGTACGTATTTACGTATTGATAGGATCACAGTGAGATAAGTTCTTCTGTCTGACCTAAGTGAAGAACTGGAGATCTCGGTGACTTATAATAATCTAAAGCCTAAATAAGATTACAGTTATGAATGATTGTTTGTGTGTCACCTTGATTTACCATGGGCAAGAGTTAAGTTATAACTTTTATACTATATATTTTGGGTGACAACAACTTGCATATAATAATTGGTAATTTGTATTTAGGTAACTGTATCCGTTTAGGATGATGATATTCCCTTAAGGAGCTCAAAAGGTTTATTGTATTAAACCCTGCAGGTTGATTAAGTTCAGGTACAATAATAAGGTTGAGTGGTACTACTTAAGGAATAAATAAGAAACTAATTAATTTAAGCTGTCAAAGGCTTTAATTAATTAATGGATATTCGATATCTTAAATATGGAGATTAATTAAGTCTAATTCAAGCTCCGACTCAACTCGGGAATAAAAGGGTAAGTCAGTATTAATTCTCTAGTGGAATAAATTAATATTTATGAATTAATTATGTTCTGGGCTGAACAAGGAAGAATTAATTCATAGTTAGGCCCATCTTTATTTCTTGTATTTGATCCCTGGACTGGCCCATATAGACTCCTAGTCCAAGTAGGAATAGAGAATTAAATTCCTAACAAGGAATTAAATTCCTGATCCTAGAAGGAATTAAACTACCAGGCTTGTCCCACACTCAACCATCTATTATAAATACATGGTCTCTCATTCTGTGAAAATAGAAGAATTAACACTAAAAAAAAGATCACTGAATAAAGAGAAAGAGAGAGTAGGCGGCGGTAGTTTAAGGTGTTCCTTCCCACTTGGAATTCTTCAAAGTTCGTCGTTCATCCGGCGTTGAGGATTGAGTAGGGGATACAGTCCAGAAGGTCAAGACGGGAGTCAGAAATCATTCAATCAGAATCGACCTTTTGTGTTAACAGCTATCAGGTCGAATCCCTTAACTCCTATGTGTTGTAGGCGCATGTTAGGGTTTATATAAATTATAGATCCACCTCTAGGGTTAATCAATAAGGATACAAATTATGACAACCAAGAAGGGTCTTAGGAAAAGGGATTAATTATATTACTTGCTACAAGAGTCTTATAATGGATGTAATTCCTACAACATATGCCTTTCATTGGTCTTTGACCACCACCAAGACATTTTTAGAGCTCAAACAGGGCATGATCTCATTATCGGAATTACAACTTCCAAATTTCCAGCTACCTTTTTATGGTAGAAATTGATCCGTCTGTTGTTGGCATCAGCACGGTTTTGTCCAAACATCACCATCCTATTGCATTTTTCAGCAAGATATCATGCAATTCCATGTAGGCCGCTTCCACTTACCACAAAGAATTATTCGCCATCGTCGAATCGGTGCAAAAATGGTGCCATTAGTTATTCGCCATAACCTTTGTTATCCGAACGGAACATAAGATCATTAAGAACTTTTCTAGCGGGTTATTCGTATGTCATAGCAATAGAAATATATTCACAAATTCAAGGGATACTCATTATGTATTAAATACAAACCCGGGAAACAAAACTCTACCGCTGATGCTCTATCTCGATTCCCTTACTCCAGCCCCATCACCAATCATCCAACCTCACTCCCAGGCTTCCCCACTACACTTACCTTGCTTACCTCTACCCAAGATGACTGGCTTAAACAATTACAATAAGATAATCTGGATGAAACTGATCTCATAGCTCTTCATCAACTCACCCAATCACATAAATTGCCTCCAAGCTACACTATCCGCGACAAATATTTTCTCTTCAACAACAAGTATGTTATCAGCTCCACCAACCCTTCCATCCCTCGATTATTACATGAAATACATGCCGCTCCGTCGGCCGGGCATCCAGGTATTAATCGCACTTTGGTTAGATTATCTTCTCTATTTTATTAGCCCCGAATGTGCAACGATGTCATTATACTTGTATCAAGTTGCATTACTTTTCAGCAAATAAAATTACTCACACAACCCCCGGTGAGTCCCTGACACGTCGGTTTCTAACCTAGTGTTCCGCAAGTGTACGGATGTAGGTGTAGTAACGATTATCAAGGTCGATCCCACAAGGAATAGTTTTAGGTAGTTTGATACCCTAATACTCTAGGAATGTCCTAACTAGATACTAAGTTTTAAAGGTTGATTTTACTAATTAAACTACTCAATTAAATATAACTTCAAACTTAGGAAACACGAAAACTAACAATCAAAGAGAAAAGGTATCCTAGGGCTTCGATTTCAGGATATTATTTCAATGTGGAATATGATTAACCTATTAATTTACCAATTCTAATGTTTATTAGGCGGCACGAAAATAATCTAATCCTTCTCTCGAAGCGATTAAACCGTTGATTAATTAAGCTAATTACCCTCTCGAGTCAATTAAACCTAATAACTCCCAAACGATCCTAAGCCACGACCTACACAGTCATAGACAACTGCGCTCTATGTTCTAAGTCTGATAACAATTCCCTCCTCTCGAAGCGGAATTGTTAAACTAAATTACTAAATCTAGGTGATCAAGCTAAATTCAGTTTAAGCATAAACATAGAGATAAAACACATAAAGAATGGAATTAAATAGATTAAATCATAAATCAAAACATTGTTATAATAATCCCTACTTTCTAACCCTAGGACACGAATAGCTTAGCTACTCATGCCTAGCAATAATCCAATACAAAATCTTAATAAAAACATTGTAAAGAATTAAACTAGAAAAGAATAAATAAACCCGGATGACTCCGTCTCGATGATCTTCGTCGTCTTTGTCCTCCAAGATGATGTAATTTATGTTCTTGATGATTGATCCCTTTTTCCTAGAGCTTGGGGTCCTTTTTATAGAGTTGGGGATGAATCTTGGGGAAGATAGGATCAAAATCCTATTAAAATTAGGTAATTATCGCAGGAAAACACTTCTGACACGGCCGTGTTGCTTAATTGACACGGCCGTGTTGCTTTGCAAAAATCCACTTTTCCAGCAACAATTTGACACGGCCGTGTTGCAGCTGTGACACGGCTGTGTTCCATTCCAGAACCCACAATGCGTTGCAAGACACTTTTGACACGGCCGTGTTGCTTTGTGACGCGGCCGTGTCGGTTCTTGCCCGGTTTTGCTCCTGGACCGGTTCAGGGCGGTTCGGACCGGTTTGAACCGGTTCTTGGACGGTTTTCACTCCTTTGGGCCGATTTTCACTCTATTTGACTTGTTTCTCCTTCGTACTTCATCCAAATGGCATAAAAATACCTAATTATCTTCAAAACAAGTCGAAACACGTCAAATGGCCCAAATATTATAAATATCAATAAGTGCTGGTCAAATATACACGTATATGCCATAAAATATGATCCTAAATCGACCTAAATACATGCATAAATAACGTGTTATCAGTCCCTCACAACCATTACCCGTTCCCTTTTTGATTTGGCACAATCATACTATGGACTTCTTAGTGGGTCTTTCGGTATCTCATGGTTTTTCTATGATTATGGTAGTTGTAGACAGGTTATCAAAGGCTGCCTATTTTGGTGTTTTATTTTTCGGCCATAAAAGCAGCTGACTTGTTCATCAATATCGTCGTTAAATTGCATGGATTCCCATCCACCATTGTGTTTGATAGGGATCCAGCATTCTTAAGCACATTTTGGCAACAATTGTTTGGCAAAAGTGGTACCACCCAACGTTACAATATTTGCGTGCATTCTCTCACGATAATCCCACTCAATTGGTTAAGTGGCTACCCTAGGCCGAGTTCAGCTACAATTCCAACTACAATTCCAAATACAATTCCAACTACAATTCCAACATTTAAATGTCGCCCTTTGAGGCCATGTACAAACGTAACCCGCCTATTATTCCAATGTGGCAAGCCTTACCAGTTCAAGTCGTCTTCTAAACCATGATCTAGTCCTCCAATCTCTCAAAAGAACCATTACTCAAGCCTAACACATGATGCAACATCAAGCTAATCGTCACCGTAGGGACATCGAATTTGCTATTGGTGATCAAGTTTGGTTAAAACTACAGCCATATAGCCAAACTTTCGTCGCCTCCCGGCCCTTCCACAAGCTCGCACAGAAATAATATGCCCATTCAAGATTTCACAATGCGTTGGCAAGGTGGCGTATCGCTTGGACTTACCACCCACTAGCAAAATTCATCCAGTTTTTCACATATCCAAGCTTAAATCGTTCAAAGGCAATGCACAACCTGCTCATTCTACCATGCCGGCTGAATTTCATGGTCTCCATCCTCTACTTCAGCCATTGATGATTTGTGATTACTGATAGATTCTACGTAACAGAAAAATCACAGCTCAAGCATTGGTCAAGTGGAAAGGCCTTTCTCTAGAAGACACAACGTGGGAAGACTTGTACGACCTAAAGATCAACCACCAAGAAATGCGCCTTGGGACAAGGCGCTTTTTGAGGAGGGGATTGTTGATACACCTCTTGGCCCAACCACGGGTAAAAGCCGACCAATTATACCGCAAGCCAAAACCCATAAGGAGCCCACTACACAACATCAAAGGACATGCCCAATTGAAGCTCGAAACAGATAAATTACTGCAAGATTGAAGGACTACCATTTGGAGTGGCCGCTTGACAAACAGAGATTTTCTACTTAAAAATATGCTTACAATAAGCACTTTTATAGCACTTTTCCATATTCTAAGCCCTTGTTTGTTGTACTATTTTTATATTCTATCTCTCTTTGGAAAAACGTAGTTTTGGATGAGTTTTTGCAGGAGAGCAGGGCCAAACACGAAGACCGGAGAGGAAAGGAAAAAAATGGGCAAAATAAGGTAAATTTTAGGTCGCGCACGGTCGGAGTCGTGCATCCGTGCACAACCTACACGACCCTTGTGCGCATAAGCCAAGGCAATTATCCAAAGAATGGTGCACGGTGCCACCGTGAAACCCCTTTGTGCAACGACACAAAGAGTTTTGGATTTTTGGCCTCTCGCACAGTCCCACCGTGCAACACCTTAAGGGCTTGCACTGACCATGCATGATTTCCCAAGAATTAATGGGCTTAGCTAATTTTATGCCATTTACAAACTTTTCAGTTTTTAGCCATCACTTTTCATTTGTATAGCTTTTTAGAGAGAGAAATTAGAGAACAAAAGAGTGGAGAAGAAAATATTTGGAGATCAAGTTGAAGATCAACATTGATTAGGTTTTATCCTTCCATTTTCTTTTATCCTTGTATGAACATGATTATACTTATATATTTGTGTTTATCTTGTATTATGATTATGGTTGGCTAAATTTCCTTAATCTAGGTCTCGAAAGTAGTTTGTGCGTGATTAGTAATTATTAACTGATTAATTAAACCCCGTCTTATGTTATTAGTTGATTAATTGTATATAATGTTTGTTGAATGATTTGATTACTTGTTTAATATTTTATTATGGATTAAATTGGGACCTAGAGGGGATTTTTAGTTCGAGATCACATTAATCAACACGGTTAAACAATAAAATTGAGAGATTTTACTTAATCATGGGAACTAGAATCCTAGGATCGATCGGGAGTTGTATTTGATTAACTAGAGACGGCAATTAATCCTATATAATCCACACGTAATTCACTCCGAGAGGGGGTTTCATATATTATTTTGATCATCCCTAATATGTAGCATTTGGTTTAGAGGTTTAATTGATCGAATCAATAGTGATTGGATGCCCATAATTGAAATCTAACCCTAGATTATACTTAATTAATTGGTTAAACTCAATAATTTGCTCTTTAATCAATCTTGTTAGTTTAATTCTTAGTTTAATTCGTACTTAGTCTAAAATACCAAAAACTAACCACTTAATCGCCTTGTTAGCCATCAAATGCTTATAGCAATTAACATATTCGATATTAAGTCGATTCCTTGTGGGATCGACCTTGTACTTGTCTACTAGCTACGATTACCCCATACACTTGTGGGTACTCATTTAGTGTTCGAATTAGAAATGTGTCAAGTTTTTCACAATGTTGCAGGGGAATCGGGAATAATAGCCGGATAGCGTTGTTATACGTGTTTTGTGATACTCTAGACACTTCTATTTTATTTTTATTTTATTTTGTTTAATTTGTTGATTTGTTATTAATTAAGCTTAACGGTGATCTCTTTTGATTGTTTTGCAAGGAGTTGATTGCACTTGAGGTCACATTTTTTAGAAGGATTGCTACCAATTGACCAGGAAATCAAGGCGGCCTGTAGACGCAATCAAGAGAGAAGGAATAGAGAAAGCGACATGGCCAACGGAGATAATGACCCAAGGGTCGTTAATTAGGTCAATAGAAATATACCTTTAATTCCACTGAATCAAGCAGACATCTATCATCAAATGATAGAGAAGATGCAGAATAACAAGAGGAATTGAATGCTCTAAGGAATTGGACAGAGTAGGTGCTTAACCCGCCACCCTAAGATACTATCTAAGATTTCTTACGACCAATCGAAAACCGGAATTTTGGTGGAATGGGTAGAGCACCGGTAACTGCGGAGAACTTCGAGCTAAAATTGACACTCATCAATATTATCAAACAAAACTAGCTCGGAGGACATGTAAGTGAGGACCCCAATTTGCACTTATCTATATTCCCAGAAGTCTGTGGGACAATTTAGATCAATCAGGTCCCTCACGATCAAATCAATCTTCGTCTCTTCTTTTTTTCATTGAGGGATAGGGAAAATCTATGGTACAACTCACTCGCCAATAAAGACATAAGGATGTGGGGCAAGCTTTACCAAAAAAATCCTTTAGAAATACTTTCCGGTGAATAAGACCATCAGATTGAAAGGGTAAATCATCCAATTTTGGCATCTCGATGCCGAACCGTTATGAGAGACATGGGAGTGTTGCAAGGATCTACAATGAAAATGCCCCCAACATGGTTTACAAGATAAGGAACAAGTTTGCTACTTCTATGACAGTTTATTCGGACGACGAGGGTGATCATAGATGTAGCTGTCGGTGCATCATTATTCTCAAGAACAACTAGAGATGCAATGTCGATTATTTATGACATGGTAAAAAATTCATATTAATGGCCGAATGAAAGAAACAATCCATAGATGGTTGCAAGTGTGGTGGAAAAGGAGGCAAGCTCCTCTCTATCGACTCAAATGGTGGCTTTGTCAAAGAAATTAGAGTAACTAACGCAAGTTGCCACTTCAATTCAAGCGGAACAAGTGCGAAGACCATTGTTTCACAAGAAGACCCCGAGGTTCGTAATTTCATTCGCCAAAGGGGTCATGGAAACCAAAGGGGGCACCTATATTCACATCCACGCCTGGGAAAAGTCCAACATTCAAATTACAATCACAACCAACACCAATCAGGTCACTACCAACCGGGTACAAAAGATCATCAAAACCTTTCTTATGCTAATCCCAACAATCCAATCCAACCAGCACCCGATTTTTCTTTCACGAACGAAATGATAAACGAGGACCAGGAACTGAGTCGCAAGGAGCACTTAACGTCTTTTATCTCAAGGACGGATGAGAGGATTTCACAAATGGACAAATCCTTTGCTAAGTTCCAAGTCAATGTGAACATAAGCATTGTGACAAATGGGGCCAACATCAAGAGCTTGCAATTGCAAATGAGCCAATTGGCTCAAGCCGTTAGTCCCCAACACAAAAAGTGACATTTCCCAACTAATACGGCGAATAACCCCAAGGAGCAAGCCATAAAACCTACCACTATCGCCTTACAAATGGTGGATAGGTCTTTGTCTTATCCAAAAGGCATAGTGGAGGATGTGTTGCTAAAAGTAGGTGAGTTTATAATCCCGATGGACTTTGTAGTTTTGGACATAAATGAGGATAAGGAAGTTCCCTTGATTTTAGGCCGCCCATTTTTATCAACGGGTGGAGCACTCAATGATGTCCAAAAAGGGGAACTCACCTTACAAGTGAACAATTAGAAAGTCACATTTTCGATTGATAAAATAATGGAGTCTCATAATGTGTATGAGGTTAATGCTATCGAGAAATGTAATGCTTCAGACATGTTAGATGCCAATGATACAAGAAATCTTATGTCTTCTAGTGAAATTGATCCTTTAGAAGTTTGTTTGCACGACTCCATATTTGTATGTGCTAACAATTAAGCTGGCAGTGTTGATTTTGTGGATAGTGTTAGTGCACTGAATTCCATGCAAGAGGTGCACAAAGAGGATATTTCTTGGTGGAAACCAGAGGATGAGGGTTCAACAATATCAATGAAGTATAAGGGCAATGAGGAAGAAGGACCTAATGTTGCTTCCTGACCACTTGCAGTTTGAGTACCTAAATGAAGGTAAGAAATTTTCAGTTATGATTTCTACATATCTTAATGAGAGTGAGTGTGCGAAATCACTTGGAGTTTTGAAAAAGTACAAGAGTGTTATTGGATGGTCCATCTCTGATCTTAAATGGATTAGCCCTGCTATTTGTATGCACAAATTTTTTATGGAAGAAGATTATAAACCAAGTGTTCAAAATCAGCGTAGATTAAATCCAATTATGCAAGAGGTGGTGAGGAAAGAAGTTTTAAAATGGCAAGATAATGGAATAGTTTTTCCTATATACGGTAGCAAATGGGTGTGTCCTACCTAAGTAGTGCCTAAGAAGGGAGGAATAATAGTGGTTAAGGTGGGTGATTTGGAAGAGATAGCAACTAGGTTGATAACCTCTTGGAGGGTTATTGATTATCGAAAGTTGAATGCCGCCACTAGGAAAGATCATTGTTTCTGTTGTCATATCTTGACCAAATGTTGGAGATTAGCCGGTTATGAGTATTTTTTTTTTTTTTTTTTTTTGATGGATACTCCGGTTACAATCAAATCATGATAGCCCCGGGGATCAAGAAACAATAGCATTTGTATGTCCATATGGTATCTTTACTTGTAGAGAATGCCCTTTGGTTTGTGCAGTTCTTTGGCTACCTTCCAGCGATGCATGATGGCTATCTTTAGCGGTTAGATTGAAAATGTTACGGAAGTATTTATGAATGATTTTTTTCGTATTCTGCTCATCTTTCGATCATTGCCTGTTTAATTTACTCTAGTCTTGCAGCGATATGAAGACACTAACCTTGTCTTGAAGTGGGAGAAATGCCATTTTATGGTAAGGGAATGTATAGTGTTGGGGGCACAAAGTTTCGGCTGCAGGATTGGAGGTAGACCGAGCCAAGGTAGTTGCTATCGAGATGTTAGCACCACCAATCAACGAGAAGGGAGTCCGAAGCTTTCTAGGCCATGTTAGTTTTTATCGAAGGTTTATTCGAGGCTTTTCTAAAATTGTTAAACCTTTGTTTCACCTCTTGGAAAAACATGTTGCTTATGGTTTTTAATGATGCTTGTTTACAGGCCTTCGAGGTGTTGAAGAAAGATTTGGTGTCGGCACCAGTCTTGGTATCACCCGACTGGAAGCAACAATTTGAGCTCATGTGTGATGCGAGCAATATAGCGAGCATGTCAATCTTGGGACAGAAAAATGATAAGATTTTTCGGGTAATATATTACGCAAGTAAAAGCCTTGACCTGACTCAGTTAAATTACACAACAATTGAGAAGGAGATGTTGGCGGTGGTGTATATGTTTGATAAGTTTTGGTCATATCTTGTGGGCACGAAAATAATTGTATACATGGACCATGCGGCCATTCCGATCTCTTTAACAAAAAGGATGCAAAGCCACGGCTCATTCAATGGATTTTGCTCCATCAAGAGTTTGACTTGGAAATCAAGGATCGAAAAGGGTGTAAGAATGTTGTGGCAGCAGATCATCTTTCACGAATTGAGAAGGAGGTGGATCCAAAGGGTCAACAAGAGGTGATCAAAGAGACATTCCCGGAAGAATAACTTATGATTGTCATTGCATGGCTTCCATGGCATGCTAACATCGTGAATTACCTAGTTTGTGGAGCACCACTACCCGAACTTGCACCACGTCAAAAGAAGAAATTCTACAGAGAAGCAAGGTTCTATTTGTGGGATGACCATTCCTTTTTCGGAGATGTGCCGATTCAATAATCCAGAGATGTGTATCTGAGGAAGAAGTCCGAGATATTATTGAGCAATGTCACGCCTCCCTGAGTGGGAGACATTTTGTGATCAACAGAACAGCGACTAAAGTGCTCCAAAGCGGATTTTATTGGCCAACAGTCTTTCAAGATTGTCACCAATTCATCAAGTAATGTGATCGGTGCCAAAAAACCAGTGGAATCTAAGAAAGATACGAAATAACACTTACCAATTCCATTGAAGCTGAGGTATTTGATGTTTAGGTTATTGATTTCATGCACCATTCCCATCATCTCAAGGCTACCAATACATTCTATTGGTGGTGGATTATGTCTCTTGATGAGTCGAAGCTATCCCTACATCAACCAATGACTATAAGGTGGTGCTAAAATTTCTTGTGAAGAATATCAATGCTCATTATGGGGCTCCTAGAGCATTGCTCAGTGATAGAGGGTCGCATTTCTGCAACAAATGGCTTAATGGATTGTTGGCTCGGTACGGTTTGAGTACAGGGTGACCACACCATATCACCCTCAAGCAAATGGCCAAGCCGAACTGTCCAACTGGGAAATCAAACAAGTGCTCGAAAAGTCCGTTAGCGGGAATCGAATAGATTGGGCCTTGAAATTGGATGATGCATTGTGTGCCTACCGAACGGCTTACAAGACATCCCTTGGTATGTCCCCTTATCAGTTAGTATTTGGAAAATTATGCCATTTTCCCGTGGAGCTTGAACATCGTGCATATTGGGCGATAAAAAAGTTGAACTTCGACTTTCAATCAGCTGGGACAAATAGAGTGTTGCAATTGAATGAACTTGACGAATTTCGAAATCAAGCATTTGCGAATTCAAGAGTGTATAAGGATAGAGTCAAGATATTTCATGATAAATTGATCATCAAAATGGAGTTTTGCCATGAGGATCAAGTTCTTTTGTTCGATTCTCGTCTCCAAATTTTCCCTGAGTAGAGTCATCGAACTACGTAACATCGATGGGAGAAAATTTATGATGAACGGACAAAGGGTGAAGAGGTATTTCGAACATGAACAAATGAGAGAGGTCCACCAATTGTTGTTGGTTGAACCGAGTTGATTCCAAATAAACAGGCGTTTGGGTAAAGACGTTAAACTTAGCGTTTGTCGGGAGGTAACCCGGCGGTTAATCTCTTTAATTTCGTGTTTTGGTCAGTTAGATGTTCTAATTATTGTGTTTTTAAATTTTAGTTGTTTAATAATGGCAAATGAATGCAAGAAATGGTAGGAAAAGTGATTAGGATGCAAGACGGGTGAGAAGAGCTTCAAAAGGGTAAAAAAATTCAAGTTTTGGGGGACTGTGCACGCCCTTTAAGACCCTGTACAGACTGTGCATCAACCCAGTAACCCCATCGATTTTGGGGTCTTGCACCGTGGCACCGTACAGCCTCCAAAGGGGTTGCACGGACCATGCATCAATAAAGAAAACCCAGTAGTTTTGGGGTCGTGCACGGTCCCACCATGTAGCCTCCAAAGGCCTTGCATGAACGTGCACGATCTAGGCCAGAATCAGTTTAAAACGCGAAGAACAGACTTTTCATTCCCATTTCTTTCAAACTCGCGAAAAGCACACACTCCACGCACACAAAACTCTTCGAAATCAGTCACATCCATAGGGACATCAATAATCAAGTTCTGACTTCCCTAAATTCTCAAGGTATGCCCATTAACTTTCATTTAAATTCAAATTCTTTGGGAATTTTAGCAATTTAGGGCTTGGTGTTCTCTTTCATATTCAATTCCAAATTTCTTGAATATTTGTGGATAGAATTGATTGAGATGCATATATTGTTGTTCATTGAGCATGTGGAGTATATGGAACTTGAAAGGGTTCAATTTGGACTTAAAATTTCTTTGAGGCAATATATCGAACACCTTGTAGACATTCAAATTTGTGCATAAATTGTTGAATTAAGGGTCAATTGGTGCCATTTTATGTATTACTCCGATTATATGTTCATATTGTTGATGTTGATTGATAAATTCAAAGCATTTATTAAGCAAATAACAAGTAGATGCAAAAATTTAAGCAGTTTTTGTAGATTTAGCATTATACTTGTTCTTAGTACTCGAATTTGATCAATTAAGAGTAGGAATTGAGTTAATATGACTCAAACTAGTTGAGAGTATTGTGCATTATCTCAAAGCACATACTACCAACCTAGTTTGAGGGGGCTATGTTGAAATTTTGGGGTTTCTTTGCATTTTAAATGAGATTAGCTTGTTCATGTGAATAAATGATTGTGTGCAATTCAAACTAGACAAGTATGTGCATTGTATGCTAAATCTTCTATTGATCGGGTTCTCAAACACATACTAGAGTCTAGTTTGAGGGGAAATAATGGGAATACATTTGTTTGTGCACATCAATCATGGATTGAGATGAGAATGGATGAATTGGTTGTTGTGATGTGTGTTGCTCAAAGATTGTGTGTTATTTGTGTTGTTGTGTTGTCAAACTAGTTATGAGGTCATATGTGATTTGGAATGTTTTATTTTTTAACATATGCCTCAATTCTATTTTGAGGGGTCCTAATGAATTTTTTTATTGGGTGATTGAAGGTTCTTCTTCTCATTCCCATCATGCCACCCAAAGGAAAGGTTTTAGCAGCTGAGGCATCAAGCTCGCAAGCCCCACAAGAACCTAATGTTCCAATAGAACCCGAACAAACCCATCCACTTGACGACTTTGGCATCGATTTTGGTAGATCATGGAAATCAGAGACAATCAGGAAGCAATGGGATAAATCGATCAGAAGAAGAATTATTCCGACCCTATATCCATTTCCACATAGCATGGACGAGATGGGTATCCGGGAGGATGTGGAGGCACTAATCCGACCGATGGATTGGAATATTTTCCTCTACGAACATTGGCCGACCTACAGGGAGTTAGTGTTGGAGTTATTCTTGACACTAAATGTTCAAATGCATCGTGAACAACCTTTGAGCATGTCCTTTCGTCTGGTAAACCGGTCCAGGGAGCTGAATGTTAGATAACTTACTGAGATCTTTCGTTTCTCGTCAAGGGGTGACTTCTACTTGCACGATGATTACAATGAACAAGAGTTTTGGCCGAGAATTAGTTACCAACCAGATGCTTCTCCGGGTAACCGTACCTTCGGTGCTAGCAGATCTAAGCCAACCGAGATCAAGAATACTACATTTAGGTATATGGCTAAGATCATGCAGTACACTATCTTTGCTCGACATGAGGTAGGAGGTCTCCGGGGGGATGAGTTGTTCTTGATATGGTGCATACGTATTGGAGGCTACAACACTACCCTTGCTCGATATTTTAAGATCAACCTTTCTTAATGTGCCAATTGACGGTGACTCAAGGCTGATGACAAGAAGTCTTATGCCAGCTCATTATTTAAAGAAGAAAATGGGAGTTTAGATGTTACAGCAGAAGCATTTCCCTTGCCAAACACCACCCTTACTACAGTGATGAGGCCCAAAAACAGGCTTATAATGACTTCGGGGCGCATCTGGTGCCCAACAACCGGCCAAAGGTCAAACAGAGGAAGCTACGGAAGATCACACTGCATCCGAGGGTCCCCCTAGATAGCGAGGGGAGGCTTACACCTCCCGACAGTCCGGAGAGACTCCAATGGTTACAGAGAAGCTAAGAGTTCTAGAAGCGGCCGTGGTTGAGCTCAAGGAGAACAAATCATTGATCATGGCCATCCTGACCAACTTGACGAACACGCAGACAAATATGTTGCAAGCCCAGTCAAGCATCATGACTGCATTGAAAGAAATCCTGGTGGCCCAACAAGTCAGTTCAAAGGAACAGAGGAGGATGGCCAAACTGCTGCAAAAGCTTGATGACCTCAACGTTTGAGCTGGTCACTATGAGCCTACTGCACCCTTCCCTTAGGGGAGGTTTGTAAGTCGTTCGCAACATTTCTCATTTTTTTTTTTTTTAACTATTTTAAAGCATTTGGAAATTAGCTTAAAATAGTTTGAGGGGGGAATGTTTGTTGCGAGAATCGCAGGGTGGTTGTTCATGTGAGGATGTGTTCAATTTCATCAAGGTGGTGCTTGTATGGAGTATGGTGTGTTGGGAATCCAGAACCGGGCTCAGAACTCCAAGAACCGGTCTGGAAGAACCAGGTTTGTTCGAGGCAAGAGAAGGATGTAAACTGGACCGGGTTTTGTGTGAAGTTGACAAGTGTACAAAACAAACACAACGGTTTTTAGCTAGAAGAAACCGTTGTGTCTTAACCGCTTCTAACAAACTTTCAGCTCGCAACTTGCACCGGTTGTAACTCCCTCCTCACGAAGACTCGAGATACACTACTTATATAGGCTGGAAGCTCTTGTAAATGAGAACACAGTTATCAAGTTTTCCCTTTGTAAACAATACAGTGGAGAGAGAATTAGAAATCTAGGGTTCTTAACCTAATTCGATTTTGTGAATTGAGGTTTTGCTAGATTTTGTGTAATTCTTGTAATTTATGCTTGAGTGAAATGAATTAAGGTTATAGAACCTCCGTAGATGTAGATCAAACCTGATCGAACCACGTAAAAACTCTTAGTTTGATTTCTTATTTTCATTTCTGCGTCTGTGCGTGTTCGGCTAAAGATTGATAATTTCATCCGAAAAATCACTCGTAATTCGGTTACAATTTGTGTGCTTCGTCCGAACAAGATTTGTGTCATTTTCTGGTGAGGGGTTATTCACAACAGTTCGTTTCTTCTTGCCTTTGTTTTGTCAATATTAAACTTCATTTAGATTTTAACTTTGTTATGTTTTGAAGTTGTTGAATTCTAGTTAATGTGTTAGATCATTTTGATATATTTAGTTGCTTACATTTCGACAAGAAATTTTGAATAACTCTATCTTGTTGATTTATAACGTTTGGCAAAATTGAGGAAACAAATTTCAAAATTTTCTTGAAGGAGGAGAAAATAGGTGAAAGGTATTGGATATGAATAAATGATAATAGAAAGAAAACGTTTAGTGTTTGAAAAATGAAAATACTTTTGCATATAAGTCAAGTAATAGAGAATGTTTGTGATGTGAGCCAATGAGGTTTTGAGCCTAGTTTATGGACTTTCGTTTTTTAAGTCCAATATTTCATTGATGTGTGTACAGTTGGTCATTTGCATTGTATCTCTAGAACTTGCCCCGTGTATCTTTGAAACCACATGATTTCATTATGAGCATTGAAAATGATTAAGGCAATTCCATGATTGATAGTTTTTAGCCTATTGATTCGTTCTTAAATACTTGTATAAATTGTCTCTAGTTAACCCTTTTGAGCCTTAGACCTATTTGTTAAGAACCAAATTTAAAAACCTTATCTACTTTCGTGAATTATTTTCCAATACTTGAATTGAACAAGTTTGAGGGAGTTGTCGAAAAATGGGTGAGAAAAGGGTGAGGTTTTATTTGGAAACATGAGACATGAGTTGATGGTAGAAAAGAGAAGGAACAAGGAAATAGAAACGAGCTTATTGATTGAAGTCAATGTTTAGAATTCTCTTGATCTAAAAAGAAAAAAAAAAAAAAAAAAAAAAGGAAAGGAATAAGAATCTATAGGTTGAATGGGGCGATAAATCATTAGGTCGAGCCCAAACTTTAAAAAGAAAATGTGTGTATACGTTTTGAATATTTTTGTAGTTAGGTTAGAGATAGAAAATGGTCAAGAGAATCTTATCTTTGAAGTTATTGGCGGAAGAGTTGAACACATCACTTGTGTCAACTCATAATTCAAAAGGAAGTAAATGGATAGATGGTTGAGGCAAATTGGGAAGGAGAGTAGTCAAATCATGGGAAACTGTGGAAATGGGAATTAATAAGCAAAACTCATTCAATCCAAGTTAAGTCACTAATTCTCAAACTCACCCTACCTAATCAAAGAGCCTATGTTACAACCAAGTCAAGACCTTTACGATTCCTTACCTCTGACTATCAAAGTGGTAGAGAATTGAAACTAAGGGCAAGCATATGGCAGAGCATGCTTATGTGACCAACTTGAGCGAAACACTAACCTTGTAAACACTTGTGTGCTCAAGTGATATACAATCTTGAGAGGACATTATGAACATATCTCGATACATTCCTTGGATTACTATGTGCACAAGTAGTAGATTATTTTATCTGAGATACATGTTCATATAAATCCGATTACCCTCCTATTGAGAAAGAACACACTTTTGATTTGCTTTTATTTCTCGAGGACGAGCAATGATTTAGTTTGAGGGGATTGACAAACGAGGATTTTCTTCTTGAAAACATGCTTAGAATAAGCACTTTTATAGCACTTTTTCATATTCTAAGCCCCCATTTATTGTATCATTTGTATATTCTCTATCTCTCTTCGGAAAAAAACATGGTTTTGGATGAGTTTTTGCTGAAGAATAAGGCCAAACATGAAGACCAGAGAGGAAAGGCGAAAAAATGGGCAAAAGAAGGCAATTCTGGTCCGTGCACGGTCAGGCCGGGCATCAGTGCACGACTCGTACGCGCAGAAGACAAGGCAGCTGCCCAAAGCACTGTGCCACCGACACAAAGAGTTTGGGATTTTTGGGATCTCACACTGTCCCACCGTGCAACACGTTAAAGGGTTGCACGGACCGTGCATGATTTCCTGGGAATTAATGGGCTTTGGTCTTTTTCTGCTATTTTGAGCACAAAAACTCAAAAAGTCTTTAGGAATGTTTAATAACCCTCCCTTTTTCAGTTTTTAGCCATCATTTTTCATTTGTATAGCTTTTTAGAGAGAGAAATTAGAGAGCAAAGGGTAGAGAAGGAGATACTTGGAGATCAAGTTGAAGATCAACATTGATTAGATTTTATCCTTTCCATTTTTATAATCCTTGTATGAACATGATTATATTTATGATCAATTTCAAAAAGCAATTTGTACTATGGTCCTTTTTTTACTTTTTCAACCTTAACTTTTTTGTTTTACGACAACCTATACATATTATTTTTTTGTTTTTTCAACTGCTATATTTCCGGTTGTATAGGCCGTGTGATTAGCACATGTTCTTTTTTTGGGCCAAAAAAATGGCAACACATGTCGATCAATTTAAAAATATTCAAAAAGCTAAAAATTAATTTAAAAATTCAAAAAAATATTTAAAATGTAAAAAATTTAAAAATTATTTTTGAAATTAATTTAAAATTTAAAAAATAATATTTAAAATTTTAATAAAATAGAAAATTATTTCTGAAATTAATTTAATATTAAAAAATTCATTTGAAATTAAAAAAAAATATTTAACATTTAAAAAATAAAAAATAAAAAAATTGAAATTATTTTTAAAGTTTTTAAAATTCATTTAAAATTTCAGAAAATTTATTTAAAATCTAAAAAAATATATCTGAAATTAATTTTAAAAATTCAGATTTTTTTTTTTTAAATTTAAATTCAGAAATTTCATATAAAAACTAGAAAATAAAAAAAATAAAAACTAAAATTCTAAAAAATCATTTAAAATTCAGAAAATTCATTTTAAAATCCAATCGGATGAAACCGGCGATGAAAACCCTAACGAAATTATCGTAATTAGCGATCCAATCTGACGATCCTTGCTCCTCATACGCCGGCGTGGGACAAGATCCATCGGATGGCGTACCTGGAGTCCTCATACACCGTCAGGTGGGGGTGTTCCGACGCGAGGCGGTACTCAACGAAGAAAGTGGAGCCGATGTAGAAGCCATCGGTGTGGAAGTAGAGCAGGATGGGGAGCTTTCGAGAGGGGTTGGTGAGTTTAGAGAGGTGGAGTCTGGTGGATATGGCAGAAGAAATGATGGGTCTTTGGAGGTGACGCCGGTGGTGGAATTTTCTGACAACGGTGGTATGTTGGGCGAAAGATCGAGGCGGTCAATGGTGCCGTCTGTGTAGAGCTTGATCAATGGAGAGAGGTAGATAAGTATCTCTTTGGTGGTGGGAGCCGTGACAATATTCCTCTGGAAGGTTCTTGACATCGGAGGCTGCCGGCGGCGGAGTTGTAGTGGGTGGGTGGGTGATAGTTATAATATTCGGTTTATTCTCTGGGTGTGATTTTTACATTTTCAACAATGACCAAATAAGGGTAGATAAGTAGGTAAGCATTTAAAAATAAAGTAAAATATTTTTTTAATTTTTTGGGTTTGAAATAATTTTTCTTAATTTTGAATAAATTTTTAGAATTTTAAAATTAATTTCATAAATAATTTTTAAATTTTTCAGATTTAATTTTTTTAAATTTTAAATGATTTTTTTTTAAAATTACTTTCTGAATTTTTTTTTTAATTTTTTAAATTTTGAATAATTTTGTTGAATTGTTAAATTAATTTCAGAAATATTTTTTTATTTTTTTTATTTTTAAATACTTTTTTTTTATTTTTAATTTTAAAATATATTTCTGACATAATTTTTTAACTTATTTAAATTTACATAATTTTTTGAATTTTTAAATTACTTTTTAGTTTATTTTTATTTTATTTTTTTAAATTGATTGATACATGTCGCCATCTTATTGGTTCAAAAAAAGGAATATGTGCTAATCACATGGCTTATACAACCAAAAGTATAGTCGTAGGTGAAAAACAAAAAAATAATTAGTACAGGTTGTTGTCGGAAAAACAAAAAAGTTAAGGTTGGAAAAGTAGTACATGTTGCTTTCTGAAATTGACCCTTATATTTATATATTTGTGTTTATCTTCAATTATGATTATGGTTTGCTAAATTTTCTTAATCTAGATTTAGAAAGTAGATTATGGGTGATTAGTAATTATTAACCGATTAATTCAACCTCGTGTTATGTTATTAGTTGATTAATTATTTATAATGTTTGTTAAATGATTTGATCACTTGTTCAACATTTTATTGTGGATTAAATTGGAACCTGGGAATTTTAGTCCTAGACACATTAATCAACATGGTTAAACAATAAAATCGAGAGATTTGACTTAATTGTGGGACCTAGGATCCTAGGATCGACCGGGAGTTATATTTAATTAATAGACCGGAGACAACAATTAAACCTATATAATCCACACATAATTCACTCCGAGAGCGAGTTTTATATATAATTTTGATTTCTCCCTAATATGTAGCATTCGGTTTAAAGGTTGAGTTTATCAGATTAATAATGATTGAATGCCCATAACTGAAATCTAACCCTAAATTATCCTTAATTAATTGGCTAAACTCTATAATTTTCTCTTTTGATAGTTTAATTCTTATTTTAATTCGTATTTAGTCTAACATATCAAAAATCAACCACTCGATCGTCTAGTTAGCCATCAAATGCTTATACCAATTAGCGTATCCGATATTAAGCCGAGGGATCGACCTTGTTCTCGTCTACTAGCTACGATTTCCCCATACACTCGTGGATACTCGTTTATTGTTCGAACTAGACTCAGTTTCTTTCAGTTTGTATATGTTCTTTTAGACTAAGTACGAATATTAATAATAAATATATTTGTAAGAGATGAATATTATTAGACCAATGAACTTTTGAAAGTGTTTTGGGTTGAAGATGAGTTTACTGCAAAATTGTAAATTTGAAGAGAGAAAACTATAAATTTAGAGAGTGTAGTTAGAGATGGCCTAATGCCAGACATATGCTAAAGATTTGAATTACGGAATAAAAGGTGAAACATAAAAACAAGAATATAATCTCATTTGAGATCAGGAGGTAAATGTAATATTCTAAAACAATAATTCAATATCATTTTAATATTTATTTTTGTTTTTCTGTCGTCTTAATTGTCACACTGGTATAAGTGGAATAAAAATTAACGAAGTTGGATAGCTCAAATATTGAGAACATCCACTATTTAAATCTTTGATCCTGCGTTTGAGTCATCTTAGGGAATGAGAGAATTTTTTGTTCACATCATGACATAAGTTTTATTTGTTTATAGGCAAAAGATATTTTAATTATTGTTACCAATACGACAATATGACCTACACGAGCTGGTACCATCAAAATCAAAACCCTTACAATTTGAAATAGCCCCATGCCCTCAAAAGCTTGAATTACCCTACCATACTTCTAAAAATCAAAAGGGTATATTTAACAGAATCGGTTAAACTATAAAACTAAATGTTGTAGCTAAAAGCTTCTTTCACCAGTGATCTCATCACTTGATCCTTACAATTTGTCAAACTTAGGGCTCAAACCCCCATCTTCCCTTATCTACCATCAAAAAATGGAAAAGGCCAAATCTGTTATAGGATTCAAACGGTTTTTCTTGAAATTTGCTAAAAGAATATGCCGTTTCTCACGTATATATCTTTTTTCTAACAATCTGGTGTTGCTCTATTTGTAGAACATTTTGTAACCCAACTAGTAACAAGGGATCAACTCACACCAATTCTATCCCCATTGCGAATTGTACACAAAAAATATATTCTTATTTGTATTATTTTATCTAATTCATCTAATATACTTTTATTCGAAATTAGCATCAAATGGAGGATTGATCATATGTCGACCAGTAAGCACTAAATTATACGTTCACCACTTAAGTATCGCGTCACACACTACTAAAAACAAGGTTTTTTGCCACTACAAAATGTATTACAAAAAAGGGAAAGTAGTCACAAAAATATTTTTAGTAACTACATATTTAAAAGTAGTTACTATAGGGTAGTCACTTATAATAAGATGCAAAATGATTTTTTGCTACTACTTTGTAGTTACTAATGTATTTTTAACTATTTTTGCAACTACTTTGTAGTTACTAATGTATTTTTAACTACAAGTAGTTGCAAAAGAGCTTGCCATATTGTCGCAAATTTGGTTAAAATTGTATGAAATATTTGATGTAACTACTAGTAGTTACAAAATGAGTTATTTTTAGTAACCATTCTTGTAATTGTAAAAGATTAGTGACAAATATCATTTTTTCTTGTAGTGACATAACCATGGGAGTTAGCATCATTTAATTGTCTATTTTTATCTCCCTTCTTGTAGCACATAAATATTTCATTAATTCCTCCAATTTCCTTATTTTTTTTACAATTCAAAATTTACTGAAATCAATTAAGGCAATTGGCGAGATTATTAAAAAAAATGTGCGCTACAAGGAGGGAGATAATGGAAGACAATTAAATTATGTTGATTCCCATGCTCATGTGGTGGATATATCAATTGGTGCGAACGGGTGGGTATATGATCAATTTCAATATTTAATGCTCATATATATTTTTTTTTAATTTGTTTAGGATGATTTAATGTTCATACTGAATAAGATTTTATTAATAAATTAGTTAAATGAATACTCTTTTCCCTGTCCCAATTATATAGGCTTGTATTATTTTTTTTGGATGTTCCAAATATATAATCCAACTTCTATATTTAGTATCATTTATTTAACTCATTTGCTAATATAGTTGTATTCATATGACCATTAAACAATATATTGAATAGAATAGTCCTCATTAAATATGAGCATATTATGAAATTGATATATTTTTGTCTGTTCCAATAACTTTTGTCAATCTTTGTGCAAAAGACAACAAGCTTATATAATTGGGACGGAGGGAGTTTTATAGAGAGAGACTGGACTATATATATAGTTGGGTATATCCAAATTAAGAGTGAATACTTGCCTACATATATGTGATGGTGGGGGTATTTTTTTAGCAAATTTTTAGAAAAACAAATATAGAATGTGATCCAACAATATTTGACTGTGTTTCATGTTTTATGATAGACAAGTGAAGATGAGGTTTGAACCTTAAGTTTCATACAAGTGATATAACTGACATTTACGATTAATGAGAAATCAGTAGTGGAAGAAGAAAAAGTGGTTTTAGCTACAAAATTTAGTTTTATTTAGCCGTTTCTGTTAAATATGCCCTTTTGAGCTTTAGTGATACGCTAGGTTAATTCAAGCTTTTGAGGGTATGGGGTAACTGAACAGGATGAGTTAGTTCAAATTAATGGTTAGGGTTATGCTGAAACGATCTTATTTTGATGGTAAGAGTTGGTGTAGATGGGCATATCATTAATTTCGATATCCATTTAAAATGTGAGTGTGACAATGTAATTTGCAAAAAATAATTTATTAATAGAATTGATTATGTTATAATCTCTAATTCTTCTTTTCGAGTTGTGAGCTTTGAAATTTGATGAAGAGTTCACTTCGATAAATGCCGACTGGAGGGGCTTGACACCTTGATCTTGGATCAAACACCGCCTTCTGATTTTTACAAAGAACACCTTTAAGTGTCTTCCTAAGGACACCTAGAATACTATAGGAGTTACATTTTTGCTCCGGAATTCTCCAACTTCTGTTGTGGTGTGTTTTAAAAAAAAAAAAAAAAACACCCTTTATATAGGTGTAGGATGGAATCTCTTGACGTAGAATGAATCGATTTGATTGGTAGTTCATGATTCAATGACACTCCCTTCCTCCAATATGAAGATATGAATAGATTTGGTGATGTTCATTGCATTTGATAGAAAGATACAATATGCTTTGATTTTATTACCAAAGTATTGGTAATTTTCTTCCATATTGGCAAGATTTTATCTTGATTGCAAAGAAATAAATATTTGGACACTTGGCAATACCAAATTGACTATTTAATTGAACATAAATTTTATGTGCCTACAAATGCCTCCTCGAGACTTGCTTACAGACAACATGCCTTCGAGCGAATGAGTCTCAAAATCATTTTCGGAGTTTCGTCAAAACACATGGTAGATTATACTCTTATCAAGAAATTCTTGAATTTGGATTTGGATTCAATAGATAGTTTCTACTTGTATCAAGGAGTTATTCAATTTGAATTTAGGTTTGATAGATAGTTTATACTCGTATCAAGGAGTTCAATTGATTGTTGACTTGTAGACCTTTCAAACTCGTTTCAAGGAGCCTTGGTTTGAATTCGTAGACCTTTTAAACTCGTGTCAAGGAGCCTTTATTTGGATACGATTTGTAGACCTTTTATACTCGTATCAAGGAGCTTTTCATTTGGCCTTGATTTGTAGAGTTTTTTTAACTCGTGTCAAGAAGTCTTAATTTGAACTTAATTTGCAGTTTTAAACTCGTGTCAAGGAGCCTTAATTTGGATTTGATTTGTAGACCTTTTAAACTCTTGTCAAAGAGTCTTGATTTGAGGTAATTACATAGTTTTAGCTCGTATCTAGGAGCATTTTGACAGTTTAAGCTCATATCAAGGAGCATTATTTGATTAATGGGACTTTAGAAAGATTTTGCTTGTATCAGAAAGCATTAAAGACAGTTTAGGCTCGTATCAAGGAGCATTGTAGACAATTTAATTAGCCTCATATCAAGAAGCACCGTGCACAGTTTAGGCTCATATCAAGGAGTGTTGCGGAATTTAGTTTTCTTCACTTGGTGTTTTGGCAGAAGCTTTCCTCCACATGAATTTGGTTTGGGGTGATGACCTCATGGCTCGTCGAAACACCGTCGCTGATGGAAGATGGTGAGTTCTTCCATGGAGACTTCAAATTTAGTTCTAAAGCGAAGAGATGAGATGTAAAGATTTTTTCATTGGTCGTGCCAAATTTTGCAACAACGAATAAGTACAAATATAATTATTTGATGGAATTGATTGAGTTACAACCTCTATTTCTTCCTCTGATTCTTCTCTTCAAGTTGAGTTTTGAGATTTGATGGAGAATTTACTTGGATAAACTCCGAGTGAAGGGGCTTGACACCTTGATCTTGTATCAAACACCGTCTATGGACTTCTACGAAGTGCATTAGAAGGACACCTAGAATACTGGAGGAGTTACACCTTTGCTTTGGAATTCTCCATATTCCGGTATGGTTTGTCTTGGAATGAATAGGTATTATTGTCATAGAATGACACGATTTGATTGGTAATTCATGATTTAAATACCGATCCTTCTTTCAGTATGAAGATATAAATTAATTTGGTGATGATCATTACCTTTGATAGAAAGATACGATATGATTTGATTTTGCTAGCAAAGTATTGGTAATTTTCTTCAATATTGGCAAGATTTTATCTTGATTGTCAAGAAATAAAGATTTGGACACTTAGTAATACCCGATTACTATTTGATTGACACAAATTTTATGTAGCTACTGTAAGTACTAGAAATTTGATTTGTTTATTTGTTTTTCTTATGACTCTCTCAATCCTTGTGAAAAAACATCTAGTCCACATATATAGCGGAGGGAGTAATTAGAAAACAATGAAGTATATAGATGTTACAAAATGGACGTCCACTCAGTTGCTGGTGGAGTCAAAAGTTTGAACGTGATAAAAGAATTAGGAGTTGGGAAAAGATGGTAAAAGTAAATTGGTGAGAGCACAAAGCAATTAATGATATATTGTCATTTTCATTAATAATTAGGTGGTCTAAAGTGAGGTGATGTTAGAAGAATTTGAAATGAATTAATAAAATTAGAAATGTTGAAGTGGGATGTAGGTAAAAGATATTTTGATATGAAGGTGACAACAATTGAATTAGCAGGAATGTAGGCAGGACACGACGGCATAGTATGTAACATAAGATTAAAGTGACAGTGTGATTTTGAAGAAACTGGTGGTTCCCTAATTCGGGCAGTTGACACTGTTTGCACATTCCTTTTGACTTGGTACCACCGTCCAAACCATATCTTTTAAATTCTAAAACCTCTACTCACATGCTAATTAAATTTCATAAATCAATCATTTTTCCATATTTCTGCCCTCTCCGCCTATGTGCTTTATAATTCATTTCGGGATAATTTTAAGTCATGTTTGGTTTATAAATGATTTCACAATAATTCCAAATCACTAATATTTTGCATTACTTCTCAAAATTATTATTTTGCTTTTCTTTTTCTTAATAATAAAATGATAACTTCGTGCATCACCAATATGTTTACTCATTCATTAGCTTCAATTCAACTTTTATAGGCTACGACTAGTCATGTAACAATCAACATATTAACAAAATTTATACATTTTTAGCACTCGGAATCATAGGTGCAAAAGTTTCATGCCTGATGGCCCAAACATATTGGGCGGCCTAAATTATGTTCCAGAAAAATGTTGGGTTCATTTTACTCGATTAGCTGAAGCTGAATCTATATTCATAAGTATAACTTTAGGGATAATTTCAAACACAACTTCCAAATTACTATTTACAGTCACCATTTTAAATATATTCAAATATTCAAATAAATTTCCCTTTTTTACCCCTATATTTTTTATTGAGAAGAGCATAATACTCCTATATATTTTTCTCTTCATAACCCCTTATTTTCATATTGAGAACTTGAAGAACTTTTATGACTTTATAGCAAAAGCGTGGATTCTTTGTTACGAAGCTTCGAGTCTGAAACCACATCTTTTTGTTAAAAATAATCTTAATCTGGAAACTATTTAGTGACAGCTACACGATGTTCAACACCGTACAAAGAAGCAACACGAGACGAGAAAGTCAAGACGGGGACAATGTACTGAACTCGCGTTAGTAACTTGTGTTGGATGCTCCACATATCACCATCACGTTGTGAATCTCAAAATCCTGACAATCAAATTCAAAACTCCATATCATTTTTCATAAAAACCATTGAAAATATAATTCAAAACCCAAAATCTAAATATAATATGGTAGGTGTACATAGAATCACCCATTTTCAGGGTCTAGATTACACTGAAAAATCTTGTGCACTATCACTATAAGCTTGCTAGATAACAAATTTTAATGGGCTTTGGTCCTAAACACCCATTTTGAAAATTACATCTATAGTGATCTTTTTTAGAGAAAAATGTTCTCTATAAAACCATTCTACAGAAATCTAAATGGCTTTTGATTTTTCTTCCCTTTTGCCTTTTAACTGGTAAATGGGTATCTACTATTTTTTTTCCTCATAATTTAAGAACAAAGAAAGATCCTCCCCTCTTCTTTAAGGTGATTCGAACCTAAGTGTAAAGGTCTAGGTAGTGAATGCGCTCGTCACTTTCTAATTATCGAAGAAGTCCTTTTGTTATTTTATACTCCCTTCGTCCCGACCTAATTGGTCAACTTGTCATATTTGTTTGTCCCAACCTAATTGTTCTTGCCCATAAATGACAAATTCTCTCACATTCTTCACCCTCAAAATCTTTACTCTTAATCTCCACATTTAAAAAAGTCAAAGATTCCACAAAATCTGCTTTTCCTTAGTCTCCATGCCCAGTCAAAGTTGACCAATTAGATCGGGACGGAGGGAGTTATTATGTGTATTTACATAATTATTTTTTCAAACTTTTGACGTGATCCTAATTAGGACATCCGGAACCTTGAAGAATTTTCTGTATTCTAGTAGTAGGTCCAACTCTGTTATGATTAATCATCTCTTTCAATTTATATTTATTCTTAAATTTCATTCCATCAAATACACATTATGTGTTAATTAATAATATTATTAAGTATAAATAATTGTATAGTAATTATAATAAACTGCAAGGTAAAACACAAATTGAAATAGAAGACTTCATTTGTAAGTTGTCACTTGTTAGTATGAAAACATATATTTGTGGGTACAGGTGAAGTTTATATATTATATTTTTTTGAGAAAATAAAAATATCTTTAAATTGCTTAAATTTACCAGTATTGATTGATAAGAAGAAACAGTCAAGATAACATAGAGGGACGGAATTGATCATATGCTCACCGCTGGGTACCATTTTATATGCCCACCGCATATGTGGCAAGCCACATAGCATGGGAGCACACCATAATTTAGTTAATTTCATTCAATTCAAAATGGTAAACAAACTAAGGAAACTAGAGAAATTATTGGAACATGTTTGTGTACAATAAGAAGGGAAAAACAAAATTAATTAAATTATGGTGAGCTCCCATCCCATGCTTACGTGAAGTGCGACAGGGAGCGGTGTGCATATAAAATGATGTCTATCGGTGGACATATAATCAATTTCATATAAAGAGATATGAAACAATGAAAAACAAAATTAGTAAATTCAAACCTATACAAATATGAAATTAGTAAAATCATACTATTTCCTATTGCGTTGGACAAATCACATACTCGTCAGTAGGCTTGGCAGGATGGGCTATGATTGAGGACAGTGATTCCAACCCCACTGTCCATACCCAACTAAAAAAGAGCGGGTATATTAGACTAATTTGGTGTGTACTAGCGAGAATATTCTAATTCAATTCATCTACGAAATAAGTGAGAATGAGGTACAGCAATGATTATATGATTATGTTGAGTCCCTTTGTCTTGTCTCCATTATCACTAATCTCCAAACTTGTTATATTTACATTCCATACTCCTGTAAATTACATAATCATCACTTTTTTATTCATGTTATCTTCTAATTGAGGAGCTTTTATTTTTTTCTTTTCCTGGATTACTTTACACTTAACTAATTATACCATAAAGTAGTCACACCTTGAATAATTTTATAATATCCATTCTACTTTAAATCAAAGTTGTCTAATTTAAAAGACCTGTTTAAAAATAAGATCGGTTAAACTGTACTTTGATTTTTCAGTAGTCCGATAATAGGCCAACTGCCCAATGGGACGGCCTGCTTTGCTCTAATTTTCTCTTATTTATAACAAATTCTCTGCTTTTAATTACTAACTTATAATGAAGGTGTTCCCAACAATCTAATGTTTATTTTCTCTCAAATTGTGGTTGACATAGAAATAATTTCAAAAAAAAATATATGTAGTTATCTGATTTCTTAGAGTACTAAATTGTGACAATATAATTTTGGTGTTTTCTCTGTTTCTATTTTGTATTTCTTGTACAATTATCTTCTAAACTTGTTAACATTATATTTAAGTGTGAGTAATGGTATTTAAATATTTGCTTACTTGTTAACAAAATATTTGTATGTGTTAATTACTTGAGCCTTGTATTTCATTTTTCAGAAAAGTAATATAATTTAATTAACATTATATCAGGCTGATGTAGCCCAATGGTCGTGGGGGCTGGGCTCAAAGAAAATTATTCCAACCCGGGCCATGCCATTAGAGCTATTAGAACGGAGTAATGGGACGGGTTATTAATCCAATTCATCACCAACTACGAATTAGGGCAAGCCAACTCACTCTTTCTCTATACATTTATATTATATATTTCTAAAAAAAATAAACTATAATTAAAATAAAATATGATTTATTAATTAATTTAACAATTTTGAACACTCATAATCATTTTCATCATTTGCTAATAGTATAATTAAAATTGTTCTCAAAGTTCTTTCCTTTTTCAATATTCATCAAACACGGGGCGGAGATTGAGGTGGTCTAAGGGACATTCACCTAGGGACCTAAAATTTGTAGTAGTGTTATATTATCATATATATCTATACTAGCAATACGCACGTGCGTTGCACGTGATCACTATTTTGTTATTATTATCTAATCAAAAAAATTAATGTGAACATAAAATAATTATATTTTGTGTGGTGATATTGGTTGATCATTCTAATAAAATTAAATGTAGTTATTAATCATGGTAATATATATACACAACTTCTTAGATTATTCAGTGCCAGAAAAATAAAATAAAAAATTTAATCGATTAAGCAAACACAATCCAAAATCAAATAAAAATTAAAAATAATCATAAAAGAGGAAAAAAGAGTTTAGTAATCTTATTTTAACAAAATACGTTATACTAATGTTAAAAGATTCATAAAAACGACATACCATGATATGATGTATTATTCTTACAGAATTTATATATATAAAGTTTGATATGTTATAATTATTGTTTACTTCTCAATATAGATAGACTCCGGCATCATTATTATATTCGATATAAAGTTATACGATTACTGAAAAACAGTATAATAATGAAGGTATAATTTTCCATTGAACAAAAGATACAAAGACATTTGTCTTATTACATCATCAACTGACATCCATAAGTTCAGATTAAGTTTCTCTTTCATTTTACAATATTTACAGATTTGCCAGTGCATTCATGGGATTAAATCTCCCAAACTGCACATGTTATCTCTCATCTCTTTATGTGAAGATGACACACTTCTATTTGGTGCTGCAACTATAGAGAAGGCCCAACATCTTAAGTTCGCTATCAAGCTGTATAAGTGTGTTTCGGGGTAATGCATTAGTTTTGAGAAATCAGGGATTCTTTTTAGGCCTATTACACAAGTTCAGATTCATCATTCAATTTGACAATTGTTTGAAGTTATTGAAGTGGCTTTGCATGACAAAAAACTTGGACTCCTTTCTATTATTGGCCGGAATAAACAAGAGAAATGTTGGTCACCAACTATAATTCTTTTTCAATTACAACATCGGCTAAAAAAATTTACACTTGATTGTGTCTCCATCACCACCATTAGATGCGTCTAGACACAATCTTTTTTTGCCTTCGATCAATTTCACAATTCGTCCTGTCGTTAATTGAGAGTCCAAGAAGTGACATAATAACTTCAATCATCGATTAACGACAATGAAAATGACGGATTGTGAAATTAATCGAGGATAAATGACGGTCCATTACACTATTAATAATAATTAATAATTTAATATTGTATGGTTCAGAGAAAACAATTAATAAAAAGAAAAGGAATAAAATAAGAGAAAGAGGGTAGGCTGGTTGAGAGAGAGTCGAACTCACGCTAGAAGGTGTGTCGATATACACTAATATTGTTATAAAAGAGTAAGGAATTATTAATTAAGTAGAATTAGGAACTAAATAGAATTTTAGAGTTTCGATATGTTTGATCTTTGTTAGATATATTAGTAATCTGTTAATCGTTATCTATAAATATATTATCATTCAAAGATATGTGTTTTAATAATATGAATAAATTTAAAATTTAATGATTGTAAAATTACTTATTTATCTCAAAATCAAATAAAAATTAAAAATAATCATAAAAGAGGAAAAAAGAGGTTAATAATCTTAGTTTAGCAAAACACGTTATACTAATGTTAAAAGATTCATAAAAACGACATTCCATGATATAATGTATTATTCTTACAAAATTTATATGTATAAAGTTTGATATATTATAATTATTGTTTACTTCTCAATATAGATAGACTCCGGCATCATTATCATATTAGAAATAAAGTTATACGATTATTGAAAAACTGTATAATAATGAAGATATAGATTTCCATTGAACAAAAGATACAAAGTGATTTGTCTTATTACATCATCAACTGACATCCATAAGTTCAAAATTTGTTAGATACACACACGAATATTAGGCCTAACATATTTTCTCTATAATTTCTTAATTGATAATTCTAATTTGAACATACATTTGGAAATAAAATCATTTGCATATTTCAATTTCGCTTGATTATTTCTTCAATTCTATATTGAAGCTTGAAAATCATATGTGATTTAAAATGAAAATCCTACTATAGTATATTTATAAGATAAATAATATTTTTTTATAGAGGGTTGACTATATACATAATATCTCATAAACTTCAATTGATCGAGATACATGCTACAATCTATATGTTAATATAATATATTTTTTCAATATTTCAATTATTTTTATGAATTTACTTCCCTGTTTAGTTTTAGTGAAATACTCTCAAATTTTCACACATTGCACATTCATTTAAAAATCTATAGATACATGTACTTAAACCATTCTGATTTTGTTTCTTCCATTTTATTTTTTTATTTGGACTATACCATACTTTATTCCAGTATAGTTATTATTATTTTTATCTAATCTATGCTTGTAAGCTAATATTGACATTCACATTTTACTATCTTTATATCTCTACATGTTTTAATTTAATCATCTGATACTGATTCACATAGTACAACTTTTTTTAACTATTCACATAGTATAACTTAGTTTATTATTTCTTTATTGTTCTTATTTGTTTCTTTATTATACCTTATAATTTTATATATCGTAATAAATACATTTCACCAGATATTATATATACTTAAAATATATTTGTGATATTTCTATTGATTTAATAATTTTCTTGAATGTTAGATTTTAAATATTTAAAATAATTAGGTGTAATTATTCGTGTTAACTAATTTTCACGTTTGCCTCAACTACTTCTATTATTATTACAATAAAACTTTAATATAAAACAAATTTCAGCTTAGAAAATTCTTAAATATAGAAGATTAAGAAAACTATTGAAGTCTATGTAACATTCTTGACTTTCACAAATGTGTGAGTGTAAATTTTGGCTCCCTCACGCTGCAGCGGAACATTTTTCAGGGTGACCCCCTTTTCCTATTTGTGCTGAAGTTTTTTCTTGTATTTTATAATATTTACAGATTTGTCGGTGCATCCATGGGATTAAAATATCTCGAACTGCACCCGTTATCTATCATCTCTTTTTGTGCAGATGACACAATTCTATTTGGTGCTACAACTATAGAAGGCCAACATCTTAAATTCAATATCAATCTCTACAAGTGTGTTTCAGGGTGAATGTATTAATTTTGAAAAATCAGGAATTCTTATTAGGCTTAGTACACAAGTTCAGATTTCTCATTCAATCTGCCAATTGGTTGAAGTAGCTGAAGTGGCTTCGCATGGTAAATATCTCGGACTCCTTTCTATTGTTAGCCAGAATAAACAAGAGATTTTTGCAGACATTAAAGAATGAGTTTGTAAGCGCATCAATGGTTGACAAGAAAATGAATTAAGCAAAGCGGGTAAAGAAGTATCCATTAAATCTATTATATAAGCAATATCCGCGTACACAATATCTTGCTTCCAATTGTCATACAATGTTCTTATTAATCTGGAGAATTTAGTAAAATCTTATTGTCGGGGGTAGGAGAAATAGTTCGTCCACGAAGAAAATTCGGTGAAAGTCTTGGGACGTCCTCAATCAACGAAAATCTCAAGGTGGCCTTGGCTTTCGCAATTTGAAAGCATTGAACCTTGTCATGTTGTCTAAGCAAGCATAAGACCCTTTAGTTTCGCCATTTAGCCTCTTTGTCTGAATCATGCAGTCCAAGTGCTACCCTTCCACGTCTGTGTTACATGCTATGATTGATTCTCGTCCCAGGTTTACATGGCACTGTATTATGGCTAGTCATCGTGTTATTCTTCTTGGTTTTCGACGGCTCCTGGGCAATGGCCAGACAACAACCCTCTTCCATGACAGATGGTTCATTTTGCCTCCTTATTGTGTCATTGGATCAGCTACATCAGGCCTCCTGTAAGATGCTTGAGTCAGTTCCATCATTGATTCAGATCTTGGACTCTGTAATGGGCTATTAATTCGGGCTAATTTTGATATGTCGAATGCTGATGTGATTCTCACTATTCCTCTGAAAAATCACCATTCTTCGGACCGTTGGATGTGACATTATTTCCATTCTGGTAACTTTTCGTTCCGATCATATATCATTTTATTATGGGTTCTTCCAAAGATTTTATGGCACCTACTCCTTCCCGGTTAGTAGTTATGGCCCAAACCTCATTTGGAGGAGAATTTGAAAGCTTAAATTATCAGCCCGTATCTCCCATTTTCTTTGGAGATGCTGCTCTAATTCTTGCCATCGTCAAATAACTTAGCTCGTCGTCATCTTTATCATGAACCCCATTGTTCTTTATGTTCACCACCTGATCACTCTTTCGTGCATCTCTCTTCATAGGCCACCTGCCCTCATCAATCTAGCAAGCAACTGAAATTTATGAAACTATCTTCCGATTCTGACAACATATACGTGACTTGTAGTTTCAAGAGATTTTACTCCTCGATAACTTAAATATAGCATAATACTTTGTTTTCCTTGCCCACTTAATCTGGTTTCAACAAAATAAATTTGTCTTGTCTGATGTCAGTACATACTCACGAGTATTGCTTGCAACAACAACCTAGAGCTTGCAAGATTTTCGGGATGCTAATTCCTTCCCTCAAATGTCACAACCCCACCCTTTTATCCCTTGCTTGTACTTCCCCGAAATGCCATTGTTCATATGTTTTTGATGGGGTTACATCATCTGCTCGTAATTCAATGAAAGATGTTATGAACTTTGTATATTTTTTTTTTAAAAAAGGGCATATTATTGGCAAAGATGTTATTAATTTTATTGTTTACATGCTTACTCATAATTTTTTGAGTCCTTCTGTTAGTAACACTTACATTGCACATATTTAAAAAATTAGAAAACCAAAGTTTATTATCCAATCCCGTCCGATTAGTTTGTGGAATGTCATTTATAAGTTAGCTTCTAATAGGGTACGACCCTGCATTCCTTTTATAATATTTGAATCTCAGTCAGCTTTCATCCCGTGTCAGTTAATTACGGATAATATTCTTATAGCTTATGAAGTACACAATTGTATGAAGCTTCGGAAATTCGGGAAAGAGGGACTCATGTCCATTAAGTTGGGTATGAGTAAAGCTTTTCACTGAGTTGAGTGGTCTTTCGTCTACCGTATGCTTCGTGATTGAGGTTTTCCTGCGAACTTTTATGACATTGTTTTGCCTTTCTTGTCATTTGTGCAATTTAACTTCCTTCAGTAAGGTATTAATTTTGGCTCACTCATGCTGCATGGGGAATTCTTCAAGGGGATCCCCTTCCCCCCTATTTGTGCTATAGGTTTTTCTTGCATTTTACTAATTTCGCTATCAATCTCTACAAGAGTGTTTCAGGGCAATGTATTAATTTTGAGAAATCAGGGATTCTTTTTAGATCTAATACACAAGCTCAGATTCATCACTCAATCTGCCAATTATTTGAAATTGCTGAAGTGGCTTCACATAGTAGATATCTCGGTTCCTTTTTATTGTTGGACTGAATAAAAAATAGAGTTTTGCAGGCATTAACGAATAGATTAGTAAGTGCATTAATGGTTGGTAAGAGAAGCAATTAAACAAAACGGGTAAAGAAGTACACATTATATCTATTATATAAGCAATATCCACGTACACAATGCATTGTTTCCATTTGTCGAACCATGTTCTTATTAATCTGGAGAATTTGGCAAAATCTTATTGATGGGGTGTGGAGGGAGGGGGGGAGGGGGAGGGAAATAGCTCGTCCATGAGGAAAAATCATTGGAAGTCTTGGGACGTCCTCAAGCAAAATCTCAAGGTGGCCTAGACTTTTACAATTTAAAAATATTTAACCTTACCATGTCGCTTAAGCTAGCATGGCGCCCTTTAGTTTCTACATCCAACCCTTTTTCCTGAATCATGCACTCCTAGTACAACGTCTGTGTTACATGTTGTTCTTGGTTCTCGGCCTAGCTTTACATGGCACAGTATTATGGCTATCATCGTGTTATTCTTCTTGGTTATCGCAGACTCATGGGCAATGGTGAGACAATAACACTCTTTCATGGCAGATGAGTTCTTTTGCCTCCCCGTTTTACCATCAGATCAGCTGCATCAGACCTCCCACAAGACGCCCGAGTTAGCTCCATCATTGATTATGATCTTGGACTCTAGAATGAGCTGTTATTTCGTGCCAATTTTGACCTCTTGAAGGCTGATTGATTCTAGCTATTCCTCTGAAAAATCACCATTCTCCGGACCGTTGGATGTTAGATAATTCCCCTTGTAGTAACTTTTCGGTTCGATCCGCATATCATTTTATTATGGGTTCTTACAAATATCTTATTGGCACCCACCCCTTCTAGGTTAGTAGCTACGGCCCGAACCCCATTTGGCGGAGAATTTGAAAGCTTATCAGCTTGTATCTTGCATTTTCTTTAGAGATGCTGCTCTAATTCCTCCCATCGTCCAACAATTTAGGTCACCGTCATCTTCAATATAAGCCCTGTTGTTCTTTATGTTTACCACTTGATCACTCTTTAATGCATCTCTTCTTCACGTGCCACGTTTCCTCATTAATTTGGCAAACAACTGAAATTTATGAAATTATCTTCCGATTCTAACAGCAACTACGCTACTTGTATTTTCAAGATATTGTGCTCCTCGATGACTTAAATATAGCATAATACTTTGTTGTCCTTGCCCACTTAATCTATTTTCGACGAAATAAAATTATCTTATGAGATGTGAGTATGTACGAACATCTATTGTTTGCAACAGCAACCCAGACCTTTCAAAATTTTCGGAATGCTAATTACTTCCCTTAAACATCATAGCCGCACCCTTGATTCATTGTTTGTTCTTTCCCCAAATGTCATTATTCATATATACTTTGATGGGGGGTACATCATTTACTCATAACTCCTCATTTGCTGGTATTTATGCTTGCTCCAAGGATGCCCAATTTATAAATATCAATGATTTGAAGTATGCTAAATTTCTTGCCTTCGTGAGGTGGTTCGACTTACCACTGATACTGGAGTTCTCAAGTTTTGTATTCTTGGGGATTCTAGCACTACTATATTCACGTCGATAGGTGATGCGGACAGTCCCTATGCATGTATGTCTTTGTTATCTGATATTAGACATCTACTGTCTTCTTTCCATGGACATAAATTATGGATAGGACGTAAAATAAAATTTATAGTGCCAAAAGAATTGTTTGTCCCATGCACCACCCCTTTTATGTCAATTAGTGTTAACCGATTCAAGCAACCATTAATGAAATTACTCTATGTTTAAAAAAACTACAATTACTTGATATTTACAAATTATAGTGAAGTAGCATGAATATTCAGATATAATTTTTTTAATTATATTTAATGTTTATGCATGATAAGATTTATCACAACAAATTCGCTCACTATTCCCTTTTTTTATTCAAATATTGTAGACTTTGCATTTTTATAATATGACCTTATAGCTTAAATTAACAGTGTTAGAAAAGATAATATTTTAATTTATCTATCTATATAACTTTTTCATCTTCTTATTCTATAAAAATAATTTCTAATATGTAATCACATTATATGCAAGTATAAGAGCTTAAATTATGTTAGTTGTTAAGCTCATTTATATGAATTTGACATGTAAAAAAATCATAGTATATATTTAATTTGAATAATTAAAATTAAAAGTATGTATTATAAAAAGTTTTAAGATTATTCCATAAAATTTATTATTCAAAAAAATTAAAAAAATTGACAGTATGAATAGTAAAAATATGAAAGTTATGGATAAGATTGAAAAAAAATCAATAAATTCATTTTTTTTCTTTATTCCATACCTTAAATAATTATATAATTTAGTACAATTGTTTAAAATATATGCAAATAACATATCATTAGAAAGCTCTTTAAATCTACTTTAATACGAAATTGATTTCATTTCAAAATTCAAAGTATTGAAAATGTAGAAGAAAGATAATTTAAGCATGTAGTTTTTTAGGATAAGTTTTTAATATAAAAGGACTCTTACTTTTTATAATCAAGTAAGGATAACATAAATTATTTTAAATTACTTAACTACCCTTAAATTTAATTCTTAGTAAGGATATTTTACTTTTTATAATCAAGTAAGGAAAACATAATTTATTTTAAATTACTTAACTACCCTTAAATTTAATACTTAGTAAGTATATTATAGGCATCACAAGAAAAGACGAAACCAAAAACAGAACGAAACAATTCATACTTTTATATTAGTAATAGATATATATATATATATATATATATATTTATTTATTTTTTTTTGTTATAAGGCTCAATAAGATATTTTATAACTAATTTTAGTGGTCCATTGGAATTTTATTTCATCATTAGTAGGTCCATCAAATACCCAAATGTAGTAACATAAATAAAACAGAAAAAAATAAAATAAAAGGTACTGCAAATGATAAAATAAAATACAAATATTTGATATTTTCTAATCCCAGTATCAGAAATTCAACATTAGGCCGATGGACAATATCGAAAGCTTTTTGTCCATGTTCATTCTTCAAAATTCTTAGAAATCTTCACGCATTCATCGTTCCTTCTACTTTTAATCTATTTATAACTTGTGATTTAAAAAAAAAAAAAATCAAAATTTTCCTCTTTCTACAAAAAAAATTGATAATTTTTTGTACATGGACTTTTTGAATTGTAGAAATGGAATATGTATTTACATCTTAAAAATATTGTTTAATTTGTAAATAAATATTATGTTATTTTATGTTCCGATTATTTTTAACAAAAATGTTGACTGAGGCCCGTTTTTTTAATTTATGACATGGGATACAAAAATATCATGATCGGTCTGATCAAACACAAATACATAATATACAACTCTACAAGATGATATATAAAGTTGTCAGCGGACTTACGGGGCGCATCATAAAAATTACGTGCCACTAAAATTTCGGTCAAATTCATATATTATGCGGGATGGGACAGACCAATCTAAGGCCTCAGTATTGATCACGCATGTGACATAAAATTAATGCGCGACGGATGACTTGGATCAATTCTTTTCTATTTCCTAATATTTTTAAGTTGAAAACAACTATAAACAAAATTAAAAATTAAAAAATAAAGAGTACAATTCATTTTACTTCAAGCCTATCGGCCAAATCAATTTCATATTCCGTTTCATCCACCAAAAGTCACCACGGCCCGCTAGCCCTTTCCAGAGGCGATTTTCTATTCTGACTCTTGATCTTTTTAGTATTTTAATTAATTTTATTTTTTTAGACGCGCGCCTAAATTGTGAGCGCCATGGGCGACACTTCAACCCAACAAATTGTTGGGAAATAAACGAACAAACAAACGAAAGATAACTGTGCAGAAACAAAATAAAAAAGATACCGGAATTAACGTGGTTCACTAACAACTTGTTAGCTACGTCCACGGCCAAAAGGGAAAGATCCCAAATTAAATTCAAACGAGAGTTCAAACAAAGACCAATAATCGAGTATCTATTAATTGATACTTGATCCAAACTAACAACGCTCGAACAATCAAGCCAAAACAACTATCAAAGACTCCAATAGGACCTATTTATAAGACCTCAAACCTAATCTTATATAAAGAAGGAATCAATTTGGGCCAAAAATCACGTAGGCCCAAAAAATTGTCCGCCTCAGTAGACTCGGCCGAGTCTACCTCGTCTCGGCCGAGACCCCCCTCTAGCAGCAAACATTAATTTCTTGTGTTACTTGGTTGCAGCCGCAACCGGTTGACTCTCCCAAATCCAACAATGCTCAAATTCAATCCCCCACCTCGATACGAACGTCAATTCAAACCCAATCAAATTCAAGGCACAAATCCTAACAATCTTCACCTTGTCTTGAATCCCCAAACGATGCAACTTCTTCAGTCAAAGCTCCACCTCAAATCAAACCTTCTCACATATTCAAACAAATCAAACTCAAACAAACCAATTCAAACAAACTAATTTCAAGCAAACCAAATTCAATTTTGCGCCAGTTGTACCCAATGTACCAGATGCGCCTTAAGTACAAAATTTGTCCCAAACAATGGGACACTAACAACTTTGAACAGCACCAGACCAAACCAAAGTAGAACCTTATATCAAATACAAAGTTCCCTTCGTAATCCCCTTCAAAATTACATTCGAACCTTTGCAGACGTTCAAAACTCCACCTTCACCTTTTAATTGAAACCCATGCTGTCTAATCGACTCAGTGAAATCAGATTTCTAGTCATGTGTGGAACATGTCTGACATCGTTCAATGTACATAATCTACCATCTTGTGTCCTCACCTTAACTGAGCTTATCCCAACCGCCTTGCATTTGGAACCATTGGTCAATGAGATATTGCCACCTTCATCCTACTTATAGGTTGCGAACCACTCCCTATGCGGACTGTTAGAAATTAAAGCACGTAAATCATTTACATACGTATAAGGGAATCGGTATACCTCAGTTGATTTGCAGCGGAATGTATTCGGTTGATTCCCAAAACTGAAGGATCGTGCACTGATTCATCTACAAGCCCGTCTGGACGAATACTACTAGAGCATTCGCCGTCTACTTCACACCCTAGACTCTTGGAGGACTCCGGTGATTCTCCAAGACAGAGAATTAGAGAGAAAAGGAGAAATATGTATTCTGTGGTGATCTTTTCCGTAGTCTACGAATACCAATATATTCGTATATATATTAGTATGGGAGAGATCTATCTCCTATTATGGATAAGATCTCCATCCCTATTGGGAATATATCTAATAAGATATTAAATATCTCGTCAGATATATATCCCAACCATATTGGGATCCATCAGATATGGATGCAACCAACATCTCCCACTCATACAAATCTGATCCGACTTACTCGAATCTGAAAGACTCCACAATTCTCATCATCATATCTCTTCTTTCATACAGAGACTAAGGCGTGCGAACGAGCGAGAACAGAATGGAACAAAGTGAGGAGAGTTATATTAAGTTATCACCCAACTAACATAACTCATCAACTCAGGAGACTCGCTGTGTACCCCAAACTACGTGGTTGCACTAGACCAAACATCTCTGACCCCTCGTATTCATATAGAGCATGTTTGACCCCTTAACTTTGTATCTATGCTCATGACTATGTCAAAACTAATTCGACTTAGTCGGCCGGCCTATGAGCCATAGTACACAAGTGCATTACCAGCTTAGTTTTTCCTTGGCCTCTAATGTCAATCTGCTTGGACTTGACAGCTTTCTTAGTCATGCTCCGACAGACCGTATCAATCATGGCCATTGAACACATGCTAAAGTAGCGTCATCAAGCTTACACTTCATGACAAAGTCCAAAGTCCCAAAGGGCACAAGAAACACTATAAGAGCTCACACAGTGACGAAGCAGGGATCTATTCTGTCACTCCTCTTACTAAGGTCGTCATTAAGCACATGTAGTATGAATACATGCTATGATGGAGCTCCCACTCAAATTTGGGCATGTCACGCTCTGAACATCATACGAGTCTTAGTCCAGTCGCTCTTCTAGCGTCTGACCTGCGGACCACTTAGGAATTTGTCTCCAACACAACTCCTAATGATTCGCACACTCGGCTATTAAGAAGCTTTTATGAAGTTATGATATTCTTCATAATCGATCAAGTATGATCTCATCTTGGCCTCTTGCCAAGGCGACTATGGGCAACAACCTTTCGTGTTGTTCCTTTCACGAAGGTGATCACTCAAGTGTTTGATCCGCCAGTCTCATCCTGCTCGCTTACCAAAGCGCCAGGGTGATTTCCCGTGTGAGTGGGACAATCTAAGCCTTGTGACATATCACACATAATAGACACATTACTTCTAACATATAATAAGGGCACATTTTATTAATAAATAAAATTGTTCATACAGGCTACAAGAATTTTAAATTCTACGAAGTCCCATGCTCCTAACATGCCTTTGAAATACATCTCTACTCAAAGGCTTGGTGAAAGGATCAGCTATCATTTCACCAGTGGGAACGTGCCTGAGAACCACTTGCCCCTGCGCAAATCACTTTTCCCCTTTAGATATCTAAGTATCCTTTTGACTGCAGCCCAATGAGCACGTCCGGGATTACCTTGATACCTACTCACCATCCCTACTGCAAAGCACAAGTCTGGTCGAGTACACATCATTGCGTACATCAAACTTCCTACCACGCTTGCATAAGGAACCTTAGCCATACTTTCCTTTTCATCATCTGTTTTTGGGCATAGATCTTTGCTAAGAATACAATGCTTTTCCATAGGCGTGTCAACGGGTTTAGCATTATGCATACGAAATCGCTCCAGAACCCTCTTAATATAAGTCTCTTGAGACAAAGTTAAGAGTCTCTTTGAGCGATCTCGGTGTATCTTAACACCAAGTATGTATTCTGCCTCTCCCATGTCTTTCATCTCAAAAGTAGATGATAGCCACTGCTGAGTGGCGACAATTATCTCCGTATCATTTCCCGCCAGCAAAATGTCATCCACATATAATGAGGGAATTGTGAAATTCTTCTCATCCTTTTTGACATACACACAGTGATCTTCCTCAACCATCGTAAAGCCTATCGTAGTGATAGCTCGATGAAATCGAAGGTACCACTGTCTGGATGATTGTTTCAGTCCATAAATAGAACGTTTTAAGCAGCACACTTTGCGCTCTTGTCCCTTTACCTGAAAAAACCCTTAGGTTGATCCATATAGATCTCATCACCCAGTTCTCCATTGAGAAATGCTGTCTTCACATCCATTTGGAACAGTTCCAAATCAAGATGGGCGACAATTGCTAAAATGAGACGGATAGAGGCAAACCTCACCACCGGGGAGAATGTCTCTTCATAGTCCACACCTTCTCTTTGGGTAAAGCCTTTCGCCACTAGGCGAGCCTTATACTTGTCTATCGAGCCATCTGCTTTTCGCTTGACTTTGAGAACCCACTTGTTCCCAATTGTCTTGCGTCCAGACGATAGATCGACTAGCTCCCAAACTTGGTTCTTAGCCATCGAACTCATCTCTTCCTCCATAGCACTTATCCACTCTGTAGCATTTAGAGAAGTTACAGCCTCTTCATAAGTGGCTGGCTCATCAACATCCATTGTTGCGCACATGAAAGATTCCCCTTCGAGTTCAAAAACGTCTTCGGGGAACCGTTCCACGCTTGCTCCTGCGCAACTCTAGATCCTGAGAGTATTCATGCAATGGAATTCTCCCACTGACTCTAAGATCGCTCTTATTATTTCCGTCGATTGCTGGATTTGGTTGTAAAACCGCATCCTCGCCAGGAATTCCAGCGTTGTCTTCGGGATCTTGTAACTCATAAAGTTTAAGATCTCCTTTAACTTCTCCAATTGTTGGAAATTCCTCCTCGAGGAAATTGACATCGCGCGACTCAATTTCTGTCATTCCTCCGTCAGGATGTTCACCATACATCACATAGCCTTTCGAGTGGTCACAATATCTTATAAAGATATGTTTAACTGCTCTAGGACCAAGTTTCCCATGCTTATGGGAAGTATTATGAACAAACCCTGCTAACCCCCAAGGGCGCAAACCTTCTAAGTTGGGCTTTCTTTCATGCCACAACTCATACGGCGTCGAAGGAACTGATTTAGATGGCACACGGTTCAATATGTAGGCAGCAGTTAAGATTGCATCTCCCCAAAATGATATTGGTAGATTTGCTTGCGCCATCATTGATCTGGCCATGTCCAGAAGTGTCCTATTCCTCCTCTCTGCAACACCATTTTGTTGCGGAGTGTAGGGAATTGAGAGTTGCCTTATGATCCCTTTTTCCTCACAGTATTGCCTGAACTGATCAGACAAGTATTCTCGCCCTCTATCAGTGCGTAACGTTTTAAGTTTCCTATCTCTTTGGTTCTCAACCTCCGCTAAGAATCGCTTAAAACAATCAAGCGCTTCCGAGCAGTGAGACAGGAGATACACTGAACCATAGCGCGAATAATCATCAATAAATGTGAGGAAATAGGATGCACCTTGTCGTGCCTTCACATATACGGATCCGCATATGTCTGAGTGAACTAACTCTAGAGGTTGAGTAGTTCTTTTTGCCTTTCCAAAAAGGCTTCCGGCAGGCTTTTCCTGCCAGACATGGTTCGCACATAGGAAGGTTGACTTTAGCGAGATTGCCTAAAAGGCCTTCTCGAGCTAACCTAGTCATCCTTTCACGCCCTATGTGTCCTAACCTTGCATGCCATTTATTTGAATCATTCAAAATATTAACAGATGAAGAAATAAAAGTAGTGCATTCAATAGATAAATCTAACATGAAAAATCCATTGTTCATATGTCCTACGCCATAAAGGTTGTTGCCGAGAAAAATAGATAACATGGTCTTTTCAAACAGGAAAGAAAAATTTTGACTCAAAAGTGCTGAAACTGAAAGTAAATTACATCGAATACTAGGCGCATAAAGCACATCACTAAGGAGCAGCTCGCGCCCAGTGCTAAGTGTTAGCTGGTATGCACCAACTCCCACCACCTCTTCTTGCGCGCCATTTCCCATAGCAATGTAGTGGCTGCCCGCTGGTACTCGATGATAATCTACAAATCCTACTCTATCTCTTGTCACGTGTTTGGTTGCTCCTGAGTCTACAATCCAACCATGGAGAGAATTAGCAACTAACACATGTGAACAGACAAATGAATCAGTAGAGCTAGGAGCGGGTCTTACCTTCTTTGGCTCAGTACAACTACGAGCAAAGTGACCCGTCTTTCCACAGTTATAGCAGGTGTCTTTCTTCTTTCCGCCCCTTTTTCCACGGTGACGCTTTTTAGCCTTTTCACCTTGCGGGCCCAAGTTTTGGTTTTTAGCGTTGCTTTGTCCTGCATTCTTTTGCTTTTTCCAACGGTTGCCTGTGTTATGTTTGCGTTGCCCAGCATGTGCGACGAAAGCAGCTGCTTGTGCTCTTTCCACCTCTCGACGGTCAGCCTCGAGTCTAAGATGACTGGCGACGCTGTCAAAGGTCTGGATTTGCTCGTTGTGTGTGAGCACAAGTTTAACTTGTCCCCAAGTCTGCTCAGGTAGCGACCTTAGGACTGCCAAAACTTGTTGTTCGTTGGTGAGTTCATTTCCAGCATTTTGAAGCTCTCGAATCATGTCTTTCATGATATCAAGATGCTGGCCCATGGTGTGCTTAGGGTCAAGTACGTACTGATTGAATTTAAGGGTTAAAGCCCTTAGTCTCGTTGCCGAGGTAGTGCCGTACGTGACCTTTAAGCTGTCCCACAGCTCTTTAGCTGTAGTAAACGTCTCGAACTCACGAATCAGATGATCCTGCATGCAGCTAAGCATAGTATAGCGCGCAGACCGATCTTGATTCTCCCACTTATTGTACGCGTCTAAATCGCGATGATATTGGGCATTTTGACCGTTTTCTGGCTCAACCGGTGCGGCCATAGTCTCGGTGAGATGGTCAAGGACCTTCATATTATGTAGCAGAAATTTGATCTTACGGTGCCACATGGCATAGTTCTGGCCATCTAGTTTGCCAGAACCGTAAAGATCAGAAAAAGCCATTTGGGCATCCATTTCTGTTAATATTTGCGCAAAATATGTTAGAAGATTGTCTATTTAATATTTTTTATTCGGGTCCAAATAAAATTTTATTATTTCTCACAAGTGAATGGGATCGAAAATTCGCCGCATTGGCTCATAATCATCTCCCACTCAATTGAAGACGATAATAAAAAATTAAATGATCGCGAATAAAAATTGTCCATCGCAAGAACATTCATTAAAAAAAATAATAATAAAGTGAGATGTTAATGACCTATGGTGGTAAATACGAAACAACAAAAAAAATACATGGCCTTAAAAATGGCCCCTCTAATACATGTGCCCTAGTGAGAAACGAAAAATAAATAAATAAATTACAATTTTCGTTCCTACTACATGATTCTAAAAAAAATTACATCGTAATATCGTATAACCACCATTGTCATCAATCATCTCACACATACATCAACCACATCACGTAATAAAATTACGCAAACAATCAAATTAAATCACATAATTGATGTAATTAATTTAAAGTGGCCTAATCACAAAAACATTTTAATTAATTTAAGGTCCACCAAATAAATTGGCCATATTTGTCCAGGCCCATTTTAATCTCCAATTTAAAAAAAAATGCAGCCCCTCTTTAGTTAAAAAATACCGGCCCATTTCTTTCAAAACAAACAGATTATATTTTTTTAAAAAATTGGCCCAATCCCTCTTTGATTAAGCCCAAAAAACAGGCCTAGCCCAAATTAATAAAAAAAAGAAACAGGCCCAATCATGGGGCCCAAGAGCCCAGCCCTTTAACACGGGCCCAAACAAAATATATCCTAGTCCAGCCCAAAACCAAAGAAAACCCTAGTCTGAACCGCCTCCGCCCGCCGCCGCCACCCCCCGCCGCCGCCGCCGGAGCAGCAGCGCGGTGGCGAAGCAACAGCAGCACAGAAGCAGGGCTTCAGCAGCCGAATCGCAGCCGCGCGCAACAGCAGCGCAGCCGTGCGCTCGCGTCGCGCAGAGCCGGCGCCGGAGCAGGAGCAGCGCCGCGCGGCGGAGCGCAGCGCCGGGTGGAGCGGAGGTGCGAGAGGGCAGCGCCGGGTTGAGCGGAGCGAAGCAGCGCCGCGCGGCGGAGCGCAGCGCAGCGACGCCCGTCGCGTTCGCGCAGCGGCATGCCGCCGCCGCCGTACGCAGGAGCAGCGGCGCAAGTTCAGCGCGAGGTCGCGCCTCCGTCGCAGAGCAGTGGTGGGCAGCGGGGTAGCAGCAGCGAACCAGTAGCGTGGGTTGGCCGCGCGCACTCGCGCCGTGCAGAGCCGGCGCTGGAGCAGCGACAGCGAAGCCACACAGGACAGCGTGTAGCGCGGCCGGGCTGCCGCGCACAGGGCAGCGGTGGCGCTGCGCTCCGGACAACGGCCCTAGCAACCCCATAGACGCGCGCAGAGGAGTTTTACTACAGTAGCAGTAGCGGCGGCGCCGCCGTCGCGCGGTTGCGCCGCCGTCAATTCTGGAAACCATACAACAGTGAATTTGGCAGTGGTTTTCAAACAGAATATTACCCCCGTATATAGTTTTCCAGAAGAGTTTTGTACCAAATAATAAAAAACCGAAAGAGACAAAAATTAAACAGGCGAGAACGAATCTATACTCGCTCTGATACCACTGTTAGAAATTAAAGCACGTAAATCATTTACATACGTATAAGGGAATCGGTATACCTCAGTTGATTTGCAGCGGAATGTATTCGGTTGATTCCCAAAACTGAAGGATCGTGCACTGATTCGTCTACAAGCCCGTCTGGACGAATACTACTAGAGCATTCGCCGTCTACTTCACACCCTAGACTCTTGGAGGACTCCGGTGATTCTCCAAGACAGAGAATTAGAGAGAAAAGGAGAAATATGTATTCTGTGGTGATCTTTTCCGTAGTCTACGAATACCAATATATTCGTATATATATTAGTATGGGAGAGATCTATCTCCTATTATGGATAAGATCTCCATCCCTATTGGGAATATATCTAATAAGATATTAAATATCTCGTCAGATATATATCCCAACCATATTGGGATCCATCAGATATGGATGCAACCAACACGGACATATGTGGTACGACGCCCTAGAGTCTGTTTCTCAGCAACTAGGACCTCATCTCCATCAGAGTCTGCTTCAACTTCCACAACAGAATCAGCAGTGCCTTCCTGCTTCTCCTTCAACCTCGGACATGCATACTTTCAATGCCCTTTCTCCTTACAATAGTTGCAAACGTCTCCTGGTTGAGGACCTTTGGGGCCGGAATTCTTCTTGAACATCCTTCTCCCTGGATTTCCTGAACCTCGATTATTGCCAACTACCAAAGTTTCACCCGATTCTCCAGACAAACTATCCACTTAATGGCGCAACTCTCTAGAGTGCAGCGATGACCTCACTTCTTCTAGGGACACAGAATCCTTTCTAATAACAAACGACTGCACAAAATTCTCATACGATGGTGGTAGAGAAACCAACAAGATCAACGCAACATTCTTCTTCGGCATCAGCGGTGCCCACAATCCTTGTTGCTTCAACAAGGCTTTCATTTTAATCTGCCATAGACTAAAATTATTCCTCCCTGTGAATTTATCAATCTGCAAGGTCATCGGAGCCATATTTTCCACGAACACAACGGAAGCTCGAACCAAGCTCTTGATACCACTTGTTGGGAAATAAACGAATAAACGAAACGAACAAACAAACGAAAGATAATCGTGCAGAAACAAAATAAAAAAGACACCGAGAATTAGCGTGTTTCACTAACAACTTATTAGCTACATCCACGGCCAAAATGGAAATATCCCAAATCAAATTCAAACGAGAGTTCAAACAAAGATCAATAATCGAGTATCTATTAATTGATACTCGACCCAAACTAACAACGCTCGAACAATCAAGCCAAATTCAAAGCCAAAATAATTATAAACTCTCTATCTATCAAAGACTCCAATAGGACCTATTTATAAGCCCCCAAACCTAATCCTGTAAAAAGAAAGAATCAATTTGGGCCTAAAATCACATAGGCCCAAAAAACTGTCCGCCTAAGTAGACTCGGCCGAGTCTACCTCGTCTCGGCCGAGACACCCCTCCAGCAGCAAACATCAATTTCTCGTATCATTTGGTTGCGGCTGCGACCACCAATCGCGGCCGCGTCCTCTGACTCGTCCAAATCCAACAATGCTCAAATTCAATCCTCCACCTCGATACGAACGTCAATTCAAATCCAATTAGATTCAAGGCATAAATTCTAACACAAATTGCATTCTCACACATACCAATAAGTTTACTTAAACTTTTTGGGTTGAAAAAACGCAAAACTAAATTCATCTGAATCAGAATGTTTTACATGTGCGGCTTATTTATGCCCGACAATTTTGTTTGGGTTGAAAAGTTCATATTTACCGTCTTGGATTTATGTTTTGCTATTAGGTTATAGTTTTATTTCACACTTCATTGATTTATAATTCATGAATTCACGGTTCACATTTCACGTTTTGTGGTTCATGGGGTTCAAGGTTCAGGATTCATGATGTAACTCTTTTATTTTTAAAGTGGAATGCCAAAAGTGGAACAAATGATTTGATTTGGAAGACGATACATGTTTTATCATTTTTTTTTTTATTATTATTATTTTTTTTTTTGCCTTTTAATTTTTAAGGTTTTTGAAAAAAATAAATTATTCTAGAAAATGGGAAAGGATCGCAAAATCTCATTGACCGAAAAGGGTTATGCAAGTTAGGCACATGACCGGAAAAAATTATATATAGTCTCATAACTATGGTGGCTTCCACTAAATATCTCACAACTTTCTGCTTTTTCAATTTCATTCCATATGTCCTAAGATTATCCAATTTGGTTCCCAAAATTCAAATTTTCGCCGGAAAATGCACGTACCGGCCAAAATTTGAGGATTTTTAGTCATGTGGCGTCGGAATATTGATGTGTAAAATCAAATTTTTGTTATCCTTTTCCTTTTTTGGTACAACTAAGCAAACTTGTCATATAATCTAAAAAATTGCCCATAAAAAAAAAAACTAAAATAATAATAAATAAAAAATTCTGTAAAATCAATCCTCCATCAAAACCCTAACCAAATCCACCCCTCCACCTCCACCTCCGCTACCGTCGCCGTTGCCTTCCGCCACCCTAGTACCTCTCTCCTATTTCGCTGCACTTGGTTCTCCCCTAACCTTCAATTTAACTTACCACCTTCCTCTTCCATAACCAAGAGGATTAAAAATTCAACTTATCGACTCCAAGCATCTTCTTTTTCGTCTCCATCCCCAGTTATTGAAAAGGAAGTATCCGAGACCGAAAAACACCCCATTTTCCTTTGAAACTTCGATGAGACTGGCTTTGAGTCCTCTGATTTTGTTAGAGCAAGGTTCGAGAAAATGATATAAGAGGCGAAGGACAGCGTCTGTGCCGCCATTGAGGTCGCCGACGGTGGTGCCACGTTCAAGGAAGATGTTTGGTCCAGTCCTGGAGGCAGTGGCGGGATCAGAATTTTGTGAAGAAGATGAAGATGATAGTTTATATTTATTACTCCCCCCGTCCCGCTCAGTTTTACTCGTAGGGACGGGCACATACATCAAGAAAAAATATTTTTGGCTTTTTGGTTGACTTTTTCAAAGGTGGAGATTTTGAGGGTCGAGATTGTAGGAGAAATTTCCTTTTTAAAGGTGTGTAAAACTGAATGGGACGGATTGAAATGGAAATTGTGCAAAACTTAGCACGACAGAAGGAGTATTAATTTTCTTTTTTTACAATGTTTTTTTCAAAGAATAAAATGAGGTAGAAAAGGTTATGCTTAGTTGTAAGACAAAGAGACAAGGAAAATAAAAAAGAATATCCACCTCAGAATTTCGAGGCCATGTGGCAAAAAAATCCCAAATTTTGGTATGCACGCGACTGATACGTGCATTTTATGACGAAAATTGGATTTTGGGACCAAAATTGGATAATAACAAGATATATGAGACGAAATTAATAAAACTTAAAGTTATGGAATAGCGAAATCACCATAATTATGGAACGATATATGATTTTGTCCTGGCACTTGATCAGTACTAGTCAGCATGGCCTAAAATTCAAGCCACACATATTTGGTGTGCATATATTGAGGCAACTCCATTTTTGTGAATTCATTATGCATATTTGTCCAAATTACATAGCAACGAAAATGCGTATATCCGACATAGCATTTCTTTAATCTGTGCAGCCATGTGTTAGGATTTTCTTTTTATTCCAACATGGCATGTGTTCAAATTCGACCTCAAATTTCATTTCCTAACAGTAGAAATATCTTCACATTCACAGCTAATAATTCTTTCGTTTACTTACCATTTTGTCTACAACTTCCACCTACTTACTCACCTCTCTAGCTTATATCTCAATACTATTTATTTTCGACCTAATTGGGTCATCATAATTCGGTGTTTTCGAACTCCAACAACTCTTATATTAACGGATTTATTATCTACACTTACAAATTTAAATTTACTTAATTAACCCACATAGACAATACATTCACGGAGCGCGGCGGGACAGGTTACCGAAACCTCGGCCCTAGTCCAACCCACCAAAGATTGGGTCTGGTCGGTCTACACTCTCTATCAATATATATATATTAGGCTATAGTTAATGTAAAATATCTATTTATTAATTAATTTAACAATTAGACCACTTATAATTTTATCATCATTTGTTAATGGTACAAATCGAAATAGTTCCCAATATTTTTTTTCATTTTCCAACACTTATCAAATGTAAATACATAGTATACAACTCTAGAAGATGACACGTTGAGTTGTCAGCGATTGACGGAACGGCTTGCAAAAAAATGGTGGATCATTAAAATCTCAGTCTAATCCACTTAATATGCGGGATAGGACGGACTAACCCACGAGCTAAAGCTCATTTTGACAGTCGTATACATAAGGGGCAAGGATAGAAAAAAACCCATACCCCTTTTGATAATATCAAACTAATTATACACCATGCTATTGATGTGCAAATATAAATAAAAAATAGAATGACCTTTAATTTCTTATCTATACTTTTTGGTTGTTTGAGTAAACTTATAATTAAGCTCCTCAAAATATTTTGTAAGATAGTTTAGAGCTTATAAGCTCTTGTAATGTATTTGGCAAAATAAGATGTTAAATAACTTATAAGATGTAACAATAAGTTCTTAGAGCTTATAGCCTTATAAGCTCCACCGCACACACTTGACACAGTAATCAAAATGTTTGGTTAATATAAGCTTTGAATTTAGGCCTCAAATTTATAGCTGAATCACTTCATTTAATTGCATGCTTATGAGCTCTTTTTGCAAACATTGTATTAGTTAACTTATAATTTCTTGAGAAATTACAGCTTATATAAGGTGTTTGAAATAAGTTGAGAGAAACAGGGTTCCAATTAATACATAACGAAGATGAAGCTGCATGACACTAAGAGTGTTGTACCTCGATCAGAGTTTCACTATTGGCGTACTTGTGTAATGGAATTACCAGATTCGTCCTCTTCAATAACGTATTCAATGTTTTGGCACACGGTTTTAGGAACCCTTTGACATCGTTTTACCCACACCCACCCTCTCTTTTTTATTTTCTTAATACAAACAAACCCTTAACTACAAATCAAATTCATCTACTTCTGCTAAATGTTTAATTCCAACCTAAACTCAAAAAACATAGGTCACCATGTTCATATTTTTGACTTATTACTAGATTCTCCTTAATCACACATTCTATATATTTACCATCCATTTGTTACACTACATGTGACTCTCTTTAAGGAGATCTTCTATATATTTACCACTTATTTTGCCAATTTAGATAATTTGTTCCACTACATGTTTCATCTTCTGTAAACATCTTTAATTCTCGATACGTGTCAATTAGTGGCATCATATAATACACGTGTCGTTTGCTGAACACGGTGAAACATAAGATGAAACACAAAAAATGTAACTGATGATCTCATGAATTATTTTACAATTAGTTATCTCCAGCATCGTGAATTAAGAGAACAAGTTATAACAACTGTTACTTCTACCATCAGATTATTATAATTGTATTAATGGATAGCATAATTTGTTGTAGATATATGATAGTTTCATAAAGACGTACCTAATACGTAGTTTATGCACAAAAATATGGTCAATATTGTAATTGTCATTTACTTAAAATTGGTGGGCTACAAGTTCATATAATAAAGAAAATTCACATTTAATCTTACAAAGAATATTTTCAAATTCCATATTTGGGATGTAATTCATATGATATGCAAATGATGATTATTATTTGGGATGTATATTAAAAATAATAGTAATATAATTATTATTTTTTAAGTAAGTTTTTAAACAATTAGGAACTTTCAATCTAACATTTTGGTATAGTAAAAGTGAATCGAATAACAGCCTCTTATAAGGAGAACTAGTTGATCCGACAAAAGTAATTAGGTCGAACCACGAAAGCTAGTTTACGGGTTCGACCTCCAATTGCTATCACATACTATATTCAGTACTTCAAACTCTTTTCGACACTCACCAGTCACAACTTTAAGCGTCAACCAGCTCTTTGACGTGGGCTGGTATAAATGTTCCAACATCAAATTTCTCCCTCGTTTAAATAAATGCTATAAACTTTTGATTCATCATATTCACAAATTAACTATCAATATATATATAAAAAAAAAAGTTAAATTTTCATAGTAATTGTTAATTTGAGTTTCAATGAATAGTGACCACTAAGATTCGCTCAGCTAAGAGCCCAGCTAGTTCTGTTATCACCAATTGTATAAAGTTAAAATGATTAACATGGCCACAACATTGAATAGACATCAAACCTGTGTTACTCTCAGTTAATAGTATTACTCCCTCTATTTTCCACTTAAAGGTGAAACATATAGACGAAGAAAATGCGATTTTTCTTTTGCCATGTTCTCTTTTTTGTACGTTTTTAATAATGTTAAGTTTAATTTGGCTAGGCGCATGGCTAATATTGTAGCTCACCATCTAGTCCAGTTTGTTTTTACGTTTGATAGATCTATGAATGTGGTCGGTGTTGTGTTAGATACACTTGAAGATATTGTTGTTTCTAGGCGGTTCGCTCCACCTTAAAAAAAAAAAAAAAAAAAGGTTTAGGTAAATAAAGTTTTTTTATATTAGTATTTTGAGTTGTACATAATTCATTGTCTAGTGGAATTGTATTCTACTTTAAAGGAGTAGTATTTTTATTGCACATTTTGAGAAATTTAAAAGATATTAGATGCGCAATCCTCGAGAGAGAGAAAAGGGCAATGATTGGTTATCCAGTTTCCATGATATGTATGCAGTTTGTTCCAAATAAAATGAATAAACGAGGAAAAGATGTTTTTCTTTGGTCGAAGGTTTATCTCGACAATAACTATGATAAAGTGAGTTTGGACAATTGCATATATGTTATCATAACTTCCTAAACGCCACTAACTAATCGCATTGCATCATCATATCTAATATTGTATAACTCCAAGGGGATGTTTGGCCTACCTTGCATCAACCCGGATTGCAGCGCCTCATCTCTCATGACTCTAAGTAAAGGATCAATCATTCACCTAATATACATTAACTTTCATCCTAACGAACAAATATGTTCATATCAAATCTTCTACCATCTCCAAAAAATATCTATCTACCTTTACCTTCACATTCACACTATATATTTCATATTCTATCTCAATACAAACACTACTTATTTACTATTTAAAATATTGTACACATCACAAATGTGCCCCACTAAATATATCTCTTATGCCTACAACGCAATCCAGACATTCCCAAAAGATATATATTTAGGTATAGATTATTCATATCCTAAATATATTAGATATAAAGTTGGCTTAATAATTTAATGCAAAAAAGTGGTTGAGAGTTGAGGATTTATTATGCCTTTATAAATTTTTTAATTTCTTATTCCTTGCTATATTAATAATTACGTCTTTTGGAATTTTCCAGATATAAAAAATAATTATTTTTTTCTCTATAAACTACCCATTAAAATTGTGAAATTCATTTAATTATGTTTCTTTATTATTCAATAACTTATTGATTTATTTAGCAATTTTAATACTTAAAATTTTCTTATTTGTCTAATTCACTACAAGGAAATTTTATATTAGAAATGGAAATTTGTAACGGATAATATCAATCACTAAATAGAAATGAAATAGAAATAGATTAGTGACAGGAAGTGGAAAAAGTCATTAGTATCCAATTAGTAACGAAATAGCAACCAAATATTAGAGATAAACACAATCCGTTTTTATTCTATTGCTAATTTAGTCTCTAATTTAATAATACAGAGGTAAATTTTGTAACTAAATTTAGAGATGGAATATATCGATCTCTAAGATCAACCGTTTCAACTCAAATCCATCACTATATTAATTTAGACACAAATATCATGTGATTAGAGACGAATTTTAATTTCTTTTTTTGGTGATTAGATGTCATGGGGTTATTGAATCATTCAAAATTTGAAGGGCCTAAATTTAAGGACTTATTTGCCCCTTTTCCTTAAAATATTATCATGACCAGTGGCAGTGTTCCACCACTCTTATGTTTATTTATCACTATTGTCCTCGACTCCTTTAATCAATCTTTCTTTCTTATCAATAATTATATACATTTTTAACTAATGACATTTTCAATAGTACATGAATCATTAAAAGACGCCAATTAACAATCTCTTACACATATCACATCACAATTAACAATTAAATAGTATTATCCACACTACAACTACCCAAAACAAACATTTCTTTTTCCCCAACTACGTACCCAAAAAACAATAGTTACACAACAAGCCACGAGCCACAACCGAACATATCATAAATCTGGTGTGCACAACTATGAAACAGTTCATACATAAAAGAACAATTAATCAAATCTCACCATTCAAAATAGAAGTCCATCAACCATTTTTAGAAAAACATCATAATTATATTAGCATATATGTTGTCCGCCACTATTATTGCCCACATTAAGATTCCTTTTTTTCGGGTATTAGTGATTATCGAAACTGTGTCTCAACAATAATTAAAATCTCAGTGTTAGGTTCTGTATCACTAGAGAGAATGTTAAAAAAAAAAAAAAAAAAAAAAAAAAAAAAAATTGGTGACATATATTTTGAGAGGACAATTGTTATTCCTAATAATAAATTTGTGTGACAGCCTCTCTACTAATTGTTTAAGGACATTATAGAATTTTTTAGAACAAACTAGTTATTGCAAAAAGAGCATTTGATACGCAGCTGTCTCAAATAATAATATTTGCGACGAGGTACTGAAATGAGTAAGTAGTGTGCGTTCCATTTCAATAATATGCATGCATCTACAATTGCGTACTCTGTTTGTCAACTTAAAAATAATCTCCAAAGTACCCTCTTTGATTGCAAAAGGTAAACTAATTTAATTATTGAAAGACATATTAAGGTACAGTTTCCTTATATTATATAGTAATTTACGATCTACATTTAGATATTTCCATTGTGAGTTAATTAATATTTTTGTGGTTCTAAGTGATGCTGGGGGTTATTAAGTAAAGTAGCAACATTTTATTACCTGAAATAAATAGTTTATGAAATAGTCAGTTTGTAAAGAGGTGTTAGGTAAAGCAAAAGCAATTAATACTTGGAATATCAGTAATGGTGATTTGTATTATTGATGGTAAAGTTGGTGAAGTATACTATTTCTGTATTCACCATTCGTTTATACTATGTACAGGTGTAGCTAGTGAAGGAAGCATAAACCTTAATACAGGGGTCCACTTAATAATAGGATAATAAATACACTAAAATGATACACAATATATCAACTTTACACTAAAACTATAAATTATTAGCAACAATCGTAATATCAATTACATTTTAACAAATTGTAATTGAATCCTTTGCAGTTTCATAAATGTCCTAAATATTAGCGAAATCACAAAAACATTATGTCCAACAATATTTATTTATGGGCCAAAAATCACTTTTGGTCCAATAAGTATTTGCCTTTTCAACTCTAGTCCCACAAGTATTTGCTTTTTCAATTTAGTCCCGTTAGTGCTAAAATTATTTAATTTAAGGATAATTTTCGCCAGAGAACACCAAACTCGTCGGAAAATATCACGTGACCCCAAAATTTGGGGTAAACCGGCGGAATAAGTGACATGTCTATTTTTTGAGTGAGTTGGACTTATTTGGGGCAAACCGGCGGAATAAGTGACATGTCACAGAACAACGGCATCTCGATCCCTGCTAGAAGATGGTATTGTGGGCTTCTTGCACCATTTGTGACCTCGTGGAAGAACGAGAATTTAGGTCGGCGATTTTATGGATGTCAAAATTATCCAGTATGTTCTCTTTTCTTGTCGAATGTATTTGTGCAAAATGATGTTGATCTTGATTCTTCCTCTAAATCCAGCTTATATTTATAGAATGAAGGCTATTCCAAATATTTTATATGGATTGACAATCCACTTTGTGATCGTAGCAAGGTTATTAAGAGGACTGTTGGGAAGAACAAATGTACGCCGAAAAGAGAAGCAAAATTTTATTATTGTTAATCAGAAACTTGAGAAGATTAATCAGGTTTTGCAGATATTGAAATTGATAGGCTTAAGGAGGAGAAGAAAATGTAATGTTGTAGTGCACATGGAACTGGTCTGAGGGAACCTGATGAACCTTTAATTGATGATATGAATATTTAATTTAGTGGCAAAAGACTTGATGACACGGATATAACTTTTGTTTAAATTAAAAAGTTGAAGGGAGATAAGTCCAACTCACAAAAAAAAAATAGATATGTCACTTATTCCGCTGGATTGCCTCAAATTTTGGGTTCACGTGACTTGCACATAACTATTTCCGGCAGTTTGATGTTATCCGGAGAAAAATTGTCCTTAAATTGGACAATTTTAGCATTTACGAGACTAAATTGAAAAAGTAAGTACTTATGGGACTAAAATCGAAAAAGCAAATATTTGTGGAACCAAAAGTAATTTTTGGCCTTATTTATACATTGTGAAAAGAAAAGTATAATTAATGAACCTTGATTAAAAGTAATTGATGAAGAACAATTTATTTATTTATATTTATATAGTTGTGTATAGAGCCATAATTTAATTGTTTGTGTGTTTTGTATTTTATTATTTGTAAAAATGTGAGTATAGAATGGCGAGGCTGCGGGCGACATTTTGCAAATAAAAGTGAGAAATTTGTTGCGACATTTTCCCAAATTTGATGAGCTTACATTAGCACCTGGTTTAATAGAGATGCAAGATTTTGAGGCACATTATATAATATATATGTGTGTGAGTGTGAGAGAGAAAGGGTAAAGCTGGGTGGTATGGATAAGGACGTAATCTGCTTCATTTACTGCTCAGCTCAGGAGTAGGAGTAAAGTGAGTTTGTTTTGTTTTTCTGCTTCTATATATATCACCCATTTCTCATTCACTCATCTCATCAACAATCAACAAATTATATAATGACTGGGGCCAAGGCTTTGCATTTGCTCTTTGGAATTTTTGGTACTCTCTTTCTTCGTTAATATCTAGGACTATTCTTCATCCATTTCTCTCCTCTTAACTTGTTCAATTTTCAGGAAATGCTACCGGTTTGTTTCTATTCTTAGCCCCATCGTAAGTCGACACACACATGCAACTTTTTAATTATTAGATATGCTTGATTTTAAAATATATATATGATTTTCAAATGGAAGGCTTACATTCAAGAGGATCATTACCAAAAGATCAACCGAGCAATTCTCAGGAATACCATATGTCATGACCTTGCTCAACTGTTTGCTTGCCGCGTGGTATGTTTTCCTCATTTTCCACTCCCTCCATCTACACTCCTACTTGCAACTATTACATCTTATTCACTTGAACTATATTTCGGACGGAACTATTTTTCTTTTTCTTTTCACCAAACTACGTAATCAAATGCCGCATTTATGGAGACAAAAATAGATAAAACCAAACGGACCCACACTTAAATGCATGGGAAAGGATCCTCTCTCCCATATGTATCATGTCTTAACTGTGTCCCATTCCAAAATCAAGTCATACCACATGAATCGTCAACTCCCAACACATGAATTATGAGCCTTAAACTATGATTTATTGAATTATAAAAATTGAACCATGAATCGTGAATTGTGAAATCGTAAGTCTACAATAAAAAATATACCCTAATCCAAGAAAGTCAAACTCTAGACCTTAAGCATTGAATCCAAACATGAATTCTGAATCATCAACTTTAAATTCACAAATCATAAAAAAATAATTATAATTGATTTGATTTTAAAGTAAAACACGATTGGAATAGAGTAAAAGTGGGATAGAGGATCTCATGTGTAAATGGAGGACCTCCATTTTTTATTTTAATTAAGTGTGGAGAAGCTTTGAAGAATTAATATCTGTAAAAAAGTGGATTGACTAATTATTTCTGAATTACATGTTATTTATCTATATATATTTCTTTGTAACAGTTTACGGTATAATTTTCTTATACATAAAGGTCAGAAACAATAATAACTGCCAATAGGGGGAACCGTGCCGCCCTTGACCTCCGCTAACAAAAAAGGCGTTTAGCAGCGACCTTTTGTACGTTATAAATTACATTGATTGGGGCGGTTCACGAATCGAGTCGAGTAAAGTATTGAGTTGTTTGAGTATTATTTGTTAAATTTTAAATGAATCAAGTTCGAATCGAGCATTATAATTGGTGTTTGTTGATATTTTTGTGTTCGTAAACACCAATATTATATATTATTCTTGTTCTACACAAAAAAGATGTTGCGTTTTATTCTTCAACAATTAACTCATAGGCATTTTAAAATAAATAAGTTGCACAAAATAATATAAAAATATTATAATTGTGTTATTATTATTTTATACGAACCTAAATTATGTTTACGAGCAGAGGCGGAGCCAGTAGGGGGGCTGGCAGGGGCTGCCCCCCAACTTTGCAACAGTACCGCTATATATATGTAAATATTTATACTCTTCCAGTTTACACTATACTACAACAATAGAGAGAGCATTTTCGGCTACTCTTTTTATCCTACTTTAATAATTAAAAGATCAAAATAAAATTTGGTCTTGCCTCCCCAATTTTAAATACCTGGCTCCGCCACTGTTTACGAGGCGTTAAATAAATAAGTCTTTCAATGTTTAAGCTCTGTTTGTTAATTAACGAATATAAATAAATTTGTTTGAACACGAGCTTTTAAGCAAACACTGTGTTGATTAAGAGCCCTAAGATTGAGTTTTGACATTGGGAGTATAAGTGTACATGCAGGTACGGTCTGCCATTCATATCGCCAAACAACTACATGGTGTCTGTAATCAATGGCGCGGGTGTAGTAATCGAGTCTATTTATGTGCTGATTTATGTTGCATTTGCACCAAAGAAGGGGAAGATCAAGATTTTGGGGCTCATCCTTATCATTCTCACAATATTTTCGACAGTTGCTATAGTTTCTTTGTTTGGGGTTCATCATTTGAAGAACAGGCAAATACTATGTGGTTTTGCTGCCTCTCTATTCTCCATCATAATGTATGCTTCTCCTCTATCCGTAATGGTAAGATTTTGAAACTTGTCATAACTTTCTATCCAATTATTTTAGATTGATGAATAATATGGTATGATGCAGAGGATGGTGATCAAAACTAAAAGTGTGGAGTATATGCCCTTCCTCTTGTCACTCTTTGTCTTTCTTTGTGGTACTTGTTGGTTCACCTATGGTCTCATTGGAAACGACAAATTTCTCTACGTAAATTTCACTTTGTTAACCGATCACTTTCAATATTGTTGTACATATGATTTTTATTATTAATAATATAATATAATATTTTGTAGGTTCCAAATGGATTTGGGTGTTTATTGGGAGCAATGCAGCTAATTTTATACGCCATTTACCGAAAGAATAAAGATGAGATGAAGATGGATCAAACTATGGAAATGGGCCTTGCCAAACCCAATCACCAAAAGCAGCCCAATCATCTTCCTGATGCAATTTAACATAACAAAACCAACCCTCATGTGTTTGGTTTGTTTTATTTTATTTTATGACTAGGAGGTTAACCTGTATAATATATATTTGTAAGATGAGGGTTTCAACAACTAGGCTTCTTCAATGTACTAAGCCTCTCGCTAATAACACACATCCTCTATTCTATGTACCGTTTTATTTTTGTTTTCAAATTATTCAAAGCCCAAAGTAATATTATTAAAAAATCGAATGACTTGTCGGGCTTTAAAACGAATTTCTTATTGGGCCTACCCATGTTGCTTTACCCTCCAAATCCAAATTTATATTATTAAAACCCAAGCCTGTGACGACAGTTGGCCCAAATTGAAATATTAATATCTTTAACAGGTGCGACACCCCATGTAATTAATCTAACCCACCACTAAAAGTTAAAGTTTAACCCAAAGGAATAAATTGATGTATTGTGCTTCAGTGGAAAAAATATAGAATTGTCACAACAAAACGTGCCTTTAAGATCAACTATATTTATAGACTCAAACAAAACGCCAGATTTACTATTAGACCACAAAATAAACATATAATTTACATGCTTCCATTCATTTTGTATATGTTTATGTGTTTATGGATATATATAAAACCAAAATAAGATCCAGAACATTACATAAAATAAATTGATTAACTGTAATAATTTTAAAATTAATATTATATTTAAAAAAATTTAATGTCCATCTTAAATCGAGTACAGATAGTCGACAATAATAAATATCCAAATTCAACTAAAATAATTAACCTAAAACAACTGTATTTTTGGAATATAATAACATACATATGGATGTTCATCTGAATATGTCAACATCATTCGAAGTGAAGACACAACCACATGAATAATAGAATATGATAGATTCTTTTAATCAATTAGCATGCATGTACGTGTGCTTATATACCCCTCCTCCTATTATACATATTAGAGTAACATGGGCCTTTTCGTCCTTTTACCCATTTAGAGTTTGTATATTTAAAGTGGTCCTTCGAGATCACTATTATTATCAAAATATCAGTAGCCACAATTGGCTTAATATTTCTCTGTCTACATTTCTATTTTCTCTCTCACAAATCATCTCCATACTCTTCACAATATCTCAATTCAACATGGTATCAGAGCCAGCTTTGGTTAATCTACTATCTTTTTCGCCGATTATCTTCATTTCTGAATCTGTTTCTCCGATTCATCAGAGGAAATCTGCTCGAAAATTCCTCGTCTGATTTCTGGTGACTTTTCCACCGATTCATGGGGCTCCTTCTCTCTCGTTCGGTGCCAATCTGGTCCAATCTTCTTCGGTCTGTTCATATCTGTTTCGGTTTGCTGATGTTGTGGTCGATTTACCTGTTCCTCCTCAGATCTGTGGCAGATTTACTTGATTTGTTCATTTTCAGCTCGACTTGACGTTTTCCTTGACATCATTCTCCGATCTGTACTTCTTTTGAAACCATGGCGGTTATTGAGTCGTCTTCTCCGGCGAATGCCTCTTCAGGCTCCACTACCTTGCCGGCTACTGTTCCACTAGTCTAGTACGCGGCGACATCTGTTCCTCAGTCGTCGCTTCCCACGCTCACTCTGCGTCTGGATTGGAACAACTACGTGCATTGGTGGTCGCAGATTCTGGTCACCGTTCGCGTCCATGGTCTTGAGGGTATCCTTCTCGGAGATCCTCCTGCTCCTCCAGCTAAGCTACCAAATCTGGAAAGATCAGTTCCTCTATGTGTGGTTGTTGAACACAATTTCGGAACCTATGTTAGGTCATCTTAGTCATTGTTCTTCTGCTTTTGATGTCTGGTCTACTCTTGAGACTCTCATTAGATCTCACTCTAGGGCTCAAGTTATGAATCAACGTCTTATGCTTCAGAATCTAAAGAAAGAAGACTCTTCTATTGAACAGTATGTCCTTAAAATGAAAACAATAGCTGATAACATACAAATTGTTAGTCAAACTGTTGATGATGATGATTTGATTTTATACATTCTAGGGGGTCTAGGTCCTGAATATGAATCTATTGTTGTTCGTCTTACTGCTCGGACTGATGAGCTCATGCTGTCTGAAGTCCAGTATATCCTTCAGCCTCATGAGCTTTAGCTATCTCAGTCCAGCTCATGAGACGAAATTGAGCTTGAACCTAGAGTATTCAATCAAAAATTAACCTTGTGAGAAATTGAGTCTAATTGTTCTCCTAATTTAGAAGTAATATACATTCTTTCGGTGTGAAATTAATTGAATATGTGCAAGTCTCTAGACCTTGCCTTGAGTCTTTACTAAGAATGTGTCAAATATGTGGTGTGATGTAGAAAGTGATCTTAGGCATTTTTGTTTTAACACTATTTCTTTAAGCTGTAAACAATTGCCTTCGTACCATAAGTTCTATAATTATCCCTAGTTAGCCCACTTGAGATTTAAAGCCTTAATTTTTCATGGCCTAACAAAGTCAGCCGAAAACCTTTTGATTTAACTCTTTGGCCTTAATTGGATTTTGATCAAGTTAGAGGGAGGAGAATTGGAAGGTAGTTTGGGTGAAGAATTTTGAGGGAAGGAATGGGAAAACTACAGGGTAATTCCAAAGATGAAGGAAACAAGAGAAAAATGATGGGTGAAAAACAAAGAGAAGAATAGCCTCTCCTATTAAAAAGAAAAGAAAAAAAAAAGCAACAAAGAAGAAGATTGATTGAGAAAAAGAAAAGAAAGATTTTGTTGTTAATAAATTGCCAAGTACTTTGAGGAGAGGCTAGGAAATCATAAAAGTGCTTACATTGTTTGAGTGAAAAGAATAGTCAGGTAGTCCCAAAAAAATATGGTACCATTGTATTAATTGTGATTTGAAAAACACTTAAGTTGTAAGGTTTATTGAAAGTGAAGAAGTCGTTTCTTTTGGGATGAGTTGATGAAAATTGGAGAGTGAGGTTGAGTGATATTATTGAGGGATAGTCGGGTTAGGAATAACTTGATTAGTCCAAAAGTAGTCACTTTTATACAAATATATCCCACCTTACCTTAAGCCAACATTACAACCAAGAAAAAGACCTTTTTGATCCTTTTTTCACACACATTGAGAACGAGGTCTAGTTTAGATGATTAGCAAGTATATGGTAGGCTTTGCATGTAATTCAATATGAGCAAAAATTTTATTAGCCTAAACACTTGAGAGATGAGGGAAATACTTAACCGGTGTGGATTCAATAATTCGAAAGTCCAAAGTCTCGAGATTAGTTGATTTTCATGTTGTCACATATGCTCAAGTACATTGTGTTGCCTAAATTGTGTAAAAAAGAAATCGGTCTGAAACTGAATCATCATCCAATCGCCCTAAACCATTGTATAAATCCCTTGTATTTCTTGTCTTTTGTTATGTTGTTCGGGACGAACAACAGTTTAAGTTTGGGGGATTTTGATGCACGTTAATTACGCATGTATTTAGGTCGATTAGGATAGTATTTTATAGCAGTTACATGCGTATTTGGTCAAGAGTTGTATTAATTTATGTAATTTGGATAATTTGAAGTGTATTGGTTTGTTTTGTAGTGTTTTCATAGTTTTTAGGTCAAAATGAAGATTTTGTGAGATAACACGAAGAAACGAGTTGGTAGGCGATCGACGTGTGTCGCTACCAAATTAAATTAAGTATAAATATATAGATATATAGATGAATATATGTATATATTTATACTAAGCCTTAACCTAAAACTATAACTAGTAGAGCGATAAGTAAGGGTTGATCCCACGAGGAACGGTTGAACAATATTGTCTTAATATGTCAAGAAATTGTATAATTCAAACAAGAACAAATGCGAACAATGAAAACTGTAAAGGTGGGGGGGGGGGGGGGAGGGGTTGTTTGTCAAGCTATAAACTATCAATAGCTATTAGGAACAACTATTTAGCTATGATCAAATAAGCTAAGATTCAATTAACAAAAGATGACAAGATAGATAAATCGATTTTTGGATTTTTAAAATATGATTAAAGTATCTACCCTTGATCGAGTATCCCTTTGGTTCCAACGAATTACACAACTATTGTTGATACCCAATTGAAAACATTTCAAGTCCCTATTTCACGACTACTAACAAGTTCTAACAACCGTATTATCTCGTAATTATGGCTAATCGAAACAAGCTCTTCGACTAACCCTATCCAATTAAACCAAAATGTCTAATAAGCTCTCTTCAATTTGGCAATCAAATGATAAAAGCTCCAAGATAATGAAACAGATTTGACGTAAACCTCGAGAGCTCGGGTTTAGAGGTCAAACTCTACACTATCACCAACGAAACCACTAGTTGTTTGCTACTAGGGAATCGGAAATCCTACAATTACGGATAGTAATTTCCAATTCTAGCAACACATTCATACACTTCCTAGAGGTTGATCAAGCCAAGAAAAAGCATACAAATATGAGTCAATAATAGTAAATAGTGTAGAACACTCGAAATTGCTATCAAATGGTAACATCAACTAGCAATAATCATGTAAACATTGTCACTCAAAGTTTTACATTTGATTAAGGGTAGAAATAAGGGTGCTACTCACCCATGGAAGCTAAAACAAACAGAAAATAAGTAGAAAAGTAAAGAAACATGATACTGAGATGGATGAAATCAAAGATGTCAATTGGAAAAGATGATCCTTCAACTCTTGCCCAATCTTCCTTCCTTGGTGGCTTTGGTGGCTAAAAAATGGCTGGAAAGTGTGTTATTCAATGTCCCAAGATAGGTTAATTTCGAAAGGGAGGATATATATATAGGGGGAGAGTTGTTACTTCAATTTAAGGCAAAATCGCGTTCAGGAATTTAAAATAGGGTAAGGAATCTCGACCGAGACGCAAGTGTGTCTCGACCGAGACGTAAAAAAGGGCTTTTCAATTTGTAAACTGAGGGATGATCTCGGCAGAGATTGGGTTGTATCTTGGCCGAGGCGTGAAAAGGGAATTTTTAGGGTTTGGGTTATCTCGGCCGAGATTGGTTTTCATCTCGGCCGAGATCTTCATCTCTTTGAATCTCTGATTTTCCCTAGAGAGGTATCTTAGCCGAGATTTGTGCCCTGTCTCGGCCGAGATCGACCCCTCAGCCCTGTCCCTTATTTCTTCGACCGATCCCTCGACTTCGCGATTGTTTGATGTTCTTTTTCGATCATTTTGCACCTGGTCTTAACACAAAAACAACACAAACGCATTATTTTGGCCATGAGAATACAAAAGCACTAAATACACGTGATTATGCACATTATTGACACTAAAATATGACACTAAAAGTGCCCTAAAGTGCGTGCATGGGACACGTGTACCAAATCTCCCCAAACTTAGAACTTGTTCGTCTCGAATAATAAAGAGAAAGACAAAAGGACACGTGTTTAGGGCAGAGTTTAGTGGCATTTGATTTCAGAGAATTTTCATGAAAAAGAAAAGGTGATCATAATAAAAGCGAGCATATGTGATAGACTAGATCAACTACTCTCAAGACATAACACTCTCAACTTAAGATCCTCACCGGGTGAGTGTATCTCTCTCTCTTGAGTGCATTAAAAAGGGCAGTGTTTACACTCACATTGAAATGCACACATTGCCTACCATAGGCTTGCCAATCATCTAAACCTGAAATAGTACTTGACATGTGTGACAATGAATCAATTAGGTCTTTATATGGGTTGTAATGTTGGTTAGGGGTAAGGTGGGACAAAATTTAGGTAAAAGTGACTATAAAACGGACTAAATGAGTCGTGCACGACCCATCTACCCCTCAAACAATGCTCACTCAACCTCACTCTTTTAATTCTCAATCGAGTCGAAATTAAGATTCGACTTCTTCACCTTATTCCTACCTACATCTCCCATATTTATCAATCCTCTCAATAATTATGTTTCTTAAGACTTTTCTAAACAAGGGATTGTAACCACATAATGGTGTGATTTTCACTAACCTCTCCAAAAGAATGGTATATACACTTCCTCTTTCTTTTGTTTTTCTGGTTTTTTTTTTTTTTTTTTTTTGGAGAGGTGAATATTCTCGATTATAACCTATTTCGCATTTTTCCTTTCACCCTTCTTCGTTTTCCACTAGTTTACCCAAATTCAATCCCAATTTCCAAACTAACTACCTTCCAACCGCCTCCCTCATACTCAATAGTCCGTTCGGATTCCAAAGGCTAAATGAAAGGTGAATTTACTTGTAGTGTTGGGTATCAAACAAAAAGGCTAAAACTCAAAGGGCTAACTAGAGAAATTTGTAAAATTTTTGTCAAAAGGAATTGTTTTCAGCTTTTGAAAAGGGCTTAAACCAAGAAATGCCTAAAAACATTTTCATTGTCACCACACATACCGACTTATTCAAAGGTAAAGAATTAGAGCAAGTTCTAAAGGAAATTGCATACATTCAAAGAATTTTCGCACCGAAAGAAAATTTAATTTCACTCCAAAAATGGGAGTACGCATTAGGCTCAAGGACTCACTTGGTTGCAAATTTGATCAAAAGTTTTGAGTGTATGTTCAATTTTGTTTCAAAAAGCCTATCATGCTCTACCATGTGCTTCTTTCCAAAAAATATTTGTTCGAAAAATTTTAATCATTAATCAACGCCACAATTTTCCTTCCTAAACTAATCCAATCGCTTTCTCGAGCTGCCAACTTGTACGAATCCCACCGCCTCCCCAAACTTAGTTGCAAACTAAGTTTGTGGAAAAAGAGGAGTACAAGTCGGTGCTCGTCGAAATTAACCAAATTATTCAATATTAACCAACCTCATTCTACTAAAAACAGATTAAACAAAAAACATTATTCCTAAATGTGCAAGATACCAATCAAAATACTACAGTAATGCTCATAAATCAAACAAAGATAAGAAAAGGTACATTATTTTTGAGTTTTTGAGGGTGTGTGTGCGTAAAATCATGAAAGGGGGGGAGAGGAATGACCTGCTGTTCCAAGCAGGGGTATATGAACCCGCGCAAAATCTCGGCCGAGATGCATTTTTGAAATTTGTGTCTCGGCTGAGATATGTTCTTTGGTCTCAGGTTTGGTTGGCTCAACAGAGGATCTCGACTGAGATGCATATGTGTTTCGGCCGAGATTCCTTTTCAGCAAAATTGACCACGTTCTAAACAAATTGATCTCGACCGAGATAAGTTTCCAGCAATTTTGGCTAATTTACTGGACAAGTTGATCTCGGCCGAGATGATCTGGTATCTCGGCCGAGATTGGCTTTCAGCGTTTTTGGGCCAATTCGAGCTCTGTTCCATCTCAGCCGAGATGAATGTTGTGTCTCGACCGGGATACGTTTACATCAATTTTTAGCTGGGTTTACCTTTGTGACGTCTCGGCCGAGATTGATCTCCAGCAAATTTTTCCTCCATTTTGGTCTCCTTCACCCCCATTCCATGCTATCTTTTTATTATTTTGATTGATACCTGCACAATTCTAAACAAAAAGATCAAATATGCCACAAGGAATTTATTAAGTAACTAACTAGGAATTTGAAAAAATGCAAAAATTGAAAGATACCATCGGGGTGCCTCCCAAAAAGCGCCTTTGTTTAACGTCGTTAGCTTGACGGATGTTCTTTTTACTTCAATTCACCGGAAAGGGTTCCTCGATCCCTTCCTTCCGTGCTTCATTCAATTCCCGCGGGTCCTTATGGGCCTCCCACTCTTCCTTACAGTGTTCTGGCAACTTAATTTCCAGGTCAATTTCACCCGGATCCTCTTGGATTCCCATACTTGTTCTTTCCACATCCTTTGCCTTCCTTTCACGCAATCTCTTCCTAACTTTCTTGTTGTTCAAAGCAACACTATCTTTCCCAAGCAAGTCAATGAAATCAATAGAGAAAACACCATGTACATCTTCAGAGTGTTTCATGGACTTGAATATATTAAACTTCACAATTTGACCTTCAAACTCCATGGTGAGAGTCCCCTCACGCACATCTATTTTTGTTTGGGAGGTGTTCATGAACGGCCTTCCCAACAAAATAGATGTGGAGTTTGTTGTGTCTCCTTGCATATCTAATATATAGAAGTCTGCCGGGAAAATAAGATTATTTACCTCAACAAGCACATTCTCAACCACCCCATCCGGGAATGAGGTACTTCGATTGGTGAGTTGGATAACAACCTTAGTTTCATTCAACGGCCCTAAGTTTAGGCTCTGAAACATCGAATGGGGCATCACATTGATTGATGCCCCTAAATCAAGCATATCTTTTTCAACCAAACAATTACCAATCTTACACGGGATAACGAACATTCCCGGGTCCTTGCACTTTTGAGGGAGTTTCTTTTCGAAAATTGCAGACACGTTTTCCCTCCTATGTACCCTGTTATTTCCTTGATGCCTTCTTTTAATTGTGCATAGACCCTTCAAAAATTTTGCATACCGTGGGATCTGTTTCACATCTTCAATCAGTGGAATTTCGATCTCCACTTTCTGAAATATTTCAAGCATTTTCCAGTTCTCTGTCTTTGTCTACAGCTTTCTTGATTAGGCACGGGAATGGAAGTGGTGGGGTCACGGTCAGTGTTGGAATGTTGAGCTTTGGGTCCTCAAGGGGGATTGGTATAGTTCTTCCTTCGATAGATTCTCTTTCTCTTCCATTTTCTTCTTCATCCTCCAAGTTAGGGAGGCTCTTGGGTGGCTTCTCGAGCACCTTTCCGCTCCTCAAGGTACTTACACTAACATTCTCAACTTTACTCTCTACCTCTTGAAGGGCCTCTATCTCTCCCTTGTCTTTCACCTTCTCGGTTTCCTTGGATGGGAAGTACTTCTTAATGGGGAATGGCAATAAATGGTCGGAGAAACATGCCGCCACTGCGTCCTTATGTTTCCTCGACTCCTTTACAAGTTTCCACTTTGGTACACAGACTTGAACTTCAGTAACTTGAGGAGTTGAGGTCTTTTCTACATCCAAAATGTCATGTGGGCTGTCTGTCTGTGCACGTGAAGGCTGCCCGGGCTTCTCAAGCTCTCCAGGCATTACCCTACTAATGATGCCAATTGCACTCACATTAGCCAAATTTTTAGGGTTGATTTCAGGTTGAGCAGGCAATCTCCCACCTTGGGTATTCTCCTGACGAGAAACCGCTGATGCTATTTAATTGACCTGATTTTCAATACTCTGGAACCTCGAACTTGATTCCTTCTACAGTTGGAGCGTACTGGTTGCTAGGCTCTTGACTATGTCAGAATGGGATGGATCAGAGGGTACTGGCTCAGTGGGTTGCCCTTGCTGGAACATCCTCCTAGGGTAAGGGGGTCGATTGTGTCCACCTTGATCACCTTGTTGATGCATATTTGGACCTTCATTCCCATATTTGAAATTAGGGTGATCTCTCCACCCTAGATTGTACGATTGCGAATAGGGATCATACTTTCGGCCAGCCTGGTTAGGATTAAAATTATGAACTGCATTGACATGAGCCGTCATTTCTTCTCCAAGAATAGGACAGGTATCAGTGGAGTGCTCAGTTATCTAACAGATTCTGCAGGGTTTTGGGGTAGGAGTGCTCCCCGAAATCACTTTCTTCACCAGGTCAGTGAGCTGGTCCAATCTTTCTTCAACACTTGAATCTATTACATCTTTGACTCGCCTCACAGGATCTCTACAACCGAATTGTTGGGTGTTGGCGGCCATCTTGGAAATCAATGCTCGGGCCTCGGTTGGGGTCTTGTCGGCTAGAGCCCCTCCACTAGCTGAATCAATCATGTTCCGTTCAGTTATACACAGTCCCTCGTACCAATACTGGATCAACAATTGCGGAGTGATTTGATGTGGTGGGTAGCTCCCTACAAGCTTCTTAAATCTTTCCCAATACTCATACAATGTTTCCCCCTGCATTTGCCTCACTCCACTAATTTCTTTTCGGATGGTGGTGGCTCGAGATGCAGGAAAATACTTTTCTAGGAATTGTGTTTCCATCTGCTCCCAAGTAGTAATGGAACCCGATGGCAAGTAGTACAACCAGTCTCTAGCAAGATCTTTCAATGAGAAAGGAAATGCTCTGAGCTTAATTTGTTCTTCAGTCACCCTGGTCGGCTTCATGCTCGAGCAGACCACATGAGTTCCTTTAAGTGTTTGTGTGGGTCTTCCCCGGTTAGCCCATGGAATGATGACAGAAGGTGAATGAGCCCCGATTTGAGCTCAAAAGTGGTATCATTCCCAATCTCTGGGAATGTAATACACAAGGGTTCGTGTGTAACCCTTGTGTTGGCAAGTTCATTCATGGTTCTTTCCTGATCCTGCTCACCAGCCATCTCTTCCAATTCAATCTCCTCACTCTCTATACTCAAGGGTTCAAATGATCCTCGGACCTCTTCAAGTAACCTAACTCTTCTCCTCAATAATCTTTCCCATTCAACTATCTCTGGCTCAAAAAGAAGTTCTTTCTCCCCTTGGGAACGCAAGAACATTAACTACCTATCCAAAAACAAGAAAACAAGAGAATATCAAACTACTAGATAAACAAGAAGTAGATAAACAACTAATAAACTAAACATAATGCTTGAACAAATAAAATAACACTATTCTTATCACCATTCCCCGGCAACGGTGCCAAAATTTGGTAGGTGATCGTCGTGTGTCGCTACCAAATTAAATTAAGTATAAATATATAGATATATAGATGAATATATGTATATATTTATACTAAGCCTTAACCTAAAACTCTAACTAGTAGAGAGATAAGTAAGGGTCGATCCCACGAGGAACGGTTGAACAATATTGTCTTAATATGTCAAGCAATTGTATAATTCAAACAAGAACAAATGCGAACAATGAAAACATTAAAGGTGGGGGAGGGGGTTTGTTTTTCAAGCTATAAACTATCAATAACTATTAGGAACAACTATTTAGCTATTATCAACTAAGCTAAGATTCAATTAACAAAAGATGGCAAGATAGATAAATCGATTTTTTAATTTTGAAAATATGATTAAAGTATCTACCCTTGATCGAGTATCCCTTTGGTCCCAATGAATTACACAACTATTGTTTATACCCAATTGAAAACATTTCTAGTCCCTATTTCACGACTACTAACAAGCTCTAGCAACCGTATTATCTCGTAATTATGGCTAATCAAAATAAGCTCTTCGACTAACCCTATCCAATTAAACCAAAATGCTGAATAAGCTCTCTTCAATTTGGCAATCGAATGATAAAAGCTCCAAGATAATGAAACAGATTTGACATAAACCTCGAAAGCTCGGGTTTAGAGGTCAAACTCTACACTATCACCAACGAAACCACTCGTTGTTTGCTACTAGGGAATCGAAAATCCTACAATTACGGATAGTAATTTCCAATTCTAGCAACACATTCATACACTTCCTAGAGGTTGATTAAGCCAAGAAAAAACATACAAATATGAGTCAATAACAGGAAATAGTGTAGAACACTTGAAATTGCAATCTGTGAGTGTTAGTTCAATTTTATCAAGTGACTCATTATATGAAGTATAAGTTGTGAGGATTTTAGAATCGGGTTTGGTGTTTGAAAAACCGGAGCATAAAACCGGGTTTGAACTCAATTCAGTGAAAAGTTTAAAAGGGAACCGGGTTGAGGTTGGTTATAACCGTCGGATACAACGGTTTTTAATCCGTTGCAAGACAAACCGTTGTAAAAGCCCCATTTCTGCAACTTGGAGCAGTTGAATCAAAGTTGGTTACTTCTCTCTCATTTTCTAGATTCGAGCTCCGATATTTATATACATTGTAATCACTTGTAAATGCGAGCTAATTGATATAGTTTTCCCTCTGAAATCATTACGCAATTGCGAGAATTAGATAGCTAGGGTTTCTGTTCCAAATCGAATTGTGATTTGGGATTTGTTAGTTTTCTGGGCGATTCTTGTAATTGATTGTGTAGTGAAGTGAATTGAGGTGCATAGAACCTCCGTGGATGTAGATCATCTTGGATCGAACCACGTAAAATCCCTGAGTTCATTGTTTTATTCCTGTTCTTGCGCTTGAATATTGTTCGGCCGTTTCTTGTTTGAATTCGTTTGAATTTTAGTTTTCATTTACCTTGTGTGAGTTTGAGCTGATCATAACAAGTGGCGCCATCTGTGGGAAACATTCTCACACAAGAAGCAGGAAAGGATGTCAGGAATGAAGTTGGACTTGGACAAATTCTCAGGGAAAACTGATTTCTACCTATGGAAGATCAAAATGAAGGCGATCCTGGTGCATAATGGGTTGGTAAATGCTCTCAAGCCAGAAAATGAGTGGGTAGAGACTGAGAAACCCAAATATGGTGAAATAGACCAAAAGGCATTAAGCCTGATCATTCTGTGCTTGGTGATAAGACTCTGAGAGAAGTATCAAGATATATGAATGCAATTGAGGCCTGGACCAAACTGGAGGATCTCTATCAATCCAAGTCAGTTTCAAACAAGCTGTTTCTCAAGCAGAGATTACTGGCTTTCAAGATGATAGAGGAAAAGGAAATTTCTGATCAGCTAGATGAGTTTACAAAGCTTCTTGATGAACTGGAGGACCTTAGTGTAACAATGGAAGATGATGACAAAGCTCTGATGATGTTAAATTCTTTACCAAGATATATGGAGAGCTTCAAAGACACTCTGATGTTCGGGAGGAAGGATAAGTTGAGTTATGACTCAATTATTATTGCTTTGAAGACCAAATGTTTCCAGAATCAGGGAGACAAGAAAGTAACTCAATCTGGTGAAGGATTAAACATTAAGTTCAGAAGAAACTACCAAAAGAAGAAGGGCCAAACCTCAAAGAACTTTAAGAGTTGCAATAATGTTCAAAAGAAATCTGGAGAACGGGTAGAAAACAGGAAGTGCTTCAAGTGTAAGCAAATTGGGCACCTAAAGAAGGATTGTCCACAGAAGATGAAGAAGAAGGAAGGCCAGGGTGCTGAAGCTGCTACAGCTGAACATGAAGAGGACACACCAGAAGTCCTGAATGTTACTGAGTCAAAAATGGAGATGGAATGGGTATTGGATACTGGTTGCTCTTTCCATATGTGTCCTCATGAAGAATGGTTTCAGAATCTCAAGAAAGAAGATGGAGGGTGCGTATTGCTAGGAAATGATCAATCCTGCAGAGTTCAAGGCACTGGATCAGCAAACATCAATATGTTTGATGGAATTACAAAAACTATCACCAATGTGAGGTATGTGCCTGGTCTTAAGAGAAACTTAATCTCTCTAGGATCTCTAATTGCTACTAGGTGTGAATTCAAGTCAGTTGATGGTCAGTTACACATAACCAAAGGGAACAAACTGGTGATCAAAGGAAGACAACATAATGGTCTGTTTATTTTGATGGGAAAACCTGTGGTTGGTTGTGTGGGAAACATCCTAGGCAAGAATGAATTAACACTGTGGCATAAAAGGTTAGGGCACATTGGGAAAGAGGACTAAAAGAACTATCCAAGAAAGGCATAATTGGAGAGGTTGGAAACCAAACACTTGAATTTTGTGATAAATGTGCATTAGGCAAATCACAGAAGTTGCCTTATGCTAAGGGAATACACATTACTCAAGAACCTCTAGACTATGTTCACTCAGATATCTGGGGACCATCTAGAACTGAAACTCATGGAGGAGAAAGATATTTCATGTCTGTAATTGATGACTTCAGCAGGAAAGTGTGGGTGTTTGTGTTAAGAAACAAAAGTGATGCCTTCACTAAATTCAGGACATGGCTAATTCAGGTGGAAACTTTAAGGGGTAAGAAACTCAAGCATTTGAGAACATACAATGGCTTAGAGTATCTATCTACTGAGTTTACAAACTTCTGTGATGAAAGAGGAATTACAAGACATAGAACAGTTCCAATGAATCCTCAACAGAATGGAGTTGCAGAAAGATTCAACAGAACTATACTTGAAAGAGTGAGATGTATGTTGATTGATGTTGGTCTGCCTAAGGTCTTTTGGGGAGAAACAATCAACACAGCATGCTATTCAATCAATAGATCACCTTCATCATCTCTAGGGTTCAAAACACCAGAAGAAGTGTGGAGTGGTAGAATTCCAAGTTATGCAGGTTTGAAGGTGTTTGGATGTCTAGCTTATGCACATATGAAGTCAGACAAACTTGATCCAAGGTCATACAGGTGTGTGTTTTTGGGGTATCCAGAAGGAATAAAAGGATACAAATTATGGTGCTTGGAACCTGGGAATCAGAAGCTCATGATAAGTAAAGATGTTAATTTCAATGAATCAGTTATGGGATATCACTCCACTGGAAGTCAAGAAGAACATGATGGAACTACTGAAGCAGAAAGATTATCAGTTCAGGTGGAGACTCAGATGGATCCTAATTCCCAAAGGGTTGAAAACTTGAGTGAACACTCAAGTGACAGTTCATCAGAGGAAGAAGATGTGCAATCCAGAAATACTAGTTTAAGAAACTATAGTATTGCCAGAGATAGACCAAGGAGGCAAATTCAAAGACTAGACTTCTATGGGTAGGCTGGGAGTGTACATTATGCACTAAGTATTGCTGAAGACATAGAACACCAGGAACCACAGAACTTCAAAGAAGCAGTCAGTGGTGGTGAAAGTGAGTACTGGGTTAGTGCAATGGTGGAAGAAATGGAATCGCTGGAAAGGAATGGTACTTGGAAACTGGTTGATAAGCCTAAAGGTCAAAAGTTGGTAAGTTCCAAGTGGATATATAAGAAGAAAATTGAAGCTGGAGACTCAGAAAGAATAAGATATAAAGCAAGACTGGTGGCAAGGGGTTTTACTCAGAGGGAAGGTATTGATTTCAATGAGGTTTTCTCTCCTGTGGTGAAACATTGTTCTATCAGATTACTGTTGTCAAAAGTAACACAAGAAGACATGGAGTTGCAGCAATTAGATGTTAAAACTGCATTTTTGCATGGTGACTTGGTTGAGAATATATATATGAAACAGCATGAGGGTTTTGTGATTCCAGGAAATGAAGAGAAGGTATGTTTTCTCAAGAAATCATTGTATGGGTTGAAACAAAGTCCAAGGCAGTGGAATAAAAAGTTCAATGAGTTCATGTTAAAGGCAAGTTTTGTTAGAACTTTGTATGACAGTCGTGTATACTTTGATAAGAATACTAGTGTTGATCATGTGTATCTGTTGCTATATGTGGATGACATGCTTACTGCAAGTAGGAGTAAGCATAAAATACACTTGTTGAAGAAGAAGTTGAGTTCTGAGTTTGACATGACAGATTTAGGAGATGCAAAGAAGATTTTGGGCATAAGTATAATAAGAGATAGAAGTTCTGGAAGCTTGTGGTTGTCTCGGAAGCATTATCTTCAGAAAGTGGTGGAGAGATTTCAGATGCATGAGGCCAAATCGTTGAGTATTCCAGTAAGTCAACAACTCAAATTGTCCAAGGAGCAGAGTCCAAGAACTGCAGAAGAAGTCAGGTACCTGAGAAATATACCATATGCAAGTGGTGTTGGAAGTTTGATGTATGGCATGATCTGTAGCAGGCCAGACTTGGCATATTGTGTATCTTTGGCTAGTAGGTACATGTCAAATCCAGGGAAAGCTCACTGGGATGCATTGAAGCAGGTGTTGAGATACTTAAAGAGAACAGTTAATCTGGGGTTGAGATTTCGAAAACAGACAGATGTATCTATTCCATTGGTAGGATTTACAGATGCTGATTTTGTAGGGAATGTTGATGCCAGAAGATCAATTACAGGACATGTGTTTACTCTATATGGTACTGCAGTGAGTTGGAGGAGTGTACATCAATCTGTAGTAGCTTTATCTACCACATAATCTGAATATATAGCATTGACAGAAGCAATCAAGGAAGTTGTGTGGTTGAAGGGGATCCTTAAGGATCTAGGAATTAAGCAGGAGTGTGTGACCATATTCTGTGATAATCAGAGTGCACTTCATCTGGTAAAACACCAAGCTTTTCCATGAAAGGTCCAAGCATATAGATATCAGGTTACATTTTGCAAGGGATGTGATAGATGCAGGGTCTGTGGAGGTGAAGAAAGTTCATACTAATGACAATGCTGCTGATTTCTTAACCAAAGCAGTGTCTGGGAACAAGGTAGTGCATTACTCGAGCCTGATTAGGCTTGAACAATGTGGTTAGTGTTCAAGGAACAAAGACAGGTTGAGGTAAAGATATGCACTTGAGTTCATTGTGGTGGAGATTTGTGAGTGTTAGTTCAATTTCATCAAGTGACTCATTATATGAAGTATAAGTTGTGAGGATTTCAGAACCGGGACATAAAACTGGGTTTGAACTCAATTCAGTGAAGAGGTTAAAAGGGAACCGGGCTGAGGTTGGTTATAACCGTCGGATACAACGGTTTTTGATCCGTTGCAAGACAAACCGTTGTAAAAGCCCCGTTTCTGCAACTTGGCAGTTGAGTCAAAGTTGGTTACTGCTCTCTCATCTTCTAGATTCGAGCTCCGATATTTATATACATTGTAATCACTTGTAAATGAGAGCTAATTGATATATTTTTCCCTCTGAAATCATTACGCAATTGAGAGAATTAGATAGCTAGGGTTTCTGTTCCAAATCGGATTGTGATTTGGGATTTGTTAGTTTTCTGGGCGATTCTTGTAATTGATTGTGTAGTGAAGTGAATTGAGGTGCATAGAACCTCCGTGGATGTAGATCATCTTGGATCGAACCACGTAAAATCCCTGAGTTCATTGTTTTATTTCTGTTCTTGCGCTTGAATACTGTTCGGCCGTTTCTTGTTTGAATTCGTTTGAATTTTAGTTTTCATTTATCTTGTGTGAGTTTGAGCTAATCATAACACAATCAAATGGTAACATCAACTACCAATAATCATGTAAACATTGTCACTCAAAGTTTTACATTTGATCAAGGGTATAAATAAGGGCGCTACTCACCCATGGAAGCTAAAACAAATAGAAAATAAGTAGAAAAGTAAAGAAACATGATACTGAGATGGATGAAACCACAGATGTCAATTGGAGAAGATGATCCTTCAATCTCTTGCCTAATCTTCCTTCCTTGGTGGCTTTGGTGGCTCAAAAATGGCTGGAAAGTGTGTTATTCAATGTCCCAAGATAGGTTAATTTCGAAAGGGAGGATATATATATAGGGGAGAGTTGTTACTTCAATTTAAGGCAAAATCGCGTTCAAGAATTTAAAACAGGGTAAGGAATCTCGGCCGAGACGCAAGTGTGTCTCGGTCAAAACGTGAAAAAGGACTTTTCAATTTGTAAACCAAGGGATGATCTCGGCCGAGATTGGGTTGTATCTCGGCCGAGACGTGAAAAGGGAATTTTTAGGGTTTGGGTTATCTCGGCCGAGATTGGTTTTCATCTCGGCCGAGATCTTCATCTCTTTGAATCTCTAATTTTCCCTGGAGAGGTATCCCGGCTCAGATGTCATACCCTCTCGGCCGAGATCTTCAATCTCTCAAAAATTCTAGGATTTTCCTGGAGAGGTATCTTGGCCGAGATTTGTGCCCTGTCTCGGCCGAGATCGACCCCTCAACCATGTCCCTTGTTTCTTCAACCGATCCCTCAACTTCGTGATCCTTTGATGTTCTTTTTCGATCCTTTTGCCCCTGTCTTAATACAAAAACAACACAAACGCATTATTTTGCCATGAGAATACAAAAGCACTAAATACACGTGATTATGCACATTATTGACACTAAAATGACACTAAAAGTGCCCTAAAGTGCGTGCACGGACACGTGTACCATGGGTCGAAGAAAGCATGAAATGGGCAGAAAAACAAGACCCAACGATAAAAGCAGGCGATGCGGTCGCGTCAGATAATGACTCAGTTGCGTTGAAAGGTGGCTGAAAAGGCAAGTCCAGAAGTAAGTGACTTGGCCGCGTCACTAATTGACTTGGTCGCATCAGTGCTTAACCCGGTCGCGTCCAAATGCTCGTTTTTGGAGATTTTCCTGTTTAAAGTAGGAGTTGGATTCCGAAGTCCCCCAGGATTGTTCTGAAGTTTATAAAAGGACAAGAGATGCTTTTTTTTTTTTCATAGAGATCACATCACACACGTATTGGAGAATAAGAGAGCCATTGAAGAACGAGAAGACACAGATTGAGGAGCCGACATAGCCGGGTTTAATTATTTCTTCTCTGGTCTTTATTTCTTTACAATGTATTCTATGAATTATTGTATTAGATTAATACCAGGCATGAGTAGCTAAACTACTCGTGTCCTAGGGTTAGAGAATAGTATTTTATGACAATATTTGATTTAAGGTTTTGAATTATAGACTCCAATTTTAAGTATTTATCTATATGTTTGTTTTATTCCATATCTGAGCATAAATTGATCACTTAGGCTTAGTTTGTACTTTTAGCAATTCCGCTTCGAGAGGGGGGAATCGTTAATAGACGTACAACATATAGCGTAGTTTTCTATGACTGCGCAGGCAAGTGTTAAGGGTCTTTTGGGAGTTGTTAGGATTAATTAACTCGAGAGGGTAGTTGTCCTAATCAATCCACGATTGGGTCTTTTGGGAGTTGCTAGGATTAATTAACTCGAAAGGGTAGTTGTCCTAATCAATCCACGACTTAGTCGCTTCGATAGAAGGACTACGTTAATTAAGTGTCGTCTAATAGATACTAAAATTGGTATAAAAGTCTATAAGTTAAACTATTTAGTCAAGTAATTCACGAAATCGACGCCCTAGGATACATTCTCGTTAATTGGAATTTACTCGTTAGTCAAGTTAGTAATTAGTTGAAGTAATATAGTTTATTAAAATTAATCTTGCAATTCGAGTATCTAGTTAGGATAATCCTAGAAAATTGAGGTATCAAATTGCGTTAACCTATTCTTTGAGGATCAACCTTGACTTTCGCTACACACATCTACACACATATATGATACACGTTAATTATGCTTGTAATTAGGTCGAGTTATGATGTTATTTTATAGGAATTATGTGCATAGATGGTCAAGAATTGGATGAAATGTTATATAAGTGACCAATTAACGTACTCAACTTGTTTTAAGGTGTTTTTGAGCTTTTTCAGGATTAAAGGTTGTGATTTACGGCTACCGGACGAGGAAACAAGTTGGAAAAGAGTGAAAATCGGCCCAAAAGAGTGAAAACCGTCCAAGAACCGGTCCGAACCGACCTGAACCGATCCAGGAGCAAAACGGGGCAAGAACCGACACGGCCGCGTCAAACCTTCAACACGGCCGTGTCAAAAGTGGTGCACAATGTTCAAAACGGCTCTGGAACAGAACACGACCGCGTCACAATTGCAACACGGCCGTGTCAAATGTTGCGTAGAAATTGAAGTTTACAAAGCAACACGGTCGTGTCACTTAAGCAACACGGCCGTGTCAAAAAGACCGCCGATAAGAGAGATCCTGTTTAATAGGGGATTTGATTTCCTAATAGGATTTTGAGCCTATCTTCTCAAAGATTCGTCCCCAACTCTATAAAAAGGACCTCAAGCTCTAGGAAAAAGATCATCAATCACGGAAGAACATCAATTACATCACTATTCTACCTAGAAGAAATCTTGGAGGACAAAGAAGACGAAGATCATCGAGACGGAGTCATTCGGGTTTAGTCGTTCTTTCTTAGTTTTATCTTTTACAATGTTTTTCGTAGAATTTTGTATTGGATTATTGCTAGGCATGAGTAGCTAAGCTATTCGTGTCCTAGGGTTAGAAAGTAGGGATTATTATGACAATGTTTTGATTCATGGTTTAATTTATTAATTCCGTTCTGTACGTGTTTTATCTCTATGTTTGTGCTTAAAACTGAATTTAGCTTGATCACCTAGATTTAGTAATTTAGTTTAGCAATTCCGCTTCGAGAGGAGGGAATCGTTATCAGACTTAGAACATAGAGCGCAGTTGTCTATGACTGTGTAGGCCGTGGCTTAGGATCGTTTGGGAGTTATTAGGTTTAATTGACTCGAGAGGGTAATTAGCTTAATCAATCAACGATTTAATCGCTTCGAGAGAAGGGTTAGATTATTGTCGTGCCGCCTAATAAACACTAGAATTGGTAAATCAATAAGTTAATCATATTCAACATTGAAGTAATATCCTGAAATCTAAGCCCTAGGATACCTATTCTCCTTGATTGTTAGTTCTTTGTGTTCCTAAGTTTGAAGTTATATTTAATTAAGTACTTTAATTAGTAAAATCAACCTTTTGCAATTTAGTATCTAGTTAGGACATTCCTAGAGTATTGAGGTATCAAACTACCTAAAACTATTCCTTGTGGGATCGACCTTGATAATCGTTACTACACCTACATCCGTACACTTGCGGAACACTAGGTTAGAAACCGACGTGTCAAGTTTTTGGCGCCGTTGCCGGGGAATCGGATTTAGCGCTTAGTTTTTATCTTGAAAAATAGGAGGAAACTAGACTAGATTTTATTTTTTCGTAATTTTAATTATAATTTTGGGTTAATTTTTGTATTACGCGGTAGTTCTTGTTTTTGGTGTTTTCAGGCTTCGTATGCTCACCAGATCAAAAGGGAAAGAAACCCTTCTTCCTTTCGATCCAGAAATTGAAGCGACAGCTCGCAGACACCGAACTAGAAGAAACTTCGCATCTGAGATGGAGAACCCACCACAGCATCCGAATCAGGATGACGCACTTAACAGAGTACTGACAGCTCTGGCACGTTTGGATGATCGAGTCACGAATATACAGCAGCAGCTACCTCCACAAGGGCCACAGCTACAACAGCAGTACGGCCCAATTCAGATAGACCCAGCTGCAGGCGATGAAGATGACACGCCTATTAGCGACTGCTTGAAGCCCAGTCCAAATCAGCAGGCAGGAGGAGTACAACCTCCACCACTCAATGCCAACAATTTCGAGTTGAAGCCTGCACTAATTAACATAGTGCAGCAAAACCAGTATGGGGGAAGTGCTTTGGAGGATCCGAATGCGCATCTGATCAAGTTTCGCAGACTGGCCGACACAATCAAGATCAATCATGTGCAGCACAAGCAGCTCAAGATGAGACTGTTCCCTTTCTCACTGAAGGACAGAGCACTACAGTGGTTCAATTCACTGGAAGATATCAGAGATTGGGAAGACTTAAGTACTTCTTTTCTATTGAAGTACTTTCCACCAAGCAAGATGCTCGACCTGCAGAACCAGATCAACCAGTTCAAGCAATTGGACCAAGAGCCATTCGGAGAGTCTTGGGAGCGATTTCCGGATCTTATCCGTAGTTGCCCTCAACATGGGTTCACCAAGAAGCAGCAAGTGTGCAAATTCTACAATGGTCTACTTGCTCCGACTGCAGCTGCGGGTGGAAGTTTGATGGAGAAGTCAGTAAGGATGGCATTCTCAATCCTGGACGCTATGGCCAGAACGAGCTACCAATGGTCAAATGAGCGAAACATGCCAAAGAGGATAGCCAGTGTCCAAAAAGTCGAGCCCATCAATAATGAGCCAATTGAAAAGCTCACAGCACAAGTAACAGCATTGACGAGCCAGGTGAATTTGCTAACTAATCTGACATTAGCACAACAGCCAGGGGGTCCAGAAGAAGTTGAAGAAGTAAAATTTGTGAATCAACGAAACTTCAACAATTTCCAGAATAATCAGCCTCGGTACAATCAGTACCCTCAGAATCAGAATCATTAGAACTTTTCATATGGGAACGAGCAAAATACACTTAATCCGCCACCCGGATTTGCTGTTACAAATGGCATGATCCATGACGGTAAGAAGCCATCACAAGAAGAGATTGCGCAGTCAAAATTTGAAAAGTATGATGAGAAGTTAGCTCAGTTGGAGAAGAAAGTAGATGGGAAATTTATGGAGCTAAACAAGCATATCACTGGCAAGGGGCAGACATTAAGAGGCTCGAGAACACATTGGTGCAGACTCAAGCTAGCATTGGTGAATTGTCATCGAACATGAGCCAACTGATAAAGATAGTAGGGGCTCAACACAAGCAGGGCCAATATCCGAGTGATACAGTGGTTAATCCGAGGGAGCACTGCAATGTTGTGGAGCTAGAGGAGCATGAAGAGAGCAAGAAGGACCAAGAAGCGAAGGAATCAAGCGAGGAAGTCAAAAACATGAAGAAGGAGGAGGTCAATACAATCATAGATAAGAAAAGTTCATCTCCTATTCTTGATGAGTCTTTTGATTTTTGTTTAAAAAATTCGTTCTTTGCTAACCTTGACCCTTTAGAGCAATCTAGAGATGTTGTTGTGAACTAGGAACCACTAAAGGAGAGAATCCAAGATAAAGAAGAAACCAAGAAGAGGAAGGATGGAAAAGAGACGACGAAGAAGAAACCGAGCAGTCCTAAAATGAACACAACAACAATCATGAAACCGAAAAGAGCAACGAAAGCAAAAGATCCAGGGAGTTTTACTATTTCTTGCTCAATTGGTAGTCATAATTTTCAAAATGTCATGTGTGATTTGGGGTCTAGCATAAATTTGATGTCTCTTAAGCAGTATAGACAATTAGGATTAAGGGAAATTAAACGATCCTTTACTACTATCCAATTGGCTGATGGATCGTCATTAACGCCGTTGGGAGTAGCAGAGGATGTAGTGGTGAGAGTGCTAAATTTTGAATTCCCTAGTGATTTCTTAGTTGTCGACATGAAAGGGAATGATGAATTTCCTTTTATCTTAGGAAGACCCTTCTTGGCGACTAGCCAAGCACTAATAGATGTACCTAAAGGGGAATTGATTTTTCGGGTTCAAAACGAAACAATCACACTCAAAATACATAAGTCGGGTCTAAGGGGTAGGCACAATTGTAGCATTGTTTACACTACCCAAGCTGCTGTAGAAAATCCTCATGTCCCAAATAGCTCGTTAATTGTTCAGAAAATATCTGACTCGGGGTGGCTAGAAAATGGTTGATAGGAAAAGGACGTCCGGCTGATAACGTAAAACAAAGCGCTTGTCGGGAGGCAACCCGATGTTTATCGTTTTATTTTTAGTATTTCGTTAATTTTATGTTTTTACTTGTATTTTAGTGTTTTATATTTTTAGGAATCAACATGGACAAGTGTGCAAGAAACGGGGGTCGAAAAGACGAAAAATCACATGATGATGGAAATCAGAGTAACACGGCCGTGTCAATTTTCAACACGGCCGTGTCAAAACTGGCGTCAAACGTGTGGAATCTTCTGGAAAGCAACACGGCCGTGTCACCAAATCAACACGGCCGCGTCCAAATCAGCTCAAATGCAACACGGCCGTGTCACAAAAACGACACGGCCGCGTCAAAATCACGCCTAGAAACCAATTTTTGGTTCAACAGCAACATGGCCGCGTCAAAATCCCTTTCCAAACATGTATCCGCACTGGAATGCAACACGGCCGTGTCACACAAACGACACGGCCGGGTTAAAAGTGCCCCAGAAAATCAACTTTGGCTCAAATGTGACACGGCCGTGTCAAATTTTCAACACGGCCGCGTCAGTACCTCAGCACCTTAAAAATGCAAGACTCAAGGCTTAATGCGGAGACGGTCGAAACAGAGTCAGTAGGAGGCAATGGCACGACTTCGGAGCTAGTAGGGTTTCAAATCGCCGCCGTCGTCGCAACGATTTGTAAGTTAGCACCAAGGCGTACCACGTTTTTTCCTCCAAACATTGGCTTTCAACCAAGTTTGGGGGAGGGGGTGGACCGTGGGACGTCTTGGCAGCTATATTTATAGTTTTGATTTACCTTTTAGTTGATCGTTCGAGTTTCTTGCTGTTAATTAATTATGGGTCCGTGTGCCCATTGTGCTGATTGTTATTGTTTCGATTGGTGTTATCGGGTCTGTGAGCCCAAGTTTGCTTACATTTCGTTTCCATGTTGAGTGTTAGGAGTTTAGAGTCTTATTAGAGTTTCAGTTTTTAGAGTCAGTAAGAATGAAATAAACCCGAGAAGTTAATAGGTAACAAGTGAAAAAAAAAAGAGAACAATAGGGAAAGATGGATGATGAATAGTTAATGATGAGATGATTTTGAGAAGTAGATGAAAAATATGGCACTTAATAGAGCATGAGAGGTGTTTTGAGACGAAATTGAGCTTGAACTTAGAATATTCAATCAAAATTAACCTTGTGAGAATTTGAGCCTGATCATACTCCAATTTTCGGAGTAATATACTTTCTTTCGGTGTGAATTTGATTGAATATATGTACTAGTCTCTAGAACTTGCCTTGAGTCTTTACTAAGAATGTGTCAAGTATGTGTTGTGATTTAGGAAATGATCTTAGGCAACTTTTTGTTTAAGCCTATTTATTTGAACCATGAAAATTGCCGTTGACCCATAATGGAAAAAATTGTCCCTAGTTAGCCCAATTGAGCTTTATAACCTTATTTATTCATAACCTAACAATATCAGCCAAAACCTTTTGATTTAACTCTTTTGGCCCTAATTGGATTAATCAAGTTAGAGGAAGGAGAATTGGAAGGAATTTTTGGGTGAACAATTTGTGGGAAGGAATGGGAAGTAGGGATATTTTCAAAAGATGAAGGAAATAAGAGAAAAGTGATAGGTGAAATTTCACGAAAAAATAGCCTCTCCTAGTGTGAAAGTAAAAAAAAAAAAGAGAAAAAAAAAAGTTTGTTGTTGTTAGTATTCTAGAGGAGAGGCTAAGAAATAAAGTGCTTAAATTGTGAATTTGATTAGAACAATCGGGTAGTCCCAAAGATGTGGTACCCACAGAATTGAAAAGCACTTAAGTGTACGGACTTTTGAAGGTGAAGAAGTCACTTTGCGGGGTGATTTGCCGAAATTTGAAGAGTAAGGCTGAGTGATTGTATTGAGGGGTAGTCGGGTTAGACGTAACTTGATTAGTCCAATGAATAGTCACTTATATCCAAATGTATCCCACCTTACCTTAAGCCCACATTACAACCAAAAGAAAGACCTTTTTGATCCTTTGTCACACACATCAAGTACGAGGTCTAGTTTAGACGATTGGCAAGCATATGGTAGACTTTGCATATAATTCAATATGAGTGGAAATTATTTTAGCCTAAACACTTGAGAGATGAGTGAAACACTTACCTGGTGAGGGTTGAATAATTCGAAAGTTCAAAGTCTCGAGATTAGTTGATTTTCGCGTTATCACATATGCTCAAGTGAATTGTGTTGCCTAGTTGTTTTCAGAAAAATCAGACTGAAACTAAATTCATCATCTAGTCGCCCTGAACAAATGCATAATCACTTGTATTCTTTGTCTTTTTGTATGATGTTCGGGACGAACAACAGTTTAAGTTTGGGGGGTTTTGATACACGTTAATTATGCTTGTAATTAGGTCGAGTTATGATGTTATTTTATAGGAATTATGTGCATAGATGGTCAAGAATTGGATGAAATGTTATATAAGTGACCAATTAACGTACTCGGTTTGTTTTAAGGTGTTTTTGAGCTTTTTCAGGATTAAAGGTTGTGATTTACGACTACCGGACGAGGAAACAAGTTGGAAAAGAGTGAAAACCGGCCCAAAAGAGTGAAAACCGTCCAAGAACCGGTCCGAACCGGCCTGAACCGGTCCAGGAGCAAAACGGGGCAAGAACCGACACGGCCGCGTCAAACCTTCAACACGGCCGTGTCAAAAGTGGTGCACAATGTTCAAAACGGCTCTGGAACAGAACACGGCCGCGTCACAATTGCAACACGGCCGTGTCAAATGTTGCGCAGAAATTGAAGTTTACAAAGCAACACGGCCGTGTCACTTAAGCAACACGGCCGTGTCAAAAAGATCGCCGATAAGAGAGATCCTGTTTAATAGGGGATTTGATTTCCTAATAGGATTTTGAGCCTATCTTCTCAAAGATTCGTCCCCAACTCTATAAAAAGGACCTCAAGCTCTAGGAAAAAGACCATCAATCACGGAAGAACATCAATTACATTATTATTCTACCTAGAAGAAATCTTGGAGGACAAAGAAGACGAAGATCATCGAGACGTAGTCATCTGGGTTTAGTCGTTCTTTCTTAGTTTTATCTTTTACAATGTTTTTCGTAGAATTTTGTATTGGATTATTGCTAGGCATGAGTAGCTAAGCTATTCGTGTCCTAGGGTTAGAAAGTAGGGATTATTATGACAATGTTTTGATTCATGGTTTAATTTATTAATTCCGTTCTGTACGTGTTTTATCTCTATGTTTGTGCTTAAAACTGAATTTAGCTTGATCACCTAGATTTAGTAATTTAGTTTAGCTATTCCGCTTCGAGAGGAGGGAATCATTATCAGACTTAGAACATAGAGCGCAGTTGTCTATGACTGTGTAGGCCGTGGCTTAGGATCGTTTGGGAGTTATTAGGTTTAATTGACTCGAGAGGGTAATTAGCTTAATCAATCAACGATTTAATCGCTTCGAGAGAAGGGTTAGATTATTGTCGTGCCTTCTAATAAACACTAGAATTGGTAAATCAATAAGTTAATCATATTCAACATTGAAGTAATATCCTGAAATCGAAGCCCTAGAATACCTATTTTCCTTGATTGTTAGTTCTTTGTGTTCCTAAGTTTGAAGTTATATTTAATTAAGTACTTTAATTAGTAAAATCAACCTTTTGCAATTTAGTATCTAGTTAGGACAATCCTAGAGTATTGAGGTATCAAACTACCTAAAACTATTCCTTGTGGGATCGACCTTGATAATCGTTACTACACCTACATCCGTACACTTGCGGAACACTAGGTTAGAAACCGACGTGTCAATATACTTGCGGTATTTAGGGTTAGAAATTAGGCCTGTCACTATCTCATTTTAAGCCAACTGCTCCTGGTCATTCTTATGTTTTAAAGTTTGATGTTGCTTGTAATACGGGTTTTTGTAGGTTCTAAACCTTTGTTGTGGCATAATCGCCTCGGGCAGCCATGTAATAATACCTTAGCTACTGTTTTTGAGACTTTAAATACCCCGTTTGCACCTTCTAAACTTGTCTTTTGTGAGGCGTGCAAATTGGGTAAAATGCATTGTATGAACTTTCCATCTGTTTCGTGTAACACTTTGGCTCCCTTCGATCTTGTTGGCCGACTTCTGTGCGGTCTACTAATGGTTACAAGTATTATGTGAATTTTGTGGACGACTTCACCTGGTTCACTTGGATTTTTCTTTTGACATGCAAATCTGAGGTAAAAACTGTTTTGCTTAATTTTCTTGCTATAGTTAACTCAGTTCTCTGCGTCTGTCAAAGCTTTTCAGTCCGATAGGTGGGGGTGAATATCATCCATTGGTCCCTTCATTTTAGAGTTTAGGTATAGCTTTTCATGTTTCTTGTCCTCACACTCACCAACAAAATGGTCGAGCAGAGAGGAAACATCAACATATTGTTGAAATGAGGCTAAGTCTTTTGGCTCAAGCTTCCATTCCTTTTAAGCATTGGTGGGTTGCCTTTTCCACTGTTGTTCTTCTCATTAATGTGATGTCGTCTCCTGTTTTGGGAAATGTGTCTCCGTTTGAATTACTTTATCGAGTCAAACCGGATTATCATTTTTTACGGGTTTTTGGGTGTGCTTGTTTTCCCTTTTTGCGTCCTTGCTCTAAATTGCAGTTTAGAATGTCCAAGTGTGTTCTTCTTTGTTATAGTTCTATGCACAAGGGCTATAAATGCTTGCATCCCTCGGGTAGACTCTATATCGCTCGGACTGTCTCCTTTAATGAGGATGAGTTTCCTTATCCCATCCTTTTTAAAGAAGATTCCTCTCAAGCCGAAAGTATGCCCAAGGTTGCATCCATTTTTCCCTTTTTAGCTAGTCCTTCTTCCACAAGTTAGGGTAGTCCCTTCACTATTCCTAGTATTTATGTTTCCCCTATTGTTGAATATGTCCCTATTGTGTCTTCTCATGGTCACCCCGTTCGGTCTCCCTCTAGGTTGAGTTTGGTCCCGCAGTCTCCTCTGTCTATTCCAAAACAGGTCCCTGCTACCCATGCCATGGTAACCAGGTCCAAAAACGACATCTACAAACTCAAACTCTATCTTGTCAATTCGTGAGTTGTTAAGCCTTCGTCTGTTGACGAAGCGCTTCACACTCCTGAATGGAAAGCGGTTATGAATACTAAACTTTCAGCCTTCCCTCGTAATCATACTTGGGATTTGGTTCCGTTGACCCCAACATGAGTCTTATTTCTAATAAATGGGTTTTTCGGGTCAAACGGAACCCTGATGGGACTGTCGAAAGATTTAAAGTGCGTCTTGTAGTTTGTGGTTTTGAGCAAACTGTGGGATTATTTTGAAACTTTTAGTCCGATTGTAAAACCTGTCACTATTCGGCTCATGATCACTTTAGCTATCACTAAGGGTTGTCATATTCATCAGATTGATGTCAATATTGCGTTCCTTAATGGAGATTTAGTCACCACTGTTTATATGACTCAACCTGTTGGATATGAAGACCCCTCTCGGTGTAATCATGTTTGTAAGCTTGTTAAGGCCCTTTATGGGCTTAAACAAGCTCCCAAAGCGTGGTATGCCAAGCTGGATTTTTTCTTGTAAGTCTTGGTTTTCGAATTTATGTTTCGGACACTTCTTTATTTTATAAAAATGTTCAGGGCAAATTACTTCTTGTCTTGGTTTATGTTGATGATATCATTGTTACGGGTGATTGTACATTGCTAATTGCTAGCGTGATTAAATCTCTTGACTCTAAATTCTCCTTAAAGGATCTTGGTAGTGTCAAACGTTTTTGGGTCTAGAAGTGCATCGCAGGTCTGATGGAATCTTTATAAATCAAGCAAAGTATATTTCTGATCTTTTGGCCAAAACTAATATGGTTTCTTGCAAACCCATTACTACCCCTGCATGCACTTCTACCAAACTGTTTTTAGGCACCAGTCCTCTGTTTTCTGATCCTACTTTGTATCGTAGTACAATTGGTGCCATTCAGTATCTTTAGATGTCTCATCCTGATATTGCTTTCTCTGTTAATAAACTTAGTTAATTTTTGCATGCACCCACTGAAAATCATTGGCGTGCTTGTAAAAGGGTGCTTCGTTACTTGAAGGGCACCGCCTCTCTAGGTCTTATGTTTAAACCTGTTACAAAATTTTGTCTTGAAGGTTTTGTTGATGCGGATTGGGCCAGCTGCATTGATGATAGGCATTTTACAAGTGACTTTTGTGCTTTTCTTGGCTCGAATTTAATCAATTGGAGCTCTGAAAAATAGCTTGTTGTGGCTCGTAGTAGTACGGATTCGGAGTATCGTGCTCTTGCTCTTGCTACTACTGATCTTATTTAGATGTGGTCTTTATTTTTTGAGTTTGGACTCACTTTACCTGCAATGTCTGTTCTTTGGTGTGACAATACAAGTGCTGCTACCTTGGCTTCCAATCCAGTTTTTCATGCCCGCACAAAGCACATTGAAATCGATGTTCACTTTGTGCGTGAAAAGGTGCAGCCTGGAGAGCTTGATGTTCGTTACATCTTGTCTGAGGATCAGATCGTCGATGTTTTAACTATGCCCCTCTCAAACACTTGGTTTCTTAACCTTTGTTCGAAGTTTTGTCTTTGTTAGTTATTGTTTTTTTTTCTGGTCCCCTGCTGTTCAGTTTCAAGGAGGCGTATTAGAGTAACATGGGCGTTTTGGTCCTTTTACCCGTTTAGGGTTTGTATATTTAAAGTGGTCCTTTGAGATCACTATTATTATCAAAATATCAGCAACCACAATTGGCTTAATATTTCTCTCTCTCCATTTCTGTTCTCTCTCTCACAAACCATCTCCATACTCTTCACAATATCTCAATTCAACAATGCACAATCTAACTTACCTAATTTAGTTATACTCCGTTTGTTTCATATATGACTCATATTTTACAAACAATAATTTTTAACTTATAGTGAATTATATGAAGGAAAACTTTTTTAAAAAATTACTTATTTTATTTGTTGATTTATTTCATTCAAACGCATTTAATTTTATTCATAAAACTGAAATCTGTAATCAAATAATCAAAAAAATAAATTAAAATATGAACTTATGGGAAAACAAATAAATTAAAATATTATGACTGTGAGCAAACGGGATTGGGTCTTTGTATATATGATTATAATAATTCGTAATTGTTGGAATGGAAACTTATAACGGCCCGGTCCCGGCCGGACTTATGTCACCGCTGCAATAAATAGCTGGTTACCTTAAGCCCAAGGCACTCAATTGTCATTTCAACATTAATAGTGCTTATGTTTATCTCTATAATATTCTAAATTATTCAATTTTCTCGTCCTTTTGTTTTATTCTTGTGAATCATTGTCCAAAATTCTTGTAATTCGATGGTATTATTCTATATTGTAATAAAAGGATATGTTTGTTTATAGTATCTTTCAGTGGATTGGGGGTTCAAATCTCAATTAAACACATTCATTAAAAGAATTACGAGTTTCAAACATGCACGTTGAACTGTGTAATGCTTGCAAAAATTCAATATAATATTCCTTCCGGTTCAGCTAACTTGTCACACTTTTCATTTTGATTCGTCCCATTTAACTTTTCGCACCCTTAAAAAGGAAATTTATCTCACAATCTTCACCCTCAAAATCTCCACACTTAATCTCCACCTTTAAAAAAGTCAAAGAAAAAACAAAATCTATTTTTTCTTAACATCCGGCCCGGTCAACTGTGACAAGTTAACTGGGACGGAGGTAGTATCTTTTTTTATCTTTTCTTTTTTCAATATATAGAACAAAAGAAAAAAATTCTCTCGAGATGACTCGAATACGAATCATTGATCTAAATAGTGGATACTCTTACTACATGAGCTAGCTGACTTTGTCTTGGATTAGGATTACTTGATATACTCCCTTTATTTCTTTTACATTGTCGTTCTAGAATGAAGTGGATGAATTATGGACCTACTGGATTGACAAATATATGCATCAGTAATCCTCTATCTCTCTCATTAATTCGTAATATCATATTCTCAATAGGTAGTTGCCTCCTCTCTCTCTCTCTTTGATAAGGTAGTTGATGTGATCAGAAGATAGTAATTGTTGATATGTTGCTTCAAATAATTTAATTAAAATAAGAGTGCAATTATATTCTTTTAGTGGAATAAAATATAATAAATAAATTATATGATACGTCAAGAGTTGACCGGATTATAATTAATTTATTGGAGCTCATTTTAAATGGACCAAGTCCCTCTAGTGGCTCCATATAGAATGTTATAAATTATAAAGATTCTAATTTTAGAATTGAAATAGAAACATAATATGAAAAAATAGTGAAAATATCTAGAACGATAATTAATTAAGAAAATCTTTAATGACTTGAAAACCATAATCAAAATGACACGTAGGGAGTAGTATATAGTAGCTCATTGAATTATGTATATGTAATATATTTTTTTAATAATGATTGAATTATATATTATGATTGAGTCAGAGTATTAGAACTAAAAGTTTCAATATTGGTAGCAGACATTGCATGTGAGTTCATTGTTCCTAAGAAATTATAGAATTGAATTTGGGCTGTAACTGTAACCAAAAGGAATTAGTTTTTTTGGCTGAACATTCATGCAGAAGGTCTTTATCTTTTGAATAAAGAGAAATTTTGGCTGCAAACTGCACCAAACTCATCCTGACATTTATGGGCATTTCCAAAATCAGTTATTTATCTGATAATTACTCTAATTTGGTCCTTCGTTAGTTGAAATTAAAATTATCATTAGATAATTATATGTACACCACACATGAATACATTTTTGAATAAATTTGTGACATCCGCGTGATTTGCATGTGCATGTGCAATTATTTGGTGAAAATTTAAAATTCTAGTTTGAAAAACAATCTAAGTTTAGAATTAAAAATTGGAGAAATTAAGATAAAAGGTGATATATTTTGAGGATTATCCATAAGTTAGAGGTGCAATTGTGGAGTAGAAAAGTGGAGACTGAATATGAGTTATAAGGTTGAATCATAAATGGTGATGCGCCCTTGTCATGAGGGCAATGTAACTCAATGCCTAAATTTCTTGATCGCGATATATTCAACAATTTCCAATTTTCCTCATTAAATCTTGATGTAGAAACAGATTTTCATATAATTTCAGTGAATTGGTTAGAAATTACATTTTGTCTGTGATAGATCGATTTCGAATGATTATGTTGAATTCAATATTTAGACATTAGGTAATTTTATAATACACCTCTTACTCTATACAAACTACTAAAAACAGCTTTTCACCTCTTATATATACTTGTTATCCAACTACTTCCTCAATTTCATCAAAATACTTCTACTTTCCATTTTCATCTGTTTCAGAAAATATTTTTTTATTAAATTTGTTTTAGACGTTCATACGAATATATTCATACTAAATAATTTATTAAAATAATTATATATAATTTTTTTAATTAATTATATTCAATAAGAGCATAAGTGAAAGAAAGGGGAGGAGTACCGTTAGTGCACAAAAATCTATTTATAAAATTATTTTTTAAGTTAAACTAACTATTAAATCAATGTTGACAGATCGCAAATTGAAAACTAATTTTTTAAATACTATGTTTAATATCTATATTTATTAAATATATAGCTAAGTGCAAAATTAATCTGAATTTATTTAACTTTTTAGGGTCTGAATATCTTTAACTTAAAGTGGAGTAAATCTTAAGAATCTACAAATTTAAACCTTAATTAAAGTTCGTAAATGAACTATTCTTTATTAATATTCGATATTATTTAAATTAATATAAATTGACAAATAAAATTTTTGAAATTCCACATTAAAATGTTAACTTTTTTTCTCTATTCTTTATTATTAAAGAAAGTTTAATTATGTTTAATTTGTTCTAAATCTGGTTTCCTCCTAATATCTCAATCTTGTCTCCTCCATCTCGATTATGGCCATTGGCCTTCCCATCAACTCTTTAATTTCCACCATATATATAAATTAACACCAATCACATTAATCAAGAAAACATAACAATTATTTATATTAATAAAAAATGTGATAGAAAAATATAATTTTTTGTTGGTTAATTTTTTGGGTTAAATTCGAGAGATTGATTTTATATTTGTTAGATTAATATAATATTTTTTAATATCATAGATTCAATTAATATAAATTTATTAAAATTAATATATATATATATATATATATATATATATTAAAAGTAATTAATTTTTCAGTTACATGTCAAATCTTAATGTATAATTAATTAGGGCAAAAATTTGTGTGCATATGATGCACCATAGGCTTATTGTACACCAACCCACATTGAGATCCGCGTGCGACCCGTTGCTGTTGACCCGACCCGTGCACGATTTTCATTTTTTTTTTTTTTCTTTCTTACAGTACACTTATTGTGTTCTCACAGTAGACTTATTATGTTCTTGTAGTATAGTAATTTTGTGTTTAGAGTAGACTTATTGTGTTTTTCAGTAGACTTATCGTGTTCTTGTAACATAATTATTGTGTTCAGAGTAGATTTACTGTGTTCTTACAGTAGACTTATTGTGTTCTTGTAGTATAATAATTTTGTGTTTAGAGTCTTATAGTATAGTAATTTTGTGTTTAGAGTAGACTTATTGTGTTCTTCAGTAGACTTATCGTGTTCTTGCAGTATAATTATTTTGTGTTTAGAGTAGACTTATTGTGTTCTTATAGTAGACTTGTGTTCTTACAGTAGACTTATTGTGTTCTTCCAGTAGAAACTTTTTTAAAAAAAGACGCGACCCGCGCGCTGACCCAGTTCGCAGACGCGAATTTTTTATAAATTATATTTCAGCGATTCTTTGGAGTCCATGTGTTAAATTGTAGTGATGTACAATAAGTCTATTATACATCTCATGCACACAAGTGTTACTCATTAATTAGAGTTATCAATATATAGCGAATGGCAAAAACTTGGGTGCATATGATGCACAATAATGCTTACAACCAAATTCAAATTTGTGCGCGGGTCGCGCGTGACCGCATGACTTTTTTTTTTTATTTTTTTTTTGTGTTCTTACACTAAACTTATTGAGTTCTTACAGTAGACTTATTATGTTCTTGTAGTATAGTAATTTTGTGTTTAGAGTAGACTTACCGTGTTCTTGCAGTATAGGTATTTTGTGTTTAGAGTAGACTTATTGTGTTCTTACAGTAGATTTATTGTGTTTTTGCAGTATAATTTTTTTTTAAAAAAGGCGTGACCGGCGCGCTGACCCAATTTGCGGACGCGAATTTTTTATAAATTGTATTTCAGCGATTTTTTGGAGTCCATGTGTTAAATTGTAGTGATGTACAATAAGCCTATTGTACATCACATGCACACAACTGTTACTCATAACGAAATCACACATTTCATTTTTTCTGTATGTTGTTATATATTGGAAAAAAAAATTCTTTTCCTTTTTTTTTTTTTTTTTTTTTTGGAAAATTTGCTAGAAAAATAATGATATGTCTGTAAAACTCCCCTCATGTAGTAGACGGATTATTGGTGTGCTTTGCATAGATGATAAAAATGCCGCATCTATTAATTATTATATGTTACTAGAAAATCTTCTTTTCCAACTTCTTACTACATTTATTATTTATGTTCATAATTTGATTATAGTTTCTCATATTAATCATCTTTTTCATGATTTTTAGTTTGACACTTGAGTGAATATGTTAAAAGATAAATCATATTAGAAAAATGCAACTTATATTGATTATTCCTTGAGTTAGACTTTGGTATTTAATGTAGAGAAAACTATACATTTTATATTGTGACTGACTGAAAATAAAATTAATAATCAAATAAATATACTTTATTTTTTTATTTACGTTTCTTTAAATTTACAATATCAGATATTTCTTTTGTTAGCTTAATTGTGATATATTTTTTTATAAAACAAAAATGTGAGATTAATCAAGAAAAAGAAGAATTATGGACAAAATAAAAGAAATTGGCGTGTGTTACACATCGCCCCATATGTGGCAAAGTAATTCTCGGCAGCTGTCCCGAAGACGATTGAAATTGACAGTGTAAATTGATTTATTTATTTATTTAGGAAAACTTTTTCATTCTTAAAAACGTAATATATTTTTTTAGTCCATTTCAAAATTTCTAAGATTAGTCTTCTTTTCACGATCTTTGATTAGATCTCATCTTGCATATATTAAAATTAAGTATTATATTAGAAAAATATAACTTTTTTCTTATATATGATTATTTGTATGTTAGACGTAAGTATTTATTGTGACTAACAATTTGTATTATGTTTGGTAAATAAATTAGTAACACCTTGATAATCAAATATATATCAAGTATTGCTTAATTTTGACATAAACAACTTTTATTAGCTCAACCGTTACATGTTTTGATGTTTAAAATCATTACAAAAAGTGATATTATTCAAGAAAAAATATATTTTCTTGAGAAAATAAGGTTATTAGTTCACTTTACTTTCTAGTATCTAAATATTTTTGGATTGTTTGAAATATTATGTTAAAAATAAATTAGAAAAAATATCACGAATCGAGTTTACATTAATATCGATTGAAGATAGTGAAATTAGTCAAGTGGTTTGTTTTTTTTAGAGCAAGTGGTTTGTTACTCAATTTGTTTTTTTTTTCTTTGTCTTATTTTAGTTTTCCACCAAATAACTATGTCGACGCAAAATGCATCTTTTAATCCTTCAATTATCCATGAATATCTGTTAAGGTCTCTCACGTATCCAAAAAGATTTCATACCACAGTTCTAAAAATATTTATAAACCATGTTTAGGCACTGAAAATATTTGTTCTAAAAATATTTGTTAAGGTCTTGTTGAAAAGTGACAGTTTTGTGTAGTTTAGGCACTGAAGTATCATTGAAAATATCCTTTGTATCATATGTTTAGGGTGTGATATACCTTTGGTCGGAAAAGTCACCGACGGATGGCAAATGATAATTTCATGTTGTTCAGGCACATAATTGATAGTAAAAAAAGGTTAGGAACTAAATTGATAATTTGGTCATACGTTAGGCTGGAAATTTTTTTAACCCTTAATTTAAATGGTACTCCCTCCGTCCCACATTTTCTTGCACACTTTTCGTTTTCGTCCGTCCCAAAACGAACTTGCACACTCCTTAAAAGGAAAGTTATAACACAATTTGCACCCTCAAAATCTCAACCATCAATCTCCACCCTCAATCAACCTTTGAAAAGTCAACAAAATCTCAAAAAACAACTTTTCTTAATACTTGTGTCAACCTACTCTATGCAAGATAAGGTGGGACAGAGGAAGTATTTGAATACCATGATTTGATACTATTTATTCTGTTACTTTAATGGAACTATCTCATAATTTATAATTCTTATTATATACCCATTACTATATTTACGAATCGTGCATCACAGGGGTATATTACTATTGTGTGTGTGTTTGTGTGTGTGTGTGTATATATATATATATATATAAAATTACATATGCGCTAAAAGAGTGATATTTATGTAATTGTAAATTTCGGGCCTAAATTTTTTTAATTATTATTTGGTAAGCTGTACTCAAATTAGGTAAGGTTCATACGTTTTACAATTTTTAATATATAAATATACTTTTTATTTCTAATTCATTGTCGATGTCACGATCTTTAATCTAACATTCATTTCACATATATTGGATTTAGAATTTTCATAGTTAGTTGGTTAAGTTTTTTATTTAGATTGTAGATTGGACTATAATATTAAGTTTGTGCTACAACTAAACATTACTTATATAATTTTCTTTAAAATATTTTTTTTTCTTGAAAAATTACAAAAGTTCATTTTTTTTATTTGACATGAATTTTATAAATCTTATTTATTCAAGTACATGGGGGAGAAAAATATTGACTCAATATTTGAATTCTTACTTTATTACATTAAAGTCAAAATTTAATATGCACTTTGATAATCAGTTTATTAATTACTGAATTTGCTAATATTTATTTTTTTTAACAATTTATTGCTTAAATAGTTTTTATTACCTATTCATATTTCTATATAAAATATTTGTTAATAATATTTTACTTATTTATTTTACTAAAAGCACAACAAATCAATTTATTTTATTTGATATGAATTTTTTAAAATTTTCTTCATTTTTTACGTCAAGAGAAAAATTATTTTTTATATAATTAATAATTTATTAAATTAGAAGAAAATATTAGTATTTATTACTAATCAGCTTGATTATTAAATTTACTGATATTTATTTATTATAGCAATAATTTTGTTAGTCAATCACGAGATTACGACTTTTTCTCATATGTATATTTATATATGATAATTAATCTTGAATTTTTCTTATTATTCGTTCATATTTTTTCATATAATATATTATTTTTATAAAAAAAAAAAAAAAACACCTTGCAACCTTAACTATATGATTTTATACGCATTGCAATCTAAAATTCTTGTTGAAAAAATTAACTCACTTGAACTACATGAATTTTTTAGAATTTACAACTTAAACAATACTTTGTCATATTAATCAACCTCAACTATGTCGATTGTTAAAATGTTACAACCTAAATCATTCTTTTTACATGAATCCATTTGTATGTTTAAATAAATATCATAGTTATAATAAAAATATAAAAAAATTCTAAATAAGTTTCAAAATATATATGAAAATATTGAGTATAGTGACTCATACGTTTTTTTTTTTTTTTTTTCAACTACTGAGTAACTTTTGAATTTTAATCCGTTAATATCAAGATTTATTTAAAATCTAATTTTTTTAGTATATTTCAAATCACCAAGTAGATTATAAAAACTTAAAATGATTTTTTTTTTTTTTTTAAAGTTGAATAGTTATAGGTAGTGATAAAGCGCAATCCGGTGATCCAAGGAACCCGAAGTAAAGTCCAATTCGCAACGTAACCCAATACAAGAAAATTAAAGAACACAAGATGTACGTGGTTCGATCCGGAGATCTACGTCCAGGGGCGTAAATAATCACCTGTCGGGGTGTTTTTCACTATCTTCCTTTCAATCTTACACGTTGCAGTTTAGGAGTACAAAGTGCGAACCCTAAATCTGAGTAAAATTCTGCTATTTATACTACTCAATTCAAACCCCAACTAAATCCTTACAATTACGCCCACCAAATCTGCATGGGAGTTGGAAGGAGATCATGGGGATGTCACTTTCCAAATATGCCGCAATTGGGCTGTTCCAGGCTCATGCACGCTTCTGGGCCGACTTGGTTACTTGGCTCGTTCTTCTGGGCTCAGTTGCTCCGGGTCGGGTTGATCCGACCCGAAGTTACTGGGCCATACCTATCAGATGCCCACCCACCAGCCCGAGCGAGGTAGGAGCTGCGGTTATAAGTAGGGCAAGGTGTAACAGGTGCCGATGTTGACCGATGCAATGACGTGGCGAGCAAGGAGGGATGCTGTCTTTGTCGAACCAAAGTATCCCCTGGGGTCCGAGGATCGACCGGAGCCGAGATGATGCACTCCCGGAGTGATGGACTCCGCAAAGACCAAACTTGACCGAACTGAAGTACCCCGAGGTCATGGGATCGACTTGAGCCGTACGGAAGTATCCCCGGGGTGATGGGGTTGACTGGGGCCGAACTAGAGTACCCCCGGGGTAATAAGGTTTAGCGAGATCGAACGGGAATTTGCCCGAGGTGAAGGGAAAACTGGAGTGAGACCCAAAACTTCCTGGGGAAGAATGAGGTTGATGTGATTGGCGGCGCCATTATTAGGAAAAGGGATGTGAAGTGACGCGTTTGAGAATTCCAAGAAGCGTGTCTCCTACGCGCCTTGGTAACTGTAACGCGCGTGACCACCAAGCGCGAATCTGAGACGCGAAATTTGAAAAGGCCAAATCTGAGTCGTTGATGCAGGAGTATATATAGAGAATGTTTGCACAGTAAACTTCATCTTTCTCATTTGCGATTTGCAAGATACAGAGAGCGGGAAAAAAGGAGATTGATCTGTGTCATTTGTGAGCCACCTCAAATCAATAACCAAGTAAGTATGTCTTCCTCATCGTCTTCATCTTCAATTAGGGAGGTAGGTACCGATGAAGCCCTATTAAATGTACCACCCATACACTTTATTATTCCAGAAAAAAGAGTGATTAGGATGGTATATAGGGCAGACAGTATGGAATCCGGCACCCGGACCGTAGGGTTTAGCGAGTGTCTGGAGGAGGATTTTGAGGTGTCCGTGGAGGCACTGCGGATGACGCGGGTGCAAATAGAAAATCTGATTCCAACTTTTTACTTCCCGTTTAACGTAGAGTACATAGTGCCGGAGCCTAATGACCGAGCCTGTTGCCCGCCGAAGGGCTTCATAAGTGTGTATATAGACCATCTGAGAATAGAAATAAGATTCCCCCTTTGGGACTTCGTTAGACAGCTGCTGAGTTATTACAACATCGCCCTGAGTCAATTAGCGCCCAATGCCGTGAGGCACGTTGTCGGGTTTACAGTGGTATGTAAAAATGCCGGGGTAGAACTAAACGTAGAGTTGTTTAGGTCTTTCTTCCAACTGAAGGCCTTCGGGAAATCGAAGGGTTGGTACTCTTTTAGCCCCCGGGCCCGAGGTGGGTTTAAGGTGCAAAACCTGAGCAAGGTGGAGGGGTGGAAGGAGAAATTTATTTATGTGAAGACTGACGTGGTCCTCCTGAGGTGGAGGAGGGAGGAGGTATTAGATAATGCCCCAGTGGCGGAGCCGGAGGTTGTAAGACAATTCCGTACTGTAGGTACGTTCAAGACCCTCTGCACCGAGGAGGAGCTAGAGGAGGCAGGGTTAAGCCCGTACTACTCGGGCGGAGCAGAGGGGGTTTCCACCCGGGGGCAGGAATCAGAAGCCGGGGCAGCCGAGGAGGGTAGGAACCTTTAAGAATTGCGTAACATACTGCAATGTGCAAGGGATTAACCACAAATCTCTTTTGCAGTAGGACGCTACGGAAAGGAGGCTACGGGAAGCCCCGTGGTGCCCGCGCCGTCAAAGAAGAAAGGAGCGGCAACTGAAGTAGCCCCTAGAAGTAGGGCGTCGCCTAGTCCGAGGCCGTCAACAGGGACGGAGGAGGATGTTGTGGTGGTAGGGGCGACCCCGAGATCAAAGAGGAGGTCGGAATCATCTGTGACTCCACCGGGGACGGCCAAAAGACTCCGCACGGAGCCGAGCCCCGAGGTAAAGCATGTATAACCCTTTGCCGGAGTGAAAGACTGCGGTTGAAGCTCGTTTTATGTTTCTGATGTTTGTTTTTTGGTTTGGTGTTTTAAGGGGCAAGGGCCCATAAGTGTGTTGGGCCTGGAAGGGCCGGATGCCGAAGAGCTTCTGCGGCTGGCGCAGGTGATCATGGATCTCGGTGGTAGGAGTGAGAGAGAGGCCAAGGAAGGGCTGGCCGAGGCTGTGAGGGAGCTGCGCGCTCGTAATGACAGGTTAACGCATGATCTGTCTGAGGCGCGCAAGAGAGCTGCCTTGGTGGAGAAAGAAGTGGCGCGATTGCGCGAGGTGGAGGCAGAGGTCGGGGCTCTCCGTGGCGAAACAGCGAATTTGCGGGCGGAGATGAAGGCCAAGGAAGCGGCTGTAGTGGATGGTCAGGGGGCGATGTTGAAAGCATTTGCCGAGAAGCTGTTTCAAACGAGCACCTTTCTCGACTATCAGACCAACTTCGTCGCAGTCGGTGACACGGCCACACGATCAGTGCTGCTGGAGAAAATCAAGGAAATCTATCCGAACGTGGATGTCTATCGTCCAGAGTTCGGATACGATTTCAACGCCATGGGTTCCGTGGAAGAGGCGTATTACACTGCACTGGCCCGTGTCCCGGAGTGGCCCTTGGTGAAGGCACTGGCAGAGAAGAAGAAGATCCTAAGTGCCGAGGAGATCACGGCCTGCGATGCGGACCAAGATCAAGAGTTCTTGGCCTCTCGCCGTGGTGAATTCATCCCGGAGCCCCGAGACAAAGATCCACCTCCGCGCATGGAGATCACCGCGGAGGCAGCGAGAGGTGACGCGGGGGTGATCTGAGAGTTGCCGGAAGGAGAGCACGAGGTCGAGGTGGAGGTGCCAAAGGAAGCTGAAGGAGGCCAAGAGGGGGAGTTCAGTCGTTCCCCGCAATTTTGATGATTCGATATATGATAGACGATAGGAACAACTTGTAACTTTGTTGTAATGACCGCAGACGATGTATGCTCTTTTTTTGTTTTGAATATGAAGTCGATTTTTGTCCATACTGTTGAGTTATTGCTTTGTGATGATTTGAGTGTGTTCTGTAGTACTGATTGTGTGCTGCGATCAGGAGGATACCGAGGAGCTTCACCATACAATAAAGAAACTCATGCAGTCTTTAGACTGGTTCCGCGGAGAGAAGGATAACCTGCAAAAACAAGTGGTTCCTCGGTTGGAGAGGAGGGTGGCCATAGCGGAGAGAAGGGCCAAAGAGGCCGAGGAAGCAAGGGCCAAGGCCGCGGAAAAGGCGAGAGACCGGGAGCTGAAATACTTATCGACAGTCGCCCAACTAGACCGCGTCATCATCCACCAAAGGGAGTATGAGCGAATACTGATGGAGTACGGCCTGCTAACTTTCGAGGAGGTCGAGAAGCGGATAACCGAGATTTAGGGCGAAATCTCATCGCTGATGACGGCCGGACATGCTGACTCCTCCGAGCTTGTAAGAAAGCGGGAAGTACTGGAGTTACTCCTTAATATGTACGAAGGATTGAGAGGCCGCGGCAGGTGGCGGCACATGGCAGAAGAATATATTGCAAGCTCTAGCCGGGGCCAGGAGATCGCGAAAGCTCCACGGAGGAGTAAAAAGGGGGCGGCGGGGAAAGGCAAAGGGATCGTAATCCAAGAGCCGACCCTGGTGGCCGTTGTGGAGGAGGCCCCAGTAGCTGTTGCGGAGGAGGAGGTTGAGAAGCTAGCCGAGGAGATCGAGGTGATGGACCCCGCAGAATGGGATCCCATGGAATGGGCTAAGACTCCGAGACCAGCGCCTCCACCTAGTCCTCGGGGCAGAGCAAGGAGCGACGTTCCAAGGCCAGCGCCAAGAGTGAGTCCTCGGCGCAAAGGAAGTCAAAGCAGGGAAAGAGCAGGAGCTCAAAGCCGAGGAGCCTCTAGATCCCGGAGGACGCGGAGAAGCCCCCGGGACGGATCTCAACGCCGGAGCGCAGAGTATTGTCTCGGAGGCCGAAAATAATGTTTAATTGTTGTAGTAATGTATGCATATATGTAAAGAACTCCTTGTGGGAAGTAAAATGGAAGAAATGTTTTGATATGTTTTGATAAGTACGTTAAATAAAAGTGATTAACTTTTGATCAGGATGCAACTGCAATATCTTCAAATTATTTTGACATGTCATTACAAAATTAATGAGGTATTTAGTACTCGGGAGTACAATATGTAAGTAAGGCCTGGTAGAGAAACAAGGCAGAAAATCTCCCCGGACGGATCGGGCGGGAGTTAATGATTTTTCCGGACGGATCGGGCGAGAGTGAAGGGCCTCTCCGGTTAAATGGACGAGAGGGAATATAGGTCCGGGGACTAAATGTTGATCTCTCCGGACGGATCAGGCGAGAGATCAATGTGTCCGGAGACAGACAATAATGAGCCTAGGCTAGGGCGTCCCCGCAGCGTAGAGAAAAGTACAGCAAGATTCGTAAAGTGAAAACTTTATTCAAAGTAATTGTCGGAACAATTGAAAAATACAAAGAGATTCATAAACAAGAAGAATTTATAGTACGGAAACGAAATAGCGTACAAGGAATGTAAAGGTAGAAAAGATACTTGGCCATTGGTAATCATAGATGCGCCTCAGATTGGTAACATGCCATGTTCGGGGAATCGGCGTACCATTTAGATGTGCTAATTGATAGCACCCGGAGTCATGCGCGGCAATGACACGGTAAGGTCTTTCCCAGGCGGCATGCAGTTTACCCTTGGGGGCAGCCTTGCTGGCAGAGTTTAGCCGGAGTACTAGGTCTCCGACGTTAAACTGAGTACCCTTAACCCGAAGGTTGTGATACTGAGCTGCGCGTTGCTTACATTTAGCTTGCAGAATGAAAGATTGATCGCGGCGATGTTCGAGCTCATCCAAGTTAGCACGGAGTGCATCGTTGTTAGCCTCGGGATCCAGAGTAACGAGGCGGGGACTGGGTACCCCTACCTCTGCAGGGATGACAGCCTCGGAGGCACAGGTGAGGCTGTATGGGGTTTCTCCGGTTGATGTGTGCGGCGCGGTACGGTAGGCCCAAAGAACCTGCGGAAGATTGCCCAGAGACCTTTAGCTTGATATAAGTGTTTCTTTAAACCAGTAAGCAGTGTGCGATTGGTGACTTCGACCTGACCATTGGCTTGAGGATGAGCGACCGAGGTGAAAATTTGTTTGATGTGCAACTCCTCGCACCAGGATCGGAAGGGGTCATTGGCGAACTGTTTGCCATTGTCTGAGATAATGGCGCTCGGGATGCCGAAGCGACATATGATGTTTCGCCAAACAAACTTCAAGATGTTCTGACCGGTGATAGCAGTGAGGGGCTCGGCTTCAACCCATTTGGTGAAGTAATCAACGGCAACCACAAGAAATTTTAGTCCTCCCGGAGCGACTGGAAATGGCCCACAATATCAATTCCCCACTGGATAAATGGCCAGGCACTTTGTATGCCAGTGAGCTGAGTTTGTGGTAAATGCTTCACTCGAGAGTGTCGCTGACACTTGTCGCACTTTGTCACTAAGTTATGGGCATCATTAAACAACGTGGGCCAGTAGTATCCCCGCCGAAGAACTTTCTTGGCCAACGTCCACGAGCCAATATGGCTGGCACAGGCCCCCTCGTGAAATTCACGGAGAACATGGTCAGCCTGTACTGGGTCAAGGCAACGAAGACTCGGTTGTAAGTATGACTGACGGTACAAGATCCCATCGTGGAGTGCATACTTAGGTGCCTTAAGAACTATCCACCGAGCTTGTAATTTATCACCTGGCAGCGTACCATCCCGGAGATAATGGACGATCGGAGTCATCCAATTGGGACTGTTCTCAGTCAATACGGAAACGATGGCCTCATGAATGGAAGGATGAAGTGCATCTTCGACGATGATGTCCGGAGACATTTTAGTAGGGACCGCGGAGGCCATTTTGCTAAGGACATCAGCTTGAACATTTTCTTTGCGAGGCACCTGCTGGATATCGACCGAAGCAAAAGTTGACAAGAGCTTAAGTGTCAAAGCGAGGTACCTTTTCAATGTGCCATCTTTGGCTGCATAGGTGCCATTAATTTGACAAGAGACCACCTCGGAGTCCGTGAAAAGCTGGAGATGTGAGGCTGCAAAGGACTGAGCGAGCCGGAGCCCAGCAAGAACTGCCTCATATTCCGCTTCATTGTTAGTCACCTTGAACTTAAATCGCAAGACATATTTGACTTCAATGCCATCGAGGCCAATGAGAAGGACCCCGGCGCCCCTGCCTCGGGTCGCAGAGGCACCATCCACGTATAATTGCCACTTGCAGGCTTTAGCTTCGAGATCGGCGTGGTTAGGATATGCAGTCGAACCGGGGTCAACAAATGGTGCCTCAACCAAAAAATCCGCGAGGGCTTGACCTTTGATGGCTCGGCGAGGTAAAAATTGAATATCATATTTCCCTAGTTCGATGGCCCACTTAGCCAGGCGCTCTGACACATCGGGCTTAACGAGAATTTGGCGAATGGGGTAATTAGTGAGAACCCTGATGCCACGTCCTTGGAAATAAGGGCGCAGACGGCGGGCCGCCATGACGAGAGCCAATACTGTTTTTTCTAACACAGAGTACCGGGTTTCCGCCCCTTGGAGTGCTCGGCTCACGAAATACACGGGTTGCTGACTCCCATGATCCTCGCGGACGAGGGCCGCTCTAATTGCTTCCTCGGCAAATGCTAAATGTTAGTGATTTCAATTCCCAAACACACAGCTAAACAGAATCTAGAAATCGCACAAAGATCAATCTGAAAACACACACTTAGTTCGGCCAGAGTTGTGACCGAACACGACTTGCGCAGAACAGGAAATATAAATGAATCACACGCAAGTTTTACGTGGTTCGTTCAAGATGAACTACATCCACGGAGGCAAGGCACACCCCAATCCACTAAGAAATCCAATCAATTACAGAGAATACACTCAAGAAACAAAATGCCCAATTCTGGAACAAATTAGGGCAGAAAACCGTTCCCTCTCAAATACTCTCTCTAATCTAAGAAACTGGAAAATTGCTCGACGTAGTGTTGTTCTCCTTGATGAGAGCTTTACAATGATATAAGAATTGAAGCTCGAATGTAACCGTACAGAAAGTTCTAACTGAATCAAGTGGAGCTCAGCTACCGGACAAAAGTGACGGTTTTCTTCGTCACAAATCCTGAAACTAACTCGTCACAATCAGCGGTTATCCTCAACTGCCACGAACCCGGCTCACTCTGATCAGCTTTGCTTCTTGATGCTCAAACCCGGTCCAAACCTCCGGTTCTTCACCTCCTGAACCCGGTTCCACATTCCTAACACACCATATAACCAAGTATAGCTCACTTGATGAGATTGAACACTACCTCACAAATCTCCACCTCAATGAATCAAGTGTTCCTCTTAATGCCTCACCACTGCCTGTCTGTTATTGCTCTTCATGACATTGCTCAAGCTGCAGCAAGCTCGAGCAATGCTCCACTTTGTTTCCAGGTACACCCTTTGTAAGAAAATCAGCAGGATTATGCAATGTGTGTACCTTCTTCACCTCCACAGAACCAGAATCAATGATATCTCTAGCAAAATGTAACCTAACATCAATGTGTTTTGACATTTCATGAAATGCTTGATGTTTCACAAGGTGTAGAGCACTTTGATTATCACAGTAGATTGCCACACACTTCTGCTTGATATCCAAATCTCTCAGAACCCCTTTCAGCTAGATTGCCTCTTTGATAGCTTCAGTTAGGGAGATATATCTGCTTCTGTAGTTGATAGTGCCACAACTGATTGTTGTACACTCCTCCAGCTGATGGCTATTCCAAATAAGGTAAACACAAATCCAGAAATGGATTTCCTTGTGTCTATGTTTGCTGCAAAATCAGAATCAGCAAACCCCTCCAATGCAACAGTACTTCCATCCACTCTTTTTTCAAACTTCAGTGACAAATTCACTGATCCTTTCAAATACCTCATCACATGTTTCAAAGCTTCCCAATGCTCAACTCCTGGATTTGACATGAACCTACTTACTAAAGATACAGCATATGCCAAGTCAGGCCTGCTACAAATCATTCCATACATAAGACTTCCAACTCCACATGCATAAGGAATATTGTTCATATGTATGATTTCCTCTTCAGTCTTTGGACATTGTTCCTTGGAAAGTTTCTTCTGTAGATTAACTGGAGTGGAGAGAGGTTTGGCTTCATGCATATGAAACCTCTCCAATACTTTCTGTAGATATTGCCTCTGAGATAACCAAAGCACTCCAGCTTCTCTGTTTCTTAGAATGTTCATGCCCAAAATCTTCTTGGCTTCTCCCAGATCTTTCATGTCAAATTCAGCATTAAGTCTATCCTTCAACCATTGTACCCTCTTCTTGTTCCTGCTGGCAATTAGCATGTCATCCACATACAATAGAAGGAAAACTTTATCTTGCTTTGAACCTTTGTTGAAGTAAACACAACTGTCATAAAGACTTCTTACAAAGCCAACACTGATCATGAAGTCATTGAACCTCTTGTTCCACTGTCTTGGACTTTGTTTAAGTCCATATAGTGACTTCTTCAGTAAACATACTTTGTCTTCTTTCCCAGGAACAACAAAGCCTTCTGGCTGTTTCATATATATCTCCTCATTGAGTTCTCCATGTAAGAAAGCTGTCTTTACATCCAGTTGTTGTAATTCCATGTCCTCTTGTGTGACTTTTGATTAAAGCAACCTGATTGAGCAATGCTTTACCACTGGAGAGAAAACCTCATTAAAATCAATCCCTTCTCTTTGTGTAAAGCCCCTAGCCACCAATCTTGCTTTAAACCTCACTTGTTTGGATCCTGCTGTCTCTAGTTTCTTCTTGTATATCCATTTAGAGCTTACTAGTTTCTGACCTTTTGGTTTATCCACCATTATCCAGGTCTTATTCTTTTCCAGGGACTCCATCTCTTCAGTCATTGCCTGTATCCAGTGTTCACCTTCTTCACAGTCTAGTGCTTCTTTAAAACTACTAGGCTCTTGTGATTCCAGGTCTTCAGCAACACTCAAGGCATAATAAACACTCCCTGCTTGACCATAGAAATCAGGTTTGTTGATTGTTCTTCTAGGCCTGTCCCTTCCAATGCTGTATTCTCTGACATTTTGTGAAGGTCCAGTTTGTTCTTCTTCTTCAGATGATGAATCACTATCTTGTAGATTTTCTTGTGGTTGAGGTGTGTGATTATCTTCAGCAGGATGCTCCACCTGAATTGATATCTCCTCTGTCTCTGTAGCACCATCAAATTCTTCCTTAGAGCCTGTAGAAGAGTAAGCCATCAAATTCTCATTAAACTTTACATCTCTACTTGTGATTATCTTCTGATTTCCCTTTTCTAAGCACCACAATCTGTAGCCCTTTATTCCATCCGGATATCCAAGAAATACACATCTTAGAGCCCTTGCATCTAGCTTGTTTTGCTTGACATGGACAAAAGCAAGACACCCAAACACCCTTAACCCTTCATAACTTGGTTTCTGTCCACTCCACACATCTTCAGGTGTTTTGAACCCAATCACTGATGAGGGTGACCTGTTAATGAGATAACATGCTCTAGCAATGGTTTCTCCCCAAAATACCTTTGGTAACCCAGCATCCAACAGCATACACCTCACTCTTTCAAGGAGAGTCCTGTTAAGTCTCTCAGCAACTCCATTCTGTTGAGGATTCATTGGAACAGTCCTGTGTCTCTTGATTCCTCTTTCTTCACAGAAGTTTGTAAATCCAGTAGAGAGATATTCCAGTCCATTATCAGTCCTAAGGTGCTTCAGCTTCTTCCCTTTGACATTTTCCAGTTGAATCAACCAAGTTTTGAACTTATGAAAAGCATCACTCTTGTTCTTCATCAACATGATCCACACCTTTCTGCTGTAATCATCAATTAAGGACATGAAATACCTTGCACCACCATGAGATTCTGTTCTTGCAGGACCCCATATGTCAGAGTGAACATAATCTAGTGGCTCTTGAGTTGTGTGAACACCCTTTCCATAGGGCAGCTTCTTGGATTTTCCCAAAGCACACTGATCACAGAACTCCAGTTCTTGATTTCCCATATTTCCAATTACTCCACTTCTTGACAGTTCCTTCAATCCTTTCTCTCCTATGTGTCCAAGTCTCTTGTGCCATTTAGCAAGCTCAGAACTGCTAAAGACCATATCCACACTTCCAACAACAGGTGAACCAATCAAGATAAACAATCCATTATGTTGTCTACCTTTTATCACCAATTTCCCATGTTTTGTGATATGCAAGAATCCATCTATAGAGCTAAACTGACACCCACTAGTTACTAAAGAACCGAGAGATAAAAGATTTCTTTTAAGGCCAGGAACATATCTTACATTTGAGATGACTCTGACCACACCATCAAACATCCTTATGCTCACTGATCCAACTCCTTTGACCTTGCATGATTGGTCATTTCCCAGGAGAACATTTCCACCATCTTCTCTCTTCAGTTCATCAAACCATGACTGGTGTGGACACATATGAAAAGAACAGCCTGTGTCCAAGACCCATTCCTTTACCATTCTTGATTCAGTAACGTTTAATACCTCTGGAGGATCTTCTTGATGATCAATAGCAGCAGCTTCTGCCCCTTGATTTCCACCTTTCTTATTTCTCTTAGGACAGTCCTTCTTCAAGTGACCTAGCTGCTTGCACTTGAAGCATTTCCTCTTCTCAACCCAGTCATTCCCCTTCTTAGGATTAGAATCCCCTGACTTTGGATCCTTAGCATTCTGTCCCTTCTTGCCTTGCCAAGGTTTCTTAAATTTGACATTCAAACCTTCTCCAGATTGCGCCATGCCTTTATCCCCTTGAGTCTGGAAGCATTTGGACCTCAGAGCCTTCACTATTCCATCATAAGATAGCTGCTCATCTCTCCCATACATCAAGGCATCCTTAAAGCTTTCCATGGATTTTGGAAGAATGTTTAACACCATTAATGCCTTGTCATCCTCCTCCAATTTCATATCCAGATCTTCCAATTCTTCAATCATCTTAATGAACTCATCAAGTTGATCAGAAATTACCTTGTCTTCAGTGATCTTGAAGGCCAACATCTTCTGCTTCAAGAACAGCTTGTTGGAAACTGACTTTGATTGATACAGTTCTTCCAATCTCCTCCATGCTTCTGAGGAACTCTTGCATCTTGAGACCTCCCTCAACGGTTTATCACCCAAACATAGGAAGATAAGACTTAGGGCCTTCTTATCCACTGATGCAAACTTGGATTTCTCAGTTTCTTCCCATGAATCCAGAGGTATCAATGCAAGATCAAGGCTATTGTGAACCAATACTGCATTCATCTTGATCTTCCACAATGTGAAATCATTCCTTCCTGTGAACTTCTCAAAATCCATCTTCATACCAGCCATTCCTTCCCTTCTTCAAGCTGTGAGAGTTGATTTCCCACAGACGGCGCCACTTGTTAGTGATTTCAACTCTGGCCGAACTAAGTGTGTGTTTTCAGATTGATCTTTGTGCGATTTCCAGATTCTGTTTAGCTGTGTGTTTGGGAGTTGAAATCACTAACACTAAATATACATAAAGGGGCTCTCCGGGGACAGGCGCGGACATAGTGGGCAACTGCTTGATGTGTTGCTTTAAAGCCTCAAAGGCCTCGGTGCACTGCGAAGTCCACTCAAATTTCTTTGCATGATGCAAAATTTTATAGAATGGAAGCTGACGCTCCGCGGCCTTAGACAGAAAACGATTTAAGCCCGCAAGACCACCGGTAAGGCGCTGAACCTCCTTCACCATCTTCGGCGGCTGCAAACCCAATACATCTCTAATCTTGGCCGAATTGGCCTGGAGACCGTGCTGTGAGACCACATATCCCAGAAAGTTTCCTGAGCCAACGCCGAAGGTACATTTTGCTGGATTGAGGCTAAGATTATAACGTCGCAACGTGCTTAACGTTTCAGCAATATCTTGTACACATGTGGTATGAGAGGAACTTTTAATAACAAGGTCGTCAACATATACCTCAACATTTCGACTGATTTGATCTCGGAAGACGTGGTCCATAAGGCGTTGGTAAGTGGCTCCCTCATTCTTGAGCCCAAAAGGCATTTTCTTGAAGGCAAAGCACCCGAAGTCAGTGATAAAGGCCGTTTTGAGAGCGTCACGGCGATCCATATGAATTTGATGGTATCCCTTGTATAAATCCAAAAAGCAAAGTGCCTTGTGCCCAGTAATGGCCTCAGCTTTTTGGTCGATGGAGGGCAGAGGATAACAATCCTTTGGACAGTGCTTATTGAGGTCAAAGAAATCGACGCACATTCTCCATGCCCCGCTAGACTTCGTCACCATCACGGGATTAGAAAGCCAGGAAGGATAGTGTACTTCAAACAGGATATCTGCATCTAGGAGCTGTTGTACTTCGGTTCGGATGGCTGCGTTCCTCTCCGGAGCAAATTTCCGCCGTTTTTGTTGTATGGGCTTCACGCTGGGATCAATGTTCAACTTGTGAGTAATGAAGTCCGGAGAGACCCCCGGCATATCCAAGGGATACCACGCGAAAACTTCAGAATATTCTCGCAAGGTCTGGATGATGGCATTATGTAACGATGGTGTGTCTACAGCGCCGACTATAACAGTCTACTCTGGCTTAGCCGGGTCGAGCGGCACCTTAACAGTGTTGTCTCCGAGTGATGCAGACGAATCCGAGGTGGGAGCCGAGGTGGCTACTTGAAACTGAGGCTTGGGGGGAACCTTTGTTGTCTTTTTAAGTGCTACGTACATGCACTCTTTAGAGACCTGCTAGTTGCCACGGATAGCCACCTCGCCATGGGGTGTTGGAAACTTCAGTGCGAGGTGGTATGTGGAGCAAACGGCCCTCGCCGGGGTGAGCCAGTCTCGGCCTAAAATCATGTTGTATGGAGATAGGGAATTGACCACTTAAAAATCAACGAAGATGGTTTTTATTGCTGGATAAGTTCCGAGCGAAGCAGGAAGGTTGATGACTCCTTTAGGTCAGACCTCACCCTGGGTGAAGGTCTGTAACGGCCCGGGGGCCGGTCGGAGTTGTTCACGAGGAATGCCCATCTATAACTATATAAAAGCAGGACAGTTTGGAAAATTTACAGAAATGTCATTTTCCCGCCTAAACTGTCCTGCTATGTTTAGAAAGTCTGAATTAACTAATTCTAATTTCTGCATTTTCACACACTTTTTCATTTCTCAATGTATAGCCTGCATGAATATAGATTCAACTCATAATTACGTGTTACTTTTTTTTTCTTACTCTCTCTCTTTTTTTTTTTTTTTTCCGTTTGAAGGGGTTATTGTGTAGTTATTTTTTTGAAATGGAGCTATTGTATAATTATTAGTGTTTATTGAATAGAAATAAATTTATAAAAGTGAAAGCCACGTTGGTTGCAATTGGGATGTATCATAGTTGGCTTAAATATTTTTTACAATTTACATGCATGAGTAATTTGTATTTTTTACTTTTAAAAATATTAACTTATAAGTACGACGAAATATACAGACTATTTCAAATTGGGCTCCAAACACATAACATTTTTTTCTTTTTAGTAAAATTTGTAGAAGTTGAGAGATACTGCATATTATATATATAATTTTTTTCCGAACAAGAATTTGTGGAATTTTTTAATTTAGTGTTATTTATAATATTTAATATCCCCTCCATTTCAAAAAGGTGTCACTTTAGCTGTTTTTGGAAGAGTAAGATAAGATGGGTAAAACTGATAAATATATTTCTACACAATTCATTTAGTTGGGATATATTTTGTTGAATAAGGAAATATAATCAATTAAATTAAGTATGTTGGTTAGAGTAAAATTGGAAGAATTATGATTTTCTTTTTGTTTAATTACTTTTTTTTTTTTTTTTAATTTTCATATTCTCTAATGCGAATTTCTTTTTGAAATGGAAGGAGTATATAATTTCACTATAATTATTTCTTAAATGAAAATACAATTAATTGGCTTTTTTTCTTATATAACAATTGGTCAGAGTAAGAATATGATAGTATTATAATAGTAGTTAACACCTTTTAATAATTTCCTTTATAAAATAAACATCTTTTTTTAATCTTTACAGAAAAAAATAATTTTTTTTCGATTTGGACTCATTAAAATTTTAGGGCCTAAATGTCGGTGATTGATTTTGTTGACTAATATAATCTTGCAAGATAATGGGATATTGATGTTAAACTTTTCGTTATTATTTCATTATTTGAGCTTATTTAGTTTAGGACCAATTTATTTTATGATATTTTGCTGGGTTGGGCTTTTGTTGATTTCCTATTTAGTTCAAATTGAAAATTTTGAATTTTATTTTTGTTGAGTAACTAAATTTAGATTATTTGATGCTTTTAGGGAACATTTATATTTAATTAGTTGCTAATTCAATTGAATATGAGGAAAATTGTGAAGTTATTTAACTAAAAATATTGATTTTATTTTAAACTATAATTCTCCATCGTTGATCCACGATTCGAAATTTATTTATTTGTAAGAAAAATTTAATATCAAATAAAATAATAGAATACTACAACATAAATGAGCTAATGTAACACCCAAAAAGTCTTATATATATACTAAAATATGTTACTATAAAATTTAGGTACCACTTTATTGGTGTTAAATTTGCCGGTGCTACCTAAAGTCTAATGTAACACTTTTGATGATCTTAGTAACACTTTTAATAAGTGTTACATTAGATTTTAAATTGTAACACTTTATGGTAACAGGTAAAAAAAGGTTACATATAAGCCCCCTTTATGTAACACTTTTAATTGAAAGAAAAAATAAAAAAAATTGTCATTGCTGGGTTTCAAACCCAAGTTGCTAGATTGCAGGAGTTTAAGCACAAAGTTTTAACCACTAGGCCACAATAATTTTTTTAGTTATTTTTTTAAGAAAAACAATATATAAACAAGATTTTATTGTACCATCAATAAAATACACTCAAAATTAAGTTCTCATCAAACTACAATCTAACTTAATTTTATTTAGGTTATTCATATCAATTTGACACAATGTTTCCATTAATTTTTTTTTTTCATTTTCATCCACTTATATATATATATATAGTTTTCTGAAAATAGTCGGCGAATATGACGCTAACTGCGGCTCTGTTGTCGACGAAAATCCGTTTTATCGTAACATTAGCTACGGCTATGTCGATTACGATGGCATCAATGTGTGGGGTGAGCTCGGGAACAGGATCTTCATCGGTGAAACTTACTATTTCAGATTGGTGGAAGCGTTTGTGGCGCGGCTCCTCGGGAGGAGACCTGCGCCCTTCCGCCTTCAAGGCACTTCGGGAAGCCCCGGTTGGAATGGCCCCATAGATCACATTTATGACGTGAATGGGCGGATTGTCTCCAGGTCCTCCATGAGGAGGCGGTTGCGGCAGCAACTGGGGTTGTGGACGGCTTCCCTGGTCTTGCCGAGCATAGTTGTTGTATCTAGGCCTGTTATTCTGCCACTGAGGCCTGTTTCCAAGTTCTCGACATTCCTCGGTTTCATGTCCATGATCATGGTGGTACGCACACCACTTGTCACGGTTACGCTTTTCTGCCGGAGCAGTCATCCGCGGGCACGGTCGCAGGTCGTTCTTGTGAACAGAAAGAATTTATGTTCTCGATTTTGTAAGCGGAGTGAGTTGAGGGATTTCTCCGCGAGGTTCCGAACGTCCTCTGCTTAGATGAGAGAAGGCACTAGGCCGGGTACTGGTCCTGGCTTGCGTTTTATCTGATTGCTGCTTGCTGGCATGATTCTCGCGTTTACGGCGGGTTTGCTCCTCAGCCTTGGCGAACCTGCATACAATGTTGAACAGAGCCCGGGTCGTAGTAGGAGGGTTTCGGACAAGCTCGGTGTAGAGCGGCCCGGGGCCTAGGCCATTCATAAAAGCGTTGATGATAACATCGTCAGACCGGCTTCCCACCTTAAGGCTCTCTGCCGTGAAGCGATCAAGAAATTGGGTAACAGTTTCCCCATCCCGTTGTTCCATATTCATGAGATCGGCCAAGGTGGCCATGGGTTTTGCTCGCGTATGAAAATGGACCCAAAACTGTTCGGCGAGATCCCAAAAAGAGGTAACGCTGCCCCGAGGTAAAGAATCGAACTAAAGTCTAACTTCATCTTGGAGATACTCAGAAAACACCTTACACAAGTGGTGAGGTATACAATTGCGGTTGAACATAGCGTACTTGAAGGCGTTCAGAAAATTACTGGGATCTCCGGTGCCGTTGTAGACGGACACGGGGGGAAGCTTGAACCCCTCGGGGAGTGGGGTAGCAAGAATCTCCTCGGAGAACGGGGTAATGATCTCCCCGTCAGCATCGAGACCCAACACTTTGTCAAGCTCCGCAGCAAATTAGGCTTGTTCTTGTTCCAGGGGATCCAACACACGGGATTTGTCTAAGCGAGCACGCTTTGGGGCGTCTACAGGTCTGCGGCGATTCACGCCTTCGTGGGCGTAACGGGACCTCGACCCATTAGAGCTGCGGTTATCCGCTGGAGAGGCTGTCCTCTGTCGACGACGATCATGCCTCGCTCGATGAGGTGGATCTTCATCTAATTCACGTGATAAATCGAGGGACGGATTTCTCACACCCTGGTCGAAGCCATTGTTGGCACGCTCACCGGAGTGGGCGCCCCGATTATTCCATTCTTGAAATAGAGCGGCGTGCTCCTGAAGAAAGGCTTGTTGCACCTGCGATAACTCGGGGGCAGGTGGTGGATTAACTTGCGCCGGATCATTGGCAGGGAGGTGATTCTGCATGTTGGCATATTCCGCGGGCGGATCTTGATTCTGTTGTCGAGGTGGTGGATTCTGGTCCACAGGAGGATTACGACGGGACCGGGTAGGATTAGCAGATTGACGAGTATTCACCATAGCGATTGTGACGATGTTGAAGTATACTAGGGTTTTCTTTCGAATCGTTTCCCACAGACGGCGCCAATTGATAAAGCGCAATCCGGTGATCCAAGGAACCCGAAGTAAAGTCCGATTCGCAACGTAACCCAATGCAAGAAAATTAAAGAATGTACGTGGTTCGATCCGGAGATCTACGTCCACGGGCGTAAAGAATCACCTGCTGGGGTATTTTTCACTAACTTCCTTTTAATCTTACACGTTGCAGTTTAGGAGTACAAAGTGCGAACCCTAAATCTGAGTACAATTCTGCTATTTATACTACTCAATCCCTACAATTACGCCCACCAAATCTACATGGGAGTTGGAAGGAGATCGTGGGGATCTCACTTTCCAAATATGCCGCAACTGGATTGTTCCAGGTTCGTGCGCGCTTCTGGGCTCAGTTGCTCCGGGTCGGGTTGATCTGACCCGAAGTTACTGGGCCATACCTATCAGGTAGAATTTGAAAAATTATTAGATAAGTAAAATATTTAAAATGAGATGATAGAATTTACTGAAAATTAATCTCTTAACATTATTCATTTTTTTTATCTAATAATGTTTAATGATAAACATGATATTTAGATATTTGTGTTAGTTTGAATATTCATAAATTAATTAAGTTATCTGTAAATGTTGATATAGGTCAAGAAAGATACAAACAAACAAAATACGTGTTTGAGTTTAAGAAATAAGAGAGGATCATTTTTAGGAATAGATATATTTTATTTTTATATTTAATATTTTATCAAAAATTTAATCTATAAAATAATATATTTATAAAAAATAAGTTACATTAAATCGATTTATCACACGGGAGAAATTAAAATTTATATTATTTATAATTTTTTTATGTTTAATTCAAAACTTTCAATTATTTATTTTATTAGAATACATCGGTCAAATTTTTAAATATTAAATTATATAATATTTATTTTAATATAAATCATTTTTACATACACTTTCGTGCATCGCACGAGAGTAATACTAGTATATATAAAAACTTAATGGAGGGCATTCATTTCCGCCTAAATGTTTAGGCCATAATTGGTAACATTTTGTCACTTTTTGTAAGTTTATTACTTTCTTTCTTTTTTTAAATACAAATAACTTTTTATTTTTAATCCATATTTATGCATAATAAATCAAATTATTCATCTTTTCACGATCTTCAATTTGACATCCATATCATACATATTATAATGAGATATTTTATTCGAAAAAGTGGATTGTTTGTTGGTTAAATATTTATGCTAAATTTGAGTGTTTATTGTGAATTAGATGCAACTAAAAATTAGTAAAATAATTCTTTAATAAAAATTATTAACTAATTATTTTTTTATACAAATACAACTAATCAAATTATTCTAATTGACATAAATTTCCAAAAAAACTTCATTATTTAAATTACGCGTGGAGAAAAATCATTGGTTAAAGATTGATGTTCTACTTTATTCTTTGCAAGGAAAATAATGATATTTTTTACACTTTGCGATCTCTTTTATTTTTGTATGTTGACTAAACCTCAAGTATGTATAATACACTTTATAACATAAAAAATACTTTGTTGCACTAACTAACATCAACTATGTTTTTTTTACTCTTAAAGACCTAAGTAACTTTGTTCGGTTTAATAATATATATCTTTAAAATAAACAAAATATTTACAAAAAATATACAACATTTATATAAAGAAATTACAATAAAATTAAAAAAAAATATTCAGATATTCTGAATATCTCATAGACTGCAATTTATTATTCTAATTATATATTAAATAACTTTTAAAATTTATTTTATTGAATTAAGGATTTACTGAAAAGTAAGAAGTATTTAAGTATATTTGAAATTACCAAGTGAAATGAAAAAAATTGAAAACGAGAATCTAACTTTAGAAAGAAAAAATAAAATATTTATAATTAAAACTTAATTTTTTTTATAAATTAAAAAATATAAAACAAAAGCAGGAATATAAAGGAATACAAAACTTTACATTACATCTGAAATATCCAAATAAACTATTAATATTTCTTTTATTATATATATATATTAATTTTATATAGATATAGATATATATATACACACACACGCCACAATCACTACTAGAATACAATATGTAGTTACAAAAAAAGACAGTAGTCAAAAAAATACTTTTAGTAACTAAATATCTAAAAGTAGTTACTATAGGGTAGTCACTTATAATAAGATGCAAAATGATTTTTTGCAACTACTTTGTAGTTACTAATGTATTTGTAACTATAAATAGTTGTAAAGGAGCTCGTCATATTGTAGCAAATTTGGTTAAAATTGTATGAAATATTTTATTTAACTACTAATAGTTACAAAATAGGTTATTTTTAGTAATCACTCTTGTAGTTGCAAAAGACTAGCGGCAAATACCCTTTTTTCTTGTAGTGAATAGTGGAAATTATGTAACTAAAAATATTTTAACCTAAAATTTTGGACTATAATAGATAAGTTGTCAAATTTAGTAAAAATCCAAATTTATTTTACTTTTTAAAGTTGCAAATAGTTTGTTTCATTTATAATCCATTGACTATGTATAATACATCAAATTAATCATCTTTTGACGATGCTTCGTTTGACATCCATATGATATATATTATAATAAGATATTAAATTTAAAATATTATATTATTTATTCGTGTACAATTTGAGTTAGATTTTAGTGTTTATTATGGGTTGTACTATAAAATAGTAATTCGGAATGCAACTAAAAGTCACTCAAATAATTATCTTAACATAATTCTTATACTTGACTATTTCATTAAAATCATAACGAATCAGTTTATTTTTATCCGATGTAAATTTTCTCAAGTTTCTTCGTTTGTTACGTTTCGAGAAAAATCAATATATATATATATATATATATATATATAATTGAACACGTACTTTATTAAATTAAAAGTAAATTTAATATTTGATTCATAATCAATTTATTACATTATTAAATTTGCTATATTTATTTTTTATAATAATAATTTTTATTTGATTAATCAGACCTTTTACTTTCTCACATATATATAATTTTATATATAATAATTAATCTAATTGTTTTACTATTAATTGATATTTTTCATATTTTACATTTATTTATATTATTTTTATAGAGTTACACTTTCCAACCTGAAGTATGATTTTTTACACTTCTTTTAATTAAGTATAACCAACCAACATGATATTTTTTAGAATTTGCAATCTAAACAATACTTTGTTATATTAACCAATCTCAACTATGACTTTTTTAACATTAGCAACCAAAGCTTTTTTATAACATTGATCAGTATGTATCTTTAAATAAATATACTATTTAGAATATAATATATATTTTATTTGGAAAATTTCAACATTTGTATGAGAATATTAAGAAATATTAAAAAAACTCAGATGTTTTTGTTTTTTCAACTATTGAACTTTTTGATTTAATTTTGGGGTTAATTGCAGTAACAACACCAAACTATAAGTGTTTTTACACATAAATCACTAATTTTATTTTTTTTGTGGCACATATACATACAAATTATACGGATTTTGACAGATAAACCACCAAACTTATTTCTGGCCATTTTCTATCGGAATTCCACACTTATGTAACTTGGACGTGATAAACTTTTAAGGAATTTTTTTTGTCCAAACAACCTATTTAGTAAGTGAAAAGTGTAAAATTTCTTCATACATTTTTTTGTCCAAACACACTAAATGTGTGTTTTAGATCAAAGATAAGAAATGATCATTTTAAAAATAGATATATTTTGTTTTTTATATTTAATATTTTATTTTAATGTTGGTCTACATATACATATATATGTTTATATATATACCGTAAGTTATATTAAATTATTAGATTGTTTTATATTTAATTTAATTTTAAATAAATTTACATGCATGATGCTGGAATAATACTAGTTTAAAATAGAAACAAAACACCGAACTCACCTGTACTAAAACATACTCCCTCCATTTCATAAAAAAAATTATTTTAGTTATTTTTGGAGAAATTAAGGATTGTATTTAATTGGTATGTTTTGTGAAATAAGGAAATAATAAACTAAATTAAGTAGGTTGTTAAAGTTAATATTGAAAAAATTGTAATTTTTATGATAAAATAATATTTATTGTGAATTTTATTGAATTATTTAAAATTACATTCTTATGAAATGGAGGGAGTATATGAAAAGCAAATACAGAATGAGACCGAAAACGAAATTGATAAGTTTGCGCAACGACATGCATTATCTGCGGAGATGACGTGGGGTAATTCATAGGACCTTTTTAAACGCATATATTCTAAAAATGGAATGTTAATATTTTTACGCGAAAGGGAAAAATAAAATAGAAAAAACATAATTATGAGTAGTTCCAGCATTACACATGGAAGACACATGTCGTTGCCAATAAAGCTTGTGGAGAGCCAACACTTTCTTAACCGAAAGATAGAGACATCATCAACTAATGAAAATGAAACACGCTTCTGGATTTTCAATTATCAAGTTGGTTAGCGTCACAAACCGTACTTTCTCATTTTTTTTCATTTAATTGTAGTATGGCCCTGTTTGTTTATAATTGTGGGTGACTGAAGTACTGTAGGTTGTGGAAAATATATTAGAATATGAAGATTTGAATAAATAAGTGAGTGTTTGTTTATGTTGGTTGAAGATTAGATTGTGGGAGTGAATATAATATAAAATGTGTTAAAGTTGATTTGATGTGTGTAAAAATTAGTTAGTGAATGATTGATTATTGATTAAAATGTGTATTGAAAATTGTTGGTTGCATCCATATCTGATGGATCCCAATATAGTTGGGAAATATATCTGACGAGATATTTAATATTTTATTAGATATATTCCCGATAGGGATGGAGATTCTATCCATAATAGGAGATAGATCTCTCCCATACTAGTATATATACGAATATACTGGTATTCGTATACTATGGAAAATCAATACCACAGAATACTCTATCTCCCCTTTCTCGCTAATTATCTTTCTTGGAGAATCACCGGAGTCCTCCAAGAGCCTAGAGTGTGAAGTAGACGGCGAATGCAGTAGTAGTATCTCTCTCATGAATATTTTTTTTGGGAAAACCAACTTGAATTCACCAAAATTGAGAACTGACGGCGGTGCGGCCGCTACCGTTACTGTTGCGAGCCGCCGCTGCCCTGCGCACGGCTGTGGGGCTGTCAGGCCGGTGCCCGGCGCACGGCGTCGCCGCTGCCTTGCACGCGGCTGCCCGGCCGCGCTGAACGCAAGCCACTGCGTTGCTCCGCTGCTGCTGCCTCACTACTTCTCCTGCGCGCGACGGCGGCGCGAGCGCGCGCTGCTCCGCCGCTGCTCCGTTGCTGTCGCGCTGCTCCTGTTGTCTCTGCTCCTCCGCTGCGCAGTGCTGCTGTGCCGCTGCCTTTCGCGCGGCGCCGGCGCTCCGCTGGCGGATGTTGCTGCTCCTCCGGCGCTGCTACCCTGCGCTGCTGTCGCTGCTTCTTCGCGCTGCTGCTAGCGGCGGCGGCGGCGGGGGGGACGGTGGCGGCAGTGGGCTAGGTTTGTCAGATTGGGCCCAGTCCTGGGCCAGTCTGATATTTTTGGGCTATTTTTAATTTAGGTTGGGCTGTTTTTTTTTTTTTTTTTTGGTGAATTTGGGCCTTGTTAATAATGCAGCAGCAGGGCTGCTCTTAAATTAATTTTTTCCGGGCCTGTTTTTGTTTTTTAAAGAAATCTGCCATAATCAATAAAAGAAAAAGGGGGGGCAATTTTTTTTTTTAATTGGGTCAGGAAAAGGGGCTGTAACATATATATATAAAAATATATTATTGCGCTAACATACATTATGTGGTTTTATTTAATTGTTTGCGTAACTTTTATTACGTAATAAAATGATTGATGTATGTGTGAGATGGTTGATGACAATGGTGGTTATACGATATTACGATGTAATTTTTTCTTTTATAGAATCATGTAGTAGGAACGAAAATTGTAATTATTTATTTATTTATTTTTTCGTTTCTCACTAGGGCACATGTATTAGAGGGACCATTTTTAGGCCATGTAATTTTTGTTGTTTCGTATTTACCACCATAGGTCATTAACTTCTCACTTTATTATTATTATTATGTTTATGAATGTTTTATGAAATGGACATTTGTTTTTATTCGTGACCATTTAATTTTTTATTATCGTTTTCAATTGAGTGGGAGATGATTATGAGCCTATGCGGCGAATTTTCGATCTCATTCACTTGTGAGAAATAATAAAATTTTATTTGGACCCGAATAAAAATACTAAATAGACAACCTTCTAACATATTTTGCGCATAATATTAACAGAAATGGATGCCCAAATAACTTTTTCTGATCTTTACGGTTCTGGCAAACTAGATGGCCAGAACTATGCCATGTGGCACCGTAAGATCCAGTTTCTGCTACACAATATGAAGGTCCTTCACCATCTCACCGAGACTATGGCCGCGCCGGTTGAGCCAGAGAACGGTCAAAATGCCCAATATCGTCGCGATTTGGACGCGTACAATAAGTGGGCGAATCAAGATCGGTCTGCGCGCTATACTATGCTTAGCTGCATGCAGGATCATCTGATTCGTGAGTTCGAGACGTTTGCTACAGCTAAAGAGCTGTGGGACGGCTTAAAGGTCACGTACGGCACTGCCTCGGCAACGAGACTAAGGGCTTTAACCCTTAAATTCAATCAGTACGTACTTGGCCCTATGCGCACTATGGGCCAGCATCTTGATGTCATGAAAGACATGATTCGAGAGCTTCAAAATGCTGGAAATGAACTCACCAATGAACAACAAGTTTTGGCAGTCCTAAGGTCGCTACTTGAGCAGACTTAGGGACAAGTTAAACTTGTGCTCACACACAACGAACAAATCCAAACCTTTGACAGCGTCGCCAGTCATCTTAGACTCGAGGCTGACCGTCGAGAGGCGAAAAGAGCACAGGCAGCTGCTTTCGTCGCACATGCTGGGCAACGCAAGCTTAACACAGGCAACCGTTGGAAAAACCAAAAGAATGCAGACAAAGCACCGCGAAAAATCAAAACTTGGGCCCGCAAGGTGAAAAGGCTAAAAAGCGTCACCGTGGAAAAAGGGGCGAAAAGAAGAAACACACCTGCTATAACTGTGGAAAGACGGGTCACTTTGCTCGTAGTTGTAACGAGCCAAAGAAGGTAAGACCTGCTCCTAGCTCTACTGAATCATTTGTTTGTTCACATGTGTTAGTTGCTAATTCTCTGCATGGTTGGATTGTAGACTCAGGAGCAACCAAATATGTGACAAGAGATAGAGCAGGATTTGTAGATTATCACCGAGTACCAGCGGGCAGCCACTACATTGCTATGGGAAATGGCGCGCAAGAAGAGGTGGTGGGAGTTGGTGCATACCAGCTCAAACTTAGCACTAGGCGCGAGCTGCTCCTAGTGATGTGCTTTATGCGCCTAGTATTCGGTGTAATTTACTTTCAGTTTCAGCACTTTTGAGTCAAGATTTTTCTTTCTTGTTTGAAAAGACCATGTTATCTATTTTTCTCGGCAACAACCTTTATGGCGTAGGACATATAAACAATGGATTTTTCATGTTGGATTTATCTATTGAATGCACTACTTTTATTTCTTCATCTGTTGATATTTTGAATGATTCAAATAAATGGCATGCAAGGTTAGGACACATAGGACGTGAAAGGATGACTAGGTTAGCTCGAGAAGGCCTTTTAGGCAATCTGGCTAAAGTCAACCTTCCTGTGTGCGAACCATGTCTGGCAGGAAAAGCCTGCCGGAAGCCTTTTGGAAAGGCAAAAAGAGCTACTCAACCTCTAGAGTTAGTTCACTCGGACATATGCGGACCCGTAAATGTGAAGGCACGACACGATGCATCCTATTTTCTCACATTTATTGATGATTATTCGCGCTATGGTTCAGTGTATCTCCTGTCTCACCGCTCGGAAGCGCTTGATTGCTTTAAGCGATTCTTAGCGGAGGTTGACAACCAAAGAGATAGGAAACTTAAAACTTTACGCACTGATAGAGGGCGAGAATACTTGTTTGATCAGTTCAGGCAATACTGTGAGGAAAAAGGGATCATAAGGTAACTATCAATTCCTTACACTCCGCAACAAAATGGTGTTGCAGAGAGGAGGAATAGGACACTTCTGGACATGGCCAGATCAATGATGGCGCAAGCAAATCTACCAATATCCTTTTGGGGAGATGCAATCTTAACTGCTGCCTACATATTGAACCGTGTGCCCTCTAAATCAGTTCCTTCGACGCCGTATGAGTTGTGGCATGAGAGAAAGCCCAACTTAGAAGGTTTGTGCCCTTGGGGGTCAGCAGGGTTTGTTCATAATACTTCCCATAAGCATGGGAAACTTGGCCCTAGAGCAGTCAAACATATCTTTATAAGATACTGTGACCACTCGAAAGGCTATGTGATGTATGGTGAACATCCTGATGGAGGAATGACAGAAATTGAGTCACGCGATGTCAATTTCCTCGAGGAGGAATTTCCAACAATTGGAGAAGTTAAAGGAGATCTTAAACTTTATGAGTTACAAGATCCCGAAGACAACGCTGGAATTCCTGGTAGGATGCGGCTTTACAACCAAATCCAGCAATCGACGGGAATAATGAGAGCGATCTTAGAGTCAGTGGGAGAATTCCATTGCATGAAGACTCTCAAGATCTAGAGTTGCGCAGGAGCAAGCGTGGAACGGTTCCCCGAAGACGTTTTAAACTCGAAGGGGAATCTTTCATGTGCGCAACAATGGATGTTGATGAGCCAGCCACTTATGAAGAGGCTGTAACTTCTCCAAATGCTAAAGAGTGGATAAATACTATGGAGGAAGAGATGAGTTCGATGACTAAGAACCAAGTTTGGGAGCTAGTCGATCTACCGTCTGGACGCAAGACCATTGGGAACAAGTGGGTTCTCAAAGTCAAGCGAAAAGCAGATGGCTCGATAGACAAGTATAAGGCTCGCCTGGTGGTGAAAGGCTTTACCCAAAAAGAAGGTGTGGACTATGAAGAGACATTCTCCCCGGTGGTGAGGTTTGCCTCTATCCGTCTCATTTTAGCAATTGTCGCCCATCTTGATTTGGAACTGTTCCAAATGGATGTGAAGACAACATTTCTCAATGGAGAACTGGGTGATGAGATCTATATGGATCTACCTAAGGGTTTTCAGGAAAAGGGACAAGAGTGCAAAGTGTGTCGCTTAAAGCGTTCCATTTATGGACTGAAACAATCATCCAGACAGTGGTACCTTCGATTTCATCAAGCTATCACTTCGATAGGCTTTACGATGGTTGAGGAAGATCACTGTGTGTATGTCAAAAAGGATGAGAAGAATTTCACAATTCTCTCATTATATGTGGATGACATTTTGCTGGCTGGAAATGATACGGAGATGATTGTCGCCACTCAGCAGTGGCTATCATCTACTTTTGAGATGAAAGACATGGGAGAAGCAGAATATATACTTGGTGTCAAGATACACCGAGATTTCTGAAAGAGACTCTTAACTTTGTCTTAAGAGACTTATATTAAGAGGGTTCTGAAACGATTTCGTATGCATAATGCTAAACCCGTTGACACGCTTATGGAAAAACATTGTGTTCTTAGCAAAGATCTATGCCCAAAAACAGATGATGAAAAAGAAAGAATGGCTAAGGTTCCTTATGCAAGCGCGGTAGGGAGTTTGATGTACGCAATGATGTGTACTCGACCAGACTTGTGCTTTGCAGTAGGGATGGTGAGTAGGTATCAAAGTAATCTTGGACGTGCTCACTGGGCTGCAGTTAAAAGGATACTTAGATATCTAAAGGGGACAAGTGATTTAGCTTTGTGCTATCACGGTGGTAGTTTGAAGCTACTTGGTTACAGCGATGCTGATGGATCAGCAGATAGAGATGAACACAAATCCACATCGGGATATGCATTCTTGTTAGATGGCGCTGCTATCACTTGGTGTAGCAAGAAGCAGCCTTGTATATCTCTATCCACTATGGAAGCAGAGTACATCGCTTGTACATCTGCAGTTCAGGAGGCTATCTAGTTGAGAAGATTTCTTCAGACTTTGCGCATCACGGCGCATGTAGATGATGCAGTAGTTGTCCTTTGTGATAACACAGCTGCACTAGCATATGCTAAGGACCCCAAGTATCATGGGAGGACCAAGCATATTGACACCAGATACCACTTTATCCGAGATAATATTGCGCAGGGGCAAGTGGTTTTCAGGCACGTTCCACTGGTGAAATGATAGCTGATCCTTTCACCAAGCCTTTAAGTAGAGATGTATTTCAAAGACATGTTAGGAGTATGGGACTTCGTAGAATTTAAAGTTCCTTTAGCCTGTATGAACAATTTTATTTATCAATAAAATGTACCATTATTATATGTTAGAAGTAATGTGTCTATTATATGTGTGATATGTCACAAGGCTTGGATTGTCCCACTCACACGGGAAATTGCCCTGGCGCTTTGATAAGCAAGCAGGATGAGACTGGCGGATCAAACACTTGAGTGATCACCTTCGTGAAAGGAACAACACGAAAGGTTGTTGCCCATAGTCGCCTTGGCAAGAGGCCAAGATGAGATCATACTTGATCGATTATGAAGAATGTCCTAACTTCATAAAAGCTTCTTAATAGCCGAGTGTGCGAATCATTAGGAGTTGTGTTGGAGACAAATTCCTAAGTGGTCCGCAGGTCAGACGCTAGAAGAGCGACTGGACTAAGACTCGTATGATGTTCAGAGCGTGACATGTCCAAATTTGAGTGGGAGCTCCATCATAGCATGTATTCATACTACATGTGCTTAATGACGACCTTAGTAAGAGGAGTGACCGAATAGATCCTTGTTTCGTCACTCTGTGAGCTCTTATAGTGTTTTTTGTGCCCTTTGGGACTTTGGACTTTGTCATGAAGTTTAAGCTTGATGACGCTACTTTAGCATGTGTTCAATAGCCATGGTTGATACGGTGTGTCGGAGCATGACTAAGAAAGCTGTCAAGTCCAAGCAGATTGACATAAGAGGTTAAGGAAAAACTAAGCTGGTAATGCGCTTGTGTACTATGGCTCATAGGCCGGCCGACTAAGTCGAATTAGTTTTGACATAGTCATGAGCATAGATACAATTAAGGGGTCAAACATGCTCTATATGAATACGAGGGGTCAGAGATGTTTGGTCTAGTGCAACCAGGTAGTTTGGGGTACACAGCAAGTCTCCTGAGTTGATGAGTTATGTTAGTTGGGTGATAACTTAATATAACTCTCCTCACTTTGTTCCATTCTGTTCTCGCTCGGTCGCACGCCTTAGTCTCTGTATGAAAGAAGAGATATGATGATGAGAATTGTGGAGTCTTTCAGATTCGAATAAGTCGGATCAGATTTGTATGAGTGGGAGATGTTGGTTGCATCCATATCTGATGGATCCCAATATAGTTGGGAAATATATCTGACGAGATATTTAATATCTTATTAGATATATTCCCGATAGGGATGGAGATCCTATCCATAATAGGAGATAGATCTCTCCCATACTAGTATATATACGAATATACTGGTATTCGTATACTATGGAAAATCAATACCACAGAATACTCTATCTCCCCTTTCTCGCTAATTATCTTTCTTGGAGTAACATCGGAGTCCTCCAAGAGCGTAGGGTGTGAAGTAGACGGCGAATGCTCTAGTAGTATTTGTCCAGATGGGCTAGTAGACGAATCAGAGTACGATCCGTCAGTTTGGGAATCAATCGAATACGTTCCGCTGCAACTCAATTGAGGTATATCGATTCCCTTATACGTGTGTATGTGTTTTTACGTGCTTTAATCTCTAACAAAAATAATGTTTGATTAATGATGTGTTGTAAAAGTTAATAATGATTTGATAATGTGTGTGAAGATTGTGGGTAATTTATTACCCACAACCAATGAACAAACATATAATAGGTTGAGCTCAATTCACAATCGATTGACCCAATCCTAAACAAACAGGGCCTATAATTTTTATGACGTTCCATATACAATGTCTAAATATTCCATCAATGTATACTTAAAATTAATATATTTAAATGCATAATGTAATAAGGTATTAGTTCAAAGTACGATTAAAAAGAAAATTATATGTTGTTAAAAAAAGAAAAGACCATTAAAAGAGGTAGTTAAAATTAATATATTTAAATGGTCATAATACTTCCTTCGATTTTTTTATGTGTCTCATTTTACTCAAGAGATTGTTCTTTTTTATCTGTCTCATTTTCATTATTTATGTCATTTTACCATCTTTTTTCTGTCAATAATCATAATAAATGAACAAAAAACTTGTAAATTTGATAAAATCAATGAATTCTAATAAGTAAGGGAGTGGTTCAGGTCTGGCGGGGGAGGTTAACCCGGTGTCGCTGCACCGGTCCCCGAGCGGGAAGGGGACCCATATTTTTTTTTCTTTTCACAAAATATGAAGCTGACCACTTTATGTGTGTGTGTGTAGTTTCATTAACATAAAAAATAGATGACAGTGGCTAAGTGGATGGGGATTATCTTTATATACAAGAGATCGCGTGTTTGATTCTTAGCTAGCCCAATATTAGCTTTAATATTTGATTTTAACATTTCTTTTACATTAAATGTTTGTTTAGCTAACCAAAGCTACATTTTTCTTTCATTTTTTATTTATTTTTAAGGAAAATGCTTCTTTTATCTATATAAAAACTTCATTTAGCTAATTGAATTCTTGAATTTTGGTTCATTCTTATTTCATATTAATGGTAATATTAAGTTAATATTTTATCTTTTTCTTCTCACTAAAACTACTTTAGTCTCTTTTGCCTTTACTTAAGTTTTCTTATTTGACTTCTACTTATAATCACAACTCATTATAAACGCTAATTTTAAAACTACTACCATTCTCCTGCAAAAAAATTCTTCTCTTATTGTTGTCACCAATTTATTTTCCTTACTCTTTATATATTTATAAAGTCTTAATACTGAAAGACAAAAATATATTTTAGATTTGATCTTAAAAAAAAAAGGAAAAAAAAAAAATCTAAGGGTCCAATTTTTAGTTTTGCACAAGGCCTTTCAAAGTATTGGACCGGCCTTGGAGTGGTTAAAAGGTTGCAGATGTGTTTTGATATCTTAATTAATGAAAAAATAGTTTGTGTGAATGAATAAAATGAGACAGATAAAAAGGAACGGAGGGAGTAATAGTTATTAATTCAAAGTATGATTAAAAATTAAATTATGTGTTGTTAATAAAAGAAAGAAAAATAGGTGCTAATTAATAAGTTTTTAAATGTTATAGGCGGCGTCTAATGCCACTACAAAATATTTTAAGTATACCATAATTTTATTGTGGACAAAAATAATCTTTGGTTAATGACTAAGTTGTCTTTTTTAATTAATAAAATGACTAAATACACATTATATCTTCTATGTACACCACATTATTATTATTATTATTTTTTAAAACATAACGGAAGTTTTTTTGTTTTTTCTCATTCTCATCTTCTTCCTCCACTTTGATGATATCTCCCCCATAAACCCTATCATTCATCTACCTACACAAAATTTATTGAAAAGGGAGAACCAAATTTATTAGCAACATCAGCCAGTGATCGAAGCATTGCAGATTGTCAACTATATTTTATGAAAACACAAAGGAAAACACAAGATTGTGTATTATACAACACTAAATAATACAAGGAAGATTGACATCCTCCATAACATTCACCTTTCCCACCCAAATCAACATCATTAGGTTTTAGCATTTAGTAATATGTTCCGTTTGTGATTTCAGTAATCGTCGTCGTCGTCGTCGTCGTGATCATCATCATCTTGTGTAGATCCGAAGAATTTTCCAACGGCAGAAACCACACCCCGAACTAAAACAGAAAAAATAGATCATAGCCATATCCACCAGCTAGAGTAGAGGAGGAGACAACATCATCTTTGGTTCGTCCTAATTTATCACTGTCTTTTTTTAACAATGTAAACCTTGTACTCATGGCTAAACAAATCAGCAAAATCTGGAATGCTACATATATCCATTTGATTGAAAGGGCCTCAAATTGGAGGAAGAAAGAAGAAGAGGTCGATCGCACATGTGCCATGTTCCATCCCACAAACTGAGGCCCAAACTAATCTAAATCAGGCCTAACAAGAGCTCAAATAAAATTTCGTCGAGTCATTAACAAATGTCATGAAGGGATAGAGTCGAGAAAACGAGAGAAAAGACTCCGAAACGACGATGGAAGATGGAGGTGTAAAATAGAAAAAAGGGGCACTACCGGACCGGCAGGACCACCAGTAGTCGGTCCAGAACTGACTCAGGGACTACCTGATGGACCTCCAACCGGCCTGGCTGCCAGACCGGCAGTTGGACCGGTAGTTTGCGGACGGTTCGAGCGCACATACCCTGTTTCGTGTAGTTTTCATATTTTGGCCGTAACTTCCTCGTCTGAGTTCCATTTCGAGTGATTCAAGTTTTCACATGTAGCCGAGACAAAGATATACAAATTTGTAGTTGAAGTCAAAGGCTGATTCCGGAAGGATATTTCTCAGAAATCACGAGAAGAACGAGTCGAGCGTGCACAAGGGGCTCGACTCAACTACTTAAAAGACCAAGCACTCTCTTTTGTATTTTTACACTTTTGCCCTTACTAGGGCTTATTTTCTGCAGATTTTAGGGGTTGGGGGACCTATACCGCTTGCCCTCTCATTTGTATCAATGAATCCAACATTGAACAAAGGTGTAAAGCATGTTGGATGTAAGTGGGTTTACAAGAGAAAGAAGGATCTAACGGAAAGGTTGAAACCTTCAATGCTAGGCTTGTGGCAAAAGGGTATACTCAGAGAGAGGGAATTGATTATGAGAAAACCTTTTCGCCTGTAGCTATGCTTAATTCAATTCGCATTCTCTTGTCGATAGCCGTGCACCTAGACTTTGAGGTTTGGCAAATAGATGTCAAGACAACATTTCTAAAGGAAAGTCTTGAAGGCGACATCTATATGCGTCAACCTGAAAACTTCTTTGAAAAAGTCCGAGAAAACCTTATATGCAAGCTTAAGAAGTCAATCTATGGCCTTAAGTAAGCATCGCGAGCTTGGAACCAATGTCTTGATCAAGTGATACAATCCTATGAATTTGATCAGAATGAGTTTGAGAGTTGTATGTATAGAAAGTGAGTCGAAAACACCTTGGTATTCTTAGTGCTATACGTAGATGATATTTTTCTTATTGGAAACAATAAAAAGGTACTGTCAGACGTAAGAGTATGTTTATCAAAGCAGTTCGATATGAAGGACTTAGGAGAGGCTGGTCATATCCTTGTAATCAAGATTATTCGAGATCGCTAGAAAAGGATGATATACCTATCTCAAGCTTCGTATATCAATATTGTGCTAAAATGATTCAGCATGCAGGATTCCAAGAAGGTTTTTGTACTTTTCAGGCATGGAATTCATCTATCAAAAGACATGTGTCCTAAGACACAAAAAGAGATAGAAGAGATGAGGAAGGTTCCATATGCTTCGGCGGTTGGAAGCCTCATGTATGCAATGTTGTGCACAAGACTGGATATAAGCAATGCAGTGGGCATGGTAGCAAGATATCAAACTAACCCGGGAAAGGGACATTGGACTGCGGTTAAGAACATTCTGAAGTATCTGAAAAGAACTGAAATAGAATGTTAGTCTTTCAATCGGACAGTTTATGTCCTGTAGATTATATGGACTCAGATTCCCAATCAGACATAGACTACAGAAAATCTACCTCAGGAAGTGTGTTTATCCTAGGAGGTGGAGCCATCACATGGAGGAATGCGAAGCAGAAATGCATTGCTGACTCCACCATGGAAGCCGACTACGTCGCTGATTGTGAAGCAGCGAAAGAGGCGGTTTGGCTCAAGAAATTCTTAGTGGACTTAGATGTGATTCCAAATTTGCCAAGAACATCACAATTTATTGTGATAATGCGGGTGCGGTTGCAAATTCAAAGGAACCACGTTCCCACAAGGCAAGCAAACACATTGAAAGGAAATACCATCTCATACGAGAAATCGTTAAGAGATGAGATATAGTGGTGGCAAAGATAGCATCGGTGGACAACCTAGCCGATCTTTTCACAAAGAGTCTGCCTCAGAATACATTCGAAAAATATGTGGGAGGAATGGTAGTCAAGTGTGTTGCCACACTGCTTTGAGTGTAAGTGGGAGAATTATTAGGACATGTTGTAGTATACTTAAAAACAGTCTTTGAGTTTAAGTGGGATATTGTTAAGGTTATACTGTTATACATGCTTTTAAGTGTTGCTGTGTATATAAACTGTTTATTGCACTTTATTGAATGAGAATAAATTATCAATGTGATGCTTTAAATATTATGGATGTTATATATATTTATTGCATATTGTTTGAATACCTTACTGGTAGTCCGGTCGTTTCTTACCACCAAATTAAACGTATATATATAAGAATATGTATACGCGATACCTAGCCTACGACTCTAACGAGTAGAGTGGTAAGTAAGGGTCGATACCACAGAGAACGGTGGATAAGTGTTGTTCGGATATTACAAGCAACTAATGATTTACGATGGATAGGGAAATAAACTTAAATAAGTAAACAAGGGGGGTTTTGGATTGAGTTAACAATTAAATGCTAACAAGTGATGAACTAAAATTCTAGATAAGCAATAAATATTTTTGGTATTTTATATCAAACAAAGAAAGACAAATAACAAATGTTTTTTGGGTTTAGAATATGATAAAAGGTCTACCCTCGATCTAGTATCCTCTTGAATCCGACTACCTAATGATTATCATTGATGTCCCAAATTCAATGCGATTTAAACCCTTATCCCACAATCTACAAGGTCCGCTTATGTAGACCGTGTTGTCCCTTAATTATGGATAAATCGAAGGTACGCTTATCGATTTATCCCTACCCAAATCAATTAGTGATCCAAACAAGCTTTTTTCACACTAATTGATATTGGGTGGTCACGAGCTAGAACAACGGGATAAATAAAGCATAATCCTCGACACAATCGGGTTTAGAGGCCAAATTCTATAATGCCACCAATGATATCAAGCATTGTTCGCTACTAAGGGAGATTGAAGCTTCAACAATCACGGAAAATGAAGTTCAATCTCTAGCAACATACAATAAATGCCTCCCAAAGGGCGATCAATCATAAAACAAGCATCTAGGCATGAAACAATCCAATCAAGCATTATAGAACATTTAAATTGCATAAGAAAGGTAATATCAAGAGTCAATAATCACATTCTCATCATCAATCAAGGTTCAACATGATCAAGGATAGAATTTAGGGTGCTAGCCACCCATTACACCTAATACAATCAAGAAATTACAGAAAATACAAGAATTCATAAAGATAGAGTGATAAAACCCAAGGATGATCAATGGGGAAGATGATGTGACTTCTTCTTTCCCTTCTCTCCTCCTTGGATGTGATGGTGGCTGAATAGTGTTTCCAAAAGTATAAAAAAGGTTAGGTCAAATTCGAATGGGATGATATATATATAAGGGGAGAAAGTTCTAGTAAAAAATAGGCAAAATCGCATTCAGGATTTTAAAATAGGGTAAGGAATCTCGGTCGAGATACAAGTGTGTCTCGGCCCAGACGTTAAAAAGGGCTTTTTCAGCTGGTGGGTCGAAGGTTGATCTCGGCCGAGATTCAACTTCATCTCGGCTGAGACGTGGAAAGGGGAAATTGGGGCTAGCTAGGGTTTGACCCATCTCGGCCGAGATTCAACTTCATCTCGGCCGAGATCTTGGTCTTTTGAAAATCCTGAAATCTCTGGAAACTCATCTCGGTCGAGATGTGTTGCTTGTCTCGGCCGAGATCTTCAGTTCTGCAAATCTTCATGTTTACCCTGGAGACTCATCTCGGCCGAGACTTTCATCCTGTCTCGGCCGAGATCTGTCCCTCAGTCCTGTCCCTTGTTTCTTCGACCGATCCCTCAACTCCGCGATCGTTTGGTGTTCTTTTTCGATCCTTTTCACCTGTCTTAACACAAAAACAACACAAACACATTATTTTGCCCATGAGAATACAAAAGCACTAAATACACGTGATTGTGCACATTATTTACACTAAATTGACACTAAAGTGCCCTAAAGTACGTGCACGATACACGTGTATCAAATCTTCCCAAACTTAGAAATTGTTCGTCCCAAACAATAAAGAGAAAAACAAAAGGACACGTGTTTAGGGTAGAGTTTAGTGGCATTTGATTTCAGAGAAGTTTCATGAAAAAGAATAAGCGATCATGATAAAAGCGAGCAATGTGATAGACTAGATCCACTACTCTCGAGACGTGACACTCTCAACTTAAGATCCTCACCGGGTGAGTTTATCTCTCTCTCTCTCTCTCTCTCTCGTGCATTAAAAAGGGTAGTGTTTACACTTAACATTGAAATGCACACAATGCCTACCATAAGCTTGTCAGTCATGTAAACCTTAAATAGCTTGACATGTGCGACAATGAATCAATTAGGTCTTTTTGTGGGTTGTAATGTTGGCTAGGGGTAAGGTGGGATAAAATTTTAGGTAAAAGTGACTATAAAACGGACTAAATGAGTCGTGCACTACCCATCTACCCCTCAAACAATGGTCACTCAACCTAACTCTTTTAATTCTCAATCAAGTCGAACTTGAGTTTCGACTTCTTCACCTTATTCCTACCTACATTTCCCATATTTATCAATCCTTTAAATAATTATGCTTCTTAAGAGTTTTCTAAACAAGGGATTGTAATCACAAAATGATGTGATTTTCATTAATCTCTCCAAAAGAATGGTATATACACTTCTTCTTTGTTTCGTTTTTCTGGTTTTTCTGATTTTTTTGAGAGGTTAATATTCTCGATTACAGCCTATTTTGCATTTTTCCTTTCACCCTTCTTTGTTTGCCCACTAGTTTACCCAAATTTAATCCCAATTTCCAAACTAACTACCTTCCAACCGCCTCCCTCATACTCAACAGTCCGTTTGGGTATCAAAGGCTAAATGAAAGGTAAATTTGCTTGTAGTGTAGCTCAAGGGGCTCAATTAGAGACAATGTCAAATTTGGTAAAAAGGAAATATTTTCAAGCTTTTGAAATAGGTTTTGATCAAGAATTGCCTAATATCATTTTCAAAGCCACAACATGTATTGACTTATTCAAAAGTAGAGAATTGGGGCAAGTTCTAGAGGAAAATGCATGCATTCAATGAATTTTCACACTGAAAGGAAATTTAATTTCACTCCAAAAATGAGAGTATGCATTAGGCTCAAATATTCACTTGGTTGCAATTTTGATCAAAAGTTTTGAGTGTATGTTCAATTTTGTTTCAACAAGTCTATCATGCTCTACCATGTGCTTCTTTAAAAAATATTTGTTAAAATTTTTCATCATTAATCAATGCCACATTTTTCCTTCCTAAACTCATCCAATTACTTTCTCGAGCTGCCGACTTGTACGAATCCCACCCCCTCCCCAAACTTAGGTGCTAACTAAGATTGGGGAAAAAGAGGAGTACAAGTCGGTGCTCGTTGAAATTAACCAATTATTAACCAACTAACTAACTAACTTAACGAAAATAATCATGCTCCTAAAAATATGCAAGGTATCAAAATTTATTAAAGACAATATCAACATAACCAAAATAAACAAAAGATAGCAATTGGCTCACAGCGTGTCTCGGCCGAGATGCGTGTGCGTCTCGGCCGAGATATCGTTCTAGAGATGTTTGCCAGTTTGGGCTCTCCTGAGTCTCGGCCGAGATGCTTTATGTTTCTTGGTCAAGATGTGCTTCTAGGGAATTGTTAGTGTGGGCTCTCCTGAGTCTCGGCCGAGATGCTTTATGTTTCTCGGTCAAGATGTGCTTCTAGGGAATTGTTAGTGTGGGCTCTCTTGAGTCTCGGCCGAGATGCTGTATGTTTCTCGGCCGAGATGTGCTTCCAGGGAATTGCCCTGTTGCGCCTTCACAACATCTCGGTCGAGATTCCTCGTGTGTTCCCGGCCGAGATGGCCTCTCCTGCATTTTTCCTTCATTTTTCTCCCCTTCACCCCCACTTCATGCTATCTCTTGATTATTCTAATTTATACCTGCATATTTCTCAACAAAAACATCCAATATGCCACAAGGCATTTATTAAGCAACTCACTAGGAATTTGAAAAACGCAAATATTAAAAGATACCGTCGGGGTGCCTCCCGACAAGCGCTTCTTTAAGGTCATTAGCTTGACCCTATCATTCTCTTGTTTGTCAATGGGGCTCGAAGTAAAGTTCTCGTCTGAGCCTTTATAGATTTTCCCTTTAGCGAATCTCCAACGAGTCACTTTTCTTGATCCATGGAATTTCCATTCCACTATTCCCCATATGTTCTCCATCTTCTGTCTTTCCTTTGGCTTCCTTCCCCCCTTAAAGGTTTCTCAACAAGAATAAAGTGTTTAAGCGTAGACAACAAATATATGACAATTCTAGCCAATATGATTGTGCTCTCATGATACCCTTCCGCAAATGAGGGTGTTTCAATTTTTACCACAAGATTTCCTTCCCAATTTGAAAGAATTTTTACAACAATGCCAATTTTGAAGAATGTAAAGTTAGTTGGTGAGGAGAAAATTTCCGTCCCAACAAAATCATGCTTGGCAATTTCTAAAAACCCTTCCATGCCATCTTGTGGTAAATATGAAGGGGGTGGGGGTGCAATTCAAATGCCTCGAAGACAAGTTGGCAAGTCTAGGGGTTTCACATTTTCTTGAAAAACATTTATCGCTCTCAAATAGGGGTGGTTCCCCAGAAACCCGATTATTAGCATGGGTGGGGGGTGTTTCATCAAAGACTTTTTGGAAATGAGGAATGCTCAAGAGTTGAAAATTTTCCCAAAAGATGACGTCATCATTTTCCAAAGTACAAGTGAAGGGTTCACCTAAATCAATGAATGCATCAAGGGAAAAATTTTCATTTGAAAGATGTTTGCAAGAAAAGTCATTCATAAAAAAGTCATCAAAGCAAACATATTCCACATCGTAAACTATGCCAAAACCTTCACTAAGACCACTTCCATTGTTGTTAACCTCACTCTCAAATTCATCAACCACTTCAAATAGTTTTTGAGATTCGAGTTCTACCTCTTGAAGGCTTGGGTCTTCTTTGGTGAGTGCCTTGATGGTAGAGGGTAGCACTTTATCTTGAGATTCCGGCAATGGTATGAACTTGGGAAGGGACTTGGTTCGGAATGGCTTGGAGAATTGTGATTGTTCCACTGTCCCCACCAACTCTTCCTTGGTGTCCATTGGCTCTGTCTTCTCTAGATTATTATCCAATTCAATTGTTTCTTGGTCCCTGCAATAATACTCAAGCAATTCCTCTACAAAGGGATCAATAACATCAATAGAATGCACACTATGCAAATCCTCAGGATACTTCATCGATTCAAAGATGTTGAATTGCACCACTTGGCCATCAAATTCCATGCTAAGAGTTCCCTCTCGCACGTCAATCTTTGTTTGGGAGGTATTCAAGAACGGCCTCCCAAGAAAGATTGGAGTGGAATTTGACGAATCTCTATGCATATCCAGTACATAGAAATCCGCTGGAAATATGAGTTTATCCACCTCAACTATCACGTCCTCAATCACTCCATTTGGAAACGAGGTGCTTCGGTCGGCTATTTGGATGACTACCCTCGTATCCTTCAGCGGACCCAAGTTTAAGCTATTGAAAATGGAACGGGGCATCACATTGATCGATGCCCCTAGATCCAACATGGCTTTCTCTATTCTAGTGTTATCAATTTTGCATGGAATGACGAACATTCCTGGATCCTTACACTTCTGTGGCATCTTTTTCTGGAAAACCGCCGAAACACTTTCTCCCATTAGGACCTTCTCATTCCCTTGTAGCTGTCTTTTGTTAGCGCACAAGTCTTTCAGAAACTTTGCATATCGAGTAATCTGTTTTACAGCCTCCACCAAGGGGATATTGATTTCAACTTTCCTGAATACCTCCATTGTCTCCTTGTCTCTATTTCTGTATGGAATCCTCTTCATTTGATGCGGAAACGGAAGTGGTGGAATTTCAGGATTTATTTGGGATTTCTGAGAATCTCGGCCGAGATTGTCTTGTGTCTCGGTCGAGATAAGTGTGCAGGGGGTTTCCTTTTCTGGACGAGGTGGGCCATCTCGGCCGAGATCTTGATGTATCTCGGTCGAGATTTCATTCTCAGCAGACTCCCTTTCACTTTCGACTCTCCTTTCTCCATCTCTCAACTTCCCCTTTTCAAGGACCTTCTCGCTTATCAAGACTCCCACGCTGAAATTTTCAATTTCGCCTTGTGGAGCGTATTTCTTGGTAGGAAAAGGCAATAGGTGATCGGGAAAGCATGCAGCTAATGCCTCCTTTTGTTTTCGCAACTCCTTATCAATCTTCCACTTAGGTGTCCGAATTTTAACTTCAGCCACATGGGGAGTTGATGTCTCTTCTTTCCTCGGACTATCATCCAATTCCTCGGGTTTTCCCTGTGAAGTATACACAGGCTTTTCAGGCTCTCCAAGCAACTCCTCATTCATAACAACAATGGCATTCATCTTTTTCGGATTGACTTTTGGTTGAGCCGGTAACCTTCCTCCTTGTGTATTTTCTAATCGAGATACCGCTGATGCTATTGAACTGGCTTGATTCTCAATACTCTGAAACCTAGAACTTGATTCCTTCTGCAATTGAAGCGTACTAGTGGCTAGGCTCTTGACTATGTCAAAAAGGGATGGATCAGAGGGTACTAGCTCAGTGGGTTGCCCTTGCTGGAACATCCCCCTAGGATAGGGGGGTCGATTGTGTCCACCTTGATCACCCTGTTGATGCATGTTTGGATTCTGGTTCCCATATTTGAAGTTTGGATGGTCCCTCCATCCCGGGTTATATGATTGCGAAGAAGGATCATATTTCCTCCCGGTAGAGTTAGGATTGAAGTTGTGAACTGCATTTGCATGGGCTTCCATCTCTTCTCTGAGAATAGGGCAAGTGTCAGTGGAGTGCTCGGTTACTTGGCAGATTCTGCAAGGTTTTGTAGTAGGAGTGCCAACCGAAATCACTTTCTTCACCAAGTCGGTAAGCTGATCCAACCTTACTTCAACAGTTGAGGTTCTGTACAACCAAACTGTTGAGTGTTGGCGGCCATCTTGGAAATTAATACGCGGGCCTCGGTTGGGGTTTTGTCGGCCAGAGCCCCTCCACTGGCAGAATCAATCATGTTTCGATCTGTTAGACACAGTCCTTCGTACCAATACTGGATCAACAATTGTGGAGTGATTTGATGTGGCGGGCAACTTCCTACAAGCCTCTTAAATCGTTCCCAATACTCATACAATGTTTTCCCCTGCATTTGCCTCACTCCACTAATTTCTTTTCGGATGTTGGTGGCTCGAGAAGCTGGGAAATACTTTTCAAGAAACTGTGTTTCCATGTGATCCCAAGTGGTGATTGATCCGGATGGCAAGTAGTACAACCAATCCCTAGCAAGATCTTTTAATGAGAACGGAAATGCTCGAAGCTTAATTTGTTCTTCAGTCACCCTCGATGGCTTCATTCTCGAACATACCACATGGAATTCTTTTAGGTGTTTATGCGGGTCCTCCCCGAATAGCCCATGGAACGATGATAGGAGGTGTATGAGCCCCGATTTAAGCTCAAAAGCAGTATCATTTCCTATTGCTGGGAATGTAATACACAAGGGTTCTTGAGCAACCCTTGTGTTGGCAAGTTCCTTCATGGTCCTTTCCTGACCCTGATCCTCAGCGATTTCTTCCAATCCGACGGTCTCTTCACTCTCTAAGTTCAAATCTTCAAATCCTCCTCGGACTTGTTCCAAATTCCGGGCTCTTCTTCTCAACTCCCGTTCACGTTCCACAATATCCGGTTTGAGTAACAATCCTCTCTCTCCTTGTGAACGCAAGAACATTAACTACCTATCCAGACACAAGAAAACAAGAGAATATCAAACTACTAGATAAACAAGAAGTAGATAAACAACTAATAAACTAAACATAATGCTTGAACAAATAAAACAACATTATTCTTATCACCGTTCCCCGGCAACGGCGCCAAAATTTGGTAGTTCGATCGTTTCTTACCACCAAATTAAACGTATATATATAAGAATTTGTATACACGATACCTAGCCTACGACTCTAACGAGTAGAGTGGTAAGTAAGGGTTGATCCCACAGAGAACGGTGGATTAGTGTTGTTCGGATATTACAAGCAACTAATGATTTAAGATGGATAGGGTAATAAACTTAAATAAGTAAACGAGGGGGGTTTTGGATTGAGTTAACACCTAAATGCTAACAAGTGATCAACTAAAATTCTATAAGCAATAAATATTTTTGGTATTTCATATCAAACAAAGAAAGACAAATAACAAATGTTTTTCGGGTTTAGAATATGATAAAAGGTCTACCCTCGATCTAGTATCCCCTTGTATCCGACTACCTAATGATTATCGTTGATGTCCCAAATTCAATGAGATTTAAACCCTTATCCCACAATGTACAAGGTCCGCTTATGTAGACCGTGTTGTCCTTTAATTGTGGATAAATCGAAGGTACACTTATCGATTTATCCCTACCCAAATCAATTAGTGATCCAAACAAGCTCTTTTCACACTAATTGATATTGGGTGGTCACGAGCTAGAACAATGGAATAAATAAAGCATAAACCTCGACACGATCGGGTGGCCAAACTCTATAATGCCACCAATGATATCAAGCATTGTTCGCTACTAAGGGAGATTGAAGCTTCAACAATCACGAAAAGTGAAGTTCAATCTCTAGCAACATACAATAAATGCCTCCCAAAGGGTGATCAATCCTAAAACAAGCATCTAGGCATGAGACAATCCAATCAAGCATTATAGAACATTTAAATTGCATAAATAAGGTAACATCAAGAGTCAATAATCATATTCTCATCATCAATCAAGGTTCAACATGATCAAGGGTAGAATTTAGGGTGCTAGCCACCCATTACACCTAATACAATCAAGAAATTACAAAAAATACAAGAATTCATAAAGATAGAGTGATAAAACCCAAGGATGATCAATGGGGAAGATGATGTGACTTCTTCTTGCCCTTCTCTCCTCCTTGGATGTGATGGTGGCTGAATAGTGCTTCTAAAAGTATCAAAAAGGTTAGGTCAAATTCGAATGGGATGATATATTTATAAGGGGAGAAAGTGCTAGTAAAAAATAGGCAAAATCGCATTCAGGATTTTAAAACAGGGCAAGGAATCTCGGCCGAGATATAAGTGTGTCTTGGCCGAGACGTGAAAAAGGGTTTTTCAGCTGGTGGGTCGAAGGCTGATCTCGGCCGAGATTCAATTCATCTCGGCTGAGACGTGAAAAGGGAAAATTGGGGCTGGCTAGGGTTTGACTCATCTCGGCTGAGATTCAACTTCATCTCGGTCAAGATCTTGGTCTTTTGAAAATCCTGAAATCTCTGGAAACTCATCTCGGCCGAGATGTGTTGCTTGTCTCGGCCGAGATCTTCAGTTCTCAAATCTTCATGTTTACCCTGGAGACTCATCTCGGCCGAGATTTTCATCCTGTCTCGGCGGAGATCTGTCCCTCAGCCCTGTCCCTTGTTTCTTCGATCGATCCCTCGACTCCGCGATCGTTTGGTTTCTTTTCGATCCTTTTTCACCTGTCTTAATACAAAAACAACACAAGCGCATTATTTTGCCCATGTGAATACAAAAGCACTAAATACACATGATTGTGCACATTATTGATACTAAAATGACACTAAAGTGCCCTAAAGTGCGTGCACGATACATGTGTACCACTTACATTGTAGACAATGTGGTGTGTAGTAGATCACAGAAGATCACATTGTCAGTTCCTTGTAATAAGTATAATGATTCACAACTTGTATGGAATTGAACAATTCATTTCTAGAAGTTGATGTGTAAGGCTCAGATTGGTTTGTTTTGACCAAGAGATTACGCTAGTGTATTTGTTGCACTGAATTGGACCAACAACGAGATAGTTTTTTTAGACGGACTTGATAGAAAAACTAGATCTCAGTGGTTATTAATTTCTTAATTTCTGTCACTTAATTGGGATTGTATATAATTAATTAATGTTGCTTTGATTTATTTTGGGCTAGGAGTCATTGCGACTCAATGCTCTATACTTTGGGCAATATTATTAATTATATGACATATTGCTAAATTAATACAGAAAATTGTGTTGGTGAAACAAGTTGATTATGTCCCCTTGGTGGGTTCAGTTATCATATCAAACTTGTACAGTGGATTAACTTCCGATATGATAATAATGTTGAGCTGTTTGTTCTCAAGGAATAAAAAATATTAATTGATTAAATCATTCAGTTGCTTAAATTAATTAATGGACATTGAATCTTAAACACAGAAAATAATAACCGGGAGCCACATTTCGTGATATGGATTAGGATGGGTAGTTCAATATTAATTCTATAGTGGAATGAATTAATATTAATGGGCTAGAATAATATTGATGGCTCAATATTGATATCTAGGCCCATTGGGAGGCCCAATCCTATTCCTACTAAAAGGCCCCTTGAGTAGCCCAATAGAAGTCCATTAACTAAGAGAAGGTTAATTATGAAGTTGGAGCTAAGGAAAGAAAATATATGGAAGAATCTAAATCCAAAGGGGGATTATGATTTATTCATATTTTCCTCTCCCAAAAGAGAGAGGATTTCGATCCCCATTTCTAAATTGCCCCCCTCCTTGCTATAAATAGGGACCAATTTTGGTCCCCATATGTATGATTGAGTGGCTATTCTTCGTGAAAATTAATCCTTCCTCGAGTGCTAAAAAATTCGTTTGATTTCCCACCAGATTGGCGAGCTTGGGCATAGGGAATACTCAAGAAGATATTTGGGTTGAAAGATTAATTCTTCTGAACAGTGTCTCTCCAATTTGAAGGTAAATCTGATAATCCCTTAGTTCCGCATGTTTATGGCTTATTGTATGGTTTACTGTTATTCGATACATAAATTGTGTGATTTGAATATTCAATCACGGATATTTGATTTATGAAAATATAATTCAAATTACATCCCGAATAGATCCATTGGCACAAATCTCCGATTCCCAAACACTAGTGCCTACTATTTGACTCTTTTTGACTTATTGGTTCAACAAGTATCCACTGTCCGATTGGTTTATCGAGTCAACAAGTATTTACTATTTGATCTGAGTCGACTTATCAGATCAAGTAATACTCACTACTCGGCCCGTTTTGTCTTATCACCTCAACAAATATCCACTGCCAGACCCAATTGGTGTATCAAAACAACAAGTATCAACTATATGACCCAATTTAGCTTATCGGATCATCTAGTACCTGCTATTTGACTCGTTTCGCCTTATCGTCTCAAGAAACATCTACTTTAGGACTCGGTTGGCTTATCGAGTCAACAAAGTATCCACTATTTGACTAGATTTGACTTATCAAGTCAACTAGTATTCATTAATTGCCTTGTTTCGACTTATCGGATCAACAAGTATCCGCAACTGGATTCGATTGGCTTATCGATTCAACAAGTACATTATTTAACCTTATTCGGCTAATCAGATCAACTCGTACCCACTATTCTACTTGTTTCAACTTATCACCTCAACAAATATCCATTATTGGACAAGATTGGCTTATCCAGTCAACAAGTATCAACTATTGACCCGATTTGGCTTATAGGATCAAATAATACCCACCATTTGACCCGGTTCGGCTTATCGGGTCAATAAGTATCAGTTATTTGATCCGATTGACTTATCGAGTCAACAAATATCAACTATTTGACCCGATTCGGCTTATTGGATTAACTAGTGTCCATTATTTGACCTGTTACGACTCATCGATCAACAAGTATCCACTATTTTGACCCGAGTCGGCTAATTGGATAAACCGGTACCCACTATTTGTTGCGATTCGATTGATAAGATCACCTAGTAGGCTAGTACCCTCTATTTGATCCGTTTTACCTTACAGGATCAATAAGTATCCACTATTGAACTCGATTGGCTTATCGAGTCAAAAAGTATTCAATATTTGACCCAGTTCCACTAATCGGATCAACTAGTGCCCATTATTTTACAAGTTTTGGCTTATTTGCTCAACAAGTATTCCCTATTGGACCCGATTAGCTTATAAATCATAAAGTATCCACTATTTGACCTGATCCGGATAATCGGAACAAGTAGTACCCGTTTAGACTTATGAAATAGACACACTTTCACTATTAGAGCCGATTGCCTTATCGAGTTAACAAGTATCCATGATTTAACCCGATTTGATTTATCGGATCAACAAGTTTTCACTATTAGACTCGATACTTATTGAGTAGACAAATATCCACTGTTTGACCTGATTTGGCTTATCAAATCAACTAATACCCACTATTTAACTATTTTTGTGTTATCAGATCAACAAGTGCCATTATTGAATCCCATTAGCCTATCGAGTCGACGAAAATCATCCACCATTTGACCTAAATTGGCTAATTAAATCAACTGGTACCCACTATTTAACTCGTTTCGCCTTATCGGCTCAATAAGTACCCAATTGGTTTACCGAGTCAACAAGTATCCACTATTTGATCCCGATTTGTCTTATCGGATCAACTAGTGCCCACTATTTGACCTGTTTCGGCTTATCAACTCAACTAGTATCCACTATTGGATACGATTAGCTTATCGAGTTAACAAGTACCAACTATTTAACTTGATCCGGCTAATGAAATCAACTAGTACTCATTATTTGATCAGTTTCGACTTATCGGCTCAACAAGTATCCAATATTGGATTCGATTGGCTTATAGAATCAATAAGTATCCAATATATGACCCGATTCGGCTAATCAAATCAACTAGTACCCACTATTTGGCCATTTTTCCCTATCGGATCAATAAGTATCCATTATTGGATCCGATTATGTTCTGAGTCAATAAGTATCCACTATGACTCGATTCAACTTATCAGATCAACTAATACCCACTATTTGACTCGTTTAGGCTTATCGGCTCAAGAAGTAGTCATTATTGGGCCTGATTCACTTATAAATCAACAAGTATCTACTATTTGACCCGATTTAGATAGTCGAATAAAAAATACCCATTATTTAACCTGTTTATACTTGTCGGCTCAACAAGATTTCTCTATTGGAGCCGATTGGCTTATTGAGTTAACAAGTATCCATTTTTTATCTGATTCGACTTATCGGATCAATGAGTTTCCACTATTGGACACAATATTCTTATCAAGCAGACGAATATCCACTATTTGACCCGATTCCACTTATTGGATCAACTAGTACCCACTATTTGATCTGTTTCGACTTATCGGATCAACAAGTTTCACTATTGGATCCCGTTAGCCTATCGAGTCGACAAGTATCCATTATTTGATCCGAATCGACTAATCACATCAACTAGTACACACTATTGACAAGTTTCGGCTTATCGGCTCGACAAGTATCCGCTATTGGACCCAATTGGTTTATCAGGTCAAGAAGTATCCACTATTTGACTTGATTTAGCATATTGGATTAATTAGTACCCATTATTCAACTCGTTTCGGCTTATCGGCTCAATAAGTATCCAGTATTGGATTCGATTAGCTCATCGAGTCAACAAGTACTACTATTTGAACCGATTCGACTAATCAAACTAACTAGTACCCATTATTTGACTTGTTTCAACTTATCGACTCAATAAGTATCCAATATTGGATCTGATTGGCTTATCGAGTCAACAAGTATACAATATATGACCCGATTCGGCTAATTGAATTAACCAGTACCCCGTTTTCGGTCTATCGAATCAACAAGTATCCACTATTGGACCGTTATGTTATAGAGTTAATAAGTATCCATTGTTTGACCCGATTCGACTTATCGGATCATTTAGTACATACTATTTGACCCGTTTAGGCTTATCAACTCAACAATCACTATCAGACCCGATTGGCTTATAGAGTCAACACGTATTCACTATTTGACCGACTCCACTAATTGGGTCAACTAGTATCCACTATTTGATCCGTTTATTCTTATCGAATTAACAAGTATCCACTATTTGGCCCAATCGACTTTTGAGTCAACAAGTATCTACTGTTTGATCCGACTCGACTAATCGGATCAACTAGTACCGACTATTTAATCATTTTCTTCATATTGGATTAACAAGTATTCACTATTGGACCCCCGATTGGCTTATTGAGTAGACAAGTATCCACAATCAACTTATAGCATACTGGCACTCATTATTTGACCTATTTCGATTTATCAGATCTACAAGTATCCACTATTGAAACCGATTGACTTAAAGAGTCAAAGAGTGTTCAATATGGAACCAGATTCCTTTAATTGAGTAAACTAGTATCCATTAATTAATCAGTTTTAGCTTATCGGTTCAACAAACATTCTCTATTGGAGCCGATTAGCTTATTAAGTCAACGAGTATCCATTATTTGACCTGACTCAATTTAATTGGATTAACTATTACCCACTATTTAACTTATTTAGACTTATTTGGCTCTATAAGTTTTCACTATTAGAGCCGATTGGCTTTTCGAGTTAACTAGTATCCACTATTTGGTCCAATTTGACTTATCAGATTAAAAAGATTCTACTATTGGACCCGATAGGCTTATTGAGTTGACAAGTATCCTATATTTGACCCGATTCGACTTATCGGATCAACTAGTACTAATATTTGACCCATTTCAGCTTATCGGATCTACAAGTACTACTATTGGATCTCATTAGCTTATCGGGATCAACAAGTAACAATTATTTTACCCGAATTGGCTAATCGGATCAACTGGTACCTACTATTTGACTCGTTACAACTTATTAGGTCAACAAGTATCTACTATTGGATCCAATAGGTTTATCGAGTCAACAAGCATCCACTATTTGACACGATTCGACTTATCGGATGAACTATTACCCCTATGTGACCTATTTCGGCTTATCGACTCAACAAGTATCCACTGTTGGATTCAATTAGCTAATAAGTCAGCAAGTGCCTACCATTTGACCTGATTCAGCTAATAAAATAAATTGGTACCCATTATTTGACTATTTTCGACTTATCGACTCAACAAGTATTCGCTATTGGACCCGATTGGCTAATTGAGTCAACAATATCTAATATATGACCTGATTTAGCTAACCAAATTAACTAGTACCCGCTATTTAACATTTTCGACCTTTTTATCAACAAGTATCCACTGTTGGACCCAATTATGTTATAGAGTCAATAAGTATCCACTATTTGACCCGATTCGACTTATCAGATCGACTAGTACCCACTATTCGACCCGCTTAGGCTTATCAACTCAACGGGTATCCATTATCGGACACGTTTGGCTTATACAATCAACTTGTATCTACTATTTAACTTGACTTGGCTAACCAGAACATCTAGTACCTAGTCTTTGACATGTATCTTCTTATCGAGTCAATAAGTATCCTTTGTTGGATCTGATTGACTTTTGAGTCAACAAGTATCCATCATTTTAGCCGACTCGACTAATCAGATTAACTAGTACATAATATTGAACCAGTTTGTTCTTATCGGATTAACAAGTATCCACTATTGGACCCAAATGACTTTTAAGTCGACAAGTATCCGCTATTTGACCCGATTGCCTTATAGGATCAACTAGTACCCATTATTTAACCTGAATCGACTTATCGGATCGATTAGTATCCACTATTGGATCCGATTGGCTTATCGAATCAACAAGTATCCACTATTTGACTAGATTTGACTTTCGGATCAATCGATACCTACTATTTGATCTGTTTCGACTTATTGACTCAACAAGTATCCACTAGAGCCGGTAAAATTGGTCAGCCCGATGGGTTAGCCAATCCACGAGAAATTTTAGGTGGGTTGAGCTCTAAAATTACTGGCCCGCCCTATTTTTTTCCCCGAATGTCCCCCCCAAGCCCTTAAGTAGTTAAGTAAGTCTTTAGCATTTACCATCATTGCATTAGGCTGGAAGCATCACCGTATCAACAGGTAGGTACTTTATTAGTTTATTTTATTATTTTTTAGTTTAATTAAATAATAATTAGTAAATACTACTACTCTTAACTTAAGTTCTAAAGTAAACTTCCCATTTTGTTGATTATTTGTTTGTTGGCAGTTTACGTTTAAATCTTTTATTTCTCATTACACCAAAAAGGTGATGGATTAAGTTGTGTTGGGCTATACATTTACCAGTCCAATGGTCATCGGCCCCACTAAACCCAGCCCGAGCATACATCTTAGCTCGACGGGCTGGGCTGGACGAGCTGAATTAGTATCCACTATCGGACTTCATTGGCTTATCGAGTTAATAAGTATCCACTATTTGACCGGATTCAACTAATCGGGTCAAGTATCCACTATTGGACTTGATTCGCTTATCGGGCAACATGTATCTACCCGATTCGGCTAATCGATTCAACAAGTATTCATTATTGAACCCGATAGGCTTTTTGAGTAAAAAATACTCCCTCTGTCCCAGCTAACTTTGCATACTTTCCTTTTCGGTCCGTCCCACTTCACTTTGCACACCCTTAAAAAGGAAATCTCTCTCACAATCTCCACCCTCGAAATCTCCACCTTCAATCTCCACCTTTAAAAAAGTCAAAGATTCCCAAAAATCTATTTTTTCTTAACATCCGTGTCAGGTCAACCGTGCAAAGTTAGCTGGGACGGAGGTAGTATATACTATTTAGCCCGATTCGACTTATTGGATCAACTAGTTCCACTTTTTGACCCATTTAGACTTATCGGCTCAACACGTTTTTATTATTGGATCCAATTGGCTTATAGAGTCAACAAGTATCTATTATTTCTGATTCGTCTAATCGGATCAACTAGTACCAACTGTTTGACCCATATCAGCTTATTGAATCAACAAGTATCCACTATTGGACTCGATTGACTTACCGAGTCAATAAGTATCCACTATTTGACATGATTCTGTTAATCGGATAAACTCTAGTACCCACTACTTATTAGGTCAACCAGTATCCACTATTGGACCCGATTGGTTTATCTAGTCAATAAGTATCCAATATTGGACTTTATTCAGCTTGTCGGATAAACTAGTACCCACTATTTGACTCATTTCGCCTTATTGGCTCAATAAGTATCCACTGTTCGACCGAATTGACTTATTAACCATCTTACTACCAAGTATATATATTTATTTATTGCATTACAACACAATTTAATTATCACAAAAAATTTGAGACTAAATGAAATATAAGAAAATAAAATGGAAGAAAGTGATTCATTTGTTTAGGCATTTAGACTATTATTTTTTTCGACTCCTTTCTTTTTTTAGTGGTCAACCATTTTTTCTTCGTAAACCAAATAACCAATTGATTTATTTGCAAACCCAAAAAAATATATTGATTTTTTATGAAAATCAAATATCAATTTGGTATAATATTAATACTTTAGTTAATACATATATTATTATTAATAAACACACTTAGAAAAAAAATTAATTAAAGTTTATTATGCTTGTACTTGAAATAATCTATATATATATAATAAGCCAAGTCATCCGAAATTAGTAAGTTGAAATTTTTCCCGTTCTTTTTAATAGTTACCATAAATAGATAGGAATTTGAATTTTGAAATTTGAAAAATCCAATGATATTAGCCGGATTCAAGTTTTCGAATATTTTGTTCGTCTAAAATTCAGCAATAACAAATCTGTACAGAATTTGTTGCACATTTTTTAAAATTTTGAAATTCGAATTTTAAAAAAAATCTTTATCCAATAACATTATTGCTCCTATAAATATATAAGGTCTTCAGTAAATGAGAATCACGTTTGCAGCTGGTATTTCTATTTCTTATTCATTTCGCAATTTCTTTATTTCGCAATTATTTCAGTTTATTTCATTCACATTAATGGAGACTCACGTTTACAACTGGATATTCCTATTTCTTATTCATTTCGCAATTTACATTTTTTACTGCAAATTTTTATAATTCTTTCATTCCTTGATTATTATGTGTCAACTTTGATAGTTCATTTCGCAATATACATGTTTTACTGTAAATTTCTATAATTCCTTCATTCCTTGATTATTATGGGTCAACTTTGATAGGTATTTCATAATGGATGCCCCAAAAGTACTACATGCAAATCAAGATAAAAAAAAAAGATCAGCAACACTGAATCTTGATTCTGGCGAAAACAAGTTTGATGATTGCAGAATTCAAATCTATCTACCATCATCGTTTTCTACGGTAATCTGTAATCATATAAAAATTCAACCTATATTTTTAATTTCTGTTATATGATTATTTATATTATTGTCCATATATTGTGCTAAACTTTACATTTTGTTTATAACATTTAAAGTCTCAATCCGTTCAAAATATTGGCAAAAGATTAGAGACAATCAACTCATTCGAGGATCAGCTGAGATTGAAGACTAATTCTGATTTTATTGTAGCAGAATTCAATTTTTTAATTTCTGCAAAAAAATAAGTTCATGTATCAACTTCAATTGAAATTCTAATTTTATCGCAGTATTTCATTTTTGTGATTACAATATGTTTACAATTAAACTTTGATAAAACTCAGTCGAAAACGTTTACTATACGCAATACTTTTAAGAAGAAATATCCCATTTAACAACTATCATGAACTATTGCAGAAAATTTTTCAAAATATTATCTTATAAACAAAATAAATTTAATATACAGATTGGTTGATAACAACTATAAAATGATACATATAAATTTAGAACTATCATATAATAGGAATGATTAGGGAAATCAATACTCATTATAGACCGGACTTTTATTTTAATATGGATTATAATTATGATGTGTATATTAATATATGAATTATCATAGCTTTACCAAAAAATAGATGTCATTTTATCAATTTTTTAATATACAATAATATGTATTCTTTAATTGAAGATATCTGATAACAGAATATCAGAATATTCCAAATCTTTCAGATATGATTTCTGATTTTCTATACTCCCTATAAAAAGGCAAAAGGATGGTCGCTTTGCTTGATCTTAAGAATTTCTAAATTGTAAAAATCAATGTATCAAACTATATATAGATTATTGTATATTATTGTATATCAATAATGATATGGAACCACCGGTGTGTTTTCTTATAGAGCCATGTTCAGTTAGCTAACACACTCCACAAAAAAAAAACAAACAACCCTAAATATATTTTTGATTCCTTCTTCGCCTCTTATTTCACAAAATAAGTTTTTTTCCACTGTACAATATTTTTTTTCCCAAAATTATTTTATCTGTAAATTATTTTATCCGTTTTATTTCTTCTCTAGAAAATAATTTCATTTGTTTTTTTCTTCTCTCATCTCTATTCCAAAATCTTAATATTAAATTATAATAAATTTTGGAATAGATTATACTGATTAATAATAATAAACAAACAACGAAGATACACAATCCAGAATTGCAATACAATTTAATAAGATTGAGAAAATAATATATTTTCTTAATGATTATTCTTAGATAAAGTATTTTATTAGTTTAGTTCATTAGTTTTCTAAATAAATATGCAACTTTATTTATATTAATGAGCTCATCTTATCGATATAGGATATTATTTGATAAAAAAATTGAAAGATTTGAAGTCATCTATGTCTTTTGAAATTTTAAATTCAAATCCAACTCTATTTATATGAATGAGCTCAACATATGGACTATGAAGATTTTCATCCTAAATAAAATTGTATTTTCTATGTCTTTCTTAAAATTTATTTCCAATAGAGGATATTTTGTAGGTAAACTAATAAAATATTTTATATAAGAATAATCCTTAAAAAAAAATATTTTTGTTTCTAATAGAAGATGTTTTGTACGTAAACTAATAAAATATTTTAAGAATAATCCTTAAGATTATTTGTTTCTCAATTCTATTAACTGATATCGGATTCTGGATTATGTATGTCCGCTTTATTTATTATTACCAATCAGTATAGTCTATTCAAAATTTATCATAATTTAATATTAATGTTTTTATAGAGACAAGATAAAAATAATCTGGAATAAGATACGAGTAAGAAATTCGTGAAAAAATTAAAATGTGATTTTATTAGTGGAAATTACTGATTTTCCGGAGTACGAGACAAGGAATGAATAACACTGCAAAAGAACACAAAAGTTTTCTTTGTAAAAAATTTTAACCATTTCTTTTTTTATTATATATTGTCAAATAAAAATGTGTTTTCAATAAAAAGTATTGTTCATGTTAATATTGATTTACTTTTTAAAAAAATAGCCCGTGCATCGCACGAAAGCATTTACTAGTTTGTATATAACTACGTCGGACTAATTAGATTAACCTATTATATTTGGCTAATATACCTTTTCTTATTGGGATAACACATTATATTTGGCTAATATACCTTTTCTTATTGGATATTCCTGTAAACATGGAAAAATTATACTCCTTTCCTATCACGAAAATAGTCATATTTCAAAAATTGTTCTTGCCAAAATAATTCTAGTTTAAAAAATTAATGTCTCGTTTTATTAATCTTAATAATTTTATTTTTCCTAATTTCTATTTACGACAAAATTATTCAAACAAATAATAAATTATTATGCTGTATGATAAAGTAAAATGATAATCTGATTTTTTTTTTTTTTAAAACTATCCTTATCTACAATCTCAAGTATTTTGTTTGTATCATAGTGCAAATGTCAGCAAAATAACGGGGCGTTGACTTGAACATCATATTTTGTATATAGATATTATTAATGTGTGTGTTAAATTAAAAAAAAAAAATATTTTGTTTGTGTAAATATATTTTTAGTATCAAATCATATTACGATTGATCTAACAAAAGAATTTAAATATAAAATAAAAAACAATATTCTATTTTTCATATGCAATATGTATGGTAAATTCAAATTTTCTAGTATGTTACATTATAATTCTGAGGAGCACACTTAAATTCTGAGGAGTGCACTTATATAGTCTCAATGCACATGAAAGTAAATTTAATTATATAGGAGAGAAAATACATGAATACATTTTCTCTACACATTTTATAAACAGACAGGTTAACTGTATTAAGAAAGGAATTTTACTGATAAATTTTTTCAGATTAATGTAATAATGTAAGAATAATGAGGAAGAACATTAATTAATATTGGCTTAGGGGGAATTGGGGAGGGAAAATTGTCGCCAAAATTAATTACTTAAGATTTCCTTAATTGCAGATTCTAGATCTCCAGATTCCGGATGTTTACCATTTTTTTTTCCATTTTGGATCTGTTGGTTATGCTTTAGTGCTTTAGGAGAAAATTTAATTCTATTACAGAATTGAATTTAAGAATACATTAATTTCTTTGTAATTGTTGCTTCAGGTGTGAATCAGAGTTTCATCAAGTCTTGATCATGCAACTCATTAATTAGATTCATCTTCAAAAGAAATACTACCTGTGTTTTTTCTAATTGTCATTCTAGTTTTTATATAAAAATTAATGGACTTAAGAAGTTGATAAATCAACTCTCAACTAATTTTCTTAAATCTCTTGATATTTTTTAATCATTTAATATATTGTTAACACTTTTCATAACTATTGTAGAAAAAAGTGGTAAAAAAGCTCGAATGACAACTATTTCTAAAAAAAACAAAAAAACTAGAATGACAACTAAAAGTAAAAAAAAAAAAAATAGAGGTAGTAACAATCTGGTTCACATGCGGATCTGTACGCAGTTTGCTACTTTTCATGAAAAAATTATTCGTGTTTATACTGAAAAAGTATTATTATTCTTAAAAAGGAATTACGTTAAAAATAAATGTAATACATTTTTCCTAAATAAGTAATACCTATCACTATAAAGAGTAGCACATTTTCATGATATCTCCACACAATTTGTTAATTTACTCGCAATTTAAATTGCATGGATTTAAAATTTGCGCATATAATGTTCATGAAAATTTGTGAATAAATACATTATAATTTACTCCCTGTTATTTTATTCGCAAATTAGACTTTATAACTTTCAATGCAATACATATGGGAAAATTTCAGTTTTACCCTTTACTTTGATCATATGATCTTTTAAAGAGGAGAAAATAATTTGATAGTTTGTGCAAATTAACATGGAATTAAATAATATTTCACTTTGCAATTCCATCATTTGTTTATGACATTTATTGTAGAAGACAGGGAATACATAGTCCACATCTCATATATTCCGCATCTTTTCCGACTTATGTTGGTTCATATTCCATTTTTGTAGTAAATAAATATCACATGTTCAACCCATTAGGAAGCACAATATGTTAAAATAAACTCTGGATTTGTGTATATTTAAAAAACTAAATTCCTAAGGGGATATTTGGGTTGGGATGTTGTCAGCTGGATCTGGGATGTCCGGGTCTAAGAGAATTTTACTTTATATATCGCTGATATGGATCACCCAGTCCATTTCCATCATTTTTTAAATAAAATTCCCTACCCACCATAATATATTTTCATCATTACATAATCATCTAATCATTATCTATGTGAACACGCGATCTTTAAACGAAATAGAAAACTCAATTTATTTGCGTAAGTTGGACTTGAGTGACTGTATTAAGGGGATCACTTGTCCACAATCTTAGAACAATCAAAATTGACGACCGACAGGGTAAATTTGTGAAAAGCGGTCAGTCAGTAAAGTAGTTAAAAAGACAAAATTGACTTCATATAATGATCGCGGCGATCGATATAGCAAAGATAAAGATGTTTTTTAGCTTAACTGCTCTTTTTTCTCCAGTATATATTGTGTTTTTTACTCGAGATTACAATAGCATCAGCTATGAGCACATGAGAGGGTATTTATAGAGGTTGAGGTGCTCTTACATGATCGACACATGTCTTCTACCTGGCCTGGCCCAGCTGAGGTGGCACGCCTGACTAACACGTGTCTTGGACTTGGCCTGGCCCAGCTGAGGTGGACTCCATGTCCCTCTCGCGTGTTTGGCTCGTGGGGGTAATCATTTGTCGGGGTGCGGTCTTGACTATATTGGCAATCGTGGCTCCAGCGGTCGTCATTTGTCTGCGGTCTCAGCATGTGAACAACGATCTCAGGGTGTGCGATCCTTCTCGAAGGCGATCTACTTGTTTGCTAAAATGGGTCCCGCTCTTGTTTATTGTAGGGCAGTTTCAGATTGCAGGGATTTAGGATCTTAGGCCTAAATCGAGGGATTATGATTAAGCTCGATCTTAATTTTCAGGGGTTTAGCCATCAACATCCACAATTCCCACCCTGAGTTCAGAGGTTGCAGCCGCCTAATGCGGTCTTTGAACTCAAGTTCCTGATTCTGACAACGATCATTTTTTGAATGCGATCGTTTTTCAAATATGATCGTTTTAGTGGGAAACGGGATACTTTTGAATTTGTGAACATTGGTTGGGGAACGTTGACGCATCCAACACGTGACATGGAATTTTGTCCGTGTGCCGGTGACGTGGCTGCCAGATGGTAGCCTCATAGAGTGCGACGATTCTGATTGAACTATGCTTCAAAGTATCTATGAGTGATACTTCTCTGTTCTATAAGAAATTTAGCACAAAGTTGCTTATACTGTTAGTATATGTTGATGATATCCTAATAACTTGGGATGATTCTCAACATATACAATAACTTATAGCAACTCTAAATAATAGATTTGGTTTAAAGACAATGGGGGAGGTTTAATACTTTCTTGGCCTTGAACCTCATAGAACAGTGCAATTGAGTTGTTAACTGATACAAATATGGTGCATTGCAAGCCAAGTCCTACTCCCTATAATTATACTTAGAAACTGTCTTTGGGTGATAGTGAACTATCTGACTCTCCTTCTCAATACAGAAGCACTGTTGCTTCCTTGCAGTATCTAACACTAACTAGACTTAGCCTATATAGTCAATAAGCTCTCTCAATATCTAACACTAACTAGACTTAGCCTATATAGTCAATAAGCTCTCTCAGTTATTGAAGGCTCCAATACTCAATCACTGGAGTGCCTGATGCACTATTTTCTAACCTAGTAAACCGCAAGCGTACGGTGCTAATGTAGCTAATGGAAAGCAAAGTTGATCCCACAAGGACAATGCCCTATATCCAATTTTAACCCTAACCATAATAACTCAACAATATCTAGACTCTCGAATGGTGACTGATTGTTAATTAAACTAATAGTTGAATTGCACCAAAAAAAAAAAAAAAAAAAGAACTAAAATAATCAAGCACTTGAATAAAAAGAAGCAAATAACAACAAATGATGCAGACAGATAAGAAAACGTATTCTAGAGCTTCGACTTTAATTTTTATCCCTTATGTTTGATTATCCTAATATTCTAAAAGTTTAGATCGATTATATCGTTTATTAGGCGAACGACTATTGGTTAGCCTTCTTCTCGGATGATACTAATATGTAGGTCAATTATGAACAATTACCCTCTCGGACTAATTATCACATAAAGACTCCTAAAAGACCCTAAACTAGTGCCTACGCAAATACTTCACTCCTCTAAGACGACTATCGGTACCTACGTTATATGTTGTAAGTCTATTGAAAAAACTCATCTCTTGGAGGTCGAATTATTAAACTTGTAGAAAAATACCAATTGATCAAGTCGATATAATCATAGGAATAAAACAAGCATATAGATAAACTATTAAAACGAAGTCTAGAATTAAAAGAACAAAATCAAACAATAGTTGATAAGTAATTTACTCTCTAACTGTAGAACACAAAACTTTTAACTACTCATGTTCATTAATAATACCAATTGATCAAGTTGATATAATCATAGGAATAAAACAAGCATATAGATAAATAATTAAAACGGAGTCTATAATTAAAAGAACAAAATCAAAACATAGTTGATAAATAATTTACGCTCTAATCCTAGAACACAAAACTTTTAGTTACTCATGTTCGTAGATAAAACCCAACAATACTCAAAGACAAACATTGTCGAACAATAACAATAAACAAAAGAACACAAAACCCGAAATCTTGATCTCGATCTTCGTCACTTGCATTCCTTGCTCTTCAATCCAAGTTCTCTAGGTTTCTCCAACGATTAAAAGTTGTTACTTTTAGACTTGAGACCTTTTATTATAAGCTTGGATGGATTGAGGTTGAAACGAGTTGAAAATAGGCCAAAACACGTATTCCTCTTCTAAACTGCCTATCGAACGCGATCGGTCTAGTGGAATTGGCTGGTTCAGTGATTCGGCCGCGTCAGGCAACATGGCCGCGTTGGTGTCACAGAGTTTACAGGATAGTATAGGGCACTTTTTTTGCGGCTGCATCCATGAATGTCGCCGGTTCGGTCCAAAACTGGTTTTTCTTGGCTGGTTCGTCTTCTAACTCATTTTCGTCTATTTTTGCCCCTAAGTGACTTGTTTCTTCTCCAAACCTCATCCAAATGGACTTTTTGGCATATAATCACCTAAATAACTATAAAACAAGCACAAACACATCATATGACATAATATGATGAATATAAACACAATTCAACAAATTATACATCCAACTGATATAAAATATCCTTCTAATTCGATCTAAATGCATGCATACACGACGTGTATCAGTGCTTGCAGAAGGGTGCTAAGATATATTAAAGGAATTGTTGCTCTTGGTTTACAGTTCAGACCATTCACTAATTTAGCTTTACAGTGTTTCATGGATGCAACTTGGGAAGGTTGTTTAAATGATAGGAAGTCAACAGGTGATTTTGTGTGTTCTTAGGTCCTAATCTAATCACATGGAGCTCCAAAAAGCATAATGTTGTAGCCAGAAGCAACACATAAAGTGAATATAGGGCTCTAGCTTCTGCCACAACAGATATGATCTGGATCAAATATGTGTTTCAAGAACTTGGGCTAAAAGTTTTAACTCAATTTGTTATTTCGTGTGACAACATAGGACCCAACTCCCTAGCTTCCAATCCAGTGTTTCACAACAGCAAAACACATGAAGATTGATGTGCACTTTGTAAGAGAAAAGGTTCAAAAGCAAGAAGATGAAGTGAGACACTTTGCAACTAAAGATCAGCTTGATGATATCCTAACAAAACCTCTATCAAATCACAGATTTGATTTTCTAAACTCAAGATTTTCTCTTACAAACCCTCAAGGGTTCAAGTGAAAAAGAGACAATCTCAGTCAACAACTGTTTTTTTTCCATTGACTCTGTGTATGTTCTTTTGGAGTCTGTAACAGTTGTTCTGTTTCTTTTTTTTTTTTTTTTAATTGCTTTCATGTATTGTACTGCATTGCGGGACTGTAAAAACTTAGTTTCAATGTCTAGAAGATAAAACAGTTGACCTCTTAGCTTGACATTGGGGAATTAAGGCATAAGGTGGCTTAAGCTTACAACGTGTTGTCTTCTGTCCTCCCTACCATGAAGGTGCATTTGTGGTGAATCAGAAGTTATCAAGAGAATTCCTATAACCTGGTTAAGTTTGAAAGGGGGCGTATTGGAGTATATAAAGCTCAACTCAAAACAAGAAGAAAAGCAAGTGGACAAGAAAGTTAAGTATGAATAGTTAGTTAGTTATGATTGATTGTAAAACTGCTAAGTTAGAGCTGTTAGTTAGTTTTGGTTAAGTGAGCTACAAGTTAGTTTTAGTTATTGTGGTAATGTTTATTATGAATACCATATGAGTTTTTTGTTTTATTTGCGTAAATAGTTCGACCTATATAACACGTGTGAGTATAACTTAAAAAAAAGTTATTTGTGTTGGGATGAAAATGTTGAGGGCGCACATTCAGAATGTATCCGACTAAATGAATTATTGTTTTAGAATAATTTTTTGCAAATTAAGCAGTCTCATAAAATGACTTGTATAATTTTATTTATGTTTAATCATTATATTGTTATTTTTAAAAGTTGTTTTTTTCTTTATCTTATTAATGATTCTTTGTCATGTTCAAGACTCATTCATGATGTGGACAATTTTATAAGATGGGTGTAAAATTATAAATTTAATTTCTAAAATGATAATTATTTTAAAATAAATTTGATCGGCTAAAATGATAATTATGTTGAGAGAGGAGTAATAATTAAAAAGTAAGGTTTTAAAGGGGAGAGATGTGTAGATTATAGAGCAAAAAATAAATCTGAGAGGCACGTCCTCGTCCAATTGTAAATTCAGTGGATTTGGGATTGGGGTGACACAGCTAAAATGGATGACTCGCCGAACAAACTGGTCACATGCAAACCCAACCGCTTTTAGCAATTACCACAAAATGGAAAAATACAAATGCCTTCCACCCCCACTACAAAAATTGACTACACGTTTTATTGGTATGCTCTTGCTTCATTATTGCACAATAAATACAACACCTGTTTCTTTTAAACAGGACCCAGGGAGACTCATACCATCACCATTCACCAATTCATTCAATAATATTAAACTTACAAATAGATTACAAACCATCAAGACTGGAACAATTACTACTCATCACCTAATCAATCAAATGCTTTTATTTTTGTATACAACTTTTATCATAAATGAAATGTTTTTAGTAACTTTCTTAAACCGTACATAATTTTGGCGCCTCATAGAATTAATCTTGTGGCTAAGACCGAGGTTAAAAATTAAGGGTGTGTTTGCTTAAGTTATAAATTTGAGTATTCTTTTTATCTATTTCCACTTTATTTAAACTAGTTATGCATTACACAAGCTGAATCGATTTTTTATGAATTGAGTTGCGATGACTTGACAAAAAAACAAAATACGTAAAATGAAAATGAGAATTCAGTAGTTAAACCCGTGAATGTGATGTATATCCAGTAGTGAGAGACAGAAGAAATGAGCAGAAGTTGTAAGTATACGTACTAACTTCCGTATAATTTACAGAGGCAGGCAAGCTGTAAAATTTGCGATGCCATCTCAATCTCATATAATCGACTTCTTCCACGCGAAGTTGCCTCATACATATACATATACTTATATACAGTTACGTTCCCTGGCTCTATATATGTAGCATCTCACTCACAACACACACAAAAGGCGTTCTTCAAAGATCTTTCGCTTTATTACGGTGATTATTATTCTGGGTTCTTTTATCTGCTCAATTTCTATTCCAAGCTCGAGATATGGAAAATATTGTACACTTCGTGATCGGCATTTTTGGTGGGTTCTGCTTTTTGTCCTTAATTTCTTCATTCTCATGCTATTAATTTCTTGGGTTTTAATTTCTCTCTTATTCATCATACAGGAAACGCTTTTGCTTTGTTTCTCTTCCTCGCACCATTGTGAGTTCCCTCTCTTTCTCTCTCTCTTCAAAATCTCATAATCAGAAAATGAATGTTCAGTATGTGACTATTTTCTTTGGATTCTTGTTATTAAAAAATGAATTGATGGTTGGAAAAAAGAAGCAGAAAAACTGACTCATTTTGGGTAATCATAGGCTTGTTCTTTCCCGTATGCGCTTCGACTTTCTTGGAAAAAGATGAATGATCGCCTTTTACACTAACCAAAAGGGCATTTCTTGGAATATCGCAAATTGGGGCTTCTTTTTATTCATTAATTTTGTTAATAGGATTACATTCAAAAGGATTGTCAAGAACAAGTCCACCGAGCAATTTTCTGGAATCCCCTATATTATGACTCTGCTCAACTGCCTACTTTCTGCCTGGTCAGTATTTTCTACACATTTCTTCACCTTTTTAACTGCTTTTTCTTTCAGATTTATCTCTGTTAATTTACCCTGTTTTTTAGTTAATTTGTACCCTGTTTCTCATAATTCTTGCATCTCGGTCTCCGTTTTGAGCTGCATTTGTTGTTTAACATTGTCACTTTTTACAAAAAATATGTGGTGTTTTCAAAGTTGAATTTACTTTAATTTTTTAAGGATACTTACCCTGCTTCTATTAATAAATCTTGTTACTGGAGCTGATGGGGTTACTTTGTTACTCTGTTGAATTCCCAACTGATAATTATGAAAATATGCCATTTATGTTCAAGAATAAGCAATTCAAAATGCCATTTAAAGATAACATAAGATGTGATATTATGGTTCTACCATGTGTTTTAGTTGAGTAGATACTTTGTAACTCATTGAATATGGTTGATGAATGTGAATAGGTATGGCATGCCATTTGTGTCACCAAACAACATTCTGGTATCGACTATAAACGGGACGGGTGCTGCCATTGAAACAGTCTATGTGTTGATTTTTCTCCTATTTGCACCGAAGAAGGAGAAGGCCAAGATTCTTGGACTCTTCATTCTTGTACTCACTGTATTTGCAATAGTTGTTCTTGTTTCTCTCTTGGCTCTCCATGGTTATGGTAGGAAGCTTTTCTGTGGTGTTGCAGCCACTGTCTTCTCCATCATTATGTATGGCTCACCTTTGACAATCATTGTATGTTCCCAACTCTCTCTCTCTCTCTCTCTTCTCTTATTTTATCGTAATTTTTCTAACTGGTGAGAAATAAAAAATGCAGAGGTTGGTGATCAAGACAAAAAGTGTGGAGTACATGCCATTCTTCTTATCCTTGTTTGTATTCTTGTGTGGTACATCCTGGTTCATCTTTGGCCTTCTTGGAAAAGACCCTTTTGTTGCTGTAAGTATATATTTTCTGTAACTGTAATTTCACATGATCCTCATAAATTTCATAACTCTGAATTCACCTTATTACCAATGCATAAAATGTAATATTATATTTTTCCAGATTCCAAATGGTTTTGGGTGTGGATTGGGGACACTTCAACTTATACTATATGCAATATACCACAAGAACAAAGGCGAAAACAAGAAACCAACAGACGAAGAGTCCGTAGAGATGGAGAAGACCAATGGCAAAGCCAATCAACAAAAGCCATCATCAGCACAAGAACCAGTCTAAAGCCAGATTCATTTTCAAGCTTGTATGCTTTTACCTTAGGAATAATACCACTTTTAATGAACTTTTGTACTATCCTATCAGTGTAGGCCATGTTAGTGATTCGGTTGGACCAACGTCTTTGTAGGCTAAGCGTGATAACCGCTATCACCATTATCCTTACCTTAGTTGATATCATTTTCAGTTTCTTGTGCTCTCCATTGTCCATCAACCTAACTTTTGGCCGTCCTTCCTTGTATCATCTTTTTTTCGTTTTTCTTTTTTACTTTCTGTTGCATGATTATTTGAAAATGACTGAACTATACAAGTTCAAAAAACTGGCTCGATCGAACGGCCCCACAATGGGGAGTTTATGGCTATTAGAGTGACAGGCAGAGTTGTCTTTGGCGTTGTCTCTTTCAGTAATTTTCAGACGGCCAAATATAGGAGATGCTGAAATCAGGCGTCTTCTTAATATTGGTGAACTCTAGCATGGTTTCTTCTGTGGTTGTATACATCAGTTCCACTTCTAAAGGAGGAGAATGTCATTGATAATTTGTTTCCTGCATTGAATTTTTTATAATGGTAATAAATAGCTTAGGACTAACGTGAATGCAAGCATATATACATAGCTTTGGATTAAGCTCGTTTATCCGCATAATGTTACTTTCGGATTCGGATCTTCTAAAGTACTTCATGTGGAACTTTGGGGAGAGAGTGACACACTTTATGTGTGAATAAAAAGTGAAATTGTGGAATCCACAAAATATATCACTCTCTCTCCCAAATGCATTGTGAAGTATTCTAGAGAATTAAAATTCGTTACTTCCCTTAGCTGCTCACGATGAGTAGTGAGTCCATATTTATTGAACAATAAAAAGAATAATTGTCGGTGAATAAAATTCAAGAGTAGTTGATTGCATACTATAACGATCCGATTTTCGTAAAGTAATTTAATATTAATTATATTTTAATAAATATTTTTTTTCTAAATAATAAAAGATAATTCATAGTCAGGCCGTTAAAACACCAAAACTCCCTAAACAAACAAGGCAAAAACTTGTATGTGACCGTCACACGGTGTGACGGGAAAAGGTATCACTTTTGTGGTAAAAGTATCACGTTTATCTGTAAAAGTATCACTTTTTTTGAACAAAACAAAGTATCACTTTTTGTAGCAAAAGTATCACATTTATCTGTAAAAGTATCAATGTAGTAAAAGTATAACTTTTTCATGTAAAAGTATCAACTTTTTCCTGTAAAAGTGTATTTCGTCACACGTGTGACCGTTCACACACAAGACTCACTCAACAAACAATTACGGAACATGTAGCAGCGGAATAAAATAAACAAACCCTAATCAAATTAAAACTATTTATTAACAACCAAGTAACCAAGATATCAGATAATATTGTTCCTTAACAACGCCAAATTTCCTTTAGTCAGATTTTATAATGATATTATCAATTTATTTATGAACTAAATAATATAAGTTTGACAATCAAACAATCAATTAAAAGGCACCTTTTTAAATATTGAAGTCCATGCATTCACCAAAATCAAGTTGAACAGTAGGTTGTTACGACACACACAAATCAAGCACAGTTGCACTCACATGCCCCAAACTAAATCATACTTTTAATATTTTTATAATAAATAGCTTAAGGAAATAATATTTTGTTGAATATTTCTATAACATATTTACAAATCAATATTTACATATATAACTCATTATAGCCAAATACACTTATAATATCATTCTCATTTCAACATAACTCTCAAAATTATCATAATATATTCAAAGTGTAAAATCTCTCTTACACATGCAACTAGTCATGCAAGCTTACCATACAAGTTGAAATAAAATAAATAATTTTCTTTTCAAATAAATTCAACCAATCTCCATAAACAAAACTATTGTTGAAACTGAATTAAGACATAATAATAACACTCCGCAAAACTATCTAATCAATTAAAATAAGCAAATAATAACATTAAACAAGTAAATAGTCATCTTGCATCAATAGACATAAAAATTCATAGGTTGTCATGTTGTCATATGCTTTGGTTCCCCTCGTACTCCACTTGCTTGCTCCAAGCTAACCTAACTCAATAAAGAATTGGGGTGAACTTCCTTCGACTCGTGAAGGATACAATTTATGCTAATTATACACAAAATTAAAAGCATAAAGTATAAACAGTCATATAGCTTGTGACTTGTAACTTACAACTTGAATATTATATTCAATAAATTGAATATAAATTTAACTTGTAATCCATGTACTCACGGAACTTGAATTTGTATATCCAATAAATTGAATATACACTTGTAACTTGAAAATATAATAGATATAAACTACACAGTTAATTAAGCAAATAATTATAATAAACTGTAAACCCCCACCGGAATTGTGATGCAGATCGATATGTAGATGCAAATTGGCCTCTTGTTCGTAGCATTCGCTAGTCTATTCTCCTTCTTACTTACATGCGTGACTCTATCTTGATCTTCAATTCATATATGGGATTTGCTGATTGGGAAATTAGGGTTTGGTAGAGACATTAGAAAAATTTGAAAGAAATAGAAAATTTGTAGGTACACTGCGCAGTAGTGAATAAATAATTTTTATTTTAAAAATGATAAGGAATAAAATTCAAAATTATAATTATTTTATTTTATTTCATCTTTTTTTTTTTTTTTTTTGCATTGTATGAATTAATTAAAAAAGTCGGTTTTTTTCTCAATATACTAAAAGAAAAATTAGGTATTAAATATATGATATTAATTAGAGTTGCAATTTCTAATAAACTAGCATTAATTACTTAACTTTAAAATACCAAAATGACCTTTTTGAATCTAAAGATTCTTAAGGAATCTAATGATTCTTAAAATAAAAGAAAAATAGAAAATTATCTTTAACCCATTATAGTAGGTAAAGTGTCATTTAATATCATTTAATACAACACACATTTTCGTAGTAACTATTAATGGTTACAAAAAGTAGGTAACCATTGAAAACTCATTTATATATATATATATATATATGTATTTGTAGCTATATCTATATATCTCCTTTCTTTATGGATATGGTAGATAAATTACTTTATGAGTCTAAGTTTTATAATTTTATACCTGCCACATGCAATGATATCTGTATTAACCCTTCAATTTTGATATATTTATTTATCTTATTAAATTAATGATGTTAGCAATAACAGTTGAGATAAAATACAATCATTCCAACATTTTTTATTAAAAAATCGAACAGAATATTGGTTAGACCCTGCGGACCAATAAACCAACTGTAATCAATTATTTTAATTTTCATATATAAAAAAAGGGTTGCGTGTTTAAATGTCCAAAAACATTTTTGGTTCCCAAAATATCTGAGACGATGACTCATGACTCATAAATTAAAATTATTTACAACTGTCCTATTGGTTCTTCTTATAATATCTACGGGATAATAAACCAACTTGCATTTATATATCAATTCAATCAAGAAGAGAAATCGTCTATGAATTTTTTTTTTTTCCTTCGTCTAATTCTTGAAATGGGTTTGTTTTGTTAGTGAGGATTAAATAAAGCCATGAATATATATTAAAGGCATGGTAGGAAAAAGTTCCACCAAAAAATGAAAATTATCAAGCTTCTTGTTCAAGTTTAGCAATGATATGGACAATAAAAATAAGAAATAGGTTAAAAAGATGAAATGATTACAAGCTGGATTTGCAAGTAAAACATTTAATTATAATTTCTAGGTAGGGTATGTCTCCCTAGGTTATCATAGGTATTGAGTGCTAGTTTATGCGACTTTCACATATTTTATTACTAATGCCCTCTTAATTTGGTTTCCTCCTAATTTCATTAACGCCATTAAACAATAATTTTAATGATTAACATTCCTAAGTTGGAAAGGCCACAAACGAGAACACAACTAGGTAGTTAGTGGTGATGAAGTTCCATCAAACCATTTCGTTCATTTATGCTGATTCATTAATTCCATAGATTCTGGAAAAACATTAACCAACTTATGCCATAATTTTTATTGTCACCACTATGATGAGACAATCAATGTTTTATGATAGGAATTGTAGGGGAATATTATTCTAACTAGTGTTTGGAGGATGTCCTATGGTTAATAAATTCAACCTCAATGGTTTTTAGGTAGTCGATGACTCATATTTGTTTTATTTGTGCATAGTTGTCATTGTGGTGTTATCCATATTTTTTTCGAGATCTTTTTTGTGACTTTGGATAGTATTAACAACGAATTGATATGACGAAAAAAATCTACGGATTTTATGAAATTAGGTGAGAGCATATTCTGTCGGCTCCAGAAGTTCCCCGACATTCTTATCCGACACTAGAACGGCTACTGAAACTAAAACTGAGCTACTACAGCTGTTTTATAAAACCAGATTCTTCGCTAGTAGAACAAATATAAAATACATAAATATAAGTAATATCTTCGGTAATGAGCTATTTAATCAACCCGCTACCGATTTAATGTTTTCAATATTATAAATTCAAAAGTATATCCAACGCATTTTTTAATTAGCCGAACAGTTTAACTGTTTTTTATTTTCAAAACTAAATTGTGAAAAAAAGTACGGACAAGATGCCACGTTTGTCTATTGGTTAAAGGGTGATAACAATAAATAATCAAATAAGACTGATTCAGCAACGCATGTCAGAATGTTAATTAGAGGAATTTTTTGACTTGTTCAACCGTCCAAATATCAGATTTATAATTGTGTATCTGATTTTGTTAAAATGAATTATCTTATAGTATATTAGTTAATCGTAATCGGATTTGAAAGTAGTCAAGTCACTACAGATAGGGTTAAATATTCTGCCATTGAGGGTCATGAATACTGTGATATACACATAGAAAGAAAATATGAATAAAGGTCTGATTTCCAGGCCTAGTTAAGCAGTTGTAGATTCATATGGGATAGACGTAACCTTCAACCGAATATATATATACATATATATATATATATATATATATATATATATATATATATGTTGATGTAGATTCCATTTTAAAAAAAAAAATGCTTCAATGATGTTGCAACTAAAACAAAACAATTGAGAAACTTCAACTTCAACACTAATTTTAAAAATGCGAATAATTTTGGCAGAAGATCCTTCCATTTCATATGCGTAGTAGGGTAAAAAACTATTCTAAGAAATTGGCATTTTGTCTCTTCATGCATGCCTTTTTCGATTTCTGCAGAGTCGCCCATGGGATACTCAAAACTTTACAACACATTTTGGACAAACTTTTTGGATGCAGTGATGACTAATTTTTGGACAAAAGAACCCTAGAATTTTGAAGGTCACTCCCTCCTCCACTTATATATATGTTTGTGATGAATCCTCAAACTTAAAAATCCCATTCCCTTCGGCAGACATATAAATCAGAGAAGACTGTTGGCGGTATGGATAATCTAGTTTAAACGATGCTCCGTTCCGACTACGACTACCTCACATTCTACTCGTTTCAGCAGGTGAGGGGTTGTAAAACAAATTTCGTTATATTACCGTCTCCATATTAAAGTTGCATGCACATATGCTATTAGCACATAATGTATAAATCTTCATTCAACAGGAACGACTCAAGAGATTCAATGATAAATTGGTTATCCTACAAGATTTGTTTGAGCAAATTGTTAGCATGGAACTCAATGTGAACCACTTGGTCTCTCTCATCAACATTGGTGTCTGTCTTCAAAATTTGAATTTGTATGATTTAAATGTGATGCAGGAGGTCAACAACAACTACTACTACTGGATGCAGGCCATGAATAACCTAGGTTGCTATTGGAGGATGTATGAGGATAAACTTCAACAGTTAAGTTTTATCTAAATGGACAGGACTGTGACCATGTTTTTTTTGTTCAGCTTATTCTCAAACATTGCGAAAGAATCTTACATGAAGCATGAAGGTTACTGAGTGGAATGAATTCTATGATTTTTTGTTATCCTTTAATGACCTCTGAAAGTGCAGTCTATTGGGTCTAGCTTCTGCATTTGATGCTCGTTATTTTGTTGTGCTTAGTCTGTCGAAGTAATGTATCTTACAAAAAGATAATACCTTCTTGAAATGTTTAAGAAATGAAGGTAACACCAGTTTCTCTCACTTATCTTACACTAAAGCCTATTTTATTTTTAGTTTTCGGATGTTTACGGTCTTTAAAGAGTGTTAGCAATAAGTCTTACGTATTTCGATGCTTTTTTTTTTTTTTATATATATAAAGAATGAAATTTTTATTTACAATAAAATATGTGCCAATGAACCAGAAGACATTCAGAAAATTTGATTGGTTCTAATATGGAAATGTTTTTTAGTTGTTTTTTGACGTTCAATCAATAAATTTGGTCATTTAAAAAGAGACAAGCAGTTTCGTGTAATTTTCAATATCCATATAATTTTTTTAAAAAACAATTCATGGTAATTTAAACTACAAATGATCGGACAATAGGAGATTATTTACACTAATCTAATGTTTCGAAGTTACGCAAGGTCTTTTTTCCAGATTATTTACAGATAGAAAAATTAAAGTTCGATACGTACATAGTACACTATTATCTTAGTGTATCATTGTTACATAGATCTGTTCGGTTAACGAATTACATTTGCTTGACGAGATCAATAAAATCAGGTGCACTAGTAGTTCGAAATCATTATTAGTGACTACAATTTTGATAAGTGATAAGCCCTCGTTAAAGGACTGCATCTATGGATTGTTAAAAATTAAAAACTTAGCCCATTGAAAAATAACACTGCCTATTAGTTACTGCACCCAATATTTTCTTATTTTTAACCGTTAAGGGATATCATCATTTTTTTAGCAATTTAAACGTTGCATCCCCAAAATTTTACATCATTGGTCCCAAGTATATGGCAAAAGTGGTCACAATAATTTTTGGAATAATGTGAATGACGGCTAGTGGCCAATAACTAGATCACCAGAAAATTAAGAATTTTTGAAAAATTTTGAAAATTGTGAAGTGTAGACTGTCGTAAATTATAAAATTTCTTAAAGTTAAATAGGAAAAAAAACGGATTACAACTCAATTTTGAAATTCAATTTTCTTCAAACATTATTTCCTAATTTGGTTATAATTTGGCCTGTTCCATAAATTACTATAAACGCTTTTAGGAAAATCAATTTGTTCCTACAACAACTTCGAAATTTTTTTAGATACTAATACATATCGTACCTGAAATTTTATTGATTTATCAAAGTCTTTTTTTTTTTTTTTTACACAACAAATTAAGTATGAAATTATCTTTCGAATCGGTACAAAACACTCTTATCATGAGAAACATGAGAATTTAAATCCAAGTAGAAAAAGGGTTATGCATAAGTTTGTTAATGGACATATTAGAGATAATCTGGAAAATATACTTAAAAAATACATCAATCAAATAAAAAGAAAAAAGACGAAAAGTAAAAAAATTAGAAATGTTGATATCTATGAGGGGTATGGCGGCGGTTATGAACCAAAATAGGTCCTTATGTGACAAATATTATCTATTGCCTGCTATAGTAAGTATAAGTTTTAATTGTATTGAGACAACCGTCGCACCAGTTAAATATATGCATATATACTTGATTTTGTGGTATTTGTAATGTTTTTATGATTAACAAAAAACGACAGTCATATATGTGTGTGTAAATATATATATATATATATATATATATATATATATATATATATATATATATCGTTATGAAAAAACATAGTCCGTACGGATTTCCGGAATACCTCCATCATTTAACAATACAACAACATTTTCATTAATGTCGCACAATGTAGTCGGGAAATCACCAAAACAAAAATTTATTACACTGACGTTTAATATTAAAACAACTGGCGAGGTTTATTGATTAACGCGTCGCTAATGTTGTCGAAAACATAAATTTATTATACACCTTACAGAAATACGTACAAATTACGCAGTTGTTTCACCACCGGGTAAAAACTAGGGCACATATAACACACATAACCTAATTAATCTTAGTTTTGATTAAGAGGCACTTCATCCGTCACTGTGAAGTCATTTGAGTTGAAATATATTTGAATTAAACTAATAAAATGGCGACCATATATAGCAACGCAATACTTTAACACTTATTCTAAATGATAAATTTTGATTTTCTAGCAAGACTAATAAGAGGATTTTCGTATAAAAGGCCCTAAGAATATGCTCACTAATATATTCGTGAATCTCTAAATATTTTTTTATCTTTCAAATAATACTTTAAACTCTTTTAAGAGAATTAAATTCTTCCTAAATCTACTTCCAACATAGCGTAACTGAACAATTGTGGATTTCAATCTATTTTTTATTTTTTTTATAACTATTTATCAGTTTGTGGTACGAATTGGGTGAAAATATCACATCAACGATATGCTTCGAGGGTATCCATTTTAAAAAAAAAAAAGTAAAGTGGTCTTCAAATCCAATTAATTATTTTTGGTATACGCAGTTTAATAATCTATTGCTTGAGGACAGTAATCTAACACGTTTTATTCGAATTATATTTTTAAATAAATTGTTCAAATTCTAGAACAAGGCATAAAGCTTCGAGGGGCTTGTAAAGGGATAAACCAAATTGGGTTGACAAAATCTATGAATTATTTTGAAATCTAAAGAATATCAAGTAAACTATAGTTTTATGGTTAGGCCTAAGTACAATATCTTATGAATTTCGTAAGCAATCGTTAAGTAAACTATAAATATTCTCTTATTTATGAAAAACTTATAGCCCATTAGACCTCAGATGTCATCCAACGTCGACGAAATTTGAAAAAACCCTTGTAGGTTTAATGACTGAATTACTTTTAAAATTTGGATTAATTTTCATTTGGTCTGTTAGCTTATCTCACACAAATAATAAATATATATAGATACAAAACAGTATGCATATTGCCTAACTAAAAAACTAGGCCACTGTTATTAGCCAATCTCAAAGCTTTATTGTAATTTCTAATAATCAAGGTTGTGTTCTATGATTGGACCACTAACAATGGACAATGATCTTAGGGCTAGTAATTTTTTTAATAATTAAGAATGTATTATATGATTGGACCACCACTAACAATAGCCAATCAACTTAGGAATAGGACCCTAAAATAATCATACCATCAAATCAATATGTTCTAAAAGAAGCAATCCAATTGGGCCTCATATTTCATCCAATGGCTATAAGATAATGAAGATCTTTGGAGTGTAGGTCACTCAATTAACTTGGGAAATTGAAATGATTTGCACACTATAATACCTAGTCACTCTAAGCAACCTTAAGATGTAAAAATAAACTATTTTTTTTTTTTTTTTTAACTTGATTATCTCATTGGGCCAACTACAAGAACCAATCAAATTACATGTACATGTAATGATTGCTATCTTAAAGGGGTGTTCATTGATTGAACCTATTATAAGCACCAATCATATTAGTGATAGGACCCCTTGTTAAACTTACCGGGAAAACTAACATCATTGCAATCAACTACAATTGGACCACATTCCTCACCCAATCAATACAAGATATGGTAGATCTTTGTAGTAAACTTGGGGAAATGTAGCCTTGAAAATTGTAATTGTGAAAGTAAGATCTTGTAGTATAAGAGGTTTGAGGTGTACTGAAAGTCCATCCTAACCTAAGATCTGCTTAGCGTATGCTTGTTTTATACTTCCTACACTTCTGATTTTTTTTTTTTTTTTAAATGCAAGAATTCAACAACCCCATCTGGAGCCAACCAAAAAATGTCCTCATTAATGAACAATTCAAGGATGAGTTGTACGCACCACATTCAACCCAAATTTGTAAGATTTTTAGTTCATGATGGAGATGCTACGGACTCATCAAGTGAGGACGAGATAATTGGTATTAATTACAAAACAATGTTCGTCAATACAAATATGAAGTAATGTACCATACTTGTTGTGGTCACAAAGCAGTGGATCGCGGTGTTGTCAACCGGTGTGTACGATAGGACAGTATTTCCGGTGAATGTGTTGAGGCAGCTAAATTAAAGAAACATAGGAGACATCGTTCGAGGAAATACGAGGATAATCCGGCGAGTAATGGAGTTCGCGGAAAATACCGAGGAGTTCGCCTCCGGTAATGGGTAAGTGGTGTGCTCAAATTCACGATCCTACATTAAAGAAAGGTATTTGTCTAGGCACATTCGGGACCCCAGAGGAGGCAGCTATGGCATACGACAGGGCGGCTATAAGAATACGTGGAAGAGACACATTTACAAACTTCCCGTATTCATCCTATCAAAACAAAGAAATTTTTAATGATAGAAATTTGGCAGCCATCAACGATGACAATGCTCATGCCATTGAGAGTGTTACGACAGTGACCGATTTACAACAAAGTCGTTGTGTCTTCCCAAACCAAGATAATGATGATACTTGTTCCATCTTCGCTGACGTGGGTTTATCACTGTTGTAGACTGAAAACAATCCAGAGAATTTAACTAATTGGTAAACTGATAATATATTTAAAGACCTAAAGCTTTGGTGGTCGCAAACTGAACTAAGTAATGATTTAATTAATCCTGCAGATACTGATTTTTTAAGTGGTGGGTTAAGTTGGGATGACTATAGCTCAGACAATTTTTTCGATCGTGGAAGTATCTTAGCGGATGAATTTTTTGGTGATTCAATGTAGTTAATGAAATTTACATATTCATTTAATTGTATCGAGTTTCTTATATTTTCCTTGAGCCTCCTAGTTCTTTCGCTAGCCGAAGTCCAACACAAGTTATTAATGTGATTATTACATCTTTGTGGCCCTTTTTTTCTTTTTTATCCTTTTTTTTTTGGACTACATAGACTTTTGTCAATGTTGTAGTTGTTTTACCGTACACTCCAAAATGTATTTTACAAGTTGTATTTTAAAATACACTCCCGGAAAATAATTGCAACCATCCCCTCGTAAAAAATTGAGATACTTCCGTAATAAATAATTTCAGAATGTAATTATAATTATTTCAAAATTGAATTTTTTATACCATTAATAAGATTATCAATACATTAACGGCAACACGATATTTCTCCAAAAATTTATTCAGTTACTTTTTCGGTGGATTTTGATATAACTATCTTAAAAAAATTGCGATTACACAATTCAATTTTGTCTAAATGCAAATATACCACTGTAATTATGTCATAAGTTAATTAGAGGTATATATATATATAGTTAATAGATGACATATATTAGGTTCGAAACAGGATTTTGTTGGTTATAGAGCAACTAATTAATTTGAAACAACGGAGAACCACATATGATTTTTTTTTAAAAATAATTAAATTTGTTAGGCTATTATTATTATTTATTATAATGTGCCAAAATTATACTTTTTTTCTTTAATGGATTTATTTTGAGACATATACAAGTATATATTTTTAAAATTTTTCTATTAAAAAAAAAGTCCCCAAATGTGGAGCCTAGTAGTAAAGAGTCACTGCAGTACTCACTTTGCTACACATCTCTCCAATCCATGTTGCCTACCATCTTGCAACCCTAAGTATTATAAGTTGTAAGATTGGAAATTGTTAGCATCCACCACTACTCTCCTTCATATTTGTGATTTCTTGTGGTGTGCGACAACTGTTTGACCTAAGTAGCCTGACATCCTTGGCCACAATGAGCGATGAGTCTGCAAAATACTTTGTGGACAACCTGAATCATTCGTTGCACAGTGCTACTACAACTGATGATTCCGGCAAAGCTTCGATTAATGAAGTTCGGGATGCGGATGACTATGCGGACGTTTTCAGCTACTTTGTCAACATTGACAGGGACGATGTCTTATTCTCAAAGGATGTGGTTTATGGTGGGGAAGTGTTTTGGAAGTGTGTCCACAACCGAAGGATTTTATCGATTTTATTCCAAGAAGGTAGGCTTCGGATTTCGACGGAATAATCAGGAAAGAGATCGGTTGTTAAGAATAATTATAATGAAAAGTGGGGTTTGCAGTAGGGAAGGTTTGAGAGATCAGAGAAGAAAGACGACGGAGGATCCAAAAAGAGAACCTCAACCGATCGCCAGGTGTTGATGTCAAGCTGCTTTTATAAATTAGATGTACGGAGCAGGGCGGCTTCTACAGAGTCACTCAGTTCAGAACGATACATAACCATGAACTTGCTAACCCAAATCTGGTACATATTTTCCGTTACAACCGGGAGACAACGACAGGGCATGCAATGGAAATTCGAACAATGAAGGAGTCGATGTCAAGACTTGTCAAATTATGGATTTCATGGTCACAAGTCTCGGTGGATTTCACAATGTAGAGTTCATAGCTAAGGACATATAAAATTTATATCCATCGACAACGAAAGGACAAGAAGGCTATGTACGGATGCTGAAGCTACTCTTGCTTATTTCAATGCAATGGTCGAAACCGACCCAGGGTTAGTATTCGGTAAGCAAAGAGAATAGGCTGCACAAAATATTCTAGGCTGATTCCCGGTCCTGACTAGACTACGTTAATTTTGGTGACGTCTTCGTCATTGATTCCACGTACAAAACTAACAATTTTAAGATGCCTTTAGTAGAGTTTGTTGGCATTAACAATCATCGGAGTACAGTGGTGTTTGTGTCGGCACTAGTTATCGATGAAAGTATCGATTCTTATGTGGACATTCACATGTTTTACAGGCGATGGAGGGGAAGCAACCGATTTCTGTGATCACGGATGGAGATAGGGCGATTGCGGGGGCCTTGACCAAAGTCATGCCATCTGCTAGGCATAGCCTTTGCTCTTGGCATCTAATGCGTAACGCAAGAGTGGTGTCACATGAAGCTAGTTTCCTTGGTGATTTTCGGAAATGCATGATGAGGGCTCAATCGAAGATTCCTTTGAAGAGTGATGGGAACAATTTCGAAACAAGTATTCACAAGTAAACCAGCAGTGGTTAGAGGAAATGTACGAGAAGAAGGAGAAGTGGGCGGAAGCTTTCTTCCGGGGAATCTTTTTTGGCGGGATGACCACTAACCAGAGGTGTGAGAGCAGGAATGCGTACATGAATTGTTTCTTGAAGAGTGACTTGAGCTTGTACAAATTTGTTAAGCAATATTTGAGGGCAATGGGAAGGCTACGAGAGAATGTTATGCGAAATGACTTCACTAATCAACAATCTGAGATGAGCCCACAGACAAATCTCCAATCTCTTGAGAGGTCAGCTGCTTCCTTCTATGCAAGAGCAGTATTCGTAAAGGTACGTTCCCTTTTGTTAACAAGACTCTAATATGCGTTAGCATTATATAGAACGCATTTCTAGTAGATTAACTTTGTAATACACATGTTTTTTGTTAGGTTCGAGAGGAAATCACAGAGGAGTCATCCTATACACCGATTGTGGTGAGCTCTACGGGCGGTGAAAAGAAATTTATATTAAAAAAATTCGGCGTCGATAGTGTAGCAGGCATAGTAATTGCATTCAATTTTGAAAACAATAGTTGGATAAGTAATTGTGGTCATTTCGAGTCAGTCCCGTGGCCTTGTAGGCATATGTTTTGTGGCATGAAGGCTATGAACATGGAAGAAATTCCAAAGTCGATGTTGGTTACTAGGTGGGAAAAGCTGTTACCGTCGACGTTTCCCGTGGTAACAAACAAAATGACAACAACAACCATGGAGCTGCGATACGGATCCTTGATATCGAAGGCTCATCAATTATGTCATTTAACTTCGTCTAGCAACGACCGTTACCGCCATGATATCTCACTACTGGAGTCAAAGATTTTGGAGATACCGCAAGATGTTCCAGAATCCAATAATGGTGGTAATAGAGAAGGGAAACGGGTACATGACAAAATCGATGGCGAGAATATTGTCAGAGACCCAGAAATTGTGCGACAGCCGGACAAGAAAGGTGACAAGGGAAAGAGACGATAATGTGGATGGTGTAAGGAAACAGGACACTACAGATCTAGCTGTCCAATTTTGATTTCCGATCATGAAAAAAAAAAGGAGGAAAATATGGGAGGGAGAGGTTGCCATTCATGAGATGATTCATTTGAAGATGAAATATTTCTGTAATGCAACAGTATTTACTTTAGCTGCTCTCAGTCACTGTGCAATTAATTTCAGTACTTCATTCTTATTATATATCCATTGTTCGTAGTGGTCAATGTGTGAATGCTTGTGTTTGACTAGAAATTCATGGCTAGCTAATTTCCCCCGCAAATCTCCATTCAATGGACAATTCTTGTATTTATTATTATTATTATTATTATTATTATTATTATTATTATTATTATTATTATTATTATTATTATTATTATTATTATTATTATTATTATTATTATTATTATTATTATTATTATTATTATTATTATTATTATTATTATTATTATTATTATTATTATTATTATTATTATTATTATTATTATTATTATTATTTTTAATCTATGAACAACTTGTGGAGCATTCAACTAGTAGTGATTGACTTATTTCTTTGTAAAAACCCGATGTCTATGCATTATATCTGGTAGCAGGGACGGAGCCACTTAAGTGGCAAGGAGGGGGCACTTGGCTCCCTGGAATTTTCCCAAAAATATGGGGGTATATTATTAAATTCACACCGATAAAGAGAAATTTTATATTTATATGCCTGAATGTAGTATGAAGTTTATCATGGCTCAGTGGTTGGGCTTTTTGTCATTTTAGCCAAAAGGTCAAAGTTTTGATTTTCAATAACGCCATTAGTTTTTGGCATCTCCTCGTCGCTGATCGTATTCATAATAGTTTTTTTTTTTTTTTTTTTTGTTTATTATGGCTACTTATATTTGTATATATGAATATACTTATTGGAGGCTAATCCATAAAAACAGGAAGTCAGTTATAAGATAATCTGTTTTGCTCAATTGAAAGACAAAAATGACTATTAGTATTGGCTATTTTCTTCTTAGCATGTGTTCCTTGTATAGTTTGTTGTTTAAATTTATTTTGCATTTTCTTGAAGTATATTTCTTGGATGTAAAAAATTGAAGAAAACTATAGTTTTCATGCATGTTTGCAACATGAAAGCTTAAATAACATAAAATTATAATTTACCTGATTGGTCCTGAAATTTTAATCCAATTAACTTGTGTAGCTTGTTATTTATTTTTTTTTTTGTACATCTTATTAAACTACGTAATTGTATTGTCGTTAGGAGTATTTGTATACATGGATTCTTACACTGAAATTACAAGAATTTTTTACCACTATTATATTGTTGATAGTTGGGCCCCCCATGGGTCAAATTTCTAGCTCCGTCACTATTTGGTAGGACCTCCGAAGCGGTGATAATAAGTATTTACGTAGGTTGGGGGGTTGGAATTAGATGACGAATATAGGAGGGGATGTAACAAGATCTATTAAAAAAAATTCGTAAACCTCTTTGATACAATTATTTTTTCTCTTCGTTACAAGTTCTATTAAAATTTTTTTTTTTTTTTATAATACAATCGAATTCACGATGATACCACAAACTCTGTAATTTATCGAACATGGGTTCCATAGTCGATGTTTATTACACTATGATTCAGGGACATATTTAATAAATAAAAAAACTCAACAATGGGATAAAATTGCTTTAAGAAACAGGACTAAGGGTGATTAGCTAGTTGATTCACCGTCTTCACCAAAGGTTGTGTGGTGATGTGGTATGTATAAAAAAAAATTAATTGCCGAATATTAATAAGATTGCTCTGATCTTCCCGAGTCACACATTCAACGCGTTGAAACTTATTCTCAGCTACTGAAACTATGAAGGTCGGTCGGACATAAGTGAATGTGGTGAAAGCTCACGAAATAAGAGCTTTTATTTTTTGGGGACGAACAAATGAACCAAGCCGAGATTTGAGACATCAGAACCCTGCAGGTCTTTAAATCTTAATTTTGTAGCTACGTGCCGTAAACAGACTAATTTTTGCTATGCTTTTTTTTTGGATGTTAATTTGTACAGATTAGTTAAGGCTAATATAAGTGGGGGCAAGTGACTTATATACTTGTTTTAATAAAATATAATTCTAAGATTGTATTAACACAATTTACTTTTAATGTTACTAGTTACTAATAATTAGAAATGGATCTAACAATTTAAAAAATCTTACAGTATAAAAAAAATGGAACCCTTCATTAGGGAAAAACCAATTCAAAATTACCGACTAGTTAACCTGCTAAAGTAGGTAGTAAAATCATTGTTCACATAATAAGAACTATATAAATATAGTTAACTCTAACAAAAGAAAAAAAAAAGAAAAAAAAAAAAAAGATCCAAAGTAAGGAACCAACAATCAATCTTTTTAGTCTATATAATTATATAATTTATATATTTAAAATACCCTACCTGATTATAAATATATATTAAAACAACCCTCCTTTCAAAATTTTCAATCAACCACAGGATTTTATTTTGTTACACTCTACGTTTCTATGTTCATTATTACAGCAATCTTCAAAATTTGTATTTCAATCTGACACCTACAAAACCTTACTAAAAAAAAATGGGCCACATTGAAGATATATAGGAAACATTTCTTGGTTAATGGGGCTTTTCTGTTTAAGCAAAATAGTAAGAGAGAGTTTAAGTTTGCAAACATATTAAAGATTTTTTGAAAAGAATAAAAAAAAAAGAAAAGAATAAAAAAAAATTAGTGAAAAAGGACATGAATCTAAGGCCTGGGCAAGACTCGAAACAGCGACCTACTGAATCCAACCTTAGACTCTTTACCTCATTGACATCTTACACACCTTGTACAATTTGCTTTCATTTGATATGTAAATCCTTTTTTTTAACGAGACGTAGTCTTTTAATTGTTGCCTCAAATTTGAAAAGTCGCGTTTGTAAAAGATGAACTATTTAATCTAAAATGGTTCATCTGAATTAGACCCTCCACATTCCCTTTCATAACTTAGGTTTTAGTCTTACAAAATAAGGAGGCACAACAACCGTCCACCACCGCCAACGTCGTTACCGTTCGACGCCGTTGCTGGGACGGACACACCAGCAATAGGATTACTGGAAAAGATTTGTGACCCCTCCTTCAATCATTCAACGACAGAGATAGCTGGTCGGAGTTCCAACGACGGTACGCTAATGTTCTTTCCCTTCAATTCGATCGTTGATATTGCATTACCAATACGATAAACGCAAACCCATAAGTCTAATGTTTTTTTGGAAAATACCCACTTGCTCAAATTTAATTTTAGTGGACATATAGAAGCTCAATTAGATAACACCAGCAGTAGGGGGCAATCATTAGGTTTAATGAACGTCTTAGAAATTATTATAGTTAGAAGATTAGGCAAGATAAAATGTTTTGCAACTCAATAGTGGCCAAAACAGTTCGGTTTAATCGACCTGGGGAAGGAGTTGACCACAGTGTTTAAATCTAAATACATTTTTAGATGATAGATTTAGTCAAGTTTTCTAATTTTCGATCCTATATAATGTTGGACTAACTTAATTCGAACCGACATATAAGTAGTCTCAGGTCGAGGCAAAGCTGCCCAAAATTATTGTGTGGACAAGACTTTATGAAAATAGTTCAAATATTAATAAATTTCTAGGTGATGGATATGACTGAACTTATTAATTTTAGGTTTGAAAAAATTCGATCTGACATATTTTAGTCCAATGTGCTCAGATCGGGTCAAGCTGCCCAAAAATTATGAATTTGGCTTGAATTTCGGAAAATAATAAAATAAACTACTCTGGGTTAACATATTTGCAATGGAATGGAAGACAACTATTTTATAAAATTCATCAACTTTTCTGATCAGCCTTTAAACTTAATTTTGATTTCATTTGGTCTTAATAATTTATAATGTAGCAGTTTGTAAGTAGATGTTTAGATTACAAAAGGATGAGTTATAAAAAATACACGTAAACATCATACTCTACAGTAGCCCATATTTTATAAATCCATGCCTGTCTACTCTTACCGATAGACTTGGTTTCCTTCATCGCCTCTATGTTCTGATTCTAGTTACGATGCAGTTGGTATTAGGTCTATCGTTCATTTAGTAAACTTTTTACAATGTGTAATTACAGATCATTTAACTTGCAACAACGTATTATTTCATAAGTTCTCAATGGAACACACATTGTTGATATGTATTGACCTTTGGAAGATTAATTAGCTTTATGTTCATGAGTTAAAGCCAACTCTTAACACATTCAACCCAACCACTTTTGCAATGTCACAACACTTAAATTACCTGATTTTCAATAAAATGATATTTCCCAGTAATAGACACATTCAATTGCTTATAATAATGCATATTATTATGTACCTTTCACTTTACCTTGAAGAGAATTAAATCTGACTGCAGGATGTATCACGCATGATCAATAAGTTATAAGTGGGAATTTAGCTTTTTTCTAGGGAGGGGGGGGGGGCTGCCAAGAGTTTCACAAAATGAGAATTGAACAATTAAAATAGGAAAGCAGCTTCATTTTAATCTTGGTGTGGGGAATGGAAAACTTTGAAATAACATGCAAAAAAGTTTTAAAAAATCAAGAATTGCTATCATAAACCTGTTATCGAATATTTGATCCCGATGTCAACGTTCAGGTGAAAGGGGTAACACAGAGGGCACGCCATTGCGGTTCTTCAGGTTTATGATTAGTGGATTCAGGGAAGAAATGGTTAGTCCTTCATCATTTCATCACAAATAGTGTGTGGCCTCAAAATCTGTATGGATTACTTAAAATTTAATCAATTGATGTGTTAGCATATCTTTGTTGTACTGCTATTATATTTTATGTGCTTCAACAAAAAAGTAATAGGATTGTAAAAGGATTAGCTGATTGAAATCTGTTAATGAAAATAACAAATATAAATCTGCATATTTTTTTTAGAAAGAATTAAATGTCAATCGAAAAATAAAAAAGTTAGGAGCACTTTTTTCCAGGTCCTAGCAACTCAAACTTTTACATTAAAACGATCAAAACTGTCTTTTACTTTGTGTTAATACGAAATAAACTTAATACTAGCTTTGCAAAATTGTTAATGTAAAGGGTAAAATTGTTTGAGCGGATATAACTACGGTATACGAAAATACTTTTCATTTTGAATTGGCCAACATTCTTTTGCCAAGAACAATTATTTCGGAAGTGGTTTAATGGGATATGTGGGGTTGCAGGCTTTGCCACCCTTTGTTTGTCATAAGCTCGTTGATCAGCAATTTGATCATGCAACCTTACACACACCGCTTAAATGCTGGGATACCCGGGTCAGCAGGGATGATTCTGGAACATCATTCATGGAGAAGGATGGCCAAGGTTCGTACAAGAGGTCGGGATATGCATCGGAGACTTTCTGAGTTTCGAACACATGGACAGGATGCAGTTCCGGGTCTGCATATTTGATACGAGTGCATGCGATGTCAAATCGGGAGAAAGAGTTCCTCAGTCAAATGTGCTTAACATTGTCAGCTCAGATGGTAAGATGGAATTGAAGCTTGTAGATTATATTTACGATTCTTGAGCTTATCTCTTTTTTAATATAGATATCTGATTCTCCACTTGTGATGTCCAGATGAGGCACCCTCCAATAGTGTTGCTGGATTCACGAGTGACAACCCTTATTTCATGATTACAATGCAGCCTTATCATTCCAATCCGACATGCAGCCCCATAAGTTTTCAAGAGCTCCATCTTTTTTAATCATATAAGGAATGTGACGGAATGACTCTTGAGAATTATCCGACTTCACCTAGTAGTACCTTAAATAGGAGTTGGAATAATATTTTAAACTATGGCGAAGAGGTTCAGTAAATTACCAATACTTTTTACACTAGTCTACTAACCTTGATCATTTTTGGGCTGTGGTGGAGTCATCTTTTGTTGGAGTAATATCTACATGTTCAATGTTGACCCTAATAATAAGAGGCCATTAAATTCTTATAAGGTTAAAACATTTGAGATAAAACAAACAATTTTATCACGTATTATTAAGTTGATAATGCAGATTTAGACCTCAACCAAGTTTATTAGTTTGTATCAGTCTTATCTTTAGTATAGACATATTGCTCTACATATTTGTACTATTGGCAAAATGTTTCTTCGTTTCATGATCTACATTAAATGCCATCTTTTGCAGACTATCCCCGGTGATTTCGTAAAAGCAAACAATGTCGGACGCAACACATCTAAGGCATCACTCAAAGACCCGACGGGACGCGTCACTAATGTGAAGGTTGTTGTCGACACATCACGGCGCAATTTCCGGCTCCGATTCAGAAATGGATGGAATGCATTTTTTAGAACGAATAAGCTGGCGAATGGGGATATCTGCATATTCGAACTCGGAGCAGGACCGACTTTAGGGGTTACGATCCCGTTTGATGTTCACATTTTTCATAAGTCGTAATAGGAAACAACGAATTGAATTATTGGCTTACAGTATCTTCAGGGTCCCCGATATTGTTCAAGGGGTTGTAATTATTGGATATTGTATGTTTACTAATTTATGTAAATCCTAGTGGGAGGGGCGTTTTTGGATTACTAATTTATTTAAATGCCCGTGGGAGGGCGTTTGCTTCCTGTATTAACCATAAAAATATTTCGGGCCCAGTTATTATGCATGCCTTCTCCGTAGACACTATTAGTTCGTTTCTTCATCAATTGTGTTTTGGCTTCTTTCTTCTATAAATTTTGTTATGTTTAGGGTATTAGGCATGTCTTTTCAGAATTCACTAAACGATATGAATCCATCTGCCACTTATTTTTTAATTCTTTTCCTTTTTTGAAAGATGTTGCCAAACACCGAATGAAATCTAGAGCAGATTATTTAAAGAAAGGCTCGAATCCTCTATTGGGGAATGTCCAAAAATTTTAAAAACCATTGGAGTATAATTACTATAGAAAAAATAGAAATTAATTCAACCTAATTCCATAGTCTTGTCCCAACAGATCCTTATAATCCTTCTTATAACATTGTTGTGAATAAAAACCATGGCCTTAAATATTAACCAGATTCCAACTTAAAACGAAGGACATGTTCAGATTGTTGCTAGAATTACAATCAGATAAGCAATCCTGGTTTTGGATTCAAAATTCGACAACTACAATCTATCAAAGCCACCTCTTTAATTCACGTATTGACTTACTTATCATTAACACCAAAGGGACGGGGGTCTTACATAGAATGACTGCCTTTAAAACAGAGTAACGTCAAGGATGGGTTATCCGCCGTCCCTCCCTCCCCCCGTCCCTCCAAAATAAATAAATAAAAATAAACAAATTAATGCACAAATATGATAATATGTCTAAGTATTGAAAATTGGCTTTAATAAATGGCAACTCCAGATAGTTAATTCGGATTACACACGAAAACCAAAATGCTGTCAGTAATATGAGTTTTTATATAATCTGCAGTGACGATAAATCCTTCAAATTGATTCTTGGTTTTATAACAATCAAGTCAGGACAAACGTTCTAATATCTACATGAACACAATCAATCTCACTGTAATTGCATGGAATTACTTACAGGAAGCACTGGCAATATTGCATCAATGTTCCCTGTTTCTAATTTTATCTTTTACAAAGACTATAGATTATTTAGTAGAACCAGAATCGGTGGGGTGTGCCAGGGCCATGCAGCAGTGCAACACAAGGACGACACACGAAGGCCCCGGTAGCAAGCTACCGTAATGGGCCTTCCCCCTTTAAAAAATAAATTCAATATAGTGTGGGTCAATGGCCCACATATCAGATATCAAACTGATAATGACATATACTACACTTGTTCTTAGCCAATATGCCGTCTAAGGTATGAATTTCCCAATATTTGGGCCTTCTCTTTTATTATAGATTTCTGATATTTCTTACTGTTCTAGAGCAATGCGGGACAAGTCAATATATGTTTGTTCACATCTGGAAATTGGAGAACATGTGACAAATGCATCTTTAAGCTAATAACAACTTCATAATATCAACTTCGGAGCAACCATGCAGAGAATATGAGGAGTAATGAGGAGAAAGAGGCATTCGAGATTGATTTTGACATAACGTTATGAGTTATTGTCTTGTTCAGAGGCTCATTGCAGGATGGTACATTGTGACACTGAACTGGAGTCAACATTGGCTTACTGTGACTGTCAGTTCCCAGAAGATATCTATTAAATGTAGTCGAGTCACTAGAAGTTTCCAGAATCTTGACTTGCACCATGGGAATGGAGTCCGTAGTATAATGACACTTTTTCAGATTAAAGAGTGGCTTGTTGTGGCCTTCGACGACCCTCCATCTCCTATTAGGTAGATTGGATCAATATTATCGACCAGAATTTTGCCTTGCACCAAAAAAGTGAAGTCTGAAGGGGAGGACGCGGCTGAAAAACAGAGAGATCAATACGAGATTAAGAAAATGTGAACATAGCAAAACAAATGGATAACGAGCAGACACGTAAAAATGAAAAACCCAATATTATAGAAAATAAAAAATAAAATGCATATTCACACTTACAGCTTCATGATTCTGATAAATAAGTAATCACTGAGGGCCTCGGATGAAAAGCAAGCCTACTCCACTAACCATGAAGTTGACTACTTAAATTTTGAGAGATTGCATTTGCCATCCAACTGTTTTTAACTGGTACCGACGACTTCACAGACAAGTGTACTTTGAGAGAGTGAGCAGTGATCAATGAATCTGAAGCTACACGAATATTCCAAATAATACATATAATACTAGACAAAAGGCATAGAAAAAAAAAAAGTAGATGTGATTACAACAAATAAAGACGTAAAAGAGACCACAATATAGCACCAAAAATTCATTTTTGTTTGATAGACACCTCAAGATACTGTTTTTTTCTTTGAGTTGTTCTTAAACTTTCCTACCAAATGTAGACACACTCATGCAAGCAAATAAGGGTAGATTCATCACCTTAAGCGTCTCCATAACGCGATCTTTTACGAGGTCTCCTTGAAGACTCATGAACTACCATTATAATATTATATACCAAAATTCATATATTATTGACTGGAAAAAAGGGCTGGGAATTTTTAATTAATGAAATCGGAAAGCAATTTACACTAAAAAGGCGACAATCCTGTTGCAAATGAAATGTGTCTTTGTCCAAAACAAATAAAAGGAAAAGTAAAGCATGGCTAGAATTTGCACAGAGCTTTCACATTAAAGTTAGTGAATGCAAACAACCTAGTTGGCTTTACTAAATTCAAAATCATTAAACTGCTACAAAATAATCTCTCGCAAAAATTGCCTATAAAGTTTTCATCAAAGTCACTTAATTCTCAGCCGCTACTCACTTTTAGGCATAAGCTACGAGTCCAAATGATGCTAATGTTGATCCCTTTTGTAATAACAAAGCAATACACACCACTCTAAAATACCAATATGTTTTGTGTACTCACTCAAACTGTTAGCACCATAATAACACATATGATAACTTCAGCTTCAAAGTTCATTAATAATTATCTTTTTCAAACGGATTTACCGCTGAAGAAGAGTCCAGAGACACAAAGTAATAAACAAGCATAAAAAACTAATGAATAGACAAAATAAAACATCTAAGCTAATAAACTAATGAATATGCTTCACAATTTAGACTGAAAGAATTCCCAAAATAAACTCAGAACTCTTTGTATAAAATTCGGAATCAGTTGCACTCACAGTGTACTAGAGCGTAAAGCTAAAATGATATTCCAAACCCACGATAACAAAATTGATGGAACTGAAAGTAACTGTAAAGGGAATAAAAATTCAGTTTTCCAATCCTCCAACTGTGTGTATTGGCTTTACAAAATAACCGTCTCGGAGTCTAGAAGATTAGACCAAAAACTATAAATTTTCCAAAATGAAGCAAATTCAGAATAAATTGTGTTTTCTGGTAAAAAAAAACTTGTGTAAAGAATCTAAAAAATAGATATTCCAAAAATTATTGAGATCATAAATTAAGTAACAAACAAGAAAAACCATTGATTGTATGAATTATAGGCTAATTCATCGTTTAATTCTTCAATAAAAAAATAGAAGCGACAAATATGATCTTTTTTATACTGAAGGACAACACAAATGGCAAAACAAGTAACGTGTTAATGGTTAAATAGAGTTGGCTAATTACAGAAAGGGAATATTAGTTGAGGTATATAATAAAAAGGTAACAATATTGGAGCGTTTCAAGCGTCCGGAGCCCAAAAGTTTAAATTTCTAATGCAAGAATGGGTGCATCTAATATAGAGAGCAAGATTCAAACAACTCTATGCCATGGGCGGCCATACAATTGGGTATGTTCTCAAACATATTTTTAAAGTAGAGGAAATACATATATAAATAACAAACTCACAAAATTTAAATGGCACATGAGCCATCTGCCAAGTAAAAAATGCATCACATTAGCGAAACAAGCATAACCCTTTCACTTGATTAATAGCTACTATATTACTTGTTGATAGAATTTGGGGATACAACCTGAGGAAGCCCCATTCAACAATTCATCGCCGTAATCGAGAAATGGTCAAATGAATCTATAAAAATAATAAGAACCCCACTCCCAACTACTGATTTTCTAATCAAGCACTATTTTACCTTGTTAATAAATGAAAACAATTAAACGGGAAAGAGGGATACTGACAAATAAAAATTACCCCAAAACATAAAAACAAGCAATAAACGCAAAGAACCTAAATTAATTCAATTCGCAAACTAATTAATAATGGGAAACAATGAAAACAAATTAAGCAAAAGTTCGATGACGGCAAATGTACCGGTTCATTAGGACAGTTGAAGAACCGTCGGCCTGAGTTGCTGTCGGTCCACGAAAACCACATAGGAGCTCTTTGGGGGTTACACCAACACCTTCTCTCAACCTCTTCATAATCAAACATTAGGCCTCGAAAAAAGGCAGATCCAACCGGCGTGGATGGCGCCGTCGGACAGCAGCTGCAGCGGTCCTGTCCGAGGAGATTTCATTGCTCATTACGGATGTATTTTTGCGGAAGGGGAAAGGTTGGGGAGAGTGCTTGAATTGTGAATAGCAATGGAGATGTGGAGGAATTCCTCGTCCTTGCTACACTACTATCTGAAAAATTGGTGAGAGAGAGTGACAAATTGAGTTGGAAGAACATTTCTAGGAACTTGTGATTATTTGGAAAAGGTAATGACTAATGAGGGAAATTACACTATCACTCTTTTCTTTTAAAAAAAATAAAATAAATGAATGAATGGTTAGAATGACCTTGATTATGATCAAAAGGCTTATAATGGTTGGTTGCATCAATGCAACCATTGTACACAAGTAAAACTCATTCAGAATAGATCCCATTTTGTCGTTTTCGTTTTAATTAACACCACGATAAAGTCTTATACCAAATGTGAAATCAATACAGTTGAGATATCACGACATAATATCTTAAACTCATTACCAAAAGGGAAATTCAACACCACAAGCGCGAAGTTGCCTACGTCTACCAAACATTAGTCTTCCTAGAGGTAGTTCGAAAAAAACTACGCTAGACATCACATATATTCTTAAACTTAACATTTTTTAAACGGAGAGTTTGAGGCAACCGAGCTCGGGCAAGATGTCTGTCCTCGTTTCGTAGACTTCTTCAAGATGGGCATGGCTACTGCAACGTCTTTGTCACGCCTGGTAATCGTCATCGCCGTCGAGTACGAATCTTTCACCACCTCAGCTTCGTTCTCGATCCCACTCTTGTACCATGCTAACTCGTAGTAGAGTCGCATCGAAACCTTCTTCCCCATCTTCATATGTTTCAGCTAGCTCAAATATTGTACCTATAGTCTCAACCGTCCCACCAACTCCCTCAACCCGAATCCTCTGTCACCTTACGTCGCAAGGTGTTCGGCCAAACAAGAGTGCCAGGGACTCATATTTCTGATCTTCGTCCTTCCCGTATGCCTTAGCTAACTCTTCCTCTTTCGATCGAAATGGTAACCATATTAGTTATATTAGAGTTGACACCACATGATTCATAATCGAACCTACGTTATCACAACACGTTCATGAAAAGCATGCATACAGATACGATAACATGTATCGATGAAAGTAATACATTTGACCTGACCATACTTTGCATATGTGTGGCCAAGTTTCCCAATCGCAAGACATGTTTTGGTCAGCGGGGTTGACTTTGACACTGACGATACCTTTGATCCATGTGAAAACCTTATATTGCTTGCGTACTTTCGATAGCGTCCGATGCAATAGTCAACATCGGAAGTGGTCACAAATTCTTTGTTCACCTTAATGCACGCAGCCGTGATTGCACGATGATTTGGGTCAACATACACCTTGTTCCCGGCGTAATGTTTTCTTACCAACGCCATGATAAACCAGTTGGCGACAGACTTGGTCCACTCCTTAGTGAAAAAAATCCTCTCTTGTTTCATAGCTTCCCTTGGCGCCATTGATCGTAGAAGGTATCCACAGAATATAACATGTTCTAATAAAGGTTGTGTAGCTTGTACTCCTAAACTTGCTCCTCATGCCTTTCTATAAACTTTTCGTTCCCTCTTTTTGCACGGGTTTCTGGTTAAATAAAGGTTCCTCAACAATGTAATCAGACATGCTTTTTTAATTCAATAAATGTGACAATTTTGTCGTAGGAGTTTCATTACGATGTCTCCATTTATAATTGCACATGTCAAATTTGGTTCGGTGCATCAAGCATGCATGCATGCAACCATGGATATTGTATTCCAATTACTGATCAATTCGAAATGACGAATAAGTTGACAACAAAATGACTTATAAAAGCACAAGCTGATATCATAGAAACCGCATCCCCGTCAGATTCAACGGTTTAGTAGAATTTTAAAAACAAGAACTTAAGACATACGTTTGGATAAACTCTAAATACCACTACAACGACAAAAGAGAATTAAAGCGAAATAAACTAGGACCCTGTAGACTACAAAGAAATTCTTGGGGTTTCGACCTCCGACTAATTGTTCAATTCCAAATCCCAGTTCCTCACTTACCCTTCTCCATCTTGATATTCTCTCGAAATTGTGAATGAGCATGGCCCCTCTCATGTTGAAGTGTAACAGCTATTGTCCAGGCGATTGTGGGGTAAGCATACAATACTGGCATAGTGATGCCATATCGACCTTCCTAACCCCTTCAGCCTCTTGGAATAGATCCAAGTTGACGCCAAGATACTTGGCAAACGGGGTAACAAATGCACTAACAACTATGGTCAGATCACACGGAATAACGATCTGCTCAAAGTGTTTCAGCATGATATATAGCATATTCACTTGGTTACCCATTGTTAAGCTACGTTTCTTTAAGAATGTGTAGTAACATGCTTCTGATGAAAGAGAGAGGTTACACATGCTAGGAGATGGGTAGTCATTCAGTGATTCATATGAGCTAGTGGAGTGCCTAGGCAACAATTGCACATCAAATATTCTATATTTATTTGAGCTCTGGATGTGGGCTTTGGAGAATTCGGACGTATATCACATGTAACAGAAATAGGAGGCCATCTTCGTTTTATTTTTGTTGCGATAGTGTCATTTCTCACCATTTATTATTGCCCAAATTCACATTGATGTAATTTGCGCAACCAAATAGCAAGATTCTATGAAATGATATTTGTTGACTAATACAGGACTAAATATTACGAAAGCGCAACCATACTAAGATAATTCTTAACCTGCCATTATATGATAGTAGATGGCATCAAGTGATGTACCCCAAATCTCTGGATCTTTAGAAAAATATTCAAAATATATATTTTTTTAAATACTTTCATGTATTCTTTATAATATTTAACTAATGAAATGTTTTTTGTGATTTTTTTTTTTATTGGAAAAGTGATACCGCGATGCCAGAACTCATCCGCACCTACGACTCTTATGAAACAAATAAAATTTAAAATCTTGTTTATATCGAGTAAATAACATTATCTCTAAAATACCATATTTCACAGATATAATTTCAGACTCGGAAAAGGGTAAAACTAGGTAGAAGAAATGGTCAAGAATTATGTTTGAAATATTTGAAGAAAGAAAAATTTAAAAGTAACTTTTGGATAGTTTTCAAGATACAGGTATAAAATAGAAATTTTACGCATAAATTTTCAGACTTAGAAAAGGGAGAAATTTGGAAATTGGGATGGTTGAAGTCTGTATTTAAGATGTTTGTAAAAAGAAAATTTTAAAAATAAATTTTAAAATTTCAAGATACAGTTATAAAATTTCACTCTCGGAAAATGATAAAACTAGGTAAATGGAATGGTAAAAAAATATGCTTGAGATATTGGGAAAAAGAAAAATTTAAAAATAAGGTTTTGATAGTTTACATGATACAATTATAAAACAGAAAATTTACGGAAAAAATTTCAAACTCAGAAAATGATGAAATTAAGGAAATGAAATGGTTAAAAACTTTACTTGGGATAAATGAAAAAAATAAATTAAAAATTAGTTTTATATGATTTTCGAGATACAATTGTAAAACATAAAAATTACGGATAAAATTTTAGGCTCATAAAAGGGTTAAAGTTGAAAAGATGAAATGATTAAAAATGGTGTTTAAGATGTTTACAAAACGAAAAAAATTTAAAGTAAGTTTTTGAAAATTTACGGAATACAGGTATAAAAAAAGAAATTTACGGATATAACCTTTTTACTCGAAAAAGAAAAAAGTTTTGAGAGAATAACTGTCTATTATAGTATGTGTGATGGTAGAGAAAGAAAAAATAAAAACGAGTTCTAGATAGCTTACGGAATGATTTTCGAAAATAGAAAATTTGCCGGATATAGAAAATATCAACAATAGTAACCAGGGGCGGACCTACACCCATGGGTGGGGTGGCTCTGCCCCCTCCCCCCCCCACCCCCGCTCCACTAGTTTTACACTCAAAATATGTATAATATATAAGTTGAATAATGTGTCTATTTCGGTCCCCTTCAAAATGATGAAATATTATGATAAATTTAAATAATTTTCATAATATATACTCCCTCCACCCCGCGAGAGTTTGCACAGTTGACCCGACACGTATATTAAGAAAAAATTGCTTTTGCTTTTTGGTTGACTTTTTTAAAGGTGGAGATTGAGGATGGAGATTTTAAAGGTGAAGATTGTGAGAGAACTTTCCTTTTTAAGTGTGTGCAAATTAGTGTGGGACGTAGCGAAAAGGAACGTGTGCAAACTCGGATGGGACGAGGGAGTAATAAATACACTGGAAGTTTTAGTATATAGATAACAATTGATACATTTCGCCATTTTTAATAGCAAATATTATTGATGTTTTATTTAAATAATAAATATAATATATTTAATATTTTTTATTATGTGTATATTAATATTAGTCGAGGTTCTTTATTCCTCCCCCCCCCCCAACCCAACCCAACCACATGGTCTAGGTCCGCCCCTAATAGTAACATCCTTACTATTCACTCTTTTATTCTATAAATACAACACTCCCTACGCTCGAAAAACTCACCAATTCACTTATTCTCCTCAAATTTTCTCTCAAGATAGTAGTTCTAGTTTAAGAAATATTTTTGAGAGTTCTCGATCTCGAGTCCGGGTCGGACTTACGGCTCCGGTGTACGTTCTTCTCCTACTTTCTTTTCTTCGATTTTAATTTTCCAAAAGCCTATATAGTCCGAAGATCATGTTTATAACATGTAGGATGGCAAGGAAAAATTATTTCCCCCGTGAAAATCGAAGAAATATTATTTTAAACTACTATTATGTATCAGCCCTCTATGTATTTACTGCTTTCTTTAAATACTATTGAATTATTAATTGTTTATTTTATTATTGATAATAAGTTGAGGAATGAAATAACTTCCCCTATTTTTTTTGTTTTTCGGTAAATGGCTCTTTTGCTTCGTTATAATGCCGAAATTTTATAAAATTTAAAAAATTATTTTATTAGGTAAATGGGTATGTTAAAGTGTATATAAGATATATGTATGGTTGAAAAATAAAAAAGGGAGAATAAAAGATGGGATAAATATTTCTTTTGTTTTTCGGTAACGGCCCTTCTACGTCGTTAAAATGCCGATATTTCATAAAATTTGGGAAATAATTTTATGAGATATATGGATATGTTGAAGTGTGTATAAGATATATTTATGGTTGAAAAATACAAAAGGGAGAATAAGAGATGGAATAAATATTTTTCAAGTTTATTCTACTTAAATAAATTCAAAGAAATATATATATACACATAAATAAAAGCTATTAAATTTTATATATATATATATATATTCTGAAAATTACATTTTGGTATATAAAGGTATAATAAATTACATATATGATATATTTGAAGTCAGAAAATTAAAAAAGAGGATTTAAAATATTATTAAAACTAACAAACAGTTTTTTTTTAAATAAAAACTGGATAAATTCGAAAATAATAAAACATCTGGATTTTTTTTTTCATATATATAATTATAATAATTTATATACATGATATATTTGAAGTCGGAAAATTAAAAAAAGGATTTAAAATATTTTAAAACTAATAAACAGATTTTTTGAAATAAAAACTGGATAAATTCGAAAATAATAAAACATATGAAAATATTATTTTGTTCACATATATAATTATAATAAGTTATATACATGATATATTTGAAGTTGGAAAATTTAAAAGAGAATCAAAGAGTGAAATATTGATTTTAGAAGCTTTTTTAAATGGGTTTCTAATTTTCTTTTTCTAGAAAATTTAAACTGAAAATTTAAATTTTCAGTTTTAATTTATATATTTGTAAAGTTATTTATGTTGTTAAAATAGTAAAATAATTGTTGGAAGCTATTATATTAAATTTTGAAAGATAATTATAATGGAATAAATACATGAAAAATGAGGGAGGTATAATTTTAATTCTTATAACTAATATATTATCATGTTTAATATATATATGATGACGATATAATTATATCTCTCATTAAAGTGTAACAAAATAAAATATAATTTTTATTTGGGGAAAAACATAATATTTTCGCCTATATTACTAAAAATAGGAAATGGATTTATTTAGATTTTCTTTCGATATATCTATGATATATATGTAACTACAAGTATAAAAAGTATTTTTCTAAAATTTTATTCAAAGTGAAAATCGATTTATCAATTTTTAAAGAAAACGAATATTCATAAGATATTTGATTTTCTTGAAAATTCATAAAATAAAAAAAAATGGGAAATAAATTTAGAGTACATAAAAAATAGAAATGAACAATATGGGAGATTTTATTAATTTTCGAAAAAATGAATAATAAGAAGATATTTTATTAATAGTAAATAGATATTTGTGAACAGTAAATATATATTTTGTTACTCGTACATTTATGTCGTACGAAAGACGCTAATTAAGTTAAGATGTATGTGACATGTTTTATGCAATTTTAATTTATATAATATGAAATTACTCCCTCCGTCCCGTCCTAATTTGCACACTTTCCTTTTTCGGTCGTCCCACCCTATTTTGCACACCCCTAAAATGGAAAGGAATCTTACAATCTCCACCCTTAAAAATCTCCACTCTCAATCTCCACCTTTAAAAAAGTCAAAGATTCCACAAAATCTACTTTTTCTTAATATACGCGTCGGAGCAGGTGTGCAAATTAAGCCGGGACGGAGGGAGTATTTGCTAATTGATTTATTTAATATGTAAATATTAATTATCAAGTTAATTATTTATTATTAATATTAATTTCGAAAATTAATCATATTTTTTAATTTTATATATGAGTAAAATGGAGTTGTTTATATTTTTATATAGCTGAGTTGAAAATTAATTCATGTTTGTTTTTGATAAAATATTTAAGTTCGAAAAAGTATTTACTTAAGAAAATATTTGAGAATAGAAATTCTACTAAGACATAAAGAACCCGATAAGTAACAAATGATTTGCAAACAACTGATGCTAAGTGGGCGGATTGAGTTAAGGAGCTCGCGAAGAGCACTATCCCGACACTAGTTTCTGAAAAAGCAAAACAGGTGGGTAATGATGATTGCAAGTTAGCTTTCAGTTATAATGTGGACATGATTTATATTGTTATATCTTGATTTTTGCCTTCGGGTATGAGACAGAAAAGTTTACGGGACCCCGTGAAAGTTGGGCCTGAGAAATTAACCCCGTATGAGTTGGGTTGGACCCCGTAAAAGTTGGGACACAGAAATTAACCCCGTATGAGTTGGATTTGGTATTGGACTCCGTAAAAGTTGGGCATTACCTATATATGAATGTTTGTGTGATTGACTTTATCTATCCTACATAATATAACTGCTTGCAGAGTTATCCACGGGTTTCTTTGAAACTCATACCCCCTACAAACATTTTAGGATGAAGGAGACGTGCAGCGGGCTGTTGTGCATCTCATGGGCTCCGTTCAACTCCACTTAGGACCCGTGATATTTATAGAACTATTTTGATGACGATCATAAATAAATTATATTTCAAGTCTGTAATAATTATACGCTTCCGCATATATCTATACATTTTGGAATTTTATTTTTCGTATTTTTGGAATAAAATCTATTTTCAAAATCATAAATGCTTCCACTTATACAGTTTTAAAGCTTAAAGAAAAGAATGTATGAATTTGTCCCACCGTGAAATCTCGATCTCAAAAGGTGAATTCGAGGCGCTACAATTGACCTCCTATTACATACAAAAGGCCATCATCAATTTAACCACATAATAATTACATACACAAGTATTCAAATTGCAGATAACACTGCACCCCCAACAAGTTAGTAAGTATTCAGAATTCATGGCTTCAAAAGATGTGTCACTGATTAACAAAATAGATTAGGTAGATAATGTGCCAGACTTGTAACGAAACACCGTCATCGTTGCTAAGTCACAAAAGGGCCAAAGACTCAGGCCTAGTTTAGCAACTTATATTGTCCGGTGAGAATCAAATGGACCATGTAACCTTTGTCGGTGTTGGGAGGGCTAAAGAACATATCGAGATCGGCTTTGTTGTTAACTAGTAGTTCACCGACGTATATCTTCTCTTTAACGGTGAGGTTACCCAAGTTCCCAAGCGACTCATAGACGGATGCCCTTTTTTCAACGAGTGCGAACTCGTATCCCATCTTGCTAGCGATATTACCAAGCTTAGCGGTCGCGAAATTGCAGAACAACCCCATCATGCTTAAAATCTTGCTTTGTACCTGGTACATGGCCTTATACTTTTTGGGATTACTCTTCTTTACACCAGTGGTGTCAGAGCATGCATCTTTCGAGACAGAGTCCTTCATACCTGAATTGTGTCCGCCTTCGGCAGCCTTACTACCTGTGCCTACGAACCCCTCCCATCCACCATGGCGATCCTCGTTGAAAACTAGAATATAAGCTTTTGGCTGATCAGCAGCTACGTCATTATAAGTCCATTGCGTTTTTGCCTATTGTGCGATCTTTACCAAAGATTTTTCAAGAAGGGAAACGAATTTTGTCGTAACTCCTTTGCTACAAGATCAGTCTACAATGGATAAATATAAAACTTATCATATTTTGCATATTGGTTTTTATAACATATTCAATAGAAAATAATATGTACGAAAGAAATCTATTACAAAAGAGAATGAACGAACAAAAATAATAAATTCAAATTTGATAAAATATTTAAATTACCTTGACATAGTTTTTACAAATGTTGTCACTATCGACCAGGATCTCATTTTTTACATCATCCGATGCAAATCTAGAGTGAGAGAGCATGGTAGTGATGCATCTGTAATGCTTCTTCCATACATGGATCCTTGAGTTGATGTGCGGTCAGCACGGAGATCAAAACCCGGGAATGCCTTGAGCATCATGTTTTCCAACGTGGTCAGATACCCAACTCTAAATCTTTTTTTGCGCTTCCAGCAAATAGTGTGAATTTCCCGGAGGGACTGAACAAGTTGTTTTTCCTCGCGCTCGCACCAAATGTGGTGCCTTAGATCATGCCCTCCCGGAGAGCTCATTAAAGTTGCACTGTTGTTCGCCTGAGATGCCATCGAATCTTGGAACAGATTAAAGGCCACGAAAAACTAAATAAAAATTAATCGTCTATAAAAATGGACATAACCTATCCTATCGCATTCCAGCAACAAGCTTGTTATATAAAGAAAAGGCACCGTATCAAATTAATTATTGACCACAAAAATGGGAACACATATTTATAACCGTCTAAACATACCCACAAAATCAGTGGCAACATAAACTGGCAGTCATCAATTCCAATAAAATGAGATCAGCTTATTCGTAACCGATATGGAAACAGTCTGTTACAGTCACGATAATAACATGAATTAACGTGAAGCAGCAGCATAAATCATAGGAACATAAACAGAAAATTTTCGAGTCTAGAGCAATGGGCCAATACAACTCTCCCCACTCTATCCCCCACCCATATTATAGATGAAGATACACGAATGACTCAAGGGCATAAGAAGCTGAGCAAGAAATGTCCTCTTTCAGACCTCGTGAAGGAAGTCGTTGTACATCGATGTAGCCAAATTATCTCGCCAATTTGTCCAATGTTGACTGCACTCAACAGAGTGGCAAAACTTAGGTTTATCCTCCTCGTAGCCGGAGTCACTTTCATTGTTGGCGGTGCGTATGTAATTGTGAACCAAGCAGTGCTGCGCTTCGTAGGATTCCCCAACGACCCTTCAGAAGGCCGAACGACCTTTCCACCACATTGCGCGCCATCGAGTGCCTCATACTAAAATAGTCCTGTTTTTAGGTATAACATTCCAAATGGCCCATTCATCTTTGTGGTAGAGGAAGCCACGGTACGGGGTGAGAAAACCATCGCATTCATATAACCATTATCACACAGGTAATAGTTTCCTACAGATAGGCGGATGAAGAATATATATTAAAATGTAAGTATGACTTACGTCGGATAAATATAATTATGCATTGAGGAAATAACTAGTAGTTTTTAAGAGGGTTTACGACTTACCCACGGGTACTCGTAAGCCATTTGGACGCATAGCGGCATCCATTAAGATCCTCGAATCGGATACCCCAAGTACATTGACGGTGGTCTCGCCCTTGTGGTTGCGAAACCTGCCCTTGTCGGCCTTTGATACCCTAGCTTTAATATACGTATACAGATTTGAAATCGTTTAGCGACATGTTTATTTTGGCAATACAATTTAAAAAAAAAAAAAATCATGGACAATATAGGCTGCATAATAAACAAAAAATTAGAGAAGTACCTTAAACCATCTCCGTCTTTCGGAAGCCTCGTCCTCCGAGATGGGTATCGCTTCAGCGAGAAAACAGTGGCTTAATCGAAGCACGGCTGGTAGAACTACGTTAAAGTATTTGGAAATGGTACGACCAGATCATTTGTAATAACTACGCACAATCCGATTCTTTGTGTAGGGGGCTAGGATCCGTAGGAAGTATGCCACTTGCTCGCTCACGCTTACATTTTTTATAGAGGATAGGCCCCTAACCTCTAATAACCGACAGAGATTTGCAAATGCATTCCTACTCATCTGTAGAAAGTTAATGCAGTATGTGTCACTGACCCTTATGATATCGTGAAGTCGGTCTAGTTGTTTTGGTATCCTACCTAGCATAGTGTAACGTTTAGGTGTACTCACAACTCTAGCCCCACTAGCACTATACCGCCTTCAATTTAGATACATTAAACTCAAGGAAAAGAAGATAACACACTTCAGCAAAATGTCGTGTAAAGCCATATAAACCTCATCGTTACCAATGCTATCATCCATACCAAGTTGTGTACTTTGCTGTGAGTTTAATTATTATAAACAAATTGAACAAGAGGTAGTAGAGTGTCGAATTTCAGGATACTCAAGAATGGTGTCAGCAGAACTAGTATGGACAATCTAAATTTTTTGAAAGGAATATCCAGTAACAATAATCAATCCATCTTTCAACAGGCACCAACATGGGCATTTACACACCAACAAACCAATATCTAGCATAGAAATTTGATTTTTTTCTAAAAACCTAGGATAAGTGTTGTTAATCCTTAATTTATACACTACGACCAAGAAATAGTACCACAGCCCAATAAAATTACGAAATCAAACAATTGAGCATGTAGGCAAAATGGACTGAAGGGACTGACCAGTACTGTAACAAAGATCATAATATGGATTAGAGAGCATACCTAGAAAAGTTGTTCGCTCGAAGAGATGGACTGGCTAAAACCTGGACCCGTCACAGTCGCCGCAAATTTGCAAAAGGAAGAGGAAGTTGAGTAGTGACTATTATACTAAAAAACAATTGTGGGTATCGAAACCAAATACAACCAATTTTTAACTACTAAAACTTTTACAACCTAAAATGCTTGGGGTTTGCATCCAAGTAGGGAAACCAGAAAAAAAAAATTAAGCGAAATTAGATATAGGGTTACACATCTAAAAAGTACTTCGAAGATTTTTTCACAGACGCAAGGATCGTGTAGCACAACAATGAGGATCGCATCAGTGAGGTTAAGAGCCTCGTATCTTGAGTTCTTGTAGTCGAGAAAGAAAATTTACACCTTATCTTAAAATCGCCATAAGAGGAAATAGAAGCAACAAGAAAATGTCGTTGGCAGTGGTGGAATTAGGAACATAATGGATCTCAAAATCCATGTTAGTACGAAGTTGATATTTAACAAGTCAACGGGGCTTATGGTCATTCTGGTACACCTTTTGGGGGTATATGGGTAATTCAACGCTAAACTCAAGGAGGGTGATAAATCTGTCCCACCCCCTAAGGTGGGATTAGTAATACGTGAACAGTACCCCGAAATGATGTTTAGTAGCGGGCTTAGAGATAATAGAGTCATTTTCGTCCATTGTAGTAAACCAGGGATTCGAGGTTACTCAATGTACTAAAATAGTAAAATAAATGCATAAAAGGTGTGTGTGTGTGTGTGTGTGTGTGTTTTCTTTTTATTTTTTGAAAGGGCATAGAAAATGTGTTAATTGTTCTTTTTTTTATAGCAAAATTGTTCTTTTGTTTTTGTTTAATTTTTTCATAATGTTTCTTTAAGGGTTTGTTAATTTCAAGATTTTCAAAGACTCAACTTTGACTACGTTTCTTTCGGCTTAATAGTCAAATTTTGTAGCCTATTGAAATTCAACATTAGTATACATCTACCTCTTATTAGTCATATAATTTTTATTTCTAATAATCCCACTATTTATTTTTCTTTTTTTTTTATGTTTTTATTTATTTTCTGACACATCTCCTTTTAATATATTAAAACAATATGTATTTTCAAGATGTGACATCTACAAGGGGTATAATTGTAACCCCCTCTCCGCATAAAGTCATAATATCTTCTTGTATGAAAAAAAAATTAATTATGTATCTTTAGTGGTATATAAACGCATAGTTATGACGGTGTCTATTCATAACTCACTAAATTTCTGGACCCAACTTATCCTCTCCGTCACTTTGCCAAGTGTCATTTTCTCAGGGTTTTGGAAATATAAAATATATTATACCATTTCAATATTTAATAGGTGCATTTCTGTTTTTTTTTTAATTTTATTTTCGTTGGATAAAGTTGATATAACTATTGCAACTAATGACCCATATTTCTCGGTTCTACATAGTAGTGGTTTGAAATTTTGAAATATTTCAATATTTAAAACTTCTATATTTTGTATTTCCCCTAGATAAGTTCATTAAATAGTTGCAGATAATTCCAATTTCGGTTCTCGATACTTATTAAAAATTAATAGTATGTACTTTCAAATTATGAAATATGAGCATTCCAATAATCTATAAAAATTTTGAAAAAAAAAAAAAAAATCACTAGGAAATTGAATTTCAAATTCCAATATATTAGCAGGATTATTAAAAATTCATAAATTAATTTTTATTTATTATATTCTTTTGGAAACGTTATCTCTTTTTATTGATAGAAAAATGCATACATGTTCTATAACATAATGTATATAGTATTATTTCATATAATATAGTATAATGTATATAATATTGAGTAGCTCCTACTATATGGACGCAATATATAGAGACACTCTGTATTTTATCACAATATTTTTTTCCTTTATTTATAATTTACTTTATATTATTATGTAAAATATAATGTTACTATGAAATGGATGCAATGTGTATAGACATCGCAAAAAATTTAATTATACCAAGCTCATATTAATGTTGAATGTTGCAACCAATATAAATCAATAAGTGCTTATTTAAGTACATAAACAAGGGTCACGATCGTGTTATTGTCCATATACATAAAGGAAAGCAATGAGAAACTAACACAATAGTCAAAGAGAAATAAATTGAACCGAAGAAGGAAGGCAAGGATGAAATTAATGATTTCAGCAATTATCATTATATTTCATCATATGAGTCCATATGGAGAATATTTTCATATCCCATTAACTTCAGCACACCTTCAGTTAAGAGGCTATCTTATCAACTACTTGATGAGCAGTCTATTTTTTTTTAAAGATGAGGATGATACAAAGATTGTGGTTACAAAAGCAGGTGGCCAGGGGTCCATGTTTACTGCGTGGATGGAATTTAATGCATTATTAGATGATTCAAAAAATCTAACTTATGCTGAATTTCATATAAAATATGTTTGGGTGGCTGGTCAGGAAGTGTGGTAAGAAAGAAAGAAGGAAAAGTTCCATAGGCATATTATTAGAGGTGGCAATTCGAGCAGCCAGGCATGTTTGGGCCGGGCCAATCGGGCCAAAGCCATATTTTGGGTCAGGCCAAAATTCTGTGGGACCTAAAAATAAACGCCCGGGTCCCATCGGACTTTTGGCCCGACCAAATAGTACTTCGGACCTATATTACTATAGTCCAACCCATCTAAAATATCAGGCCGGGCCGATTTTGCCACTTCTACATATTATATCATGTTCACCCTGGTGCGAGTGAGATCTACTACCTATATATACTCTTGCACCATAAACAAGGTGTAAAATCACATAAAGACCAAGGAATGATTAACAAGGTTGGAAAATCTACATTCAAAGATGCATGCTATGTGGTGGGGTTGTTTGAGGACGATAAAGAGTACATATATATGGCATAAAAGAAACAAGTTTTTTAGGTTATGCTCATTATATCAGAAATCTCTTTGTAACTTTGTTGACTTAAAAAAATTGCAAGACCTGAATATGTTTGAGAGAAACATGGCATTTGCTTGGGGATGACATTATCCATCGTCAAAGATCATCAAGACATATCAGTGGTAGGAGATTTTTATGATTGTATCAATTTATACTTCAAGCATTTAATAACTAAGTTTCTAGAATGTTTGTTTAACACAGTTCTTTTAATTGAACTAGATCTGGGGTTGAGCAAAGAGCAAATAAAAAATTTTGCACTGGTTGGGCTTCAAGTGTTGTTGAAAATGAATGGAAAGTCTATAAAAATATATACTCCAATGCCTCTTCCCAATAAAAACATTACTGCAGAAGGATAGGATAAACTTATTCAAGAAAAGCTAACGTACTATAAAACTTTGATGGAGCAGGAGCATAATAGATTATCCTTAAGATTAACAGATGACTAGAGGAAAATTTATGAAGAAATACTCATTGTTGTGACTCAAGAAACTGGAGGAGTTTTCCTTGTTTATGGATATGGCGGAACTAGAAAAACATTCATTTGGAAAAACTTAATGTGGCATCGAGTGACATTGCATCCTTACTTCTGCTTGGAGGACGAACAACACATTCAAGATTCAAGATTCCCATAAACATCACAAAAAGCAAGGTATGTCTACTCTCCAGAACTGATTTGGCCGAGTTAATGATCAAAGCGAAGCTGATCATTTGGGACGAGACTCCAATTATGAACATGAACTACTTCGAAGCATTAGATCGAAGTTTGAAAGTTGTGCTAAAAATGCTGAAAAATGTGAATACCGATTATGTTGTTTCATTCGGAGGAAAAGTCATTGTTCTTAGGAGGAGATTTCGGTCAGATTCTTCATGTTGTACCTAAAGGAACTAGGGAATATATAGTATTCTCAACGATAAATTCATCCTCATTTTGAGCTCATTGTAAAGTTGTGACAAAGAATATGCGTCTTCGATGTGGTGTTGATCAATCCGTAGCTGATACGACAGAGGTTAAAGATTTTTCAGATTGGTTAAAAAAAGGTTGGTCATGATGACATTGAATATTATGTCAAGGGGGATACTTAAATTCGAATAATAGATAATACGTTGATTAAGAAAGCATCCTGTTGCGGCTATAGTCGAAACACCATATCCTAGCCTTTTCGAAAAATATAGAGATCCCAAATATCTGGAAGAAAGAGTAATCTTGGCACTAACATATAATGTTGTTGAAGAGGTTAATGAGCACATACTAGAAAATTACCAGGAGAGAAAATTGAAGACCTAAATGTTGATAGTTTAGACAATGTCGACGCACAATCAAATGCCAACATTCAGATATTTAAATCTGGTTTCTTGAACAACATAAGGTGTTCCGTAGTTACTAACCACAAGTTGGTTCTGAAAGTTGGTTTCCATGTGATGTTGCTAAGAAATATTGATCAGTTTGTTGGTCTATATAATGGAACCATATTGGTAGTAACACAACTCGAAAACCATGTCATCGAAGGTAGAGTTGTGTCATGAAGAAATATTGGAACAAGGATTTACATACCTCGAATGTCTATGAGTCATTCGGATACAATTTAACAATTAAGTTTGAAAGAAGACTTTCTGTTGTTGGTGTGTTTTGCTATGAAAATAAACAAGGACCACGGTCAAACACTTTCTTCTGTTGGATTGTATCTACCTAGACCGGACTTCCGGAATGGACAATTGTATGCTTCTATTTCTAGAGTTAAAAGTAGAATATGATTGAAAATACTTTGTTGTGATAAAAATGGTTAGATTTTGGATTCCACCAGTAATGTGGTTTACAAAGAAGTCTCTCAAATTTAAAATTGTATGTGTGTGTGTGTTTGTGAAAGATAATACACATTGTCATTATAGTCATTTTCTTATAATATTTAACTATTGATTTTATTCTGATTTTGACTCTGCAACTACAATTGATTTAAATTTAATCATTGCACATATTTTTAACAACTCTTCAATATTACTCTCTCTCTCTCTCTCTCTCTCTCTCTCTAAGAATATATACATACATATATATATACACACACATACATACTTAAAACTAACAATATACTCTCTCCGTCCCGAGATCATTTGCACAGCCCTCCCGACACGTGGAATAAGAAATAGCTGTTTTTTACTTTTAGTTGACTTTTTACAAAGGTGAAGATTGAGGATGGAGATTTTAAGAGTGAAAATTGTAAGACAAAATTCCTTTTCAAAAGTGTGCAAATTATCTTGGGACACCCGAAAAGGAAAGTGTGCAAATTATCTCGGGGCGGATGAATACTTCTTACTAAAAAAATTATATATTAGTAACATATTCACTTTTCTATTGACAAAAAAATAAATTAAACAGACCAGTGAAAAATTTTCACGAGTGTTATAATAGTTTATATACTAAAAGAGAAACCACTTGCACATGTGGCACTCTCCATTAATTAGATTTTACATATTTTTTTAGGGAAAAAGTAAATTTAAATTATTAAAATACTCATAAATTCAAATCCCTCATTTTATCTATCTTTCCTTCTATTTATACTGGTTTTGTTTTGGAATACTTGACCAGCTTAATTAATATAAATTTATTTTGGAACAAGTACTTTATTAGGTTAATTTGTCGTATTTCTCATGATTTTACTCCTACATACCACTGAATTATAAAAATTTATCATTTCATAAATTTAGTTCAATAAGTATTTTCCCATTGATTTTTTTTTTAAATTTTTTATTGGAAAATACTCTCTCCTTCCCGGTTAACTTGTCACAGTTGACCAGGCACGGTTTTAAAAAAGAATAGATTTTGTGGAATCTTTGACTTTTTTAAAGGTGGAAATTGAATGTGGATATTTTGAGGGTGGAGATTGTTACCTTTAATTGCCTTTTATGGGTGTGACGAATTAAGTGGGACGGATCGAAATGGAAAGTAGGACAAGTTAACTGGGACGAAGGGAGTATTATTTTTTTAACAAACTCACACTACAAAAAACTTTCAAATCAACGAAACAAAAACCGTTGAAATTTGGTAATTTTCAATTGGAATTTAAAATTACAGCGAAAATTCCCATGGTTCTTAACGTTGGAAAAGTGACTGTTGGAATTTCAAAATTCCAACAATTATTTTCTAACGGAAAACACATTCCAACAATATTTTTTATTGGAATTATTGTTGAAATATGTGTATGTTGGATAATTTTCTAACTCTTTCCAACGGTTGCTGGAATATCCATTCGAAATTCTCATAATTCTAACGGATTATTGTTCTGTTGGAATTTGAAAGTTTTTTTATAGCGTCATCTTTTATCCCTGGATTATTTTTCCGCAGAATAGCATAAGGTATAACATATGATATTTCGTTTTACTGAGTTTATGTAAAATTATGTTTCTTGCAATATTTGTGTGTAGTATAATGAAAATGTGCAATTATTATTATTATTATTATTATTATTATTATTATTATTATTATTATTATTATTATTATTATTATTATTATTATTATTATTATTATTATTATTATTACTATTACTATTATTATTATTATTATTATTATTATTATTATTATTATTATTATTATTATTATTATTATTGTTATTGTTATTGTTGTTGTTGTTGTTGTTGTTGTTGTTGTTGTATTTTTGAACAAGTTAATTTTTTTTTTTTTTTAATATTCTTTCTTCATGTCAATGTCTTATTTGATAAATAGACATCAAGTTTAGAACCATTCTTTGATTAAAAAAATGGCATTAGTTTTGACAACATCTATCCAATCAATATCTTCCACAATTATTATAATTAGAATTTTTTCACCGTGCAATGCACGATTTGAAATATATCTATTTATATGAAAAATTGAAATAAAATAATTGAATAAATTATATTTAATAATTTTTATTTTTTTAAATAATGAGTATTAAACTATCAAATAACTTTTTATTTCAAGGAAAAATAGTTTAATTTTCTTTTCCAATACAAAAAGTTGAACTTGAAATGGGTATTCATCAAATCCAAGCCTACCAATCAACAACAAAATAATTGCTTATCGTAAATTCTAATATTTTGTATAAATATGTTCCGTATATGTACCAAACAAATACTAAGAAAAAGAGATATATATTTTATTTATTATAGCTAAATTATTATTATTATTATTTTGAAAAAGGGTTACTAATGTCATTAAAATGTTCAAACTGTACTTTTAATACATTTTAGAGAGAAAGAGAGCCATAAAAAGACTCTTCATAAAAAATAGAAATATTACCTTAATATTCGGAAATTAGCAGATTTTACTATTTCGAAACCGTTGTGATATTATATGAGTAGAATAAGACTTACATGTTTCAGATGCACGAATCTAAATATGTGCAACGGGTTCATTTAGGCGGTGGGCCAATTAAGAGGTGGTGATATCTGATAATACATATGATGTTTCCCGCTTTTACATTTGTAGACTCTCAGCATATGGTTGAACACGTAAGAATCCAACTATAGTAGCTAAACTAACAGAAGTTGGTTACCGTGATTAATTAAGCTCAATGGTGATTTTGTGAATACATCTCCAATTCGACCATCTGATCGATACACATGCATTTGAGTTGTTCTATTTTAAGAAGTATCACTTTATTGTTGAAAAATATCACTTTTTTGGATAAAAATATTAATTTATTGAAATATACAAAAAGAAATATTTTTACTTAATAAAGCTGATATTTATTGCCAGAAAAATGATACGTCCGCAGTAAAGTAATAATTTTAATTAAAAAATTGATGATTTATGCATTTTGATTTTTATTAGATAAAAGTATCACTTTTAAGTATTTCGATAAAATGGTATTTTTACCTAATAAATCTTATACTCTTGGCCACAAAAAAGATAATTTCTAATAAAGTAGTAACTTTCGTTAAAACATTGATGATTTATACATTTGAATTGTTTTTTTTCAAGAGGTAACACTTTGATGGCGAAAAATATTACTTTTATGGATAAAAAATATCACTATATATCAAGAAGTTCAAGAAGTATCACTTTATTGCTGAAAAATATCACTGTTTTTACCAAAAGTATCACTTTATCGAAATATTCGAAAAGTGATACTTTTACTCAATAACGATGATACTTTTTATAAAAAAGTGATACCTCAGCAATAAAGTAATAATTTTTAGATAAAAACTGATGATTTATGCATTTTAATTGTTATGTTTTAAGAAGTATCATTTTTTTGCCAAAAGTATAACTTTATAGAAATATTCAAAAAGTGATAATTTTACTCAAAAATGGTGATACTTTTTGCCAGAAAAGTGATACTTCCGAAATAAGTAATAATTTTAGCTAAACATTGATGATTTTTGTATTTCAATTATTATGTTTCAAGAAGAATCACTTTATTGCCGAAAATATCACTTTATCGAAATATTAAAAAAATGATAGTTTCACTCAATAAAAGTGATATTTTTTGCCAAAAAATTATACTTCCAAAGTAAAAGTAATAATTTTAGGTAAAATTTGATGATTTATGTATTTCAATTATTATGTTTCAAGAAGTATCATTTTATTGCCGTAAAATATCACTGGTTGGACAAAAGTATCACTTTATCGAAATATTTAAAAAGTGATACTTTTACTCAATAAAGATGACACTTTTTACCAGAAAAGTGATACTTCAGCAGTAATAATAATTTTGGCTAAACATCAATGATTTATGTATTTCAACTGTTATGTTTCAAGAAGTATCACTTTATTGTCGAAAAATGTCATTGTTTTCGATAAAAGTATCACCTTATCGAAATATTTGAAATGTGATATTTTTACCTAATAAAAGTGATAGTAGTATTTTATATCATAAAAGTAATACTTCCGCAATAAAGTAATAATTTTAGGTAAAATATTGATGACTTGTGTTAGAGCAATGAGCAAATAAAACCGGCTATTTACCTCTAGCAACTGAATTATAGACATATATGTTATGATGTACATATATGAATATGTACATGCAACATGTATGTTGTGTACATGTACACAACTAGGAAACTACTAGCAGGGGGTTTCAAGTTCTTCCAGTAATTGACAAACAATAGTACGTGAGACCAAAAAAAAATACTTAAATAAGGCAAAAACTTGGGTGCACAAGATGCACCATAGTGTTATTGCACACCTTGTGGGGCTCACTGGTTCAGCCCGCATAAACCGGACGGTCTGAACCGGCCAGTTTTACCTCCGTTTTTTTTTTTTTAACTTTTTCACGCTTATTTTCAAATTTTTTACCGTCATATAAAAGGCGGTTGTCTCTCTCTCTCTAACTGTGTCTTCTCTCTCTAAGCTCTGGTGATTTTCGCGAGTTTTGCTGTCGATTTTCGTCTGTGGATTTATCATTTCGTCTGTAATCGTTCGTGTTTCGTCTGTGGAGTTGGTAAGTTATGTTCTATGGTGTTTTATGGTTTTTGTTCATCTGTTTTTTTGTTTCCTGGATTCTTCTTCTATGTTCTTCTTAATTTTTTTTTCGCGTTTTTGAAGTGTAGTTTGGCTGTGCTGCTGGAGTTGCCAAGTTTGCTTGTTTTGCTTGTTTTTCTAATTGTTAAGGCTTTTTGTTTTGCTGGATATTTCTAGGGTTTTGCATGTTTTAATATACGCAGTATATGTTAATACTTGGTATAGTATATATGGTTATTTGATGCAGTATAGTTGTTTGTTGTCTTAATTTGTCTGACATTGTTGTTTTAATGTTATAGGTTCATTTTCTTATAGTAGAATGGATAAACAGTAAAGTATATATATGTATGCGATGTAGTATGTGTTGATAATGTGTTATTTTTGAACAGGGTGTGTTGATATGATTTAATTTACGCAGTATATGTAAATAACAGGTGCATTATATGGTAATAAACAACACAGTGTATGTAAATAATCGGTACAGTATATGTAGTTGTTTGATGCAGTATAGTTGTTTTGATATGATTTAATATACGCAGTATATGTTAATAACCGGTGCAGTATCTGTTAATAACCGGCACAGTATATGTGAATAAACGGTACAATTTATGTAGTTGTTTGATGCAGTATAGTTGTTTTGATATGAGTTAATATACGCAGTACATGTTAATAACCGGTGCAGTATATGTTAATAGCCGGCACAGTATATGTGAATAAACGGTACAGTTTATGTAGTTGTTTGATGCAGTATATTTTTTTATACATCAATCTATTTCACAGTTAGAGTATAATTTGGTATTTAAATATTTAAATTTTCTATATTTGTTGTCTTTAATTGTCTGACATTATTGTTTTAATGTTATAGGTTTATTTTCTTATAGTGAAATGGATAAAAAAGGTAGTGAATCAGTAAGTAAGTCAAGTCGTGTCAAGCAACAGATTTCTAGACCTCCTAGAGTTAAGAAGAGAGTTCTGAGATCTTCCAAAAATAAGAAAATAGACGAATCTGCACCAAAAGTTGTAGAGAAGAAGAAAAGTATGGATAAACTGGTTGAAAAATCTGAGAAAGTTTCCAAGAAGGCTACTACTGTTGTAGAAAATCCCAATAAGGAGAAAGTTTCCAAGAAGGCTACTGTTGCAGAAAGTCCCAATAAGGAGAATAGCACTGCTGTTAAAGCTCCTGAAAAGCAAGATAGTCCTGGAAATAATAAAAAGAGGAAGGGAAGAGGTGAAGGTCTTCGTGTTGATGAACCCATTAAGAAAAAAAGTAAAGGAAGAGGTGAGAGGAAATCTGGTGAAGATGATCCTGTTAAGAAAAAGAGTAAAGGAAGAGGTGAGAGGAAATCTGGTGAAGATGATCCTGTTATTGAAGAACAAGATAAAGGAAAGTACATAATTATTGATGATGGTGAAGATTCAGAAGAAAGGTAATTTTGTTTGCAATTTTATATTCATAGTATATCATTTTGATCCTCATAGTATATGAATGATTGTAGGGTAGTGCGTGAGGATTGTTACTTTATTACAGTATTTTTTATTTATTATTAACTCTTTACTCCCTTTTAAAATTGCAGAGTTTTTAATTTCCAGTGTAGATCAACAAGTCTTGTAAAGGTTATGAGTAAATTTTCTGATGCTCAAAGAAAGGACGTTGAGGATATGGGTTTTGGTGGTTTGCTGCAAATTAATATGAAAAAGAATTGTCATGCAGGGATGTTGAAGTGGTTGGTGTCTAATTTTGACCCTAGTTCTAGGATGTTGAGATTGGATGATTTCAGGACATTCCTTGTCACGGCTGACGATGTATATGATGTTTTTATGATACCAAGAAATGAGGGATCTGATGTTCCATTGTATGTCTTTACAAAGGAGAGTTCGAAGTTAGTTTCAAGACTGTATTCTGAGTATGGGATAGCTGCTAGTACTCTTGTCAGCAGCTTGGAGTCTTTGTTTGTGGATGGATTGATTGACGGTGGTGATGATTTCAAAAGAATTTTTTTGTTGTATGCTTTGTGTTCATTCTTGGCCCCAGCACCAAATAGGTCAATAACTATTGGTGCTTTGAAAGCTACAGAGGATGTCTCTTTAATTGCAAATTTCGATTGGTGCAAATATGTTGTTGAGAAACTCTGCCAATCTGTTGATAACTATGTGAACCATAATGGTAAATACGTAGGTGGCTGCATAGTTCTATTATAGATCATGTATTTGCATAGGGTCAAGTGGCAAGGCGTGGCTGCACCGTGCTCACTACCTCTTATTTGTCATTGGAACGATGATAATATAGCTAAGAGGTGTCGTGAGGAGGCAAGGGCAAAGAGATACGGTGATAGCTATCTAATCACCGATACATATCCAATTTCAAGGAATGGACGAGTTTTACCGGGTAGGGGTGATGTGGGGTGTGGAAAGGATGGCGGGAAGTTTTATGAAAATGTTGAAGAGGGTGAATTTATTAAGTTTTCTGTACCTAGCAGTGAGCCAAAGAAATCTGAGATTGAAAGAGTAGCTATTGATGAAAGTATTGTTGTTTTGTAAAATATACAGTATATGTTTATATAAGGTGCAGTATATAAACATATAATACACAGTATACGTTATTTTTCTGTTATTTAATTATTTTCCTGTTTTGCAGCGACTTCATGAAGCTCTTCTTTTCTTTAAGAGGGATGCTTCAATACTTTCAAATTTTTATATGTCAAAGCTGATGGAGTTGAAGAAATGTTCAATTGATGAAGTGACACATCGGTTTCTAACCTAGTGTTCCGCAAGTGTACGGATGTAGGTGTAGTACTATTGTCAAGGTCGATCCCACAAGGAATAGTTTTAGGTAGTTTGGTACCTTAATACTCTAGGAATGTCCTAACTAGATACTAAGTTGCAAAGGTTGATTTTAACACGACTTAAGGAATTTAACTAATACTTGACAAACAAAGAGAATTAACAATCACTGAGAAAAAGGTATCCTAGGGCTTCGATTTCAGGATAATAATTCAATGTTGAATATAATTAACCTATAAATTTACCAATTCTAATGTTTATTAGGCGGCACGACAATAATCTAATCCTTCTCTCGAAGTGATTAAACCGTTGATTAATTAAGCTAATTACCCTCGAGTCAATTAAACCTAATAACTCCCAAACGATCCTAAGCCACGGCCTACACAGTCATAGACAACTACGCTCTATGTTCTAAGTCTGATAACGATTCCCTCCTCTCGAAGCGGAATTGCTAAACTAAATTACTAAATCTAGGTGATCAAGCTAAATTCAGTTTTAAGCACAAACATAGAGATAAAACACGAAAAGAACGGAATTAATAGATTAAATCATAATCAAACCATTGTCATAAAAATCCCTACTTTCTAACCCTAGGACACGAATAGCTTAGCTACTCATGCCTAGCAATAATCCAATACAAAATTCTAATAAAAACATTGTAAAGAATTAAAAACTAAGAAAAGAATAATTAAACCCGGATGAATCCGTCTCGATCATCTTCGTCTTCCTTGTCCTCCAAGATTTCTTCTAGGTGGAATGATGTAATTGATGTTCTTGATGATTGATTTCTTTTTCCTAGAGCTTGGGGTCCTTTTTATAGAGTTGGGGACAAATCTTGGGGAAGATAGGGTCAAAATCCTATTACAATTAGGAAATTCTCGCAGAAATCCGCTTTTCCCGGGCAGATTTTTAGGTCTGACTTCCAAGCCATTTTTTAGGGTCTTCCGTTCGTTTTTGGGATTTGTCTATTTCAGACAAAGTTGTAGCCCTTTGAATCAGCTTTCTAACGCCACCAATTGAACTTCAATCGGAGTTGTAAATCTCAAGATATGGCCAAAATATTAGAGGTGTGTCAAGCTGACAGAAAACTTCACTTTCGGGACACATTCTGACGCGGCCGTGTTGTTTATTGACGCGGCCGTGTTGGTTGGCAGTGCGTTTTTACACGTTTTGACACGGCCGTGTCCATATTTGACGCGGCCGTGTTGGCCCTTTACTCCTTTAACTCCCTTTTTCATCCGTTTTAACCCTATATGACTTGTTTCTTCTTCGAACTTCATCCAAATGGAATAAAAATACCTAATTAACTTCAAAACAAGTCGAAACACGTCAAATGATCCAAATATTATAAATATAAATAAGTGCATGTCAAATATGCACGTAAATGATATAAAATATGATCCTAAATCGACCTAAATACATGCATAAATAACGTGTTATCAAAATCCCCCAAATTTAAACTGTTGTTCGTCCCGAACAACATAACAAAAGACACAAAGAGTACAAGTGATTATGCATTTTGTTTAGGGCGACTAGATGATGAATTCAGTTTCAGTCTGATTTTTCTTAAAACAACTAGGCAACACAATTCACTTGAGCATATGTGATAACGCGTAAATCAACTAATCTCGAGACTTTGAACTTTCGAATTATTCAACCCTCACCGGGTAAGTGTTTCACTCATCTCTCAAGTGTTTAAGCTAGAATCATTTCCACTCATATTGAATTACATGCAAAGCCTATCATATGCTTGCCAATCGTCTAAACTAGACCTCATACTTGATACGTGTGACAAAGGATCAAAAAGGTCTTTATTTTGGTTGTAATGTGGGCTTAAGGTAAGGTGGGATACATTTGGATAGAAGTGACTATTCATTGGACTAATCAAGTTACGTCTAACCCGACTACCCCTCAATATAATCACTCAATCTCCCTCTTCAATTTTCAGCAACTCATCCCAATTGAGATGACTTCTTCACCTTCAAAAGTCCGTACAACTTAAGTGTTTTTCAATTCTGCGGGTACCACATCTTTGGGACTACCCGATGGTTCTAATCAAATTCACAATTTAAGCACTTTATTTCCTAGCCTCTCCTCTAGAATACTAACAACAACAAAGTTTTCCTTTTTTTCTTTCTTTTTATTTTCCCTTTTTTCTTTTTTTTTTTTTTAGGAGAGGTCATTCTTCGTTTTTCACCTATCACTTTTCTCTTATTTCCTTCATCTTTTGAAAATATCCGTACTTCCCATTCCTTCCCACAAATTGTTCACCCAAAATTCCTTCCAATTTTCCTCCCTCTAACTTGATTAATCCAATTAGGGCCAAAAGAGTTAAATCAAAAGGTTTCGGCTGACATTGTTAGGTTATGAATAAATACGGCTATAAGGCTCAATTAGGCTAACTAAGGACAAATATTTTCCATTATGGTTCAAAGGAAATTTTTCATGGTTCAAATAAATAGGCTTAAACAAAAAATTGCTAAGATCATTTCCTAAATCACAACATATATTGACACATTCTTAGTAAAGACTCAAGGCATGTTCTAGATACTAGTACACATATTCAATCAAATTCACACCGAAAGAAAGTATATTACTCCGAAAATTGGAGTATAATCAGGCTCAAATTCTCACAAGGTTAATTTTGATTGAATATTCTAAGTTCAAGCTCAATTTCGTCTCACAACACCTCTCATGCTCTATTATGTGCCATTTTTTCATCTACTTCTCAAAATCATCTCATCATTAACTATTCATCATCCATCGTTCCCTATTGTTCTCTTTTTATTAATTTTCTTTTCACTTGTTACCTATTTCCGGGTTTTATTATTCTTATGACTCTAAAAACTAAAATACTACTAAGACTCTAGACTCCTAAAACTCAACATGGAAACGAAATGCAATCAAACTTGGGCTCACAGACCCAACAACACCAATCGAAACAATCAAAATCAGCACAATGGGCACACGGACCCACAATTAACAGCAAAAGACTCGAACGATCAACTAAAAGTAAATCAAAACTAGAAATATAGCTGCCAAGACGTCCCACGGTCTACCCCCTCCCCCAAACTTGGCTGAAAGCCAATGTTTAGAGGAAAAACGTGGTACGCCTTGGTGCTAACTTACAAATCGTTGTTATGACGGCGGCGTTTTGAAACCCCTACGAGCTCCGAAATCGTGCCATTTTGCTCCTACTGAATCTTGGTTCGGCCGTCTCCGCATCACGCTCTGAATTTTTGCATCTTTTTCTGCTGAAGTAATGACGCGGCCGTGTTGAAGGTTTGACACGGCCGTGTCACAGCTGAGCCAAAATTGCTTTTCTGGGTCGATTTTGACGCGGCCGCGTCACATGGTATTGCTTTACAGCGTTGATTCACGTTTTGAGAAACCTTTTGACGCGGCCGTGTCACACAAGTGACACGGCCGTGTTGCATTTGAACCATCTTAACGCGGCCGCGTCCAGCATGTGACACGGCCGTGTTGCATTCCAGTGCTAAAAACACTTTCTAGGTGCTTTTTGACGCGGCCGTGTCCATTGTGCGACACGGCCGTGTTGCATCTTCTGCTCCTTTTAACGCGATTTTTCCGTCTTTTCGACCCCCGTTTCTTGTAACACTCGTCCATGTTGATTCCTAAAAACATAAAACACTAAAATACACGTAAAACATAAAATTAACATAATAAAAATAAACATAAAACGATAAACATCGGGTTGCCTCCCGACAAGCGCTTTGTTTTACGTCTTCAGCCGGACGTCCTTTTCCTATCAACCTTTTTCTAGCCACCCCGAGTTGGATGTTTTCTGAACACTTAAAGAGCTATTTGGGACATGAGGATTTTCTATAGCAGCTTGGGTAGTGTAAACAATGCTACAATTGTGCCTACCCCTTAGACCCGACTTATGTATTTTGAGTGTGATTGTTTCGTTTTGAACACGAAAAATCAACTCCCCTTTAGGTACATCTATTAGTGCTTGGCTAGTCGCCAAGAAGGGTCTTCCTAAGATAAAAGGAAATTCATCATTCCCTTTCATGTCGACAACTAAAAAATCACTAGGGAATTCAAAACTTAGCACTCTCACCAATACATCCTCTGCTACTCCCAACGGCGTTAATGAAGATCCATCCGCCAATTTGATAGTAGTAAAGGACCTTTTAATTTCCCTTAATCCTAATTGTCTATACTGCTTAAGAGACATCAAATTTATGCTAGACCCTAAATCACACATGACATTATGAAACTCATGACTACCAATTGAGCAAGAAATAGTAAAACTCCCTGGATCTTTTGCTTTTGTTGCTCTTCTCGGTTTCATGCTTGTGGTTGCGTTCTTCTTGGGCCTGCTCGGTTTCCTTCTCGTCGTCTCTTTTCCATCCTTCCTCTTCTTGGTTTCCTCTTTATCTTGGATTCTCTCCTTTAGTGGTTCCTGTTTCACAACAACAGCACTAGATTGCTCTAAAGGGTTAAGGTTAGCGAAGAATGAATTTTTAAAACAAAAATCAAAAGACTCATCAAGAATAGGAGATGAACTTTTCTTATCTATGATTTTATTGACCTCCTCCTTCTCAATGTTTTTGACTTCCTCGCTTGATTTCTTCGCTTCATGGTCCTTCATGCTTTCCTCATACTCCTCTAGCTTCACAATATTACAGTGCTCCTTCGGATTAACCACTGTATCACTCGGATATTGGCCTTGCTTGTGTTGAGCTCTTACTATCTTTATCAGTTGGCTCATGTTTGATGACAATTCACCAATGCTAGCTTGAGTCTGCACCAATGTGTTCTCGAGCCTCTTGATGTCCGCCCCTTGCCCAGTTATATGCTTGTTTAGCTCAATAAATTTTCCTTCTACTTTCTTCTCCAATCGAGCTAACTTTTCATCATACTTTTCAAATTGTGACTGCGCAATCTCTTCTTGTGATGGTTTCTTACCGTCATGGATCATGCCATTTGTAACAGCAAATCCGGGTGGCGGATTAAGTGTATTTTGCGCGTTCCCATATGAAAAGTTCTGATGGCTCGGATTCTGAGGGTACTGATTGTACCGAGGTTGATTGTTCTGGAAATTGTTGAAGTTCCGTTGATTCACATTACTTGTGCTGTGAGCTTTTCAATTGGCTCATTATTGACGGGCTCGACTTTTTGGACACTGGCTATCCTTTTTGGCATGTTTCTCTCATTCGACCATTGATAGCTCGTTCTGGCCATAGCGTCCAGGATTGAGAATGCCATCCTTACTGACTTCTCCATCAAACTTCCACCCGCAGCTGCATCCACTTGGTTTCTAGTCGGAGCAAGTAGACCATTGTAGAACTTGCACACTTGCTGCTTCTTGGTGAACCCATGTTGAGGGCAACTCCGGATAAGATCCCGGAATCGCTCCCAAGCCTCTCCGAATGGCTCTTGGTCCAATTGCTTGAACTGGTTGATCTGGTTCTGCAGGTCGAGCATCTTGCTTGGTGGAAAGTACTTCAACAGAAAAGAAGTACTCAAGTCTTCCCAATCTCTGATATCTTCTAGCGAATTGAACCACTGTAGTGCTCTGTCCTTCAGTGAGAAAGGGAACAATCGCAGCTTAACCTGCTCGTGTGGCACATGGTTTATTTTGATTGTGTCCGCCAATCTTCGGAACTTTATCAGGTGAGCGTTCGGATCCTCCAATGCACTTCCTCCGTACTGGTTCTGCTGCACTATGTTGATCAGTGCAGGCTTCAGCTCGAAACTATTGGCATTCAGAGGCGGGGGTCGTACTCCTCCTGACTGTTGATTAGGATTTGGCCTTAAACAGTCACTAATGGGTGTATTGTCTTCTTCTCCCGCATCTGGCTCTATTGGAATCTGTCCGTGCTGTACAGGTATCTGCTGCTGTATGGTAGTGACGCGATCGTCCAATCGTACTAAAGCTGTTAGCACTCTATTTAATGCTTCATCATTCGGTTGCTGCGGTGGGTTTTCCATCTCAGACCTTCTATTGCGGTGTTTACGAGCTGTCGCTTCAATCTCTGGATCGAAAGGAAGAAGAGTCTCTTTTCCTTTTGATCTGGTGTGCATGCGATGCCTGATAACACCAAAAACAGCAAATACCGTGTAACACAAATATTAACAAAAAATAAAAAACGAAAATTAAAATTACAATTACGAAAAACAAATAAAATCTAGTCTAGTTTCCTCCTATTTTTGAAGGTAAAAACTAAGCGCTAAATCCTATTCCCCGGCAACGGCGCCAAAAACTTGACACGTCGGTTTCTAACCTAGTGTTCCGCAAGTGTACGGATGTAGGTGTAGTACTATTGTCAAGGTCGATCCCACAAGGAATAGTTTTAGGTAGTTTGGTACCTTAATACTCTAGGAATGTCCTAACTAGATACTAAGTTGCAAAGGTTGATTTTAACACGACTTAAGGAATTTACTAATACTTGACAAACAAAGAGAATTAACAATCACTGAGAAAAAGGTATCCTAGGGCTTCGATTTCAGGATAATAATTCAATGTTGAATATAATTAACCTATAAATTTACCAATTCTAATGTTTATTAGGCGGCACGACAATAATCTAATCCTTCTCTCGAAGTGATTAAACCGTTGATTAATTAAGCTAATTACCCTCGAGTCAATTAAACCTAATAACTCCCAAACGATCCTAAGCCACGGCCTACACAGTCATAGACAACTACGCTCTATGTTCTAAGTCTGATAACGATTCCCTCCTCTCGAAGCGGAATTGCTAAACTAAATTACTAAATCTAGGTGATCAAGCTAAATTCAGTTTTAAGCACAAACATAGAGATAAAACACGAAAAGAACGGAATTAATAGATTAAATCATAATCAAACCATTGTCATAAAAATCCCTACTTTCTAACCCTAGGACACGAATAACTTAGCTACTCATGCCTAGCAATAATCCAATACAAAATTCTAATAAAAACATTGTAAAGAATTAAAAACTAAGAAAAGAATAATTAAACCCGGATGAATCCGTCTCGATGATCTTCGTCTTCCTTGTCCTCCAAGATTTCTTCTAGGTGGAATGATGTAATTGATGTTCTTGATGATTGATTTCTTTTTCCTAGAGCTTGGGGTCCTTTTATAGAGTTGGGGACGAATCTTGGGGAAGATAGGGTCAAAATCCTATTACAATTAGGAAATTCTCGCAGAAATCCGCTTTTCCCGGGCAGATTTTTAGGTCTGACTTCCAAGCCATTTTTGAGGGTCTTCCGTTCGTTTTTGGGATTTGTCTATTTTAGACAAAGTTGTAGCCCTTTGAATCAGCTTTCTAACGCCACCAATTGAACTTCAATCGGAGTTGTAAATCTCAAGATATGGCCAAAATACTAGAGGTGTGTCAAGCTGACAGAAAGCTTCACTTTCGGGACACATTCTGACGCGGCCGTGTTGTTTATTGACGCGGCCGTGTTGGTTGGCAGTGCACTTTTACACGTTCTAGGCCACTTTTGACACGGCCGTGTCCATAATTGACGCGGCCGTGTTGTCCCTTTACTCCTTTAACTCCCTTTTTCATCCGTTTTAACCCTATTTGACTTGTTTCTTCTTCGAACTTCATCCAAATGGAATAAAAATACCTAATTAACTTCAAAACAAGTCGAAACACGTCAAATGACCCAAATATTATAAATATAAATAAGTGCCGGTCAAATATGCACGTAAATGATATAAAATATGATCCTAAATCGACCTAAATACATGCATAAGTAACGTGTTATCATGAAGCCAGAAATTCTTTGACACCAGAATCATCAGATTCACAAAAATTCTGGTCAGATGCGAGAGTTCATGAAATTATTGATGATGTTGTCAATAATTTCATGAAGTTTAAGAAGATGGAATTTGATGCTCCTACTTTTAACATCCTCACACCATCACCTGATGTTGGGAGTTCTGGTGAAAGAATACAAGGTGACGATGAGACTGCTTCAGCTAGGAAGATAGTGGATGCACTAAAGTCTGTCAGTGCAAGGAACAAAAATGTTGTACCTGATATGGACGTTCAGAGTTTGAAGATTGATAAGAGTGCTGGTTATGTTTGCCCACTGTTTTCATCATTTAACCATTTGTTTACTTCAATGGATGCAAACCATAAAGAGATCGTTGATTATTGCTTATACAGTGCAGAGCCTAAAACAGATTTGTATGTATAATTCTTTTTGTATTACAGTTATATTTAATTCATCCTTATAGTATTTTGTTTTTTACAGACATAGTATGTGTGTTTTCTGGTTGCAGGGCTGTTTGTTTTAGGAGTGGAGACTGTTATAGTATTGTTAAGCAAGATATGATTTCTCTGAATCCATCGACAGAAGTTTACAATTCAATTATTGACGCATGGTGCTTGATGATTAACAAAGGGGATGGGGCTGAAAATCGACGAAGCAGATTCATTTTTAATACCGAGCACAGTGTAAGTTGTTAAATATTTATTTATTACTACGTTTTTCAGTAAATTTATATTTTCTTGCTTGTTTTTAAAAGGGCGCATTGACAAAAATTATCGGACAAGTTGGTGAAGAGAAAGAAAATGTGAGAGAATTGATAGGGTCATTGAAGTTGTGGGCTGAACAAGACTTAAATCTATTGAAGAATGCTGAGATGGTTAGTTTCTGCTTATATGTTTTCTGTGTGATATGATAAAACATGCATAGTAGATGTTTGTATATTGCGCAGGATATATAGTTACCCGATGCAGTATATACATTTCTTATGCCCGAATTATGTTCTTTAAGCAGTTTATTTTTATGATAACCACTTTTTGTCTTTTTATGTTCTAGATTTTTGTCCCGTTTGTTCTGAAAGGACATTATGCTTGTGTTGCTATAAATTTTGTTGATAAGAAGTTTCACTACCTGGATAATCGGAAGTACGACAATGAGCCTAACATCTTTGCTCAAGCTGCCACAATATTGGTAAGTTCATGTTAACAATATGATATTTTTGTGTGGTTTTGTTCTTTTAAGTTTGTTGATGTTATTTTAATACCTTTTTTTGCAGCAAAAGAATTTGGCTGAATTTCTTCGTGGAATACGACATTCGAAGGCCAAAGATATTTTGCAATTTGTGTTTGAGAATGTGCTATTTAAATGGCAGACGAGGAAGACGGATTTGGATTGTGCCATATATTTGATGCATCATATGATGTATTTTGATGGTGCTGTGTATCTTGAACCAAATTTGTTGAAGGTATTTTTCTGGTTTTTTTTTTTTTTTTTTAAATAGTACTTATTTGATGAACTTAAATTATTTTTATTATTTTTTATGTTCATTTTAGGCTGATGTTCGTCGTGCTCTTCGGGGGGAATTCTGCCTTCAAATTGTTATCTCACGTTTTAATGAAGCAAAAAAAGAACTTCTCCAAGATGTGCAGAATTTCAACAAGGGCAAGAGGGAGCTAATATCAACAATTGAGGAAACGAAGAAGAAAGAAGCACAGGATAGGGGGAAAGGTGTTGGTAGATTGCGTAAGGCAGGGAAAGGTAAAAAGAAATGAAGAATGTGGGTTGATTTTGGGATAGACGTGAGTATGTGAAGTTTTGTTGGACAATTGGTGGTTCTTTTTGGAATATTAGTAGTTTGTATTAGTTTTTTGATTATTTTTCTGGTTTGGAATGATCTATTTTATGAGGAAACATAAATATTTGTCAATATTCAAGAAAAAATAATACAATCGTACATATACTGTGTTACATAATAAAATATACTATGTTTAAATATTTAACTATACTGTGCAGCTTGAAAATAAATTTCAAATATCCACGACGTATACTGTGAAGGGTTATAACATTTACTGTCAAGGTGATACCATATACTACCAGACATTATAACATATACTGTCAACGGTTTATAACATATACTGTCAAGGTTGATATTATATACTGCTCAAATGGACCATATACTGTCAGACTTTATAACATATACTGTCAACGGTTTATAACATATACTGTCAAGGTTGATATTATATACTTCTCAAATGCACCATATACTGTCAGACTTTATAACATACACTGTCAACGGTTATAACATATACTGCCAAGGTTGATATTATATACTGCTCAAATGTGAAATTTTTTATCCTGTATTATGACATATAATATCAAGGGGTATGACATATATTGGCAAGGTGACATAATCGACTGTGAGTCAAATTAACTAAAAAAAGTATATTGTACTGTTGCTCATCACAAAATGTACTGCATTCAAATATTGAATATACTATCAATGTTTTTATAATATTTTGTTTAAAACTATATCTAAAAAATACGAACATTTGGTGTTGCTGAACCAAATTCATTGTTATTTATTTCAACTGCTTCTCTGGCTTTCTTCTTCCTTCGTTTTTCAAGTTGACTTTTTGGCCTTTGTGCCCTCCACCCTTTTGTAGTTGATTGAATTGGATCAAGAATGTTGTTCAATGAATTAACTGCAGCCACTGGTTCTGCAGTTTTGAATAAAGCATCAATAGCTTGCTTGTCTCTCTTATATCCTTCCTCCATGATTCTCCTTGTTTCTTCATTTTCTTCGCTTTTCAATATCATGTTATAGTAGTTGCGTACCAGTTGATGCCTCCATTGAGTGGCTGTGTGATTGCCTTCTTTGTTTGTATTTGTCTTGCTCCACCTCTCCCAAACATTTGATTTAGCCATTTTTGTCCATCTCTTTTTGATGTAATTTTCTGGAATGCTTTGTGCAGAATTTATGTGTAACACTCTCAAGCAGTGGTAACAAAGAATTCCACACTCTTTGTATTTCTTACAACTGCATGATATTAAACTGAGTGTGCTGTCATATATAACTGTGCTTCTCTTGGCATCAGTAATGCCTGATGAAACTTGATAGATCATTGTACTGTCTTCTACTCCAACTATGATTGAGTAACTTGAAATGCATTTCTGAAATTCCTCCTCAAAATCTTTGAAAATTTTTGTAGTATAGACCTCTGATGCTTGTTTTATGATCCCTGGCATTGGTAAACTTGTATAAGGCTGTGATGTTGAACATTTGAACTCATCATATTTTTCTGTGCTTCGCCAACATTTTACTGTTTCTTTGAAAATACCATAGAAATCAGTCAAACTTGTTTTCTTCTTTGCATTGAATGAGATCACTTTGTTGTGCTTTCACTTCTTTGGGATGACCGTATTCCAGCAGAAAAGAAGTCTTTGCTCAATGCAGTGCACCATTTGTCCTTTGGAGTATACAATCTTGTAAACCACTCATTCTTTTCAAGGTTGTAAGTTGTTATCATATTCTTCCAACAAGTTTCAAACTCAGTTTCATCGACACAGCCTGATAAGCACTTGTTGAAGGTGTCCTTGAATGTGTTGTTCCCCTTTAAACTTGCAAATCTTGTTATAACATTTTGGTAAAGATGCCATTGGCAAAGTCTATGTCTTGAATCAGGGAAAACCTGAATTAAAAACAAAACACATTATTTATAGTTTGCTGAAAAAGATTTCTGTGAATGTGATGCAATATGCAGAGTATTTGTGTATATACTGCACAGTATATAAACATAGAATGCACAGTATGTTTATATTTTGTACAGTATATGTCATCAGTACCTTCTCAATTGCTTTTGCGATTGCAAAATCTTGATCTGTGAATATTATTACTGGTGATTTTCCTCTCATTGACTTCTTGAATGCTGTGAAAAGCCACTCAAATGACTCCAGTTTTTCATCTGATAGAAAAGCGCATCCAAACATCATGTTCTTCCAGTGGTTGTTTATGCCTATGAACGGAGCACAAATCAAATTGTACTTGTTTGTTCTATATGTTGTGTCAAATACAAGAACATCACCATATATATCAAAATCCTCCATCATTAATGAATCCCTCCAAAAGATATTGCACAACCTCCCATCTTTCATCTTCACTTTGTAGAAAAACTCACTGTCTTCTTGAATTTCTTCTTGTATCATGTCTATGACAGTTTCTGCATCTCCTCCTTCAATTTGTTGCATTTTCATACGATTTATGAAATTTAGGTGATCTCTCTTGGTGTGGCCAACATTTTCTTCACCCCCAGCTTCATGAACCATGTATCTGTAGGTGTCCATTGGCTTTATTCCAGAATCAACCATATTTGCTATTGTCTCTGCCTTTTCATTTGTGATTTCCCTCTCTGATCTGTGTAAGTGGTTCAAATCTGCCCTAGTTAATTCATGATTGTGGAACATATTATGTTTCACAACTTCAAACAGCCCCCCTGTAGTCCTTGAAACCTTCATTTCTGCCATACAATTTGTTCGTAGGGTTGGCTTTCTTTTCCTCTTTTCGTCCGATCTTCTTTTTTCCCCAGCATTAGAATTCCACAAGTTCTTCTTTTGATGAGAATCGATTTGTTGACATTCGAACGCTGAAACCTTGACAACGAGCATGCATGCCGTATAAATCATACATTTCAGCAATTGTGCTTCTTTTAACCCCAAGTAGCGAATCAGACATGTCTATTGACTCATTTGGGATTTCTGTAAAAAATCACAAAAAGTGAAGAGCATTAAGTATACTGTCAAGATTTTCATGGTGTACTATGATTTGAATAAAAGTACACTGTCACTGAACATATTAAAAACCAGTAACTTTAATGCAATATAAAAGCAGCAGTTAAAGTATACTGCTTGGTAAACTAATGTTTACTGTCATACAGAATAATATTTATTGTCGGGTTCTTACCTTCATTATTGTTGTTCAAACTATCGTTCAATATAGATCTGCTGGATATATCTTCAGAACTTGACTTCTCTGTTTCATGCTCATTACCAATTATTATTTCAAGAGAATCTGAGCACATAAAAACGAAACAAATGATTAGTTAAAGTGAAGAGCATTAAGTATACTGTCAAGGATTTCATGGTGTACTGTAATTTGAATAATAGTACACTGTCACTGAACATATTAAAAACCAGTAACTTTAATGCAATATAAAAGCATCAGTTAAAGTATACTACTTGGTAAACTAATGTTTACTGTCATACAGAATAACATTTACTGTCGGGCTCTTACCTTTCTGATGTTCTTGCACTGTTCTATCATCATAAACTTCAGTATCCATATCTACGAGAAATCATAAAACAAACCTCTTCAAAACATTTTCGAATTTGTAATGAAAACAGAATTCTAATGTTCAAATAATTAAATGAAAATCATTAATAGATCACGTTCATGATTTTTTTTATGCCAATTGACAATTACTATGATTGATTTTTTCCAGATTCTGGCTGAATTCTGTTTCTGCGAGAATTGATAGAGGATCAATGACATATGTTGATGAAGATCGGTGAAATCGACCTGAGAAACTACAAAAATCAAGCGGCCTGAGGAATGCACGTAACAAATCGCGCTACTTTGATGAAGAAGGTGAGGTTTTTGGCTTAAAAATCCCGCTGCTTGATGAAGAAGGTGAGGGTTTTGCATTTGACTTAAATTAGCTTTGACCAGAAATTTACTTATTTATTTTTACCTAGTGGGTAAAAGATTACAAATGGACCCCACAAGGTGTATAATAACACTGATGTGCATCATATGCACATGAGTGTCACCCCTTAAATAAAGCACATCCCAAGCATTTAAGTATCCCAAATAACAACGTCAGAATGAAGATTCAATCATTCCACTTGAAAAAGGAGTCTTGCAGAAGCAATGTATTCAACCCATTCAATAAAGAAAAACTAAACACAACAAAATCAGATAAAAGTACTTGAAGAATCAAAAGAAAAATCAAAGTCAACAAGATTTGCACCAAGTGTTTATCTTCTGCATATGGCTTGAGGCTTGAGGAACAACTTTTCCATAAAATAGAACAAAAGAGTACAATTGCGACATATTAATTAATAGAAAATTTTATCCAGGTATAGTGGAAGTGTCTCTATTGCAGCGACAATACATAAAATTTTACGGGCTCCCACTGTGGTGGAGGATTCTTAGCTTTCACTTATTTTCCTTAGAAAGGCGATTCTTGGTTATTTTCAGAAATCGCATTTCGTGCTTTTTTGTTCTAAGTACAGTTTGGACTTTGGTGGTCCAATTACATTAGATTCATTCTCCATAAAGATTCCTTGAAAAAAATATTTAGACTAAAGATAGATGAAGGATAGGATACGTGTTGCTGTTATATCTATCGAACCTCGAATGTCTTAAGACAGCAAAAGATCTAATATCAAATTAATCGTACCTGAAATTGACACCCTCAAGGAACTACATATAACATCAGTTCAAGCCGTAACTTTGAATAACTAATAAACCCACGTCACACATCAAACCCTATATGCAACATGAGTATAAGTATCATTACTAATGCTACCAAACAATCAATCAATACTGTAAATCATGGCAACTTAATAGAAAGAAGACAACAATCTACAGATTCGAGCATTTGAAATTTTGCCCCATCGGCGTCAGCCATAGGAGAGGAGGGAACAGCAGCTCCAGAAGCTGGATTGTTGTTTATCATGAAAGCTTGCCGCTTCGTCTTGCTCACCATCTTCTTCCAATTGGTGACAAACCGATCAAGTTCCCAAAGAGTCTCGTTATCAAGGGCCTCGATATCAAGCTCAATTTAATCGCCATACTGTACTGCCAAATGCTCGTTCCTCTTATAATCTGAACAAGCTGAGGCATTTTCTCTTGTGGAAAGCTCTGAAGGCCAATTCCAAGCTCCTGTTTTTCCTCCATGCTCATATCTCTCTTATTCTGATCCTTTGCCCTCGACTTCGGCTGCTTAACTTCCCGCCTCTTCCACCTTTCGGTTCCTTAACAGGCAGCGAAGGAGCCCTCACCGGAGATGGCGGCAAGGGCTCCGTCATTAATGGCTGTGGGTTCATTAATGGAGCCGGATTAGACGGCGTTGAAGCGGTGGAATGAGATTGCACTGGCGTCGGCAATCTATCAGGCTTCTTCATTACTTAGGCAACAGGAACAGGGCTTGCTTTTTTCGACTTTTTGGGTCTAATTGGCGGCGTCGCTGAGATATTGTGATGGCCATGGCCATGGCAGTTCCATGAACTCCCTTGCAATTCGTCGACTTCTCGGAAGGGGATTTCGCTAACCCTAACCTCTGCAATGCCATTGACAGGATCCGGAAAAGAGAAACAATTTAAGGGATCCGAATTAATTATGAAAATGGTCGGATAGTCTGACTCGTTGTATATAAGGAAATCCACGCATTTGTTGTATGTAAGTTTTTGTGATATTAGTATAATAAATATATTGTACTTAAAACTAACATTATGGTTCCCACAAACTAACAAATTAATACTACATATTACTAGAAACTTATTTATTCTTTTATTTTAAAAGAAAGATAATTTACAGACTTGTGAAAACTTTCACGGGCTATTGTACTAGTTATATAACTAAAAAAGAAATCGCTTAGACATGTGATAATCTAATATTATAGACTATAGAAAAAAAAATCATTTTTAAATTATTACAATACTCTATTGGTAGCGTCGTTTCCTACTACCAAATTAAATGTGTATGAAGAATACACTTAAACCTTACTAACTATCCTTCTGAGTAAAATGGTAAATAAGGGTCGATCCCACAGGGAACGGCCGAACAGTTTTGACTACGATGTCAAGCAATTTATGATTAAGTATGCAAGAAATAAATACTTAAGAAAGCAATAATGGGGGGTTGATGGGAAACTAACAATCTATTAGTGACAATTAAAAGCAAATGGACACAATTAAAAGAAACCAGTACTCAAAAACACTAGAAGAGATCTTTCTCGGTTTTAGTTTTCAAATAGTAAAACAAGTCACCCTTGATCATGCTTCCCCTTGGTCTTGAACAATTGATGCAACTATTGTTAATGCCCGATTAAATTGTGATTTAAGCCCTTATCTCAAGACTATTAACAAGCTCTAATAGCCTTGTTGTCCCTTAATCTTAGTTAATCAAAATAAGCTCTTCGACTAACCCTATTCAGTTTAACCGAATCCTCGAACAAGCTCTCTTAGATTCAATCACCAAAAGCATTAAACACTAGGACAACGAGATAAATCCAACATAAAACTCGAAGGCTCGGTTTTAGTGGTTGAACTTTGTGTTATCCCCAATAAATAACTATTGTTTGCTACACGGGAATCGGAAATCATACAATTACGGATAGTAATCTCCTATTCTAGCAACACATTCACAAATCCCTTAAAAGGTGATCAAACCAATAATCAATTCATAAATGTGAGTCAATAAGAGCAAATAACACAAAGCACTTAAATACACAATAATCTCGGTAACATTAACCGTAATAATCACATCAATGTCGCTACTCAAGGTTTCACAATGATCAAGGATGAACTAAGGGTGCTAGCCACCCATATTAACTAATACAATCAGAAAATAAATGGAAAAATAAAGAAACATGATACTGATATGGGTGAATCCAAAGATGTCAATTGGAGAAGATGATCCTTCAATCTCTAGTCCAATCTCCTTCCTTGGTGGCTGAAATGTGCTCTCCAAGTATAAAAAAGGTATCCAAAGTTGTCTAAAAGTTAGGTTAAATTCGAATGGGATGATATATATATAAAGGGAGAAAGTGCTAGACAAAAATAGGCAAAAACGTATTCAGGATTTTAAAACAGGGTAGTGAATCTCGGCCGAGACGGGAGTGTGTCTCGGCCGAGACGTGAAAAAGGGTTTTCAAGAATTTTGGGTCGAAGGTCGATCTCGGCCGAGATTGGGTTGCATCTCGGCCGAGACGTGAAAAGGGGAAACTAGGGCTTTTTAGGTTTTGACTCATCTCGGCTGAGATTGGATTGCATCTCGGCCGAGACTTTCATCTTTGAGATTCTTCAGAAATTCCCTGGAGCCTCATCTCGGCCGAGATGAGATTGAATCTCGGCCGAGGTCTTTAGTCTTGCAAAACTTCAGAAAACCCCTGGAGGCTCATCTCGGCCGAGATTAGCATCCTGTCTCGGCCGAGATCGTCAGTTGGCCCTTCCTTTATTGCCTCGATCGATCCCTCGACTCCGCGGTCGTTTAATGTTCGATTTCGACCCTTTTTACACCTGTCTTAATACAAAAATAGCTCAAACGCATTATTTTGCCCATTAGAATATAAAAGCACTAAATACACATAATTATGCACGTCATTGACACTAAAAGTGCCCTAAAGTGCGTGCACGGAACACGTGTACCAAATCTCCCCAAACTTAAAACTTGTTCGTCCCGAACAATAAAGAGAAAGACAAAAGAACACGTGTTTAGGGCAAAGTTTAGTGGCATTTGATTTCAGAATTTTCATGAAAAAGAGTAAGAGTTCATGATAAAAATGAGCATGTGTGATAGACTAGATCCACTACTCTCGAGACAAAACACTCTAAACTTAAGATCCTCACATGGTGTGTATAACTCTCGACTCTCAAGTGTATCAAAAGGGAAGTGTATACGCTCACATTGAAATGCATAAAATGTCTACCATAAGCTTGTCAATCATCTAAACTTCGATGTATACCGACATGTGTGACAAAGAATCAAAAAGGTCTTTCATAGGTTGTAATGTTGGCTTGGGGTAAGGTGGGAAAATTTCTGGTATAAGTGACTATAAAATGGACTAAATGGGTTAGCTAATCTCATCCACCCCTCAAACAACAATCACTTTACCTCACTCTTTACTTTCTTAGTAAACCAATCCCAAAATTGATTTCTTCCCCTTACCACAAAGTCCACAACCTAATTGCTTTCTCAATTCTCCGTTGGAGTGTATTTTCTTTGAATTTCTACCACTTTGAGAACATCTATCGAAAGGTATTTATATTACTAGCCTCTCCAAATCAAAAGCAACAATTGAGTATATACAACTACTTTTTTTTTTTTTTTTCTGATTTTTCGACTTTTTTCGATTTTCAAATTTCTTTTTTTTTTTTCTTTTTTTTTTATATATAAACAAATATTGGAGAGGACTAGTGTTCTCGATTCTTTTCCTAGTGTTTCATCTCTTTTCACCTTTCAATATTCCCCATAGAGTACCCATTTCAATCCCAAATTACCCGACTACCTTCCAACCACCTCCCTCATACTCAAATAGTCCAATTAGGTTCAAAGGCTAATTGAAAGGGTTTCGGCTTGTAGAATTGGGCTGTCAAACAAGAGGCTAAAAGCTCAAGGGGCTCAACTAGAGACAATATCAAATTAGGTAAAAAGGACGTGTTTTCAAGCTTGAAAGTAGGCTCAAGTCAAGGATTGCCTAAGATCATTTTCAATGTCACACAATGCACCGACTCATGCAAAATAGAGAATCAAGGCAAGTTCTAAAGACAACTAAATGCACTCAATGAATTTTCACACCGAAAGAAAGTTTACATTACTCCAAAGATGGGAGTATCTTCTAAAGCTCAAAAACTCACTCGGGTGCAATTTTGATCAAAAGTTTTGAGTGTATGTTCAATTTTGTTTCAAAAAGTCTATCATGCTCTACCATGTGCTTCTTTCAAAGATATTTGTCAAAAAAATTCATCATTAATCAATGCCACATTTTTTTATCCTAAACTTCATCCAATTTACTTTCTCGAGCTGCCAATTTGTACGAATCCCACCCCCTCCCCAAACTTAGTTGCAAACTTAGTTTGTGGAAAAAGAGGAGTACAATTTGGTGGCTCGCCGAACTTAACCATTTTATTTCACCTTTATTCGCAAACATTAACTAAATGAATAATTCATTAATAATCCTACTCCTATAAAAAAAAAAAAAAAAAAAAAAAAGGGAAAATGTGTGTGTATGAGTGTGTGAAAATCGCAAGTTTTGGGGAAGAACTGACCTAATTTTCGCGCAAGGGGTATTTATACCTGTTTTCAGTATTGACCGAGATTCAAATTTGGGCTCTGTGTCTCGGCCGAGATCCGTTCTACGCTTTCAGGACAACTTGACCCGGCAAGGGATCTCGGCCGAGATTCTGTCCTGTCTCGGCCGAGATGCTCTTTCAGCGAAATTGGCTCAATTTCCATTCAAACTCATCTCGACCGAGATGCTATAGTGTCTCGGCCGAGATTTGCTTCTAGAGAAATTTCTTCATTTTGGGCCCTTCTGCATCTCGGCCGAAATAATGTAGTGTCTCGGCCGAGATTATCTTCCAGCAAATTTTCCAGTTTTTGGCTTCTTTGAATCTCGGCCGAGATGATGCATGTGTCTCGGCCGAGAAAGGCTTCTAGGGAAGATTTGCCTTTTTCACTCACATGGAGTCTCGACAGAGATTGCTTCTGTGTCTCGGCCGAGAGTGTCCTCCCCTGCATTTTTTTACCTTTTTGGCGTTCTTCACCCCCATTCTACACCATGACTTGGCTTTGGTTTGCTTGTTTGGTACCTACACACATTTTAACCAACACAATTCAAAATATTTAAATAATAGTAAAACTACTAAACTATGAATTTAAAATACGAGAAAAACGAGTAACCGCCGGGTTGCCTGGCTCGACGGAAGCTCTTTCAGTTTGGTGGTGAGTCTTCCACTCGTTCTTCTTCACCGGGGCTTTCTTGAATATGCTCTAGATAAGGCTTGAGAAGATGCCCATTGACCTTGAAGATTTTTTCGATTTTACCACTTTCAATTTCGATGGCTCCATGATCGAACACCTTAGTGACAACAAAGGGTCCTACCCACCTCGAACGGAGCTTGCCCGGAAATAACGTCAACCGAGAGTGATATAATAGCACTTTCTCCCCAACCACAAACGTTTTCCGGGTAATTCTCGAGTCATGAAAAGCCTTCATTTTCTCCTTGTAGATCATGGCGTTTTCAAAGGCTTCATTTCGAATTTCTTCGAGCTCTTGCAATTGGAGCTTTCGGTGTACACCGGCTTCATCAAGGTTCATGTTGCATCTCCGAATAGCCCAGTAGGCTCTATGTTCAAGTTCCACCGGGAGATGGCATTGCTTTCCATAAATGAGTCGAAAGGGAGACATACCAATTGGAGTTTTATAGGCAGTCCTATACGCCCATAATGCATCATTGAGCCTCAAACTCCAGTCCTTGCGATTTGGTTGCACGGTCTTCTCCAATATCGAGTTGATTTCCCGATTCGAAGTTTTGGCTTGTCCATTGGTTTGTGGATGATAAGGCGTCGAAACTTTGTGCAGTACAGCGTATTTCTTCAGCAATGCGTCGATTGTTCGGTTACAAAAGTGTGTGCCTCTATCACTTATGATGGCTTTTGGTATCCTAAACCGAGCAAAAATGTTGGATTGGACGAACTCGGCCACAACTTTAGAGTCATTGGTTCGGGTTGCTTTCGCTTCCACCCACTTGGACACATAGTCAACAGCCAACAATATGTACAAATTCCCATAAGACAAGGGAAACGGTCCCATGAAGTCCATACCCCAAACATAAAAAATTTCATAGACTACAATCGGGTTTTGGGGCATTTAATTTCTTTGAGAGACATTTCCCGTCTTTTGACAGTTGTCACAGGACTTGCAAAAAGCAAGGGCATCTCTAAATATGGTGGGCCAAAACAGTCCACTCTCAAGCACTTTATATGCCGTCCTCTTCGGCCCGAAGTGGCCTCCACAAGCATGTGAGTGGCAAAAATTCAACACCGACTGCACTTCGTCTTTGGGAATGCATCTCCTGATTACTTGATCTGAACCATATTTCCACAAGTATGGATCATCCCAAACAAAATGCTTCGACTCACTCTTCAACCTATCCTTCTGCGGTTTACTCATCCCAATAGGAAATCTCTTGGACACCAAATAATTCACCATGTTGGCATACCAAGGAACCTTCGTGCCTGTCATTGCTAGTAATTGCTCGTCTGGAAAGCTTTCCCGGAGAGGAAAGTCCGTTTCCTGTTGGGTTATTCGGCTGAGATGATCTGCAACACAATTTTCTGACCCTTTCTTATCCTAGATCTCTAGGTCAAATTCCTGGAGAAGTAATATCCAGCGAATAAGCCTAGGCTTCGCCTCCTTTTTAGCTATGAGGTGCCTCAATGCTGCGTGGTCGGTATATACGATGATCCTTGTCCCAACAAGGTAAGACCGAAACTTTTCTAATGCAAACACAACAGCTAGCAGCTCCTTCTCTGTGGTAGTATAATTCATCTGAGCTGGGTTCAAAGTACGTGAAGCATAGTAGATGACATGGGTCACCTTTCCTCTTTTCTGTCCCAAAACTGCCCCCAAGGCTTGTTCACTAGCATCGCATATTAGCTCAACCAATCTGGCGGTTGGATAATTGGAGGGGTAACCAATCTCTTCTTCAACTCATCAAATGCCAACTTGCATTCCTTGCTCACATCAAACTCCACATCTTTATGAAGCAACCGGCACAAAGGAGCAGCTATCTTCGAAAAATCTTTGATAAACCTCCTGTAAAATCCTGCATGGCCCAAAAAAGAACGCACTTCCCGCACATTTGCGGGGTAAGGAAGAGAAGAAATAATATCAATTTTCGTTTTGTCTACTTCTATTCCCTTACTAGAAACTACATGGCCCAGCACAATTCCTTGTTCCACCATGAAGTGGCATTTTTCCCAATTCAACACAAGATTTGTTTCTATGCACCTTTTCATAATTTTAGCAAGATTATCAAGGCATTTTTCGAAAGACTCACCATACACACTAAAATCATCCATGAAAACTTCAATAATGTGCCCTATATATTCGGAAAAAATGCTTACCATACACCTTTGAAAGGTGGCCGGGGCATTGCATAGCCCAAATGGCATTCTCCTCCATGCAAAGGTGCCGAAGGGACATGTAAAAGTGGTCTTCTCTTGATCTTCTGGAGAGATGGGTATTTGAAAATATCCGGAGTATCCATCCAAAAAGCAATAGAAGGAATGCCCGGCCAATCTCTCAAGCATTTGGTCAATGAATGGCAAAGGAAAATGATCCTTGCGGGTCATGGCATTTAGCTTGCGGTAATCGATGCACACTCTCCATCTGGTTTGCAAGCGGGTGGGAACCATTTCCCCGTCTTTGTTCTCCACCACCGTCACTCCCGACTTTTTGGGCACGACTTGTGTCAGGCTCACATATTCGCTATCCGATATGGGGTAGATAATCCCAACATCGAGTAACTTGATGATCTCCGTCTTCACCACCTCCATCATAGGTGGGTTAAGTCGCCTTTGGGGTTCTCGACTTGGTTTGGCATTATCCTCCAACAATATCCGGTGCATGCATAGGGATGGACTAATGCCTTTGATATCAGCAATAGCCCATCCTATAGCTTCTTTGTTCACCTTGAGGACCCCGATCAATGCTTGTTCTTGAGTGGATGTGAGCTTTGATGAGATAATCACCGGTAGGGTTTCGTCATCCCCAAGATATGAGTATTTGAGATGGGGGGGGGGGGGAGGGCTTTGAGCTCAAGGGTTGGTGCCTTGATGGTAGAAGGTAGCAGCTTTTCTTGAGATTCAGGCAAGGGTAAGAATTTGGGCAAGGACTTGGTTCGGAAAAGCTTAGATAATTTCGATTGTTCCACTATCCCCACCAACTCGTGTCCATTGGCTCTATATTCTCTAGATTAGCCGCCAATTCAATTGCTTCTTTGTCCTTACAATAACACTCAAACACTCCCTCCACAAGGGGATCAATAACATCGATGACATCAATAGAACAAACACTATGCAATTCCTCAGGATATTTCATTGAATCAAAGATATTGAATTGCACCACTTGGCCAGCAAATTCCATGCTAAGAGTTCCCTCTCGCACGTTAATCTTTGTTTGGGAGGTATTCAAGAACGACCTCCCAAGCAAGATTAGAGTGGAATAGGGCAAATTTCCATGCATGTCAAGTACATAGAAATCTGCTGGAAAGATGAGGTTATCCACCTCAACTATCACGTCCTCAATCACCCCGTCCGGAAACGAGGTGCTTCGGTCCGCTAGTTGGATGACTACCCTCGTATCTTTCAGTGGACCCAAGTTTAAGCTATTGAAAATAGAACGGGGCATCACATTGATCGATGCCCCCAAATCAAGCATAGCCTTCTCGATTAGACAATTACCAATCTTACACGGGATGGTGAACATTCTCGGGTCCTTGCATTTCTGTGGCATCTTCTTCTGAAAAACCGCCGAGATATTTTCTCCCATGAAGACCTTCTCATTCCCATGTAAACGCCTTATGTTGGTGCATAAATCTTTCAAAAACTTTGCGTACCGAGGGATCTGTTTTACGGCCTCCATCAAGGGAATACTGATTTCCACCTTCCTGAATACCTCCATTATCTCCTTGTCTCTATTTTTGTAGGGAATCTTCTTCATTTGACTCGAAAACGGAAGTGGTGACATTTCAGGATTTTTGTTGGATTTTTTAGAATCTCGGCCGAGATCTTTATGTGTCTCGCCCGAGACAAGTGGACAAGGGATTTGATCTTCAGGACGAGGTGGAACGTCTCGGCCGAGATCTTGATGCATCTCGGCTGAGATTTCATGCTTTGCATACTCCCTCTCACTTTCGACTCTTCTTTCTCCTTCTCTTGACTTCCCCTTTTCAAGGACTTTCCCGCTTCTCAAAATCCCCACACTGACATTCTCAATTTCACTTTGTGGAGAGTATTTCATGGTAGGAAAAGGCAATAGGTGGTCGGGGAAGCATGCAGCTAATGCCTCCTTTTGCTTACGCAACTCCTTGGCAATCTTCCACTTAGGTGTCCGAACTTTAATTTCAACCACATGGGGAGTCTCTTCTTTCCTCGGACCATCATCCACGTCCTCAGTCTTTCCTTGTGAAGTATACCCGGGCTTTTCAGGCTCTCCAAGTAACTCCTCATTCATAACAACAATGGCACTCACATTTTTCGGGTTGACTTCCGGTTGAGCCGGTAATCTTCCTCCTTGTGCATTTTCTAAACGAGATACCGCCGATGCTATCTGACTGACTTGATTTTCGATACTCTGAAACCTAGAGCTTGATTCCTTCTGTAATTGGAGCGTACTAGTGGCTAGGCTTTTCACTATATCAGAAAGAGATGGATCACAGGGTACCTGCTCGGGTTGCTGTCTTTGCTGGAACATTCCCCTAGGAAAAGGGGGTTGGTTTTGCCCACTGTGATCACCTTGTTGATTATTGTTCAGATTCTGATTGCCGTATTTGAAATTCGGATGGTCCCTCCAACCCGGGTTGTATGATTGTGAATACGGATCATACTTCCTCCCGGATGAGTTGGGATTAAAGTTGTGAACCGCATTGGCATGGGCCTCCATTTCTTCTCCGAGAACCGGGCAAGTGTCAGTGGAGTGCTCAGTGACTTGGCAAATTCTGCAAGGCTTGGAAGTAGGTGTGCCACCCGAGATTACTGTCTTCACCAAGTCGGTGAGTTGGTCTAACCTCTCTTCAACAGTTGAGTCTATCACATCCTTGACCCGTCTCACCGGCTCTCTGCATCCAAATTGTTGAGTATTGGCAGCTATTTTGGATATCAGTGCTCGAGCATCAGTAGGTGTCTTATCAGATAGAACCCCTCCACTCGCCGAATCAATCATATTTCGATCTGCCAGGCAAAGTCCTTCATACCAGTATTGAATTAGCAGTTGTGGAGTGATTTGATGTGGAGGGCAACTTCCGACAAGTCTCTTGAAACGTTCCCAATACTCATATAGTGTTTCACCTTGCATCTGCCTCACTCCATTGATCTCCTTTCGAATGGTGGTGGCTCGAGAAGCTGGGAAGAATTTTTCAAGGAATTGGGTTTCCATCTGCTCCCAGGTGGTGATTGATCCGGATGGAAGGTAGTATAGCCAATCCCGAGCAAGATCCTTCAAGAAAAATGGGAATGCTCGAAGTTTGTTCTGTTCTTCCGTCACACTCGATGGCCTCATACTTGAACAAACCACATGGAATTCTTTGAGGTGCTTATGAGGGTCCTCTCCGGACAGCCCATGAAAAGGAAGGTAGTAGGTGGATGAGTCCGGATTTCAACTCGAAAGCAGTGTCGTTTCCTATAGCTGGGAAGGTGATGCACAAGGGCTCTTGAGCGACCCTTGTGTTAGCCAACTCCTTCATTGTTCTTTCTTGACCTTGATCCTCAGCCATTTCTTCCAAGTTAATAATCTCTTCACCCACTAAATTCAGCACTTCGATTCTTTCTCGGACTTGCTTCAAATCTCGAGCTCTCCTTCTCAATTCACATTCACGTTCCTTAATATCCGGTTCAAATAGCAATCCTTTTTCTCCTTGCGAACGCAAGAACATTCACTACAAGTAAACAAAAATATAACTATATATGTAATTAATCATAATGCTTGATCAACAAATCAACTCTATTCTAATCACCGTTCCTCGGCAACGGCGCCAAAATTTGGTAGCGTCGTTTCCTACTACCAAATTAAATGTGTATAAAGAATACACTTAAACCTTACTAACTATCCTACTGAGTAGAATGGTAAATAAGGGTCGATCCCACAGGGAACGGCCGAACAGTTTTGATTACGATGTCAAGCAATTTATGATTAAGTATGCAAGAAATAAATACTTAAGAAAGCAATAATGGGGGGGGGGGGTTGATGGGAAACTAACAATCTATTAGTGACAATTAAAAGTAAATGGACACAATTAAAAGAAACCAGTACTCAAAAACACTAGAAGAGATCTTTTTCGGTTTTAGTTTTCAAATAGTAAAACAAGTCACCCTCGATCATGCTTCCCCTTGGTCTTGAACAATTGATGCAACTATTGTTAATGCCCGATTAAATTGTGATTTAAGCCCTTATCTCAAGACTATTAACAAGCTCTAATAGCCTTGTTGTCCCTTAATCTTAGTTAATCAAAATAAGCTCTTCGACTAACCCTATTCAGTTTAACCGAATCCTCGAACAAGCTCTCTTAGATTCAATCACCAAAAGCATTAAACACTAGGACAACGAGATAAATCCAACATAAAACTCGAAGGCTCGGTTTTAGTGGTTGAACTTTGTGTTATCCCCAATAAATAACTATTGTTTGCTACACGGGAATCGAAAATCCTACAATTACGGATAGTTATCTCCTATTCTAGCAACACATTCACAAATCCCTTAAAAGGTGATCAAACCAATAATCAATTCATAAATGTGAGTCAATAAGAGCAAATAACACAAAGCACTTAAATACACAATAATCTCGGTAACATTAACCGTAATAATCACATCAATGTCTCTACTCAAGGTTTCACAATGATCAAGGATGAACTAAGGGTGCTAGCCACCCATATTAACTAATACAATCAGAAAATAAATGGAAAAATAAAGAAACATGATACTGATATGGGTGAATCCAAAGATGTCAATTGGAGAAGATGATCCTTCAATCTCTAGTCCAATCTCCTTCCTTGGTGGCTGAAATGTGCTCTCCAAGTATCAAAAAGGTATCCAAAGTTGTCTAAAAGTTAGGTTAAATTCGAATGGGATGATATATATATAAAGGGAGAAAGTGCTAGACAAAAATAGGCAAAAACGTATTCAGGATTTTAAAACAGGGTAGTGAATCTCGGCCGAGACGGGAGTGTGTCTCGGCCGAGATGTGAAAAAGGGTTTTCAAGAATTTTGGGTCGAAGGTCGATCTCGGCCGAGATTGGGTTGCATCTCGGCCGAGACGTGAAAAGGGGAAACTAGGGCTTTTTAGGTTTTGACTCATCTCGACCGAGATTGGATTGCATCTCGGCCGAGACTTTCATCTTTGAGATTCTTCAGAAATTCCCTGGAGCCTCATCTCGGCCGAGATGAGATTGAATCTCAGCCGAGATCTTCAGTCTTGCAAAACTTCAAAAAACCCCTGGAGGCTCATCTCGGCCGAGATTAGCATCCTGTCTCGGCCGAGATCGTCAGTTGGCCCTTCCTTTATTGCCTCGATCGATCCCTCGACTCCGCGGTCGTTTAATGTTCGATTTCGACCCTTTTTACACCTGTCTTAATACAAAAATAGCTCAAACGCATTATTTTGCCCATTAGAATATAAAAGCACTAAATACACATACTTATGCACGTCATTGACACTAAAATGACAATAAAAGTGCCCTAAAGTGCGTGCACGGAACACGTGTACCATCTATCTCAAATCCCTAGCTAATTTTAGTTGTCTTCATCTTTCTAGCAGATTAGCATATTTTGTTTTGAAATCTTTGACTAACTCTAATTAATCAATTTTTTCTTATAAATATTTATTACATTACTCCATCCGAATTTTCGTGATTTTATTCTTACGCACCTCTGAATTATCAGAGTTTATACTTTGACGAACTTTGTATAATAAGATTTTATCCATTAGAATTTCAAATTTGTATCGTGAAATTCTGTTCTTTCATAAACTCGTCTTTCGTTTCATTGAGTTTATGAAAGATTATACTTCTTGCAATATTTTTTTTTTACAAATATTATTTCGAATGCATTAATTTTCAAATTACATCTATCTAATCAATATACCCAACAACTATTGAAATTCTTTTGAAAATGATAGTCCTATACACAAATACTATTTATCATCTAGTGAATCATATTTATAATAAAAACATAAAAAGGATAAAAACAATATATAGTGTTTTAATGATTTTTATTATGCTTTGGGATATAAATTTCACCATTACAAATATTTCTTATAATACTTCGATATTATTTTTCCTATAATCAAGAGTACTATTATGATTCTCACAGTATACAAATTTGTGGTCTCAAATTTCGAGTAGTTAATACAACTTTATTATTAGAGTCAACATGTCTTCACTAGTTAGTAGTGATCAGTAACTCGAATGCAAATAATATATTTGTTAGGATAAAATTGATCTCAAATGTGTCAAATAGAAAGTTAACCTGAAATTACCAAAGATAACATATTCGCACATGAAGACAATCACTAATCGGAGTGACATCTTCGTTCGAAGTTGTTAGCATGAATCGGTGGCAGTCGGACTCCTCCACTGTTCTGATTCGGTAAAGGCTGAAGACAATCACTAATCGGAGTGACATCTTCATTTGGATTAGCCGGTGGTAGTAAATGTGCTTGCCTTGGTTGCTGTTGATTCTTTTCTTCTTGCAAGGCAGTCATTCGGGTATTAAAACTAGTTATGGCCATGAACAGTCGTGTGATCATCTTTTCTTGTGTCAAATTCTGTGGAATGTCAGCCATCTCTTAAGTTAGCTTTTCTTTGTTATTTCCTTTAGTAGTTGCTTCAATTTCAGGATCAAACCGTATAAGATGAGCTTTCCCTTTCGATCTAGTGTGCATGCAATTCCTGAGAACACAGACAAAGAACTACCACGTAACACAAAAATAACGAGAATAAATAAATAAAAAAAATAAATTACAGAAATAAATATCTAGTCTAGTATCGTTCTATTTATCATAATACAAACTAAATGCAGTTATTAGTCCCCGGCAACTGGCGCCAAAAACTTGATGCACTAAATTCTAACCTAGTAATCTGCAAGTATACGGTGATAGTATAGATAATGGTAGTTAAGGTCGATCCCAAATAGACTGAAGTTTATGCCTAGTTTACTACCCTAATAGTACCCTAACTAGACTCTTGATTCGTGAAAGTTGATGTGTTTAATTAAACCTGATTTTGCAAGAAATAATAAATAAGAACTAAATTACTCGGTCGACAAGGAACGATTAATAAGGAAAGACTCAAATAAGATTAAGACGTATTCTAGGGATTCGATTTCAGTTCTTATCTCCTATGTTTGATTATTCTAAAATCCAAGACTTTTATGCCGAATTTATCATTATTAGGCGGTGGTACTCTATTTAACCCTCCTCTCGGACGATGTTAACGTGTAGATTACGTATGAATAATTACCCTCTCGGGCTAACTATTGCATATATAACTCCCAATGTCTCATAAAACTAATGCCTACGTAAGACCTCACTCCTCTCAGACAATTATTGGTACCTAATTTATATGCTTGTAAGCCTATTAACTACCCTCTCCTCTCGGACGACGAGTTGTCAAGCAAGTAGAACTAATTAATTGGCCAAATCAGCTAATTTCATAAATTAAGAACAAAGCATATAAATAATGATAAAACGGAGTCTAGAATTAAACAAATAAATCAAAACATAGTTAAAAATTACCTACTCTCTAATCCTAGAACACAATGTATTTAGCTACTCATTTCTAAGATTAAAACCAAACAAAATTGATAGACAAACATTGTTGAAAATAACAATAAGTAAAAGAAGAATAAACCCAAATCTTGAATCTCGACCTTCGTCCCTTGCGTTCCTTAATCTTCATTGCAAGTCTCCAAACACTTGTTCAATCTAAAACTCTAATTTTATTTTTTTTCAAATCGGACTTGAGGGCCTTTTTTATAATTGGGGAAGAGTTGGGGTGACGACGGGACAAAAATCGTAGCCTTCGCGCATTAGGATTAGTAACACGTTTAAACTGTCGCAGTGGTGTTCACGTCTCAGCAGCTCTAGGCTTACCAGAGCACCTTTTGTTGCGGCCTCTACATAGGCTTGTCGCATTGGCTTGGTAGAGCCACTTTCATATTTTGGCCTCCTTTTGTCGTGACCTTTACCAATTGTAGCGGTCGCTGCCAGTTCAAAATCGGTCTAACTTCGTTGCAACTCGATTTCTTCCATTTTTTATCCCTTCTTAGCTTGTTTCTCCTTCCAAACTTCGTTTAGATAGACTTTTTGGCTTGAAAACAGCTGAATAACCTCAAAATAAGCTTAGAACCGTCAAATGGCATAAAGTAATGAATATAAGCAATTCTCGGCCAAATATGCATGCAAATGATATAAAATAGACATCTAAATCGACCTAAATGCATGCAAATGTGTATCATCCTTCTTCCTCTCAGGCCTTTAAGTGAAGTGTTGTGCACAAATATAGTTTGGACTTACAAAAGCTTTTAGGACTCCCTCCTAAATCGCCAACTCTTTACGCATTCCCCCTAACTACTTGCCCGACCTTTTGGTCCCCCAGAGAGACTTAGTGCAAACCATCCAATTATGTCCTGACAACTAGTTCATGTTCTTATACAGGATGAACACCAATAGTACAACTTATAATATTTATTTTCACCGTATGCAAAATACAGAAGAAGACACTATACAAAACTTCATTGTTGAGCATCTCTATATAGTGACTGCATTTCATTCAGGATCCTCATGATTTCAATCATCCTTCCATTAGCCTTTGATGATTATGGATTGCAGTGGTAAGTTTGATTTGGTTTCCTCGACTTTGGGATATGTTTGCTTCCTAATGGTGGAAGGCTTGACTTGTGTTTCCTTGACTTAAGGGATTTGTTTGTTCTTTAAAATGGCATGATCTCCATTTGAATTTCTTCATGTCAACATTTCCGTAGTTCCTTCAATCATCAAACCTGCCAACCAAAGTTATTTCCAAAAAGGTATTTTCAATGAATGCCATATTGTTAGTAAAAAAAATATTTTAACAATCTCCCTGTTGGTATTCAAGTTCAAAAAGTAATGTTGATTGACCTGCAACAAGACATTCAGAAACATAGTTCCTACAGAGCATGAACACAACGGATAATTCAAAATACCAAAGATAGAATTTCATAAACCAAAAACAGAGAAGTACTTCAAAATATCCCATAGAGCATACTAACTGATAGTTGTCCAAGAAAACAAAACACACAAATAATAAATGGAAATTGTTCACGCTTGAAAAGCTCAAACTATCATCAACTGCCTCATCAGCATTTTTAGTCGAACCATCATCAGTTTCATCATCATCCGCAGCACCAACCTTCTCAGCCTCCTCGTCATCCTCCCCTTTAGCTTCAGCATCTTCTACATCGGCAGCAGCCTTCTCTCCCTTTGGCGACCTTGAATGCGAAGGTCTAAGAAAAGTGCGTAGGATCTTCTAATAATAGCAATCTATTAGCAATCTATTAGGAAAGAAATGGTTCGAGTTGTCCAGGAACAGATCCTGAATTTGCCTGTGAAGGAACTTCAGGAGAAGCATGAATGTTTGTAGTGTGAGATGAGACTATGAACGGATTTGGAGTTGGATCCATAAAGTCCCCTCGCCTGTCATATTTCATGATATTTTGGCTCTCAAGAATGCTCTAGATCAGGCTGGGAAAGCGTAACTTCTTTCGAGCTTCTGGTAGCCCGGAAACCTCCACATTAGTTTGAAACACATGGGCACCAAAATTGATGGCCTTGTTTAGTCAGCACAGGGAAGATGAACACTCCTTGGCTGGGATTAAGAGAGGACTTGAGAGCAGTGGGAGTCCAATTACACATTCCAATTTTATGGAGCATGTTGCATTTCGGAGTGAGGTCAGCTGGGGATATACTAGAGTTAGGTCAGCGTGTGATTGTCTAACCTGTGATAAAAGCATCAAATATGTCCATGTCTTCGATGAGTTCATACTTCGGAGGAGCAGATAGACCATTAAACTCACTGATGATGTTAGGTGAGAAAGAGCACACTACATTTCTGCAAACGGCTTTATGAAATCTAGGGGATGCAGGGTCAGTAATAGCAGGAGTCAAATTATCATAGAACACCTTGACAATAATCCCATAAAAATGTGGAAGTCCTAGCACAGTTTTTTAAAGTCCCATAGCAGAAATAAGAGCCAAAACATTGTAATGCTTAAAGGAATGCATATCTAAAGATTTTTCATCCCAAAGATCCATACAAGAGAACTTTTTGAACATGTCATCGGCCAGAAGAGAGTAGAATTCCTTGGAAAATTTTAGAGCTTTATCAAAAGCATCAGTCTCTGGATCTATTTTTGCTTTCCTTTGGTTTGAGAAATGGCCTTCTGTTTGCCTTTGTCCTTGGCCAGCCTGGACGACTTTCAGATAGCTTCAGGTTTCGCCTTTGGAGGCACAAAGTCAGGATCTTCCGCTGGAACCTTTAATGGATGCTTCGAGGGGTAGGAAATCACCACACATACTTGGTCGTTTGGGGAACAATGGAAGTAGGGTTTTTTTGGATCTCCCTCTAGTACGAACTAGAGATTGAGAGTCCTCTGATTCCAACTCAGTGGAGTGAAGCGACGGTGTTGGGGATACCGCCTGCTTTTTGGAAGACGTTGTGCCCCTCTTCTAGGAGGCTTCGGTGGAGGAGATCTTTCAGAGAACGAACCTGACGAGTCTCTCAAACCTGGGATCAATAGGGAGCCAATGGGAAAAATTTATCGAATTGAAACGGCATCGGAGATTGGTGTAATTTCACCAGACTAACCCTACTTAGTCGGTGGTGGTGCCATCAGCGGTGGAGTCGTGGGGGTGCATTTACGGTTTGAAGTTTCCGGTTCTGCCCACGGAGAGACTTGGATTGGGAAGAAGAGTATTGTATCAAAAACTCTAGTTGTTCACTTGTAAGAGAAGATTAGAGAGAATGAAAGAGAGAGAGAGGAGCCGAAAGGGCTCTTTATATGCATACTTTTAAAGAGATAAGCATATAACTAAAAATATTTAAATTTTAAAACAAACGTGTAATCCCAATCAGATTAAAAAGAAACAGTTTATTTTGGAAATGGACTTCCATAAATCAAGGGATTATAACCAATAATGCACTTATTTAGTTCTTAGGAGATTATTTTAAAATTAAGACCAATAATGCGGAAAAAAAAAGAAAAAAATATATCCTAAATCTCAAGACGTGAACTTTTGCTCCACAAGGTTTAATGGACGACTGAGATGGAGTCGTAGACACTGCTTCTTCAAATTATTGTGCAAAAATAGAGACAGGGAACAGAAGAAGAACTGGAAAAGAACAACTTATATCACCCTTTTTTATATATATAAATATTCGTACAAGAGGTCGCATTTCACTTGGAGACGACAAAAATATTTTCATCTGAAGTCTACCCCACTACTCTGAGGATTCCTCATTGAGCAAGCAAACCATGTTTCACATAGAGCTAAATTTTTGCCCAAAAGCTACCCCATTACTTTATGATAGCTTTTGTGCTCCAACATCACTTTTCACTTAGAGCTATCGAAATTTTTGCCCGAAAGCTACCCACTACTTCGTGATGTAATAGTGTATATTTTCGCTTAGAGCTATCAGAAATTTCTCCCAAAAGCTACCCCCACTACTTCATGACACTGTGTGTACGAACAGGGAAAAAAAAAAAACACCAAGCCACTTATCACACCGACAAAAACATCACACAAAGCATGATGCATGTTATTAGCTTACACATACTCGGTCATTTCCTGTGCATGAGACCCTTTTTCCTTATAAGGATGATTATTCACTATATCATTTTTCGAAGGTAGCTCTTTCTGATAGTAAAGATATACAGAATTTTAAGGAAAGAGATGTGTTAAGTCTCAACAACCAGTTCTATAGGTCTCAAACCTATTGGTATTTGAGATCAGAAACCTTGAGGTGATATGTATGCGAAGTAAAAACATATGACTAGTGTAGAAACCTAATATGCAATGCATGTGCATGAATTTTTTTTTTTTAAAAAAAAACCATCATACAAATTAAACCATGCAAATCCCTAAAGACTTCCTTAAGGTTAAGAATCTACGAGCATCAAGCGCTTTGATAAAGATGCCAGCCAGTTGTTCCTGGGTAGGAACATGTTCCAAAATGATTGTTGCTTCTTCAACTAATTCTCGAATAAAGTGATACTGAATGTCAATATGTTTCGTTTAAGAATACTGGACGAATTTTTTTGATATGTTTATAGCACTAGTGTTATCATAGTATAAATGAACAGATTGTATATCAAACCCATAGTCTAGGAGCATTTGTTTCATCTAGATGAGTTGAGCACTGCAACTGCCAGCAACTACGTACTTTGCCTCCGCGATCGGAAGTGATATGCTGATTACTTTTTGCTCAACCAAGAAACCAGGTTATTTCCTACAAAGAAACAACCACCTGAGGTACTCCTGCGATCATCAATGTCTCCTGCCTAATCTACATCACAGTATCACCAAACTAGGGTTAGTTTCACAAGAATAATGGATGTCATAGCTAGATGGTTCGGCCACATATTTTATGATACACTTGACGGCTTTCAAGTGTTATTCCTTTGAATTTGATTGGTACATGGCACACATACCAACACTGAAATAAATATCAGGATGGCCAGCAGTTAAATACAGTAAACTTCCCATCATACTCCTATAGAGATTTGGATCAACGGCAGTGCCAGTGAGGTCTCTGGACAACTTAACGTTGGTTCCCATTGGAGTATCAGGGTGTTTAGCACTTTTAAGGCCAAACATTTTAACTGGATTTTTTTACATATTTAGTTTGATGAACAAAGATTCCGGTCTTACTATGTTTGACATAAAGACCTAAAATGTAAGAAAGTTCCCCTACCACTCATTTCAAATTCTGTGGACATATTTTGAACAAACTCCTTAACCTTAGCTTTGGATGTAGTCCCAAAGACAATATCATCCATGTAAATATGTGCTATGATAATATCTTTGTTCATACATTGTATGAATAGAGCTTTGTCAACTACACCATGTTTGTAGCCTTGGTCAAGAAGAATCTGAGTAAGTCTCTCATACCGGGCTCGAGGAGCCTGTTTGAGTCCGTACAAAGCTTTCTCAAGTTTGTACACATGTCCTGGAAAAAATGGGTCTTCAAACCCTTTAAGTTGCTCAACAAAGGCAACTTATATCAGGAAATCATTATAAAAAGCACTTCTAACATCCATTTGATCAAGAATGAAGTTTTTAATGCATGAAATAGAAAGTAACATTCTAACAAACTCTAGACGTGCAACGGTGGCAAAATTTTCTTCAAAATCAATGCCCTCCACTTGTGTGTGTCATAGGAAACAAGACTGTGCTTATTCCTAGTGATGTTCCCAAATTCATCAGTTTTGTTACGAAAAATTCATTTGGTTTCTATCACATTGGAATTTTTTTGTCTAGGAACAAGTTCCTAAATATCATTTCTCTCAAATTGCTCCAACTCTTCATGCATGGCTTTAATCTAGCATTCATCGGTTAGAGCTTCTTTAACGTTCTTAGGTTCAATAATGGAGGTATAACATGAAAAATAAGAATACCCTATCATTTTCTTATAGTCAGGTTTCGTGTTACCTCTTGTTTCCATACCTTCATTTAGCTAACCTATTACCAGGTCACTTGGATGGTCTTTCTGAATCTTGGTTGATGGATCTTGCTTAGGTTCAGAAACACTTCCCATTGAATCATTGATTTCGGTCTTTATCAGCATCTAGTTCCTCAGGGGGAAGAGCAGTCGTGGTACTCACTTCCTCTTGCATTGTTTCCCCAGCTTCGTGATCACTTACAGATTTGGAGATAATATACCCTGCAAGCTTCTCTATTGCTAGAATAACCAAGAAAGAAGCCTAAATCGCTTTTGGAATCAAACTTACCGAGGGGTTCTCTATCTCTATAGATATAGCATTTGCACCCAAAGACATGGAGATAACTCAAGTTAGGTGACTTACTTTTCCAGATTTCATATGGGGTGATTACCATACCTTTTCTCAAATAAATCCGATTGACAAGGTAGCAAGTTGTATTTATAGCTTTTGCCCACCACCTTTGAGACGTCCCTTTTGATGCTAGCTTGACTTTAGCCATTTCTTGTAAGGTCCTATTCTTTCTCTCAACAACCCCAATCTGTTGGGGGTCTTTGGTGCTAAGAATTCATGAGTGATTCCTTTAGAGATGCAAAACTCACTAAAATATGAATTTTCAAACTCACGACTGTGATCAGATATGATATTAGTGATTCCACACTTCTTTTCATTTTCTAATTTGATGCATAAGGTTTTAAACACTTCAAAAGTTTCAGAGTTTTCTTTAATGAAATAAACTTGTGTATATCGTGAAAAGTCATCAACACACACAAAAATAAATTTCTTACCACTGATATTTTCGGTCTGTACAAGACCCATTAGGTCCATGTGAAAGAGTTAGAGTACCTGTTTGGTAAGAACATCATGTAAGGCCCTAGTGTGCTTCTTTTTTCCATACTGACATGGTCCGCACAACCCATGAACCTTGTTTTTCAACTTAGGCAGTCCATGAACAGCATGTGAGTTCGACAAATTGACTAGGTGGTCATAGTTAACATGTCCAAGTTCTTCATCCCAGATTTTAGATTCACTTAGGACACTAAAATGACAAGTGTTGTCATGATCCAGTACGAACAATGGTCTGCTGACCTAGTACCAGTAAGAACATAGTTATTGCATTCATAAAACGCACTACAATTATCTTGTGTGAATTTAACAGTTAACCCTTGATCACATAGCTGACTGATGCTAATGAGATTAGCTACTAAATTCTCAACAAGCAAAACTTGTTCAGGACTCGGCATACCTCTCACATTCAATGTCCCCATTCCTACTACTTTATTTCTGACTCCATCCCAGAATGTAACAAATTTGTCATCCACAAGAGACACATATATCATGTTTATTCTTACATCGGTCATATATCGAGAACAACTGGTGTCAAAATATAAAGTTCCTTTAAGGTTTGATTTAAGAGCAAGGAGGGAGGTAAAGCATTTATTCCCTTCTTTTTGAACCCATATTTTGGAATGTTTATGATTTCTTAGATCAATCTTCCTTTTAGGAGTTGGATTTTGACTTTTTCTAGTTTGAAATTTATATAACATACCTAAGAGTGATCTTGCCATGGTGTAGGTCATATCGCATCCTATTGCAGTTGGTACGAATATGACCTTTGACATTACAGCAGTGGAAAATAGGAAACATCTAAAGTTCTCCTGTCAAATGAACATGTTTGGAACTGAATGTTCTTGGTGAGAATGAACAACAATATTTGGTTGCTTATGTTGTAATTTTGTTTGAACATGACTAGAACGTATATGTATATTAGTTCCAACTCTTGGATCAAAAGACTCACCAATATGTCTTACCCATTTACCTTTCCCTATTTTACTGGAAGAATGATCCACAGACCATCTTCTCGTGTTGTGAGGGGTATTATCCAATAGTGGTTCTCTGATCTCTTTCATGATTTTGGAGAGTTCATTTTTTAGCATTTGAATCTCCTTCTCTTTGTTCTCATTAACCTGTTGCAAACTAAACAACTCATGTTTCAAATAACTTATTGAGATGTCTTTTGAACCGATTATCTGTTGAGCTATATATTTTCAGCTCGTTTTCCAACAAGGTTGTCCTTATTGAGTGGAAGTGTATGGATCTTTTCTTTTTTCATAAAGATTTACTTTTTCTTCAAGAAATTTTATGATCATGGCTGCCTTGTTTGCCCTTGAGGACACTTCTTCATATATGGCTTGTAGTTGTTCCACCGTGGGATATATTTCATCAGAACAATCTTCAGAGTCATAATTATTTCCTCCATTCTTCGCTGTTTGTTCCTTGGAGGTCCGAACATGGGTTATTAGACATGTGTAACCTCTCATAGAGGTGCAACGAGCAAGATTACATGGATTCTTTAGGTTGAGTCTATTCGTCTGATTTGGAGTCGCTTCACGTGGCTTTGTATGCCTTGTTCTTCCTCAAGAAGTTTAGTCATTCAGCTTGATAATGTCCAAACCCTTTGTAGTCTCAGCATTGGTCATTCTCTTTTCTGTTCCCCATTGGTTTTGTGGTCAAGTTTTTGTTACCAGATTTATTTTTGTTGGTGTTTCCTACAAACTTCTTGCATGGTCCCTTGCAGGTGTTGAACTTCTTCACCATTTTTCCATAGTTCTTGGCTAAAAAGGCCATTGTATTTGCGAAGCCTCCTATATCCAAATCCTCAGATTCTCTTTCTGACTTTTGAGATATTTCAGCTTTCAAGGCAATCCATTTAGCCTTGATCGTGTCATAGCCATTCTCGAATGTCCGGAGCTCTCCCATAAGATCATCTAACCTCATATCTTTGACTTTCATGAAGGACTTTAGTACCATGATTTTCTCAAGAAAACGCATTGGTAGAGTTCTCTTTATCATTGAAATTTGCCTGTCTTCGGAGATAGTTTCCCCAAGAACATAGCATTTGATCAAGGCATCACAGAAGCGAGTGTAGAAAAACATCAATGTTTTCGTCCTCATTCATGTGAATGTTGTCCAATTGAAGGGACAATCTTTGGAGCTTCAAGGTTTTGATAGAGGCATTACCCTCAAACTGACTTTGCGGTATCTTTCATGGTTCCTTTGCGGTGGTACACTTGACGACCATCTTGTGGCGCATTTCATCAACTAAGGCAAGGAAAGTGTATAAGGCAATGTAGTTTGCTTCTTCTTCATGTCTGTCCTTATCGCTGAAGGACTCCACCGATTTTGCAACCATTTTCTTTTCTTCATTTTCCATTTCCGACTACTCCCATCCTTTTTCAACAATGTGCCAGCATTTCTTAGACCGGAGATAGACCATCATCATGGATTTACAATATGAGTAGTTTACCCTGTCCAAAAATGGGGGAAGCAGTGAGGTGTGGTCAATGGACGCCATCTTAGCTCTCTTGATCTAACTGTGTCTAAAGAAAACTAGAACCCGTTCTAGTGCAAATTGCAATATTAGAATGTATGCACGTGTGCGATGTTCTTATATAGTGCGACTAGAAAAGTAACAAAATTTAAATAAAAGTATTGAGTTCTTAAGAAATAAGAACATTCACGAAATAATAATATTTAACAAATTCAATAGAAAAATACAAGGAAGATTCCTCTTCCTCTCAGGCCTTTTATTAGTGAAGTATTGTGCACAAATATAGTTTGGACTTACAAAAACTTTTAGGACTCCTTCCTAAATCACCAACTCTATACGCACTCCTGCTAACTACTTGCTCAGCGTTCTGGTCCCCAAGATGGACTTAATGCAGAGAATCCCTCTTACTGCACTTACAAGCTCTCTCGAACTTGTTTGACACAAATCTCCCGAATTATATCCTAATAACTGGTTGATATTCCCAGACAGGATTAACACCAACAGTTTTGCTTACAACTTTTCTTTTGACCAAATACAAAATATAGAAAGACTCAATACAAGACTTCATTATTGAGCATCTCTATATAGTGACTGCATTCCCTTTAAGCTCCTCTTGATTTCAATCATCCTTCCATTAGCCTTTGATGATTATAGATCGCAATGGTAAGTTTGACTTGCTTTCCTTGCCTTTGGAGTTGTCATAGTCTGTGTACACTTGAAATTTGCTTGATGAGCTTAACAAGTTGGTTCCAGGACCCTACATACCCATTTGGTTGTGATCTAAACCATCTCTAGACCTCATCTCCTAGTGTTCGTGCGAATGTTCGACAAATGTTGCTTAGAAGAGTTTTGGAGCTCTATTTATGAAAAATATTTATTCATATTATGGTGGCATTCGTGTCCCCATTATACAGACAGACATTCGGATAACGCGGGTTTTTTCGAAATTTCGGCAGTAGCAATTCCAAGCTAAACAGAGATTGAGGACCCTCTTGAGGTCATTTCTGGCAAATTTCTTTACAACTTGGCCAGGTGCCTTCGTATTTCATCTAGCTCGCCTATGTAAATTTGTCCTTCATTTATTCCATATGTCGTAGATGCTGTTGAATGTGACTGTTGTGCCGAATGTGACACACGCGATGCGTTCTCCCTTACATGGTAAGCTTCATTTCCTGCATGTCGCAGATCGTGACCATGTTTCCATGCATAGTCCCCCATCGGTCCCCATGGTGATATCTTGGGGGAGGTCTAAGTTTTAATTTTCTTTATGCTGGCGATGCGGCGGTTGTATGTCTACTGGTGCATGTTCAAAGCCCAACCTAGAAAACATGTTTGCCTCTAAAGCCAAACTGGGCTTCCTCTACATGCATATCATCTCTATGCTCATGTACCGCGGGTGTATGTGCATGCCTTCTCCAAAAATTATGGCGCACGACACTTCTAGGAGTGTTATCTCACAAATCATTAATATGTGTTGGGCTCAATGATCGTGGATTAGCCTATGATTGGACATTACTCGGTGAACGGTGCATTTGGTGTCGTTCCCCCAATATGCAGCCGATAATGCATCTGGCTCTAAGGAAGGCTTCAGCATTGATATCGAGGAAATTATGCCTCCTCTGCTCGTTTATTTGTGCATGCTGGAGAGAAAACAACTCGTGCCTTTCCCGAGCATTTTGAGCCTCATGTGCATGTGTTTGCCCCCCAGCCAGAAACTAGTGACCCTGGGGTGGCATATTTCTTCATTAGATAGATAATGGTTGCTTGTAAACCCAACAACAAATTGTTCACGTGCATGGTTTTGATGCAACATTTTTACACACTGCTACTATTCTCCATATAAAATCACACTTTCGAAAGAAGGTTCATCTCCTCATTCTAGCATCAAATTGTAGATGTGTGTATGTAACATGGATAATGATATGGCTATTTACTGATCTTTATGACACATGCTCCAATGGGAAATAAAGGATCTATATTTATGATCAAGTAATTTTTATGCACACAATGCCAATCAACACATGCAAAACATAACATAACATAAATATTGACAAATATAGAAGAAATCAAGAATAATAATCTGTTTCTGCAAAATAATGGATTGAGATAACGACTCAAATAACTCTAAGACAAACTTTCTTACTCTACTGTCTCTCTCGATACTTATTGTCATTCTTTCTGAATTTAATGCTATTTATAGATAAATTTACAATGGGCAACATATATGAGATTTTTACAGTCCATCAACATTCCATATAGGTCGTGACACACAACTATTTATTTGTCACTGACCGCACTGTCGCGATGCGGTAAAATTAGTTAAACCTAGCTACCCTTCTAGCTTGTAGAATTGATAAGTAGGGTCGATCCCACAGGAAGCAGGAAGACTTATAGTGTTTTAAATAAATCCTAATACTAACATTATATGCATATATAAGTAATGGGGGGTTTGTAGTTTGATTTTTATTAACTAACGAACCAAAACAGAATTTAAGCAAATAATTATGAAACTGTTCTACTTATGAAATGATGAATCCCAGCCCTTAATCTTATCTCCCCCTAGTTATTACTACCCTGTGATAGATGCAATTATTAACCAATTTCAACCTCAAAACTCCTACCCCGAGATTAACAACAAGCTCTGCTAACCTCGTTATCCCTTATGATTAACTAACCAAAACAAGCTCTTTGGTTAGTCTATCCAGTTGAGTGATCTCAGAACAAGCTCTCTGGATCCCATTAACCGGACGCCTAGAGTACTAGGATAATGGGATAGACACGGTATGGACCTTGTAAGCTCGGATCCGTTCAGACCGATCTATATACTACCCTAGTGATATCACTCACGATTCGCTACTAAGGGCTATAGGTTTGTAACAATTACGGATTACAATTATAAATACATAATCTAGGTGATCAATCTAGCACATAAATACATAAGCATTGAAAGATAATCAAATAGCACAACAACGTTCCCAGATAATCAATTGATCAACAATCACTGTAAATACCACAAGATAGTAAAACTAGGGTTCGACTCGACTAAGGACTGAAATAACCTACTAGCCGCTCATGGCGGTGACAAAAGATAATTTAAAATGGAAATACATAATTTAAATAACTAAGGAATGAAAAACCCGAATACTCCCGATCTCGATTGTTCATCGCCTTGAATTCCTCTCAATCGTGCTCCCTCGTAAAGTCCAGAAGTCTTTTTCCCGAGCACAAGGGTCTCCTTTTATGGAAGAAGTCAAGTTGGGTTGAATTTGGGCTCCAAATCGGAAGTCTTCTGGCCCAAGGATTAATCAGCCGCCTTATTGGGCCGCGGCCGCGCTAATGTGCCGTGGCCATGCCACTTGGCTAGGGATTTTGTTATTTTTTCTCCACTTTGACCGCGGCCGCGCTAATGTGCCGCAGTCGCGGTACTCTATTCTTGTTTTCTTGCGTTTTTTCCATCCTTTTGACATCCGGACTTCGTTCAAGTATAAATACTTAGCCTTAAATCACCTATGTAGCTCAAAACGAAACCACAAACGTCAAATAATCCAACGACATCAAAACAAGCTAAATACAATCCATTATACACGCAAACATCACACATCATCACTTTAACAGACTTAAAGTGCATAAATAAACGCGTGTACCAAAATCCCCCAAACTTAACCCTTTGTTCGTCCCGAATAAATCTAAATCAAACAAACAATCAAGACACGAGTTTTAAGGCACTTTAAGTGGCAATTACGAGTTTCAGAAGAGTTTTCCAAAAGCAAAGCAACATGACGTGAATGAGCATATTTGACCGAGCAACTTCAACTACTTTCGACACTTATGTTTTTCAACAAATGATCCTCACCGGAATTGTGTATCACTCTTCTCTCAAGTGTTTAAAGTATGTAAAGTATTTCACTCACACTGGCTCATATACAACGACCACCATATGCTTGCCAATTATTTAAGTCGGATTTAGTGCTTAGCATGTGTGGCAAAGAATAAAAAAGGTCTTTTATTAGGTTGTAATGTAGGCTTAGGTAGGGTAGGATAAATTTCGGGTAAAAGTGACTGACAAGTGGACTAATCGAGCTATTCCTAACTCAACCACCCCTAAAAAATAATCACTCACACCTCACTCTCCAAATCTCAGTAAATCCCTGTAAAGGTGACTTCTTCTCCCCGCGAAAGTTCTTTTTACACCCAAGTGCTTTGCTTTCATCACTATTTATTTTTTTCCTCTTTTTTTTTCTACTTGGGTACCACATTTTCTGGGACTACCCGGATTTTTTTTTTTCAGCACTTTCCTTACTCCCCTCCTTAACCCATGGTGCATGTATACTCGACTCATTTCTTTCTTACTGTTGCATTGTACAAATCAAAGAGTCTAAAACTTTAGCACATAGGAGGGTAAACCTTCTTGATTCATCTATCACCAATTCCCTTTCCATCTTTTATTTTATCCCCTTTTTCAGCCCATAGTAACCCCGAATAACATCCCCGACTACCTCTCCTTTCGCCTCCCTCTTAACTAGATTAGTCTAATAAAGTCAAAGGCCAATTTGAAAGATGTTCAGCTTGTAATCTTCGGCTAACAAATAACAGGCTCACGGCTCAAACGGGCTTACTAAAGGAATTTTTTTTTTTAAATTAGGCTAAAAAGGGTAATTATTTTGAAGCTCTGAAATAGGCTAAAATCAAGAAATGCCTAAGATCATTTTCTAAGCCACAACACACATTGACTTATTCACGACAGACATGCACGGCAAGTTCTAGGGTCTGTTTGCACATAACCAATGAAAATCACACCGAAAGAATTTATAAAAATTACTCCAAGAATGGAGATACAATATAGGCTCAAATTCCTCACAGGGCAATTATTGATCAAAGTTTCAATTCACAGCTCAATTTCATCTCCATTACCCCTCATGCTCTATCATGTGCTATTGTAGACAAGTTTTAACAAAAAATCATCATTAACTCATTGCCAACTTGTTATCACCTTAATGTGTTCATCTTCTTTCTTAACAACTCCATTCAGTTTTCCTTTCCTTTTCTAGTCTCGATCAAGACTTCAACAAAAAAAACAACAATAAAACCTAAGACTCCACAAAACAAAATAATAAAACAAATAACTACGGCTCACAGGCCCAACATACTATCAATGGCACACAAGCCCAATAACAATGCATAATAAAATAAAATTAAAAACGGATAGCAAACTAGAAACGCTGCCAAGTCGCCCCACTTCACACCCCCCTCCCCCAAACTTGGTTGAAAACCAACGTTTGAGGGAAAAAAGAGTGGTGCGGCTTGGTACATACTTACAGTGCTCTACTGAGGCGGCGGCGGAGGTGGATGACCCCCTTGTCCCCAAAAGGACTGCATATATTTCCACTTAGTTGCTTGCTGCCTCTGCCATTCCTGTTGTTGCTCCTGCCATGTCTGCATCTGTGTCCAGTGGTCATCCTCCGTCTGCCATCGGCTCTCCATGGCCTGAAAACGGTCATCCTCCACCTTCCATCGGCTCTCCATTGCCTGCCAACGGTCATCCTCTACCTGCCATCGGCTCTCGATTGTATGATGCCATGCAGTCTCACGGGCTTGGCTAGCGTGGAAAGCTGCCATGATCTCTTGATGGCCCGATTGGTCCTCTCCTCTATAAAGGGCTAAGTCGTCCCTGAGTGAGGTAACGAGCCCTTCCATATGCTCCTGAAATTCCCACTGTGACTGTATGGCGGAAGCAGGCCTCTTTGTCTTAGGCCGGCGGTGACTGCTTCCTTCAGCTGGGTCCTCTCGACCCTGAGTGGTGTCAACATCCGGCTGATGTGTAGCTTGAACTCGACCCACTTGGTACCGCTGCAGGTCAGTGTCGTCGGGCTGTCAAGATTCAGCCAAGTGAGCGGGGGATGCCAAAGCTAAGTTCCGAGTATTAGAGATACTCGTCACCTCAGTGAGCCTAGGATTCGGTAGGCGGAGGAATGGTCCCATATTTTGTATGACATATGGGACTGTCTTGTTGGACGGAGTTCGGGCCAACCCTTCTTTGTAGCCCAAGGTTACCACTCGCATCTTCTCTAAATCCTCCCAAGTAAGAAGGAACTGAGTGGTCACTGGTGTCAAGTCAATCACCGGAATGCCACAATCAACTGCTATCGGAGTAATAAGACCTCCCACGTATATGTTCTCCCGGTGTTTGAGCACCACTTGCTCAAAATGCTCAATCATAAACTCGGCTACCGCTACCTTCTTCTTGATAAGCATATGCCACAACAACTTCAACTCATTGTGTCGGGCGGCCCCTGTTTCTTTCCGCGCAAAAATAGTAAGGCTGAAGAGCTTCTGAATATACCGGATCACGGGGCTGCGAATCCAAGAGTTCTTCGAGTTCTTGGCAGAAAAGGGTTGGGCGTCAACAAGGCTTGGGGCAACGGTGAGTTTCCCCCAGAAAGCGTTCACATCAAAAGTAGCGGAACAAGGGGGGACCTCGGCATATGGCATCTTATAAATCTTGGATAGTTCTTCCATTATCTTGGTGAAAGATTGTCCCCCTAGTTGAAATGTGATGATTCCGGGTACATTCCCACACTCGTTGGGATCCATGATGATCTCGAGAGTGCTCAAAAATTCGAGGGTCAGCCCCTTGTATGTCAGCTAGGGTTGCATGACCCCGCGAAGCCCAGCGGAATCCAAAAGGGAGTTCACATTATCATATATTCCCATGTCCTTGAGGAGCTGGTCTCGACCGCACCGAGTAGCCATGATCGGTCTCTTGTACAGTTTCTTGAACCGTTCTTTGTGGGAGTCTTTTGTCAATACAAAGCCGAAGTGTCGGCTGTCAATAGGGTCAGACGGTAGCACCGGAGCTGGGGTTTCCACAGGTGGCTCTTTGACCATTGGCTGCTTGCCCTTAGCTTTTCTACGACTAGGACGGGGAGGCATGATAATAGGTACCTACACCAACGACCCATAAGTATCCATGTAGTATGAAAAACACCTAAGAATTTGAATATAGCCTGACATACTACAATTTTGAATCCAGGTGGCATGCGCGAACATGATACAACTAGGATGAGCATACGTAAATGACGATGCAACTAGAGCATATTATGCATTATCCTAATTCATTCATAATTCGGAATAAGACTTCAAAAGGTTGTAGTACAAGCTATTTAGAATGATGCAAGCAAGGTGTTTGACAAAATGTCACAAAGAGGACCACTCCCAATTGTGCTATCTTTACCACAATCAAACAGCCCATAACAACAACACACCAAATCCATGACTAACCCTATGAATGACTCGTCTAGAATTGTCAATTGGAGCTAATTTATCGACACAATGCATAAACATATATATTCAACTCCAACTAGCAATAACAAACGAACTTTACCCCCCTAACATTCACAATAATTCGAAATTGAAGATGAAATACAAAGGGGAAAGGTTAGCTTCACGTACCGGATGAGTTTAGTTGAGGAAAATTCAAATTTGTGTTTCGCGCCCAAATCGACTCGCCCAAAAACGTGGTGAAAATTCGAAAGTAATCGGACTAGTTCGTGTTTAGAGGTGTGTGTGTGTGTGAATAACTGCTGAATTAGAGTGATTTTTGGGTAGAAGAATGATTTTGTGTGTGCAAAGTGTGTGTTTTTCGCCGGGGGGAAAGAAAAAATGAGGGAAGAGAACCTGGCCGCGGCCAGGGTTTTATTCTGCTGTTCTACAGGCCGCGGCCGCACAGAGTTGTCGCAGTCATGCAAAGTGGCCAGCGATTATGGTGTTTCTGGAGCAGTTTTGCAGCGGCCGCGGCCGCGGGCCCTGTTTCGAGCCTTAGACGCATTTTCTCTGTTTTTCGGACCCCCGTCTCAACTTTATGGCATTCCTGGTCCTGTGAACTCATGAAATACAAGAAAATCATGAAATAAAATAGCTCTACTATAGAAAAAAAAATATATAAAAGCTAAAAATAACCGTAAACATCGGGTGCCTCCCGACAAGCGTTGTTGGTTAGTGTCGTTGGCTCGACGGATGCAATGCTCAGATTGGAGGAGGGTCTTCGACTTGAGTTAACTCTTCGGGAACTTGCCGGAAATTCTCGAAGTATGGCTTAAGTAGATGGCCATTAACCTTAAACAGTTTCCCCGTTTTCTCACTTTTTATTTCGACTGCACCATGGGGAAAAACATTAGCAATAATAAATGGACCAATCCACCTAGAACGTAACTTACCGGGAAACAACTTTAACAGTGAATGGTATAAGAGCACTTTTTCTCCCACAACAAAATTCTTCCGCTTGATACGAGAATCGTGGAACACTTTTGTCTTGTCTTTGTAAATGAGCGCAATCTCAAACGCCTCATTCCGTATATCCTCGAGCTCTTGAAGTTGCAATTTCCGGTGTGTGCCGGTTGTGTCAAAGTCCATGTTGCACCTTTTTATGGCCCAATAGGCCCTGTGTTCAAGTTCGACCGGCAAATGGCAGGGTTTCCCGTAGACTAGTCGGTAGGGAGACATGCCGATGGGAGTTTTGTATGCCGTTCGGTATGCCCACAGTGCATCATCAAGGCATAAACTCCAATCTTTCCTGTTAGGTTGCACGGTTTTCTCTAGAATGGTTTTTGTTTCCCGGTTGGATATTTTCGCTTGGCCACTCGTATGGGGGTGGTGTGCTGTGGAAACTTTGTGTAAAACACAATACTTCCTTAACAATGCCTCAATGGTTCGATTGCAGAAGTGCGTCCCCCTGTCACTGATTATGGCTTTTGGAACTCCAAACCTAGAAAAAAATTTGCCTTCACAAAATCTGCGACAACCTTAGAATCGTTAGTTCGGGTGGCTTTAGCCTCCACCCATTTGGAAACATAATCGACAGCTAATAAGATGTATGTGTTTCTAAAAGACGACGGGAAGGGTCCCCTAAAGTCCATGCCCCAAGTGTCAAATATTTTCACAAATCATGATTGGGTTTGAGGCATTTCATTCCTCTGGGAGTTGTTCCCAGCTCTTTGACAATTATCACAGGTTTTACAAAACAAATATGCATCCCTAAATAATGATGGCCAATAAAACCCACTCTCTATAACCTTATGTGCTGTCCTCCTAGACCCAAAGTGCCCCCCACAAGCATATGTATGACAAAAACATAAAATGCAGTGATGTTCTTCTTCAGGCACACAACGTCTAATTACTTGATCCGCACAATGTTTCCATAGATATGGATCATCCCAAACAAAGTATTTAGCATCACTTTTAAGTTTATCTTTCCTTGCTTTAGTATAGTCAACGCGCAAATAACGAGATGCAAGAAAATTAACTAAGTCAGCGTACCATGGTGTATTGGGAAGTGTTGTGGGGTAAGGAATATGTGTAACCTGAAGTAATTGCTCATCGGGAAATTCTTCTCGCAGTGGTTGTACATTCTCTTGTAGGGATAACCGAGTCAAGTGGTCAGCCATCGAATCTCAGCTCCCTTCTTGTCTCGCATTTCTATATCGAACTCTTGTAGGAGGAGGATCCACCATATTAGCCTCGGTTTTGCCTCCTTTTTTGATAGTAAATATCTAAGAGATGCATGATCAGAATAGACAATGATTTTAGTGCCCAATAAATACGAATGAAACTTCTCTAAAGCAAAAACAATTGCTAAAAGCTCTTTCTCCGTCGTGGTGTAGTTTGATTGGGCTGGGTTCAATGTTCGGGAAGCGTAGTAAATCACGTGTGACGCTTTCCCCATCTTTTGTCCTGACACCGCTCCTATCGCTTAGTCTCTTGCATCGCACATGATTTCAAATGGGAGGTCCCAATTCGGCGGTTGAATGATTGGAGGTGTGGTGAGTGCTTCTTTTAGTTCATTAAAGGCAGCCTTACACTCGTCGGTCATCTCGAATTCTACATCTTTTTGTAACAGCTTGCACAAAGGTGCTGAGATCTGGGAAAAATCCTTGATGAACCTCCTGTAAAAACCTACATGACCAAGGAAAGAGCGAATCTCCCGCACACTGGCGGGGTAAGGCAAAGAGGTAATAATATCAATCTCGACTTATCAACTTCTATACACCTAGATGATACAATATGACCCAAAACTATCCCTTGTTCGACCATAAAATGACATTTCTCCTAGTTCAAAACAAGGTTAGTGTCGACACACCTTTTTAAGATAAGTACCAGATTTTCAAGGCTTTTTTCAAATGTTTCTCCGTACACACTAAAGTCGTCCATAACGACTTCTATTATGTGACCCACATACTCAGAAAATATACTTAACATACAACGTTGGCTAACTGAATTACTATCCTAGTTTCTTTCAGTGGTCCTAGGTTTAATGCATGAAATATTGCTCTTGGCATTACATTAATGGAAGCTCCTAGGTCTAGCATGGCACGTTCAATGTTTGTTCTTTCTATTCTACATGGGATGACAAACATACCTGGATCCTTACATTTAGGTAGAATCTTCTTTTGGAAGTTTGCTGAGACGTTTTCTCCCATCAGGACCTTTTCATCCCCCTTAAGTTTACGCTTATTGGTACATAGCTCTATTAAAAACTTAGCATTACATCAGGACCTTTTCATCTCCCATCAGGATCTTACATCAGGACCTTGATGTCAACCTTGCGAAACACATCCAAAATCTCCTTCTCTTTGTCGGGTCGTGCAGTTCTGATCATACGACTGGGAAAAGGGAGTGGTTGAGATGGAATTGTTGCAGAATCGCTGATTTTTTGCTGAACAGGGGCCATGGCCGCACTGGTATGCTGCGGTCGCGCAACTTGTACAGAGATTTCACCTTCAGGTTCGTCGAGCTGCGCGGCCGTGACTCGGTCTTTTGCAGTTTCGTCCGGAATTTCATTTATACCATCTTCCAATGTTTGCCCGGGCTTCTTAAGCTTTCCAAGCTGATCACCACTCCTCAATGTGATGGCACTAACATTTCTTGGGTTTATTTCGGGTTGTGATGGCAGTTTTCCACTCTGCATATTCTCTAGTCGACTTATAGCAGTTGCCATATGGCTCATCTGTGTCTCGAGATTCTTGATGCTCGATGTTGCATCCTTCTGAAATTGCACAGTATTTGTTGCTAAAGTCTTCACAATATCAGCAAAGGATGAGTCGGGTGCTTGTTCGGCTGGCTGCTTCGCATAATACATACCTCTAGGTGGTGGAGGTCTGTTTTACCCACTTGACTGGCCTTGCTGATTACCATAGCTGAAATTTGGATGATCCCTCCATCCTGGGCTATAGGACTGAGAGTAGCGGTCATACTTCCTGCCTTGGAAGTTTGCAGTTCCGACAGCATTGGCATGTGCTTCGAGCTCATTTCCCAGAACTTCGCAATTATCACTTGTGTGATCCGTGGTCTCACATATTCGGCAAGGTCGGATATTTAAACTTCCCCCCATAACAGTTTTCTGAACCATTTTAGTAAGCTGATCAATCTTCACATCCATTTGAGAATCGTTTACCTCTCTCACTATTCACGTAGAGGCATCCCTGGTCCCAAACTGTTGAGTCTTAGCAGCCATTTTCGAAATAAGTGCTCTATCAGCTGTCGGGGTCTTGTCACATATGTCTCCCCCACTGGCAGAGTCTAACATGTTCCTATCCGACTGCGTCAGCCCTTCATAAAAGTATTGGATGAGTAGCTGTTCTGTGATCTGATGTTGTGGGCATCTGGCCACCAGTTTTTCAAAGCGTTCTCAATACTCATACAAGGTTTCTCCGGGCAGTTGTATCGCTCCATTGATTTCTTTCCGGATGTTCGTGGCCTTAGATGCAGGAAAGTACTTCTCCAAGAACTGGGCCTCCATTTCCTCCCAAGTTTTATAGATGCTGAGGGCAGGTAATAGAGTCAATCCTTGGCCATATCCTTCAGAGAAAAAGGAAATGCACGCAGCTTTATCTGTTCTTCTGTGACTTTAGTAGGCTTCATGCTCGAACAGACAATGTGGAACTCCTTCAGATGTTTGTGCGAGTCTTCTCCTGCTATCCCATGGAAAGAGGGCAGTAGGTGAATTAACCCTGATCGGAGTTCGAAAGTGGTATCCTCCCCTAGATCAGGGAAGGTGATGCAGAGAGGCTGGTGAGTAGTGTTAGTAGTGGTCAATTCCCTCATAGTCCTTTCAGCTACCACTGATTCTAGCTCAGGTTCAGAATCGTAAGAATTCTCGGTGGCAAAAGGCAAAGCTTCGAATTCCTCTAGATTTTCTCTTGTTTGTCTTCTCAGAATACGGTCTCTACGAGTTGTCTTTGTTCAAAAAGTAATTCCTTATTTTGGCGTGAACGAGTGATCATTCACTGCTAAAACAAAAGTAGATTAGGTGAGTTCAAGTTTATTGCAAGTATATATGCAAAAGTAAAGAGTACTAGACTAAATATGAAACTAATAAAACTAATAAAACTAGACACTTAAAATCTTGCACCGCTCCCCGGCAACGGTGCCAAAATTTTGACCGCACTGTCGCGATGCGGTAAAATTAGTTAAACCTAGATACCCTTCTAGCTTGTAGAAGTGATAAGTAGGGTCGATCCCACAGGGAGCAGGAAGACTTATAGTGTTTTAAATAAATCCTAATACTAACAATATATGTATATATAAGTAATGGGGGGTTTGTAATTTGATTTTTATTAACTAATGAACCAAAACAGAATTTAAGCAAATAATTATGAAATTGTTCTACTTATGAAATGACGAATCCCAGCCCTTAATCTTATCTCCCCCTAGTTATTACTACCCTATGATAGATACAATTATTAACCAATTTCAACCTTAAAACTCCTATCCCGAGATTAACAACAAGCTCTGCTAACCTCGTTATCCCTTATGATTAATTAACCAAAACAAGCTCTTTGGTTAGTCTATCCAGTTGAGTGATCTCAGAACAAGCTCTCTGGATCCCCTTAACCGGACGCCTAGAGTACTAGGATAATGGGATAGACACGGTGTGGACCTTGTAAGCTCGGATCTGTTCAGACCGAGCTGTATACTACCCTAGCGATATCACTCACTATTCGCTACTAAGGGCTATAGGTTCGTAAAAATTACGGATTACGATTATAACCTAGCGTTACTTATGCAATTAATATCCTAGGTGATCACTCTAGCATATAAATAATAAGCATTGAAAGATAATCAAATAGCATAACAACGTTCCCAGATAATCAATTGATCAACAATCACTGTTAATTATTTATAGTTGCACCTATCTCGGCTATAAATAATTAGATTTAACCATTTTCATAATTCTCTATGTTGTTATTAATGTGGTATGGAACGCTATCGTGCCCAACTCGTTAATAACACGTATTGATCGGTTGCTGGGATTGGTCAATTACATTAGGAAAACATAAGATTTATTACGATTATCCTAATAAATCTTTGGTTAAACACTTGAACTGCAAGAAATTCATTAGTAAGCCTATGATCAATTCGTAATTGAATGTAGACCCTTGGATCAGACTTTTCTTATATTGATTAATTCCTCTACATTTCATTTTGTCTTAGATTATTAAACTGATCTTTAATTTCTTGGTTGTTTAGTTAATTATATTTAGGATTTTAGTTAATAAACCAAATTTCAAAACTCCCTTTTTAATTGCTTTCATATTCAAAAGAATTTAATCACTGTTCCCCGTGGATTCGACCATACTTACCATTATACTAGTTTATTTTGAAAGTAGGTTATTTAATTTGGCGGTTTGACACCCATCAAATTTTGGCGCCGTTGCCGGGGAGCAGCGTCCAATTAAGTTCTTTTGAGTTATTTTATTTTATTTTATTTTTTCGTGGTTTATGCCTCATTCTTCTCGTACAGGTAAATTGATTTTTGATCCTGAAGTTGAGAAAACAGCTAAAGCATTGAGGAAAGAAACCAGACTGCGATCACAGCAGACATCGCATTCTTCGCCTGGTCTGAATTTTATACTTGATTTGCCTGATTCTGAAGGTGAAATTGATTATTATTCAGAAGGAAGTGAAAGTCAAGAGATTAAAATGGCAGATCAGTTTACTCTTAGAGAGCTAGCGAATCCTGATGTGAATCAACAACCATTGTGCATCCAAATACCTGCTACCGAGGCGACATTTGAACTGAAGTCTGGCCTTATACAGCTGTTGCCTACCTTCCGTGGTCTTTCTGGTGAAGACCCTCACAAACATTTGAAGAAATTCCATGTGGTGTGTACTGCAATGAAACCACAAAATGTGACGGAGGAGCAAATATCTTTACGAGCCTTTCCTTTCTCTTTAGTTGATAAGCTAAGGATTGGCTTTATTATCTTCCTTCCAGATCCATCACTACTTGGAATGAGATGAAGAAGCAGTTCCTAGAGAAATTCTTCCCAGCATCAAGAGCAGCAAATATTAGGAAGGATATATGTGGGATTAGACAGCAGCATGGCGAAACCCTATACGAGTATTGGGAAAGACACGAATTTCTAGTGTCTAGCTGTCCGCAACATCAAATTCCGGAGCAGTTACTCATCCAGTACTTCATGAAGGTCTGTCAGTCTTCGACAGAAATATGATAGATGCTGCTAGTGGAGGAGCCTTGGTTAGTAAGGCTCCCGATGAAGCTAAGAGACTTATTTCTAATATGGCTGCTAATGCACAACAGTTCGGAACGAGAAGTGATGTCATTCCACAACAAGCCGAGGAAGTGAGTACTAGTTCAACTGATCAGAGGATAGAAGCCTTGACTGCCTTAATGGAGAAGTTTGTGGGAGCAAAATTTGCACCTGTTCAAGTTTGTGGAATTTGCTCTATCACTGGGCATGCTACTGATAGTTGTCCAACACTCCAAGATGATGTCCAACAAGCTAATGCCATGGGAGGATTTACTGAACAACCTCAACGCCGATATGATCCATACTCTAGTAGCTACAATCCAGGTTGGAGGGATAATCCAAGGTTAAGCTACAAAAACCAAGAAGGACACCAAGGATTCTCACAGCAGAATTATCAAAAACCACCAGCTCCTACTCAACCTTCAAATTCCGGTCTATCATTGGAGGAAATAGTAAAAGCTCTAGCGACGAGTACACAACAGCTGCAAGTGAATGCTCAACAGTTTTAAGAAAACACACAACAGTTTCAGCAAGAAACAAAAGCTAGCATTCAGAGCCTTGGGAACCAAATTAGCCAACTGGCTACGTCTGTGAGTAAGCTCGAGGCTAAAAACTCGGGAAAGCTTCCTTCTCAAACTGAGATTAACCCGAGAGAAAATGCAAGTGCAATTGTGCTCCGCAGTGGAAAAGAGATACAATCGGGATCCACTTTACTTGAGAAAACTGATGAACATCAAGGTGAGAAAGAGGTTGAAGAAACCGAGAAAGGGAGCTCTCAAGACCGAAGTAAGAACAGTTCTTCTCCTTTTTCGCCTAGTACTCCTTATGTGGCCGCACCACCATTCCCTAGTAGGTTGGCTAAGGCAAAGAAGGATGGTCATGAGCGAGAAGTGCTAGAGACATTCAGGAAAGTTGAGATCAACATTCCTTTGTTAGATGCCATTAAGCAAATTCCCAAGTATGCCAAATTTTTTAAGGAGCTATGCACTAATAGGAGGAGACTGCGAAGTGATGAGAAGGTCAGTGTGGGGGAGAATGTATCTGCTGTAATAAAGAAGACACTGCCAAACAAATGCAAGGAACCAGGTATGTTTACTATGCCTTGTGTGATTGGAAAAATGAAAATTGAGCGTGCCATGTTAGATTTAGGTGCTTCTATTAATGTCATGCCATAGTCAATTTATTGTGCTTTGAATTTGGATCCTTTGAAGGAGACTAGAGTTGTCATTCAACTGGCTGATCGTTCTAATGCTTACCCGGTAGGGGTTGTTGAGGATGTTTTGGTGCAGGTTAAGGAATTAATTTTTCCAGCTGATTTTTACATCTTGAAGATGGACGATGACTCCATGGCTAATTCAGCCCCAATCTTGTTGGGAAGGCCATTCATGAAGATAGCTAGAACAAAGATTGATGTGGATAAGGGTACTCTCTCTGTCGAGATTGACGGAGAGATTGTGAAATTTAATATTTTTGTTGCTATGAGATACCCAAATGAAAACTATTCTGTTTGTTCTATTGATGCTATTGATTCAGTTGTACAGGATACCTTCGAGGAAAACCATGGAGTTGAGAAATTCGATATGCAGTCACAACTGGATATTGAAGCGGAGATAGCCGAAGCTTGGGACTTGTCTGACTCTTTGATGGACTCAAGAAAATGGGTAACTGATTCTGAGGTAGAAGGTTCTAGTTGTCATTAGGGATGCAAGTCAAATCAAATTATACTGATTCGATTCGTGATTCGAATTCGTTTAGGATGATTCGATTCGGTAAAATTCGAATTCGAATTCGAATTCGAATCATATTTTATATTCGTTTATATTTCGAATCGAGTTCGAATATATATGTATTCGATTCGTCAAATTCGATGATTCGATTCGATATATATATATATATATAATATAATTATAATAAATAAAAATATATTTAATAATAAATCTATACAAATTCCCTTAGTAAAATATATGGTTTCTAATTTTCGAATCTAGACAAATTTAATTTTGATTCGAATATTTTCTAAATAACAATATTTTTTTGTTGAAAATTTTAAATTTACGAATCACGAATAATCGAATATATTCGGAAACAAAATTCGAATCGAATTCAAATCAGATTTAAAATTCGATCGGCGAATCGAATCGAATTCGAAACGAAGCCAAATTTCACGAATTCGAATCGAATCTCTTAATATTCGCTTCGATTCGGTTCGTTTGCATCCCTAGTTGTCATAAGAAATTGTTACCATCTGTTTTACAGGCACCTAAGTTAGAATTGAAGGTTTTAACTGATCATCTCAAGTACATCTATTTGGGCGACAATGACACCTTACCTGTGATTATCGCGGAGAATCTAACTGAGGATCAAGAAAAAAGGTTAACCAAGGTCTTAAGAGAGCACAAGACTGCAATTGGTTGGACCTTGCGGATATCAAGGGGATAAGTCCGTCAATTTGTATGCATCGAATTCTTTTGGAAGATAATGTCAAACCAGTAAGAGATGCACAGAGGAAGCTCAATCCAAAGATGAAGGAAGTGGTGATGAAAGAGATTATAAAGCTTCTCAATGAAGGGATGATCTATCCAATTTTGGATAGTAAGTGGGTGAGTCTGATCCATGTTGTACCTAAGAAAACAGGCATCACAGTGGTAAGAAATCAAAATAATGAATTGGTGCCTACGAGGGTACAAAATGGAAGACGTATGGTCATTGGTTTTAGGAAGCTTAATTTAGCTACTGGAAAGGATCATTTCCCTCTTCCCTTTATTGACCAAATGTTGGAAAGATTAGCTGGTAGAGCTTACTTTTGTTTTCTAGATGGTTTTTCAGGATATCATCAAATTGCAATTGCTCAAGAGGACCAGGAGAAGACAACGTTCACATGTCCCTTCGGGACATTTGCCTGGAGAAGGATGCCTTTCGGTCTATGCAATGCCCCAGGTACATTTCAGAGGTGTATGCTTAGTATTTTTTCTGAATTCATAGAGAATTGTATTGAAGTCTTTATGGATGATTTCACTGTACATGGGGATTCATTGGATAATTGCTTAGGTCATTTGTCTAGAATTCTAAAAAAATGCATGAAACTAATTTGGTCTTGAACTATGAGAAGTGTCATTTTATGGTGACTGAGGGCATTGTGTTAGGTCATGTGATTTCTTCTAGAGGTATAGAGGTTGATAAGGCAAAGGTTGATTTGATTATGAATTTACCTTATCCTACTAACGTTAAGGAAATTCGAGCTTTTCTTGGACATGCAGGTTTTTACCGCAGATTTATAAAGGACTTCTCCAAGATTGCCTTACCCATGTCGAGATTACTTCAAAAGGATGTGAAATTTGAGTTTGGAGAAGATTGCAAGTTGGCATTTGACAAGCTCAAGAATATGTTGACAATTACACCCATTATCCAACCGCCTGACTGGAACTTGCCATTCGAGATCATGTGCGACGCCAGTAATTATGCGGTTGGAGCTGTTTTGGGCCAGCGAATCGATAAGAAGAGCCATGCCATATATTACGCTTCAAGAACATTGGATTCTGCTCAGAGCAACTATACAACTACCGAGAAAGAGCTTTTAGCAATTGTTTTTGCTTTGGATAAATTTCGTTCTTATTTGCTTGGCTCTAAAGTTTATGTTTACTCTGATCATGTAGCTTTGAAATTTCTTTTAGCTAAGAAATAATCCAAACCGAGATTGATATGGTGGATACTCTTGCTTCAAGAGTTTGACATCGAAATCAAGGATCGAAAAGGAGTTGAAAACCCAGTGGCCAATCACTTGAGTAGGTTGGTGACAGAGGAAGAAGCATTGCCTATCTCTGAGCTCTTTCCTGATGAGCATCTGTTCCAGATGAAAGGTATGATTCCTTGGTATGCAGATATAGTCAATTATTTAGTTGCCAGAATTTTACCTGATGAACTTAGTAAATCACGAAAGCAAAAGATTAGATATGAGGCTAAGTACTATGTGTGGGATGAACCTCATTTGTGGAAATTCTGTTCCGATCAAATGGTTAGGCGATGTATACCTGAAAATGAACATAAGTCCATTCTAGCCTTTTGTCATAATTATGCTTGTGGTGGTCACTTTGGCCCAAAAAGAACTGCTAGAAAAGTTTTGGATAGTGGTTTGTATTGGGAAACTTTGTTTAAAGATCCTTATCTGTTTTGCAAAACTTGTGAGAGATGTCAAAGAACGGGTTCGTTATCTCATAGGAATGAAATGCCTCAAACTCCTATTCTTGTTTGTGAAATTTTCGATGTTTGGGATATAGACTTTATGGGGCCTTTTCTATCGTCTTGTGGGTATTTATATATTCTTTTGGCTGTTGATTATGTTTCAAAGTGGGTCGAAGCAAAACCCACTAGGACTGACGATTTTGTTGCTGTCGTAGGTTTTATCAAGTCTAACATTTTCGGCAGGTTTGGAATACCAAGGGCGATAATAAGTGACCAAGGAAGCCATTTTTGCAATAGAACAGTGAAGGCATTGTTGCAGAAGTATGGGGTGTATCATCGTGTAGCCACTACCTACCATCCTGAAACGAATGGTCAGGCAGAAGTGTCTAATCGAGAGGTAAAGTCAATTTTGGAAAAAACGGTGAATCCCGGGAGAAAGGATTGGAGCCTTCGCCTTGATGATGCGCTTTGGGCTTACCGAACGGCATTTAAAACTCCTATTGGAATGTCCCCCTATAGGTTAGTTTTTTGTAAGTCTTGCCATTTACCAGTCGAGATTGAGCATCGAGCCTATTGGGCGGTAAAACGTTGCAATATGGAATTGGAAGAAGCTGGTAAGTCGAGGAGGTTGGATTTGCAAGAGTTAGAGGAAATCCGATTAGAAGCCTATGAGAACTCGCGCATCTACAAAGACAAGACGAAATTGTTTCATGATAGTTCAATCTTGAGAAAGCAATTTGAAGTGGGTAAAAATATGTTACTTTTTAACTCTCGTCTTAAACTTATGCCGGGTAAGCTTCGTTCTAAATGGCTTGGTCCTTTTGTTGTTACTAATGTGTTTCCTTATGGTTCAGTGGAGATTAAAAGCCAGATAAGGTGTTTAAAGTGAACGGGTATCGTCTTAAATTGTTCAATGAAAAAGAGAATGTGTCCTATGTCATTGATTTTGACTTAAGAGACCCCGTTCATCCATCGGCGTAATGGAGTGAAGGACGTCGAGCATAACGACGTTAAAAAATTGCCCTATTGGGAGGCAACCCAAATTTTTATTTTGCTTTGTTTAGTCTTAGTGTGACTTTCAAGTTTCTTAGGTTTTTTGTAGTTCGTTTGATTCACGTAGTAAAATAGGTCCGGGGATTACTTTTTATTTGGCGTGATCATGCAAAATAAACAAGTTACATTCCTTTTAAATAGGTTAATTTTCGTAGGGGGCAGCAGACTAGTAGCGTTTTGGCGTGATTACGCCAAAATCGGACTAGTCAAGAATTTAAGTCAGTATCAAATTGGGCGTGATCACGCCCAGTTTCAAATAGTTTTCTGCACTAATTATTGATGCCTCCTTATTTTAATTATTTTAAGAATCTGGAAATCCCTAATCCCTAATCTCACGTTTTTTTTTTCTCTCTCAGCAGCCTCCCTCTCTTCTCTCACTCCGGCACCACTACGCCGCCGCACCTTTTCCGTCTGCTTCGTCTCGACAACCCACTATGCCGCCGCACCTTCTCTCGTCAAGACTACACTCCGGCGACCACTCACCATCACCTTCTCCGTCTGCTTCGTCCAGCAAAAGCCGCCGATCGCATTCGCGACCCTCCGTCCAGCGAGCCCCACTGCCTCTCCTGCGCAACTGCGCGCTTTACGCCACCATTCTGCGCAACACCGCCGTCACTCTCTCGTCCCGCAGCCATCACCGCCACGACTAGTGTGCTACCCACAGCAACCGTAAACGACACAGCTTCCAATCACCGGTGCACCACCACCGACGCGATTCTGCCGTGGTTTTGGTCCACCTTCATCGTGGGTATTTTTAAGTTTACAGTGTTTTCAATTATTTCAATTCATGCCACAAGTCTAGATTGGTGGTTATTTTTCTGTCTTGGTCATTCTCATTTTCAGATTCTTTGATATATGTTTGATCTTCTGATTGATTTTTTTATGGTATGAGTGATTATGACTAATTAAAGAATTACCTACTGCTTGATTGCAGTTCGTGAGTGAGTTGGTTGCACACTTTTATTGCATTTGCTTGGTTTTACATGGTAAATTGCCCCTTAGATTCTTGTTTTAAATTTCTGAGTACTTGGTTGAGTGTGCAGATCGATTGGTGAGTCTTTTGCGTTGTGCATCATTTTGTAATGGGAAAATCTAATACACGGTCCCGGACACACCAGTCTGCCAAGGGCAGAACTACCAAGCAGGCGAGCTCTAGCAAGAGATCCAAACCTTCTGCCCCCACTAGTAAGACCCCCGGTGCTCCTCGGGCTCATGGTCGCCATTCCAAGGCCAAGGCCATTCTACCTCCCTCCGAGGAGAATTTGAACGGTAATCTCATCTTTCCTACGTCTGCCTTGACTGAAAGATATGAACAGGTACGTAAGCTTGCGATTATTCCGTGTAAATCCATTGATAATGCCACATTGGAAGTTTTAGGTATAAAAATTAACTTTGATGAGCTGATTGAGGATAGTGGTTGGGATGTTTATGTTAGAGTAAATTGTCCTGTTTTTACTGAATTGACACAGGAATTTTATACCACTTTCCAATTTCAAACACCTACGGATTACACTTTGGATACACCTAATCTAGTGTCGTATAGGTTAATGGCCAAGGAATTTAACCAGAGCATTACTGAATTTAATCTTGCATTAGGTGTAGTCACGGAGGACTATGTTCACACTGACTTGTATAGGAATTCACGTGTTCATTTTGAGAAGGACTTCCACCCGATTAGAGTATGGAGGACCATGTCAAAAGATGTTCGTACTTATGACCCTAGTCAGTCTAAGAGCACTTATCTTCTGAGGTCTGTGTGGCAATATTTACAGCGTTTTTTCGCTTTTAGTTTCTCTGGTCGAAAATTTAGTTCCAACACATGCACCAAGACTGAACTCTTTTTCATTTGGGCTATGTTGCATAAAGTTAGGGTTAATGTCAGACATTAGTTGGCATCTCAAATGTCCACTGTTATGAGTAGAAAGAAACCTTTAATTCTTGGGTCTTTTATTACTCACCTGGCTATTAACCTTGGTTTACTTGATCTTAGTTGCACTAACATGCATATAGCATGTGAGATGGAACCACTGGATATGGAGTGTTTGGAACGGACGGGAATAGTTTGCAAAACGGGGCGCTCCTTGTCCAAGGCTGATTTGAGACCACCTTTGAAACGGCAACGGAGTGCCGTGTCCAATGATGATGATGTGGATGATTCAGTTCCCCCTACTTCTCCCCGTTTTAGTGATATACACGATCGCCTTGTCCAATTGGAGGATAAGGTTGTGAATGCTATAGCAAAGCAAGAGGCTTTCTACGAGAACATCACGGCTAAGATGGATGCATTCTTCCGATTCATGAATTTTGATCCTCCTCCTCCCACATGACTCGACTTTCAGGGACGCTTTCTTTTCCTTTCTTGTTTTTAGTTATTTCATTTGTGTGTTATTTTTATCTTGTTCTAATTATTAAAAAAAAAAAATTGCTTTCTTTATTGCTTTATCGTTCGTTTTTTTCGTTCCTGTTTAAGAGTTTATTGTGCATACATTGAGGACAATGTAGGATTTAGGTGTGGGGGAGGTGTAATTTTGATGTGCTAAAATTTTGAAAATTCATGTCATTTAGGGACATTTTCTTGTGTTTATATGCTAATTCTATGGACTCGGTTGTCATGACTTTGTTGAATTGAGTATGATTGGCATAATAAAAAGGGGTCAAGTGTGATTGATGTTCTCTTGGAACTAGAACAAGTAGCGTGTCTCGTTGGTCTTAATAGTGGATAGAATGCAAGTGTACAAGATTCGACACAAAATAGCCTTTTTCGTGAGCTTTTGAGCCTATGAGCAATGTTCAATAAATTGTGCTCTAATTTCTTTGTTGTGTATGAATCAAGCATATATTGTTTATTCTAGAACTTGCTTTGTTATGCATTTCGAGACCACATTCATGCATTGTGCATTAAAATGATAAGGGCACTTAGATACACCATTTGATGGCCTTTTCTTTCTGAATAACCTACCCGAACACTTTTCCCCTAGTTGAACACGTTGAGCTATAGCCTATTCTTTGATTTTACCGTGTTTATACATAGCCTATTCCTTTCTCTTGTTTATGACTGTCTACCTGAAAATTTGAACCTTCTTGTCAAGAAGTGTGGAATTGCATGTCAAAAGGTGGATTTGTATTGTGAACACAAAAAGGGATGGAAAAGAAGTAGAATAGACATTGTGGCAATGAAAAAAAAAAGAGTAAAAGAAAAAAAAGCAAGGACGAATTGAAAAAAAAAAAAGAAAAAAAAAATAGACATTGCCATGATGAATGAAGGGTACAGAAATTGTGAGGTTGTCAATGTTTTGTATTATTCTCTCCATGTCAAAAATTAAAAGTTTGACATATTATTGCTACTTGAGAGTGACACCTCTAGGCTATTACTTGGTTTTGCTTTGATGATTCTTATGATATATTAAGATTACCAAGTAGTAGGGGTAGGAATAGTCTTGTGATCCAATTCAAAGAAGGTGTGTTTGTCATTAGAGAAAGCGTGCATGTGATTTTCTATTACTTCTTGACTTGCTAACCTTCAATTTCCCTTTTATCCTACCTTTAACCAAGGCCCCGTTACAACCAATGAAAATACCCTTTGATTGATGCATAGTTCATATTCTAGTGGTGGAGATTTGATATATTAGCAAGCATATGGTAAGGGCATGTATGTTTTGATGTTGAGTGATTACATATACATACCCTGAACATACACTTTAAAGAGCGGAATGAGTGATATCCTTGGTGAGGTGTTGTTTATTGTCACACTTGAGCTTATTGAAGTTGTTAAGTATTGATGGGACACGTGAATTTCATAAAAAAATTGAATTCATGATTACTTACTCTTATAAAAGCCGTCTACTTAATTGCTTCATTGCATGGTGATTTGGGTTGTCATAGAAAGCATTTGAGAAAAAAGGGTTGAGAGAACAAAGAGAGTTAATATTTGTCACCTTGTTCTTATTTGATTTTATGCATGCTTGAGAAAAATAATATCAGAATAAACACGCAATGAAAGTACTTCTGTTGTAGCATAAGAATATGGTAGGACAATGGATGACATGCATGTTGCAAATATATATAGTGCGCGAATATAGATAAGGATCATAAGCAGAGTTATTTTGAGAAAATATATAATTTCCGCTATTTGATTATGTGATTTTGATTTGTAGAATAATTATTGATCTCAATGGAGTAATCAATGATTTTTACCATATCTTGCAATACACACAATTTTGGCATATCCATTAATCAATCAATTATAATCATAAACTTATTAACAGAGCTGGAATGACAAAGATTTATCGAGCCTGATTGTCGGACTGGATTAACGTTAATTGTGTGGAAACAATTATGGAGATATGGGTCTGCATCAATTTTAGAAGGTTGAATGAAAGTATCCTTTTATAGATTTGGACAAATTATGCTAAATGTGGAGGAGTTAATATTGAATATAGATAATGATGACTTATTATATTTTAGAAAAATATACTACTGTCTTATCCCCAATTAATGCATTTTTTACTGTTGCGAAATTATATATACCAAAAATAATTATTTTCAGGACGTTGGAATTTGGGCAAGAAAATTCTGAGATTTGTATATTGGGATGATTTTTTTTTTATATATAAGAAGATAATTTTCTTTTCTTTAACTAATAAAACCAGATTTTGACTTTAAAATATAATTTTTGTTTTGAGTTGGAAGAAACATAATTTTGAGGGAGGAGTACGATACATGAGTTGCTTCTAATCAAGCAAATGATAACCTATGTTGTAGATTATTTCTAGCAATAATGTAGCAATGTTGAACTTGTGGATACAAGCATCGTGTCAGCTTCATTCGGTTCGAACCACAGTCCGCCATAAGTCAACACACCACCTCGGACTCCATATGACCAAGGTAGATTAACTCTTCACAACCAGATCCGTTCAAAGCATCTAGGGCAGCTCATTTTTGTCGCCTTTGATCTGCCAAACTCAATAAATGTGGAAATCATCATAATAACTGGCTAGACTGTCCATGGGACTCATCACAAATCGAGCATGTGGCTTGTTATCCAGGACACCCTAGACTACCACAGAAAGGTCATCGTAGACTATTTCGTCAATTTTTTCTGACTCGACCTACTCAAAGCGGACTGAACCAACCTGCTTAATAGCTATGTTTCCAAGTCAATCAGACCAGGAAACTATTTACTCCAAGCTCAACATAGTTACCTCCACTAAGACCTTTGATGGGTGTCAAACCGCCAAATTAAATATCCTACTTTCAAAATAAACTAGTATAATGGTAAGTAGGGTCGAATCCACGGGGAACAGTGATTAAATTCTTTTGAATATGAAAGCAATTAAAAAGGGGGTTTTGAAATTTTGGTTTATTAACTAAAATCCTAAATATAATTAACTAAACAACCAAGAAATTAAAGATCAGTTTAATAATCTAAGACAAAATAAAATGTAGAGGAATTAATCAATATAAGAAAAGTCTGATCCAAGGGTCTACATTCAATTACGAATTGATCATAGGCTTACTAATGAATTTCTTGCAGTTCAAGTGCTTTTACTATTTTTATTCATCATATTTACAATTATGTCTAAGTAATTCTTTCAAAGGGTTTAGGGTTATAACACAGTTGACAGAGCACTTTACCTTGGTCATAGACACCCCTCCCCAATCATGAATGTACTAAAAAAGTAATTCCTTTAATTGTGTATCAAATTTTCTCCTCACATATCATGTTGGAGTTTATACATTTATTACTTACAATTACATATAAATTTTAAACTAATGATGATTGTATCAATCATTATATTTAAAAAATTAAATATAACCACGCATCGCACGGATGTATTACTGATCTATTTAGCAAAATAAAATGTATTGAATATCATCTTACATTGTTATAACATATTATTTATAAAATATCTCATAATCGTGCATTATGCGGGAGATTTACTAGTTTCTTAAATAAGTCACATGCACTTGAATAAAGTTAAAGCACCCAATAAAGTTGCATGAGTAAGAATTTGTTATTTTTAAAAGGTTTTAGTCAAATTTAACATAAATAAAAGTATAAAATTTAGCAAATAAGACACTCATATTTTACAACAAATAAAATGATAATAAATGGTCGGACAAACGAAATATCCTAGGTTGTTATTCATGTGGGCCAAGATGGAAATGTGTAATATGGGCCGTTAGCTTAGGCCTATATGACCTGGTGGTGTGTGTCAGTAACTAGTAGAAATACTAGATCAGTACCCCCCAATCCCCATATGTTGACGTCATAGTATTAAAAATTACTCAATTTATTCTTTGTTCTCACATTTCTTGTTGTGAATGTAGTTTAATGTATTGCTAGGTTGTATTTGGATTGAAGATTTGCCAAATGAAAATATAGCTCCAAATTTAATATAAATTGAAGTGATAAATTGGAAATCTTAGTTAATCCAAACAAAATGAAGATTTTTTTTTTTTTAGTTTTGGAACATATATATTACTCTCAAAATCGTGTTGATATGCATGTATATATTTGAGGAGAAAACTATTACAGATGAAATTGATTTTGTTTAGGTATTCACTGCGTATATTAAATATATGATACTGATTAAAGGGATGGTTAAGTTTTCTCAAAGTTTATGAGTGGTGTTTTTGGATATTATGGTTCAATAATGGCTATTTAATTATGTATGAGAAAATTGCTTGTACTTTAATAATTGCTTAATTATAATAAGAATAAAATATTTCAAATTAACGGGGTTTCCTGTTAAGTTTGAGCAAAGAGATTTTTATAAATTAAGTTGCTTTTGCAATTAGTTTACCACTGGGCTAGACACAGTGATGATAATTTGGTGCTTATGAGTTTCCCACTGTTCTAGAAAATACAATGATGATAATGTGCAGTAAATGCATGTGAGATATTATCAACAAGTGGATCAGTATTTCACACATGGTGGAGGTAAAATACTTGAGAAATACCATAAACTGTGGTATTATTATACTAAGTTTTCCACTGTTTATACAGTGATGATAAAATTTGAGTTCTCCATTAATTTTACAGTGATGATAAATGATGTTAAAATTGTTTGAGGCATAAATGGTTAACCACATATTGAGAGATGTAATCATATTTATCATCTATGTGAAGTCAAAAGAAAAACTTGGTCAATTTGTTGAATAATTGTTTGTTGTTTTTTTTTATAAAACATTGAGAGGAATGTGACTAAACTCTAAAGCCATTAGAGATTAACAGTGATGGTAACCCAACCTGTGTGATTGAAGATCCCATCAATCAGGTTCATATGGGTAATAACAAGTCACGTGTTAGTTCTGCTAGCACCTTTATAATCTTGTCTCTTCCTATGGTGTGTGTGTGGTGCTAGACTGCAAAATTGAGAGCATCTACTACCCAGGTCTTTGGTCCTGGGTTCGAGCCACCGTAGGGAGAAGAGAGGGATTTTTCTTTGTTCTTAGATTAAGAGAAAAAAAAAAATAATGAGTTTCATATCCCTTAAGGGTGGTATATAATTTGCAGAATATACTTGATGGATTCACCTACATGAGGGTGGAGAGGTTGCTCCTATGAGATATTGGCTAAGTCTCTGGAGCACTCATGAACTACCAGACATGCGCATGGCCAATAAAGCGCAACACCGCGTTGAACAACGAAATTACCTGTGAGATGTGATTGATAAGAATTGTAACTTACACCAAAAAGACTTTAGTTCATAGAAGTTAAAAACTTCACTAAAATTTTGTGAGTTATGTCTTATCTTTCTAGGTCTAGTTTATAGTCCAAGAGACACCAAATTCGATGCATTCTATACTCTTAGCCTAGCAATATAAGTTTTCATTATTTTCCATAAAAATACTTTCTTTTGAAACAGGTGGGGATTGTTGGAAAAATTATAGATTTCAAAAGAAATTGATTATATTAATTATATATTATAACATGTAATTATTAACTAATAAAGTAAAGTTTTCACTTAATTAAATGATATATGGTTATATTATTAGAAAATATGAATATTGTATACTTAACAAATAAATATTTTATTTTTTATAAAACTCTAACATATCGTTAGTTAGTCTGTATCTTTTTTAACCTATGTGAATGGCCGCAAATAGTTCAATTAATTACATATGCTAAAGCAAATACAAATATAATAACACACTACTTATTAAAAAATAAGATAAGATAATAATAAAATAAATACTCCCTCCGACGTCCCGGCCTAATTGGCCAACCTTGGCCGGTACGAAGACTAAAGAAAAACAGATTTTTTGGAATCTTTGACTTTTTCAAAGGTAGAGATTAAGAGTGGAGATTTTGAGGGTGGAGATTGCGAGAGAAATTGTCATTTATGGGCTAGGACAATTAGGTTGAGACAAACAAATATGGCAAGTTGGCCAATTAGGCTGGGACGGAGAGAGTAATTTATAAGAAAAATAGATTTTCCTTATCAAATAATCCTATATTTATTTTATTTTTAAAAAAACTCTATTTTTTCATTTTTATATAATTTAATTCACAATTTAAAAGAATCAATGCACAATACAAAATTAAAACCTAATTCAACTTAAAGAAGGTGAAAAGATCATTAAATTGATATATTATATATGAAAATATATTAGAAACAAAAAACTTGTTAGTATTATAAAATTTTCTGAAGAGTTTTTGACAAAGAACACACTAACAAAATGTTAAAACTGTAATATCTATTAGGGATACATACATGAATATTTTTTTTTTTTAAATGTTTGATTTGCAATTGGATAGATTTTTCTTTTTTTCTTTTACATATTTGGCTTCATTTTATTTTATTATACTCACACATATTTATATGTGGATTAATTTATAGAATAAAATTAAGATGAAAAAGTAAATACAATAGATTAATTAATTAAAATATTTTAAGAAATAAAATTTGTAATATTTTTTAAGACCAATTCTTCAACTAATTCTTATTGCGGCCTAAACATTACACCAATAAACATCTGCAATAAGTACTCAGATTTAACCTAATAATCAACCAATAAATAATTTATATATATTTTATATAATATCACACTTTTATATATGTGATATGGATATTTGACAAAATATCATAAAACGCTGATTAATTTGATATATAATACATAAAAAATTTTGAAATATAAAAAATATTTTTATTTGAAATTTTATTAATATTTTCATATATATTAATATCTTCAAATATATTAATATTTTCATATTTTATTTGGTTTTGTAATTTACTCAATTAAATTTTATACTTTTATTGTAAATTTTATATCATTTAAGATTAAAATTGATTCATGCAAAAGATAAATAAATAAAAAAATCTTAGGTCGCAAAGAATAAAAAAAAAGATACTCCCTCCGTCCCGACCTAATTGGCCTACCTTTCTTTTTTGTTTGTCCCAACTTAATTGGTCAAGCTCATAAATGACAAATTCTCTCACAATCTCCACCCTCAAAATCTCCACCTTTGAAAAAGTCAAAGATTCCACAAAATTTACTTTTTTTTAATCTCTGTGTCCGGCCAAGGTAGACCAATTAGGCCGGGACGGAGGGAGTATAATATCTTTTTTTTTTTTTTTGGGATGGGGGGGAGGGGGAGGGGGGGGAACCATCATATTGATGGGGGGTTAAAGCATGGACCCCCAACCTATATAAAGGATCTCAAGTAAGTTTTACAAAGAAAGGAAACAACATTACATTCTATTGACATCTATTTTGGAAATCTAAATTTGGTATAGTCCAAAGCATCAAGTTGAAGAAAGCCTCTTAAGCTTATACAATCTGAAATTTTACAAAATTCTAGATGCGATTTCCTCTTCACTGCCAAATTGGTCAAGTGGTCGGCAGCAGAATACCCTTCACGATGCACATGTGAGACTCTCAACTTCATCCCCCTTGAGAGCTTCTTAATTGCTGCAATTCTTGTTTGATAGGACCAATGTCCAACTGTAATGCTTCTCAGTTAGTGCGACAAAATATTTTTTAGGTTGCAAAGTGTAAAAAATATATAGTTGAAATTGATTCACGAAAAAAAAAAGATTGAAAAGTATAACAAATGTCATAAAATTTAGGTTACTACATATAAAGTGATTTTAACACAATTTACTTTATATAAAAATATGAATAAGTAATAAAAAACAATCTCAATAATAATTATGATATATAAACATACATATGCTCAAAGGTCCACGTCTAATAAAACAAACACACACACACACACACACACACACACACACATATATATATATATATTAGCAAATGTAATGATTTAATAAATTATTTAAAAATAATTATTGACCTTTTGCCTTTAATTTAATGAAATATGAGTTGAATTACTTAAACAATATTTTTTATTCTGGTCGTAACTAAAGTAAAGTATATATTTGAAAATTCATGTGAAATATAATAAATTTGTTGTACTTTGAGAAAATACTCAACTAATATTTTTATAAGGGGTAATTATTTTATTAATTTTTACAATACAAAATATAAACTAAATAATTAATCAATAAAGAACTTATTATTTTAAAATGAATTATCTTGCTCATTATAATATATGTGATATGGATGTCAATTTGAAGATCGTGAAAAGATGAATCATTTGATATATCATGCATAAAAAGTGGATTAAAATATATATAAAAGTTATTTGCATTTTAAAAAATTTAAAAAAAATTATAAAGTTACCAAAATTGACAAAAACTTACCAAGTTAGTGTGAAAGTTTTATGCGGGAAAATTAAAATGACAATAAGCCTCTCCATTTAGCTTTTATATGTATTTTAATTGTAGGTCAATCGAGTTTGACCCTAACCACCAAATAACCTCATTATTGTTATTAAATTATTATTTTTATTATTACTACTTATTATTCAACATGTAACTTTCTTAGTCATTATTCTTATTTATGCATGTCATGAATTTTATTAATGCTAGTATAAATTATGCAATTACCATTTGAGCATATTTATATATATGTGTATGTGTGTGTGTACTATTGTTTGTAGTTGAGAAGTGAGACATGCGTCCTTTCAATCATTAATATATATCATTTTCTATGGTTTTCATACAATAATATTGTTGGGTTTTTGTTCAATTTCGTTGATTCTTACTCCTAGCATAAGCTAAAAGTTCTGTTGTATCCTGGGGGATTATTCAAGTAAATCCTTTAGGATAGTGTTATTATAACACGTCTCAGAAAATCTACTTTTATCCATATAATATTCTCCAAAATCTCAATAGTTTGCACTCATTTTTTTAATGAACACACGCACACACACACACACACACATATATATATACATATATATTCATAGTATTTAGAATGTTATACGTCTACTTTTGTAAATTTCAGATTCTTTAATAATTGAATAACTACGTATGTGATGTCAAGCTATACCTACGTATGTGATGTCATGTTTCCGAATCCCGGCATCTTTTTGCCGGCAAATTGAGCAACTCTGTGCTAACTTTTGGTGGGGAAATCAATCGGGTTCTCGGGTTCTTCATTGGTCATCATGGGAGAAGCTTTGCCAGCCAAAAGAGATGGGGGGAATGGGGTTTCATAATTTCAGTGCTTTTAGTTAAGCACTTTTGGCTAAATAAGTGTGGAGAATTATTGAGAATCCGGATTCTTTAGTTGCTCGGGTGTTTAAAAGAGATATTTCAAATTCTGTGATATTATGAAAGCAGAAATCGGCTCAAATCCTTCCTACATTTGGCGATTGATGCGTTGGGCTAGAGACCTACTGGGTGATGGTATGTGTTGGAAGGTCGGGGATGGGGAAACAATTCGCCCCTTTTGAGATGCATAGATCCCGGATATTGCTTCCGGCATAATTTCCTCTCGGCTCCAAGTCTCAGGTACAAATATTTCAAATTTTGTAACACGATGTCGGAGGTGGGACAAGGAGAGATTGGACTTGGTTTTCCTTCCTTTTGTGGTAGATGCTATTCTTAATATTCCACTTGGAGGTACTCCTCGGCCGGATACACGGTTTTGGAAATATGAGCATAATGGAAAGTTCTCGGTTAAATCAGCATATCGTCTTGCCATGAATGGGTTCTCTCCGCCGGATCATTCGGTGACTCATTTGGTGGATTGGTGGAAGTTCTTGTGGGCTTTGTTCCTTCTCCCTAAGGTGCGTGTGTTTATTTGGCAAGCATCGTTGGATTTTATTTCGTTTCCTTTGAATCTTGTGAGACATCATATTCCTATATCACAAGCTTGCTCATTTTGTAATGCTCACTAGGGTTCGACTATGCATGGTTTATTTTTTTGTGCTCTTGTCAAAGAGTTTTGGAAGAGAAGTTGTGTTTGGGTATCTCTCAAGACTATGAAAGATAGTTCATTTGTGGATTGTGTAGGAGTGATTCGGAATTATTTTGGTTTGGAGTTGTGTCGTATTTTTTTATGGGTGCATTGTGTATATGGGGTGCATGGCGTCAGTGGTTGCATAGGAGTGGGGAATCTTGAAGTTTGCCAATTGGATATTTGCAGAAACTAGTCTGAGGGAATTTGATAATGCAAAGGAGGCTTTCTTGCCTCCTGGTAGGGGACATCGAAGTAATAAGGTGGAGAGGTGGGTCCGGCCTTGTGTTGGTTACCTTCGTTTGGACGTGGATGCAGTGTACGATACAGATAAATGTTTTTTTGGTGTGGGCTTTATCATTCGGGATCACACCGGAAAGATATTGGCGGCAGCGGCTCATCCCATCTCTAAACCGTTTTCGGTTATGGCAGCTGAGCTAGAGGCAATTTTAAATGGATGCAGGTTTTGTGTGGAATGTGGTTTTCAAAATGTGGTTTGTTATTCGAATTCATTGCTTGCAGTGCAGGCAGTCACGGAGCAATTGAATTGTTTAGATTATTGTGGAGTCTTAGTTGAGGATATTAATTTATTGTTGATGGGTGATTCTATATGTGGTTTGCACCATAGGAGTCGTCATTGTAATATGGTTGCTCATCAGCTGGCTCTTTTTTCTTTTACATTACCTCACTCGTCTGTTTGGGTGGAGGATGATGTCCCTATGTGAATTAAGAGTCTTGTACTTGAGGACCTTCTTTAAGTAATAAGATTGTTGATTGTTTAAAAAAAAAAGAAAATTGAATAATTACAGACCAATGGAGAGAGCAAAAGTGAAGAAATTGTAGTTTAATTTTCTTTAAATACATGAAGCAACTATTTCGAAAATAACTGGAGTAAATAGTCAAAGTATGCTTTCTCCTACTTTGATTAAAATAATTAGAAAACAACACTTCCAATTATTTATTATTAATTAATTACGATTAAATCCTATACGTTTATCTATAAATAAATAAATATTGACTTATATCTTCATCTGCATTAAATTTAATCCGTACATGGTACCACATATGGAGATATATAGGGTCTGTTTGTTTGTGGTTGGGCTCAGCGGATTGAGCCCAACCAATGGTGTGTTTGGCAAGTGGTTGTGCCCAATATATTGTGGACAGCAAAATATCAATCATCAATCCACTAATTAACTCTTACACACATCATCAATCAAACATCATTCCTAATACACACTTTAACCAATAATCAATCATTCACTAACTAACTCTTATACACATCAAATCAACTTTAACACATTTTATATTATAATTACCCCACAATCCAATCTCCAACCAACCTAAACAAACACTTACTTATTTACCACAGCCTCCATATTCCACTTTATTCCCCACAGCCTACAGTACTCCAGCCACCCACAGCCATAAACAAACAGAGCCATAGTGTTAAGGGAAAGTGCAGTTGCCATGAAATTTACAGAATAAACGTTACAGGGACCAAACCAAATAGGCCGGCTCGGTGCTTCTCATCGGGCTAGTACCATATTTGGGAGCGGACTTACGTCGATGGTGGGTGGTGCTGGCCCCACCTCACATCGGACCTCACTATTTATATATCTAAAATATATATAATATAAATATTATGTGTTCATATTGAATAATCTATTTAATTTGGCCTCCTTCAAATTATAAAATATCAGGATAAGTTTAAATAATATATTTATGTAATAAAAATATTTTAAATTTAATATATAGGTAACTAATGATAAATTTCGACATATTTAATAATAAATATGGTTGATATTCTATTTAAATAATAAATATAATATATTTAATATTTATTATTACATATATATTAATGTTGATCAGTGTTTCTTTATATGTCGATCCCCTAACTGTACATTCTGGGTCCGTCCTTGACCATATCTCATGTTGGGTTGGAATGATCCAAAATTATTAAGGTCACGTCATTGTGTCGCACTAGAATAAATTAAGATTGTTGGATTAGCCCACGGCTCTAATATTATCGACTCAGATCATGCTCACTGGACCTAATGTAACACTCAGCTAAGATTCCTATAAATTAGCCGATCTAAGATGTCGGATGAACTGAGCTCATTTATCGAATCAGATCGATTTGACCACCTCTAGTTTATGTTTCTATTTGTTTTCCGTGCAATGCTCTGTACTATAATAACATTTGTACTCGTGCATCTTATTTTTATTTTTTTTTTCTGCTTCTTTTCTCTCATAAAAAGAGTATAATTATGTTTATATTTGTTAATTTGATGAAGGTGCAATTCTCTAAAATCCATCAACATGTATTTACACAAGTTATTATTATTTTATTTTAATTTGACTTATTCAATAATGTCTATATAATTGTAAAATAAAAAATTTGTTTTTTACTTAAACTACTAAAATGAAACATTGATTTTGAAACAAAACTATAATTTGAGGGCAAATTTTTTTCTTTAAAAACGAGATTCATTTTAGGGGAGGGAGGGAGTATAGTTCTGGAGATTTGATCATGTTTATTTCTTAGTTGCCATGTAAATGGATAGTTAGAATAATTAAATAAAATGACAAAAAGAGAGAGCAGCAATGTTAAATTAAATTGAATGCCAGTATAGCGAGCCAGCATGAATATGAGAAGATTCTATTTTGAATAGTGAGAGAAATAAAGAGGAAAAGGTCGAGAGAGAGAATGAAATGGGATTGAAGAAAAAATCCAATCCGATCTAATGCATTTTTGACGTCCGCAATAAAATCCCAGCATACACTGCACGCACACCTCTCTCTCTTATTCGCTCATTTTCTCCCTCTAAAAAAAGTTTGCTCAACAAAACTGTATTCTTGATTATCGGGATACTTTGTTGACAGCTATCCACACTTGCAGACTTGAGCATATCTATCTTTCTTGATTTTTCTCAGAGACATTAATTCTAATTAATGATTGAAAATAGTTATCTGTAGTTAATAGTGCGGCACAAACTTGGATTGACAGAAAGTTTCATGCTTAGTAATGGGATTGACAGAAAGCAGTGTTGAAATCTCAGGTTAGTAAATTTCATGCTTCGGTGGATTTCATGCTTTATTTTTTTTGTTTGTTTACTAAAATTTTCAAATACTGGATTTTTTGTGTGTGAGTGTTATGTGCGATTGGGATCCTTTGTTGGTAGATTCAGCGTCAATTCTCAAATTTTTCTTGTTATCTTGTGTGTTTAATATTGCTTTGCTATTGTTTATCCTTCTTTAAATTTAGTTTATATTCTTATATTTAAGAAAAATGAGACAAGCTTTTTGCATCTATGTGGTTTCTGAGGAACATTTTATCCATAATTTACAATCTTTTTGTTTTGTCTTTTTCTTTTCAAATTCCCTTTTATTATAGATTGCTCTTTGCCGATGAGATGAGAAACCTGATCTCAATTGACAGTTTTTGTGCAGGGATTGAAAGGTCAAGGTCTGAAAGATTATGACTTGAGTAGAAAGTCTAAAAATTAGGAATTTTTGCAATATATATATATATATATATATATATATATATTGGTTTTATAGATTTTGATTTTCCACTTCAATTTTGCGTAACCCACCAGCATACCCTCATGCATGAGGCTTATCCCTTTCGTTTTATGTTCACGGCAGATGTTACACTCTCACATTAGTTGATTCAGTGTGTAAATATTTAGCGGACTGTACACTTCTTTTTCTTTCTTTCTGAATTTGTAGCTAGTATCACACCATCTCGCGGTGAAGAATAAGAATAATGCTATTTCTGGTGAAGGGGGTGGCATGCCTCCACAGAATGCATTTCCATCTATGGTGTCCCCTGGTAATCAGATTAATAACAGTAACATGATTGGGAATGTTCCAAATGTATCATCTTTGCTCCATCAGTCATTTGTAAATGGGGGCCCGAGTTCTGGTCCAGGGAGCACCCAGCAAAGGCTCATTGATGGTGGGGCCGAGTCTGATCCACTTTCTAGTGTTGGAGGAAAAGGCATAGGATTTAGTAATCCTTCGTCTTCTTACATGTCTACCTCTGTGATATCGAACCCCAATTTATCCGGTCAAGTCCAGGGGCAGCAGCCGTTGTCAAATACCCCGAGCAGCCAAGTGTTGACAGGTCAGCATCTTGATCCTCAGAATTTCCGACATAATCAACAACAGTTTTCTGTTCCCAGCAATCCCCAGCGGCAGCCACATCAGAAGCCACCTCAGCAATATCAAGCAATGCGAGGTGGATTAGGAGGTGTGGGGTCCGTTAAGGTAGAGCCGCAAGTGACTAATGAGCAAGCTCCACAGCAGCTGCAAGTTTTGCGTAATCTTGGTTCTGTGAAATTGGAAGCTCAGCAACTACAGGGTATGAGAAGCGCGGGTCCTGTCAAGATGGAACCCCAGAATTCCGACCCGTCTTTGTCTTTGCATCAACAACAGCAGCTTCTTCTTTCAAGACAGTCTCCCCATGCAGCTGGAGCTACTCAGATTTTTCATCAACAGAGGCTCATGCAGATGCAACAACACCAACAAAGGTCCCCATTGCAACAACAGTTTCAACCCCAGAATTTGCCTAATAGGTCTCCTGTAAAACCTGTTTATGAGCCCGGAATGTGTGCCCGAAGGCTAACTCATTACTTGTACCGGCAGCGAAATAGACCTGAGGCAAGACAACGTTACTGAATTTTTTTTCATTTTACTTTTTTGTTAAGGAAAGGGTTATCTTTGATACTGTTTGTGGGATTCTAATGGTATGTGTACATCTACATGTAGGACAACAACATTGAGTTCTGGAGGAAATTTGTAGCTGAATATTTTGTGCCTAATGCCAAGAAGAAATGGTGTGTCTCGATGTATGGAAGTGGTCGTCAAACTACTGGAGTTTTCCCACAGGTCTGTTGGATTACAGACTCAATAATGGATGGACTTCTGCCAGGACTGTCCTGGCCCAGTTTATGCCATTATTGGTACTCAATAATTATTATCGGTTTTACATTTGGTATAATATTGTGGTTAATCAAAGGGTTAAGCTCGTGGGCAACAAATCTCCTCTGTTTGCGTTATGTCCAGTTGGCTGAACCATAGAGGCAAATGTCATCTATTGTGTAATTAAATTGATTCATTTACTTATATGTGAATGCATTCAATGCTTGGTACTTACATGTTATTTATGATTATTAAATGTTCTCAGATTGTCTATAATTATAGATATTGCTTTAGCAAATCTAGTCTCATAATCAACTCAAATTCTTGAAAGAGATGTATTTACTATTATATTCTGAGTCCTTTGGATTCATTTTTCACTTATTTAGTCCTACAATAGTGATCAATGTGACATTGGCTATGTTTGCAGGATGTTTGGCATTGTGAAATTTGCAATCGCAAGCCTGGTCGTGGATTTGGTGTGTTTTCTTTGGTTCTTTTTTTTAATGGTTATCATAGTTTCACATGATCCTGCTGTGGTGCGCTTTGTTAACAGAAATGGATCCCCGATCCCCTACATTTTGATATTGGTGCATTTCCTGTGAATTACGGAGAGGAACAAATCATGTTACAAAGTGTGCAGGGTTCACTTTCCTTGTTTAATCCACATGCTTTTGTGTATCTTTCCTATCCGAAATTTACAGGAGAGAAATGTAGAGGATCCAAATCCCGTCGTTATCACTCTTCTGATTTGTTAGTCACCTATTTAAACAAATGTAGATCCTTACTCAGAATCATGCAAAACTGTGTACCATGACTGATAAATTAATTTTTTTATTCATCTAACATTATTTTGTATGATCTGTCAGAGGCAACTGCGGAGGTTTTACCCAGACTCTTCAAAGTTAGATATGAAAGTGGTACGTTAGAAGAACTACTCTATGTTGACATGCCTCAGGAGTCCCAGAATTCCTCCGGGCAAATAGTTCTGGACTATCAAAAAGCAACACAGGAGAGTGTCTTTGAGCAACTTCGTATTGTCCGTGATGGTCATCTTCGAATTGTGTTCTCTCCTGACCTTAAGGTTGCTTGATAAACTGTGTACTACTTTTTGTCTTATTCTTGTTGCTTCTATTTGTTTACTCTCTGTTCGTGCACTTAAATGTCAGATATGCTCGTGGGTATTTTGTGCTCGACGTCATGAAGAGTTTATTCCTAGGAGATTGCTGATACCCCAGGTTACAATTTTTAGAGTTGATTGAACAAGTTTTTTCCCTTTATGTATAAAATCTTCAATTTCTTCTGTTTTTAGTATTAGTTTTGTCAAGGCAGGTAGTCTACATTTATCTTTTTATTGGGGAAAACAGGGTCTCTGTTGTCTACATTTGTATCAAATCTCGCTTGGTTGTTTTCGAAATGCAGGTTAGTCAACTTGGTGCTGCTGCCCAAAAATGCCAGGCTGCTATCCAGAATGCATCATCTAATGTATCTGCTGCTGAGCAACAAAATAATTGCAATATGTGAGTTTGAAGTCCTATAGTTATCTTTTGAGGGAATAGCCTGTTTCATATTGAAGGCATTTCGGCTGATTGGTTAGGTCAGTGTTATAGCTTGACTGTTATGATGATCTGCTTGTGACATGTTTCAAAAGAAAAAGAAAAAAGAAAATGATTCTAGTGAATCTTCTTAATTACTTTTTAGTTTCTACTGGAGATCTTCGGAACTATTAGATCTTCTCCTTTTATTATAGGCTTGCTCTGTTTGATATCCCTAAGTTCCTCTTTCAATTGTTTGAGCATGAAAGTATAGCATATATCTAGATCAATTGCAGATATCTTCTGAAATTTACCAAATGTTAGCATCTTTACTTTTTCCGAACTGCCTGTCTGGACAGCGACAGCAAAAAAATTGCTAATGGAGGTTTACTTGTCTTATTCTCTTTGCTTTTTCAGGTGTTCTTCTGCAGCAAGTCAATTGGTCAAAACATTGGAAGTTCCTTTAGTAAATGATTTGGGATATACCAAGAGATATGTGCGATGTCTCCAGGTATTTTGGGTTTTTCTTTCATGTGTAAGTTCCTGCTACAGAAATTGAAAATCATGATTGAACTTTGTTTCGTAATCCCTTGTTCTGTTTTCAAGAGATGGTGAATTCTTGCTAGGACGGTCAGTCCATATATTTTCCATCTGTGTTAGTTGTTTGTTTAGTTGGCCCATGTCTTGGTCAGTTACTGTGAACACCAATTGGCTCTGACTTTTGATATCAGTGCTCGTTTTCTTCTTTGTTGACCATCAGGAAGGGAAGTAGCCGGCAACCAAAAATATAAGTCTGTTATAGTAGTTCATTTTTTGCATTATGTGTTCTTTTCCTAATTTTGAAATTGTACTTGAATTTCTAGCCTAAAATTGGAGTTGGTAGTTTGAGACTCCATTCTAACTAATAGAATTTAGTTGTTAGTCAATTAAATAGAAGACTATTCATGTGATTGGGCGACCTTTCTATCACCTATTTTCTCCTTGTACATGAATTTGCTCAATCCATCTTTTTTGCATTATGTGTTCTTTTCCTAATTTTGAAATTGTACTTCAATTTCTTGCTTACTAGTTTTCTTTTATTACTTAAAAAATGCAGATAGCAGAAGTGGTGAATAGTATGAAAGATCTTATGTATCACAGTCGTGAAAATGGAACAGGTCCTATGGGTAAGATTCAGTGTTCTCACCCTTAATACTCCACAATATTTTCGTAACGAGTGGCGAATAATTTGATTGTTTTCTTTTATTTATTTTCCCCCAGAGAGCTTGCTCAATTTTCATAAAAAAAAACAAACTTCAGTTGGATCGCATGGTCAAGGTCAACCTCAACAAACGGATGGTCAGCAGCAGCAAACAACGGGTCATGACACGAACAACAATCCCGTTCAAAGTGCAGCTATGCAACTTGCCTCTGGTAATGGAAACCCAAGTGGTAGTAACTCGATGCCTGCAACTTCATCTAATGATCCTATTGTTGGGCTGCTTCATCAGAATTCAATCAAACAACCAAACTCGATTTCTAGTGCAAATGGCTCGTATAGAGGCACCATGCCCCAGATTCAACCTACTTCGCCCCTGTTTTTGTCGCCCAGGCCATCTTCCTCTAGTAATCCTCAACCAACTCCACACGCTAGTTTATCCGGAGCTCAAGTGCATTCACCGAATATTTCAGTGCAACAACCTTCCTTATCTGGTAATGCAGATATGAGTGATTCACAAACCTCTGTTAAGAAAATTATACACGACATGATGATGTCACCTCAACACGGTGGGTCCGGTATGACGAGTATGGGGGCAGTTGGTAGTGACGTCAAAAATGTTAATGGAACCATGAACAACAATAGTATGGTGGGACACCAAGTGGCCAATGGCAACACGGTCATTGGTGGTTCGGGCTTCAGGAACATGAACAATGGGGGCCATTCTGTGAACGGGCTTAGAGCAGCAGGTGAGAATGACCCAATGGGCCAGCAACTGCAAGATTTGGGCAACCAACTGCTTAGTGACCTTGGGACAATCGATGATTTCAACGACCTTCAATTCGATTGGAAGTCATCTCCATGAGTGATGTGGCTAACTGAGCTTGTGTATCATCTCTCATCTGTCCCCACCTCGAAGGTGGCTTTTACGACTCCAGCGGGGCCCCTCGGCACCCTATCCCCAGCCTGCTTCTAGTTTCCCCCAACATGCAAGTGTATATAGTCTAGGTTGCTAGTTGGCCAAGTTTTCTTGTAGAGATTTCAAGAGTTGCTAGAATTGATTATAGGCTTTTTTAATTCCTAAATTCCTCTTTTTACTAGCTACAGGAAGTGCATCCTATAGGTTATTCGAGTGGTAGCGAAGCCATATCAACACAACTATAAAATGAGGTGCTTAGCTTAACATTGTCACTGTAAATTTCTCATCATATTTATGTTTGAGTATTCATTTAATGTTTCAAATTATTTGATGTTTCTAACATCTCTATATATATTAAAGTTAAATGGAGGGCCTTATTGTCATTTTAACTTTTCCTCCAAAAACTTTTACATTAATTTGGTAAGTTTTTATCAATTTTGTTAACTTTATAATTTTCTTTCAATTTTTTAAAATGCAAATAATCTTTATATTATTAATCTATTTTTTATGCATGATATATCAAATTATTCATCTTTTCACAATCTTCAATTTGACATTTATATCACATATATTATAATGTACGAGATATTTAATTTTAAAATAATAAATTATTTATTGATTAAATATATAGGTTATATTTAAGTGTTTATTGTAAAAATTAATAAAATAATTCCCCTTATAAAAAATATTGGTTGAGTATTTTCTCAAAGTTCAACAAATTTATTATATTTCACGTGAATTTTCAAATATATTCTTTACTTTAGTTACAAACAGAATAAAAAATATTGTTTAAGTAATTAAACTCATATTTCATTAAATCAAAGGCAAAAAATCAATAATTAATTTTATAAATAATTATTAAATCATTACATCTGCTAATATATATATGATAACAATGTTTGTTTTATTAGACGTGGACCTTTGAGCATATGTATGTTATATATCATAATTATTATTGAGTTTGTTGTTTTATTACTTATTCATATTTTTATATAATGTATATTGTGTTAATATTATTTTATATATAGTAACCTAAATTTTATGACATTTGTTATACTTTTCAATCTTTTTTTTTTTCGTGAATTAGTCTCAACTATATATTTTTAACACTTTGCAACCTAAAAAATATATTGTTGATTACCTTAAGTATGAGAAGTTACCAAGTGATCCAAAGCAAAAAGTTGATATTCGACGCCGTGCTCCTCACTTCATTTATTTTAAGGGCACACTTTATAGGTGTTCTTTTGATGGAGTTTTCTTGAGGTGTTTAGGCGATGATGAAGCCATTCGAGCCATGGAGGAAGCTCATTACAGCATCTGTGGCGCCCATCACAAAGCTACATTTTCGAATAAAGAGGATGGGTTACTATTGGTCAACAATGGTAAAAGACTGCATGGACTATGCTCAGAAATGTCAAGCATGCCAGTTCCACGCAAACCTCATTCACCAGCCGCCTGAACCTTTGCATCCTACTGTTGCTTCGTGGCCATTTGATGCTTGGGGCTTGGATGTAGTTGGGCCTTTGACAAAATCTTCTGCAGGTCACTTGTACATTTTGGCTGCAACGGATTACTTTTTCAAATGGGCGGAGGCAGTGCCTTTGAAGGAAGTGAAGAAAGAAAATGTAGCAGACTTCATCCGCATCAACATCATCTATCGATATGGAGTTCCTCGCTACATGATCACTGACAACGGAAAAGCCTTTAGCAATAACTTGATTAATAAACTTTGTGAGAAGTTTGATTTTAAACAAAGGAAGTCATCAATGTATAACGCGGCCGCCAATGGGCTCGCCGAAGCATTTAACAAGACACTATGCAATCTACTAAAGAAGGTCGTTGGGAAGTCAAAGCGAGATTGGCACGAGAGGATCGGAGAAGCGCTTTGGGCTTATCGAACAACTTACAGAATGCCAACTCAAGCTACCCCGTACTCTTTGGTGTATGGTGTGAAAGCAGTGATTCCTTTGGAGAAACAAATTCCTTCTCTTCGGGTAGCTATGCAAGAAGGGTTGACCGAGGAGGAGAATGCGCGCTTACGCCTTGATGAGTTAAAGGCCCTCGATAAGGTTGGAAGCGCAACAAAGACTTGAATGATACCAAGCTCGTCTTTCTAGAGCGTTCAACAAGAAAGTACGATCACGTTCCTTCCAAGTTGGTGATTTGGTGCTTGCTGTAAGAAGACCCATTGTTATTACACATCGGGTTGGAAATAAGTTCGTGTCGAGGTGGGATGGACCATATGCGGTGGAGGAAGTCTACACAAATGGCACCTACAAATTGATCTCTGAAGACGGCGTACGAGTTGGTCCCATAAATGGGAAGTTCTTGAATCGCTACTACGCTTGAGCCTGATGCAAACAAAACCCCAAAAAAAAAAGAAAAAAGAAACTCCTGGCCCGCATGAGTATAAACTGTGCACGGCGACCACCAAAGGTAAAGTATGTGGTTAAAATGCTAACTTACCCCACTTTGGCTAAAGTGGATAAAGAATAGTCACTCCTAGACTGCATGAGTATAAACTGTGTACGGCACCCCCCCCCCCCCCCCCCCCAAAAAAAATCAAACACAAAAGTGGCAAATTGAACTACGTTTTGACTTGATCCTCCTCAAAAGAGGTACGTAGGCAGCTTAGATATTTTCTAAGTTCAGTCATAAATTGTGTTTCCTCTTTTCTAAGTTGGTTAACTCAAGCTCAAGTAAGGTGAATGGTTTGAAGTGCAAAGCCAATAAGAGCAAAGAAACTAAAAGAGATTGCAAACAGAAAAGCAAAATCAACCTTCTTATTATCATAAAGTCTTGGATACTCATTACATCAAAAAAAAAAAAGAAAAGGAATAAAGAAAGCTCAAACAAACTAAGGAAATGGGCTAAGATTCTTCATTTCTTCTCCTGTTGCCTCCAAGTCGAGCTTCGATGCCTTTAAATCTTTAACAACCTCGTCATCTAAAGGAGGAGTGTTGTTGATCGCAAGAATCTCTTCTTGAATATCATGGACTTCGGCTCTAGTACCTGAGAGGGACTGCTTTTGCTCATGGAGGGCCTCCGACAAGCTTTTCTGCCTTTCCTTGAGATGATCGAGCTCTTTTTCAACTTTCTCCAACTCGGATTTGGTGGATTTGATATCATCAGCTTCCTTGAGTTCCTTCGTCTTGGCATCATTAAGACAATCTTTGGCTTCGGAGAGTTGCCGCTCGAGAAGTACCTTCGTCACCTTCTAAAAAGACTTTGATCGAATCTTGTCGTAAGTGGCGGCCTTGTCAAACAACCCTCTCAACAGTTTCTCTATGCCAGAGAAATCAAATTTCTTGAAGCACTTCATCTCATTAAGCACATAGGAAACTCCTTCCTTCATAGAAGACATTGAATCAACAGGAGTCAATAAAACCTTCTCGCAAAGATCATCCCACATCACTTGAAGGTATTTCCTCTGACGGTCGCGGACGAATTTGTCACCTTCAAGTGTTGATATTGCAATAGGCCTTGCTTGTGTTGCCTTTTGAGAAGGAGTTCTAGTCGATAACTTGGCCATTGAAGACCCTTGGCTTTCCACACTGTCAGGGCCGAAGACATCTTTAATCGCCTGGCAAATAGTAAGTTGGCATTAGAGACTTAATAAAGAGAATGTTACAACAAAAAATGAAAGAAATAAGAGATAGGGAACCTCAGCGGTAAGATCCTTAGCATCTTGTTGATTACTCGTACATCCTTCAGCGGGCTTCAAAATATGAAGGTCCTTCTTTGGTCTCTTCCAATGACGGTCGGCATTCTTGCTATCACTTTCGTCTAAGGAGTTGGGATTGCTCTTTCTTTTACTCACATCAACAAGCTCGACCGAATGTGTATCATCTTTCTCGGGAAGGATGACAACAGTAGGCGTGGCATCTCGATCATTCTCGGCACTGGGGGCATCTACATGAATGTGCTCTTTACCCTTCGAAGGTACTTCACTTGGCTTTGACTCGATAAGCTACTTGATGTTATCTTCAAGAAAACTCCCATGAAGCTGGTTCCCCCATTTCTTGTAATCAGAAGTATAGAAAATCTTGGTCCTTTGAGTTGTGCATGGTAGATATACCTTAGACAACGATCTGTTGAGGACATAAAGTCATCAATAATAAACTGACGACTAAAACGATGAGGACTATAAGGCTCAATAAGGAATCGATCGCCTTGCCACCACGTAAGGTAATTGGAGCGAATAGCTATGAAGTATCTCCACTCACGCTCCCTTGATCGGTTGTCATCAACATACAAGAAATCTTCACTTTTGATTAGCATGTTGCATGTCCATAAAGCCAAATCTCCTTTAAAGATCCTTTTGCGTGCCTCGTCGGGGTCAAAATGCCTTGCACCACCTTCACCGGAATAAGTAACCATTGCGGACCTTCGCACTCCGGGACCAATTGAAAAGTGAGTCTTGAAGTATTGCGCCAACCAAGCATAAACAAAATGAACGGGGAAAGTTGATCGGCTTCTCGAGGGTCTCGCGAGATTCGAAATCTTGTTCAGGCCTCGATAGATGCTTGTCAGAACAGGGACTACAAGACCTATTGTGTTTCCCACTGCCATCATGCTCGCCATCTTGAAAGTGCTTGGTCCTATCAAGCTAATATTGTCACCTGGAAAGAAAAACTTGCAAAGCTAACAGACGAGGTAGGCGGCCAAATATGTCTCTTCCCGCTGCTTTCGTTCAATGTTGAGCTTCTTGAACAAAGACTCCTCCATCGAAGTCCACTGCTCGGATTATCCTAAGTCGTCGTGTGGATTGTGGGTTAGCTTGGGACGCGTCGATCTCTTCTTCTCTGAAATTTTGCACGAGGGAGGTTCCCTATGCTTCGTAGCTTTCTTGAACCAAAACTTCACCGACTTCTCGATCGACACTTGGCTTCCATTTGTATCTCTACAAAGAAGATGGTATGCGTGAAATAGGTATTTGCAGTTATGAGGAAGGCAGAGGTTTCCAGCTCTATCAGTCCCAATAAGCTCCGCCAATGTTGGCACGACCTCGTCATAAGGAAATCCGGTCATCAAAAGGCCTGATAATGTATGCAAGTCCCATAGAGAAATTGATAATTCCCCGAATGATGTAAGCAGCGTGTTGGTCGATGGACACCAAGCCTCACAAAAAGCCTTCATGATTTATGTGTTACAATCATACGTGAAGAGAGATGCATACACAGGGTTATAAATTTCCGCATCGTTGAGCAGGCACTTGCATCTACTAAGGACATCTTCAGTCCACTCCCAATATCCCTTGGTGTAGCAAATTTCTCCGAAAAATTCTATGGCATCTCCCCATTTTGACTTGCCATCAATAATCTGTCGTCCCAAGGTTGGCAACGGATCCACTTCCTTCGTAGAATAATGATGAGTTGCTTGTAGACTCCACGCCTTTGATTTGCCAAACGTGATGCTTTGGGACCATTCACCGATGTAGAGAGAGTTGGTCAGTTTTTGGCCATGGCTTCAAGTGACTGCCAGTAATGGGTTCGTCTACCACCAAGCGAGTTCCTCCCTCCAAAGGATGATGCTTCTCGTCAAGAATCACTAAGTATTGAATGCCGGAAGAGGATGTGATATCCTTGAAATAAACCATTATGATTACTAATAAGAAAAGAGAAACAAAATATTTCGTGAGAGATTGAAACACACCACAAGATGCCCAAAAGAAAAAAAAGGTGATCTTATCCATGTTAAATTGCTACCTAGCCAGGTTTTGATCATATTGGATTGTACAAAAATGTATAGTCTAAACCGAACGTCCTAATGTCCTCAAGTATAGTAGTTAAATATAAAAAAAAAAAAAAAAAAAAAAAAAGATGAAAAAAAAAAAAAAACTTCAAGACTTATGGGACCACAAAATTGCTTAGGTCTTTCAGACCCATATTCAATTTAGCCGAGTCCCTTCCTCTTCTGATACAGACTATGTATATATATACATGAGTATTGGGACCGAAAATGGAGCAATAAACATCATGACAAGTTTAAAAGGAAATAAAGCCAGCCATTTCTGCAAGCAGGAGATACCAGTTTGTGGACAAGGAATAAGAAAAATGCAAGTTTTCTGGAAGACCGAAGTGTGTGCTTCAGTAACGGCTAACGAACTGCTACTGTTCTGTATCCAGTAGATTTTCAGACTCCCGAAACTGAAAAAAATCAACAAGACAAAGTGAAACGATAGGATTCACCATTGGTTCAAAAGGGAGACGAAAGCAATTCGTCAAACACCTTGCAAGCAAGATTCGAAGGGCCAGTATTGTATATTGAAGACTGCAATAACTTACCTCAAACACCAAGAATGGTACACTCACAGAAACAAGGGACAGGAAAAGGTTCAAAACGGTGAAGAACTTGTCAACAATACACCCCTTTAAATAATTGCAGCCTACTGAAGATGATGGAAAGGTACCTGGTGGAATAGGAAAATATTTATTATGTTTTCTTTCTTAAGTTTCTTAAAGAGAAGGCAAATTTGAAGATCATGTCCTTGTATATAACCAATGCGCGTATAAGGCTGGAGATGGAAGAAATTCATTTTCCTAAATTCTGATCAAGCTTCCTTATGAGCTGAGAAGTCAATTAATGGCGGAGCACTGTTCCTGTTAAAAAGCTTCAATATTCTTGGCAAGAGCTTAAGGGCTAAATTTATTCGTTCTCTCTTTAATGAAATAGTGGGGCCCATGATTTTGGGAGTTGCTTTTGGAGGACGAATTATTTGTTGAAAGGAGTGGAAAGTTGCTCCCATGTTAATTAGACCTTTCTGCAAGCTGGGCCCACAATGCACAAGTTATGAAATTGTTTGAAGGTAATGGCAGTTGTCCAAATCTAATTCTGATATATGGGAATTGAGACCTTAATTAGGTTGATAGTGACTCATGAAAATTAAGCCCATTAAAAAAGGCTTGGGCTACTAAATTCGTAGATCAGCCTTTAAAATCTGGCTGCAAATGTCTAAGTGCGAAACAAATATTTCACGACCCATTCACTTCAAGACTCGGTGTCCGTGAATATATCGCGAGGGGGCATTTGTGGATAAATAAATTTTGTGTCCAATCAAATGAGGACACTTGGAAATTAATTAAATATCAATAAAAAATATACTGTCCATATCTTGGGAATTTAATTAAATTAATTCCTAAGTTATAGTATTATTGATCAAGAGGTAGCGTTCAATCCAGAATCAAGTCATTCGGCCTTCGGACAATGTTATTGAAGAACAACTTAAGCGGCGGAGGAGATCAAGAAGAAGATTTCACTCCAAATCATCAAATTCAAAGAAAACATTCGAAGAAAAGAATCAGAGGATTGAAGAATAAAGATTGTTACCTATAAAGTTATTCATTTCAATCCAATTAGAATTAATTTGTACAATTTTTTGTGTTTGTTAATTCAATACACAAAATTTGTTGTTACACCTCTATTTATAAGTTTGGGACCATGTCGTGTTAAATTAGGGTTGATTAGGAGAAATCGCGTGTAATCTTAAGTTGACCGACCTACTGAACGCGGCCATTGCATCCAACGCGGCCGTGTTCACAGTCCAGGGATTCTAGGCCAAACTAGGCCACTTTTCACGCGGCTGTTCCGGTTCAGGATCGGTTTTACTCTTTCGGGCCGTTTCTTGGCCCTTTTCGTTCATTTTTGCTCGTTCTTTACTCATTTCTTTTCCAGACTTCGTCCAAATGCCTTTTTGGCATATATTTACCTATTTTACTCCATAACACTCACAAACATGTTAAAATGCTCATTACAACCTAAAATGCATGCATACACAACGTGTGTGCTAGAATTTCTTCTTAAGAACTGACAGAATATTCTAAGGTATTAAATTCCCTGTATTATCAAATACTCTTATAATTCAGTGTGATATCTCTAATTTTAGTGAGTCTCATGTGCACAAGTTCATTTAGAATAGAATAGAAGAGATAAGGTAATTCTGCATCTCCTGATTGTAGTAAAGTATTTGATTTGTTTTACATGTGTCTTTAATGATGATTGTCCTGATATTCTTATAGTGAGCTAATCCATGGCAGTTGTAGCCAACAATGAGGATGCAAATGTTTCCTCAATTGGCTATGCGCGCTAAAAATATACCAAACCAACTAAATTCTTCATTCATAGAGATAGAGTATATATATACACGCAAGTCTTGAGGCTTTTTTTAACTGCTCTTAAGTTAAGCAGTTTTAACAGACTAACAACTTCTTCTAACTATGGTTAACCTATTGACTTAGGTGCTTAGTTAACCATCTATTTGTTATACTCTAATACACCCCTGTCAAGCTAAGCTAGTTGTTTACAGACTCAATAAGAATTTCTTATATATGATAACAAACACTCTAATACAGTCTAAACCACTTGAGATATTAGTGCAGTGAACAATTTTATAAGTTTAGCTAATTCCGTGTACACTGGTTCAAACCAGAAAATTTGTGACTTCATGACTGAAATGGTTGACAGCTTCTCAGTAATAGTTGAGAGAGTGAGGCCAGGTGGATCATTCATAGCAAGTTTAGAGCACAGGATTCCATATCTGTGATTGGAGAGTGGCTTGGTGAATACATCAGCAATTTGATCTTCTGAAGCTAGATGCCTTATTTTCAACAGTTGTTGCTGCACTTTCTCTCTGACAAAATGGACATCCACTTCAATATGTTTAGTTTTATTGTGAAAAGCAGGATTAGAAGCTAAGGATATAGCTCCCATATTATCACACCAAACAATTGATGGTGTGTTAATATTGAGGCCAACTCCTGAAATACAGATTTTAACCATATCAGATCAGTGGCTGCTGTTGCTAGAGCTCTGTACTCTGACTCAGTATTGCTTCTAGCAACAACAGACTGTTCCTAGAGCTCCAAGTCAGCAAATTAGGACCAAGAAATATACGAAAACCTCCTGTAGACTTCCTATCATCTACTGAGCTTGCCCAATCAGCATCTGTAAAACATTGTAATGCTAAACTAGGAACAGATTTAAAAGTCAGCCCTTTTGCAATAGTACCTTTTAGATACCTGAGTACCCTCTTACAAGCACTCCAATGATTCACTGTGGGTGCTTGTAAAAATTGAGACAATTTGTTAACTATATATGATAAATCAGGTCTTGTCATTGTCAAGTATTGTAACGAACCTATTACACTTCTATATAATGGTGGAGAATCAAACAACTCACCATCTTGCAAGTGAAGTTTCTGATTTGAGCAGTAAGGGGTGGGGCTTGGCTTACAATTAAGCATATTCGTCTCCTTTAACAAGTCAATGGCATATTTATGTTGATTCAAAAACAAACAGTCTTTGGTTCAATGAACCTCAAAACCTAGGAAATATTGAACCTCACCTGGTGATTTTAACCCAAATTTCTTGTCAAGAGCATCTATTACTTGCTTAATATGTTGATGATCATCTCCTGTTATAAGAATGTCATCAACATAAACAAGTTACAAAGTTAGTTTAAAACCTGTCTTTTGATAGAACAAAGAGTTGTCAGAAACTGAGATTTGAAAACCAAGAGAGATAAGAAAAGCCTTCAATGTATCAGCCCAAGCTCTAAGGGCCTGCTTGAGACCATACAAAGATTTTATGAGCTTACACACATGACTTGGTTTATGAGAATCAATAAATCCTTCAGGTTGACACATATACACTGTTTCTTGTAAAGTTCCATGCAAAAACGCATTATTAATATCAATTTGCTTTATAGACCAATTTTTTGTAATGGCAAGTGACAAAACAGTCCTTATAGTGATAGGTTTCACAACCGGAGTGTAAGTCTCAAAGTAGTCAATGCCAGGGCTTTGTTGAAATCCTTTTGCAACAAGTCTGGCCTTGTACCTCTCAATTGAGCCATCAGCATTTTGTTTAACCATAAAAAATCCACTTATTTTGAACTATTTTTATCGCATAAATCCTTGGAACCAAAAACCATGTTTGGTTTCATTGTAGGGCTTGAAATTCAGCTTCCATGGCTGACTTCCAATTAACATTTTGTAATGCTTGCTCTACTGAAAGTGGTTTCAAAGGATTAACTTGTAACAAATAAGCTTTAGGTTTAAAAATACCATGTTTTGACCTTGTTACCATGGAGTGCGTGTTCTATGGTGCTGGTGGAATATCAGACTGATCTGAAGTAAAACTTCCTGAACTTTGTGTGACCTGTTGAGAGCCAGAGGTACTAGACAAATCATTAGCATTAGTAGTAGCTGGTGGAGCAGCATAATTAACCACCTGTTGTTCAGCGTGTGATGCACTCAATTGTACATTAGAGAGATTTGCATACTGATGAGAAACATTACCTTCTAATGGAAAATTTAGCTGCTGCCCATCATTAGACTGTGAGGTAGAATCAAAACCTGAAAAACTTGCTTGAGGAGGAACAACAGGTAAAAGCAGGATAGGTAGAAACAACTTTTGATTATGAGAAGCCATTTTAATTTCTTTTCCAGAGAACATTTCCTCATATGGAAACTCACTTTCATTAAAAGTGATTGTTCTACAAATGTATATCCAACCTGATGAGTCCAAGCATCTATAACCTTTATGGAAAATGCTATATCCCAAAAAGCACTTGGAAGATCTAAACATTAACTTATGCTTATTGTATGGTTTCAAATATGGATAACAACTACAACCAAACACCTTAAAGAAGCTATATCAGGTTTCTGATTATATAATTTGTGAAAAGATGATACATTTTGAAGTACTGGTGTGGAAAGCCTGTTGATCAAGAAAATAGCAGTTGCAAAGGCATCCCACCAAAATTTCATTGGTAAATGAGCATGTGCTAACAAGGCTAAACCAGTTTCTACAACATGACGATGTTTCCTTTCCACCTTACCATTTTGAGGATGTGTATATGGACAAGGATGTCTAATTGTACCCCTAAAGAATGTAGCAAAGAAAAAAAGGCTTAAATTCACCCCCAAAATTAGCTTGAAACGCTCGTATTTTAGCATTAAATTGTCTTTCAACAATCAAAACAAACTGCTTAAAAACATTTAATACTTGACTCTTTGTTTGTAATGGGAAAATCCAGGTGTACCTAGTATAATCATCTACAAAAGTCACATAATACTTGAAACCTTCTACTGATGTTGTAGCTGCAGGACCCCATACATCAGAAAATATAAGCTGAAAAGGAGCAAAAGTTTTAGTTTCTTCAGTAGGATATGAAATGCTATGGATCTTACCCATTTGACAAGAATCACAAAAATATGGATGTTGAACAGATGCACTTTTATTAAGAGATTTCAAAGTGTGAATCAATACAGAAGAGCAAGGATGCCCAAGTCTGTGATGCCACAAACTTGAGTCACCACGTTCAGTTACAACAGAAACATTACAGCTTGTGGAATTAACACTAGTACAACCTGAAACATTAGTAGAAACAGAAGGAATACAACTTGAAACATCAGCAGAAACAACTGTTTTAACAGAAGAAATACATCCTGATCTAAGTTCATCATTACTCCTAGATGCAGTATTAATAGTCACAACATCAGCACACTTTTGTTTGTCAACAACTATCTTTGATTTTCCAGAACCAAGATGAATCAAATCTAGCTGGTACAACCCATCCCTAAGCAAAGCTCTCAATAGAATCTTGTGAGTCACCTTGTCCTTTACAAAACAAAAATTAGGATGAAATTCTACATAAAAATTATTGTCAGTAGTAAACTTCGGGATACTAAGCAAATTCTTGGTGATATCCGGGACACACAAAATATTTTGCAAAAACAAATTCCTACTATCAGTTGAACTAGGAATACATGCAGTACCAACATGAGAAATAGCAACTTTAGAGCCATTACCAATAGCAAGGGTGTCAGTACCCCTGTAATTCGTCTGCTGCACATTCAAGTTCTGAGGGTCTGCCGTCACGTGATTTGTTGCTCCGCTATCCACGTACCAACTCACATCACCAAGTTGTCCTCCATTATTCCCATTTTCTGCCAGATGTGCAGAAGACTCATAGGTACTCACATCTTGACTCTGAACACCTTGTCATGCCTTCACCTGAGTGGCAACGTGAGCCTGTGTTGAGCCAAGATTGACGCCGAGAAAACCTTGACCAAAACTCTTAAAGCATTTGGAGGCAATATGGTTGGGTTTACCACAGATTTGACAAACCACCCTACTCTTGTTATTATAGCCCCGGCCTCTGCCTTGATTGCCACTTTTATTACCAGACCAATTATTTTGGAAACCACCCCTCTTAGCATAAATCGTAGCCACATTTGTAATAGGAAAACCCAAATTTGTAGAAGCATTGAACTGCCTCAACCTCATTTCATGGGTTTGGAGTGCATATTGCACCTCTTGGAGACTTAACGCTTCTGTTGTTAAAGACAAATTCACAATTATTGACTCAAATTCAGAGCCCAGACCAGAAAGAACATATGTAACAATCTCATCATCAGAAATGGTTTGACCAGACGCATGCAAACCATCAGCAAATCCCCTCATCTTAAGAATGTGCTCCTCAACACCCATTTCCCCTTTTTCAATGTCTGCAATAACGTCCTAAGATGCATCGCACGAGCTTTTGACTGACTTTGAAAAAGCGACTCAAGAATGGACCATAGCTCGGAGGATTTGGCACAACGATGAACATAACCCATCATTGGCTCAGAAATTGATTGAAGAAGCCAACTGAGAAGCAATTGGTCACGCCGAATCCAAATTAATTTCATACTCCGGATTTGGGGATCGGCGAACTTCAGTAGACCCTGACACAACAGGGGACTCAAGAAATTGAGACGGAACAGAAATCGTTCCTTTAAGAAAACCTTCGAACCCATGCGCTCGAACAGTACTCTGAATCTGTACTTTCCAATAGGAATAGTTTGAACGATCCAGCTTCAACGTAATAGTTGGGAGAGTTGGCAACACAGCGGAAGACACCATCAGATTGAGGCAAGAAAATTCCAAGATCGAATTTAATTGATTGAAGATTTGAAGAAAAAACTCAAGACTTGCTCAAGAATAGGGAAGAATCGAGAGATTGTAGGAGAAAGAAAAATTGAAATCTCAGAGTAGAATCCGCGGGGAATTTCGACTCTACTGATACCATGCTAAAAATATACCAAACCAACTAAATTCTTCATTCATAGAGATAGAGTATATATACACGCAAGTCTTGAGGCTTTTTGTAACTGCTCTTAAGTTAAGCAGTTTTAACAGACAAACAACTTCTTCTAACTATGGTTAACCTATTAACTTAGGTGCTTAGTTAACCATCTATTTGTTATACTCTAATAATACGTACATGTGCATTACTAACTTTTTTTGTTGGTAATTTGCATTTGAAATTGAGAAAAGTTACAAAACGGAACCGGAGTTGTAGCAGCAAGGTTTCTTCCTCAATTCTCACTTTTATCATTCATTTTAGGAAACAAACGAATTTTATCTAATAATTTTTTAATGATTAGATATAGAAACTTGGGTTTAATAAATTTAGGGATAATTACATATAACCACACAACCTTTGGCCCTTTTTTCAGTTAACTATAAAAAGTATTTTTTGTTACAGATTTCCATATAAACTTTGCGGGTTTTATAAGTAACCATATGAACTTTTTTTCCGGCAGCATCTCCGGCCAAGTATGCACGTGGCGTGCACGGGGTCAGCTAAAATAGGAGTATTTACGTCATTTTGCACACTTCAACAACTCTATTTTCCCAACCACCTCTATACAATCATTCCCTACCCCAATTTAAGACACCAAAATAGCAAAAGCCATCAAAGAAGGAAGAAGAAGCTAGTTTTTCAATTCAAACGAGTTGAACAGAGAAAGTGGAAGGTATGGAGGTCGGGCTTTGTTTCTCCGGTAGACTGATTCGAAGGAGAAATACTACAGATTCGTCGAGCTAACATTTACTGTGCTATACTGTTAACTAAAACGGATGGAATTTTGACACTGCTGTTGTTGGTGGCAAGAATTCGTGTAGTGAGACTGCAGTCGAAGGGTTTGGCTTAATTATAGGGTAAAATAAACAATGTAGCTACTGGGAATTTTTCCACTTTTTATCTGTGTTGATCATATTTTTGCAGTGGGGAGGATGTATATGAAAGGTATATATATGTTTGTGTATTTATATATTTATTATTTTATGCCGTATTTAGATAGGGCATTGTAGATATATATATTTATACTGATTATTTGCATAATTATGTTATATATAAAGAAAAGTTATATTTTAATTTTATTTTATTTTACTTCCCCTGTTTCTGTTAATTTTTATGTTGTATGGCCCTAAAGGTAAAGCTTATTTCATCTAAAATAAAATTCTTACAATTGAAAAAGAAAGCAAATTTGATTCGAATATGATGTTTTTATGGTTACAAACTTGCCAACTTTTTCTTTGTTTAGATACAACAAAGAATTTGAATACGGTTCAATTTCACCCTGTTTCATCGTCGAGTTCAACGATGCTTACTATGCTCGATTGTGGTGGTCGAACCGGTCTACCGAATAAACAAAGCCCGACCTCCATGCCTTCCATTTTTTCTGTTCAACTCGTTTGAGTTGAAAAACTAGCTTCTTCTTCCTTTTCAATGGCTTCTGCTATTTTGGTGTCTTAAATTGGGGTAGGGAATGATTATATAGAGGTGATTGGGGAAATAGAGCTGTTGGAGTGTGCAAAATGACGTAAATACCCCTGTTTTAGCTGATCCTGTGCGCGCCACGTGCATACTTGGCCGGAGATGCTGCCAGAAAAAAAGTTCATATGGTTACTTATAAAACCCGCAAAGTTTATATGGGAATCTGTAACAAAAAAATATTTTTTGTAGTTAAGTGAAAAAAGGGCCAAAGGTTGTATGGTTATATGTAATTATCCCATAAACTTATTCTGTTTAAGTTACCTCTACCCACTTTGTTATTTTAAAAAAAAAAAAAAAAAAATTCTTACTCTGAGACTTACTGATAAGATAAACAAGTTCCTACGTGGGAGGGAAGTGGAGATGGCATTATGGGATTGTAATCCTTTAATAGGAATACTCATACCAAAAAGTTTTAGCCTTTCTTCCAGAGACTAATTACTCTATTACTTTCCATTGGCTAGGTAAGCTAATTATTGAGAGTAACTCTGGTCACTAGTCAAACAGATTCTGTTTTTTGCTCAAGTGAAAGCAAATATTTATACTGCATTTCAATTCCCTCTTACTTGTACTATTTCAGCTCGGATCCTCTAGTCCGCTAACCCTGTACCACTCCTGTCCCAAACATAAACGACGTCGTTTCAACTAAAAAATTACTCAGGCACCTGTGTAGACGGCTTCAACAATAAAGCCGAGCCGATAAAAAGATATTGAATGTTTTTGGCCCTTTTTATTTATTCCCTCTTCTCTCCTACGCCTTTCACTGCCCCTTCTTGTTTCCATCGATGACTATCCTCAAGCTTCCCTTCCGTTGCCAACAATACCTGCAAATTCGATCTCCTCAACCATGTGAGTAAGTAAGTATTCCATTCCAGAATTTCCAGTATGTATTCTTCATATAATATTCGAATCGTGGATTGAAAATCGTCTGAGTTTTAATTTCCCGATGAAATAATTAAATATTTCCCTTAGGAAAACATTATCCCTTTTATCTTCCACCTCCATTCAACTTCTATTCGTTTCTGTTTTAGCTCTTTATGAATATTTGAGATGTTATTTTTTAAAATTTTTTACTTCTGGGTTGCACACACATTGGTGTGTGTTTTTATGATTCCAATTTTGATTTCATGTATAGTTGTATTTTATGGATTAGAGGAGACAAGGAGAGGGAAAGGGGAAGAAATTAAAGCAGTGTGGAGTTGAGTGATTCTCCATTGATGGGTAGCTACATAGATGAATATTGTTGATGTGATGACGATAAAAGAAAAAGCAGTCATCTTTTTCATTTGTTTTCAACAGTTATGAAATATAGAATTGAATACACCAAACAAAACTGAGACCCAATTTTGGTTGTATTTTAATCAGCTAAGATTGGCTTTATTGACTTTGAATTATGGAGATGGGGAGTTGTCGAACGGCTCCTTCCTTCTAATTGCAGATAGATACAGTTTTATGTATATATTAGTGCACTACTGTTTGATGATGATATATTTTAAAATGAAGGGGAGATATGGTAAAAGTTGAGGGAATGGAATCTTCCCAGTTCATATTTAGGTTAGCCAACTCATCTTAGATTATTAATTATAATATACAATGTTTGAAACAATTTCCATAAATTATCTTTATATATCAATCATTTTTTATGCCATGCTGCAAAAATGATGAGAGTAATGGGTAAGATGTAATTATATACACTTGCACTGCTTGAAAGAGTATATATTTGGGAGCCTAAACTATTTGTTCTTTTGTTATCTTTCATATTATGAATGCAGATATATGGCATTGGGGGCCTATGGAAACTTGCATCTACTAGTTGAGGTAAATTGTTATTACCTCCTTTTTTTTCATTCTAACTTATTTGTTTTGTTTGCAAATAGTTATCATTCTAGTTTTTTTACCTTTTCTTTTACAATATTAACCTTATAGTTATGGAAAATGTTAACAATATATAGAAATGATTAAAAAAATTAAGGGGTTGAAGGAAATTAGTTGAGGGTTGATTTGTCAACTCCTTAAGTCCCTTAATTTTCATACAAAAAATTAGAATGACAACTAAAACAAATGGAGATAGTATTGAAGTTTATATATATGGGAAATTTGAAATGACAAATGTAATTAATATTATGCATATCTAATTGTTTGGCTTGAGTGGTTTTCGTTACTGCAAAGCCTCACTGTTGCCTCTATTTTCAGCATGCGGGCTTGAGTGGCCCGATGGAGATGACATAAATTTGAAAGTGGCTTGATTAGTGTTGTTGACAAGTAAATCAGTCGGTACGGTGTTGTCAACCTCATACTTACGATTACTCTTGTTAATGCTGAGGATGAATCGATGAAGTTCTAACTTACTGAAGCCGATATCGTCACTATTTGCGATCTTTTTGCTGAGGCAAATGCTGAGAACTCCGATGCTGGGTCAAATGATTATGTACATATTGGCATACAGCAGCGGAACGGTCGTAAGAGCCTAACCACTATTTAAGGCTTGAAGAAAGAGTTTCTACTTTTCTCTTTCAGGCTGGAATTGTGAAGAAGGAGCATATCAAGATTCATAGTTTTTGAGAAGCCGATTCATCATTTATATATTGACTAATGATATGTGAAGCTTATCATTAGTGAAGTGTATTGTATGTTTGGTATTTTTTGTATACCTATATTACTCTTAATTAATAGTATTGGATGAATTTCTACTAATGTCGACGGACTTGATTGATATCGATGTCGAGGCGTGATAGTGTCAAACTCTCTTTTTTAATAAACAAGGTTTTCTTTTAGCTCATTTGTACAACCATACGTTAGTCTATAGATGTTTCTTTCATTTATATGGTTGGTCTTTCCTATAAATATTATAGGGCCGAAGTTGTATAGCTGTGAGTTCAAGAAATGAATGAAAACAGAAAATAAGTACTTGATACAAATGTATTCAACAAGAAAACCAACCAACATTGATAAAACAAAGTAATCACAGTGTCGAATAGTACTAAATCTAAGTTTCATGGCTATGCCAAAACTAGCAATCACAAGACATATTTCTTTAAATTCCATACCGATCTTTGGAATCAACTCTTCATGTACATGCAAATGAGTCGTTTTTGGAGTTTCGTCGACCACTTGATTGTTGATAGGTTCATTAACAAGATTCGAGTTATACGTAACTTGTTCGTCATTGACATCTCCAAAATTCAATCGACGACTAGATGTAGATTCACCATCCATGATATATCAATCTATTAAAAGCTAGAGTTAAAAAATACAAAAACATTAAAAATTATGAATTAATATTGCTTTAGATAAAAATATAGCAGAATGCATATGAATAATTATCTCGTAATTTCTTCATCAAATTATAACAAAATTACCACAAACTAAAATGAAAAACTAATGATACATTCAATTGTCACTTAATTATTTAATAATATAAGTTGTCTACAACTAATTGTAAAGATGAGTGAATCAAACATAATTAAAGTAATAGACCTGCGCAACTCTTTATTGCCAACAATCATAACCATCATTTTTAATAAATAATTATAAAGGAAAAGTACCTTTAATATTTGCCGTCAGAATTTGTCTCCAAATTATGAAGTAGAAAAAGGTTGTGCAGTTGTTTTAATTGGGCGGCGGAGTGAAAAGCAGTGAAAGGCGTAGGAGAGAAGAGGGAATAAATAAAAAGGGCCAAAAATATTCAGTATCTTTTTATCGGCTCGGCTTTATTGATGAAGCCGTCTACACAGATGCTGGAGTAATTTTTTAGTTGAAACGACGTCGTTTAAGTTTGGGACAGGAGTGGTACAGGGTTAGCGGACTAGAGGATCCGCGCTGTGTACTATTTTTGTGATTCTTAACTCAGTAAGTATTGGACTTCTCGTTTGAAGAAAATTATCTCTCCACTCTATCTATGTAGGCTTGAAGAAAAAAATTATGACATGGAGACTGAGAACAAAATTCTTCGTCAGCAAACCTTGTTAACAACTTCGAAAGGAGGGTTGGAACCTCCATCGGATTCAGTTACCAAGGTTGATTACTTTTTAGGACTTTTAATTTCTCCTATATTCTTTCTTAATCACAATTTATTTCATTCTAACATGTGTGCAGGTATTAGAAAATGGGCACCATGGGAATGAAGCAACAAGAACCAATGTATTGTTCCTTTTCTGCACATTACCATTAAGGCCTTCCCCAATGGAAGGTATTTTGATGACTTGGAGAGGGGCAAAATACCCAAGAATGGGTATTTTGCCATTGGGGAAGGAATTTAGGGGTTGGGGTATTTTCATGGGGTAGCAAATTCACTACCTAGGTATTTTGGGTGAGGAGAGAGTGGGGGAGGGAGAGAGTGCAACAGACGCGGAAAAAAAGAAGGGCTGCCGAGCGCGTGGGCCGAACGCGCGCGTGGGCGGCGCGGCGTGGGCCCACCGCCTGCAGCTGCCCCCCAGCAGGCCATTTTTTATTTTCTTTCTTTGTTTTTTATGTTTTTTTTTTTTTATTTCTTCTTGCTTAAATATAGAACATTTCAGGGTAGATTAATAAATAATATTTTTCTTCTTGCCATTTTGTGTTTTTTTTTCTTTGCTTTTATTTTGTATTTTTATGTTTTATATGATTAAAAAATTAATACTCTCTCCGTCCCGGCTTAAGTTTCCTACTTTGACCGGGCACGGAGGTTAAGAAAAAGCAGATTTTGTGGAATCTTTGACTTTTTTAAAGGTGGAGATTGAGTGTGGAGATTTTGAGGGTGTGGATTGTGAGAGAAATTTGTCATTTATGGGTTGGAAAGTTAAGTTGGGACAAACCAAAAAAGAAAGTAGGAAAGTTAGAGCGGGACGGAGGTAGTAATATTTTTCTTGGGTTTTTTTTTTTTCAAAATATAATAAAATATAAAAAATTAAAAAATCAGAATATTTAATTATTTAATATTAATCCCAAAATTAAATAATTAATATAGTTGGTAGATTAATAAATAAAATAGGTAAAATGGAATATTGAGGTGGGTTCCCCAAAATACCTACTTTTTTGGTATATTGTTGGGGAGGAGTTCTGTTTTGGAGGTATAGGTATTTTTGCTTTTGAGGTGGCGTTGATGTGGCAGCAAAATACCTGCTTTTTGGGTATTATGATTGGGGAAGGCCTAAGTGAAATAGAGCATGGATTACCATTTGTTTCTTCTCTGTTTCTTCATCTTAAATATCATATTTAAATGGTGACATTATCATTAATTTCTACAGAATTCACTGCATATCCCGAGAAAAGGATATGAAACCCCTGACAACAAACCAAAGGAGACCACCAACTGACCGTCAACATGTCTTTATTTCTATAGATTGAGATCTCCTTCATTCAGTAATTGACTTGTTGGTTTGCTGATTGGATGTAATCTTAAACTTACTGTAGGAGGATGTTGATGTTCTCATGGAATGTGTAATGAAGTGGGCTTCAGTCAAGGAAAACCTGTTGCAGCTTTCACAATATATAAATATCTTTTGCACTAGAAATCTTTTGAAGCAGAGCGGACCAGCGTGTTTGATTGTCTCATTCAGATGATTGGTTCAATTATTGAGGTAATTGGCTTGCATTTTGTGATGCAAAATTGTTATTTGGCCAGACGGTCATTCTTGCTCCATTAGGATCTTGAAGTTTCTTTCTTTCTAGGTTGCTATTACTTGTCGAAGTTTTCATATCCTTGTGGCTTAGTTTGTAAACACCTGCTTGATGATTGTGACACTTCAGTGTTAATTCTCTTTACTTTTTGTTATCAAAAAATTATAAATAATGGCGCGAGAACCAATTACAGGATCAAGACAGCAATGACCACATGGGTTATTGGCTTCCGAACACCTCTACACTACTATTCTTGCTTCAGAAGAGTCTGATACCTGCTAGTACAACTGCTGCAACTCCGGCGTAACCAACCTCCTAATGCTGTAGCAGCAGTGTAAACAGTGCGCCAAGTTGAGGCCAAATACCATGCTCTGCTGTTCAAGCAGCAACTCACTGCATATGTTGAGAAGTTATATGGAATTATTCGAGACAACCTGAAGAAGGAGTTGGGACCACTTCTTGCCTTATGTATTCAGTTACCTCCTTGTAGTCCTAAGAAAATGCGTATCTAGCCTGGCCTCACTTTCCATATTTTGTTTTGAGATTGTTCTCCTTATATTTGGTATCCGTACATTTTCGTTTACCACAAAGAGTAATTTCTTTTATTATCGAGACACTTGGTGCATGTGGAAGTTCGCTCCGTTAATTCTTTTAGTTCACGATGGTTAGATGAATTCAGTATGGTGAATTAAACATGATTTAGAGACATGCCTTTGCTAGTTAAGGCAACCTGCAACAAAAGCATGCTTTCTTCTAGTTTTATTTACTCGTGTAGTCTGGTGTGCTGATAATTGAGTATTATTCTAAAGATCCTGCTTGCTTTTGTTTTAAACCCCCATTTGCTTCGATATATCAGTATTTACTTATGAAATGAGCATCCTTATAGATTCTTGTGAACCCTCCTTCATTCCATCATTATGTAATCTTACAAGATGAATTGCAAACTTATCTTCCATGTCCTTGCTCTCTTTGCCTCTAATTTTAACTTCATTTCTATAAGCTAATTAATTCACATTGTTGTTCCTTTCCTCCAAGAGTTTTGTCCAAACAACCCTCTTATCTTCCAGTTTTTAGCCAATAGTAGCAGCCATCTCCTCTCCATGATTTGAACAGAAGATGCCCCTCATTTCCTTCCCAAAGTCACGTCAAACAACTCTTTTCTTTCTCAATATTTTTGAAACAACATCAGCAGCCACTTTTGGCCCAACATTTCACAGCAAAATACTGAAAAAGTGTGGTGGACATAATTTAAGGGTATGTTTGCTTTGGGTTGGCCAACCCGTGATCGGTTGGGCCAACCCAATTAATGTTTGTTAAGAGGGCTTGGCCCAAGTCGGCAGAAGAGCAAGGGTTTGGGGGACATAAATTCCGTCCCCCATGTGACAGCCGCTGCCCATTATTGACTGTGCTTTATGCACGTTATGAGAGAGAGAGAGGAGAGAGAGGGGATGTGACTGCCCCTTCTTCTCCCCTCTGCTCTCTTATGTTTCTTCTTTGTTTGTTCACTTCTCCAGCCTGTAAATCTGATTTTTTGGGGTAAATCTCTCACGTTTGAGGCCCGCGTGTAGATCTTAGGGTATGTCCTTTGATCTTGGTGGGTTGTTGAGTAGGTTCTTGGATGCTGATTTATGGGCCAAATTAATGGCCCCAACGGCCTTCTTGACCGAATCTCGTCTGTAATCTTGAATGCTCTGTTACAGTTTCATTGCTTTTCTGCATTTCGCAGAGATTCTCTGCGACATGCATCTTTTTCTTGCTGCACTAATTGATTCAGTGTGTACCTTTAACCTGTTGTTTCTTTAAATTGATGTACGTTCTTTGGTTTTTTACTTGGTCTAGGATTAGGGTTTAGTTTGTGATTTTTTACCCTGTATATAATGATGTCCTCTGGTGAATCTTCTTGTGCTCCACCTCGTTATAACCTTCGAAAAAGAAAGAAAAGGCAAAAACCTGTACACACCTTGCACACACAATGCACGCCCCCTCTGGTCTGGCCCTACACTCTTCGTATTAGGAAGCGGAAGGATTGCGACTCTTCCTGCTGTGTTTTGCTTGAATCCGAATCCAGTAACGAAGTTGTTCGTTATCATCGTAAAAAGGTGCCTTGACTTATCGTTTTACTTTCTCTGTTTGCTCTGTTTTTTCATGTGCGTTAGTGTTTGGTTTCGTTGTTATGTGTTTGTGAACTGAAACTTTGAACGAAAATTGTTTCTCGAAACTGTTCTTGATGTTGTTCTTGGGTTTCTGGGGAAATTCTGGAATTTTTTCCAGATAAACTCTGATTTATTGTTAAAAACAGACCCATAGGTCCACCATAAATGGGTTTCTAACACCCCTCAAGTGTTAGAGTGAAACACTTTCCCGAGGTCCGTCCATTGGTTCTGTTTTAACTACTTAGTAGTTTAGGAAATTTAGTGCCAAACGACTCTGCAATCGTGTCAATCTTTACATTTCATATTGTGTTATCTACATTATAATGTTTGCCGGTTTGATGCTGTGTTGAAGTGCCTTGATATGTGTTCTTGTTTGATGCTCTGTTGAAGTGTCTTGATATGTGTTCTTGTTTGATGCTCTGTATCTGGATCTGTATTCTTTATCGTTACCGTATGTGTTGTAATTTTTGTTAAAGATTGTGTCTTGCGGAGTCTAAACAGAAATCGGGTAGCTCTATAATCACTTCTTTTTAGCAAAATTAATTGCTAAACTGAAACAAGAGTTACCCAACATTTGATATTACAGTGAGAAAAAAAATTACACGGCTAGAAGATTGTAATAGACTTTGTAAAGCAACGATTTTGTATTTTAGCAGTGTGTGTATTGCTATTTATTGTTGTATTGTTGAATATAGTTAATACAATTATTTTAGAATGAAACGATTGTCGTGAGTTTACTATTTTATTTTCCGTTGTTTCAGCAATATCATGGATTATGTTTAGTAAATAAACGAGCAGATTCTACAAAAAAATGAAAGGAAATTTAAAGATGCACACATGTAAACCGTTTAAAGATAACTTGCCAAGATAATAACATCAATATAATCTATGCAATAATTGGAAATAAGGTCAATACTTAAATTCAGATGATTTTACGTATCGAATGAATTAATATCAAATTCGGGCTACAGTTTAATCAATATCACAAACGATATGATGGCGGTTTATTTATTGATTCGCAATATCAAATTCGGGCTAGATTTAATTACGTGGAATTCGACAATAAACGTAACAAAAATATCCTTCTTTGATATACCCTATACTCTTGAATATTATTAAGAATTTCAGCTTAGAAATTAATTCTAGATTAAATAAATCGAAAAACCTAGAATGACTAACGCCGTCAACGATCACATTTGGTGACCTTGGTTTAGTAATCTCATCCGGAAGTGGGAAAATTTGTGGCGTTACATTTCCCGGATAATAACCAACGTGTAAACAACATAAATTTTAATAGGATTTTGGGGTTTACTAACGAGTCACAAATAGAGCCTAACGTAACTTTTGGGTTCAAGATAATAATAAATTAAAAAATGCTGTTTAAAAATGTCCAGAAGCTTCATCACCTTTTAAGGTCGAAATCTTTAAAGTCTGCTCGGTATAGGATAATAAACTTGTAATGGAATATCGAATAACACTTAAGCGAACCTGCTTATAGATGGCGAGTGCTCGCGGAAGCACTGGAGGTAGGCGTAATACCTCAGGTGATCCACGCGCCACGTGGACGCGGACGACGGAGCATGAACTAATCACTCATGCATATGCCGAGTATATTGTTGGTGGTTATTTAACTCAACAATGGAGTGATTTGACCCTCACTCGGATCTGTACAAAACTAAATGCTGGGAGGGATGCACGAACAGGGCTATATGAGATAAAACAAGCCAGGGATAAGTTAAAGAACATGAAACGTGCCTACAAAATCATCCGTGACTGCCGCGGAAAATCTGGTGCCGGTTGGGATGACGAGCGTGAGACCGTCACTGGGTCAGTCGATTTCATGGAAAGCATTTATGCCGTACGTTCAGCAACCTCTATTACCACAATATCAACATAACAATGGCTTATTTGTACTTCTTAACACTCTAATTTAATGTCCACCCTTAATACTCTATGGTAAACAGCAAGGCACAGATTATCGGAGGCTCATCGGGCACGGATGTCCGAACTATGATCTATGCAATGAAATGTGGCTGAACAGTCAAGCCACCGGATCAGCGGCCCTTTCTTCTGGAGCGGGCGCTGGAGATACAAGTGGCGGGTCAAACGGATCCGGGCAACGTAGATCATACGACTCCTTCGCATTCTTAGGTGGATCCAGCCAAGGAGCAGGGGAGGGTACCTCAACCCAGCGGCGCAGGCGTATGACTGCGGATGATGAGCGCGATGCCAGGGCAACCTCGATGGCGCGATGGGACGCATACGTCCAGCGCCGAGACCGTGGGTTAACAACTACTGAGCTGGAGGTAGGGCGTGAGATCTTTGACGAGGTAAACGCCATCTACTGTGCGGAATATGTCGGGGGTTGCATGGGACCCAGTACGTGAGACTGTACTGGGCGATGATGATTTGCTAGAGGCTATATTCCAGGTAGATAGCTGGTTACCCCTATTTTGATTTAAATATTATTGGCATTCCATTTATACTGAGCTATTTTTTAATATTTGTTCATGGATTTCAGACGCACCCTATGGCCCGAAACATGCTTCAAAAGGGACAGCCATGTTTTGACTTTTGCACAGAAATGTTCACTGACCAGGAGGAGCCCGTGCTTGATCTAGACTATATGCATTGCGTTAGTGTAGTCCGGGCGATGGAAGGTGTTGAGATTTTGTTAAAAATCTCGGCAACTCAGCGCCTACTTTTGCAGGTCAACACGGACATGTTTTTAGAGATGACTGCATCGGAGAGGCGAATTTGGGTGCTAACAAATGAGTAAACGGGGTGGCGTTATGAATGATTGTACTATTTAAATGGATTGGGTTGTATTTTTAATTATGTTGAATACCGTGGCATTTAGTCACAAAACAAGTTTATCCAAATTATGTGTCCTTGTTTTGATTCCATTTGTATTTAACGAGTTGAGTCATTCATGAGCAAACAATAAAGTAGCTCAATATTATAAAGTAAATTAGTTTCAATGTAAAGATACCCAAATGAATTAATGATTTTATTTGCAATATACCTAGGATATTGATTCAAAATTGTTAAAATTAAAAAAATGAAAAAATTTAGTTTCAAATTTTTTACGATAAAAAAAAATGAAATTTAAAAAAAAAAATTAATTACGACAATTATTCAATAAAAAATGAAGATAACAATTATTTGATGATGTTTGGCAAGTTTTTTTTATGGGTACATAACTAACCCACACTTATTTATTAACTATATTACAATATTATTAGTGAAATAATTATATAACATATAAAAAAAAAAAAAAAAAACTAAACTAAACAATTAAAACTAAAACAACTAAACATCACAAATCAACAATCACCCACAAAATCAATCAATCACAAATCCCAACAATACTTTAATTAATACTCCAATCATTAATAACTAACCCTGACACACATCACATCACCTTTTACAATTAATAATTAATTCCCAACTACCAACCCACAACCCCAGCCACCCAAACAAACATCACTCTCTTCACAACCCCAGCCACTAACACCATCCACTTGCCCAAGCCCAGCCACCCCAGCCCCAAGCAAACATACCCTAAATTCTTTATTTGGGAAATGGTGAAGCCAATTTTCAAATATTGATTCTATAAAAACAATGTTATTAAGTGAGCAAATAGGTCTAGCTACTTTTCTAAATGTTTTATTTAGGGCATCGATAATGTTAATTCAATTGCTAACTGAGACATCACCGTCATGTTACTGTCACATTAAAAGTTTAAACCCCACTCAAATGCTACCTATTTCCCTCAATGCAACTCAGGTCCAATTAACACTATTTGTCACTATTTGAGGGTCCCACCTTAAAGCCACCCTATTTATTTTCCCATCTTCAATTTAATTAAATCTTATTTACAATTTTAACTTTTAGTAATTAATTAATAATATTTATAATTTGTTGATGAAAATATATTATCGAATTTTTTATCGAAAAAAAAAATTAAATTCGGAGAAAAAAATCGTTTTTTAATTATAATAGTATTAAATATATTAAAATTCAAGGAGGGGAAAAATGATACAACACGCAATATTAATAAAGAAAAAGGAAACATGTTTTCCCACTCTTGAAATATATCTAGGTAGAGTTAGATGCGCCCATATGTGCTCGATCAAGTCGGCCCGGAGTTGATGATGTTTTTCCTTATCTAGAAGATCGGCGCCTCTTTATATGTATGCATTGAAGCTCCCGATTGAACCTTGAAAAAATTGAGTGTCTGCGTTATTGTCAATGTTTGGTTCGTCCGTCCAATTGATTGCCGATTCCCCTTCGTCTTCAACTATCATGTTATGTAAAATAATACAAGTATACATGATATCTTTCAACTTACTCGTGTACCAAAAACGTGTCGGGCCCTTAATTATTTCCCAGCGAGCTTGCAAATCCCCAAATGCTCACTCGACGTCCTTCCTTGTAGCCTCTTGCATTTGCTTAAAATGACTTCTTTTCGGATCAGTAGGACATTGAAAGCTCTTGACGAAGGCTGCCCATTCCGGATATATTCCATCAGTAAGATATGACTCTCTGTTGTAGGGCGTACCATTTACTATGAAATTTACTTCCGGGGCTTTGCCTTGCATAACGTCATTGAACAGAGGTGATTGATTGAGCACATTTATGTCATTATTTGAGCCTGCAACTCCAAAGAAGGCATGCCATATCCACAAGTCCGCCGATGCAACAGCTTCAAGCATGATCGTCGGAACTCCATGATCACCACTGGTGTATTGACCTTTCCAAGCGACTAGTTAATTCTTCCATTCCCAGTGCATACAATCGAGGCTACCTAACATGCCGGGGAAACCATGTCTCCTCTCGTGCATATTAATCAAATGTTGACAATCCGCTGGAGTTGCTTTTCTCAAGTACCTCTCTCCAAATATGTCAATTACGCAGCGACAAAAGTTAGACAAGCATTCGATGCATGTTGTCTCTGCAACTCGTAGGTACTCATCAAAGAGGTCGGCTGGACCACCGTATGCCAATTGGCGAATTGCGGATGTACACTTCTAAAGGGGTGTGAAACCTTTTCTTCCTAATGCGTCTTCCCTCTGCTGAAAGCATAGATCATGTGCTTCTAAGGCATCAACTATTCAAATGAATAAGACTCGTCGCATCCGAAAATGCCGGCGGAATACGTCGCTGTTATATGTTGGAACTTCACAAAAGTAATCACTAAAAAGGCGTGTGTGCGCTCCTTCCCGATCTCGTTGGACGTATCTTCTTCTTTGTGGAGGACCAGATGATCCTTCAACCGCATCGAGCAACAGCTTCTGTTCATTAAGAATTTGCAAGAACATTCTATCATCGGCATCGTCAATAAGATGGTCGTACATTGCTGCATCATGTCGTTGCTATTGTTGAAGGGGTTCGAAAACATTTTTCTCTCAAAATGAAAGGGTAGGGAAATAAAGATGCGGGTAGCTATTATTGTTGGAGGTGTGCTGCAAATGCAATAGAAGTTCCTATTTATAGATGTATATTCCAACGGCTATATTCCTACGACTATCTTCCAACGGCTATATTCCAACGACTATCTTCTAACGGCTACATTCCAGCGGCTATTTGTTTAAAATGATTAACAACGCATCACCTAAGTAATAGAAGAACAACAAGTACAGGAAATGCAATACGGGACATGAAATACACTGAATAGAATACAAGAATTGAAATACAAGGAATGGAAAACAGGACATGAAATACGAGCAATGAACTACATCCCCCAGCCCCATCTCTTCTTTATTTCGTCGCACATTTGAAGGTGCACGTGGAGTTGTTCCGGGGTCATCCTCGTTGTGTCTCTCATGATTATGTCGTAGTCTCTTTGTTTATTGAAAGCTTTTAGTTCGGCTATTTTCTACTGTGAAATGGCCCTATACTCTTCCATGTTGCTCCCGATCGATGACTTTATCTCTTCGTAAGCATCAGCTTTTCCCTTGCCCTTCCTCTTTGCTACTTTCTGACTGATCGAACGGATGCGGTCTGAATCATCATCTTCGTTGTTGGAAGATGATGTGTACGCGCCCGACGCAGAAGTCTTTGTCTTCTTTTTATCTCGATGATCACAGTTTTGCTGGTTAATCCACTTCGGACAAACACTGAGAACCCTCCACATTCCAAGAAGCCTGTTAAAGTCAATATTCTTGTAAGTAATTGACCATTGCCTCAATGCATCCACCAGTATATCTGCATCGCTGCGTCCGCTTGCCCAATTTTCCTTCAGAGTAATGTAACTTGCATTAAACAGAGACACGTGCTTCGCTGCAGTATAATAGTGTGTCTTCATCGGGCCCCATGGTCGTTCAATGAAACCTGCGGGACGATTGTTGTTGTAATCGGCTGCGATTCTTTTCCACATCTGATCCAACTTTTGAGCATTACCAATCGCTGAATCTTCACTTATATTAACCCAACATCGAGCTAGCAGCTCATTTTCATCTTCAGTCCATCTCGGATTGTATGTCCCCTTTCTCCCATGTGGGACGTTACCTACGCCGTCGGAACATGTATTTTCGTCGAGGTTGATATGCTCGAGCCCCACAGGAGACGAGCATGGTGGGTACAGGGAAGCTGTCCCCGAGGACGGAGTGTTGCATTCCCTGTCGATAGAGGTGGGCAGACGGTTCCCGGTTCTGAATCGTCGATTCCTGGAACCGCCCCCATTGGAACCGGAACCGAATCGGGGACACCCCAGTTACGGTTACGGTTCCAAACCGGCATAGAACCACCGGTTCGGTTTGAACCGCCGGTTCCAGACGGTTCTTCTTCTTCTTTTTTTTTTTTTTTTTTTTAATAAAAATATACAACTTATAATTTCTAAAATCTAAAATTAATAAGTCAAATTTAACTTAATACTTAAATGTTACAATAGAATATACAACTTATAATTTCCTAAATTACAAAAAGTGTACCACTAATCTACAAAGACTACAATTAAAAAGTATAAATATAAACTACAACTTAAATGTTATAATACCACTTATAATTTCTTAAATTACAAAGTAAAATTTAATACAATAACACTAATTAAAAAAACAATCAACCTACAAAGTTCAATACAACTATACAAGTTTAACTAATAATATTGGGAAGGAAAAGGAAAAAAGATTAAAGGGCTTTAGTTTGATTCTAAGTTAAAAATTAAAACTAATTTTTAACTTAGTACTAAATTGCCTACGTATCCTCGATCTTCCGGCTTAAGGTCAAGGAATCAAAGCCCACGTAGTTCTCTTACCTCACTTACCTTTCGAAATAAAGTTGGTTCGGTTGTGCTCATTCACATTCACTTCCTTGAGAAGGTGGTGTGCCAGAGGAGCCGGTGTCGAAATCAAGTGTATCTCCTTCTTCGTCTTCATCGAAGTCAACTTCTTGAGCTCGTTTTTCGGCTTTTGTCCAAGCTTCAAGGAGGAGTTGATTTTCTAGATTCTCCATGGTTAATCTAGATCTTCGGGCAGCCAAGGTGTATCCTCCAATGCTAAAAGCTTGCTCAACCGAAACGGTTGAAGCGGGACAAGCAAAAATTTCCTTGGCAATAATAGATAAAACCGGGAAGGAGTTGGATCTTTTCGACCACCACTTTAGGAGGTCGGTATTATTTTCAAAAGAAAGTTCCTCAAAAGTAGTTTGTAAAAATTTTTCAACTTCCCCATAAGGATTAGAGGAAGACCTTGCCTTTTTTTGTGAACGAATATCGTAAAAATTTTGCAAACGGGCAAGACTCGGATTTCCAACGGATTGGGTTGAAGAACCAAGACCACTAGAACAAACATCACTATCATTACCATCACCAAATTGGATCCTATATTCTCTAAAAATATCAAACAAAAGACTCTTTGCTTTGGTAACAATATGCAAGGGGTTTAGGACATCATTTTCATTGGGGAACAATGCTTCGTAATACATTTTTAACAAATATTCTAAGCCATCTTCTTTAATCCTAGGGTCTAAAAATTTAGCTACTAAAAATAAATCGGGTATTTCCTCAAAATATTTTAACCATTTTTTCCTCATAGAATCTATCGTTTCATGCAAAATCGGATCGTCTTTATATTCATTAAAAAGAAGTGCAATTTTAACACAATGATCAAGAACCAAAGGTGAAGTAGGATAGTAGCAAGCGGAAAGTTCCTTAGTTGCATCTTCAAAATTTTTTAACAGTGAAATTAAATTAGCACAAGCATCCCATTGATTGGGAAATAAACAAATACCAACTTGATGGTGTTGAAAAAATGCACACAAAGCTTCCTTATACATGCAAGAACCATTGAGCATTTTATATGTAGAATTCCAACGGTGAGGAACATCAAAAGAAATTTTTTTGGGATGAATTCCTCTTTGTTTGCAAAATTTTGCCCATTTTTTTGTTAAAGAGGAATGTCTAGAAATAGTGGTGATTGCTTCTCTAATAGGAGCAACATATGTTTTGAAATTTGTTAGGCCATCTTGCACACATAAGTTCAAACAATGACAAATACACCTAATATGAAAAAATTTACCTCCACAAGATGGCTTGCAAAAATCAATAAGTTGGGGTAAAGAAGCTTTGTTTGCACTAGCATTATCGAAAGATATCGAAATTTTTTTTTGAACCAAGTTGTATTCTTGAAGAATGGAAATAATTTTGTGACAAATGTTTGATGCGGTATGCTCGGTATCAAATTCTCTATAACCTATTAATCTTTTTTGCATTGTCCAAGAATCATCAATCCAATGGCAAGTGATGCCCATGTAGTGATGATTTTGTCAATGATCACCCCAAATGTCCGAGCATATTGAAACCTTTTGTTTAAGTGAAGCAAACATATTTAGTAAAACAAGTTTAAATTCCCCGACAACTTTCGCAATATCCCGAGTTAATGTTCTTCTAGAAATCTTCCTATGTTGTGGACCACAACTGAGTTGCATAAAATCTTCGTAAAATCCATCATCGGCGAAGTTAAAAGGTAAATGCTTTACGAAAATAAATTTAGCCAAATTTCTCTTCAATTTTGTCTCACTAAAGGAAAATAAAGGAGAGCGAGAGTTAGAATCCGAACCTCCAACGGTGTATCTACCCATTTGGGTTTGGGATTGGTCGAGTCCACACTTATCGGGATGAAATTTTTTGACATGCTTTGTTAGTGTTCCATATCCCCCTCCGTGCTTGAAACTATAAGGTGCCCCACAATAATTGCAAGTGGCTTTGTAGTCGGTTGATGATCCTGGTACTAGAACTTTTATAAAGTGGATAGTGAAGACGTCGGATTTTAAAGTCGTCGGATTTCCTTGGGTTCCTTGTGAAGCACTACGACTACGAGATCGTCCTCCACCTTGGCCTTGACTTTGGCTTTCTTGTGTTGGATGTTGATTTCCCTCTTCTTGAGCGACAAATGCGGCGGCGGCGTTTTCTCCTAAATTATTTGAAATAAATAAAAAAACATATTACTCAATAGGATCTAAATTTATTAAAAAACTACTAATATAAATTTATAAAAGAAATTAATACTACAATTAAATCTTAAAAATTAAATTGCTCAAATATAAAATGATTTTACTTACTACTAGAAAAGTTATAATTAATAATACAATTAAATCTTAAAAAATAAATTGCTCAAATATAAAATTTACCTAGACAAGCGGCTATGTCATTGGCATCCAGATCAATTGGAATGTTATCATCATCATCATCATCATCATCATCATCATCATCATCATCATCATCATCATCATCATTGAGGTCGAACAATACTTGAGGTGGAGGAAGAGGTGGAAGTGGAGCATACTCCTCCGGCGCATGACTCTTGCCCTTATCGGAGATAAGGCGAGATGATGAAGTTGAAGAAGCTCCCCTTCGGCTAGACATTTTTTTGGTAGAAGTAGGAAGAATAAAGATGCAAATAACAAAATATAATTGAAGAAAAAGAACTAGAATAAATAAATATTTTTTTGGTAGAATGGAATTAAAATTCAATTTTTTTGAGAGTAGAGACTAGAGACTAGTGAGCTTGAGAGAGATTGAGGGCGCTTGAGATAGATTGAGAGAGATTGAGAGAGGTGTAGTGATTTGTGTTGAAGTTGGATGTATTTATAGGGGTTTAAAATTTAAAATAAAAAAAAATTAAAAAAATCCAAAAAACCAAACCCCCTCCCCTAAAAAATCTGAAATTCTGCATTTGTAACGGCTAAATGATCTGGGCCGTTGATTTTCAACGGCCAACAGATCATGGCCGTTAAAAAAAAAAAAAAATTACCGCGGAACCGCCGGTTCGAACCGAAAACCGGCGGTTCTGGCAACGGCTACAAAGATCAAGCCGTCCGTTTCCAACGGACACTCCACCAGATCGTGACACGTGGCATTTTTTAATTTTTTTAAAAAAAAAAATTATCATGGAACCGGCGGTTCCCGGTTCCAGAATAGGTGGAACCGGAACCGAACCGCGGGTTGACCGGTTACGGTCCCGGTTTGGAACCGGAACCGGATCAACGATTTTGGAACCGTTGACCGCCGGTTCGAACCCGCCGGTTCCACGGTTCACAAAACCGGCTGCCCACCTCTACCTGTCGGTACTCGATCGGTCTATACTCACTCTTCTAGATGAGTACAGTGGGGACGCCACTCCACTCTGAGGAGAAAATCCATAAGGAGGAGGCAACATAAAAGGATATTGGAAGCCTTCATTTGGATACATGACATAAGGAGCACCTTGCGTAGCCATGGGATTCATATAAGGATAAGGATGAACTGGGAAATTTGGGGGTGGTATCACGCTGGGACGAATCGGGAAATTTTGAGAGTTGGTGGTGGAAGTTGGCGGACGAGGATTCGAATTTTCTTCCGAATCCGAAGAATTATTGAGTCAATTTCTCGCCCAAGATCTTCCTGCCATTATAGGAGTAATTTGCAAAAAACAAATTTGAAGAAAATAATGGGGGAAAATTAGAGATGCTGATGAAAAAATGAATATTTTTACATGTATTTATAGGAAAAAAATTAGAGATGTATGTTTAAAATTTTTGCCAACGGCCGGGAATAGTGGATTTGGCCGTTGGCAATAGTAGTTCATCCCATAAGAAAGAAACAACCTCAAATTAAATTTAATAAAAAAAAAAAGGCTGAAAAACGAAAATTAAATGGGCATGGGGCAAGTGGCAGACATCATTATGGGCGCGGGCCCCACCGCGCCACGCACCCCAGGCGCGCGTGGCGTCCACGCGCCCCGTCTGCTTCTCTTAAGCGCGCACTCGCCAGTCCCCCACTCTCGCCCCCCCCTCCCCTCCCCCTCCCTTTTTCAGGTCCATTTATTTGGACCAAATTGAATTAAATGTAAAGCTTCCTACCCCCTCCAATGGTATGCTGCCTCATCTTTTCAGCAAAATAATTCAATTGCTAGTTCCATTATGGTTGCTCTAAGTAAACTTTGTGTATTAAGAATTGATAGGCTGACATGTCAATATGAAAGCAACTTTTCTATATGAATGAGTAATCGAACACATGATGCGGGCATTACCTAGAATGTTTTTACAAAATGTCATCTAATGTGTCATTGAGAAGCTGGCTGAATGTTGTATATGCGGGTGCCTAAATGTGAACCTTGACTTTATTAGCATATGTAACTTGCGGGTGCCTAAATGTGAACCTTGACTTTATTAGCATATGTAACTAGATATTGACTTTAATAATTTACATATATGTTTTTTGGAAAAGTCGTCTAGGTGAATGCCAGCTCTTTAAATTTGGCAGCAATTTTTTTTTTCTTCTTTTTTAATTGGAAAAACATAAGTAGTGCTTAACTTGATCTATCATTCATTAAAACCAATATGTTTAGATTTTATTACTTCACATTTATTGCTGATATCTTTATGTCCAATTGCCAATATGCATCACACAAATGTGTAATTATCTAAATATAAGATGTTATTTTTGTTATTTGGTTTATGAGATGCCTTGATATCTATATCATATCATATCTGGTTCATCAATACATCATATAATTAATGAAGATGTGTTGAAGTTAGTTCCAATTCATCAGTTTTTTGGGTGTTGGTGGCAGCTCTAAAGGTTACTATTAATATCTTCACCTATTAGATTACCATTTAGATTTAGCTTACAATTGATGTTGCCAGAATTTTGTGGTGGTGAAACTCCTATTTTTATCACTCTTGTTAACTAGTTACATTTTAATTTTTAGAATTTCGAAAGTACTTCTTTTGATGTGTATATTATATGTTAGTCTGAAATCTGAAGTTTCTAATTTGGTAGGACCTGATGTGATTTTTCGTTTTTGGCAGAGGTGCAGTTAGCTATTTTTCCAGATGAAATAAGTAGTGTCTTAAATTGCATACAATACTCGTATATTAGGTGAATGGAAAAAAATATCATGATTTTGGCGACTTCTTTATTCAGCTTAAATTTGGAAACCCAAATACCAAAATGAATAGATGTGCAATGAGATTTAGTTATCTTTGTTAACACAGGTTTTTTTTTTTTTTTTTTTTTTTTTTTTGATTTCTCATCATTCGCACTTTTACCTCACACTTACAGGAATTTATAGCTAATAAAGGTGATGGAGAGGCACCTCTCGAGGGAACGATCCCAAATATGACATCTTCTACTGAGTTGGTGATTCTTCTCGGCCAATTATTACAATTTGCATTCCAAGGATTCCTTATTGACCTTTGTTACTTCCTTTTTCTATCGTAGGTTGTGTGTCACCCTGCAAAAGATATATCAAGATAAGGATGAGGCTTACTTTCTTGTCATGGAGATGTATGTCAGGAAAATACTAAAGAAGATAAGTAGAGATCCAGATAGCAATGATAGAAAGATTTTGCAAGAATGCTAGGAAGCTTAAGCTTTGTGCTTAATTTTTTTCTCTGGCTTTGAATTTGTATACTCTGAATCTGCAGCAGCTTTAGTTTCTAGTAAAAAAAAAATTTGTAGTAGCTTTAGGTCTTGCTTGTTTTGTTCCAACATAGTGCTACTTGTATCATGCTGTGATCGTTTAGGAAAATCATATATGTAAGTGTACTTGTTTATTTGATGTATATCTAGAGTACCTAACATTGACCTTGAAAAGGAAGAACTTTCTGAATCTAAACCCTTGGTGGTACTTTATTATAGGTGTCATGCCCCCATATGAGGTCATGTTCTTTTATTATGTCCTGTAACTCTATATTATGTTTGTCGTACTTATCACATTTGTGAAACTGCTTTGAACTCTATGGACAGTTAAGGGCCCGCTTGGTTGGGGGGTTTAGTGGTAGGGAATGGGAATGAATGAGGACTCATTCCCATTTATGGTGCTTGATACATAATGAATAAGTTAATTATTACCCCCCCCCCCCCTTATTAACAATACCCCCTACTTCATTCCATAGTATGATTGACCCCTCTTTCATACCCATTATCATTGTCATTGATTATTTGCAACCAAGCGGGCCCTAAATGGAGTGCTTGTACGAGTTTTCTCACATACATGACTTCCTGCTCGCTGAATTTCCTCTTAATGTTTTAAAATTTCAGGTATGCAGATACTGATCAATTGAGAATGAGTAACAATTCATTAGTTCAACTGGAGTTACAAAAGTATCTAACAAATGATGACTACTGGTACTTTTTCCATTTTAGCAATAATTAATGATTCTTGTGGATACATCACTTGTGACGCCATTAATAGTATTTTATCTAAATTACTTTCAGGAATATATCTTCTATTCTGATTTAACATACATTTCTTTGATTTTTTGAATGACACTACATTTTTTTTTTATCTAATACAGCTTTGCCCGAACAAGAGAAATCATGGTTTTCAGAGTTTTGGCAACCTCAAGAACTCATTTAGAAACACTCAAGAATCTTCTCATAGATCATTCCCAGCAGTCTTCCAGTATCGAATAACATGCTATTGAAACTTGTGGCCGAAAATATATTTTATATTCTTTTCCACTCATTGAATACACAAAGTAAATTTGACCTTCGGGCGTGAAACTTATACATGTTTCTATGATGTTAGAACTACGAACCCACAGGTTCAACACGCATCCGGGCTGAATAAGTTTTTTTTTTCTTGTATTACTTTTTGTTTACAGATAGGGAACTATACTAACGAACTATTTCCTTATCTAATGGATGTTTGTAGTGGTTCAGGAAGACTTCAAAATGGAAATCATATCTGCTTCCTTGGAGAAAATTAAAGAAGGTATGTTTTCAGTTTGTTTTTGTGAAGTTTTATTGTAGTATTTGGTTTCTTATGTTCTTGTTTTGAATTTTTTTGTTCATTTCATTAAGGGCTAATTTCCAAAAGCAACCTGTACTTTGCGGGTTTTTACACTTTGCAACCTAAATAATTTATTTTTTCCGATTGGAACCTGTATTATGCGTTTTTCTTCACTTTGCAACCTCCGACTATATTTACCGGCATGTATAGGCCATGTACCCAGCACATGCCAAAGAGACCAACAAGGTGCTGACATGTGGCCACCAATTAAACTTAAAAAAAAAAAGAAAATAACATATATATATATATATATTTCTAAAAATTTGAAAAAAAAAATTCAAAAAATAGCATGACATATATTTTTAAAAATTCATAAAATTTATTTTAAATTAAAAAAGTTATTTCATAAAAATAATTTTAAAATTCTAAAAATGTCAAATTTAATTGTAATATATATATATATGTGTTTTTTTTTTTTAAATTTTTATTGGTGGCCCCATGTCAGCACCTTGTTGGTCTCTTTGGCATGTGCTGGGCACATGGCCTATACATGCCGGAAAATATAGTCGGAAGTTGCAAAGTGAAGAAAAACGCATAATACAGGTTCCAATCGGAAAAAATAAATTCTTTAGGTTGCAAAGTGTAAAAACCCGCAAAGTACAGGTTGTTTTTGAAAATTAACCCTTTCATTAATAAGCTTGCTTTTCTTTTTGAGTCTTAAACTACACTTTGGAACAGAGTTATTGCCGCTTGCGTTGCCAATGGAGAAGGTTATTATATGCATTGACCGCAATACTAGGACCTTAATATGCAGAAAGATTTGATTTTGGTATAGATATTGGAATTGTTTGAGTAAATAAGAGTTGCTTTTTGGTTTCATTTCAGGACTTATTTAGTTGAAGAATTCAGATTATAGTATAGTAATTAATTTAATTTTGATGAAATTTATTGACATTGTTTCTGTATTTGATGTTCCGTAAATATTTTATGATGTTTTGACTATTGAGTGTTTCATATAAGAATATGCATTTAAACAACAGTATTTAGTAATAAAACTGTTGTCTTTTATTGAAAGACAACTTACTTTTTTTTTTAATTGCTAAAAAGGACAATTGATAAAATGACAACCAGAAGCATGGTAGATTGAATCATACAGAAAACATTATACAACCAACAATTTTAATATGAAGACACAAAGTGAAAAGGTAGGAGAGCTGTTGCATAAAACATCATATCTGGTTTTGCAATTTCATAAGCGCCTGGGCGAACTTACAGCAAGAGAATCCCTATATATATCAACACCAAAAGCTAAAACCTAGAAGGTGTGATAATTAGGACAAAAATCCTAAAAACTTGCCATAAAAGGCAAGATAGGATACTTGGCAGTTTGCATGAAAACGTGCAGAATTGCTATTTCTATTTAACACCATAAGGGTGTAAGTTACTGCTAAAAACTAAAATAGAGATAGTCTTAATTACAAAAGAAGTCATCAAATCAATGAGCTTAATAAGTTCAACACCCCCTCTTCAAGCTAGATTTGCATGGAGTTGCAATCCTAGCTTGGAAAGAATGAAATGAAAAACTCCTGGAGGCAGCTGCTTGGTGAGAATGTCAGCCAGCTATTTTTTGGAAGATACTTGATGAAAGGACATGAACCCGTCCTTGTATTTGTTTCTGATAACATGGCAATCTATATCCAAGTGCTTTGTTTTTTCATGAAAGACTGGATTTTCAGCAATGTGGATTGCAACTTGATTGTCACAGGCCAGTTGCAATGGCTTAGGAACTATAATCCCTAAATCTGCATAGATGTAGTCAATCCACATAAGCTCAAAGTAATGGTAGCCATAGCTCTATACTCTGCCTTTGCAGAGCTTCTAGAAACTGTGTTTTGTTAAGCAGTCACCTAGGAATACACAGTAGCCAGTAACTGACTTCCTGGTATCCTGACAAGCTCCCCAATCTGAGTCACAGAAACCTTTGACAATGAAATCACTTGAATTTAGATAGAAAAGTCCTAGGTGTGATATACCTTTCAATTACTTGAGAAGATGCATTGCGGAATCCCAATGAGAGACTCTAGGAGCACTCACAAACTGGCTGAGTTGTTGTGTGGCAAAAGTAAGGTCAGACCGAGTCAAGTTAAGATATAGAAATCTCCCAATCAGCCTTCTATATGGTTCAACATCTAGGAGAAGATCACCATCTAAACTGCTTACCTTATGATTATATAGAAAAGGAGTAGAAACAGGTTTGCAGTGATCCAAACCTGCATCATTGATGATGTCAAGAGCATACTTTCTTTGGGACAGCAGCGTGCCAGAGGCATCTTTTATCAATTCCACTCCAAGAAAATAAGTGGCTTCTCCCAGGTCTTCAATAGTGAATGCCTCATCCAAGAATTGTTTAAGAGCATCATTGAGCATTCTGTTATTGCCAGTGATAAGAACATCATCCACATACACCAAAACAGCTAAGAAAGAAGCATCTTTGACTATAGTGAAAAGGCAGTGATCATGAGGAGATTGCCTAAAACCAAACTCTACAAGTTTTGTGCAGAATTCAGTGTTCCATTGACTAAAGGCTTGTTTCAAGCCATATAGGCTCTTTTTAAGCCTACAAACTTGGTCTGGTGATGCCTTATCATAGCCATCAGGTGGTTTCAAATAGACTTCTTTATTAAAAAACCATGTAGAAAGGCCTTGTTTATGTCTATGTGATGTAATGGCCACTGCTTAATGGTAGCTAATGCAATGAGATATCTTATAGTGACTGACTTTGCTACAAGAGAGAAACTGTCATCATAGTCTTCTCCAAGAACTTGGTTGTATCCCTTTGCAACTAATCTTGCTTTATACCTTTCTATTGACCCATCTGGATGTAGTTTCACTTTGTAAACCCACTTACTGCCGATGGCTTTCTTCTCTGATGGAAGAGTAGTGATTTCCCATGTCTCATTATCTTCCAAGGCTTGAAGTTCCTGTTGCATAGCTGCAATCCATTCTGGATGTCTGCTAGCTTCTCTGATATTAGTGGCTTCTGGAATGGTAAGATGGTGAGCACGGAAAGCATCATGGGATGGAGGTGATTGGAAATAAGAGACAGGATTGAGAGGGTCAATGGGAGTAGCATTGGCTTGGACATAATCCTCTAAGTGAGCTGGCCTATGAATGACTCTGCTGCTTTTCCTAAGATGAGCATGAGTGATGTTCTGTCTTTCAGCAGGTTGCTCAGGATCTGAAGCCAGGGTTTCTGGTGCTGGAGTAGTGGAGGAGCTTTCTGTGGCCAAATTATCTGCAGATAATGGTGATGGAATTCCCCTTGGTTCTTCATCATTGAAGAAAGGGAAAGTTAGAGTAGGTTCAATAACATGGACTTGTTTATCAGCATTGGCATAGGGATAAATTGATTCAAGAAAAATGACATCTCTTGAGGTAATCACCTTGTGATTACTCATGTCATATAATCTATAACCCTTCTGATGTGGAACATATCCAATAAAGATGCACTTCTTTCCTCTTTCTTCAAACTTGGTTTTGTGTGGTTCATTATTAGTTGCATAAGCCAAGCATCCAAATGGTTTCATCTTCTCATAAGGTGCCACAACATTGAACATTATCTCATAGGGTACTTGCCATTCTAGTACTCTTATGGGCAACTTGTTAATGATGTGTGCTGCAGTTAGAATGGAGTAAGGCCATAGGTAATGAGGTGCACAAGATTCCTTCATAAATGCTCTTGCCATTTCAAGGAGATGTCTGTGTTTCCTTTCCACTATTCCATTCTGCTGTGGAGTGTAGACATAGTTCTTCAATGAACTATCGCTTTGCTAGAGAAAAATTCTTGACAGTCCCTGCTCAAGAATTCTGCTCCATTATCAGTTCTGACCATCTTCACCTCAACTTCAAGTTGTCTGGAAATCATGTTGATAAAATGCTGTAGTGAGGTTAAGGCTTGCTTTTTGCTGCCCATTAGGTTGACCCAAGTCATTCTGCTGTAATCATCCACAATAGTCAGAAAGTAAGATGTTTCAGTGATGCTAGGTTGGGAATAAGGTCTCCAAATGTCAACATGCAATAGCTCCAACACTCTAGAGCTGTGATTGGAACTGGTTGGGAAGCTGAGTCTAGTTTGCTTAGCTATGTGACAGATGTCACAATATTGATGCTCTGCAATTACTAGAGGAGTGAACATATGTTTGAGGAAGTACAGGTGCTGCATGGTGGTTGGAGAAGCATGCCCAAGTCTCCTATGCCAAGTCTTAAAGATCTTTATGTAGTGTGAGGCACTCAAGGCATAAGCTGCCATTGCTTCATTTGAGTATGCTGGTTGTGCAATGTAGAGTTTTCCAAGCAATTGCCCAGTGAGTAATATGTCACGATCTTGAGCATCCTTAACAATGCAGGAGTCTTGGTTAAAAGTAGCTAAAACTCCATTATCCTGAGTAAGCTGTGAGACAGACATCAGATTACAACCAAAGCTTGGCACATAAAAGAACTTCCCTCAATGTTAGTTTATCTGACAATGTTACATCTCCATAACGTATAACTTGTTTTTGTGCACCATGTGGTAAAGTAATGGCAATAGTATGCTGAATGGACTTGATGTTTGTCATTAGTGTTGGATCATTGCACATGTGCCCGCTTGCACCTGTGTCAATGATCCAAGCCCCATCATCTATGCCTTCTATCAAGGTAAAGGTAAAATGAGAGCTTCCCTGGCATGAAAAATCTTGTGAATTTCCTTTTGAAGCATCTGAAGGTCCTCTAGGATTAGACAGAACACCTAGTATCTTTGCCACTTCCTTCTATACAAGAGCTAATATATCTGCAGCATTTTTTGCAGAATTTGTGTTGCCTTCAATTTGTTTTTCAGTTCCAGAACCATCTTCTACTGCATTGGCATAGTTTCTCTGTTCGTTTGGCACATAGTACCAATTAGGATATCCCTTCAATTTGAAACAATCAGCTATTACATGACCATGAATCCCACAGTGCTCAGTAATTTTGCCTTTTTCTCCTTAGTCAATCTTGAGTTTTCCCTTCCTCTTCCAGTAGATGATCCTCCTCTGGTATATGAGTTGTGAGATGGGCCTCTGCCTACAAATCCTCTGCCATTAGTGTTGAATTTTACACTCATTGCACTGTGATTAGTGTTGTCATCTACACCAATGTTGACATGCCTCTGTTTTTCAATTCTGAGCACCATAGAGTATGTCTTGTCCACATTTGGCAATGGATCCATCATGAGGATTTGGCTTCTGATGGGATCATATGAGTTGTTTAATCCCATGAGGAACTGGATCAGTTTTCCTGACATCTCAAACTCCTCCCACTTCTTGGCAGCATCACATGTGCAGACAAGTATGCATTTCAAGAGGGAGATTTCATTCCAGAGCTTGTGCAAATGATTGTAATAGACAGCTATTGATTGATTTCCTTGGGAGAGGTTACATATATCTTTCTGAATTTGGAACAACTGAGGCTCATTACTATCACCAAATCTACTAGCAACAGTATCCCATAGGCTCTTAGCAGAGTTTGCATACAAAAAGGTTTCAGAAATTTCTTTAGCAAGCGAATTAATTAACCAGGCTCGCACCATTCCACCCACTCTTTCCCATTGTTCCCTAAGCTTAATTTCAGAGGGTATCTCAATGCTACCGTTTATGAATCCAAGTTTATTTTTAGCTAAGAGAGCGATTTGCACAGATCTGCTCCAAGGTAAATAATTGTTTGCGTAAGTTTACTAGATACCAGACTCATACCTGGGTGATCCGAGCCGTGAAGGCTGAGAGGATCATTCTCGGATAAGTTTAAAGAAGATGCGGAAGCTGTAGTTTCAGTAGCCATAAGAACAGGTTGCACAGGCCTGGATCCAACTTGTGGCCAATCTTTTGTGTTGTTCCTCCAAGGGTTTGCGTTTGAAGTCATAGTTTAAGCTTTGGCTCTGGTACCATGATAAAATGACAACCGGAAGCATGGTAGATTGAATCATACAGAAAACATTATACAACCAACAATTTTAATATGAAGACACAAAGTGAAAAGGTAGGAGAGCTGTTGCATAAAACATCAGATTTGGTTTTGCAATTTCATAAGAGATTTTTACTGTTGTGGAAACTGTTGTTTATTGCTGAACATGACAACAATTTTAAATTATTGTTAAAATAATAGTTTATTATTTTAACAACACCACTATTAATAACATACTTGTTTATAACTGGATAATAGATAAAATCCGTTGTCTATTTACAAAAATTTTGTAGGGTACATTTATGGTTATCACATCATACTCTAACAATATGAGCCTTAATATAACATGTACGAGTATCAAATAGAATGTCCCCATCTTAATAGTTTAGTGACACACCACCTTATAAATTTATGGTAAACATTGGGATTGGGATCCGGTCCCACTCCCTAATCCCCACCAGAAACATATGGGCAAGATATAAAATAATTTTATAATGTTTCGTTGTTTTTTTTAATTTCAGTATAATGTTTATGTAGTTATAAAATAACAACATATTGTAAAAGTTTATATTATATCCTCATGCCCTTTTCCAATCCAAACATTTTGAAAACTGTATAATTGTGAAATGTGAAAAATCAAGAGGGTATATTTTTATATTTGATTGTATATTTTCAATAAAGTTAAACATAACCTTTGAATATCTGATATATAATTGTAAAATATGAAAGATCAATATTAAATTGCACAATTTTAAATCGTTTGGATGGATAAATTGCCAAAAAATGGTATGAAGGATATATTTGATTTTTTTGTTTGATTTTAATTTAATTTGTTTATGACAGATTCTAATTTAATTGATATCACAAATAGAATTGAGTCCTGTAAGAGCACACCTTTTTTGAATGAGAGAGCATACAATTCTTGCCTTCTTTTGTTCACTTAGGTCTAATTGGATTGACATGTCTTCATCTGGATGGGACATGCTCATCCCAATTTATTTCAATTTATAGTTTTTTTTTTTATTACTTACATCACATTTTACAATTTTTAATACACATCATACCCTATAAATTTCTTAAACAAAAATTCACTATTTACGTGGATATACCATGCGAGGATGTGTCATAGCAGACATAACACATGTCATTACATCCCAGTAAGTATCCCTTTAGTTATTTGATAATTTTATATAAAAAATAATTGTTTTTGATAATTTTATATAAAAAATAATTGTTTTTACTTTTTTAAAAGAATTAATTTGAAATGAATATACTAAATCTTTACTGAGAGATTGATTTAGGACTTTTTTAGAAATTATGAAACCCTAAATAAATCGCAATTCTCTACGTCTCACTGGCGGTGGCAGCATGAGTTCTAGTGACGATGAAACCGAAGCGAGCAATGGAGGAATTCCCGACGCCAACAGCACTGCAAAAGCCTTCTTCGACGTTTATGGCCCAGAGGTTTATTGCTTCTTCCATTTTGCAACTATTGATGTTATGGAACTCGTTCATAGATTCTTTGATGTCGTGTGCTCATGTTCCTAAACCTAATGTCGACAATCTTGGAACTTTATTGAAGTTGTTACGAAGATTCTTCATTTTGTATGTTCACATGTATTTCCCTTTCGTTTCTTGGTATCATGACGAACTTAGTTTGGGGGAAAAGGAAAAAACTACGGAACAAACAATGAGTTGAAATTTATGTGCAACGAGGAACAATAAGTTTTCTTTAGAAAATGTGGTCACGTGGGTTTTGACGAGGTTTAAGGTTACTTCAAATGGTCGCTTTATAATGATCCTGTAATGTTGAATTTAAGGGAATTATCTATCTCAGTAATATGCTTACACAGACACCTACATACACTCACACACACACACATATATATATTCTATATATATATATATATGTATTGCAAGCTTTATTGAGTTTTCCACGTTGGAGTCTTATTATCATGTGTTGTTTCTATAGTAGAGAGCTTGTTTGATGTCTGTTAATTAGAGATTGTTGCTTGTGTCGTATCTGTTGCTGTAAGATTTCTTGGTATGGTGTAGGCAAGATCAGAAGTTGTTTTTAAGCAGCCAGAAGCAAACTCAACCTTGAATCTATGGGTTAGTTTGAGCATCTTACCTAGATTTCTGTATTCTAGTCGTTCATGTTAAAAATTGGAGTTTCTTTGTTGCTTCAATTGCTCTTACAGGATGTCCAAGGACTTGCGACCTGGGTGCTTGCTGATGGCTTCATGCCATCTTGGGTTTTTGTCAAAGTAAATAGCTAAACTGTGGCTTCTCAGTTCTATTAAATTTCACCTTAATGAGTTTATTTTTTTGTTAATTAAGCCAATAGAAGATTATTATTGTTGTTTCATTCAATGATGTTTTATGCAGAACAAGCCCTTAATTCCCAAAGTGGTCATGCTTTATGTCCCTGGTCTTGATGCAGCACTTTATTTATCACAGTCCAAAGTTCTAAAAAGCTTTAAAGAATGTTTTGGAATTCCTAGAGCAGTTTTAGCTCTCAGGTAATTAGTATAGATTGATATTCTGCAAAAAAAAAAAAAAGGGAAAAAATCAAGATCATAATTTTCTTTCTTATAATAGCTACTATAATTTCCTTTTCTTGTTATGTGCTAGCTGTGCATCAGATGGAATGCATACCGTGGATGCTCTTCTTACATGCAAAGTAAAAAGAAAAAGGGATGAAGCAGAGCAGACTCAAAAGAAAGCTCCCCGGACAACTTATCAAGGTGTGTTTTGTTTCTAGATTCTCAGCGTTGTGTAAGTTTGAGCCAGATATTGCGCTGGAGGTCTGTTAAGAAGTAGTTTTTGGTGTTAAAACTGTTCCTGTTTGGCTTGAGTACCTTTTTGGACACACTCATCTACCTTGAAGGAACAACCTATAGAACTCAGGTTTCTTTAGGCATGTTATGTGCTTCTTGGAGCTTTAGTTTTTTTTTCCTTCTGATTTGAACGACACAGATCTGGGGAAAGTTAATTGTGTACGGAAAAAGGTGGACGAAGAAATGGAATGAGAAAAAAAAGGATTTATGCTTCTGCTTTCAGCATCATACAACCTGGTTCCTGCCTCCCTAATGCAATTGATTCTTTCCAAACAGCTGACTCTAAATCACACTTTTAGCAGGTAGTTCTACCTCTACGAGTGTATCTATGACAGACTTAAAGAAGAACTTGCCATTCCCAATCACATACTACACACTTACTGCCAAGCAATTGGAAGATAATGGATACTGTTATAAGGATCCAGGTGATGCTATAACTTGTTAATTTTTTGGATATCTTTTGGTTCTTGTTGGACATATTGTTCTTATTTTTTCTTTATGTTGTTGAAAGTACCGTGTTATAGTCCTGAAATCCGTCTCTCTTGCAGAATTTCTTTCAACACTTCCGGCTCCTTCTGGAACTCCATTGCATGAACTTTTGGCACTTGACTGCGAGATGGTATGTCTGCAGATGATAATCTCGAATTTATGAAACAAACTCTCTCAGTAGTTGTTGTTCAAAAAGACTGCAAAAACTCCTCTTATCTCCCCTTTGTACAACCTTGAAAGGGTTCCTTTCGAAATGTTGGTTTCGTACTTTATTCATTTAAGTTCAGTTATGTTCATCCTATTATGTTTAGCAATTTAGAAGATCATTTAGTTAAATTCACGTATTAGTGCTTGTGTCTTGTTATTAGATTAGAATTTTGGGGTCTGTATTGATACACTAATTTAGTAGATGGAACCCAGGGCCCAGTTGGCCAACTAAGACTATCGATATAGTGCAATGTTTCATTTTTCAAGTGGGATTGATCTGATGGAAAATATGTTGAGAAAAGCTTAAGTGATGTTAGTATATGGATTCCGAGAAGGATTTTGCCAAATGATTTCGAGTTAAAAAATATTCTCTCTTTTAGTAGTTTTTAATCTCTTTGACCCAGAGTTACCGGTTCTACATTTCTGGAATGACTTAAAATAAGCTTCATTTTCTTAGTAGAAAATATCTTTCCACTAATTCTCTCTCATCAAGTAATCACGTGACAAAACTAACTTCCACCACTACTTAGGTGACGCTGTAGATACAACAATAACTTCATCTTTTGAACTCATTTAGTATTCTGTATCATGTCAAAATGCTGTCATAGGGTATTAACTACTAATTTGAGGGCAATAAATGTCAATCTTCCTAGAACTTTTTCTTGTTTTTTAGTGGGTTAATTATATATATAGATAGATATGTATATATAAGAAAGAGAGGGGATGTGTTACGATGGAACTTCTAGATACTGAATTGTGGTACAACGAATCACTATCTAGAGCACACATCAGGATAATGATTTCATACAAAAATCAAAAGAAACTGAGACATAGAATTTGTAATTAATTATATGTAATTCTCTTTAAGAAGTAATAATCTTCCCTTGGATGAGTTATTGGAGCCTCACATCTAAACTTGCAAAATATGTAAGAACTTAGTTCTCCTATTATTTAGCCTAACAGAGAGTAAGTATCTTATAATTTTCTGCTTGACTGTCTTTATCTTTTTCCCCATGGTTCTCTTGTTGACTGGTCAAGTATGAATGTTAGCAATTGTCCCACCCATGCTTGTATTCCTGATTTTGAGTTAAAATTTTAAAGTAAAACAAATATATATATATTTTAATTTATCTATTTATTGGAGTTTTTGGTTGTTGAATTTGTTTCACCAGTGCATTACAAGGAAAGGTTTTGAGCTTACTAGAATTACATTGGTGGATGTTACTGGACAGGTATACATATGCTCTCTATCTCTCTGAGGTTTTTGTGCATCATACTGTTTTATTGGCTGTTCCTAAACTATGGCTTATAATATTCGGCTGCAACATGTTTGGCTAATTTTATCAGATGTGCAGGTCTTGTTAGATAAACTTGTTAAACCAGTAAATCCTATCACCGATTACAATACAAGGTACTTAGTTTCTTCCACCTTTCTGTAGTAGTGCCTTTACAATAAAATTTGAATTTAAGAAGAAAATCTGGAAGCCTGATGAACCTTACTGGAAGTTGAGATCCAGCTTGACTTGGAGCCTAGAAAAATTTGATGCATTATCCATGAATTTTAGTTGTGCTTGTTGCTAGCTCGTGGAAGTGTTTTGTTCTTTTACTATTTTAAGTCATTTCAGTAAATTCTGTTTCGATATAGAACAAGAGGATCTCTAGCTCTCTGGTAAGCGAGTATGTGACCTTAGCAAGACGTTTTGCTGAGTTATTTCACAAAATCTATGCTATTAATAATGATAACTTTTTTTATTTTTTTGGTGATAATGGATTTTTTCGGCCTTCTAGAAATTTGAGCCTTTTTTAGGGGTATCAATGTAGGATTTAAACATTTGTTATTGTGTCTCACAGTATCTCTGTTAGAGCATGTTCTTCTAATTCTTGGATTTCATGCTTGGTCACAAAAAACATTTTGTCGATCAGTAAAAGTAAAAAGGAGTACTTACATTGTCTAGGATATTGACACATGAGCCTTGAAGTCTTTACAGTAGACCTGCTTGATCCTTTGCTTTTGTTTAAGGAATTAGAACTCGAGCTTCAGTAGAGGTATATTAGATGCTGGAGACTGATGTAAATTTTTGATTATGCAGATACAGTGGAATTACACATGAGATGTTGGAAGGTGTGACCACAACCCTTGAAGATGTACAGGTACATTTCAGCCTCTTCTTTTTCTTATTATTAAATTTTGAATAACCGCCTTATTTAAAAGCTTAAGCTGGCAGAAAATAATTTAATATTTTAATGAGTTTAGACGCCCTCAAGCGCAAGCCTGTGTATACAACTTGCACATGGGACCTTTTTTCTTGGACATCTTGCTAGTTTCTTCAACTTCCAAACTGCAATATGTTAAGAATGTTTTATCTGTTGTAACAGTTGCGTCTGTCTTCAGGAAGATTTTCTTCGACTGGTTAACAAAGAGACCATACTCGTTGGACATTCTCTGGAAAATGATTTGTTATCTTTGAAGATCCGCCATGATTTGGTTATTGACACGGCAATCTTATATAGGCATCCGCGAGGCCGGTCTTACAAAACAGCTTTGCGTGTGTTAACAAGGAAATTTCTTTCGAGAGAGATACAGGATTCGGGAAGTGGACATGATAGTGTTGAAGATGCAAGAGCTACTATGGATCTTGCTTTGCTTAAATTTAGACATGGTATGTAATTTGTCTCGCTACTTGCTTCATTGTGAAAGTTGGACATGGTATGTAATTAATTCCTGTGCTATACGGATACTAAATGATGCTACGGTCTTTTTGGTTCTTTCCGGGAAGTTGGATACACTTCCAATGCTGTAAAGTGAATGCATAATTTTGTTACTCCGTGGAATTTTTTTACCTTATGGGAGCTTTCACTGTGTATCTGTCATGCGTGGACGGTTGACTACAGTGTTACTGCGGTGTCACTTATCTGCCATGGCATGCAAATGAGATCACCTCTTCCAAGTACTGTTTCCACTCCTACTCTAACTTCATCAATACACGACAGATGTTTTGTGATGTCACTATGCTGTCATTTAACATACATATCATGTATTGATGGAGTTAGAAGATGAAACACCATTTGGAATAGGTGATCTCTTCCGCATAGCATTCATGTTAACCGCCAAAGTATTGTTTTCGGATATACTACATGGTAGTACTATTAATTATGGCTTACGCTCAGCTTCGTTAAGGTTTGGACACGATTGTTTCTTCACCAGCATAGTATTCTCGACAGAGGAAGTTAGTCTAGCTAGTGCTGAAAGAGTACTGCGCTTGCTGTAGATATGGTAGCTTGAAAATATATTGAAACAGATTATAGTGAATTATATATGATCTACTAATAATGCACTAACAACATTGCTATAGCCTGCTGATCTTTTTCACAGTACTATGTTGGGTTCACCAGTTACTTGCACAAGGTGGGCGTGGCTGTCAAATAGAACACTGTTTAGAGCGCATCTGTAAAATGAAACAAGATATAGCTGTAATCCCTACCTAATACCTCTTTCTCTCTCTGGCGCATACACTCTAATTGTCAGAAGGTCTCTACTCGGACCTTCTTTTGTATAGAAGGAAACAGCTGCAGAACTTTACGTTCCTCTGTGTGGCTAAGCTCATGAATCCTGGTCTGATTATGCTCAAATAAAATGATGCTTCCAGTGATCAATTATGCATTTCAGGCTAAAAGAATGGCTTCTTGGTCTATTGTAGTGGAATGCTGGAGATGCTAGTGTTTCTTGCATCTAATGATTCTATACATTATTGCTAAAATGTTTTTCATATTTGTTTACATTCTCCTGTGGATGATTTCACCAAGTCCTGGAATTGTTTGCCACTTTGTGGTGCATTGATATCTTTAATCCTGATGAAGAATAGATGCTAATTGATGCCTTCTTTAATCTCGTTTATGTTTGTGTTTCTTACTATTGCTCTGTATTATATGATCTGCTTCACATTCTTGGCCTGTGTCTCTTGTATCAGGCCCAAGTTTTGGCTTGCCTTCAACACTTATGCGGAAGAAGCTCCTGACTGTATTAAGTGATTCTGGCAAAACTTCATCGTTGATTGATAATATCTCTATAGTGAAGCGGTATGCTTCTGAATCATCTAATTCAATCCCAGTATCTTCAGATGATGAAGCCTTTTTGAAAGCCAAGAAAGAGGTATGTTTACTTTTAGGGCAAATTACACAAACTATCTTTGAGGTTTGGCTGATGAACAAGAACACCGTCGTGTTCTGAAATAACAAATACCCCCATGATGTTTTACAATCACGCCCTTGAGGTTTGTTTTGTGAAAGATACTGAACACGAATGGTTATATTTGCAAGTTCGGGTACATTTCATTTATTTATTTATTTTATTTTTGTTTTTTCTCAGGTAAAAAGCGACCGGGTGCAGTTTATTTGGACCCAGTTTACAGAATTGCTTTCTTATTACAAGAAACAAGTAGATGATGATGAGAAGCTGAACTCAAAAATAGCAGAGATGATATCGTTGATTACATGTAGTAAGCCTACTGGTAGAAAAAGCATTGGGTTCAACGTCACGTCAGAACTGAAGGACATTCTTAGTAGAATCGACAACAGAGTTAAAAGCCTCTACTCATCTCTACCTAGCAATGCCATGCTTGTTATTTGTACTGGCCACGGAGACACTGCAATTGTGCAGAAGTAAGTTATTGTTGTCGGAACAATTATTATGAACTTCATACGCCATATTTTGTTACTTCCAAGATTCTTCTTTCTTATTAAATGTTAAGTTCGAACGTGTATTGTCCATGTGAACTTTGTAAAGGCACAATAAGGTTTTTCTTGTAATGATAAAATTACTTAATAGATAGGGTTGGACATAATTTCTTCTAGTTATCTAGTCCTTTTAGCTTGTATATCTCCGAATCATCATTTTATCCTGTATGACATCCTGTTAAAGTTAGTTAACTGAGTTTGATATTGTCTGCAGATTACGGAAGATCCTCTCGGAGCAAAGAGAAACTGAGCATTGTCGAGAGAAGATAGTGAAAGTGTTGGAAGAGTTGCAGGCCCAAGCTGAAGTAGGCCTGTGTTTTGTTGGCATCAAACACTGAACACATCCCCTCTCTCCCTCCCTCTCTCTCTCGTGTTGTAGATGTATCATCTATTAAGACCATGTGCGGCATGGTTGTACCGTTATTCCGACATCGAAAATATTCTGAGATCCAATGTGGACTATGTTCTGTCCTATCCCCTCCAAGTGAAGATCAACCACCTGTGTTTTTATGAATGGCATGGTTTTGAGTTATTCACCTAATAGGGCACCAAGGTTGTGTTTTTGAGGACCCTTCGGCTTTATAATAATAATAATAATAATATTCATGTAGTCCGTAGAATGCACCATTCTTGCGAGAAAGTATATTCCCCTACGAGTCATTTAGATTGGATTAATGTCATTTGTCATCTGAATTTTCTCGTGGGGTCATATCGTTCGTTTCCTTTTTTTGTTCTTGCGTCTTCGTCTGGACCTTGTTCTCTACACCACGCAACTTGATCGATATTCTACATTAGATGAGATTGTATTATCTGAAACACATGAACTCGACAGAGCTCGAGCATAGAGTGTATTGGTCGAGTTTGAGCTAGAGCTGTCAGTGCTCGGCTTGACTCGACATGTTTACACTCCTAGTCGAGATAGGCCTAGAAGGCAAAAAAGAAAAACACAATGCCCTTTAAATCATGATGAACGGGTGATGCTACTCCAGTGGGTAGCATTCGATGTCTCACTATTTGGGGTGTGACTAGTACCTCCTCAGTAAACGTAGTTCGAATGACAGAATGTAATAGATCCACTAATAATTTACACAAGATGAAAACACCGTATCAGCTAATATATGTTTCAATTTTGCTTTACTGAAGGCTCAGGAAACCTCTATAGGTGTAGACATGGAAAAAATGAATTTGTTCAGAATCCTTGACAAATGAGATGTAATATGAAAAATGGATTTAAGAAATCATAAGACAAACATATAAATAATGTAAAAGTATACCATAGTTGTACTATATATTAAAGGCCTTGTAAATGCTACACTTGATGTAATACGCCAGATAACATAACTAGCACATCCACCATCTATAAGCACATACACACGCGAACATGTCTCTCTCTGTCTTTCGATAGTGTATAATATTCTTATTGGTATTTCACCTGTTGTAGCATCAATAAAAGCCTATAGTTACACAAGGATCAGATAAAATAAAACAATAAAAGAGAAAGAAAACATTGTTACATTAGTCATACAGTAACTTGTAGCTCCTCTTCTCTTTACTACACATCACCTCCATGCTGAACTAACTATCAACATCTTGTCTTCCCACCCAAAATGCAGCGCCCCTGTCTCTTGCTTCACCTTGTACCGGTCTGAGTACCGTTTTATCAATTCCTGGATTTCAACATACACGTTTTCACTAATTGGGTATGAGCTAAAACCAGCCATACTCATCCTAGCCCTCCATTTCCCAGCAACTTCATACCGTTCGATTCTCTCTTCTCCTTCGCACGCAACCACGTTAATAATATCGCGCGCCAAACAGTGCTTCTCCACGTTTATCCTTTCCTGGCTCCCCCTCCCTAGGGTTGCATCAAGGGAAGCAAACACAGCATGGTAGTAATTATAGGCCTCTGCGAATCTTGACAAGAAAGGGGCAGTGTTCGTGTTCACATCTTGCTCGACAAGAGTAACAAGTTTCGGTTTTAAGCTCTTAACCATCCGCAGAAGCTGGTCTCTTAGGTTTACGGTAGATACACTCTCATCAGGCATGTGGTGGAGCTGAAACGCAAAGTTAACCACCAGAGCTTCCCCAGGTTCACACCCGAGCATCAGTGGATTAACCAAAGCAGTTTCAGAAGACACAGCATGAAACTCGAACGACAGATGCGAATCCTTGGCAAGTTGCTCGAGTCTCTGCCCAATTATCCTCAGCCCTCCCGTAGCCCGTTGAACCGATTCCGGGTCGTCGACTCCTGTTAACCTAATATGCGGCCGTTTCCCAGGAATTTTAGCCAGTGTTTGGAGCAGAGTGTAATACTGACTTCCTTGGTTGATGTCGAAGTCTATGATATGAACTGTCTTTTCATCTTTAGATGCTTCTAGAATCGCCCCGTTGGCAGCCATGAATCCAAATCTAAAACACGGGCATGCCTCGAAGAGGACCTGCATTGCAGAAAGCCGATCCGGAGAGGGAGGATTTTTGCATTTAAGCGCGTTGTAGAGACCTCGTCCCGATGTTCCCATACGAGCTGCCAGTGCTTCTACCATGTATGCTGCAATTCTGTCAGAAGGTTCTCCTTGGATGGAGACTCTCTGCCTCAGTATGTCTATCATCTCAGATGCTTCTTTCCAGTTTCTATTTTGGATCGCAGCAGCACATTCAAAGAGCAAGGTCTTGGGAGTTAGATTCTTGGAGAAAGATTTTTCCTTAATTGTATTAATCGAGCTAGAGGATGAAGATTCCTTTGGTGAATCATTAAGCAATGCATAACATGCGTCGATTTCCATACTCTGGTTTTGATTATCTGTATCTTTGTGGACAGAATTATCATCAAGAAGGGCCTGCTCAAGTTCTTGAATCTTGAGTCTCATCTTGTCTTTATCGTACTCAGCAATTCCTGGGCTTCGACTGTCCATTTCATAATCGAATTCATAAGCATTTACCCTCGAGGCCACCAAAGAGGAGGTGAATGAGTTTTTGCCAGATGTTTGCATGAATTCTCCGGATGGTGAGTCGAGGAGGTACTTTGGATCATAACTGTCACTACTGAAGGATTCACTGGTGGACGTAGCATCTGATCCAAACATGGGCGTTGATATGTCAGAGCTGTTATTACCATCTTTCATCGAGTAAAGCTCATGGTTCCCTAAAACTGCAGTGGATCTGATTAAAGACATGGTTTCCTTCAAAATCGTAAAAAGAAAAAGGTCCACGTAAACAATAGTCACTGCTCTTTGATAGAACAGAGAGCTAGAGCAGCACTGCTACCAAGAAGTTGGTCGATATCTTCCGCCAGACAACCTAAAATTTTGGTGAAAAGAAGTGAAATCATGTTGTTTCCTATAATTGATTAGAGAAATGATGTAAAGTAAATTCAGAATCTGTAGACATAACAAAAAATCTCATGCCCTGAATCATTTGTTTTCACCAAACTTATGTTCTAAAAGATTTCTTCAACAAAAAACGAAGCAAAACATAACATTCAGCAGTGATAAGAACATTATTGATGCTAACTATTGTGAAATATCTCAAAAAAAGTCATTTCAGCATAAAAAGGAAACAGCCTTTTCTATCTCTAGTTTTTAATCAATCACAGAATTCCCAAGTTCCTTCATCACTATAATAATCTGCATAGGATTATATTTGTAATCCAGTTTTTTACCAAAGCTTTAAGCAATTTGACTTCTACATAGAATCTTGAAACATCAAATAAGATAGGGCATCAATATGATTTCGATTATCGAACTTCTTTCAATTTTTTTTTTTGTTTCTCAATTATCAGAAACTTAAACTACACTCTACAAACATCTAAACTGAAGCAGATAACTTCACCACAACCCAAACGGGCAAACACCAAACTTACCTGAAAAATCGGAAAATCAAGAAAATCCCACAAAATCAGATCAGCTCTGCAAATTTGGACAATCAAGAAAGAGTTTGCCAGAAACTCAGAATTGGGTTTCAGGGAAGACTATATATGGGTTTTTTACTAGTGAGTAATATGTATGATAACAAGGGCAACACCTGACCAGATAAACCCTATTTTTATAAAAATATCTTTCTACACTAAAAGAATTGCAGTTTGGTGAATAAGCAACTTGGGACATTAAAATAACCAAATTAAAAGACAGAAGAGGAATAAAGATTGAAACTTTATAAACAAGAATTAAGACAAAGACATCCTTAGTAAAGAGAATATAAAGGGCCCAAAAAGATTATGCAACGTAAAGACTTTGTCTACCCATATCCTTTAACTTGATCTAATATAATATGAGCTGATCGAAATTCAAAGACTAGCAGGGAAAGGAGAAATTTACAGAGTCTTCTGGAAAATTGAAGAAAGTGAATGCGAACTTACCACCACTATTGTCTTTCCCTTTGACAGAAGCTTCTCTGCTTTAATAGCATCAGCATCATTTTCTTCTTTTATTTTTCTGTTTTGCGCAAGCTGACTGACCTACCTTCTATCTGTGACTTGTACAGTACTCTTAAAAGAAAGGAGTTAATTGCCCCTCAAAAAGAAAAAAAAAGAAAGGAGTTAATTATTTTGTTTGTTTATGGTTTTCCACTTAAATTTTAATAAATCCCGTTCATTAATTATATCCTTAATGAATTTTAATTTTTAAGGTTAGTTTATCAACTATATTTTTTAAGTTTTGTTTATTTGATTAGAGTCTTATATAGTTCAAAAATCATCTATCAATTCATGGATATGATACCCTCAAAACAAATTCATGGATATAATATATAATTCATCTAACGGCATAAGCTGAACCCATATATTGATAATATTCGATTTTTTTCTTTATTGTTAATAATATACATAACATTACCATTTTTATTTATTTTTATTATTAAGTTTCTTTTTGAATTTCTAATCTCTTTTATAATGAGATTGTTTTATATAATTATCAAAATAAAAAACTATTAAAAAAAAAAAACATTAGTAAATTTTAAGGCTAACTTAGTAACTTTATTTTTTAAAGTTTTATTTATTTAGTAAGATTCATTTTATAATTCAAATTCATCTCTCAAGTCTTAACTTATGAAATTTTCTATCACATTTCATATAATATATAGTTCAACTAATGACATAAGCTGAACTTAAATATTCGTAATATTTTATATAATTATTCCTTTGTAGTAAAATACATTATATTATTATTTTTATTTGTTTTATTTTATTTTATTCTTCATAAATTCTTTATAATTTTTTTAATTGGTTTCTTCTATAATTTAAGAGAAGAGAGACAGACCGATTAGCAAAAATGTATTTACAATAAGTAAAATTATTTTAGTATACAATTCTCAAGATATTAAATAATTGAAGTTTAGTCAAAAGATATTTATGTATTTATAAAAAAAAATATAGAAAATTAAACATCGTATAATTTAATAGGACTTTAGTAAGTCCAAAGTTTGACTTTTTACTAGGATAATGATTCTAAGACTTTTAATTTCAAATAGGGATACTATAGAGTTATTTAGATATTAAATGTTTGCAAAACTATCAAGTTTTGGCATTTTCACGGTGAAAAAAATACTAAAAGATTTTATGATTAGCAACAACAAGAAAAAAATCATACACGTAAACATTAAAACAATGACTAATAGTGAAATCTCTTACTTATCATTTTTCATTTTAGATATATTTTTTTATTTTAGTTTACTTTTTTCTTTTTTCTTTTTAATTTAGGTACATCGTTATAATATATATATATATATATATCATTCTACTAACCACAACAAAAAATATATTGATAGGACAATTATAGTGTATCATATCTCTTTTATTTACTCTTAATTTTTTGTTAATAGATCTTTCCCCTTTCTCTACAATTGTAAAAGAATCCAACTAGAAGAACTATAAGAAATTTATGAAGAACTGAATAGAGTAAATAAAGGGAAAAAAAATAATATAATGTATATTATTGAAAAGGAATATGAATATAAGATATTATGAATATTAAAGTACTTTAATTTATTATTCTCAAAATATTAAATAAATGAAATTTACACAAAAGATATTTACGTATGTATAAAAAATTATAGAAACTTAATAGTTTAATAGGAGTTTAGTAGCTCAAAAGTTTGGCTTCTTTTGTTAGAATAAAGACTACAAGAATCTTAACTTCCAATAGTGACATACAATAAAGGTATTTAGGCATTGAATGTTATATTACGTTTTTGCATTTTTCATGGTAAAAAAGTACTAATAGATTTTAGAATTAATAGCAAGAAGAAAAAACCATATACAAGAACAATGAATAATAGTGAAAGCTCGTTTTGATTTAATTTATCATCTTTAATTTTTTGGAGATAATTTTTTTAGTTTACTTTTTCTAAGTTTAGGTACAGTATGTTTCCATAACATCTATATACTCATTCCACTAACTACAACAAAAAATATGTTGAGAAGACAACTATAATGTGTTGTATAAGATTTAATTTACCGCAATATATAAATGACTCAACTAATGATACTTACATGATAAAATATTTAAATTATGTAAAATGTAATAGTTTAATATGATTTTAATAGTTATAAGTTTGACTTCATAATCGAGTAATGGATACAAGATTGTTGACATATGATCGTACATATAATTTTTTATGATATGAAATTGATTGAAAGTTTAATTAAAATATGCCACTAAAGATTTTTTTTTGAAAAAAAAAGATGAGATTAAATTAATATGTTTTAGTCTATTTAAACAATCTAAATATTATATGTCATAACGATATGTAAATGATTCACAATGATTTATATTACTATGCATAAATTATTGACAAATTCTTACATAGTGTTTGGTCATAAATAAAACAGCCAACTCTTGTTAGAAATATAAATTAGAATAATACTTATCTAATAGTAACAATTTGTTTGTCTAAATTTGAATATTATAAATTTTCTATTTGCAATAATCTCCCTAATTTTCTAAATTGTTGAAGTATCAATATTACAATATTGAGAAACAAAAATAGAATTTATATAAGTTATCTAATGAAAAATAAAATATGAATATAGGATATTTAGACTAAAGTGTAAACTATTGAATTGATCAAGGGTTAGAGCTTAATGTGAATAGTAACTCAACTTTAATATAATATAACCTTGAAGCAGATACTAAAATCAAAGAATGAAATGACTTGCATGTGGAATCGTTGAGATTATATTTTAGAATTAACTTTTGAGTGAGTAAGAAGACATCTTAGAAAATTGTATATATATATATATATATATTTTTTTTTTTTTGTGTATACCACTTTATTAAAGTCCAGCAATAGAAAATAATGTCAAAACAATTGAATATGAACTATATAATAATAAAATGAATATAAGTGAAAACATGCATTGTGCAGAAAAATAACACACAATAATAGTCTTTATTATTAGTAGATATAACTTTACTAACGTAATGAACAAAATTATATATAATAATAATAAAAAAAATAATGCAAAAATTATTAATATTAAAGGGTCTAAGTGAATTTTCATTATAAAAAAATAAATTATACTAGACGAGTCTAGGTAATATAATAGAAAAATCAAAGAATAAACTAATGTGATAAAGTAAGATATATTATACTGTCAGAATAGAATACAAAAACAATAATTAAATATCTATATTATAGATAGATGTACATACAAGTTATTATAATGTAGTATTTTGAAATTCAGATCAAACAAGGCATGCATTTAGTCTTACTGTTCAAATTTAGATTAAACTAGCAATATATAACTTTACACGATAAATTTCTTTGTATAAGCATTAATAAGTGAATATAAATCGAAGTATTATGTTTGTAGAAAATGAAATTATATATTATATTTATTTTCAATGATTTAGAAGAAATGAAATTGATATACTGCCTAAATAACATTTATAAACATTGCAACAAGAGAAAATAATAATTGATTTACGTATTTTGTTGAATTCAAAATAAATTTATGCGTTGAACATCGTTTTCAATCACACACCTTACACGCCTACACAAATCTATTCACCAATGTAATACTTTTAATAGGGTGATGTAATTTTAGTGGATTAAAGAAAAACTATTATGTTAGAAAATTGGGGAGAGACATCAAAATCCCAAGGTTTATAATAATTGGAGTTTAGACTGAGGTGTGAAATTTTATTGTACTATTAATAATAGAAATGATAAAATGACAAACGTAAAAATTAGTGGACATGAATAATTGCCCCAGATTCTTTTAAACATTTAAGATATAACATTAAATAAATTATTAAATCAATAAAAATATTATGCATATATTTTAAGCATATGTAATAACCTGATAAGTGAATTTACTATGCTATATAAAATTATAGGATACAATGAATAATAAAAAGGAATTATAAAGAAATAATGGACTAAGTTGTACTATGTGAATGATTAAAAAGTTATGCTATATGAATGAGTATCACATAATTAAATAAAAAAATGCAAAAAAATAAAGACAGTAAAATGTGAAGTTAATTCTTGCTTGAGTATAGATTAGATAAAAAGTAAATAATATTTGCGTTGAATAAAGTATTGTATAGTCTAAATGAAAAATAAAATCAGAATGCGTTGTTTAATATATATATATATATATATATATATATATATATATATATTTATATATAAATGAATGTGCAATGTGCGGAAAAACATATTTATTTTGTAATTATACTATTAGAGGATTTTTATTTTAAATCACACATAATTTTTAAATTTCGATGTTGAATTGAGAAAATAATTAAGTGAATTGAAATAAGCAATCTTAAATCGATAAGTAACTTGTATTAAAGAGAGTTTTACTTAATAATAATAAAAAAATTAGAAAAGAATTTTCATAATAAAAGTTGGATGTTAGACATTGACACTAAGTTGCTGGAAGGTTTTCCTCACATTAAAATGTGTAAAGAATTTCATGTGCAAATGTATATTAAAATAGACATTATTTATTAGAGAAATTATAGAAAAAGTATGTTAGGCCTAATATTTTGTGTGTATATAACAATAATGAACTTATGGATGTCAGTTGATGATGTAATGAAAATTAAACATGTATTTTTCTTCAAATGTTAGTGATTTGGTGCAAAACATAAAAATCCATGCAACATTATTACATATATAGTTTTTCACCCATCTTATAACTTTATTCAAGATATATTAATGATGGTCGAGTTTGTGTATAATAAGAAGTAAACAATAGTTTTAATATATAAAAAATTTACATATATAATAGAAAATTTTGTAAGACTAAAGATTTATACATTATATCATGGTATGCCTTTTTTTATGAATCTTTAACGTTAATTATTGTAACTTGTTTTGTTAACACTGATGTTGTTTAACTAGTCTATTTCTCTTTCGTGATTCTTTTAGTTTTACTTGATTCAAAATTATGTTTGTTTAGTGGATTAAATTTTTTATTACATTGAATAATCTTCGAAATTGTGTATATATTACAATGATCACAAGGTACAATTATTTTACTTTTAAATTAATTTTTTATTAAAAAATAGTAAAAAGTTATAATAACGTGCAATGCACGTGCGTATTGCTAGTTATACTAAATTTGAAAGTACTATTGGTTCTTTTTTTCCTTTTCGTTATTTTTTCTCTTTAATCATGAGATAATCTCCTATGTAACTTCAAATTGAAAAAATAGGCAGTTACCATTAAAAAAGAGTGTTTTTTTTTTTTTTTTCAAAAAGAAAACAATTTTTCGGAAACATAAAGTATCGGTATGTTTAGTTGGGGGCTGGGGATGGTTGGAAAAAGTGACTAGAGAAATAAAATTGTAGTGTTTGTTTGAGTGGTTATAGAAGTGGTTGTAGTGTAAGTATATTATTTAATTATAAAAAGGTGATGTGATATTTGTAAGCGGTTGTAGTGATGATTGATTTAATGATTAAAATAATATTAAGATTGATTGATTGTGGAAGTGGTCATAGTGTTGGATATATTAATGGATAAAGATGTTTGGACTGATTTTGCTCGGGTCCAAAAAAAAAATATTTTCTTAAAAAACATTAACACTCGATTACGAATTAAAAAAAAAAAAACACGCCAAAATTTTAGAGTGTTCCAAAATGATAGTTAACATTTAAATTTCATCTTGTGAAGAGATCTGGAATGGAGTCCCTGCCAAGTGTTCAGAGTTAAAAGTGTTTGGTTGCCTAGCTTTTGCTCATTTGAGACATGACAAGTTGAAACCAAGAGCTTTGCAATGCATATTCCTTGGCTATCCTAAAGGTGTAAAAGGCTATAAGCTATGGTGTATTGAGTCAGGAAATCAGAATTGCATTGCCAGTAGAGATGTCATATTCAATGAGAACGTGATGCCATTGAAGAAGCCAGAAGCTGAGGGTATTTCTAATACAGATAATATGACAACTCAACTTGAGATGGAGCCTGAGAGAATCATATCTACTGAATGAAATGATCAGGAACAAAACAACTCAGATGAACAAGTAGAGGATTACAGTAGTTATCAACTTGTTAGGGACAGATAGAGAAGACAAATAGATTCACCACAGAGGTTTGGACATGTTGATATAGTGTCATATGCACTATATACAACGGAAAAACTGGAAAGTTTTGAACCTGGATCCTATTCTAAAGCTATAAATTGTGCTGAGAAAGAGAGTTGGCTCATAGCAATGCAGGAGGAGCTATTGTCTTTCGAGAAGAATAGTACTTGGGAAATTGTGGAGAAGCAAAAGCTGATAGGATGTAAGTGGATATACAAGAAGAAGTTTGAATCTGGAACTAAGGCAACTGTTAGATTCAAAGACAGACTTGTAGCAAGGGGATTCACATACAGAGAAGGTATAGATTACAATGAAATATTTTCTCCTATTGTTAAACACTGTTCAATTAGGATTTCGCTTGCTATAGTAGCACAATTTAACCTGGAACTACATCAAATAGATGTTACAACTGCATTTCTTCATGGTTAGTTGAAAGAAAGCATTTATATGAAAATTCTTGAAGGTTTGCAGATAACAGGTACTGAAAATAAAGCATGTCTACTAAGAAGGTCACTATATGGGTTGAAACATAGCCCTAGACAATGGTATTTGAGATTTGATGAGTTTATGTTGAAGATTGGTTTCACTAGAAGCAAGTATGGTAGATGTGTATATGTTAGACAAGAAGATGATCTGTCTCAGATTTATTACAGATTTATTGTTGCTGTATGTTGATGATATGTTCCTAGCTTGTGAAAATTTGACTGGAGTTAACAAAATAAAAGAGCTCTTAAATTCAGAATTTGAGATGAAAGACCTTGGTGAGGCTAAGAGGACACTTGGTATTTACCAGAGGAAAAAATATATTCATGTCACAGAATGTTACTTGGACAAGGTACTGCATAGGTTTAATATGCGGAGTTGTAAGTCATTCACTACACCCTTGGGACAACATATGAAGTTATCTTTGCAGCAGTGCCCAAAATCGCAGCAAGAAGTCAGTAAAATGTAAAGAAAACCTTATGCTAGTGCAGTGGGCAGTGTAATATATGCAATGGTCTATTGCAGACCTGATCTAGCATATAGCACGAGTTTAGTGAGTAAGAATATGGGAAATCTAGATGAGTTTCACTAGGAGGTAGTGAAATAGATTTAAGATACATCAAGAACTCAACTGGTAAAGGTTTATACTTCAGTAAACAAGATGATCAATGTACACCACTTGTAGGATTTGTTTTGCTGATTATGCAACAAATTTGGATACAAGAAGTCATTGACAGGCTATGTGTTTACTTTATATGGAAAAACTGTGAGTTGGAGGGCAACCCACCAATTAGTGGTGGCATTATCTATTACTGAGTCAGAGTATGTAGCTCTTACTAATGCAATCAAGGAAGCACTCTGGTTGAAGGGTATCTTGAGAGAGTTTGGTGTGATGCAGAAAAGAGTTACAGTGTTTTGTGATAACCAAAGTGCAATTCACTTGGCAAAGCACCAAGGTTATCATGAGAAAAGTAAACATATTGATGTAAAGCTACACTTTGTGAGGGATATAGTGGCCAGAGATGTGGTGGAAGTTGCAAAGATCTCAACTGATGTGAATCCAGCAGACGGATTTACTAAAATAGTGCCTCTTGCTAAGTTTGATTTATGTCTGGACTTGATCAAGATGAAGACATGATTGATGTCTTGAAGTTTCAGTTGATGTGAAGTTTGAATATTTGAACTAAGGTGGAGATTTGTAAAGTATTAGTTCAAATATCAAAGAAATTAGAAGTTTAAGTATGAGTTGAACTTTGAAAATCAGTTAGAGACTTGACAACTAACTGGAAGGATGTTTTAGACATTTTAGCACTTAAGTTGAGGACAAGTTGGTAATCTACATGAAAACAATTGAGAAGCTTAGCAGTTAGTTTGTTAGCTCTGATTGCTGCACTGTTGTGAAATAACCAAAATTTCAAAGATTGCAGATGGCTTGGGAAATCATTCATTAAGGCTTGAGAGTGTGAGAGGTAGAAATCTATGTGCAAACTTCTTCATTTATTTGAAGTATACAAAGTTGTTTTAGCTAGTAAGCAGAAGTGAGATTACATGTGTGAAGAGATTGCGACTTGTATGTTGATCTCATGTATTTCTTATAAACTTCTCATTTTTTCTAATGGAATAAAACAATGAATCTTATCTCCATTGATGTAGGATCTCAAAAGGAGATCCAAATCACATAAATTCTTTTTGTGTAATTGATGTCGTGATACAATATATTAGTTTAGTTTGTTAGTTTCATTCTGAGTTTGTGAGCGTCAATGGTATGTTGTTTGTTTATTGATCTGAGGCATTTGGTTTAACAGATGGCATTCTTCAACTTTGATAGGTTGATTATGATTTTATTACCAGAACATTGGTAATTCACTTCCATATTAGTTTTTATTGTCATGAAACAAAGATTTGGACTCTTCACAATATCCGATTAGCCATAACACACACATGAGTGTGTGTGCGCGCGTGCTTGCACGCACGTGCATGTGTGTGTTAAAATAATAATTGTTTAGTTATTTACTTTAGGAATTATCATTATAATCTAAACTACAGATAACAAATTAAAATTAAAACTTTATATGATATTTTGTAGACGTTATTTTTAATTGAACACAAATTTTATGTGCCTACTGAGATATTGGTTGAAATTGAGATATATTTTGTTTGAGCAAATCACGAATCTTATTACTTAAGAAATGGCTTTAAGTACAAGATTTCGTAGCCAAAGAGGTACATCACTGCCCATCCAACCAATAGGATTGCGAGATGCAATAGAACAAAATCTAGCAAAATGATGCACAACACTATTACAAGTTCTACTCATATGAAACAAATTGCCTCCATTCGTGTATCCATGAATTTCCTCCACCAAAGAACCACAATAATTCGAAGCTCTTCTTGCCCCGGTCGTAAGCCTTGCTCATATCAACCTTCAGAGCGCAATAACCTGAGCGTTTCTTTTTATTATTCTGAATCCAGTACATACACTCGAATAAGCACATTGTCTGTAATCAAACGACTTAGAATAAAGCCATTATGTTGCGGATCCACTACCTGATCCATAATAGGGCCCAACCTATTGTACTATATGCGAGTCACCACCTTTGCCACAATGTTGCACAAACTAATAGGACGAAAGTCCTTTAAAATGAGCGCCTCTTTCGTCTTTGGTATAAGAGTGACTAACGTATGAGTCCATGTGGTTAAATCAGCCTCCTTATTCAAGATATCAAGAACTGTAAGCACAATATCATCCCCCGTGAACAGCCAAGTGTTTTGAAAAAACATGGTCGTGAACCCATCAACCCCTAGTGCTTTTGACGAATGCATATCAAATAAGGCCCTCTTAACCTCCTCAGTCGAGCATGGACGAGAAATACAATCAATCACGGTCTTCGAAATACAGGCTTGGATTCCATCCAAGATATATTGTATCTCTGCACTAGACGGATCAGAAGAAGAAAACAAATCACCACAAAAGTTGATAATAATGTCAGTCATAGCAGGAATAGTTGAACCGCAATCTCCATGCCTACTGAGAAGACCCTGGATCCTGTTCCTCCTACTTTCTCTTTGTGGCCATTGCATGGAAAAAACTAGTATTACGATCCCCCTGTTGTAACCAATTAACCCGCGCTCTTTGTTGCCAATGCATATCCTCCTTTACATCCCACATCTCTAATATACTATGCACAATTCGGACCTCACCCGGATCAATACCACCAATACCGGGTCTAAGGCTACATTAAACCGTCTCCTAGCATGTTGAATTTCACGTTGCATCCATCCAAACCTGTTGGCCGTCCACCCTCAAAGAAATTTCTGTAACCTCAATAATTTTGTATCCAACGATACAACATATGGAAATTGACTCCAAAAATTTGCAACCACATCCATAAAATCATCTTCCAAAAACCATTTATGCTCAAATGAAAACCGATCCTGATTACGAGCCAAAGATGCCAAATTAACATTATTGAATGTAAGGCAAACAGGTCTATGATTAGAACCAGAGAATTCCAAATTAGCCACAGTAGCCATGGGAAAAAGATTACACCAAGAAAAAGATGGCAACAATCTATCAAGTCTCTCCAAAATTAAAGTGCCATGTAAAGCAATCACCATCACACCCCAAATCTTGCACCTCAATATCATTCAAAACACTGCTAAATAGATTCATCTGAGAAACAAAACACAAAGACCTGCCATATTTTTCAGAATCATATAGTATCTCATTAAAATCACAACCTATCACCCATGGCAAATCACACAGTTCATCCATATTAAACAATCACCGTAATAAAAGCCAAGATTGATCCTGTAATTAAGTACAAGGATTACCATAAAAATTAGTAAATCGCTAACAAGAACCCAAATAAGAAATTTAACAGTCAACATCACCCTTGGAGTAAGAACAAACATCAACAATAATATTATTCTTCTAAAAACACCAATCACGACTACGACCCATAGGGTCTACACAAAACATCCCGTCAAAATGAAACAAAATCCAACAAGAAAACTTAAATAGTTTCGACTCACAAATAAATAAAATAAAAGGATCTTTATTAGCTAAACTGATGGAGATTTCAGAATGCACACCGGTTCCCAAGCCCTCATGCATTCCAAACGATACAACTCATTGGGAGCGATAGTGCTGGGATTCACCAGTCACTGCCAAGACATCACCTGGAACAATCGCCAAAGTATCCGACTTCAGTCTCTTTCCGACAACATTTTCTTCATCATCTGTATCCATGGGACACTTCAATCCCCTTGTTTGCATTGTCACTACTACATTCGCTCGGACAGCCCGAGCTCGATCCCCTCACGAAGCCCTCATTGGCCTGCCGCGTCGACCAACATTCTGACGTCTTGCACCATCCCCATGAACAACCTTATGCAGCCTATCAAACGCAGCTGCAACAGGCACAACTATTCCCCCCTTATACTACTGCCTCTCACCATTCCAACCTTATCCCCTGTCAAAATCGAGCCCTCAACTGTTTGCCTGTTTTATAACCTAATGATCCGCGAGTGTACGTGTGCAAGTGTATATAATAGCAAGCAAGGTCGATCCCACAAGGATTGACTTAATGACTAGTTTGATACTCTAAATATCCTAAAACACTCCTAACTAAGCTCTCAATTGGAATGATTTTATCATTAAACTAGTGTTCATAAACTATTACTTAACACTCAAGTTCAAGAAACAAGAAAATACTTTATCAAATAATCAAGATTGGAAGACAAATTCTAGAGAATTGATTTTAGAATTAACTAAGTATGACAACCAAATTATTTTAAACTAGTAATGATTATTATCGTTATTAGACGGCACTAATATATGTTAATTCTCATTTCGAAGCAATTAACTTGTAGATTCATTACCCCTAGCTACCCTTTCAAGTCGACTAAACCTAACAAACTCCCGACCGATCTTAAACCAATCCCTACACACTCATCTCACCTCCTTTCAGAGCGCTCAACAAATACGCTATGTGTTAACGTTCCATCCACAAATTCCTCCTTTCAAAGCAAACTTATGAATTACATAGAAGTAGTTAAGTGATCAAGTTAGCTATTCATAAAAATACCCCATAACACATAGATAACGAATAATACTCATTAACTAGAATATAAAACTTCAATTAGTCAAACATCGTTAAAACCCACTTTCAAAACTCTAGAATAATAAAGAACTACTCACATATATTCATGTTCATAACACGAAGATGTTCATAGACAAACACGATTTGAAATAATAAAAATGAGAAAGTGAATAAGAACCCTAATCATCGTCTTGATCTTGATCTTTGGATGTTGCTTTCCTCTTTTCCGTCTCTCTCGTATCTCGTCCTCTTCAATATGCTATGTGATGATATCCAAGAGTCCAATTTCGAGTTTGGGAACCTCCTTATATAGTTAAGGCTGAGTTGGGCTCAAGATGGGCTTAAAGTCATAAAACACGCATAATCATATCTGGACTCGGAGAGCTGACTCGACCGAGTCAGAATGTAACTCGACTGAGTCAGAATTTCTGATCAACTCCCATTTTTGCTCTTCATTTCTCACTCGACCGAGTTGACATAGAACTCGACCGAGTTAGAATCTCTGGCTGAACTCTCAATTCTGCTCTTTACCTCCACTCGACCGAGTGACAAAGCAAACTCGATCGAGTGGGAAATTCTGCCCATGCTTCAACTCCTCTTTGCTATTTCCGACTTTTCTTACTCCTTTTTCATCCGAACATTGGCCAAATGGACTTTTTGGCCTTTTTATACCTGAATATCACTCAAACAAGCAGAAACAAGTCATCTAACTCAAAATACGGATTTTAATCACTTTTCGCCCCAATACACATGCATATGTCACAAATTACAACCTTTAATTGACCTAAAATACATGTAAAACTAGCATGTATCATTATGGTCATTGGCCCTCAACCATGGACCGAATGATCTACCTTGTCCCCCGGCCATACCACTTTCATTATGTGCCTTGAAGCAATCCCTCTCTACATGTGTAAGCATCCCACACGTGTAGCAATATTCCGAGAGTTTCTCATATCTCATAAGTACAACGTCTCTTTTCTCCTCTATTGAAACCAGAATCCCTCGACATAGCAGCTTAAGAACATCCACCATAACACAAACATGTAAGTATCTCCTGACCACGCGTGGCACTTGAACGTTCAAGACCACTCCGATTTGACCGCCAATTGAACGACGAATCATTTCTGTCATATGCCGGAAATGAAGACCATGCAATTGTATCCAAATAGGGACCTTGTTAATGATAAGGTCTTTAGGTTTTTTTTTTTTATCACCACTAAGTTTTGACAATCTGAGCAAAGCGTTGTTGAAATTCCACAGCTGGTTCCTCAAAATTCTATTACAATCTCCTTCATCACTAAACTTAAACGCATATGTATCGTGTCCAACAGAGGCAACCTCTAACAAGCCCTCCAAATGCCAAATATGGCTGAGCGTCGTACTAAGATCTCTTTTCCAACAGAGGCAACCTCTAATAAGCCCTCCAAATGCCAAATACGGCTGAGCGTCGTACCAAGATCTCTCTACCCGATTGGTCGTTTCATGATGAACAGACCATACAAACACCCTTACATAACTACCTCACTACCATTCTCAACCACGACTTCAGTTGCCTCAGATTCAGAAAGCTGCAACCCGACCATATATCTGCCAAAGAAGCCACACCCTTAGCCACCATGACCGTAAAAAATTGCCGTAAAAAAATCGAGTGAAATCTCCTTCAACACCACCTTCAACTATATTCAGTAACAGCCTAGGAAAGAACCAGATGAAAATATGGAGAAAATCAAAAGAACGGTAGAAGAAACCTCAAGAAAATGTGGAAAATGGTTGACGCTAGAGAAACCCTAACCTAGCGGAGAAGATAGTCTATCTCACGTCCTTTTTTGCCAATAAATACATGATGATGCAACCATATACTTGGTACCAGAGCCATTTTGTGTTCTCGCAACCCGTTGGTTAATTTGTATTTGTTAACAACATTTTTTAAAATCTTAAATATACATATCTTTTTGTTTTATATTCTTCACGTATAATCTTTTATGTTTTATATTCATAGCTTTTTGTTTTATATTAAAATCTTAAATATACATATCTTTTTGTGCTGTACTATTTATATTAAGTTTTTAAATGTAAATAAAATTGATGAAATATTGTTTTATGATAAGCTTGTTTTACCAAATGTTTTAAATCAGTATATTTATATTTGTTTTTCTAAATTATATATATATATATATATATATATATATATATATATATATATGTATACTAATACTCCCCCTGTTAGACTTATTTTGCACACTATTCATTTTTTGCCGTCCCAACTAATTTTGCACACCCCTAAAATAGAAATTAATTTCACTCATTCAACGCTCATATTGTGGATTTATTTACAAATATGCCATTACTCAAAATTATTTTTGAGCTTAACTTAAGTTAAAAAAAAAAAAACTGATCCACTTTACACTAACCTAATCCTACCCCATTAATCTAACCTAATCCAAAATCATCTGAGCCCATTACCCTTTTGAGATCTATTCCCCCTCATACTGCCTCTATCCCATAGAGATTCGTCTTCTCGGATTCTCAGATCTATTTTCTCTCTTTGCTCTTTCCCCTTGTTAGATTTTGTGAAAGGAAGTGCATGTGTTAATGTGAAATGAAAGTGACAAGGCAATAACAGTTTGCAGCATTGTTAAAGAGATATTGTTTCATTGCTTAAACCAACATATATTACATCTATTTATAGCAACTCAAGTCTAGCATGTTGTACTACTATCATCCAAAATTAGGACACTTGTCACATGCCTATTGCTTCTCTATGTTTGACTTTACAATGCTTGCCTTAATTTAAAGCTGATAACAAGGACACATACTGCATAATAATAAAGATAGTGAAACAAAGCTTAAGCAGACATGCAATGTTCATGTCTGATGTCTGATATCTCTAACATCCCCCCTTAATCCGAACACGGTGTTGGGAATTATCTTCATCTTGTCACAATAACATGTGAAGGATTATCCGGATAATGCTTTAGTCAATACGTCCGCCGTTTGATCAACACTAGGCACATGCTGCACGCGTAAAGTTCCATCACCAACCTTCTCCCTAATGAAGTGTACATCTAATTCTACATGCTTCATTCTGGAATGCATAACTGGATTGATGGCTAAACACTCAGCTCCAATATTATCTGTCCAAATGACATGAGTCTTGGCCAATTGAATCCTTAATTCAGACAACAGGGATTTTATCCAGATAACTTCTGAAGCACAATGTGCTATACACCTATACTCAGCTTCTGTGCTCGAACGGGACACTGAGCTTTGTTTCTTTGAGTAACAGCAAATGAGATTTTTTCCAAGGTTAACGCAATAACCCGAAACTAATCTCCTGTCATCCTAATCCGTAGCCCAATCTGAGTCTGCAAAGGCAGTTATGTTATCGCCCGATGACTTTGAAATTGCTAAACCAAGACCCAAACTTCCTGCCAAATATCTCAGAAGTCTTTTTACTGCTCTCCAGTGTGTGTTGAGGGGCTGTTGCATGTATTGACTGAGCTTATTCACACAAAATGTAATCTCTGGTCTGGTGAGAGTTGTGTACTGTAAGCCTCCAATGGCGCTCCTATAAAAGGTTGCATCTACTCCTTCATCACCAACATACTTGGACAAGAGAGGTGAAGTTACCATAGGTGTGGCAACTCCCTTTGTTGTTTCCATGCCTACCTTTTTAAGCAGAGTTTTGATGTATTGACTTTGGCTTAGGTGAATGCCATAGTCTATATATGACACTTCCATTCCAAGAAACTGGTGCACTTTCCCAAGATCCTTCAAAGAAAATCTGGAGTCCAGTAGTTTGATTAGATTCTCTACTTCACTCCTTTTGCTTCCTGTGACCAAGATGTCGTCCACTAACACAAGTAAAATAAGACATGAGCCATTCTCAAACTTATAATATAACAAGTTGTCAGCAACCGAAAATTTGAAGCTAAAATCCCTCAATACACACTTTAATTTGTTGAACCAGGCTCTTGATGCTTGTTTCAAACCATAAATGGCCTTAGACAATTTACACACAAGACCTTTCTCCTTTCCAACTTCAAAGCCTGGTGGTTGTTGCATGTACACCTCCTTCTCCAATTCCCCATTCAGGAAAGCATTATTTTTCCAGTTGTCTAACATCCCATCCTAAGCTCACTGCAACACTAAGGATTGTTCTTATGCTCACAGGCTTTACTACAGGGCTGAATGTCTCCTCATAGTTAAACCCAGGTGTCTGAGTGTACCCTTTTGCCACCAGCCTAGCTTTATACCTTGCTAAACTTCCATCAACGTTTCTTTTGTTCTTGTATACCCATCTACAACCAACTATCTTCTGCCCTGCTGGCAATGGCTGCAAAGTCCATGTTTTTTTTTTTTTTATCATTGCATCTATCTCTTGCTTCATGGCTTCTTTCCAATGAGGAGAGGATTTAGCTTCTTCAAAGGTATTTGGTTCTGAGTAGTTGTTAAGAGAAGCAGTTTATACCTTTGGCTTTCTTACTCCAGCCTTTCCCCTTGTAGTCATATGATGGGCATTTTTTACTGCTTGGTCAGCTGGCACATCAGCTATTGGTTCAGGACTTGCTGGACCCCCAATTGGTAACTCATGAGCTAAGGGTGAAATGAGTGTATGAGATTGTGTGGGTCCATTTTGCATATTCATAGTGTCGTGTGTGTGTGATGAGTCAAAATAGCTAGTTTCTGTGGTGTTTGGACTATTTTGGGAATATGGCAGATTATGGGATGTTGGTTGGTTAAGGTGTTGAGTAGCTGGATGATTGATAGTGACTACATGTGGAGATAGGACATCTGAATTATCATTAATGGAAGAGGAAGGACACTTTGGATTTTTTTGGTTAGGAAAGGGAAAGATATTCTCAAGGAAGACAATGTCTCTAGTGATCAAGGTTTTTCCAGACTTCAAAAGAACTTTATAGCCCTTATATCCATCAGCATAACCAATGAAAGTACTAGGCTCAGACCTATATTCAAGTTTATTTTTTGTATACAGTCTAAGGTTTGGATAACAGAGGTAACCAAACAATCTAAGATGAGAAATGTCAGGTTTTTTGTGGAAGAGAGATTCAAAAGGTGAGTAGTATTTCAAAGTTTTTGTTGGGAGTCTATTAATGATGTGAACAACAGATTTAAAAGCATCAAGCTAAAAGTGTTGTGGTGTACTAGCTTGAGCCATTAATGCCAAACCAACCTCCACTATATGTCTATTTTTCCTCTCAACAAGACCATTTTGTTGGGGAGTATACGGACATGAGAGTCTATGTAATATTCCATTTTCCTGAAAAAACTTGGACAGACCTCTATATTCACCCCCCTAGTCACTTTGTATAGACTTTATATTTTTCTGGAACTGATTTGCAACAAGAGACTGAAAATGAAGAAAGGCATCATGAACCTCAGACTTGAGTTTGAGAAAATAAATCCAAGTATATCTAGACATGTGATCAATAAATGTAACATAGTGTAGGTGACCAGTGGAGGGTCTCTTGGGTGCTGGTCCCCATAAGTCTGAGTGAATGAGGGCAAATGGTTCATCATAGACTGTAGTAGAATCTTTGTAAGGCAATGAATGAGATTTAGACAAAAAACATGCAGAACATGGAAAAACCTTTTTATTGATGGAAATATTGAGGTTACAATTCTTTAGAGCTCTAGCTACAATTTCTTGAGAGGAGTGACCCAATCTATTGTGCCAAACTTCTAAATCTACCCTCTTATTAGAGACAACAGGACTCAATGACTTCGAAACAGAAAAACTGACAGGATAAGAGGAACTATTCATCAGGCTATGCTGAGAATTTGATTGAAACTTAGAACTTAAGACTCTAGGGACAGTGGACTGATCCTTCTTGGCATTAACGAGCTCAAACTTGTATAATTCATCTTCAAGACTCCTTTGGAGAAGTGTTGTTCCAGTGATTTGATCCTTAACAAAGAAATGAGATGAGTGAAACTCAAAAAACATATTATTATCCTTGCAACATTGAGACACACTGAGAAGATTTTTGGTGATTTCTGGGACATGTAGAAGGTGGTTAATGCTAAAGGCAGTATTATAGGAAGGGTTATAAGATTTAAGCTCAGAGTTACCAATATGAGAGAGGAGCAAACCTGAGCCAATTCCTAAGTGCAACTTGTTGCCTCCTTGATAATCTGCAGCAACATTTAGATGGGCTAGGTCGTATGTCACATGACTTGAGGCACCTGAACCAGGAAACTAGCTAGAATACTCTGAGTTGGTGTCTTGTTGGTTGAAGGAAGTAGTTGCTTGATTAGCCTGGTAATTGTTGAACCTATTTCCCTGATTATTACTTCTGAAAGCTTGATTGTTGTTGGGAGGTTATAGGAATCTTTGTAGTAGCACTTCTCTTATGTGTGTGTGTTGTTGAAACCACATATTTGACAATACAGCTTGTTGTTTCTTCCATTTCTTCCTCCCCTTCCTCTACAAAAACCACCTCTGCCATTATAGTTACTTCCTCCTCTTGCATTGTAGTTTCCTCTGCCTCTGTTTGAATTTCCAGCATTTCTATCTCCTCCTTGAGAAGCTCTATTGGCCCTGGGAATGTTGCTTTCTTCAGTTTGACCAGAAAGGCTTTCGAGCCTGTTTTCATAGCTTAAAAGCAATGCACAAACATCTCTCAAAGAATATGAATCAATCTTAGAGGTGACAGAGACCATTACAGCATTGTATTCACCACTGAGTCCGCCAAGAATATGCATTATTTGATCTTCATCATTGAGCCTCTGTCCTGCTGAGCCCAAAGCATCACATCATGCTTTAACTTTGTTCAAATAATCCTTCATGCTTAGAGCTCCTTTCTTGAGTGTTTTTAACTCCAACTTGTATTGCATTTTCCTGGCCTTAGTTTGACTTGAGAAATTTGTTTCAAGTGTAGTCCATAGCTCACAAGCTATTTCCAGACCCACCATCATGATCAAAACACCTTCACTTAGGGAGGAAAGTTACTAGGAGGCAAGCAATTGGTCCTACCTTTGATAGAGTTGGAACCCAAGGTTGATTTTCTTGCTGTCATCCTCTCCAGAAATGAATTTGGCTGGTACTGGACCTTCTCCTGTGAGAAAATCCTCAATGCCATAGCCTCTCACTGCTGCCAATATTTGTTGTTTCCATATAAGGTAGTTGCTATCTCCTAACTTGACTGATATGACTTGGTTTTGTGGTTGGATAATTTGGATTTGGTTGGGATTTAAACTATCTGCTGTGTTGGTGGTTTCTTTATTTCCACCATCAACTGTTTTGCTGGCCTCGGAATCATTTGCCATAATGGCAGGAGATTGCTTCTTTTACTGAAGCTGAGAAAGGGGTGAAAAGATAAAGGAGGTTGGTGATGGAAATCAATAGCAGGACCTTAATCCTGCTCTGGTACCATGTGAGATTTTGTGAAGGGAAATGCATGTGTTAATGTGAAATGAAAATGACAAGGCAATAACAGTTTGCAGCATTGTAAAAGAGATACTGTTTCATTGCTTAAACCAACGGATATTACATCTACTTATAGCAGCTCAAGTCTAGCATGTTGTACTACTATCATCCAAAACTAGGACACTTGTCACATGCCTATTGCTTCTCTATGTTTGACTGTACAATGCTTGCATTAATTTAAAGATGATAACAAGGACACATACTGCATAATAATAAAGATAGTGAAACAAAGCTTAAGCAGACATGCAATGTTTATATCTGATGTCTGATATCTCTAACACCCCTTAATCTAATCTCATCGAACAATTTCTCAGGTTGGCTCTCGAGTTCAGATCTAACAGTTTCCTATACTTCCATATTTTTTTTCCTGAGAAATTATGGAAGATTCTCTCGAGTTAGATATGTTCGTATATGATTTTGATGAGTCGTTCGTGCAAGAAACTCAGTTGCCTGACCCAAATCTGTTACCATTCAAGGCAGTGGGGGCGATTTCAGAGAAGGGAGATGAGCCGATTACAAATCTAGGCAATTCGTGTTGTGAGTGGTTCAACTCAAAAAAATTTGCAGGATCATTACATGCAATGCCTATCAATATAGGTACCGGCCATATTTAAGGTCTGTTTACTCATTCTTTACTCATCTGTTTTTGTTTTACCCAGATCTGGTTCGTTTGGGTGTTATTAGCTTTAGATATGTAATTTTTGCCGATTCTATTGATGATGCCCCTGTGTAGGTTTTGCATGCTGATTTTTGGTTTTTTCGTTGATGGTGCCCCTGTGTGGGTTTATGTTTGATTTTCTGTTGTTGCCCCTGTTTGGGATTTCCTTGATTTCATGCAAATGCCCCTATGTGGGTTTTGCTTGATTTCGTGATGTTGAAATGAATTTGACACTGGCTCTTTGTGGGTTTTGTTTGATTCTCTGATGCCCCTCTATGTTGCCCTTGTGTGAGTTTACTTTGATTTTGTGCAATTTCCCCTGTGTGGGTTTTGCTTGATTTCATGATGCTCAAATGAATTTGATACTGACCATTTGTAGGTTTTGTTTGATTCTCTGATGCCCCTCTATGTTACCCCTGTGTGGGTTTTGCTTGATTTTGTTATGCCCCTCTATCTTGCCCTTATGTGGGTTTTGAATGAAAACTTAAAATTAACAAGTGGTAGCTTAAAATAAGTGATGATCTTTCTCTGATATTTTAATGTTGCCCTTGTTAAGATGTTCATGTATTATGCTAAAATAGTTTGTATAAATTGGGCTGAGATTTTCTGAAATTAAATAATGTTCTTCTTCTTGTTTGTTGCTGGTAGCTTAAACTGAAAAAACAAGAACTTGTGCCCTGATGTTTAAGGTCGCCCTTTTATACATGTGGGTTAGATTTAAAAAAGCCCAATGATGACATTTTTCCGAGGGTATAAGGTCGGGATCAATCAAGAGCAATAGTTAACATATTGTTTTGCCTATGTTATTAAAATGATTTTTATCAAAACAACTCCTATGTTTACAGGCTAAGCAAAATGTACATCTCTATATGATATTTATGCTGTAAACATAAGATAAAATAAAACATTGCCCATAATGTTTTCCTAATCATACCCCGTCAGACATTAGTCCACCAATGTCATATGTTACTCCAGCTTGCTCCTTTTCAATCAAGTGATCAATTACTTGTCTAACCACCTCTTCATCAACTTCTAGAGATGTTGGGACTGCACCTTCTCTAGTTAAATGCCATTTTCCCAAATGAAGCAGTTGACAGACCTAATTTCCAACCCTAAAATACCGCAAGTGTACGAGTGTAGATGTGTATAGGAAAAGTCTCTTTGATGTAAAAATATGAGATGTATGTTGTTCTCCAATGTCTCTTCTCTAATTTTCGGACCTAGAGAACTTCTTTTATAGTTGGGAACGAATTTGGGCTTGAAACAGGCAAAAATACGTAAAACCCATAATTTCGGAACTCGCCCGAGTCGAGGCTGACTTGCCCGAGTTGCACAGGCCTCGCCCGAATTTGGGTGCTCCTGTCCTCTTCGTGGTTTTTCTTTAATTCAGCCTCGACTGAGTTTCTTTTAGGCCTCGGTCGAGTTAGTTAGTTCTACCCAAACTCCGATTTTTCTTCGTTTTGTCTAACTTTCTTACTCATTTTTCATCCGGGCTTCGCCTTTTATACCCTATTATCACTAAAACAAGTACAAACACGTCATCTAGCTCAAGATAATGAATTTACGCATATTTCAACTAAATACACATGCAAATATTATCAAATATATCCCTATATCGACCTAAAGTACTTGTATAAACGACGGGTATCAGTAGTTGTTGTCTCCTTTCTGTTTCATGAATTCTATCAATCAGGCTTGTAAGCTTAGGTAAACACTGTTTAATTTGCTTGCCTCTATGTCTTCATAAGCTAGAAAATATTTTTCACCAAATCATCAACTTTGTATGAAACTTTTTCAACCTGCAGTGACTGAATTGCTCTGAAAAATCCTTGATCTAGGACATTTGTGTCTGGTGAATTAGGGGGTTGAAATATGAAGTTGAATATCAAATCCATCTGATAAAGCTGCTTGCCTAAATTTTGGGTCGAAATTGCTGATGTGTGGCTTTGCATTATCTTGCTGGATCACTATATGTCTACTTGCATTTGTTGGCCATTTAGTCTTAATGGCTAGAATAATCTGAAATTGTAAATGTTGAAGCAATTAACAGTTCACGATTAATTTAGAAAAAAGTGGTAACGTCACCAATGTGTCTAACATTAGTGTTAGGATGCATTTAGGAGACTTACAACAAGTAAGCTAGATGACGAAATTTTTCTGATAGCAAATATTTATTTAAAAAAACCAACCTGTTGCAATATGCATTCGTTTATTGAATCAATTGGTTTAGTAACCAAATTACCTCGAACTCGATTTTTACTCATTCTGAGGGTAGGTTCTTAGTTGTAAATGGAAAAATTCTAATTTTTCTATCGAACAACAGTTCCCCTTGACTGTGTATCGAGGTCGAGAAACAACACACATGAACATTACTTTTGGAATATACCGTTTGCTTTTGCAAGACCTGTATGTGTCCTCTTCTTCCGCTAGTTTGTATGCTCTCTCGATGGTTCTTTGCAAATAAAATAATTTTTCATCAATATAAATAATGTTATGCATTGACTCATACCTTATTTTGTTGAGCTCCCTATCCAAATGCAAACATCTTAGGTTGTATTTCAGTCTTTGTAAAATGTTTGATTATGTGAGTGAAGGCTTGATTGCATTTGTACGTGGTTTAATAAAACCTGATTTTACCCATCTTTCAACTTGGCTCTTACTTACCTCATGTTCCTTGGCTAATCTTCTTATGCTGCCTCTTTTAGAGAATGAAATGCTCTTCATTAGCTTAACATCCAGTTCTACTTTTGTCTTCCTGTTAGCCCATTTTACTTCAGTAAATGTTATTGGTGACTCTGCTAATATTTGTTCTTGTGCAGAATCCCAGATGTAATGAATAGTCCGCCGATTCGCTCCAAATGATGTTGCCGCTGCTTTGATCTTGCCGGAATGTACGACTCCGTCTGTGCTGCTGGGTAAAAGAAACTGCGCGATCATGGTGCGGTTTGATGGAGTTAAATGTGGACCTTTTCGATTGTTAGACATATTTTTTAGTTTTTGAAATTTTTCAGTCTTAAAGACTGTTGAGAGCATTAGCTGTTGTGATAAATGTTGTTGTGTGAGTATTTATAATAATTCAAATTTGGTTTTAGACATTTTTTTGGAGGGGAGGGGGGATTTGAATTGTAATTGGGATTTAGAGTTAGTGAAAAACCTGCTGTAATTTCACATTAGTTGGAGGGAAAACTCCCCAAATTTTGAGTTAGTAAAATTCAAAAAAGATTCCCAGATTTTTCTAGTTTAGTTGATGTTGATGAGTTTGATGTACGTTGCCTTATATTTTTTGTACCCGGCTTTGTTTGCTGAAAATAAGGGAAAATTCATACACTAATCTTTCCTTTATTTTTCCACTAACTCTCATTTGACTAGTCAGCACAAAAACAAAAATACATTTTTCTTAGGGGATATTTATTTTGGGATTTCCTCATCCAGATGGGGCATGACCCATCCCCAACGTATGTCATTTTATAGTCGGATGGTTCATCCCTCCACATCCACACCCTATTACCTACATCACCTTTTACAATTCTCAACACATTTTTTACAATTTTCAAAGCACTTTTTACAATTTTTAATACACATCATACTATACAAATCCCTAAAACAAAAATACCTTTATATTATTTAAGTGGATGTACCATCCGAGAATGTTTCACAGCGGACATGACACATGCCACTACATCCCAGTAAAAGTATCCTTAATATCCGCACCACTTCATGTATGCAAAATAAATTGGGATGGAGGGGGTATTAGTTTAAATGTGATAAATTATATAAAAAATTAATTATTTAATATTAATAAAAATAAAAATATGGTTTTTCAATAGGAAAATAATATTTTCCCTCATATCCTTATTCAGTTTATGTTTTAATTATTTTGTCTTAATAGTTCTTGGTTAGTTGTCTGTTATTAAGATTGATTAGAATATTCGTAAATAATTGAACTATTTATGGACGCTCACATGAGTCTAGAAGGACACATACATTGAGTTAAAACAAGTGAATCAACTAAAAAAGTAGATACTTTTTTTTTATTATTATATTTAATATTTTATTTTAATATTATTATAGAATGATTTATTTATAAAAAATAAACATATATTCAATTATTAAATCACATGGAGAAAGTGATGTTTACACCAGTTTTAATTTTCCAATGTTTATTCCAATATTTTGTAATATATATTCTAATAAGCATACAATGATCACATTTTAAAAAAAAATTGGATCATATATATATAAATCAACTAAATATTATTTTAATAAATAAATTTTCGTACATCACACGAGAGTAATACTAATTTTAATAAACCTACCAAAGTAATGAGTACTAAGAGAAATAGTATGTCGCTAAATTACTGATTGTCAAAATTTAGAGATCATTTTTCTATCTCAATAGAGTATATCTAGTTACCAAAGTTCAGTCGATAATATACAATTGGAAAGTAAATTACTATTAAACTGATGGTTGATGAAGTCTTTTCTAATATTTGGTTGTATAAATTCTAAACTTAATAGTTATTTCAGGATAGAATGTAGTATATTAACATTACAAAGCGATCAAAATGTGTTAAACAATTTAATAGTGATTCGAATTAGAATGTGACGTCCTCATCCGGAAGAGCAAATTCATAAACAAATATGCTAGACATGAATGATGTACTAGTTATCACTTACCACCACTATTATGATTCTCTCTCATTGTCATTTAGTAACAAATATATGTCACTGAATACTGTGTCTAATTTAAAGTTTGGGTTTATCTTAAAAATTACAGCACTCTCATAAAATATTTATATATTAGGAAGGAACACACTAATTGGTTGGGCAGGAATATAGAACGGTAGATGAGCATGGTTGGAAAAGGACTTATTGTGCTACTATCCAACACAAGATGACGTTACCATCTTAAACTTAATTTGTTCTAAGCTCACAAAAAATGGTTATGATTACGTGTTCCATTTTGATTGGCCAGCATAAAAACTAGAGAAAACATACTTCAAATCTTCAAATGATAATATGTACGACGTGTTATGTTATCATCATCATCATCGTTGTTATTATTATTATTAAAAAAAAATCTCACCCTCTAAAAGTAGTATGAACCCAAAAGAATTTTTAATTGTTAATCTTAAGGGGTATTTGATTGTTTAAGTATAAATATAATTTTTTATAAAATCTTAATAATCTTACATCTAAAATTATATTCAATAACCTCATTAGTCGTTATGTGTTTTTTTCTACACATAAAATAATATTTTATCAAGTAAAAATGTGATAAATAATTCGAGCTGCTTATTGAGTTAAAGCATATTACCTCCGTGTTTTTAGATGTTTTTTTTATATTTGTATAAGAAAATTAAGAAATAGGGAGTATGAATAAATAAACCACTCTTTAGATTTCTTTCTCCCTTAAATCCCTTAATTTTCTCCGCATTTCCTTATCATTGTTATCTAATTATATGGTAGGTTGTATAATGAGAGATTTTTTAGAAAGATATTTTTTAGGAATGGTTTAAGGGGTAGTATTAAAAAAGAGTAGGTCTTGGGTGCACCCAATACACTACTCCCCAATTTAATTTAAGAATTAGATATATATTAAGGGCTGCGACAAAACACGCTAGTGGCCTACCGGCTGAGATCTTATGCGCGCGCTTTGAGGTCTTGTGTTCGAGCCTTGTGCAACGTAACTTTGATTTTATTTTTCTTTTGATTCAGTATTAAGACATTTTTTATGGCACATAAGAGATGTTGGCCTAAGTGGTGAAGGTGTGCCCATGCCCTTTAGGGATCGGGTTCAAAACTTGTTTTTTGCCCCTTGTTCTTCTCATTTTTTTTTCTATTACACAACATAACATATACTATTGCACAACATAACATATACTATTGCGCAATATAACATATACTATTAAATAAAATAATTGACTCTTGTTCTTCTCAATTTTTTTTCTACTACACAACATATATTATTACGGAATATAACATATACTATTACGCAATGTAACATATACTATTAAACAAAATAATTGCCTCTGGTTCTTCTCAATTTTTTTCTATTACACAACATAACATATACGATTACGCAATATAACATATACTATTGTACAACATAACATATACTACTACGCAATATAACATATACTATTGAACAACATAAAATGAGGTAAAAATATATAACTATAATATATACACAATATAACGTAGACTATTACGCAACATAACATATACAATTAAACAACATAAAAAGAGGTAAAAACAGCCACGAGAGCAGGGTTCGAACCCTGACATAAAAAGAGGTAAGAACAACCATGAGAGCAAGGTTCGAACCCTGCATCAAAGCATCAAGGTGCGAAGCTAAACCACTAAACCACATGGAATCTATCCAAACGCGGCCCTTATATATGTTCCTTAATTTCAAATTAAATAGAAGAATGCACAATAATCTTATTGTGTGTTGGGTGCACACAAATTTTTGCTTTGAAAAAATTATGAATAAAAAATTAAATGAACATTTAATTATAAATAAAACACAAAAAACTAGATTGTGTATAATAACTATCTTCTGTTAAGCAAGACAAACTGTCCACGTGGCTGACTAATATAAAATGGTGATGTAGTTAATGACGTTAGACAGACGTTTTTGCGGTCATTGCTGACAGCACAAACCAAAAGAAAAATAAGAAAAAGGAAAAGGAAAAAAGAGAAGATGATGATTTATTCCAATCCAAACATGGCCTAGAAAAAGTGCATTAAACTTCCACTGAGTAAAAAGTTTGATCATCTTCACCATTGTATGATGAAATTTTCAAAGGCGCGTAATTTCCATTGTAATTTTCGACCCATGGCCACTCAGCTTCAGATGCCGGATGCATGCCAATTGCCCAACTGCAACTTGCATCTTAACAAAATCAATTCGCCGTCGTATTATATATGTTGAGCTCCCGTTGTTGTTGAACGGTTTTTCAGTGCCGTCAAAACTTTTTTTTCTTTTTTTTTTTTTTAAGTTTAAGGTTAAATACTCAATCAATTTGTACTTTACGAGTTTTTACATTTCAATACCTAAATTTTATTTTTTGATAGATTGTAATCTGAAGTCCACGAATTGTACAAGTTGCAACATTATCGAATTTTTTCCTAAACCCTAAACCTTATCGAATTTTTCCGGCCAAAGATCAAACGAATGACAATCACATGTCAAATTAAGGGGATTTTTGCTATTTCCATTCATAATTCGACGGATGTTGTAACTTGGCAATTACTAAGTGATTGTCACATGTTTGACATGTGAATCTTCCTCAACAAATCATAAAAATAGCAAAAACCCTCCCAATTTAACATGTGATCGTCACGTGTTTGATATTTGACCAGAAAAATTCAACGGAGGTTGCAACTTGTCCAATTCCTAGACTTCGGGTTGCACTCGATTAAAAGATAAAGTTTATATATTGAAGTGTAAAAACTAGCAAAATACAATTTAATATAAGTATTTAATCCTAAGTTTAATGAACCACTCATCGTATAATTAACTGATTTTAGGATGGAAACTCAATTGGTGGATGTCTAAGTGTCTCTTCTTAATGTAATGGTAAAATATCCTAATTCTAAAATAAAAAAAGTGAAACTTTAAGTCCTCAATCTCATTTTCAGTCGCACTTCGTAGTACAATTAACATTTTTCATTTGTAACGATTTTTATACAATTTTTTAAAGTTCTTGTTTATATAAATTCAGTTGAGTCGAGTTGATCTCAAACTCAACGAGTTTATACCGAATCAAGCTTGAGTTGAAGAAAAATGAACTCGATTGAACTCAAGCCTGTCAATACTTTGCTTGTTTACACTCCTATATATCGACATACTTTAATGTATGAGACCGTGCCGTAACCCCCGATTTCTAGAGAAGATTTTTCTACGAATATTTATATTATGTTTTATCAACCATCATTTTATGAATTGGGTATTAAGAATGAGTCTTGTGTGTGATGGTCTCATGTGTGACGAAATACACTTTTACAAGAAAAAATGATATTTTTACATACAAAAATATTACTTTTACCGATAAAAGTGATACTTTTGCTACAAAAAGTAATATATTTTTTCGTTCAAAGAAAGTAATACTTTTACAAATAAACGTGATATTTTTACTATAAAAAGAAATATTTTTTTCCGTCACACCATGTGACGATGGTGTTCTTATATACATTTTTGCCACGCATCAAATCAAAATAAATATGAGAAATTGAGAAGTCCTCTCCAAAATTAAAGTGAAAAGCAAGAAATAAAAGTAAAATTATCGTGTAAAGCATAGTGTGAAACGAATCTTAATGGCACTGTCTAGTTGGATTAGGTCAAACTGGGATTTTAAATATTGATTAAGTAATTAAGTGCAACATTATCTAAATTGAACCCTTACAATGACAGTTAAGTTCAAATCATATAAAAGGTCTAGTCATCCACATTTATAGATTGCTCGCTTCTAAAAAAAAAAAAAATGGTCCCGACTCCACTTTCCAATATCTCAATTCCAAATTTCAAAAAAATTATTTACTATTTTTAATTAAGAGCGGAACTTGAGTGCATAAGAAGCACAATAATGTTATTAATCATCCTAAATTCTAAAATTACAAAAAATTATAAGAAAACCCTAAATCGTAAAAACTTAAAAAACCTGAAAATCCCTTAAAAACCTCTAAAAAACCCGAAAACTCCCGAAAAACCCTTAAAACTATAAATCCTAAAACCCTAAACCCTAAAAAACCCTAAAAAACCCTAAACCCTGAAACCCTAAAACAATCTAAAAATCCATAAAAATCCTTGAGTGTACAATAAAATTTATTGTACATAAGACATAAGATACGCTCAAGTTTTTACCCCTTTTTTTTTTTTTTTTTTTTTTTTTTAATAGAGAAAGACACAAGCTTAGAAAAATGTTCACCTACACTTCACATCCATTTTCTTTTTTCTTAGGAAAACACAACCCATGTTGAAAAATTAAAGTTGGATAGCTCAAGTGGCAGAGCATTTACTACCTAGGCCTTTGGTCCTGGGTTCGAGTCACCGTAAGGGGAGGGGAGGATTTTTTCTTTGTTCTTAGACTAGGAGAAAAAAATTTAAAAAAAAATTAATACCTCCCACGCCTAGTTGCATATGCCCAAATGTGGTATTCTACTAATTAATTTCAAAACTCATATCAAAATTTAATTTGATCCTTGTTTAATTCAGCCTAGCTACACTACAAGAAAGATGCAGAACAACAACGCCTATAAGACCGACAACAGTGTTACTGTACCATTGTTATTAGCGTGTTAGTTTAGTGTCTCTATTTTTTTTTTTTCGTAAATCTAATTAAATTTGTTTTCTTCCCACGCATTTATATCCTGCGACTTAAAAGAGTAAAAAAGAAATGAATTCTCCCAAATTAAGAAAGTCCCACCCAATGGCGCTCTTCGTCGAAATCCCGCCATCACCCTCATCACCGCGCCATTGCCCTAACCGCCATGCCGTTGCCCTCGCTGCCATGTCGTTGCCCTTGCTGCCGAGCCATCACCTTCCTCACCCAGTGTCGCCGAGATCACTACTCCTCCAAATTGCTACTCTCCCAAATCGAAGAAACCCTAACCAAATCGCGCTCCCGAACGTCGCCCTTACCGTCGAGTGTCGCCGTTGCCGCCGGACGTCGCCGTTGCCACCCTCCTCCGAAAACTAAAATATCCAGTACCGACTACTGCTCGAAAAGTTTGGTTGAGGTCCAACATTCAAGTGAAGTGTTCTCTTGTTGAACTTGTTGATAGTTGGAAGTACATTGGAATTGATTATGTTGAATGTGCGTGGAGTTGTTGATCCTGTTGATTTTACTTCTTTTACCCCTGTTTTTTAGTTGGAACCTCTTTCTTGATCCTCTTTGTTGCTTCAGTTTACTCAATTCCCTTTTTACCGATTCAAGTTCTTTCATCAATTTCTCACAGTCAAAATCCGTAGTGTTCGGTTATGCTTCTTTTCCTTTGCCCATCTTCAACTTCTCCAACTCTTCCATCTGTGCTTTTAATCTTGCATTCGACTCTTCAATTCATAGAGTCAAATCTTTATTTGCCTTCTTCATTGCTGATAACTCAGATTTTACTTCAGCTTACTGATTTTGCAAGTCTTCTTCTCTCGTTTAACTGGTCGATATCCTTCTTTTCCTAATGAAGCTCTCTTTTGGAAAGGCTTCTAAAAACATATATATTGCCCCCATCATAATTTGTTTCAGTGAAACAAATCAGAGCATAAATTCTAAGAAATGCATAACAAAAATAATTCTTCATGGAAATGCAAATTCAAAAGATTATTGTTGGGTACCTCAGTATAGGGTGTCTGGAATTTTTTGATAGTGTGGTTCTCATTGCCAATTTATTAGGCCCACAAGGTTTCTTGGCCTTTCACATATGAAACTGATAGATTGGTGAGTTTTTCCATATCTCCTAAAGTAAAATGAAAAAATTGATTAATCTATGATAAATATTTTGATCCACGGGGAACTTCAAGTTCCAGTAAGCAATAAGTTTTAAGTTAATTGTCTATTGTTATGCTTCGTTGTCTGGAACTTCATTTTCTAATAAAGATGGCAGAACAGATAGCTTCATATCACCTGACACACTCTTTCTTTTATCTCAAGTTTTATGAACTTAAAAGAGTTTTTATAGGGATTACTATGCATTTTGTGGCAGTTCTAATACCATACAAATACCTATCGATCTTGCATTTTTATACATCTACCTTTCTGATGGATGCTTTTGAGAGCTAGAGAGAGAGAGACAGTGAGAGAGATTGACCTTATGCTCTATTATTTGCACAAGAGGGTTTCTGTTGCTATAAGAAATTTCTTATGGAAGACCCAGAAATGAGCTTGCTTCAATAGAAGTGTGTTGTATTTTGATTCTCCCTTGGGTGATTATATCGAATTATGATGTAAGTTTCTTACAAGTTGCTTATGTCACATGTAAAATTTATATTAATTATGAACGTTTTGTACTAAAGTAGGAGTTCATGCTCTATAATTTGAATATTTGATTTTGTCCATATGTAGGAACTTAAGGACAAAATTAAAGTTGAAGTTGCAGGAAGTCAGTTTGTACGTGTTGCTTATTACTCGTACAATACCTCCCATAGTTTTTCCATGGACGACTTTGAAGATGATATTTTGTTCATTATGTGACAATGTTAGCAAATGGGTTGTAGAGTTCACTATTGAACTAGCTGCTTATAAGAACTAATGGGTATCCTATGAATTTTGTTACTCCAGGGTGTTCAGTTTAATTTGTAGGTGGAAGCTTATAAAGAAAAACTTGGCGTTTGATAAGCTTCTGAGAATGATTCTTCAAATGTTTTATTTGGTTCTGGTTTACTGCTAAAGCTTTTGCACCAAGTGGTAAATTATATGACTAATTAACCAACCATTTAACATGATCTAGGGATATTTCCGATGCTCCAGCTAGTTTTGTGGCTTGATAAATAAGGATGTTGTCTATTATGTTCTGTTTTCGATTATGTATTTTTGTCGTTTTGAGTAATTACTATTCACTATAATGGAGACAGATTATGTTTCTTCCGTGATTTGTGGCATCAGAATGAATAAAAAACAAGTGCCCGTGAACAAAGATATTTGTTTGGACATACTCATGGCATTAATGCTCTCTCTCTCTCTCTCTCTCTCTCTCTCTCTCTCATCAAATAGAGTAATTTGTCATGAAAATGTAGAGACTACAATATGTGGATTAACTATAAGGTGATAATTCATAAATTAAATCATAATTAAAATAACACGATTTTGATGAAGAAAGAGTAGTTGAGTAACGTGGAGATTGTGGTGATACAAAATCAGGTACCTGGTTGGAGTTTCAGCAGCAGTGGCTATTCATTCACTACTTCAACTACTTCTTAACATTTCTAGAATGTTATGGAAGTCCCTGGTTATTCCTTCCAGGAACCATGCTTGGCTCATTTTTGCTGGAGATGAAGTACGTACTAAAAATAATTGAAACTGTTTAATTATAAATTGATGATAAGTGTCGGTAATCAAATATTGTAGATATTTGCATAGGCTATGATGAGCGCGGGATCATCTGCAACATGCTTTATGAACTTGAACAGAATGGGGGTCTGTCGTTTAGCTCTACCGATTTTTGCAAGTCGTTGCATGCTTTCTGTGATCGTGTTGCGTATCCATAGCCTTCACTTTTTTTTAGCTATTTTTACTAGCTATTTCCCTGCTTCTTGATGTACTTTGGCTGTCTAAGTACTAGAAGGAAGTTTTAGCTTGCCACTGCAAAGATCAGATTAGGTATTACTCCCTCCGTCCCGGCTTAACCTGCCTAGGTTGACCGGGCACGGAGCTTAAGAAAAAGCAGATTTTGTGGAATCTTTGACTTTTTTAAAGGTGGAGATTGAGAATGGAGATTTTGAGGGTGGAGATTGTGAGCAAATTTTGCCATTTATGGAACTGGCAGGTTAAGGTGGGACAAACCAAAATGGCAAGTAGGCAGGTTAAGTTGGGACGGAGGTAGTACAATATTATCATTTGCTAGTACTGTTATACAATAAGTAATTAATTCCCACAATTTAATCATATAGCTCTATTAAGTATTATTCAACTAAGTTTCTAACTGCTAGTATTCCATTGTGAATCGATGAGTAACTGATAGTTGCTTGTCCTTTAAAATTCGTACAGAATACTTGCGATAATATAGAAGCAAGCTGAATTGCAAATACTGACTGAATTTCAGGGGGCGATATGTGCATGTGCACTTTAGAGCCGTAATTAAAGGAAGCATCAAAGCAAGATGGTAAGCATATCTTAAAACGTCTTACAAGATGTTCAAGAGCATATAAGCTCTCAAAAGAAAATTGTTTGGATAGTCTTTTTAAAGAGAGATTATAAGATGCGTGAGTAAGCTCCTTAAGAGCTTATAAACTCTTTTAAAAATCACATCTTCATTTTCTCGACTTACAATCCTCAATATTTTTCAGACCTGGTTCCGCAATGAATAACTCTTGTTGATCTCCTTAACTATAGTAGATCAGGTAAGCATATTTTTATTTTTATTTTATGAGTTTCTTGTTATTGAAAGAACATCAACGGAAAATTATGTTGTAAAATTGAAAGTGAATGCTTTACATATTGTTTTCTTTAGCAGTTTGAACTGGATGTAAATGTGCAAGTGTGCTGTTTGTTCTGTTGATAGAAAGTATTTATATATGAGGATTAGGGAAATCAGTAGTTCTTCATATAGCAATTATTTTAATCTTTTTTTTTTTGGACTTCATTACATCTACCGTGTAGGAGCTGCTGCCTGCTGCGATCAGGTTTTAATCATCTGATTATTGGGGTATGCTATCAAAATTTTACTTATCCAATGTACAGTGCAAATGCACTGTTGTTGAGAAATCGATGATTGAGAAAGAACAGATTCATTTCAGTCCGTGCCCAATTAAAATTATAAAGAAAATCTATTTGGTTTTGTTAGACCAAGAACATAACATTGTATACTTAATTCAATACATTTTGTGTGTTAGTTCTCCTTTTTTCCTTTTAATTTCCTAGTAAAGTAGGTAGACTGTATTTTGTTTGTTATGTGTGAATGTGTGTGTTTTTTTGTTTTGTTTTATTATTATTTTTTTTAAAATCTGGATAATGGCGAATCATTGAAAATTTCCAATTGTTATATTTGAAGAGAAGTCAATTTGGCACATCTTTGGATTACTCTCTTTTCCCATTAGAATATGTTAAATAGGCCATCAATAAGATCTTCTCTTGTTCGGGGTGAGGTTCAGAGGTTGATGGGGGGCTGTCTCCACTAGTCGATCGTTGGAAAATATTCTTCCTAAAACTCTAAAAGGTTGTTGATATGTCTATTACAAGTAACATTTGCAGAAGCAGACGAAATGGTTAACTCAGAGCAACAAAAGAGAAGGGTAGCTTTTGTACAAGCTTTTCCTTGTTTTGATTTTCATCAACCCTCTGCAATTTTCATCATAATCTGCCTTGTGAAGTAACTATATCCTGTTTCCTCCAAAATTGCTACTGCTGAGAAGCATAAATAAACTTGCAGAAGTTTCTAATGTATAAAATGAACTTTGATTTCAAGTTTCAACACTATTACTCATTGCCTGCAATGTAGCAATTCTTTTTTCGATAAGAACGGTAAAAAATTATATATAAAGAAATAAGGATGAGGAATCTAAAAATAGAACAACGTATACCTAAAAGCAGAGGAATTTAGTAAGTTACATGATATAACACCAATTCTTAACTAGGCTATAAACATGAAAACTTCTAAATTCCTATGGCTACACTGACATCTAGAGATGCTCTAAATTTAATCTTAAAAAGCCCTCTTGTTCCTTTTCAGCCAAAACAGTGGAATGTTCATTTCATTCAAACATTGAATGCATCGTCGCCTCTGTGCTTCTCCAGTTATTATTTTCTCCTTCCATGTAAGAGGTTTCATCACCATTTTGCTCACATTCATTTGTTTTCAACATTTTATTGATTGAATATGTTTTGTGCTTCAGAGAGAGGAGCGACAATAACTACAGTCCAGAAAGCTTAGAGAGTTCAGGATTTTCCGCCTCTAAAAGCGGCGGATCATCGACAGTATAGGCAAGTTTTGATGAAGGATCATTTTATTCTCGACAACCAACAGTTATCGCGTTTGTTTTTAGACCAACTGATCTGGGGCTCAAGGTAATCCTCTTGTCATTTGCTGCTTTGCATTTGTAGAGATCTCAGTTAGATTGATTTTTCTGATCCCGAGATTGGTGTTTTGTTTTGTGATCTAAACAACCTCTTCCCGTCGAATATGTTGTGTGGTTTCATGTTAGAGCTCTTTGGATTTTTATACTAATTTCATTGAAAAGTTACTCTCTCTCTCTCTCTCTCCCTATATATATATATATATATATATATATCTCACACACACACATATTGGATTGATGTGTTTGTCTGATTGCTCATTGTCGAGCATTTTAAGTACTCAAAATTTTGCAAAAATTGCTGGTGGCTCTACCTCTTGAGTGTATTAGTGTTTTGCACATTGATATGCTCTGTTTTCTGTGGATGTGATTCATTCATAATTTCCAACACTGCAATTTCTCAATTTCATGTTCTAACGTGAAACTCTGGTTTAATATTAGTATTTAAATTGATAATAATATGTCTAGTTGGTTGACACTCTGTATCTCAAGTTCCAGGAAATTTCAAATTTGCATTAATTTAGCTTTCCTTAGATCATTTCTTACTCAAACTAGAGTAATTTAGTGGCAATTATAATCGAGTACTGTCGTGATTTTTGCAATTAAATCTTGTCCTACATCAGTGTTATCTTTAATTTATTCAATTATTCTGGTGGTCATTTATAAACTTCAGTTCAAATATTTCAGAGCACCTAGTAGGTTATCATTGATCATTGTTATTGACTTGTACCTTCGGGTTGTGGCAGAGAGTTTTCTCTGCGGCCTCTTTTGAGAATTTATCTATTTATTACGTATTTCCGTTATTCTGGTAGCTTTATCTCTATCATCCTTGTAACTCTATCACCATTAGTTGTCGTTGGTACTTGGTACTTATTCTCATTACGGAAGCTCAAGGGATTGCGAGTATGCCTTATCGTTCTTGACATGGATGAAGGTATCATCGTTTTTCAGAGGCTATTCTCTTATCCTAATAGCTATGACTTTTTATTTCCAGGTGATGAATTTGTATCCAAGCAAGTGGACAACAAAAAGAAGAGAAAGCTTTAGAGGGTTGAGTAGAAGATCTAAGGTCGGAATAGGTCTTCAGGCAAGTGACACCGCCCCGTTTTGATTTTAAAAAGAATAACACATTTTGGTTCGCAGGCTTTGATGGACATTGGTGATAGAATATTTCTTCTTAGATCCATTGATGTGAATTCTCTTTCAACAACAGATAATCAGAGATTTTGATGAAGAAGAACTGAAATTTGTACAACGCCTTCTCTATAGGTAGTTGCTGATTTTCACTATTTTCTTTGATTTACAGTAGTTGCTTCTGTTTCACAGTATAAATAGATTTCGTTTCAGGGTGGCATTGGGACAAAGAGAAGTATAGATGAATTGGCAGCCAAGTACTTGAGATATGACTACAAAGAGTCTTCATTGTGGTATTCATATTCGACAACAGTGAAAAGCGTTGTGGTAAGTTGGGTCTACCACAACGCCATGTACGATAATGCTCACTTCTCATAAACAACAACAATTTTTCACTGTTGTGGTTTAGCAGATTTCTTGTAGTGCTATATCTTGTCAATGTTGACTAAGAATTGGCCTAATTTTCACTATGTTACTATCGTGATATCATGTGGTAAAAATGAAATGCTGCTGATATCTTATATAAAAGAATTCCAAGATCACACTCAATTAAATATATATTTTCAGAGTATATTTTTAATTATTTATTACAATTTATTTAAATAGTAACATAGATAATAATTGACATAGATCGAAGCATGGAAAGAGAACTTACACAAAGGTCTAAATCCGTTGATTCTAAAAATATCCGAAAAAGACACAAACTTGGAATAAAACTCATGTTTTTAAGAAAATATAAAATCGACCATCTAAAAAAATAAAGAATTCTATTATTTATACTAATGTGTCTACCTAGAATCTTAATGGAAATATAGTTACCTACTAAATTGATAATCATAAATAAAAGGAAATAAATCAAACATATCCAAACAAATAAAAGATAAAATCAATTGATATTATAATAACTAGTAAATCTCCCGTGCGATGCACGGTTATGAAATGTTTTATAGATCATAAATGCATGACATTAATAATGGATGGACTAAGAATTAGAAAATAGTCGAATTATGATTTAATTTATGTAGAGATACGTAAATGAACATAAACCCCAACATCAGCACATGTAATAATCAAAATTGAAATATAATCCTTAACGAATAACTAAAATATATAAAATGTATAGACCATCTATAGTCGCTCAAGACTTATGAAACATGGACACCTGGAATGTTGAGGGTGTAAAATACTTAAATCTAATGGAATCACCTTGCCGAATATTTGAGACGTCGATAAAATGAGACCAAACCGTCTACAATGTAGTAAAAAATTTCATGGAGGATCACTCGAACATCATGCGACATACCCTGTGACATATCAAGCTTGAATTGTGTAGGAACTCCCTTAGAAAAGTTTAAGTAGAACTCTTCAGTAACAACCTACATTTATAGATAAGAAAACCGTGAAAACCGATAGAAAAAAATTATTAGATTAAATAAATAAAAAAAATAGTTTTTATTTTTTTATTACAATACACTTCACATGCTTCTTCGTGTTGTATACCACATATAACTCCAGGAGGACAAGTCGATATGGATCTCACTTAACAAAATATCCATCGAGGACTTCAATGAATACATACATATCCAATTTTGATCCTATTTTATCTGTATGCGTGTATTATTTGATAAACACAGATTGTAAAATACCCGGACATAATAGTTTGAGAATTTGCTATAATCGATTCAAATATGATAGTTATATTATCATCTGATTTGTTTGATTTGCTTAATTAACTCGTTTGATAAATGTCAGAGAGTTTGACTGATAAATCCGACGTTAGGAGTACGGCGGATGTTTATAGGTAGAAAGTTCGTCATTTTCCCTCAATTTTTTACCAAGTAATTTTGCATGTTTTGAACTCTCCCAAAATAAATGGCAGAATTTTGCATTTTCATTTATAGGTAATATGTAATTGGAAGTATACAAATGAAAAAAAATAAAAATTATTAAGATGTATGATTTGAACTCTCGCAAAATAAATGTCACCAACATATATAGTTAGAATTTGGTCGAATATCGTTACAAATCTTACTTACTAATGATTGAAGATTTTCCTTCAATATGGGAGTAGATTTTTACAGATTATGGCGAGTCACTTTTATATGATTGGAGACCTTTCCTAAATATGACCAAGTAATTATTGACAGAATATCATTACAAATATGTCTAATATATGATTGGAGTATATCATTGCAAATATTACTAATATATGATTGGGATTTTCCTTAAATATGAGAGTAATTTTTGGCAGTTTATGACCAGTTTTGGCATAATATAATTTAAATGTAGCTAATATATGATTGGAGATTTTTTCCTCATTTTAAAAGATTTTACCATAAATTTAATATTTCTAGATTTAGCAATAGCGTTTGAGCGGGAAAACCAATTATTTCTACTTATAGAGGGTTCCCCTTTATTATTAAGTAAGATTTATCTTTTTTTCCTTCATCCTCCTTGAAGGAGATTCGCCCTCGAGTTGTGGTTAGCTTCATCGCAAGTAGTAGTGCTACAATGACGGATTGTAATATACTTAAATTTGTGTAAGCAAAGTAGCAATAACATCTATGAATTGTTGCATCAAACAGAAGGACAACTGCGATACCCATAACCATGGATTAAGTTGAAGGAATTTCATCACGGGGACATAAATATCTAAAAATTGATCCATATATGTTGTATAAATAAGGAGCGAATTGTCGTAACCATTAGCCACAACAACTGAAGAAATATCCTCATCTCCCGTATAAAAAATTGGTGGTCCATTGTAACCACCATGGATAACCTCCGGAAAAGTATCACTAACCTCTTCATAAAAAAATTGGTGGGTCATTATAACCACCATTACCGATTCTGCATGAGAACAATTCAAACGTGTTAGATGGGGAAGATAGATCATCATTAAAATCAATAGTAGGATCATTCTCCAAATCAAATATTGATGGTTTATCATATTTACCATCTATTGCCAACAAGTTGATATGTTGGTACATCTGCATACAATTATATTCATGCAACTCCTCATAAAAGATTGTTTCACAAACTAGTTGACGCTTTGAAACCATCATCAGGATCATCGGTGGTCTCTCATACCAACTGATGCAAATAGAAGTGGTTGAAGAACAATAATATGTGTCCATTGATTATGAGAATACTGGCATAAACAGGGAATGTAACTTGTTTTTTATTCAAAATATCAAATCAACTATCTAAAACAATAAATAATACTACTATTTATACTAATATTTCTACCGAGAATCTTAATGGTATTATATAATAATTACCTACCAATTGATAATAAAAAATAAAAGAAAATAAATTAAAATATATCCAAACAAATAAAAGATAAAGTCAAACAATCTTAATTATTCATCTTTATCTCCATCAATAATGCAATATATATATATATATATATATATATAGGTATAGTATATAATTTTGGTAAATTACAAAATACAAAACTATATTATATATAGTATATTATGGTAAAATATTTAGCTTCGCAATCAAATGAGTCAACTTGTTGATTGATGAATGTCATTCTTGCAGTTTTTGGACTCATTTACATAGTAAAATGATATAAACACACTTTGTAATAACCATGTTTGCTCATGTTACCATATTTTGCGTATATTTTACGTATTTTTCATTTTTATCTATTATAATACATTTTGAGGCAAAAAACTTCAAATATGAAAGTATGGTGAAGAATCGAGTGGGAAAAGGGACAAAACAACAAAAACAAAGTAGAATGGATCCAAAAAACATTTGTCCGTAACTTGTTGAGGAGGTCTACGACTCGATCGAGCCACAACACAGATCGATATAGCAATAGCATGGGACCGGGTAGAGTCAGGACTTGGACTCAACTCGAGCACACAGTGCCACGACTCGACCAAGTCGTCCTATAACTCAATCAAGTCACTGAATGGCGGCTAAAATTTTATTTTTCGATCTGGGCATGTTTTTACCCTACTTTTCAGTATGAAGCATCTCCATATATAAATATGTATCACAGACCAGAAAATAAGAGACATGATTCATAATATCAGTATATGGAAGCCATGAGAGAGAGCAAGCAATGCATATAATAGTCCAAAGAGTTAAGATACCGTAGTTTTGATGATATTTTGTAGCTGTTTCCTTAAAACAATGATTTCCATCTATTCCTTATTTTTCATTATTCTGATTAGAAAGTAGATAATATGTGAAGATTATCTGAGTTATCTGGTTATTGTTCTTTCTACTATTTATGCGTTTATAATTTTATTGATGTGTAATGAATTTGGCTAATTGATTATACATATCTAAATTAGTTGTTTAGAATTTAGGAGATGTACATGGTTAACGGTCAACTGAACATAAACACAATTAGTCAATAGGATCAAAGGCCGAGATTAATTGTGCTGGTTGATTCTTAGATGCTACTGTGAGTTATATGTAGCAAGTTAGAAGCGACTTATGTGTACAATCTACACTTCAACCCGTCATTACAATACATCCATGATGCCTCATAGCGATTAGAACAATTATCGCTGTTTTATTTAACAGTTATACCACAAGTGCATGGTGTACGTAATAGCTAATGCAGTGACGAGTAAGGTCGTATCCACAAAGACTAATATAGGTAACCCACATAAAGTACTACAATGACATTAGTACTCATATATCTAGGTGGATCGAATAATTGATGGTTGGTATTGCATAATTACTATAATTAAACAACTGGACAATTGATAAAAGTAATACACAATATATAAAATTTAATTTAATAATGAAAAAACTATCTTAAGTTTTTTGATTTCGAAATCAATTACAACTTCAAAATTAATACTCAAATCATTAATCAATATTATTAATATTATTGTAAGGCTTCACTTAGTGTATCTCAAAGCCCCTTCTGTATCACTTGAGTTATAGATTATATACGCAGATCTATCTTCAGCTCAACCCATGCATATAACTCATAAAAATGCTTGGGAAATACCTCCATAGTTATTCTCAATCCTTCTGGTACCCTCACCGTCCGGGTTTTGGACATTGATTCATGTGTGTATAATATAGGTGACCAGGCTAATCATACATTAATTATATCACCAACACACAAATAATAATTTATGGAATAGACATAAATTAATAGAATCAAATATTCATCATCCACATTATAACATAAACCTACTTTCTAAATACTAAGATATAAACGATTGCTCCATACTAAGAATAAGTAAAAATATTATTTAAAAACTCTAAATAATACAACTCATTGAAGACGATGATCAACGTGACGTCATGCTCCTCTTGGATGCGCGCGGTTACAACTCTCTTCCTCTCAGCTCTCTAAACTCTCAATTCTCAAAAGTATAGTACTAAAACTAGGGTGAACAAAAGTCTCTTGGAGTTGAGAGCTCTGGGGTGTGTGTGTGTGTGTATATATATATAAGTACGTAAAATAGGTCAAAGTTGGGAGATAAGCGCATGAGCTTTAGATTGCGTAAAAATGCTAGGAATAATACAGACTATTGTTTGACCGAACAACATTTGCTCAGCCGAGAATGTTGACAAAGGCTCCAAAGTTGTTCGGTTGAGCAAAACTTTCTATTTTGCGTTGGTTTGGCACTTTACTCGAGAACACAACTTTTGCTCGGCTAGGCATATCTGTCTGACTGCTGCATTCTTCACTTCTCCTTCATTTTGGGCCAGTCCAAGGTCCTTCTTAGGCCCGATCAATTCAATTCTTCTTCACTCAGCTTGCTCCGAAATTTTACAATTGCTAAAGAAATGCCCCATTTTGTATCAAAAATGCTACAAAATCCACACAAGTGAAATTTGTCAAATACATGAAAACGAGGGTTTGCAAGCACCATTTCAAATACTTTTGCGAAGGAAAAGAGCCTAAGAATCATGTTAGATATGGAGTGATCATACTCTCCCAAACTTTACCTGTTGGGCTTCTCGAACAATAAAAATTAAACAAGACTAGACTATGCAAACCCTTTATTATGGATCAAACATGACGTGTATAGCTTCAACCTCAATTTTCAAATATATACAATATGACAATATGGACAGAGGGTGACAAACACACTTCAACTACTCTTAAAACCATATCCCTCGAGTAAGTGATCCTCCCAAATTCTGTGTATCACGCTCACTAAAGTGTAAAAGATAGGCCAGGTACGCTCTCAAGTTACATCAGACATACGACTTACCGTATACTTGCATATCGTTGATGAAAATGATCAATTTTCTCACACATTTCAAGTTCATATTTTGTTTAAAATTGCGACTTTAATACGTTTAAGTGCAATATTGTATAAACATATATTTCGGGGGTAATTTTCTTTTCGATATTGATTTGATGCACTTCTCGGTGTTTGAAGTTGTATATTGAAGGTTTGGAAAATTTGGAAGCACAAGGGAGCTATTTGCATACATTTCTCCATCCAAATAGGTCTTCCTTGGGCGATGTCCGACTCTAAGATCTTCGAATCGCTTAGAAGTCTGAACCAAATGCGATCAAGAAGTTCGACCCAAGTTAAATGAAGTGAAGCATTTTCCTTTGTTGTTTTACATTTCTACCCTTACTAAAAGGGAGTTTTCAGTAGTTTTTTTAGCCTTTTCACCTTTGTAAGTTTGGTTTCTACAAATCCCAATTCCCTCCTTACATTTATAACCTACACTACAAGAAATTTTGAAATAGCGATGACTAATTTGATCGTTAATATGTCGTTAAGAGATGATACCGACAGAAAAGTTCAGTAGTAATATGATTAGACGCTGTGAATATTGATGGATTGTTAGCATTGGAAAAAAGTACGACGAATTTGTAGTTACTAACACTACAAGAAAAATAATTGATTGCGACGGAAATTTCCGTCACTAAACTGAAAGATTCCGTCACAATGAATGAATAGTGACGGATTAGTGACGGAAATGTTTTGTTACAAAAACCTTTGTCACTAAACCGATAATGACGGATTTTTTATTCCGTCACTAGTTTAGTGACGGAAATTCTGTCACAATTCTAAAAAATCCGTTATAAAATTATGACGGAATATTTCCGTCACTAAATGGCAACGACTAAAATTCCGTCACTAGTCCGTCACTACAGGATTAACGACAGAATATTTCCGTCACAAATTAATGACGGAATATTTCCGTCACTATCTTGCCTATATTAGTAACGGAATTATTCCGTTACAAAAAAAAAAAAAAAAATCCGTCTTTATTCCGTCACTATACTATCTAATTTTCTTTCTATAATTCTCTTTATATTATAATGTAGAACCTGTTATGAAAATTAACTTACACTTAATAAAATATAAAATTCGTAGCAAACCTTATGTAATACGATAAACAACATGTCAATCTATCAAAGTTTCATAACGTTCAACATAAAATCGTGCAGTTGTAGAACGGGAATAAACAAGAGAACAAAAGGAAACACTCTGTCTAACCAGCGTTTGTTGCGGAAGGAAACAGAGTCAGGTACTTTGTTTACAGGAAAAAAGTCGGTTGCTAATAGGCTTCTATTGGTTTGACACATGTTGAGCTCACAGCATATAATTATTTTTTCCCTAACACCAATTTCTTTTAGTTAGGTGAATGCTAAATATAGGTTCAAACTGTCACACTAACAAATATATTGTCTGATAAATGCACATGTTCTGCAAGTTGAAAATTAGTAGTTTAAAAAATTCCAAACTTCCCACAAAGCACCCCTATATTACTCATGAAATGTGACACCTACAGCCAAGACGCTATACTCCTCCCAAATGTAGCAAACAAAGCAACAAAAATCCATACGTCTTCAATATTATGCAAAAAATGGTTTCTCCCAACAAACTGGACAACTGCTCTACACTGAGGACATAAAACACTCGAATGTTTCTCTTGACACCTTTTTAGCCACTCTGAGAAGCAACCGTTGCTGTAAATTAGAAAAGAATTGGTTAAATATCAAGATGGGATGACAATTGTAGCTATGAGAAGATGTCTACCTTCAGTTGCTTCCTGGAAATTTCTTTTGCGGGCATTACTTTGAACACATACCTCATAAAACCTGAAAAAAAAACAGATGTTAGAAAGTCATCATCTGTTATAACGTTACACATGCAACTTATATACCAAGGAGATGTTCCAAATGAAAGCTAAAGTCGATGAACTTCTGATCTCTTGTTTCTCGACAGGCTGACAAAGAAACCATAAAACCAAATGGACTAGATTACCATGGATTACAACTTACAACTCACTCTTTCCATATTCTACAATAGCCTTAGCAATTAACACACCATTTAAACACTTTACGCAGCCAACATAGATTAACAGAGGAACGTCTCCCAATGAATCCAACACTGAAAGACTCTATCATCAACAGAACCATTGACTAATTCCATGGAATACATATGACATGAAACATGTTGCAGCGTTTAATAGAAATTCGTCAGTATCAATTCTCACCATCAGCCTCAGGACCCAGAATAATTTCACTGCCACATCGGACAACCATCGTATCTTCTACTAGTACAACTGTTCCATCAACAAGGATTGAACTAGACATGGTTACCAAAAAAGCAGGGGTAAAGCTCTTTCAAATAGAATAATGGCATGATTAGTAACAACCAGTTCCACCAAATGTATTCTTGGAATTCGTATGATGCTAGTGAAAACATATCATAAACAACGAAAAGTATTTTAGGATAACAGAAAGAAAACGTGTCAAGGAAACAAGCCAAGGAGGACAACAAAGAATCAGAACAGAATGAAAAACCAAACTGAAAACAGCATATAGATAAATAATCCCACAACAAAAGTAATTTCAAAGATATGCCACTGTTAAATGACGAGAATATAGGACTCAACATGGCCAGAGAAAATATAAAGACAAGGTAAAACACCAATATTTTAAAACACAAAATAGACCTCACAGCAATTAGCAAAACAACATACCACTTGTTTTTTATTAAGGCAGAATTTTGGTCCTTCTCCTTGGTTATTATGCACCATTCTTGCTTTAAACATGGAGTACTTCTGATGACTGAGCAGATTGTCATCAAGGTAGAGATAATTGAGAGTGTTTTTCGCATCCAGGCCACAACTCCATATCTGCAGCTTTCAGCATATCGTAGAACTTTTGAGCCTCAGGATTAGGCGGTTCATTTAGCTCTTCTTCATTTGGGCCCTATGTGATTGTTATGTCTTAACAGTCTCAGTTTAGATTAAGAGGCCCATATATTAATTCCAGTTGGGCCAATATGATGAATATGTGAAGCATCGTCCCCTGTGCATCTGTGAAAGCGGACAGGGCATGAAGGGGGTAATAATCTCATTATAAAGATGTCATGTTTCCCTTTTCTTTTAAGCTCATCATCATTATTATAATTATTCTACTTACAACGTTGTCACAAACTCTCTGGAAACTCCTAACCTAACCTATAGGATAGTGCACTAATTTCCACAAATGGTCTTTTTTTTTTTTTTTTTTTTACCTACAGTTTGTAATATGTTATTATTGATTTGGACACAGAATCAATTTGTGTGAATTTCAGCCTAAATCAAAGTAGAAATATTAGCAGAGGGTGACAGCTTAAGACAGAGAGGCAGAGAGATGGCAAATGGTGTAGATTAGGAACTTCAAAAAGAGGCTCTAATTGAAATCCCCAAATGTCAACCAATTTTTAGTTTACCTCTCAGTGTGACTGCAAATTACACACTGGGATGTGGTACTATGACATTTAACATATGCAGGTTGCATTTTCCTGAAGTAGTTGGAATATAAATACTGGAAAAAGGAAAAAAAACACAGAAACTCTCATTTGATGTTTATTCCAACAAAAGCACCCAGAAAATAGTAAAGTAGAAACAGAACTCAAGAACAGAATTTGCAGCCTTTGACCTTCTGCAGGTCCTTAATTAACCACGCAGGGATTTTCGATCCAAAGCATTCAGTAGATATCAGAAGCTACAAAATATATAGTTACTTCAAAATCCTTAATCTAGAAAAAGGATTACACCGATGTGGAAAGGTGAAAACAGATTGCCAATCAAAGTGATAAACATTAACTCATTTTCCACATGAAGGCCATCACGTAAGGATTTTCACGGTTATGGATGGTGCAAAAGAATGTGTGAGAGCCATATGATTTTGCATTCCAAATACTAAGCCCACACTGCAGGAATTCATTAATACTGTTTAATACAAGTGAAATAACCTAATTCCAGTTCAAAGGCTTAGATTCCTCAACAGTACACTATAAGCTTTCATCATCAAAGAGATGCCCATACAATTCCTTTTCATATTGTCGATAAAGCAGTCCTATAACAGTGAAGCCAAATTCTTAATACCATAGTTGTTGTGCTTATGGGCGTGGAAGAATGCCCGATGCCAAAAAAAATGGAAATCACATTATAAACAGAAAAAAGGAACTTTAATTATCGAATTACACTAACAAACTAAAGAAAGTAAACCAAACAGCGCAATATTTTCAGACAGTGAGATTTTCCAATCTCTCAAAAATCACAGTACTAAGCACAACTCAAACCAGTCTCCATGATAATTTGGTCCTCCATCATACAAATGAAAATAATAAAGTTTATAAATAATGGGCACGAAAGAACTAGAAATCCCCGAAATGCTCATTCCGACTCGACATTATTCCTTCTCACATGTTTCTTTTTGCTTCTTTTACCATATATTAATTGAGAGGACATACATACACATACACACAAAGCATTCTATATATTTAGCAGAGAAGAAGAGGTACTTACAGCCATCGCAATGTTCTTTGTACAGAGATTTCTTCGGTGAACACTTCCCGCTGCGTCAAAGAGGTTTAGGCCTGGGGTTTGTGGGGTGATACGGATCAAACGACGCCGTAAGTAGTACTTGCCTAGCGGTTGCTTTCCTCGTTCGCAGCAGAAGAGAGAAGATCGAGTAAATTGATGTTAGAAAAAAGAAGAGAGCGAAGCGGATTCTGGAATTTGAGAGTTCGAATTCGAGCTCACCTGTTGAAGAAGATGCCGGATTTTCACCTGTTGAAGAAGAAGAAAGCTTTCTCAATCGCGCAAAATGAGAAGTGAGATTAGGGATTTGGAGCAAAATGAGAAGTGGTAAGTTTGGGGAAAACTGAATGTGAAAAAACTGAATATCTAAAAACCAAGCAAGCAATTCTCAATAATTAATAGGTGTCCTGGTGGTAAGCAACTTGCCTTATATCCACCAGGTCAGGGGATCGAAGCTGGCGCGTAACGCTTTTATTTTTTTAAGCATTGGAGGTCTAAAACGACGTCGTTTGGTATAGTGACGGAAATATTTCCGTCCCTAATTAGTTAGGGCCAAAACGATGTCGTTTAGGGGTATAGTGACGGAATTTTCCGTCACTATTCCGTCACTAAACTAGTGACCGAAAATTCCGTCACTGAATAAGTGCATTTACATGGGCATTAAGTAATGACGGAATATTTTCCGTCACTACATAGCAACGGCTAAAATTCCGTCATTAATCCGTCAATACAAGATTAATGACGGAATATTTTTCGTCACTACATAGCAACGACTACAATTCCGTCATTAATCCGTCAATACAAGATTAATGACGGAATATTTTCCGTCACTATATAGTAACGACTAAAATTTCGTCATTAATCCGTCAATACAAGATTAATGACGGAATATTTTCCGTCATTACATAGCAACGACTACAATTCCGTCACTATTCCGTCAATACAAGATTAATGACGGAATATTTCCGTCACAACATTACGGTTTAATGACGGATTTTTTTTCGTCACTAAATTCCGTCATAATTCCGTCACTAAGTCGTTGCTAATACTCAAACACTCTTGTAGTCCCTATCCGTCTCTATTCTGTCACTAGTCCGTAATTAGATTGTGACGGAGATTGTCCGTCACTAAAATCAGTCATTATCTGTAATATTTCTTGTAGTGTAACCATATTGTGTATTTGTAATTTTTCTGTCGATATTCCGATGCTAATTGTTAAAAATTTTAGTGGTTTTTTCTCGGAAAAGGCAACACTTCTTTACCGAATTTTTGTTATTCAAGTATATTTTTGTAATATCTTTTTTTTTTATCAAACTCTATATAATATTCAATATCAACCTTTATATAAGTTATCTATTTATATATGTTAAATTATTCTCAACTATTATTTAGTTGGATTACTCTAAAATTAATGATTTCAAATTTTACGCTTTCTTGGGAGAAGCAGGGAAAAAATATTTGTTATCTTTCCATCAAATAGTAGCACTTCTTGATAAAATGTATTACCGTTTAAAAAACTTAATAATTTTTCAGGTCTTTGAAATATATGTATTCTTAACATATTCTATTTAAGTATTCGATATGAAGTTATATTGAAGTACATGGTCTATAATTCTCATCTTGATGGCTCATCCTCTATTTTAGACTAATACATTTTACAAAAACAAAGTAATGTGCCTAGGAAGATGGAAAAACAGTGGATTCCTAGGGTGGTCTCTAGAGAAACTGATTCCAATGATGATAACCTTGTTGGCAATTCTGAAATTGACTCTCACTTGCCTGTTATTGATGATTCTATTAGTGTAGCTAAAACTGTGTGCCCTTAGAAGATGTGGCTCCTCCTAAGAAGGTGGCTGCCCCTGGTAGAGTGACTCCTTCTGATAATGATGTTGTACCTAGAGATTCTTTAGAGGATGGGAGGTTGTGAAGAAAATTCCTACCTTGGCAAAGGTAAGGGGATTGTATCCACCCCTACCTAGAAAGTTGCTGTTACATGTCGTTCATACATGCATTTTTAGGTTGATTTAGGGACATATTTGGTATGATTTGCATGTGTATTTAGTCGAAATAGGCTTAGATTCATTATCCTGAGCTAGATGACATGTTTGTGCTTGTTATAGTGATAATTAGGTATAAAAAGGAAAAAAAGTCCGTTTGGACGAAGTCTGGATGAAAAACTTGCAAGAAAGTTGAAAGAAACGAAGAAGAATTGGAGTTTGGGCAGAATGAGCCAACTCAACCGAGGCCATTTGGCAACTCGATTGAGGCTGAATTGAAGGAAAACCACGAAGAGGACAGAACTAGCCTACTCGGGCGAGGCACATTCCAACTCGGTTGAGTTGCCCCAACTCGGGCGCGGCGAAATCAGCCTCGGTTGAGGCAGTATAGCGGCCAATTTTAAAACACGCATTGTCTCTTATTTCAAGCTCGTTTCGACCCTAATCTTCCCAAACTTATAAATACATGCTTCCTAGTTCAAAATTAACACACAATATTCATCGAAGAAGAGTTTGGAAGCAAGATCGAAGATCAAGGACGTGATAATACGAAGATTGGAGACGTTGTGAAAATCACCTCACATAAAATGACCCAAATCATGTTTCGGTGAAAAACACACAAGAATGAACGAACTGATATTGAATGTTCGGACACAATCACTCCAAGAACAGCTGAACACACACAGACGCAGAAACAAGAAACAAAATCACACAAGGAGGTTTTACGTGGTTCGATCTAATGAGATCTACATCCACGGAGGCTCTACACACCTCAATTCACTTCACTCAAGCAGAAATTACAAGAATTACACAAAATCTAGCAAAACCCCAATTCACAGATCGAATTAGGTTTAGAACCCTAGATTTCTAATTCCCTCTCTACTGTATTGTTTACAAAGGGAAAATGTGATAATTGTATTCTCCTTCACAAGAGCTTCAAGCCTATATCACTGGTGTATCTCGAATCTTCGTGAGGAGGAAGTTATAACCGCTGCAAGTTGCGAGATGATAATTTGTTAGCAACGGTTAAGCCACAACGATTTCTTCCAGCTCAAAACTTTTGTGTTTGTCTTCTTATACACATGTCACTTTCAGCACAAAACCTGGTCCAGTTATACATCCTTCTCTTGACTTGAATAAACCCGGTTCTTCTAGCCCGGTTCTTAGAGTTGTAAATCCAGTTCTGAATTCCCAACACACCATATTCCATACAAGCACCACCTTGATGATATTGAACACAACCCCACAAATCTCCACCTCAATGAAATCAAGTGTGTGTCATTACCTCATTCTGCCCTTCACTTTATGCTTCAAACACATTGTTCAAGCCTAATTAGGCTCGAGCAATGTCTCAACTTGTTACATGGCACAACCCTAGTTAAGAAATCTGCTGCATTATTATTTGTATGCACTTTCTTCACCTCCACAGACCCTGAATTAATTACATCCCTTACAAAATGTAGTCTAACATCAATGTGTTTTGACCTCTCATGGAATGCTTGATGTTTCACCAAGTGAAGTGCACTTTGATTATCACAAAGAACTATAACACACTTCTGAACAATTCCAAGATCCCTCAGAATTCCCTTAAGCCATACAGCCTCTTTGATAGCATCAGTGATGGCCATATATTCTGCTTCTGCAGTGGATAAGGCCACTACAGATTGTTGTATGCTTCTCTAACTTATTGCAGTTCCATATAATGTAAATACATAACCAGACATTGATCTTCTTATATCCACATTCCATGCAAAGTCAACATCTACAAAACCCAGCAATGGAGTAGTATCTTCAGCTTGCTTCTCAAACTTTAATCCTAAGTCAGGCCTGCTACAAATCATACCATACATCAAACTTCCAACACCACTTGCATATGGTATATGTTTCATGTATCTTTCTTCTTCTTTAGTGGTTTTGGGACATTGATCCTTGGATAACTTTGTCTGCTGATTCACTGGAACACTTAAAGTCTTGGATTCATGCATGTTGAACCTCTCCACCACCTTCTGGAGATAATTTCTTTGAGACAAGAACAACATTACAACTTTTCTGTTCCTGCTGATATCCATTCCAAGAATATTTCTTGCATCCTCCAAATCTTTCATTTCAAACTCTGAACTCAATCTCTTCTTAAGCTGCTAGATCTTATGATTACACTTACTAGCTATAAGCATATCATCCACATAAAGCAACAGGTACACATAATCAACCTTAGAATTCTTATCAAAGTAAACACAACTGTCATATAAGCTTCTGGTAAAGCCTGCATTTAACATAAACTCATTGAACTTCTTGTTCCACTGTCTTGGACTTTGTTTTAACCCATAGAGTGACTTCCTGAAATAACACACCTTCTCTTCACTACCTGGAACCACAAAGCCTTCAGGTTGCTTCATATATATGTTTTCAATCAAGTCTCTATGTAGAAATGCAGTTTTTACATCCAATTGTTGCAATTCTATATCCTCTTGAGTTACTTTTGATAACAGAAGTCTAATAGAGTAATGTTTCACCACATGAGAGAATACTTCATTGAAATCAATACCCTCCCTTTGTGTAAAACCTCTAGCTACAAGCCTTGCCTTGTATCTCATTTTTTCAGTGTCTCCAACTTCAATCTTCTTCTTATAAATCCACTTAGAACTCACTAGCTTCTGCCCCTTTGGCTTATCCACCAGCTTCCAGATGTTATTTCTCTCCAGGGATTCCATTTCTTCCATCATAGCACTTATCCAGTGCTGACCTTCATTTCCACTCACTGCCTCTTTGAAACTTTGAGGTTCATGGTGTTCGATGTCCTTTGCAACACTAAGTGCATAGTACAAACTTCCAGCTTGTCCATAGAAATCTAGTCCCTAGATTTGTCTCCTTGGTCTATCCCTGGCAATACTGTAATTCCTGAGGTTTGGTATCTCAGGTTGCACTTCATCTTCTTCTAAAGAACTTTCACTTAAGTGATGATCCAATTTGTCTTCTTTGGGTTGAGGGTTATCATGTAAACACTCCACCTCAACTGAAACTTTCTCAGCTCCCACAGCATCCTGCAATTCTTTCACACTACCAGTAGATGTATATCCCATAACATTTTCATTGAACTTCATATCTCTACTCACAATGAGCTTTTGATTTCCAGGCTCTAAGCACCACAACATGTATCCTTTCACCTCATCTGGATAAGAGAACACACCTGAGGGCCCTTGGATCCAGCTTGTCTTGCTTAACATGAGCAAAAGCAAGAGAGCTAAACACCTTCAAATCTGTATAACCACTTAGCTTTCCATTCCATACATCATCAGGTGTCTTGAATCCTAATGATGATGATGGTGATCTGTTGATGAGATAACACGCAGTGTTCACTATCTCACCCCAGAACACCTTTCGTAAGCCAGCAACATGCATCTCACTCTTTCAAGAATGGTTCTATTGAACCTTTCAGCAATTCCAATTTGTTGTGGTTTCATTGGCACAGTTTTGTGTCTTGTGATCCCTTTCTCTTCACAAACTCATTGAATTCAGTGGATAAGTATTCCAGGTCATTGTCAGTCCTTAAGTGTTTAAGCTTCTTGCCCTTTAAGTTCTCCATTTGAATCAACCATGCTTTGACTTATTGAATGCATCACTTTTGTTTCTGAGCACAAACACCCATACTTTCCTACTAAAATCATCAATGAATGTCATAAAATATCTCCCTCCACCATGTGTTTCTGTCCTAGATGGACCCCAGATATCAGAATGCACATAATCAAAAACTTCTTGAGTGGAATGAACACACCTTTCCATAAGGCAGTTTTTGAGACTTGCCTAATGCACATTTATCACAAAAATCAAGTGTTTCTGATCCTATGTTACCAATTATATCTCTTCTTGATAACTTATTTAGACCTCTCTCCCCAATGTGTCCAAGTCTCTTATGCCACAACATAAGACCAATTTTACTCAACACATTATCCAAGCTACCACATACAGGCTGTCCAATCAAGATAAACAATCCATTATGCTTCCTACCCTTGATCACCAGCTTCTTGTCTTTTGTAATGTGTAAGAAACTATCTACTGAGTTGAACTCACATCCAGATACATTTAAAGAACCCAGGGAGAGTAAATTTCTTTTAAGACCAGGTACATACCTTATATTTGAAATAGTTCTTGTAACACCATCAAGCATGGTGATCTTGACTGAACCAATGTCTAGAACTTTGCAAGAATGGTCATTGCCCAGCAGCACACATCCTCCACCTTCCTTCTTGAGGTCTTGAAACCAATGTTCATGTGGGCACATGTGGAAAGAACATCCAGTATCCAAAACCCACTCATTTTCCACCTTTGAATCTGTGATGTTTAAGACTTCTGGAGTATCTGCCTCATGCTCAACTGCTGCAACTTCTGCACCTTGACAGCTGAAACATTTCCTTTTCTCTACCCAATCTCAAGCTTTCTTTGAGCCATCATTCCCATCCTTTGAGTCCTTGAAACCTTGACCCTTCTTCTTTTGATTATTTTTCTTGAACTTGATGTTCAAACCTTCACCAGACTGATTAGGTTTCTTATCACCTTGATTCGGCAGACATTTTGTTTTCAAGGCAATGATAATTGAGTCATAACTCGACTTCTCTTGCCTTCCAAACATGAGAGTATCTTTAAAACTCTCCATGGATCTTGGAAGTGCATTTAACACCATCAAAGCTTTATCCTCTTCTTCAATTTTGACTGCCAAATCCTCCAATTCATCAATCAGCTTTGTGAACTCATATAATTGGTAAGAAATTATCTTATCATCACTCATCCTGAAGGCTAGCAGCTTCTGTTTGAGGAAGAGCTTGTTTGAAACTGATTTTGACTAATATAGTTCTTCCAGTTTTGCCCAAGCTTCTATGGTAGTTTTGCACCTAGAAATCTCCCTCAGTGGCTTATCACCAAGACACAGGATGATCATACTCAAAGCCATCTGATTCGTATCACCAAACTTAGGTTTCTCAGCCTCAACCACTAATCAATAGGTTTAAGAGCATTTGAAAGCCTATTTTGAATCAAGATGGTATTCATCTTGATCTTACACAATGCAAATTCATTCTTGCCTGAGAACTTGTCCAAATCCATCTTCATTCCTGCTTCTATGTGAGAGTGGTTTCCCACAGACAGCGCCACTTGTGAAAATCACCTCACGTAAAATGACCCAAATGACGTTCAAATGAAAAACACACAAGAATGAATGAACTGATGTTGAATGTTCGGACACAATCACTCCAAGAACAGCCGAACACACAGAGACGCAGAAACAAGAAACAAAATCACACAAGGAGGTTTGACGTGGTTCAATCAAATGAGATCTACATCCACGAAGGCTCTACACACCTCAATTCACTTCACTCAAGCAGAAATTACAAGAATTACACAAAATCTAGCAAAACCCCAATTCACACATCGAATTAGGTTTAGAACCCTAGATTTCTAATTTTCTCTCTACTGTATTGTTTACAAAGGGAAAATGTGGTAACTGTATTCTCCTTCACAAGAGGTTAAAACCTATATTAGTGGTGTATCTCGAATCTTCGCGAGGAGGGAGTTAGAACCGCTGCAAGTTGTGAGCTGATAGTTTGTTAGCAACGGTTAAGCCACAATGGTTTCTTCCAGCTCAAAACCGTTGTGTTTGTCTTCTTATACACTTATTACTTTCAGTACAAAACCCGGTCCAGTTAGACACCCTTCTCTTGACTCGAATAAACTCGGTTCTTCTAGCCCGGTTATTAGAGTTGTGAATTCGGTTCTGAATTCTCAACACACCATATTCCATACAAGCACCACCTTGATGATATTAAACACAACCCTACAGGACACAAGATTCGGGTTTTTCTATTCCTTTTCTTTAGTTAATTATTCGAATATGTTTGTCTATGAATATAGTTGGATTTTGACTTTGATTATGAGTAGCGAAACACATGTTGTGTTCTAGGGTTAGAAAGTAAATCGTGAACAACTATATTTTTTATTTTATCTTTAATTCTAGATGCCAAGTTATGTTTGTTTTATCTATATGGTTTGTTATTGTTTTATGTGTTGCTTAATCTGGCCAATTTAGTAATTCTATTTGCTTAGCAATTTCGCTTCGAGAGAAGGGAATTGTTAATAAGCATTCGGGCATATAGTGTAGGTACCAATATTGTATGAGAAGAGTGAGGGTTTTTGTAGGCATTGGCTTAGGGAACCCTTGGGAGTCTTTTAGGTTGATTCGACTCGAGAGAGTAGCTATTCTTAATTGATCTACATGTTAGCCGCTTCGGGAGAAGTGTTGATATAAAGTAGCGCCGCCTAATAAAAAACATAGTTGGTTTAGAAGTCTAGAGTTTTAGGTTAATCTTACATAAGAGTTCATAATTGAAATCTCTGTCCTAGAATACAACTTAATCCATCTGAGTTTACCTTATCTTTGATTATTTGTCTCCCAAGCAATTCTTTATTAGTTAATTACATGCAATTAGTTTAGATAATATAAAATTCATCCTTAATTTGAGAGTTTAGATAGAGTAGAGGTATTAAGATTATGGTAGTAAGCTTACATAATTACAGTCCATGTGGGATCGACCTTGTCTGCCACTACCTACTTTAGATCCGTACACTTGCGGAACACTAGGGTGAGGTTTTAGTGCATCAGTTGCTCAAAGTGATAAGAGTGAGTCTACTCGTTGGAGTGATATTGTTAGGAAACCTGAGGGGCCAGGTCCCTCACATAATAACCCTCTTGATCATTTTGATGTTCATGAGAATTCATTCTCTAAGCTTGTTATTGAAGTTAATGATGATGAATGTATATTTGAGGATAATCACTTTGCTAACCAAGTTGTTCCAATATCTCCTTTGCATGAAATGCTGGAGGAAAATGAAAAAGATGATAGGGAACAACTTCCTAGGAGGATGGTTCGGAGCCAGATAAAAAGAAGAAGGTAGAGATGAAAAAGCAGAAAAATCAACAAAAGAAAAATTCTGGCCCTCTAGTAATGTTTACTAGAAGGGGTACAATTTTCACTAAAGGTAACTCTTCATCCATTAAGAAATGGTTGCCATAACCTGGCGTATTAGGGGTATTGGCAATAAAAATCCCAAATATACTTGAAATGTTTGATTAAAAAGAAAAAAAGGCTAATGTTGTTATTTAGAGTCTAAATGTGCTTCACCTGATACTTTGGGCTATCAATATGTTTTTTACCGCACTGTCGAGGTGAAGTAAAATTAACAGTCCTAGCTTTCCTCTTCTAACTTGTAGAAGCGGTAAGTCAGGGTCAAACCCACAGAGAGTAGGAAGATCGACTATGTTCTATGTATTAATCCAATTAATCTAAGCAATAATAATAGTATATATATATATAACGATGGGGGTTTTGAATTGGTTTGAGTAACTATTAACCTAAAAGCATGTAATATCAAAGAACACTAAATAAACAAGAACAATTAATCTAGTATCCCCCTAGTTCGAATTACCCTTGTAATTAATGCAATTGTTCTCCAATTTAGTTCTGAAACTCCTATCCCAAAGATGACAACAAGCTCTTCTAACCTTGTTACCCCTTAAGTTTAATTAACCAAAACAAGCTCTTTGATTAATCTATTCGATTGAGTAACCTTAGAATAAGTTCTCTAGACCTCATTAATCGAACACATAGAGTATTAGGGTGACGGGATAAACACGATGTTATACTCACAAGCTCGGTACAAGTGACCGCGGATTATGCTATCCTAGCGATTAATTCTCAATTTGCTAATAGTGGACATAAATTCGTAATGATTACGTATAACGAAAATGCCCTAGCGATACTTATGTGATTAACTACATAGATGATCAATCTAATAACAATTACATAAGAGTTTAGATAAAAGCGAATAGCATAAAACGTTTCAAAACATAAACCATTGAATAATTACCGTAAGAATTACAGACTTATCAAACTAGGGTTTAACATCGATTAAAGACTAAAAATAAACGACTAGCCACTCATGGCTATAACTGAAAACACAATTGTATTGGTAAACATTAAACTAAAAACAAACTGTAAAGGCAACCCAAAAAATTCCGAATCTTGATTGCTCGTCTTCTCCAGAAATCCTCCAAAAAATCCAAGTTCCAAGTCAAATTTTTGGACTTGGGAACTCTTATTTATAGACGAGAATGAATTGGGCTCCAATTGAGCTTCAAATCATGAATTCTTCCCGCCCAAGGATTAAAACCTTCTTAAATGTCACGGGAGCGAAGGTTGGTCGCGGCCGCGTCCGTCGTTCAGCAAACCTTGCTTAAACGAACACTTTTGTCACGACCGCGAAGACTTCACAAGGCTTTTCAGCCTTTTCTGGGGTACTTTTGTCACGACCGCGTAGGTAGGTCGCTGCTGCGACTGGATTTTTCTTCCTTGGCTTGATTTTCCTTCATTTTGGACTTTCCGAGACTTGTTTCCTCATCCATCCTTAGCCAAATGCAATTTATTGGCCTTAAATCACCTGAATATCTCTTAAACAAGATTACACACGTCAAACATCCCAATCATACGAATATAAGCCATTCATGATCGACTATGCATGCAAATATCATTAAATAAACACTTAAATCGACCTAATATGCATGCATAAACTCGTGTACCATTTTTGGTTAATTCTAATGTTAAGATTTGGATTTTGTAGAAAGACCCTATTAAAGTGGAGCTGTTGTGTGCTATAGATCAGATGGTTGATGTTGAGATTTATAATTCTATGATAGCATGTAGGTTTTTTTCCTACTTTGTCTATGCTGCTTGTGATTGAAGGTCTAGATTGTCCCTTTGGGATGACCTTAGGGAAAATTCACACGCTAATGCTCCTTGGTTAGTAAGTGGTGATTTGAACACTATCCTTACTGCTAAGGAGAAGGGGGGGTGGGAGGGGGTGCTTTGAAACTAAGGTCAATGGATTATTTTGGTAGCATGTTGGTTGATTGTTGCTTGGAAGATGCTGGGTTTACTGGCCCTCCTTTTCCATGGCATGAAAACCATGCCTTTGAAAGGTTCGATTGAGCCTTAGTATCTTCCAAGTGGGTGGAGTTGTTCAAGAAATTTGAGGTGACCCATTTATCAAAGGGCCCCTCTGATCGTTGTCCTTTATTGATATCTATGTCTTCTACTGTTTCTGCTCATAGATCATCTTTTAGATTTTCCAATGCCTAGACCAAACATCATAACTTTTTGAAAGTGGTGGAGGTCTCTTGGAGCCACCCCACTGGTCAAAAAGTTATGATTACCTTTCAACAAAATCTGTTTAGACTCAAAACTTGTCTTAAGACCTAGAATAAAGTGTCTTTTGGTAATATAATGGATAAAGTTAAGAGGCTGAGCAAAAGTTGAGCAAGAAAATAACTATCTATCCAATCCTTCTCACTCTGAATTGATCCTTCTCAAATAAAGACAAGCTGAGTTTGCTCATATACTTTGTCATTGGAAGAGTCTTTTTGGAAGCAGAAATCAACATGCAAATGGCTAAAGGAGGGAGAAAAAATACAGCCTATTTTCATTCCTTAGTATGGAAAAAGAGGTTTAATAATAGGATTTTTAAAATTTTTATGAATATCTGATCCTTCAGAAATTTTCTTTACTGCATGTGCTTTTTTTGAGAAAATGTTCACTAGTGAGAGTTTTTTTTAGCTCTATCAAACCCCTCATAAGGGAAGAGGATGTTGTAAAGCTAACTACCCGTCCTACTTTGGAGGAAATTTATGTGGTGGTCTTTAGTATTGATAAAGATAGCATGGCTGCGCCAGATGGATCCTCCTCTTTATTTTTTCAACACTGTTGTAATTTAATTAAGAAGGATTTGCTTGAAGCTGCAGTGGAGTTCTTCCTAGGCATTCCAATACCTAGGAGCTTCACTTTCACCTCCATAGCTTTAATTCCCAAGAAACATCATCCCCTTGTGTGGCCAGATTATTGGCCAATCTGTTTATGTGATGTTTTCAATAAATTCTTTACTAAAATGGTAAATAATAGGATGTCACATCTTCTTCCTACGTTAATACCACCCCTTCAAAGTGGCTTTGTGCCTATTAGGGACATTTCAGATAACATAATTCTTACTCAAGAAATGGACTAGGATTTGAATGTTAAGCACAAGAAAGGTAGAATGATTTTAAAGGTTGATCTGCAAAAAGCTTATGATAGAATTGAATGGGTTGCTTTATATAAAGTCTTAACTCTGTTAGGCTTTCCTGATGCTCTCCTGATCTGTTTATTACTTATGTGAAAAATAATGTTGAAAACTCTTGGTTTTCTTTGCTAATATATGGATCTCTTTTCTAGTTTTTTCAAGTCTAGTGGGGGTATAAGCCAAGGGGGCCCACTTTCCCCAAGACTTTTTGCCTTGTTTTCTAATTTCTTAAGTAATGGTTTTCTTGAACTCATTGACATTTACCCGAATATGAGATTCCATAATAAAGGTATTTTGATACCCTTTTTGTCTTCTGTTGATGATACTGTGATATTTTCTTCCACCGACTTAGTATGCTTTAAAAAGTTGTTGAATTTTTTGGCTTGCTTTGAAACTGGCTCTAGGCAAAAAATAAATTACTCCAAGAGTACTGTCATTTTTGGTAGATGAACTTCTCGTTACAAAAAAAAAAAGGATCTTTGAGCTTTCTTAGTTTACTGAGGAGTATTTGCCGTTTAAGTACCTTGATGTCCTTCTTTTTAAAGGCATAGTGAAAAATGTCCTTTTCCAAGAAATTTTTGAAAAAAATAAAGGTAAGTTGACTAGGTGGGATAAGTTGTTTTCTGAATATGGGGGAAAACTTGAATTAACTAAGAGCATTTGGCTTCCATTCCTATTTATACATTGAAATTTGTTGGTCCTACTGACAAGACTATTTCTAACCCCTAATTATCGCAAGTGTGCGGGTGTAGTAGTAGCAGTCAAGGTCGATCCCACAAGGAATATGTTAGGTAGTTCGATACCCCGATTATCTAAGATTATCCTAACTAGATACTATGATTTCAAGGTTGCTTTTAACTAAATTAAAAGAACTTAAATTAATTACTTAACAATGACCTATCAAACAAAAAGGGATTTCAATTAACAAGAAAGTATCCTAGGAATTCGATTTCAGAACTTACTTCAATAATGAATTTGCTCAACTTATAGATCTTTAAACCATATTCTATTGTTTATTAGGCGGCACTCTAATAACCTAACCCTTATCTCAAAGCGACTAGATCGTAGATTAATTAAGATAATTATCCTCTCGAGTTAATTAATCCTAATAACTCCCAAAAGCTCATAAACTAATGCCTACACAGTCAAAGAAAACTGCGCTCTATGTCGTATATCTAATAACAGTTCCCTCCTCTCGAAGTGAAATTGTTAAACAAGATGACTAAATCTAGGCGATCAAGCTAAATCTAGTTGAAAAAACAAACATAGAGATAAACACATAAAACATAGTCCAGAAATTAAAACATAATTAAGAACATTGTTGTAAAAATCTGTACTTTCTAAATCCTAGGACATGAATAGCTTAGCTACTCATGCCTAGCATAAATTCAATACAATAATTCATGGAAAACATTGTAAAGAACAAAAACTAGAAAAAAAACAACTAAACCCGAATGAATCGTCTTGTTGATCTTCTTCGTCTTCCAAGTCTTCTAACTCTTTTTCTAAGTATCTCTTAGAATATGGAGTGTCTACCCCCTAAATTGCGAGTTTGGGGACCTATTTATAGTTATGGGTTGAAAACCTTGAGAGATTAGGACAAAAAGCCCAACTTAAACCCGATTTGGAGTTCCGGACAGCTTTTGACGCGGCCTTGAACCATCTGGACGTGGCCTCATCGAGGCTTACAGTGCTAACAGCGTAACAAGCCACAATTTAACGTGGCCTTGAAGGCTGGTGATGAGGCGGCAACACTTTTTGCCCCTAAATGGTGATTTTCTGTCAGCTTGACACACCTCCAGTGTTTTGACCATAACTTGAATTATACAACTCCGATTGAGGTAAAATTGGTAGAGTTGAAAACATAATTCAAAGATCTACAACTTTGTCTGAAAGAAGAAAATCTTGAAATGGATCGAAAGACCCTTAGAAATTGGTTTGAAGTCAGACCTGAAATCCTATTCCGAGCCCATTTCACCTCTTCTTGGTCCGTTTCGTTTCTAGTGACGCCATATACTCGATATTTTGGACTAAAATCCACAAAACTCCACAAAACACGTCAAATGGTCCATTGTATACAATATAAGCAATTATCGACCATATACGCATGCAAATGCTATAAATACACACTTAAAATCGACCTAAATGCATGCATACACAACGTGTATCAAAATCCCCCAAACTTAAACTGTTATTCGTCCCGAACAACATAAAATAGAACAAAGACGCATGTATTTTGGGCAATTGGATGACAAATTAGTCTTAGAAAGATTTTTCAAAAAGCTAGACATCATAGTGTAAGTGAGTATGTGCGATAGAGGAAAAAATAACTACTTTCGAGACTTAAACTTTCGAAGTATTTGATCCTCACCAGGTAAGTATTTCTCTCATCATCTCAAGTGTTTAGGCTAAAAGTATCCTTTCACTCAAATTAGATTACATGCACAGTTTACCATAGGCTTGCCAATTGTCTAAGCTAGACTCAATACTCGGCATAAGTGACAAAGAATCAATTAGGTCTTGATTTTGGTTGTAATGTTGGCTTAAGGAAAGACAGGATAAATTTAGACAAAAGTGACTATCTATTGGACTAATGAATTTATCCCTAACCTGACTACCCCTCAATACAGTCACTCGATCTTATTCTCTCAATCTCAGCAAATCACCCCTCAAGGTGACTTCTTCACCTTCCCAAAAGTGCTTTTCAACCAAGTGGTTTTCATACTCAGTTTTCGGGTACCACATCATGGGACTACCCGATTTTTCCAAATCAACTAAGCACTCATTTCTTCTAACCTTTCCTTAACACCTTTAAACAGTAATACAACTATTTACAGCTGACTCTTTCTTTTGCTTTTCACGATTTTTTTTTTTTTTTGAGTCTCAAACGCATAAAGCGGAAATTAAAAAGTAAAACTGAGCATAACCCTAGGAAATGTTATACTTGCTTGATTTTGCACCTAACACTTCAAAATCCCTTTACCCTTCAATCTATCCATAAGTGCACCCACTTTGTTCCCAATTTTTAATCCAAACTACCTTCCAAGCCACCTCCCTCTTTACTCATTAGTCCAATTTAAGGTCAAAGGCTAAAATCAAAAGGTACTTGGCTTGTAATTTCAGGTTATGAAACAAAAAGGCTAAAAGCTCAAGTGGGCTGAGTAGGGATAATTTCAAAAAATTTGGTACAAAGGATAACTTTAAAAGGCTCAAAATAGGCTACAAATCAACAACTGCCTATATCATTTTCTAAGTCACATTACACACTAGATATATTCATAGCAAAGTCTCAAGGCAAGTTCTAGAACTAATGCACATATCCAATCAAAATCACACCGAAGGAAAACATATTGCTCCAAAAATAGGAGTCACATTAGGCTCAATTCCTCACAAGGGTCATTTTGATCAAAGTTCTAGCCTTAAGCTCAATTTCGTCTCAAATTCATGCTCTACTATGTGTCAATTTTTCAAATTTATGCACAAAATCGTCTCATCATTAACACAAAGCGCAATTTCGTCTCATCCATCAAATCCCTAAATTTTTCAACGACTTCAACTCGGGTTTTTCCTACTTCTGGACTCCAATAAAACTAAAAGTAAACTAAAACAAATGCAATAATTAAAACTACTTGACAAACTTAATTGGGCTCACAGACCCAATAGATCCCTTACAACTCATTAAAGCACAAATTACAGCACGCAAAACGAGGCAAAACCAAATAAATAGCAAGAATGTAAATGTCGGCCAAGTCGTCCCACTATCCACCCCTCCCTCAAACTTGGTCGAAGGCAAATGTTTGTGGGAAAAGAGTGGTACATCTTGGTGCTAACTTACAGTTTACTATGACTGTGGTGGTTGCGGTAAATGGAAGCCTTGATGCTACCAATACTCGTGGTCCTTGCCTTGCCCTTGGTGAATGCTTTCTTTCGTTGGAGCCATTTTAGTGAACCTGGGCTGGGCTTGCGACGCGGCCTTGCAGACTCGCGACGCGCCCGCGTTGGCCATTTTGCCTTCACCATTCTGGGCCCTTTTTTTCTACGCGGCCTTGAAGGCCTGCGACGCGGCCTCGTCATGTCTTGCGCAGAAAATGCTTTTTCGTCCTGTTCACCCCTTTCCTTCTTCGTCTCGCGTTTTCCTCTGTAAATTTGTCGGTCCCTACATATTAAACACTAATAATAGCTAATTAAACTCAACATTAACACAAGTAAAAATTAAAATTACGAAAAAGCAAATAAAATTTCGGGTTGCCTCCCGATAAGCGCTTTGTTTTACGTCATCAGTCGGACGTCCTCCTCTTATCATCCATTTTCTAGCAACCCCGATTCGGATGTTTTATGAACAATTAAAGAGCTATTTGGTAATTTTGGAGTTTTTTCAGCAGCTTGGGCATTATAAACTATGCAACAATTATGTCTACCCTTTTGACCTGACTTATATATTGGGAAGGTGAGGGTCTCGTTTTTAACACAAAACGTGAACTCCCCCTTTGGTACATTTATTACTGCTTGGTTAGTCGCCAAGAAAGGTCGTCCTAAGATAAAAGGGACTTCAATATTCCCGTTCATGTCAACAACTAGGAAATAACTAGGGAATTCAAAATTTTGCACCCTCACCAACACATCCTCTGCTACTCCCAATGGTGATAATGAAGATCCATCAACCAATTGAATAGTAGTGAAGGATCGTTTAATCACCCCTAGTCCTAATTGCCTATATAGCTTAAGAGACATTAAATTTATAATTGACCCTAAATCACACATCACATTATGAAAATCATGACTACCAATAGAGCAAGAAATGGAAAAACTCACTGGATCGGTTACTTTTGTTGCTCTTTTTGGTTGTGCTTGTGCTCGTGCTCTTTTTGGGACTGATCGCTTTCTTCCTCTTTGCCTCTTTTCCTTCACTCCTCATCTTTGTTTCTTCTTGGGTGGATCTTGGCTTTTCCTTCTTCATTACCCCCTTATCTTTGACGATCTCCTGTAGTGGTTCCTGTTTCACAAACATAGTACTAGAATAATCTAAAGGATCAAGGTTAGCGAAGAACGTATTTTTAAAACAAAGTTCAAAAGACTCAGCAAGAATAGGTGGTGAAATTTTCTTATCTATGATAGGGTGGACTTCCTCCTTCTTCTCGATATTGTTGACTTTCTCGATTGATTTCTTCACTTCAAGGTCCTTCATGATCATAGAACCATTGTTGCCATTGGGTGCCACCTTCCTTCTATTAAGTGCTTGAGGAAATGGGATAGGAGGTACATATGCTGGTATGGCTGCTTTAGTTTCGTGCCCCTCACTTGATTGTATAGCATCTTTTTGCTTCTTTGCTTTCAGTTAAGTTCCTTTTTCCTCCTCCAGCTGCTCTCTTTCCACCAAGTGCTCCTTTGAATTGATAGCATTGCAATGCTCCCTCGGATTAACCACTATATCACTCGGAAATTGGCCCTGCTTGTGTTGGGCTCCAACAATCTTTATCAGTTGACTCATATTCGAAGATAACTCACCAATGCTTGCTTGTGTTTGAGTCATGGTATTCTCGAGCCTCTTTATGTCGGCTCCCTGTCCAGCCATATTCTTGTTTAGCTCAAGAAACTTGCCATCCACCTTTTTTTCCAATTGAGCTAGTTTCTTATCATACTTAGCAAACTGGGACTGCATGATCTCCTCTTGTGTTGGCTTCATGCCATCATGAATCATCCCATTCGTGAAAGCCAATCTGGGTGGCGGATTGAGTGTATTCTATGAGTTGCCATAAGAGAAGTTCTAGTGGTTCTGATTCTGAGGGTACTGATTATACCTTGGCTGATTATTCTGGAAGTTGTTGAAGTTCCTCTAATTTACAAAATTTACATCTTCAACTTCTTCCTGACCCCCTAGCTGCTGCAACGGAGTGTCTGTGTGTTGTGCTAACGTCAGACTAGTTAGCAAATTCACCTGGCTCGTCAATGCTGTTAACTGCGATGTGAGCTTTTTAATTGGCTCGTTATTGACTGGCTCGACATTTTGGACACTCGCACTCTTCTCGGCTGATTTTTCTCATTTGGCCACTGATAACTCGTTCTGGCTATGGCATCCAAAATTGAGAATGTAATCCTCACTGATTTCTCCATTAGACTCCCTCCTACAGCTGCATCTACCTGATTCCTTGTTGGATCAAGTAGCCCATTGTAGAACTTGCAAACCTGTTGCTTCTTTGTAAAACCATGTTGAGGGAAACTCCGGATAAGATTCCGGAATCGCTCCCAAGCTTTACCAAACCGCTCTTGGTCCATTTGCCTAGACTTGCTCAGCGAGAAATATTTTAGAAGAAATGTAGTGCTCAAATTCTCCCAATTTGCAATGTCTTCCAACGAGTTGAACCATTGTAAGGCTCTGTCTTTCAGGGAGAATAGGAACAACCTCATCTTGACCTGTTCATGTGGCACATGATTGATCTTTATTGTGTCCGCCAGCCTGCAAAATTTAATCAGGTGCACATTCGGATCATCTAAAGAACTTTCCCCAAACTGGTTTTGCTGCACGATGTTGATTAGTGCAGGCTTCAACTCAAAACTATTGGCATTCAATGGTGGGGGTTGTACTCCTCCTGTCTACTGATGTGGGTTAGGTTGCAGACAATCACTGATGGGAATGTCATCCTCATCTACTTCATCTTTTTCTTCCTGAACTTGTCCCTGTTGTGGTGGTAGCTGCTGCTGAATATTGGTGACTCGGACATCCAAGCGTGCAAGAGCTGTCAGTACTTTGTTAAGAGCTTCATCCTAATTCGGATGCTTTGGTACGTTCTCCATCTCAATTGTAGGGTTTCTTCTCGTGTGGTATCTACGAGTTGTTGCTTCAATTTCAGGATCGAAAGGGAAAAGGTTGTCTTTCCCTTTTGATATGGTTTGCATGCGAAGCCTGAAAACACCACCAACAAGAAATACCACGTAATACTAATATAAATACAAAATAAAAATAAAAAATAAAAATAAAAATTATGAATAGTAAAATCTAGTCTAGTGTTCTCCTATTACTCAAGAAAAAAACTAAGACGCTAAGCCTATCCCCTGATAACGGCGCCAAAAACTTGACAAGACTATTTCTAACCCCTAATTATCGCAAGTGTGCGGGTGTAGTAGTAGCAGTCAAGGTCGATCCCACAAGGAATATGTTAGGTAGTTCGATACCCCGATTATCTAAGATTATCCTAACTAGATACTAAGATTTCAAGGTTGCTTTTAACTAAATTTAAAGAACTTAAATTAATTATTTAACAATGAACTACCAGATAAAAAGGGATTTCAATTAACAAGAAAGTATCCTAGGGATTCGATATCAAAACATACTTCAATGATGAATTTGCTCAACTTATAGACCTTTAAACCAGATTCTAGTGTTTATTAGGCGGCACTTTGATAACCTAACCCTTCTCTCGAAGCGACTAGACCGTAGATTAATTAAGATAATTACCCTCTCGAGTTAATTAATCCTAATAACTCCCAAAAGCTCATAAACCAATGTCTACACAGTCATAGATAACTGCGCTCTATATCGTATGTCTAATAACAATTCCCTTCTCTCGAAGAAGAATTGTTAAACAAGATGACTAAATCTAGGTGATCAAGTTAAATCTTGTTGAAAAAACAAACATAGAGATAAACATATAAAACGGAATCCATAAATTAAAATATAATTCAGAACACTGTTGTAAAAATCCCTACTTTCTAAACCCTAGGACACGAATAGCTTAGCTACTCATGCCTAGCATAAATTTAATACAATAATTCATGGAAAATATTGTAAAGAACAAAAACTAGAAAAAAAAACAACTAAACCCGAATGAATCGTCTTGTTGATATTCGTCTTCTTCGTCTTCCAAGTCTTCTAACTCTTTTTCTAAGAATCTCTGAGAATATGGAGTGTATACCCCCTAAATGATTAGTTTGGGGACCTATTTATAGTTATGGGTTGAAAACCTTGAGAGATTAGGACAAAGTCCCAACTTAAACCCGATTTGGAGTTCCGGACAGCTTTTGACGTGGCCTTGAACCATCTGGACGCAGCCTCATCAAGGCTTACAGTGCTAACAACATAACGAGCCACAATTTGATGCAGCCTTGAAGGGTGGTAACGAGGCCGCGTCACTTCTTGCCCCTAAATGATGATTTTCTGTCAGCTTGACACACCTCCAGTGTTTTGGCCATAACTTGAGTTATACAACTCCGATTGAGGTGAAATTGGCGAAGTTGAAAAGCTAACTCGAAGATCTACAACTTTGTCTGAAAGAAGAAAATCCTAAAACGGATCGAATGACCCTAAAATATTGGTTTGAAGTAAGACCTGAAATCCTATTCCGAGCCCATTTCACCTCTTCTTGGTCCGTTTAGTTTCTAGTTCGCCATATACTCGATATTTTAGCCTAAAATCCACATAAATCCACAAAACACGTCAAATGGTCCATTGTATACAATATAAGAAATTATCGACCATATACGCATGCAAATGCTATAAATACACACTTAAAATCGACTAAAATGCATGCATACACAACGTGTAGCACCTACTAGAACAATTACTAATAGGTTCCATAGACTGTTTAATAGATTTTTATGGGGATCTAAACTTGATAACAGGAAAATCTACTGGGCTTCATGGCTTTGCTGGGGCAGGCGGTCTTATTCAGGATTCCACGTGTAGGTTCATTGCTAGTTTTTATAAATATTTGAATGTTATTGATACAGTTTCAGTAGAACTAACAACAATTTGTGAAGGCTTATCATTGTGTCTTAAGCTTGGTATCAACAAAGTTTGGCTAGAGGTGGATGCCTTTGCCCTGTTTCTGTTATTGAAACGATAGGGTGTTGGAGGGTGGAGATATCAGAAGCAAATTGCAAATTTCCTAAAGCTGGTGGAGAAGATTGAGCTTCGAACTTCACATATTTATCGAGAAGAAAATAAGGTTGCTGATCACTTAGCCAACTTGGCTGTTAGAAAATAAAGCATACTAAAATTTGATGACATAAATGATTGTAAAAGCCTTCGAGTCTTTTTAACTATTGATGCTTTGGGTCTTCCATGTTTTAGATTTTCTTCTTAGGATACCAATTGTAAAAGCTTAAGACTCATACTTGTTGTAAATGCTGTCCAATTTCTACAATATATAGGTTTGGAGATCTGCCTCAAGCCCTCCATCTTTTTTATGGTTTAGCATAAAAAGAATAACAAAGTAATGTATTTTTCTTTTAAATAATATACTTTTGCACTAAAAATAATTTTTGGGAGGTGTTTGATATGCAAAATGGATGCGGTCTTTTAGTTGAACAAGATTCTTAAAGTTCACTTAGGTTAGGTTGATTGTGATCCCCAAATTTTACTTATTTTAGGTTTGACCAACCTTGTTGCATGGATATAGATTTGAGTACGTAGCATACTAATTTTTGTTAATGAAAAAGTACATGAAAGGGATTTTCGGAACTAAACTTGTAAATAATCTTATACCTCCATACAAGTTTTATTTATTTGAAAGAAATTATAGAGTCCAACTAGGGTCCCAATGGGGTATTGGTATCACTGAAAACTAAATATGGTATATTACCTAAATATGGTGGACCACTCATAAAAATTATGTTTTATGTTTAATTTTTTATTATTATTAATTTAATATGAATATTAATGAGTTGCAGAAATTGTGGCAACTTATCACTGCTCCTATTCAGTTCTCTCTCTCTCTCTCTCTCTCTCACACACACACACACACTCTCTCTCTCTCTCTCTCTCTCTCTCTCTCTCTCTCTCTCTCTCTCTCTCTCTCTCTTCATTTGAAACAAAACTCGTTCATCTCTCCCATTTCATGGCTATTTTAGATTTGAGTTCATGTTAAGACTTATTCATCGAAACTGATTTTCTTTATGATTCTTCAAAGCTCAACCACAAATCTCACATATTCCCCGTGGTTGAACAAATCCAGACTAGGGTTCTTTCCTCCACACACTCAAACGACAGTTTAGGTTTTTTTTTTTTTATTATGATTCTTCAAACCCTCAACTACAAGTCTCACACATTTCCCGTAATGGAGCGAATGATTTAGTCTTTAATCAATACCTGAATCTAGACTATACATTTGCTACGGCATCACTAACATCATGATAGAAAATCATCGGCGACTAGTAAAACTTTGTTCAATTTCTCGGATTAAGGTACTGAGGAATCGAAGAGAGCTCTAGCTAAAGCAGATGCGGCTTGAACTAGTCAATAAGCCACTACTTGAGATTTAAAGAGGAGAGAGAATTAATTTTGAATTTTCAAAATAAAGTAAAGGGTAATTAAAGCTCTGCTGGAAAGTGTTCTTGAATCACAAGAATATTTGTAAAGAATAAATATTGTAAGAACATAATTACCCTTCTGAATTTTTTATTGAGAAAACTAAAATTAGTGGTAGACATCATTTATTTTTAACCTATTGTCAATGGCTATGAGGGCATAGTGGTACCAATACAGCATTGATAGAAATTATAACATTACAAAAAACGTTTGGGCGATGGTTTGAAAACTAAATAAATGAAGAATGATCTGGGTTCTTCTTAACCTATTATTGTCAAAGAGCATTGCCAAGGTAGACATGCCAATTCAGCTGCTGTGAAGCATCATGGGAAACTAACCCATGCACAAGTGTTGCTTGGAGACCAAGTCTGTAAAGGAAATAATCGTTCTCATATTTCCAGCATGAAGACAAAGATTCTGGATCATAAGTACTAGTCATTTTTTGTAGCATTGAATGAATGTAGGGTACTCTTGTACTTACTTAAAGCTAGTTTGTTAGTTGTCATTTTCATTGTCTTTCCTTTAAAGATTGTAGCTCTATAAGAGCAAGGTTATGAAGCTACGTATTCACTTCGATTGCTTTAATGAAACAGTAACAAGCTCTCACTCATTTCTTGCTTTCATGGCTTCAATATTGCTTATATGTTCCTTCATTTTCTATCATGGTATCAAAGCAGGTTAATCCTGATTCTGTTTACCCTCCATCTCTACAAAATCTCACATCTCCCTCACAAATATGGGAGACATTACCACAGTCGCAACAACATAAACAAACACCACCACACCACATATCCAAATTGTCCAACCACGAAATCAGCTCATATTAGTGAAGTTAGAGGAGTCTAACTTCTTGATATGGAAGCAACAAATTTACACTGCCATCAAGGGTTTTGGCCTCCAACCATTCATTCAATCGAGTGAAAGCTATCCTCCAAAGAAAATCACAAAACCTAGAGATGCTGAAGAAACTCCAAACCCAGAATATGTAATCTGGGAAAGACAAGACCAGCTTCTTGCCTCTTGGATTATCTCCTCTCTCAATGAAGACACCTTCTCATTGATGGTGGGCCTTGATACCTCATATGAAATCTGGAGTACCCTAGAGCAGAATTTTGCAAGCCAAACTAAAGTAAAACTCATGCAATACAAGATCCAACTGCAAAACACCAAGAAAGAAGAAGTTACCATGCGAGAGTATCTGGGCAAAATGAAAAACTATTTTGATTTGCTAGCTTCAACAGGTCACAAGGTTAGTGAGGATGATCAAGTGATACATATTCTGTCTGGTTTGGGATCCACCTATGATTCTATAATGGTCAATGTGACTTCAAGAGCTGGACATATATCTGTGACAGAAGTCCAAGCTCTACTACTCATATGAATCAAGGCTTGAAGTGAATCAATCTCAAAGCCAAGGTGTGAATACTAAGGGATCACAGTTGAGTGCAAATGTTGTGACAAGAGGAAATTAGAACCAAAACTTCCAGAAGAAGTTCAACAACACAAATTTCAAAGGAGGCAGAGGACAACAACAGTTTCCAGCTAGAGGAGGAAGGTTTCCTCCTAGAGGAGGATATAGAGGCAGAGGTGGTAGATCAAATGGCAGGCCCATCTGCCAGTATTGTGGGTATGCTGGTCATGCAACTGAAAAATGTTGGTATAACCCAGACAACAATATACCAACACCACAGGGACAAAAAATGCAGCAACAACACTTTGGAGGAAGGAATCCTACCTTAAATCCGGCTCAGTTCCCATCTCATTCCAATGCTCAAGATTCTGGAAGGGAATATAGTTGGTATCTAGATACTGGTGCATCCAACCACATGTCAAATGACATGAGCAACATGAGCTTAGATAGTGAGTATCAAGGAACAAACAAGGTCCAAATGGGAAATGGTGCAGGTGAGAAAATAACTCATATTGGTAATGCATTTCTGATATCTCCCTTACATTCCAAGTCATTTATCCTTAAAAAGCTCTTTCATGTTCCTAATATCACTAAGAATCTTTTGAGTGTGTCACGATTAGCCCTTGACAACTCAGTTTTCTTTAAATTTCATCCCTATGTTTGTCTTGTCAAGGATCAAGTCACTCATGCTACTTTACTCAAAATGACTCTTGAGGAAGGATTGTACAAGTTTATTCTGCATCTAGAGCCATCATCCAATTTCCCTAGCTTTTCCAATCAAGGAGATCACTCCAAGTCTGCTTCTGTCAATGAAGGAATTTCTTCTAGTTTCTCTTCTTTTCCTAATTCTGTTCCTACTATTGGTTTTTGTAGTACTTCTCTTAAAAAGGCAATGGCTTAGATGTTTGGCATCAAGGGCTTGGTCACAACAACCTTGATATTGTAAAAGTTGCCCTACAATTTGTAATATTCCCTTTGAAATGAAAAACACTATTTCTAAACTTTGTGTAGCTTGCTCTTTAGCTAAAAGTCATATATTGCAATATTCTAATTCTGACACTCAATATAAGGCCCCCTTTGAGCTTGTTCATTCTGACCTTTGGGACCCTTCTCCTATAATATCCAAGAATGGTCATAGATACTATATTAACTTCATAGACCACTTCACCAAGTTCACTTGGATTTATTTCCTTAAACAAAAATCTGAAGTGTGTTAAGCTTTTCTTCACTTCGAAAATGTCATAGAAAGTCAGTTTAAACTCAGGATCAAAATCTTCCAAACTGATGGTGGGTCAGAGTACAAACCTTAAACGAAGTGTTTGAGTCCAGTGGCATGATTCATAAAATATCCTGTCCATACCCTCCTCAACAGAATGGAGTGGTAGAGAGGAGGCACACATATACTGTTGAAACCAACTTGTCTCTTCTTGCCCACTCACATGTTCCTCTTCATTTTTGGGATGACTCCTTTTGACACTGTTGTATACATAATGAATAGACTCCCAGTAAAAACCTCTCCTATAAGTCACCTTTTGAAGCCCTTTACCATCATAAACCTGAGTACAACAGTTGAGGGTGTTTGGTTGTTTATGTTACCCTCATACAAGGCCCTTTAATGCTCATAAGCTTGAGTTTAGATCTGAAAAATCTGTTTTCCTTGGTTACAGTAACAAATACAAGGCTACAAGATCCTACTCCAAACTGGAAAAATAATCTTCACAAGGGATGTCATTTTTGATGAGGAAGTGTTTCCTTTCAATCAATAACAAAACCTCTCACTCTATAGCCGTTCCACTTCTTCCATAAATTCTCTTATCAACCAGTTTTACACCACATCTCCTCCCATTATTCCAACTAAAACATCCACACAGAATCCTAAAACTGAGTCCAGCTCATCTAGTGATCATACTACTGTCCAATCTAATCAGTCCTCTGATACTACTCACGCACCCCCTCATCCGCCACACTATTATGATTTTGAGAATATGCAAGAACCAAATGAGTTAGATGATACATTTTCTACTAACTCTCCTGTTGAAAGTCCTTGTGTTGTTCCTCAGACAGGTCATCATATGGTTACAAGGTCCGAGGTGGGGATTTTCAAGCCTAAAACATACTCAGTTAGCTGTTTAGAGGAAGAACCAACTTCCTTTCTTGAGGATTTGAAACATAGACACTGGAAGGAAGCAATGAAGAGTGAGCTTGTAGCTTTAAAAGCCAACAAAACATGGATCCTGTCTGCTCTCCCTGAAGGCAGAAACGTGATTAGATGCACGTGGGTGTATAAGGTGAAAAAGAACTCTGATGGTACTATGTCAAGATATAAAGCAAGCTGGTTGCTCAAGACTTCTCTCAAACTCCAAGATTGGACTATATGAGACCTTCAGTCCTGTTGTGAAGCCATGTACCATTAGATTGATTCTCACCTTGGCAGTTGAAAAAGGATGCGCAGTGAGACATTTAGATGTCAACAATGCTTTTCTTGTTGGAGATTTGAGAGAAGAAATCTATATGAAATAACCCCCAGGTTTTGAAGTTCAATTAAAAGATGGGAGTCCCTTGGTTTGCAAGCTATCAAAGGCTCTTTAAGGGTTGAAATAGGCTTCAAGAGCCTGGTATTTGAAGGTCAAAGGAATTTCGTTGTCTTTGGGCTTTCAGCATTCAAGAGCAGACAAATCCCTATTCTTTAAAATACAGAATGATTCCTTCATCTATTTACTTATATATGTAGATGACATTCTTCTACAAGAAATAGATTAATTGATGTTGATGCTGCCATTAAGTCACTCTTAGCTCATTTTTCCTTAAAAGATCTTGGAGAGGCACTTGTTCTTGGGGATTCAGATCAGAAAGACAAAGGAAGGGTTACACCTCTATCCAGAGAATTACATTAAAGATCTTCTAAGGAGAGCTAATTTGGCAGATGCTAAGGGCACTGGAACACCTATGGTTACATCACCTCAGCTGTTAAGGCATGATGGAAATCCTATTCTCAATGCTACCTTTTATAGAAGCCTTGTGGGTGTTTGCAATATGTAACCATTACAAGACTAGAAATTGCTTACTCAGTCAACAAAGTAAGTCAATACATGGCATCTCCACTTGACACTCATCTCAAAGCTGTAAAAAGGATTCTAAGGTACCTTGCAGGGAGTTCTAATTATGGTCTGCATTTGAGAAGAACAGGTGGTGTTAATCTCACAGGGTTTTGTGATTCTGATTGGGGAACAAATTCTGATGACAGCAAATCGATAACAGCTTCTGTGTTTACTTGGGAGGTAATCTTGTAAGCTGGAAATCCAAGAAACAGTCAAGTGTGTCTAGATCTAGCACAGAAGTTGAGTATAGGAGCTTGGGTATCAACATAAATTCTGTGGTTAAACTCACTGTTGCAAGGATTGAAGATCAAAAGTGAGAATAAGCAAGTACTTTGGGTTGATACCATAAGTACGATAGCCTTGGCTTCAAATCCAGTTTTACATGCTAGAATAAAGCATGTAGAACTTGATATACATTTTTTGAGGGACTTGGTTAGTAAGAATCTGATCGAAGTTTTCCACATTCCTTCTGCAGAACAAATTGCTGACTTAATGACTAAGCCGTTGAGTGGACAATTCATTGTGAGGTTAAGGAACAAACTCAATCTAGTTCCTTTACCTGCACTAGAATGAGAAGGAGTGTCAAAGAGCATTGCCAACAGTACAACATAAATGAGCTAATGTAACACAAAAAAGTGTTACATATATACTAAAATATGTTACTATAGACTTTAGGTAACACTTTATTGGCGTTAGATTTTCCGGTGCTACCTAAAGCCTAATGTAACACTTTTGATGATCTTTAGTAACACTTTTAATAAGTGTTACTGACACGTCGGTTTCTAACCTAGTGGTCCGCAAGTGTACGGATGTAGGTGTAGTACTATTGTCAAGGTCGATCCCACAAGGAATAGTTTTAGGTAGTTTGATACCTTAATACTCTAGGAATGTCCTAACTAGATACTAAGTTGTAAAAGGTTGATTTTAACACGACTTAAGGAATTTAACAAATAATTGGCAAACAAAAAGAACTAACAATCGATGAGAAAAGGTATCCTAGGGCTTCGATTTCAGGATATTAATTCAATGTTGGATATAATTAACTGATAAATTTACCAATTCTAATGTTTATTAGGCGGCACAACAATAATCCAATCCTTCTCTTGAAGCGATTAAATCGTTGATTAATTAAGCTAATTACCCTCTCGAGTCAATTAAACCTAATAACTCCCAAACGATCCTAAGCCACGGCCTACACAGTCATAGACAACTGCGCTCTATGTTCTAAGTCTGATAACGATTCCCTCCTCTCGAAGCGGAATTGTTAAACTAAATTACTAAATCTAGGTGATCAAGCTAAATTCAGTTATAAGCACAAAACATAGAGATAAACACATAAAGAAAGGAATAAATAGATTAAATCATAATCAAACCATTGTCATAAAAAATCCCTACTTTCTAACCCTAGGACACGAATAGCTTAGCTACTCATGCCTAGTAATAATCCAATACAAAATTCTAATAAAAACATTGTAAAGAATTAAACTAGAAAAGAATAATTAAATCCGGATGACTCCGTCTCGACGATCTTCGTCTTCTTTGTCCTCCAAGATTTCTTCTAGGTAGAATGATATAATTGATGTTCTTCTCTTTTTCCTAGAGCTTGCGATCCTTTTTATAGAGTTGGGGACGAATCTTGGGGAAGATAGGATCAAAATTCTATTAAAATTAGGAAATCCTCGCAGAAAAACCCTCCTGACACGGCCGTGTTGGCCTTGCGACGCGTCCGCTTTTCCCGGGCAGATTTTTAGGTCTGACTTCCAAGCCATTTTTTAGGGTCTTCCGATCGTTTTTGGGATTTGTCTATTTTAGGCAAAGTTGTAGCCCTTTGAATCAGCTTTCTAACGCCACCAATTGCACCTCAATCGGATTTGTAAATCTCAAGATATGGCCAAAATACTAGAGGTATGTCAAGCTGACAGAAAACTTCACTTTCGGGACACATTCTGACGCGGCCGTGTTGGTTATTGACGTGGCCGTGTTGGCCCTTTGACTCCTTTAACTCCCTTTTCATCCGTTTTAACCCTATTTGACTTGTTTCTTCTTTGAACTTCATCCAAATGGAATAAAAATACCTAATTAACTTCAAAACAAGCCGAAACACGTCAAATGACCCAAATATTATTAATATAAATAAATGCCGGTCAAATATGCACGTAAATGATATAAAATATGATCCTAAATCGACCTAAATACATGCATAAGTAACGTGTTATCAAAATCCCCCAAACTTAAACTGTTGTTCGTCCCGAACAACATAACAAAAGACACAAAGAATACAAGTGATTATGCATTTGTTTAGGGTGATTAGACGATGAATTCAGTTTCAGTCTGATTTTTCTTAAAACAACTAGGCGACACAATTCACTTGAGCATATGCGATAACGCGAAAATCAACTAATCTCGAGACTTTGAACTTTCGAATTATTCAACCCTCACCGGGTAAGTGTTTCACTCATCTCTCAAGTGTTTAGGCTAAAATAATTTCCACTCATATTGAATTATATGCAAAGTCTACCATATGCTTGCCAATCGTCTAAACTAGACCTCGTACTTGCTACGTGTGACAAAGGATCAAAAAGGTCTTTATTTTGGTTGTAATGTGGGCTTAAGGTAAGGTGGGATACATTTGGATATAAGTGACTATTCATTGGACTAATCACGTTACGTCTAACCCGACTACCCCTCAATACAATCACTCAGTCTTACTCTTCAAATTTCAGCAAATCACCGGGCAAAGTGACTTCTTCACCTTCAAAAGTCCGTACACTTAAGTGCTTTTCATTTCTGTGGGTACCACATCTTTGGGACTACCCGACTATTCTAATCAAATTCACAATTTAAGCACTTTATTTCCTAGCCTCTCCTCTATAATACTAATAATAACAACTTTTCTCTTTTTTTTCTCTTCTTTTTTTCTTTTTGTTTTCTTTTTCTTTTTCTTTTTCTCTTCTTTTTTTCTAGGAGAGGCCATTCTTCGTTTTTCACCTATCACTTTTCTCTTATTTCCTTTATCTTTTGAAAATATCCCTACTTCCCATTCCTTCCCACAATTTGTTCACCCAAAAATTCCTTCCAATTCTCCTCCCTCTAACTTGATTAATCCAATTAGGGCCAAAAGAGATAAATCAAAAGGTTTCGGCTTACATTGTTAGGTTATGAATAAATACGGCTATAAGGCTCAAGTGTGCTAACTAGGGACAATTTTTTTCCATTATGGTTCAAAGGCAATTTTCATGGTTCGAACAAATAGGCTTAAACAAAAAGTTGCCTAAGATCATTTCCTAAATCACAACATATACTTGACACATTCTTAGTAAAGACTCAAGGCAAGTTCTAGAGACTAGTACACATATTCAATCAAATTCACACCGAAAGAAAGTATATTACTCCGAAAATTGGAGTATAATCAGGCTCAAATTCTCACAAGGTAAATTTTGATTGAATATTCTAAGTTCAAGCTCAATTTCGTCTCAAAACACCTCTCATGCTCTATTATGTGCCATTTTTCATCTACTTCTCAAAATCATCTCATCATTAACTATTCATCATCCATCTTTCCCTATTGTTCTCTTTTTATTTTTCTTTTCACTTGTTACCTATTTCCGGGTTTTATCCTTCTTATGACTCTAAAAACTGAAACACTAATAAGACTCTAAACTCTAAACTCCTAAGACTCAACATGGAAATGATATGCAGTCAAATTTGGGCTCACAGACCCAACAACACCAATCAGAAAACTGGGCTCACAGACCCGATAACACCAATTGAAACAATAAAAATCAGCATAATGGTCACACGGACCCACAATTAACAGCAAGAAACTCGAACGAGGTAAATCAAAACTATAAATATAGCTGCCAAGACGTCCCACGGTCTACCCCCTCCCCCAAACTTGGCTGAAAGCCAATGTTTGGAGGAAAAAACGTGGTACGCCTTGGTGCTAACTTACAAATTGTTGTTATGGCGGCGGCGTTTTGAAACCCCTACAAGCTCCGAAATCGTGCCATTTTGCTCCTACTGAATATTGGTTCGGCCGTCTCCGCATCACGCTCTGAATTTTGCATCCTGTATTTCTGAGCCGTTTATGACACGGCCGTGTTAAGTAATGTGACACGGCCGTGTTGCATTCCAGTGCATTTGACCTTGTGAGTCATCTTTTTGACACGGCCGTGTCATGTGTGAGACGCGGCCGTGTTACTTTGAGCTGAAGTTGACGCGGCCGTGTCATTTTGTGACGCGGTCGTGTTGCATTCCAGAGGATTCTACACGTTTGACGCCAGTTTTGACACGGCCGTGTTGCCAAGTGACACGGCCGTGTTACTCTAATTTCCTTCTTCATGCAATTTTTCGTCTGTTCGACCCCCGTTTTTTTTGCACACTCGTCCATGTTGATTCCTAAAAACATAAAACACTAAAACACAAGTAAAAACAAAAAAATATCGAAAAAAATAAAACGATAAACATCGGGTTACCTCCCGACAAGCGCTTTGTTTTACGTCATCAGCCGGACGTCCTTTTCCTATCAACCTTTTTCTAGCCACCCCGAGTTGGATGTTTTCTGAATAATTAACGAGCTATTTGGGACATGAGGATTTTCTACAGCAGCTTGGGTAGTGTAAACAATGCTACAATTGTGCCTACCCCTTAGACCCGACTTATGTATTTTGAGTGTGATTGTTTCGTTTTGAACACGAAAAATCAACTCCCCTTTAGGTACATCTATTAGTGCTTGGCTAGTCGCCAAGAAGGGTCTTCCTAAGATAAAAGGAAATTCATCATTCCCTTTCATGTCGACAACTAAAAAATCACTAGGGAATTCAAAATTTAACACTTTTACCACCACATCCTCTGCTACTCCTAACGGCGTTAGTGAAGATCCATCCGCCAATTTGATAGTAGTAAAGGACCTTTTAATTTCCCTTAATCCTAATTGTCTATACTGCTTAAGAGACATCAAATTTATGCTAGACCCTAAATCACACATGACATTATGAAACTCATGACTACCAATTGAGCAAGAAATAGTAAAACTCCCTGGATCTTTCGCTTTTGTTGCTCTTCTCGGTTTCATGCTTGTGGTTGCGTTCTTTTTGGGCCTGCTCGGTTTCTTCTCCGTCGTCTCTTTTCCATCCTTCCACTTCTTTGTTTCCTCTTTATCTTGGATTCTCTCCTTTAGTGGTTCCTGTTTCAAAACAACAGCTCTAGATTGCTCTAAAGGGTCAAGGATAGCAAAGAACGAATTTTTAAAACAAAAGTCAAAAGACTCATAAAAAATAGGAGATGAACTTTTCTTATCTATGATTGTATTGACCTCCTCCTTCTCGATGTTTTTTACTTCCTCGCTTGATTCCTTCGCTCCATGGTCCTTCATGCTTTCCTCATGCTCCTCTAGCTTTACAATATTGCAGTGCTCCTTTGGATTAACCACTGTATCACTCGGATATTGGCCTTGCTTGTGTTGAGCTCCTACTATCTTTATCAGTTGGCTCATGTTTGATGACAATTCTCCAATATTAGCTTGAGTCTGCACCAATGTGTTCTCGAGCCTCTTGATGTCTGCCCCTTGCCCAGTGACATGCTTGTTTAGCTCCATAAATTTTCCATCCACTTTCTTCTCAAACTGAGCTAACTTTTCATCATATTTTTCAAATTGTGACAGCGCGATCTCTTCTTGTGATGGCTTCTTACCGTTATGGATCATGCCATTTGTAATAGCAAATCCGGGTGGCGGATTAAGTGTATTTTGCGCGTTCCCATATGAAAAGTTCTGATGGTTCTGATTCTGAGGATACTGATTGTACCGAGGCTGATTGTTCTGGAAATTGTTGAAGTTTCGTTGATTCACAAATTTTACCTCTTCAACTTCTTCTGGACCCCCTGGCTGTTGTGCTAACGTCAGATTAGTTAGCAAATTCACCTGGCTCGTCAATGCTGTTACTTGCGCTGTGAGCTTTTCAAGTGGCTCATTATAATGGGCTCGACTTTCTGGAGACTTGCTACCCTCTTTGGCATGTTTCTCTCATTTGACCATTGGTAGCTCGTTCTGGACATAGCGTCCAGGATTGAGAATGCCATCCTTACTGACTTCTCCATCAAACTTCCACCCGCAGCTGCATCCACTTGGTTTCTAGTCGGAGCAAGTAGACCATTGTAGAACTTGCACACTTGCTGCTTCTTGGTGAACCCATGTTGAGGGAAACTCCGGATAAGATCCCGGAATCGCTCCCAAGCCTCTCTGAATGGCTCTTGGTCCAATTGCTTGAACTGGTTGATCTGGTTCTGCAGGTCGAGCATTTTGCTTGGTGGAAAGTACTTCAACAGAAAAGAAGTACTTAAGTCTTCCCAATCTCTGATATCTTCCAGCGAATTGAACCACTGTAGTGCTCTATCCTTGAGTGAGAACGGGAACAATCTCATCTTGACCTGCTCGTGCGGCACATGATTGATCTTGATTGTGTCGGCCAGTCTGCGAAACTTGATCAGATGCGCATTCGGATCCTCCAAAGCACTTCCCCCATACTGGTTTTGCTGCACTATGTTGATTAGTGCAGGCTTCAGCTCGAAATTGTTGGCATTGAGTGGTGGAGGTTGTACTCCTCCTGCCTGCTGATTTGGACTGGGCTTCAGGCAGTCACTAATAGGAGTGTCATCTTCATCGCCTGCAGCTGGGTCTATCTGAGTTGGGCCGTACTGCTGTTGTAGTTGTGGCCCTTGTGGAGGTAGCTGCTGCTGTATATTCGTGACTCGATCATCCAAACGTGCCAGAGCTGTCAGTACTCTGTTAAGTGCGTCATCCTGATTCGGATGCTGTGGTGGGTTCTCCATATTGGATGCGAAATTTCTTCTAGTTCGGTGTCTGCGAGCTGTCGCTTCAATTTCTAGATCGAAATGAAGAAGGTTTTCTTTCCCTTTTGATCTGGTGAGCATACGAAGCCTGAAAACACCAAAAACAAGAACTACCGCGTAATACAAAAATTAACCCAAAAATAAAAACGAAAATTAAAATTAAAATTACGAAAAAATAAAATCTAGTCTAGTTTCCTCCTATTTTTTCAAGATAAAAACTAAGCGCTAAATCCTATTCCCCGGCAACGGCGCCAAAAACTTGACACGTCGGTTTCTAACCTAGTGTTCCGCAAGTGTACGGATGTAGGTGTAGTACTATTGTCAAGGTCGATCCCACAAGGAATAGTTTTAGGTAGTTTGATACCTTAATACTCTAGGAATGTCCTAACCAGATACTATGTTGTAAAAGGTTGATTTTAACACGACTTAAGGAATTTAACAAATAATTGGCAAACAAAAAGAACTAACAATCGATGAGAAAAGGTATCCTAGGGCTTCGATTTCAGGATATTAATTCAATGTTGGATATAATTAACTGATAAATTTACCAATTCTAATGTTTATTAGGCGGCACAACAATAATCCAATCCTTCTCTCGAAGCGATTAAATCGTTGATTAATTAAGCTAATTACCCTCTCGAGTCAATTAAACCTAATAACTCCCAAACGATCCTAAGCCACGGCCTACACAGTCATAGACAACTGCTCTCTATGTTCTAAGTCTGATAACGATTCCCTCCTCTCGAAGCGGAATTGTTAAACTAAATTACTAAATCTAGGTGATCAAGCTAAATTCAGTTTTAAGCACAAACATAGAGATAAAACACGTAAAGAACGGAATTAATAGATTAAACCATAAATCAAAACATTGTCATAAAAAATCCCTACTTTCTAACCCTAGGACACGAATAACTTAGCTACTCATGCCTAGTAATAATCCAATACAAAATTCTAATAAAAACATTGTAAAGAATTAAACTAGAAAAGAATAATTAAACCCGGATGACTCCGTCTCGACGATCTTCGTCTTCTTTGTCCTCCAAGATTTCTTCTAGGTAGAATGATATAATTGATGTTCTTCTCTTTTTCCTAGAGCTTGGGATCCTTTTTATAGAGTTGGGGACGAATCTTGGGGAAGATAGGATCAAAATCCTATTAAAATTAGGAAATCCTCGCAGAAAAACCCTCCTGACACGGCCGTGTTGGCCTTGCGACGCGGCCGCGTCCGCTTTTCCCGGGCAAATTTTTAGGTCTGACTTCCAAGCCATTTTTTAGGGTCTTCCGATCGTTTTTGGGATTTGCCTATTTCAGGCAAAGTTGTAGCCCTTTGAATCAGCTTTCTAACGCCACCAATTGCACCTCAACGGAGTTGTAAATCTCAAGATATGGCCAAAATACTAGAGGTATGTCAAGCTAACAGAAAACTTCACTTTCGGGACACATTCTGACGCGGCCGTGTTGGCCCTTTGACTCCTTTAACTCCCTTTTCATCCGTTTTAACCCTATTTGACTTGTTTCTTCTTCGAACTTCATCCAAATGGAATAAAAATACCTAATTAACTTCAAAACAAGCCGAAACACGTCAAATGACCCAAATATTATTAATGTAAATAAATGCCGGTCAAATATGCACGTAAATGATATAAAATATGATCCTAAATCGACCTAAATACATGCATAAGTAACGTGTTATCAGTTACATTAAATTTTAAATTGTAACACTTTATGGTAACACTAAAAAAATGTTACATATAACCCCCTTTATGTAACACTTTTAATTGAAAGAAAAAATTGAAAATTTATCATTGCTGGGTTTTGAACCCAGGTTGCTAGATTTCAGGAACTTAAGCGCGAAGTCTTAACAACTAGGCTACAATAACTTTTTTAGTTATTTTTTAAAGAAAAACATTATATACACAAGATTTTATTATAACATCAATAAAATACACTCAAAATTAAGTTCTCATCAAACTACAATCTAACTTAATTTAATTAGGTTATTCATATCAATTTGACACAATGTTTCCATTAATTTCTTTTTCATTTTCATCCACTCATATATATATATACACACATCTAGTTATTGTAAATAAATCTTAAAACATTCTCATTAATTTTAATTACCATAATTTTATGTATTAAGACACCTTCATTGTTGTGTTTTATAGATTTATAAAAAAAATAAAAAAATAAAAAAATAAAAATATAAAAATATTACTAACATGAAGAGACATGACCAAATATCCCAAGTCTAGGTTCTCACACTTAAGAAATGTATTCAAATTCTTAAAGCTACAAGTTTATTTTATAATTGTTTAGTAAAAATTTAATGTGTGTATGTCTCTACACATACACAAATAAGTCACAAATAAAATTTAATTTATTCTTGATAACGAATAAGTAAATCTTTAGGTGCTCTAATAAATTGTTATTTTTGTAGGTCTGAGTCGATTATTTTCACCACTTATGTTACAGATATTCTATTGTGATAATTAAGATGTAACACATAAGACAAATAAATATTAAAGTCACATAAGAAATATAATCCACAAATATTTAATTAGTTTAAAATAAAATAAATAATTTTATTATTTACAAGTGTTACTTATTTATAAGTGTTACATAAAAGTGTTATTTATTCAAAAGTGTTGCATAAAAAGTGTTACTTATTTAAAAGTATTATCTAAATGTGTTACAATTTAAAAGTGTTACGTTCAAAGCGTTACATATTCTAAAAGTGTTACACGAAAGTGTTACATATTCGCAGATGTTACAGAAGTGTTACATGAAAATGTTACATATTCATAAGTGTTACAAAAGTGTTACATAAAAGTCAAAATTTTAAAAGTGTTACATAAAGTCATTTATGTTGTAGTGCAAAATGGACATGCCAACTCAGCTGATGTGAAGCATCATGGGAAACTAGCCTATGCACAAGTGTTGCTTGGAGACCAAGTTTGTAAAGAAAATAGCCATTCTGATATTTCTAGCTTGAAGACAAAGATTCTGGATCATAAGTACTAGTCATTTATTGTAGCATTGAATGAATGTAGGGTACTCTTGTACTTACTCAAAACTATTTTGTTAGCTGTCATTTTGATTGTCTTTCCTTTATAGATTGTAGCTCTATAAGAGCAAGGTTATATAACTATGTATTCACTTTGATTGCTTTAATGAAACAGTAACAAGCTCTCACTCATTTCTTGCTTTCATGGCTTCAGTATTGCTTATATGTTCCTTCATTTTCTATCAATTATGATTAGTCCCACACCACAAATTTGGGCATTGATTCTCTCCAGCCCCTTGTAGTAGAGGGGATTGAGAATGTGGAATTTGAAAAATAAAGCCCAAATTCCAAACTTAACCATAGAACTGTGAGACGATACATTAAAATTCTAGAACATAAATTCTATAAAGCCTGAGACCATAAAATATTCAAATAGGGCCCAATCTCTCATAAAGTGCCAATTTTGATCCTATACTTGTTACTTCAGCAAAATGGGCCTAAGCCCGGGAGTGCTATCAAACTAATATCACTTGACGACTATATAGTTAACAAATTGTGGGTTAGGTTTATTTGTGTTCATAATAATAGTATAATAATAAAATTTGATTTTTTTCTCAACATATTAATAAATTACGAATATAATGCAAATACTTAGATTTATTTCTCAACTTGAATAAGGTTTCAAGTTGGAAGTCCTATCCACACAAGCATGACTCTATGAAAAAGAATAAGAAGAGTAGCTTCTAATTACACTATTTATATATCAGTCTAGCTCCCTTACTTGTCGTGCACACATACAATTTAATCACCAAGATATATGAAATATTTGCACATCATCGCTGAATATATTATAATTAATAGATGTTCACGATGGATAGATGAGCATCTCCGATCGATATATATAATACACACGCACAATGAAATATGTATTTGGTGCGAAACTGATCAAACGATACATTAGGGGTAGGTAAGATGTAATAAAGCAATTTAAGTTCAAACAGTTGGTCGTTTTTGTTTTTCAGAAAATGTATAACAAGAATAGCGGCGTAATCATGATGACTGATGAATATCTCTTTTCCTGTTTATTTTCCACACATTGACTCATTATATATATGCATGTTCCTCTCTAATAGCATCAATTCATTTGACAACAATTTCTGTTGAACATGGATCGGAATATGATCCTGTTACTGTTGTTGCTGCTGAAACTACAATTCCTTTCACAAATAATATATATATATATATATATATATATATATATATATATATGTAGTAGCGCCTTAGAAATTCTATAAATTTCAGGATATTTTTTTGATTTTACACAATTAATACTTACAACAGTATTGACTGATATATGCGTGGAAGGGCATCATTTGCTACACTCAACATATTTGTTTACTACTATATTTCTTTGATGATTTTTAGACTCATCATTTATTATATACCGAATAGAAAAATTCTCACCAAAACGATCCAAATTTGAAAATCAACATTCGAGCAGCAATATAAGATATGTAAGATTTTTTTCTTGCCATCTAAAACTGACTTGCCAAATTAAATTACATTCATAATTGCATAAAAGTTGGCTAAACTGTCACAATCTTTGTTCGAATACTTCACCTTAACAGTTAGTGTCAACCAAAAAGGAGTACCAATCTTTCGAGGCGAAATGATAGATACAAAATCACCAACTAACTGTACTTAGACTTTAATTAAACGACCATTTATTAATATAGAATTCGAATAAAATGAGGATCGGTATTAACTAAATTATAACAAGAAACACACCTATATTCTTATGGGTTACTTCATCTGGATTTTCTTTTATTGCTTTTTTGTTGTGGATGACACGTTGCCCTTTTTTAACAACTGATTAACTTTGAAGCCGCTGCTAATTAAACGATATTATCTGCTAATTCACTAGACACATCATTATTGCCTTTGACTGCTCAAGAATTCGTCACCAACTTTGCATGTACTTTTCGGTCTAAATTATCTGCTCTAAAATTTATATTTCACTATTTCTTCTATATACTGTATGTGTGACATGCGTCCTCTTGATCAATTAATATAAAAATAGAAGTCATGGAACATGCGCCACTCCCATAATACGTTGAACAAATAGATTAATACCAATTTTGGAACATATTATTTGAACTCATAATTTTTCATATAAAGGCGTCTCCCATTGGGTAATACATATTGATATTATGTTAATTTTTTCTTTTCTGGAAGAGATATGTATTAATTAAACAGAGAGTATAAAACCAGCCCCAACCCAAGTGTGAGGAGAAGAGAAGCAGAAAAGAAAAGAAAAGAAATTATTGCTGCATCTAAACAATGATATGAGATCACCGAAAATTTGGTGATTGACTTTTTCAATATATAATGGATGTACATGAGAAATACAAGGAAATTACAACAAACAAATCAACTAAAGATTTATACAAGATATGAATAAATTATAAATTGATTTGATTTCCTAATACCCCCCCCCCCCCTTTCCCCCCTCAAGCGATGTTGTGGATGCAATCGAACACAGAGCTTGGATCGCAACAATTCAAATGTAGGACGGGGAACACTTTTTGTGAAGACGTCAGTAACTTGAAGATGAGATGGAAGAAACTACGTTTCCCGCTTCCTGGAAGAAATTAACTCTCGAATAAAATGACAATCAATGTTAATGTGCTTGGTGCGCTTATGTGCTACTGGATTTTGGCTAAGGAATAAAGCACTTTTGTTGTCAGAAAGAAACAAGGGGCGAGACGAAGGCAAAAACTAAAGCTCCCGAAGTAAATGACAAATCCACACCATTTCCTGAGCAGTATTGGCAAGTGATCTATATTCAGATTCAAAACTTGATTTGGCGACTGTTGGTTGTTTCTTAGCACTCCAAGAAACTAAGTTCCCTCCCAAGAAGATGGAATATCCATAGGCAGAGCGTCGGGTTTCAATACACTGGCTGAATCAACATCAGAGTAACCAATAAGAGAGTAATCATGACCATGAGTGAAGGATAATCCAAAGTTGAGGGTACCTTTGACATAATGCAATATACGTTTGACAAAGGAAAAATGAGCATCAGTTGGAGACTGTAAGTACTGACTTACATGATTGACGACAAAAGAAAGATCAGGCCGAGTAATGGTGAGGTATTGTAGAGCACCAACAAGAGAACGATACAGAGTTGGATTGCTAAATTCCAAACCAGTGCTAAGAAGGGATTCTCTAACAACAATAGAAGTAGCAACCGGCTTGGAGTCTAGTAATTTAGTGCGGGATAGAATACCACAAGCATATTTGGCCTGACTGAGAAATAATCCATCAGGAGTGTGTGTGACTTTAAGATCGAGAAAATAATTCAAAATGCCCAAATCTTTTATAGCAAATTTCGATTGACTTAAGCGATAAATTATGTGATGAAGGTGGTATTAGTTTCGGGGACAATGATATCGTCAACATATAATAGAAGAAAACTAGTGACATTATCTCGGTGGAAATAGAACAGCGATGTATCGGCACGACTACGAGTGAAGCCAAGACTAAAATGAAAGTCACTGAAATGAACAAACCAAGCCAGGGTAGCCTGACGAACACCGTAGAGAGCCTTTTCTAGTCGGCAAACATGATTGGGGAAACGTGGATCGATGAAATCGGAAGGCTAAGACATGAAAACCGGTTTGTGGAGAACACCATGCAGAAAGGTTAACATCCACCTGATGTAGAGGCCAATTGTGACGAACAAAAAATGCAAGAATGATGTGAACAATGACAGCTTTGAATATCAGGCTAAAAGTATGATAATAGTCGAACCCTAGTGTTTTTATGTAACCCCGAGCAACAAGACGAGCTTTATATTGCTCAATAGAACCATCATAATGATATTTTGTGCAGAAAACCCATTTGGAACTAACGATATTAGTGTTAGCCGGTTTAGGAACCAAATTTCAAGTGTTATTGGCATAAATTGCATCAAGTTTGTCTTTCATTGCCGCCAACCAATGTGGATGTTTCATAGCGAACTAACTCCCTTAGATTCATCAGAAAAAACAAGAGCAAATAGAAGAGCAGTAGTAGCAATATCAGCTACATAACGAGGCTTAAAAATACCTGCTTTAGCACGTGTGACCATAGGATGGGTAGATGCCAAGGAAGGAAGCTGAGGTTCCGCATTAGAGACCCGAACATGAGGGTCAGGCAAAGGAGCCGGACCGAGAGGATCGGAAATAGGCCGTGTGACAACAAGGATAGGAACCGGAGGTGGCAAGTCCGGCTCAATAGGACAAACCATGCAAGGGGGTCAAGAGATTTCCATGCACCGCGGGCCAACAAGTGGCAAAGCAGGAATACCTATAGATGGTTCCAAAAATGATGAGATATCAAGATTATCAATAGGTGTAGATGTCACTGTATTAGAGTATGGAAAAGACAACTCATCAAACTGATCATGACGAGTGGTGTAGAAGCAAGAAGCAATAGGATCATAAAACTGAAACCCTTTTTGGGACGAACTATAACCCATAAAAATGCATGGCAAACTACGAAGAGCAGGCTTATTCGGAGCATAATCACGCATGTAAGGAAACACTCGGCAACTAAATGACTTAAATTGAGCATAATTAGGAATCGTATGAAAGAGCGACTTAAAAGGAGAGTTGTTATTGAGCACAGGAGTCGGTAAATGATTAATGATATACATTGTACTAGAAAAAACATCTAACTAGAAACGGGCCAGAATATTAGCACGAAACATCAAGGGAAGCCCGGTTTCATTAATATGTCTATGTTTGCGCCCAACTCTACCATTTTGCTGAGGTTTTATGGACAAGATATGCGATGATGAATTCCATTATCACTGAAAAATGTACGAACACGATGATTGACAAACTTTGTTCCTCCATCACATTGAAAAATGTTTAACTTTACAAGAGAAATGGTTGCACACAAAGTTATGAAAATACACCAGGACATTGTAAAAATCAAATTTCTCCTTCAATGGGTACAACCATGTGAAATGAGAGAAATCATCAACGAATATCACATAATAGCGAAACCATCATTCGTAAAAGTAGGGGCAGGTCCTCACAAGTCACAATGAACTAAGTCCAAAACCTCAGATTCACATTTTTCATTTAGAGGAAAGATAAATGTTTGCTTTTTGCCAATTGACAAGACGAACAAAGTCCCAGTTTGGGAAATAAAGAAGTAACAGATAAGTGTCCCAAGATTTGTAAAGCAGAAACAACTGAAAAGGCAACATGGTCTAATCTATGATGCCAAATCTCAAAAGAGGCCCATGTAATGTTCAAAATTGGGGAATTTGCGACGCATGTCACCTCCTGCTGAGTTGGGACGCCATGTCGTTAAAATAGAAAAATCAATAAAAATTTAAACTCCCCTGTTTATGTAGCATTTTATGCCGCTGAACCACCATTACATGGGCCTTTTATGCCGCTGAAGCACTGGATTCCTTGGTTTTCTCCACCGCCGAAATGTCGGTCTTCTCCGTCGCATAACCACCGAACGCCGCCTTAATAGCCTCCATAGAATTCTGTCGCGCCGACCCTAATTTAGAAATCTCCTCTAATGACGGCGTGCCTACCTAACATCTTCACTCTATTTTCGTTGCATTTCTCGACTCCGATTAAGGACACTCCCTCTCTTCGCCATGCTGGAGAAATCAACCCCGACAATTCTAATCGGAGCAGCCTCAAGGACGACTCTTTCACCGTGAAGAGGATGTTCGAAGTCTTTCTCCCCTCTCGTCTTCTCCACAAAAGCTTCAAAATGAGTCGGCATTTTCGGAATGCTATCTTTCTCCACCTCAATGTGGGTGTTTATTTACTTTTTTTTTTTTTTGTTTTCTATTTTATTGACACGGCGATCCAACTCAGCAGGAGATGTGCGTCGCAAATCCTCCAATGTTGAACATCACGTGGGCATCACATGCCACTTTCCGGCGACTATAGTGGACGGAATTTGAATTTGTCCTTAAATTGAACACGTCAAGAAAGATGTAGGACTAAATTTGAAATTTGTAAATATAGAGGATCAGTTTCGGACAAGGTCTAACATACAGGACTAGTTTCGAATTTTTCTTGAGACTAAAATTATAAATTTTGCATGATTAGTTTTGGCGGTTTATAGATTACGATAATTAACAATTATCATTTGCAACATGACCTTTTAATTGTTATGTAAAAATGCACGATCTTTATAGTTTTTTCAATTTAATGCATCGAGGTAAATTTTTGGCTCCAATTGTTGATGTGAAGCATGAAATTGAGATTTTGACCCACCCAATTACATACATGTAGTTGTACGAGTTATTTTAACCCTTAAATGAAAACGATATTAGTTTATCATTAAACCTAATGGTTAATTATTATTATTTTCATTTAATTAGAGATTTATAAATATCGTATGATTGCACGTCTGTAGCTGTGATGGACAAAATCTCAAATTCTGGTTTCACGTCAGCAAATAGAGCCGAAAATTTGTTCGGGTGCATTGAATTGAAAAAATCATAAAAGCCATGCATTACGTACAATTAAAATGTGATGTTGCAAATGATAATTGACAAAACAAAAGTTAAGAATAAATAAGGAGCGTAATCTAAGAATTTGGTTTTACAATAAAGTGGAATTGAATATGGTAGAGGGTCGGGTCAAAGTTTGTTTGCTGAGAGTTTATCATGGTTGGTTGGTGTGTTGCTAATATAGGTTTCTTGAGAAGATGAGATACATTATAAGGTATATTATAGTTTTCATCACAGAGACACTTTGGATATTAATGAATTATTTTACATTTGCAAGTTAACTGATTTGCTTTTTGAAAACTATTCTAAACCTTTCTCTCCCTACATTTTTCTACTGAGATTATGATATGTTATGTCTCTGATTACCTACTTGTAGATCACTATTTCCTCAACTGAAATAAAATTCAACTTTTTCTCTTATTTTTTTTTGTAATTTAATATCTAGGTCTGAGTTATATAACATCACAGAGAATTTTACACTTTTGGTCCCACAGGACACGCATCTGTTTCAAAATGGTCCCAGCCCTTGCACATTTGACCCCATTGGTTTCAAACGTTGCAAGTTTAGTCCCAAACGTCAATTTTTTGCATAAATGGTCCCAAAATTTTGGCAAAAGTGGTCCCAAAATGTTTTAGCCGTTAGTGTGACGTCATAACTTCAAGATTTTTGCAGTTTTGGACCCACTAGACACACTTTGTTGCGTTTTGGTCCCAACTCTCTCACTTTTGACCCCATTAAACTTAAAAAATATTTAAAAACTATAAAATAATTTAAAAAATCAGAAATTAATGTAAAAATAAAAACAAAATTCAATTCTAAAATTTATTTAAAATATCATAAAGTAACTGAAAAATATTAAATTTAGAAAAATTTAGAAAAAGTAACTGAAAATTAAATTTAAAAATATGAAAAATTTAAGTTGTTTTATAATTTTAATTTTTTTAATTAAAAAAATCCATTTATTTTATAAAATTAGATTTTCTTAAAAACTTATTTTCTAAATTCTAAATAATTTTGTATGTTTCATAAATTACCTTAAACTCTTTTAAGAAAATTAATTTCTTCCTAAAACTACTTCGAGATTTCATAGATACTTTTACATATCTTAACTGAACTTTTTTAGATGTCAAACAATTTTTTTTTTTAATTATTTATCGATCTATCTTTCGATTAGGGATAAAACTCTCACGTTAACGATATGATACGGGGTATTCATTAAAAAACTAAGTTGTCTACAAATGCTATTAATTATTTGTGACATACGCACGTTAATAATCAATTGCTCCCGGGGCACAAATATAACCCGTTTTATTTGAATTATCGTTATGTAAATTTTCCAAATTCTAGAACAATGCATAACATTTTAGTGACTTATAAAAGGATTATCCAAATAGGGTTGATAAATCTGTAAATTATTTTGAAATCTAAAAAAATCATTTAAAATATGTAAAAGTATCTATGAAATGTCGGAAGTATTTTTTATAAAAAATAAATGAATTTTCTTAAAAGAATTTAAAGTAACGTATGAAACATATAAAAAAATTATTTAGAACTCAAAAAATAATTTTTTAAGAAAATTTTATAAAATAAGTAGACTTTTTTAATTTAGAAATTTTAAAATTTTAAAACCCTTTTAAGATAATTTAAAATTTTCAATCTTTATAATTTTAAAAATATTTCAATTTTTAGATTTTTTTTATATAAGTTTATGATTTTTAAATATTTTTTTAATCTGCTCGCCGGAATTCTTCGCACGAGTAAAGTATTAAATATTACACAAAGTAGAATCCAAATTAGAAATTTATGAAACATACAAAATTATTTAGAATTTAGAAAATATAATTTTAAGAAAATATAATTTTATAAAATAAGTAGATTTTTTTTAATTCAAAAAATTAAAATTTTAAGACAACTTAAAATTTTCATTTTTTAAAATTTTATAAAAAATTATTTTTTTGAAAACTAATTTTTCTAAATTTAATATTTTCAGTTACTTTAAGACATTTTAAATAATTTTTACAGTTAAATTTTGTTTTTATTTTTACATTAATTTCTGATTTTTAAAATTATTTTATAGTTTTTAAATATTTTGTAAGTTTAATGGGGTCAAAAGTGAGAGAGTTGGGACCAAAACACAATAAAGTGTGTCCAATGGAACCAAAACCGCAAAAATCTTGAAGTTATGACGTCACATTAATGGCTAAAAAAATTTGGGATCACTTTTGCCAAAATTTTGGGACTATTTATGCAAAAAAATGACGTTTGGGACTGAACTTGCAACGTTTGAATCTAATGGGGTCAAAAGTGCTAGGGCTGGGACCATTTTGAAATAGGTGTGTGTCCTATGGGACCAAAAGTGCAAAATTCTCTAACATCACACCTGAATTTTGAGACCTGCTTGATTACTTTTTGGTCTCTCATTCTCTATGTTTTTTATTGAACATTTCTTCTTTTTGACTATTAATAAGGGTTTTGTGTGTGTGTGTGGGTAGTTGGGTGTTGAGAACAAGTTCTCCACTTTCAATCATCCCCAAAGGGAATGGCAGTTTGGACACTTAACTAATTTATTGCATTTCCCCTTTCCATTTTGTATTTGATTTTATCACTACGTATATGTATATGTTTTCTCACACGTGTCACAAACTGAGTGAAACACATTAAAAAAAATTAGTTATTCTACCACCATACTTTCATACACTTCCTAATTATTTTCTCCCCAGACTGTGTCTTGTGTATGTCGCGGAACATCTTTAACAAGAAAAATGATACTTTTAGAAATAAAATTAATACTTTTGTTAAAAGAAGTACTATGTGCTTAAAAAAAATACTACTTTTGTAAATAATACTGATATCTTGGTTAGAAAAACTAATACTTCTATATTAAAAATATATGCCACTTTTGTTACAAAAGTGATAATTTTCCTAAAAACAAATATAATACTTTTTTGACACAAATTTTTGTAAGAGATCAAAGGGTGGTGCTAATAAATGCTCAAATTAGTAGTCACACCATTCCAACTTAATTAATTGGCCAACATAAGTATAAAGTTATACTTTAAGAAATATAAGTTTTATTATCAGACATAAATAGCTAGTACTTTTTTAGAGAGTTACAACTAACTTAAATTGAAACCTCATATATACATTAATAAAATTATAGAAATTAATTAGAAATAAATAGTGGTGAAGAGGTTGATGATTGAAGGTGTGATTAGAAGAGATTTTGTTGATTAGAAAAATGGTTGCTCAAATATGATGGTAAACTGAGACATAACACCACAGGTTGATTAAAAGTTGGGATATTGATTTTACACCCACCATTGGAGATGGATGTGTTGTGCACTTTAGTTGATAAATGTTGAAGTAAAATGGATAAACTATTTTGGAAAACATATTTGGATAACCAAGTCATCAATTTCGTGGGGTATGGAATAATCAGTCAGTTAAGAAATCATTTTTTTTATATTAAGCTTTATTGCAACAATGTTTGCTTTTGACTACTCCTCTGCATGCAAACTGTATGTATTGTGGCTACCTTGCGTTTTCTATTTTATATCCATATTTTATTTTATCAAGATACGTCACCAAATAAAAATATTTGAAAACTCTTGGGTGTTTCTTCATTAATGTCCTGAAACTGATATCTCAATATTAAACTTGAGGTGGTTACTAGTTACAAAACAAAAAATAATAGAATTCTCAAACTAATTTTATTATATGCAAATTCAATTGTATGGGTCTTTGATTTGTGTACAACGTTGTGTCTAGTTTTTCATGAAAAGATTATCTTAAAATATGGTATTACTCTTTCATAATATCTTTTCTAGAACAAGTAATGCATTTTAGCATGAACACTAACATATTTTCAGAATATATAATACATTTTCTCAAAACAAGTAATAAATTTTAGCATAAACACCAATATCATTTTCCATGAAAAAAACTGCAACAATAACCGTTTTGCTGCCTGAATTGCATGAATCTAATATACGTACGACTGATGTTTAAGAGAACTACACTTTCTTAAAAAACAACTATTTTCTTTTCAAGGGAGCGTTAGAAGTGCAGATTTCATATGTTTTATATATTATTCTCTATGTCCCAAAATGATACGTTTAGTTCCATTTTAGTACATACAAGAAAGATACAACGTATGTACTATTTTTTTAATTACCACTTACTATTTACACAATATTAATTGATCATTTTCATGTTTGCCTCTTATTATTGTATATTAATTTTAGAGGCAAATTCTTTTTCGGCCTAAATAGTAATAGTAAATTTTTATTTTTTTTTGTCACTTTTGATAGATTTCATAAAAAATAACGTAAATTCATACAAAATTACCCAATTGTCTTTATTTCCCTTATTTCTTCCATTCTAAATTTATTAATGCCAAACTCCCCCTTCCCCCCTCCCCCCCAAAAAAAATAATTTCCCACCCCACACTCCCCCTCTCCCAACAAAAGTTGCGTCACCCCCTCCCAAATAACCAAAAGCTGCGAATTCTCCCCTCTTTTTCTTCTAATTCATACTTTTTCTTCACACAATCTTCTTGACAATGGTTCTACAACTCTTCGACGAAATCTCCTGAAGAACGTAAATCAAGTCTGATTCTACTTCTCTCAAAACAAACTTCTTCGTCTCCCCAATCCCTTTCAACTTCGCATCCCTTGTTGGTCCGAAGTCAGATTCAAATTATTTCGAAATGATGAATGGGTCAAACACGAGCGAAACAGGGAAGAACCAGGTAAGATTCTCATCACCTGTAATTTAAATAAATAACTTGCGGGATTTAGGATATTGTTAAAGACGTGATTCCGATTTAGGTGAGCAAATTTTGGTGGAAATTTCGAGCAATAGAATTCTTTGTTATATTATGCATAAACATTGGTTGTGTTTAGTGTTTAATGTGTAATAATTTATGTTTTGAGCAATAATTGTTGGTTCGTTCATGTCGGCATTTTGTGGTTCATGGATTTTATTATTATCTGAGACATATTTCTAATGAATTAGATTGGAAGAAAAGTTGTTATTTTCTTGTTTTTAAAAAAATAATAATGTCGATAACTATGCTTCGTTGTGTTTTTAATTGTGGTTCGTGTTATCATACTATGGTTCGTGGTTCAGGTTTGTGATGTCTAAATTATGCGTAAACATTGGTTGTGTTTAGTATTTAATGTGTAATAATTTATGTTTTGAGCAATAATTATTGGTTCGTTCATGTCGGCATTTTGTGGTTCGTGAGTTTTATTATTATCTGAGACATATTTCTGATGAATTAGATTGGAAGAAAAGTTATTTTAAAAAAAAATAATAATAATGATGTCGATACCTATGGTTCGTGATGTTCTTAATTGTGGTTCTTGTTATCATACTATGGTTTGTGGTTCAGGTTTGTGCTGTCTAAATTATGCGTAAACATTGGTTGTGTTTAGCGTTTAATGTATAATCATTTATGTTTAGAGCAATGATTATTGGTTCGTTCATGTAGACATTTTGTGGTTCGTGAGTTTTATTATTATCTGAGACATATTTCTAATGAATTAGATTAGAAGAAAAGTTGTTATTTTCTTGTTTTTAAACTATGGTCCGTGGTGTTCTTAATTGTGGTTCGTGTTATCATACTATGGTTCGTGGTTCATGTTATAAGTTTGACTTTTAGGTTGTGGTTGGTGTTATCAAATTATGATTGTTTTCCGGTCATTTTTGGTATTTGTAGCTTTAATTGAAATTTTATCATGAATGTATGTTATCAAAATGCAGTCGATTACATTTCTTAAACTAATCATCTTTTGGTAGTTCCAGATTCACCACGATGTTACCCGTGAATATCTTTTTCCGGGGGAGTCGAGATACTGAAAGTTATATAAATTGTTCGAAACTAGGATGCCATTGCGCAATGTCAGATTCCCACATTAGTTTTTCCCCCGTGTTCCACCGCAGCAGATTGCACTTTGTAGCCGTCCGGGCCCTTCTACATGATTGTGTCAGTGCGATGCGGGTGTATGGATGATATTTTGGTGCTTCTACGAAACCGTTTTGGTTATGTGAAATCGTAGTATTGTTATACACTGTACGGCTATATAGTAGGACTTTTGGGTTTAATCTATTTCAGATTCCCAAACCATGAACCACTTTGTCATTTCTATTTAAATATTGAGTAGGCTAGAAAGTTAATGTTTATTGTGGGGCCGTGTAAGTGCTTGGTTATTATAATTTGTGTAAATTAATCCTAATTATAAGTAAGATTATGTTGGAAGAAATATCAATTTTTTTTTAATTACGATTACACCGAAATAAACATACAAGATAAAACACGAACCACAACGTTAATGGGTGAAAAAAAGGATTTGTGCGAACAAGAATGGATAAAAGAACACATGAAGAAAAGAACGAACAGGAAGAAGAAAAAAGTAAGAAGAAGAAAAAATGAAGAAGATGGGAAAAGTGGGTGGGTTCGCGGCTTTTGAAGGGGGGGGGGAGGGGGGGAAGGAGGGGATTTTGGGGTTTCTGATGGGAAATAAAGGCAAATATATATATATTTTTAATTGGGTTTGCCATTAACAAATTTGGAGTGGAAGAAATAAGAGAAATAATGGCAATATGGTAATTTTGTATGACTTTAGGCTATTTTTTGTGTAAAACTATCAAAAGTGACAAAAAAAAGTTTGCTGTTATACTATTTAGACCATTTTGAATGATTTCCTCTTGATTTTATCCATATTAACCAAATGTATTTAAATAAAGAAAGAATATAAGGACACAAAAGAAAAATAGAGCCAGAATTTATTGATTTATACAAGTATATCACGAACATAAGTAATAAGTTAATTAAGGAGGTTTTCATAGTTGTTATCATGCGAAAATGTCTTGAACACGTAATTATTTTTAGATCAAATTAAATGGTTGCAAAGTGAAAGTGTTTTGTGAAATTAAAATTATTTCTATTTTTTATAAATAAATAAATGATAGTAATGTCTTGTTAAACATCTATAACTAACTACATATCCTATCCTATAATTAATATTAAAAAAGCAAAGTGTATCTAGGTACATAAATGAAAACATGGAGAGGTTACCAACCATTGCATAATTTAATAACAAGCTTCTCTTTGGAAGCTTTATAAAGCCATACAATTATAAAATCTTTTCGCAACTATAACTCTTTTCGTCTTCGTTGCTCAACTCCCCCGTGCTCCGGCCCATCGACTTTTCAACTTTTCATATATTTCTTTCTCCGTCGACTTCAAGGTAATCAACTGATGCAAACTTAAACTTTCATCTTACTCTCTTGATTCATCATATAACTTTAATATATAACTCTGTAAAATGATAAAAATTGAAAGGGTTTTTGCCAATGATCTTTTCCTACAAATATTATGTCACTAGAATTCCATATGACAACACTATATGCGTGTTTTGTTTTTAATATAACGGCAACCGTGTTCGTCACAACTACAATGCTCTCATACAGGTATACCAGATCAATAGGAGTAATCAAAATTTAATATATTATTATATCCCATACACATTTCGAAATATTATAATAATATATGCAACAAAAGAAAACCATTAATTTGAGAGACATGAATCATCTAATGGGTCTAGTAAAAGTAAATTATTTATTTAACCTCTAAACATTTCGAAATACTATTCATATATTATGCTAGGTACACCAAGTTTAGTCTATGCGCTAATCAACTGCATATGTATCTAAGCTTCTGCTTGAATTAAGCCACTCCAAAATGAAGTTATAGAAAAGGATGAGTGGTCACAAAAATATTTTTAGTAACTACATATCTAAATGTAATTATTATAGAGTAGTCACTTATAGTAAAATACATAAAAAGAAAAAAAATTGCAGCTACTTTTTAGTTACTAATGTATTTGGAAGTATTTTTCGCAATTATTTTGTAGTTACTAATGTATTTGTAACAACAAGTAGTTGCAAAAGAGCTTATCATATTATAACAAATTTGGTTAAAATTGTATGAAATATTTTTTCTAACTACTAATAGTTACAAAAGGAATTCTTTTTAGTAATCATTCTTGTAGTTGCAAAAAAAGTAGAGATAAATATTTCTTTTTGTAGTGCTACTAAAACCACGACTCAACCGCAGACCAACCCACCATTTCTTATATGTATATACTGCATATATCATAAAAAATACGAACGTTCAATATTTCTTAAGAACCATGAACTCTATATAATTATTTAAATAATTTTAGAAATATAATACAAGTCATAATATAATTCATCATTCATCTATAACTACATATCAAGATAGTCTTTAACATATATCTATCAAAGGTAAATATCTGCAAGTCTTCAAGGCTACACATAGATTATAATATCCAAAAGTCAAACGAAAAAATGGATGCGTGGATGGTGTCACACATATGCATAGTAACACTATTATCGCTCTCTATATATATCACTAAAAAATGGACTATAACTAATCTAAAATTTATTTACTAATTAATTTAAATATTAGACAATCCATAATCTAATTCATCATTTGTTAATAGTAAAAATTGAAATAGTTCTCAAAAGTTCATCAAGCTTTCAGCGTTCATTAAACATAAAAATATAGTCTACAACTCTATAAAAATGACAATAGAGCTTGTTAGAACGGGCTGGCAAGATGGGGCGAGGTGGGTTACGAAAACCTTGGCCCAACTGACCTATTACGTAGGACAGGGCGGACCAGGCCACGAGTCAAAGTCTATTTTGATAGCTCTACATGGACCCATGAGATTATCTGTTATACTTTGGTGTTGGGAAAAAATCATTATTAGTCTTGTATGTTAGGTCGTGTCCACTAAAAGTCCTGTATGTTAGGTAATTTCAATTTTAGTCCTGTATGTTACGAAAATTGTCCAATTTAAGGACAATGCCCATCTCGGCGGCCAAACTCGCCGGATTATCGCACGTGCCACGCACGTGATGCATAATTTTGGGGCTTTCCGGCGACGGCGTCTACGTGGCAAATATAAACCCACTTGGCAGGACACCTCATTTGATGACTCAGCAATTTATTAAAAAAGAAAAAATTTAAACTTAATAAATTATATGAATTAAGTTTAAATTTTTTCTTTTTTTAATAAATTGCTGAGTCATCAAATGAGGTGTCCTGCCAAGTGGGCTTATATTTGCCACGTAGACGCCGTCGCCGGAAAGCCCCAAAATTATGCATCACGTGCGTGGCACGTGCGATAATCCGGCGAGTTTGGCCGCGGAGATGGGCATTGTCCTTAAATTGGACAATTTTCGTAACATACAGGACTAAAATTGAAATTACCTAACATACAGGACTTTTAGTGGACACGACCTAACATACAGGACTAATAATGATTTTTTCCCCTTTGGTGTTACATCTTGTGTTTCACTAACCGACCTGTGTATGGTATGATGTCACAAATTAACATGTATCACGTAGTGAATTAAGTGTAATAACGGATGAAACACCTACTGTAACAGAGAATTCGATTCGCTACATGAAAATGCTCTCTTACCCAATGTAGGCAAGAGTTGATGTACCCCTTGCTAATATATAATGATCTTATCCTTAAATTTTGGGTAAAGTAATTAATTTCATTTTATAAGATGTATACATTAACTTGTGGCCATGATTTGTAGGGAGGGAGACTGGAGTGGAAATCCATATAATTATATGATTGAATATTAGAGTGTAAAAGATAATTTAATTGAAAGTTAAATATAACCTCACCAAATAATAATAATAATTAATGAACATTTTAAATGCATTTAACAATAACATTAAATTTTTTATTTATTTAATTTCCTTTTCTACTATTCTAAAGAACGGGGAGAGACCTCTCCCACCCTCCCCATATATGTAAACATTACATATATTGATATATACGATTGATAGCAATAATAGATAAAACTATTATTCAGATTAATATTATCTTATATCAATATTTATGAATAGAATCAATTATGTAGCATTAAATAAATTGATTTATATAATTATATAATAATTGGGTTTAAAAGTTATAGGTTTTATAAAAAGGTGTAATATGTTAGCGTGTTACACATTTTTTTGACAATTACATCATTTTCATAGAGTACTATTATAAGCAAAACAAAGAAATGTATATAATTTTTTTGTGGATGTAAAAGTCCATTTTGTGGTGCAAACCCAACTTCATTCTGTTTATCTACTTTCCTTAATCTTCATCTAATCCATGATCAGCGCCTACTAATTAAGTAGTAATTTCTGGAGATTTGTTTTTCTGATGTTTTAAGAATTCTGATCAATAACTAGCTCCCATGGAGGAAACTATGTGTGGTGGTGCTAGAGATGATCCGAGGGCTTGTCCTCGAGGCCATTGGCGGCCGGCTGAAGACGAAAAACTCCGACAGCTCGTCGAAAAATACGGCCCTCAGAACTGGAATTCTATTGCTGAAAAACTTCAAGGAAGATCAGGTGGGTACATGTGTGTGTATAAGCCCTATCTTCAAACTTTATATTGAATTCATTTTTAGGGTTGATTTTTTCCTCAGGAGAAATCAACTTCAGTTTAATATTCTTTCACAATCCCAACCCTATAGTATAATTTTCTATTTAATATCTTGTTTGTTTGATTTTATTGTTCTTGGATGAATTACCGCTTAATTTTGGTGTACCGTACGTTGTAACTAAATCACATGAAGATAAATTTCATTTTTACATTTTTAAGTGGTTATAACCTGCAAAATTTTGGCAGTTGAGTATAGCATTTGGTGTATGTAGTTAAAATAATATAAAAATGATATGTAGGTAAAAGTTGCAGATTGAGATGGTTTAACCAGCTTGATCCGAGAATAAACAGAAGGCCGTTCTCAGAAGAAGAAGAAGAAAGGCTACTTGCAGCTCACAGAATACATGGCAATAAGTGGGCCCTGATTTCAAGGCTTTTTCCTGGTAGAACTGATAATGCAGTGAAGAATCACTGGCATGTCATCATGGCCAGAAAGCAAAGAGAAAAATCAAGGCTTTGTGGCAAGAAATCTTCCACTAATTACGTTTTTCGACCAAACAATTCGGATCAGTACGGCTCAAAAATCAGCTTCGAAAATGATGGGGTTTTGGATTCGGAAGATAAAATCTTCTCTTTGTCGTCGTTTTCTGGGTGGCCGGCTAATAATTTAGCTTCTCAAGATCTATATGGTAGAACAAATTATAAGCTGCTGCATACTTGTTCAACTCATCAAACCAATTTTTCCATATTTAATGCCTATAGTAGGAGGGATGCTTCTAATTATTTGGAACAAACAACAACGAATGATGCGGACCAACTCCAACAGAAACACCTCAAAAACAAAGATATTGTTCCCTTCATAGATTTTCTTGGTGTGGGGATCTCTTCTTAGGATAATCAACAACTGCATATTGCATGTGTGTCTCGATGGATCAATCGTAGCTTAGGGCTTTCTATATTTCTTCACTTTAATACCTTGCAACCTAGATTTTTAATGTTCTTTTTCTATTTGGGAAGGTTTTCTTTTGTAATTATGGAGATCTTTGCATGTAATTGGATATTGTGTTTGATGTTAGATTGTTAAATTACAATGACAAAATTGCACAAGTCTATAATTATGATAAGGGTGGACTTCTATACTTATTGGGTGTATTTGCTTAAGGATGATGAGCGCTGAGTTATTATTGATTGATGGAGTATATGTTATAAGTTTGGAATTGGATCTTCTCGATGAATTCGGAGCAAACCCAAAACGAACACAAGTTAATGGGATGACAAATTTAGGCCTATCATATGCTAATGTGGCTTATTTTATGAAAAGATTTTGCACAAGTTATGATTTTTTTATCGGAAATTGCATGTGGCCGATCATTCATGTAATTTTGAAAAGTCAATTTACCGGCAATAGAAGCATATGTGGCATTTGATGTGGATTTTGTTTTGCTTTGTTTCTTTTTTCTTTTTAATTATTCTAGGGAGGAGGATTTATCACATCACACTTAATGACATAAAAAAATAAAATAAATATTTTCTAAACTATAAAAAATAAAATAGTATTCATTATGAAAAATAAACAGTAAAAATCTAGTGTAATGGACACGACGTCTATAAGAGGATACTGGACGAGCACACCACGGTGATGGTGAAAATAAAATAATGGGTCGACACAGGTTCCAAATTTTGTTACGCTTAAGGGTGTGGGGGAACGGAGGGAAATATGTGTTTTTTTTTTTATATGTAAAAATTTTCTATAAACCAATTCAAGTCTTTCAGATGATAGTATATATTTTTAAAACTTACTAAATAATTATTTTGTATTATTTAGAATTTATAATTAATATAATAATTTTTTTTATAAGTTTTAAAAAGAGACAAAAAATAACTAATCTAGCAAAATCTATTATTTTCTTATTTTAAATACAGAAAATCTGATTTATTAAATGAATCTTAAAAATTGAATAATTTTATATTTTATTCTATATGAGATTGTTTTGATAATTTTCTAGGTTTAAATATATTTTGTAGTCATTTGAATGATTATCATATTTTAAAATTATTTTTGATCTATTTGGATTATTAAGTAGGATGTGATAATATCCCTAAAATAGTAAGAGAAACCCAAATGATATGCCAAGTCAAAGATTGTGTCAGAGTGACATGCAGGTCACACTAAAATTTGAGACCCTTAAGTATCTATGTTGCAACCTATTCATTTTGTTGATGAAATGGTCTTACAACGGAAACTAGAACAATGTATGCACTACAAGGAAAAGGGTTTTTTGAGATCATAAAAAAGTGGTCTCAAATAATGAGTATTTGTCACAATTTATGAATATTTGTCACAATTTTATTGTCGTCTCAATAACTCCGTCGCAAATAATATATTTGTGACCACAAAAGTGGTCTCAAATGCGTCTCAAATATTTTTTGCAACAACTAGTTGTATCTAAAAGTAGTCTTAAAGTTGTCTCAAATAATTTGTAGAGAGATTTGTGACAACAAGTGGTCACAAATAACTTATTATTAGTGACCACAATTGTGGTGTCAAAAAGTCTTATGCAAAAGACTTCTTTTGTTGTAGTGATGAGTACGAATTTTTCAAATCTGTTATTTATTTCAGTTTACATTCATGGCAAATATATTAAGACTTCCAAGTACAAAAAATGAATTATAGTGGCAAAAGAGCTCTTCTGCAATTACGTGGTTGAAAATATGTCCATGAAAATTTTGATTGTATGAATTCTAAATATAACCTTTGTTTTGAAATAGAATGCAATTAAATTTATATCCAATCATGCCTAAGATATATTAAAATTTGGATGACTACAATTAATTAATAATTATTAGAATGTGTGGTTACTACATGCAAGGGGTGGTTGGGAGGAATTCCAAATTGATTGTCTCATTAACGACTCTTTGGATCTTTGTAATGCATTACATAAAAGTTTAGCCTCAAGTTTACAAGTTATGTACTCCCTAATAAATGACCTTACTTGCAACACAACAAATTTATATTTCCATTAGAAAATTCCAACAAAAGGAAGAACTTCTAAAAATGGAAAACCATTACTTTTATATAAAAATCAATTAAATTTTGTCATGTAGTTTTGAAATGTGAAATTTCTTAACAAACGGAAAGGTATGTGTAGTTGATAAAGAATACAACAAACATTTTGTCTGAAAAGACACTAAACATTATTATAAATAATCTTACTCGTCAAAATCTTGTTTGCTACACTAGTAAAGGAAGGACTGCTAGATATGGAAGATTTAGATTTCATTCTTCTTTTATTGAAAGAAAATAAAATTAAAACGTTAATTTCAAATGAAAATCAGAGAGTTTTGTCTTATAGTTTCAAAATGAGAGAATTTGTTAACGGACAGCAAACCCAGGGATTTTGATGGTTGATGAATTCTGGTAAGGTGGTAACAAGTTACGTATCCAAAATTCTGAAATTGGGGGTGCGTACGACATATAACAAGAATATACACAAATAAATATTGTTCAATGAGTTCTCATTTTCTCAAACCAATCAACGAAATGATCATCGGAAATTTATAGAAATACATCATTCTCAAAGAAACAGGATTATACAATCGTAACGAGTTTTTCTATAACTAGCAATACGTACACGTCTTGTTTGAACATAAAATAATTGTGCTTTGTGTGATTGTATTAGTTGATAGTTCTAATAAATTAAACTCAATGTAGTCTTTATCATTGCAATATATACCCAAAAAATGAAGGATTTGACCGATTGAAACCATGTATAATTCATATCAAATAAAGACTAAATGGAATCACAAAAAAGAGAGCACAAAAAGTTAAGGACCCGCTTGGTTGCAAATCATCAATGACAATGGTAATGGAAAAAATTCGTTTTTAGTCCTGTATATTAGGCCTTATCTAGTAAAAATCCTGTATGTTAGAAAATTTTAATTTTAGTCCTGTATGTTTCAAAAGTTGTCTAATTTTAAGGACACTAACCATCATAAATGGACAATTTGGCCACAATTAATCATGTGCGACGCACGTGACTAATAAATTTGAGAAAGATGAAGAAAGAAAGAAAAATAAAATAAAAAATAAAATGAAATGTACCTCACACGAAAATTAGGGTTTACTTTTTTCTTTTCTTTTGTGGCGAGCTACTAAAGTGATTTAACATGTTATCTGGACAAATACTTAGCACATAAGCATTAGCACTCAAAAGCACTAAATTTATTAGTCTAATTCCGGCTAAATTGGTCGTTGGTGATGGTCAGTGTTCTTAAATTGGACAACTTTTGTAACATACAGGACTAAAATTGAAATTTTCTAACTTACATGACTTTTACTAAACAAGGCCTAACATACTGGACTAAAAATAAAATTATCTCCAATAGTAATGGGTATGAATGAGGGGTCAATCATACTATGGAATAATATGAGAGAAATTGTTAATAAAATGAGGTATTGATTAACTTATTCAATATGTATCAAGCACCATAAATGAGAATGAATCATTATTCATTCTCATTCTCTATCCCTAAACCCCCAAACCAAGCGGACCCTAAATAATCTTAGTCTTAACAAATCAAGTTATAATAATGTTTAAAGATTCATAAAACCAACATACCATGATATAATATAAAAATATTTAGTCTTACATAATTTTCTATTATATATATATATATATATTTACATATAAAGTTACGTACATTCCAATTATTTTTTTATTCTCAATATACATTGACTGAAACATCATTAATATATTATAATGTGGTTATACGATTACTAAAATTTTTGTACAATGAGGCTATAGGTTTTCATATTTTGCCACCAAATCACTGAGATTTAAACAAAAGATAAAAGTTCATTTATCTCATTATATCATCAATTGACATCCATAAGTTCATTATGTGTTAGATGCACACAAAAATACAGGTCTAACATATTCTCTCTATAACTTATCTAATTGAAAATTCTGATCTCGACATAAATTTACACATAAAATTCTTTACATATTTCATGTGAGGAAAACCTTCTAGCAACCTGTATCATGGTCTGACATCCAACTTCTATTGTGAAAACTTTGACAAAAATATTATTAGAAAGTATAACCAGTTTCAGTAAAATTTACTTTTTGATTTAATTTTTTTTTTTTTCGATTTTCCTTAATAATTTCTTCAAATCCACATCAAAATTTAAAAATTATGTGTGATTTAAAATAAAAATTCTTTTACAGTATAATTATAAAATAAATAATATTTCTTTTTATGGAGGGTTGACTATATATATATATATATATTCATTCGAGACATATGCCGCAATCTATATGTAAATATAATATATATATATATATATTCAATGTTTTAACTATTTTTATGCCTTTACTCCATTATTTAGTTTTAGTGAAATACTCCTAATTTTTTGCACATTGCACATTAACCATTATTCTACCATTTTATTTTTTATTTGGACTATAACACACTTTATTACAATGTAAATATTATTTATTTTTATCTCATATATGCTCACAAGTTAATACTAACATCACATTTTACTATTTTCATTTTTCTACATGTTTTAGTTTAATTGTTTGATATTGAACCATATAGTACAATTTTTTAACCTTTCACATAGTAAATACATAGTATAGTAAATTTTTTCTCCAATTATTATTTTTTAAAGATATATATAATATTTTTATTGATTTAATAATTTTCTTTCATGTTAGATTTTCAATATTTTTAAAACTTTAGGTATACTTATTCATGTTCAATAATTTTCAGATCTTTACTATTTCTATTATTAGTACAAAAAAATTTCATACCCAAATCTAAAGTCTTATCATTGTAAACCTTGTAATTAATATGCCTCTATCAATTTTTCTAACACAACATTTTTTCATTGGTCTACTAAAATTACATCACCTATTAAGTACTCATTTGGTAGGGGTGATAAAGGGTGAGTAAGTAATTAATCAGACATAGTCGTCCGTTTGGCACCCCATACATCTTATCTTCACAAAACTAAGGGGCGCGGTAGATGTCCATGATTAGCAGATAGTTTATGTTATAGGTTCAATTATATCTACCCAAATTGAACAAATAACTTCTACCAACTTATTTTATACATCATACACCCTACCAAATGAGTGACATGTTTTATTATACCACCTAAACATGTTAAACTATCTAATGATAGCTACTATCCACTTATCTCGTACACTCTACCAAATGAGCCCTACAAGTATTACATTAGTGAATATACTTCTGTAGGTTTGTAAGATATGTTATTAAAAACTACTAATGCAGTACCTGCATGATGCATGTAGTAGTTTTTTTATACATGTTATTTTATAAACGTGCATATTTGTTTTTTGTATTACCTATATTATAAAATGTCTTAGTTATGTTAATATCTTGGTGTGTCAATGAATTGATCATTTGGTAATGTTTACAATGTACTTCGCGATTTAAATCCTCCCTCGCAATTTGTTAATGATATTTGCATTACTATTCAATTTTATTTTTACTACAAATACATTATCTGTACAAAACAATCATAAAGATCAACGAATAACAACACATCAATATAAATACAGAAACACATTACATGTAATTGTTAAATATTAGAACTATTAAAGTATTAGCTATTTATGTGATACCCCGAATTTTTGAAACACAATAAAATACATTTTTTTTGGCATTTCAAATATTTCTACCAATTTTATTTTAGTCTAAATTGCAAAGCTATTTGATTTATAATTTTATGTTTAGAAAATAAGTATGACCGCAATATACCAGGCCGACTCTACCCCTAGCACCAAAAAAAAATAAGAATTAAAAGTTTACAATATAAAAGTATATAGTTAACATCGAGTTTAAGAAATAAGATAAAATTAATTAAATACCATATCTATATATGAATACTAAGGCAAATAATTATAGTAATAAAATAATATTATTTAGTTAACAAGTATGTATACTCAAACAAATAAATGTAACAATATAATAATAATATTTAGTTAGATTGATGATTTGTACGTGAATAAGAAGTAAAGCGATAACTAACTGTACGCCTTGAGTCCCACATCGTTATGTTTTTGGAAGAATTTCATCAATTTTGGTGTATAAAATGAGTTATCAACTCCTTTACCAAAACATAAGGAAACAAGTAAGAAATATATTATATTATATAAAAAGGAATTCCTTTAATTAGGAGATCCTTATAAGTTATTTTTCGACTACGTTCGAACTAGTGTTTCCGAAGGTTGTCGTCCGGTGTCTAAAACTTTGGAGGTATGTCTTCTTTAATAGTTTTACTTTTCCGTTATTTTTTAGTTTATTTAAATTTAGGAATTTAATTGTTTTAAATAGATTAATATATTTAGTTATTTTCTTTTAGGTCGTATTAGGTAGTTGTTATTTTGCATGTTAGTTAATTTTAAGTATGTCTTAATTAATGTTGTCTGTAATTTAAATTTAGTATATAATTATGCTTTTTAGTTTAAAATTATAATTTATAATAACTTGGCTTATATATTAAATATTGTGAAAATAGATATAATCCAAAGAAAAGGATACCACATTAATTATTTTTAAAATATAACTGAACCCAATAAGTAATACTAATTAAACAAACAACATATGCTTGGTGTAGTGCGGATCGGGCCTTGGGACATTTGCGACCTACCTTTAGTTTTTAAAGCAAGCAAACAAGATGGGTGACTGGGCTCTTTGTAAGTATGTTATGCTATTGGATTTGTACTTGATATGTATATTCACTCACAAGTCGTAAGATGGGCTTTTGAGTAGGGCTTTTGAGTCGTAAGATTGGCTCATCAGTCGAATGCTTTTGAGTCACATGTTTGGCTCTTAAGTGATCTTCAATATGGCTATGAGTCGTAAGATTGGCTCCTAGTCAGACTTCGGAATCGTAAGATTGCCCTAGTCACGCAATATGGCTTCCGAGTCGTAAGATTGGCTCCTAAGTCAGAGGCTTTTGTGTCGTAAGATGGGCACATAAGTCAAGGATATATTTATTATTGTGCACTTTCACTTAGTATAGTTGCTTGCAAAGTTCCCATTGAGTTTATACTCATGCCCTCATTTACAAATCTCCAGGCTAATTGAGCGGTGTGGCGGGACTGTAGCGGCGAAGGTCACTGGATCCCTTCCTCCTCCCACAACTTAAGGATGTTTTTGTTTTACCTTGTAAATAGGTTTTGTAATCCGAGTGTTATCCTTTACTCAGACATTTTTGAACCCACTTCTGTAAATGCTGTTTTGGCAGTAGTTATTATAAATAAAATGACTGCTTTTGTTGGATAAATCTTTTATGTCATGCTTCCGTTATTAATTCTGAGTTACTTTTTAAATAAAAGCAAAGGAAAAAAAAAAAAATTAGTAGCACCTCGATCCCGATTATTGGGATTAGGGTGTTACAGAGTGGTATTAGAGCGGGTTTACTTTTCTGTATACCTACTTTACAAAATAAAATCGAGGGGAATCGTGACTTTGCCAACAGACCTGCACTCGCTCCAAGGTATGTATATTTTATTATGAGTTTTATATAAGTTCAAAAATGTTTTGTCCTCGAAAGTTTTACTACCAATTAAGAAGCCAGATTAGAGACTGACCCACATTTCTTCTTTATGATAGGATGGTTCGAACAAAACAAACTGCTAGAAAAATAGTAGTATATAGACGAAGAACACTCGCTAACAGAGATCTACCACCCGCGATATCAGTCTACCGGAGGACCAGACAGGGTGAATATCAGAATATAGGCGAGCATATAAATATATTACGGAGACGTCGGAACAACGCCATACAAGAAGGACATCACATTACTGAGTACGAGGCTTCTATGCGCTTAGCAGACACTGTCCTCCCAAATTATAGAGATGTTGCCCATCGGTTATTGGACGAAATGCTTACGATAGACTCTACGGCTGGACTGACGATTGATTATGAACATTTTAGTGTCCCCCTCGCTATGGTTATTAGAGAACGTCAAAGGTGCCTCGCAATTGCGGACCAGATGGAAATGGAGGCAGAGGGACAGAGGCAAAGGGCAAATCATTATGACGAGGTTGCCGCCAACAAGCGCTCAGAAGCTATTGCTGATGAACGTCTTGCCGAACGCGCTAGGGATCGGGCGGAATTCTGTCTCGAGTTCGCAAGATCGCAAAGGGAGGAAGCAGGAGTAGCAGAAGAGGACGAGGACGAGGAGGAGGAGGACCCCTCAGAAGATACCGAGCCCAACGAGTCCATAGGATCAGCCCATGATGAGGGTGTATCCACTAGGGATAGACGATATGTCCGTACCTCACCATCCGAGAACCAGGCAGGATCTAGTCACTGGTTCTAATGTAATCTAAAACCCAAATGATGTATATATGTATAGTAATAGTGGTTAGTTATTGAGTAGAGGCGTGTTGTATACGATTAGATTGTAACTACTTATGTCAATAGAATGTAAATGTACTATCCTTTTGACCATGCTTATCTTTTGCTCGTAAAAGCATGGTTAGCAAGTTGATATTTTGTATGTACTCTTTACTCTATCCATTTGTAAGGGTAAGGTGCTAACTCCATTTTGCTCATTATATATATTTATGGATTCGTAAACTCGATGTTTTCGCATATGATTTGCTTCCAAATTAATTCGATGCGTTGAATAGAAGCGTATAAGAATATAACTAAGTGTCATTTTTCTTTCTCTTCCCAAAGTATGGCAGCACGAGGAAGACCTCGTAAACAGGTTCCGAATGAAAATGAGCCTTTTGTTGCGCCAGCCGCTGAGGGACAACCCCCACCCGTTGTTGGAGTACAAGGAGCAGATTTTGCGCGGGAGTTCCTGAACTCTTTGCAGGGACTCATACAACAAATACCAGCCAACCAAAACGTACCCAACCCACTGAACCAGGATGCCAATACTAATGTCATAATAGAGCAATTTCGTCGTTTTTCCCCACCAAGATTTAAGGGTAGCGAAGGACCTATGGTCGCTGAGGAATGGATTCTTGAGCTTGAAAGAATCTTTAACCATATGGAGTCGACTGAACATCAAAAGGTCTCGTGCACAATATTTCAACTGGTGGAAGATGCTGGGCACTGGTGGAAATCACACGAACGAACAATGACGAATGAGCAGAAGCAAAACATGACCTGGAATGATTTCAAAAACATGATGATGGGTCGTTACTTTCCACAATCTATCCGCGACCAAAAAGAAATTGAGTTTGTGAATCTGAGACAAGGAACCCTTCCAGTGATGGAGTATGAAAGGCATTTTAATCAGTTATCAAAATATGCTCCACACTTAGTTGATACGGATGAGAGAAAGGCACGACGTTTTGAAAGGGGTTTGCGTCCTGAAATTGGAGGTATTGTATCAGGTTTGAGATTGCCAGCGTACCATGAAACGTTTGAACGAGCGCATATTGTATCCCTTAGCCAGAACCTAGAACATGATCAGAAACCTCAAGAACAACTTGGGAAAAGGAAATGGGATGCTAGGGATAAGAACAAGACTAACCACTTTGTTAAGAGGATAACCCAAGGGGGGGTCTAGGACCGAATACAATCCCGATTTGTCCCAACTGCAATAAGCACCACCATGGGGAGTGTTTGATAGGAAAGAATGTTTGTTATAAGTGTCGTCGACCAGGACATAGGTATTGGGAATGCACTGCCACACAGACCAAGGCACCACAAAATGTTAATACACCAGACAAGAAGACAGGGAAGGCACGCGTCTATGCTCTAGGACAAGACAAAGTGACCGAGGAGAATGAAACCATGGCAGGTATACTACTTGTCTACGATCTTCCAGCATATATTTTGTTTGATACTGGTGCATCACATTCTTTTATGTCAGAAGATTTTAAAAGAAAACTGGGTTTGAAAAGTAACACAAATGGAGAGGAATTGACAGTAAGTATTCCCTCAGGAAAGACCATTAGGACTAAGGATATCGTGTTTGGTGTTAAGCTTTTGATAGGTGGTCAAGAAATGGAAACTGATCTGTACGTATTAGAGATGAAATGTTTTGACGTTATATTAGGTGTAGATTGGTTGTCAAAGAATAAAGCAACAATCCGATGTTTTGAGCGTGAAATTGACTTTGAAAGAACAATAGGATCCAAATTTACCTTTTATGGGGCCAAAACCAATACCAAACCACGTATTATGTCAGCAATGGAAGCTGTGAAGATGTTACGGGTAAAGGGGAGTGAAGGCTACCTTGTGAATGTCATGGAAAATAAGGTTGTTAATGTTACACCTACTGACATACCAACGGTGAGAGATTTCGTGGACGTGTTTCCAGATGAGTTGCCAGGAATACCACCCGATCGGCAGGTCGAGTTCACTATAGATTTGGTGCCAGGGGCTGCACCAATATCTAAAGCACCATATCGAATGGCGCCTAAGGAATTGCAAGAACTTAAAATACAACTTCAAGACCTATTGGATAAGAAGTTCATCAGGCCAAGTGTCTCTCCATGGGGAGCTCCTGTGTTGGTTGTAAAGAAAAAAGATGGATCACTTAGAATGTGTATTGACTACCGGGAATTCAACCGCCTAACCGTCAAGAATAAGTATCCCTTGCCAAGAATAGAGGATCTTTTTGACCAGCTGAAAGGAGCAAGCGTGTTCTCAAAGATCGATTTGAGATCGGGCTACCATCAACTCAAGGTTAAGGAATGTGATATTTCTAAGACGGCCTTTAGAACACGATATGGACATTATGAGTTCATAGTAATGCCTTTTGGGTTGACAAATGCACCCACAGTCTTTATGGATTTGATGAATAGAGTATTCCATCCTTATCTAGACCAGTTTGTCATAGTTTTTATTGATGACATCTTAGTGTACTCTAGAAGCAAAGAACAACATGAGGAACATCTTAGAACTATTCTGAGTACCTTACGACAAGAGAAACTTCACGCTAAGTTTAGCAAGTGCGAATTTTGGCTGGATCGAGTTGTTTTTCTAGGCCATATCATCACGGCTAGCGGAATCGAAGTAGATCCTGCCAAAGTCGAAACAGTAATAAATTGGAAAGCTCCAAAGAATGTGAATGAGGTCCGAAGTTTTCTGGGTCTAGCTGGTTACTACAGAAGATTCATCCAAGATTTCGCAAAGATCGCTAGGCCTTTAACTCAATTAACGAAGAAGAGCAATCAGTTCAACTGGACAGACGAATGCGAAAATAATTTCCAAGAGCTTAAGCAGAGGCTTATAACCGCGCCAGTTCTAACTATTCCTGACGGAGCAGAAGGATTTGTCATTTATACCGATGCTTCTAAGCTAGGACTAGGATGTGTTTTGATGCAACATGGAAAAGTCGTAGCTTATGCCTCAAGACAATTAAAACCCCATGAGCTAAACTACCCTACACATGACCTAGAATTAGCTGCTGTTGTTCACGCATTGAAGATATGGCGTCATTATCTCTACGGTGGGAAATGCGAGATTTACACGGACCATAAGAGCCTAAAGTACTTCTTCACACAAAAGGAACTCAACATGCGCCAAAGAAGATGGCTGGAGCTAGTAAAGGATTATGATTGTACCATCCACTATCATCCAGGCAAGGCGAATGTCGTAGCTGATGCACTTAGCAGGAAAAATGAAGGACACATGATCGCTCTACCAACACAACAGCAACAACTGCTGATAGAATTTGCAAAGCTGAATCTAGATTTTGTGAAGACAGGCCATACTGCTGCTGTGATCGCAACATTAACCATTCAACCTACTTTGAAAGAACGAATAAAGATAGCACAAAAAACTGACAAATTCCTCCTCAAAATGAAAGACCGAGCAATCGCAGGAACCATCAAGGGATTCTTTATGGCACCAGATGGGACTTTAACATACGAAGGAAGATTGTGTGTACCCAAGGATGAGGATATCAGGAGGGAGATTCTTGAAGAAGCTCACAATACACCGTACACTGCTCATCCGGGAGGGACGAAGATGTTCAAGGATCTAAAGGAGATCTACTGGTGGAGAAATATGAAACGATCGATAGGGCAATTTGTTGAAAAATGTCTAACGTGCCAACAAGTTAAAGCAGAACACCAACGACCTTCAGGACTTTTACACCCTTTGGAGATTCCCGAATGGAAATGGGAACACATAGCAATGGATTTTGTTACTGGACTACCACGAACAGCAAAAAGGAATGAAGCTATTTGGGTGATTATTGATAGACTTACGAAGACAGCGCACTTTATTCCAGTAAGAATGACACTTAGCATGGATCAACTTGCTCAAAGGTACATAGATGAGATTATTAGACTGCATGGAGTACCCGTTACCATAGTTTCGGATAGAGACACACGTTTCACGTCAAGATTCTGGAAAAGTTTACAGATAGCCCTCGGGACAAAGCTCCATTTCAGCACGTCATATCATCCACAAACTGATGGACAGTCAGAAAGAACAATACAGACGCTCGAGGATATGCTTAGAGCCTGTGTACTAGACTTTGGAGGAAACTGGGAAACATATTTACCGCTAGTAGAGTTTTCCTATAACAACAGTTACCAGGCGACAATAAAGATGGCACCATATGAAGCACTCTACGGGAGAAGGTGTAGATCGCCGATTTACTGGGATGAAGTTGGAGAACGAAAGATTTTAGGGCCTGAAATCATCGAAAGAACCATTGGAGTAGTAACTAAGATTCGAGAAAGAATTAAGGCCGCCCAGGATCGACAGAAATCATACACTGACACACGAAGGAAAGATCTACAATTCAATCTTGGTGATAAGGTTTTTCTCAAGATGGCACCAATGAAGGGAGTAATACGCTTCGGAAAGAGAGGGAAGTTAAAACCTAGATATATTGGTCCTTTTGAGATCCTAGATAGAATAGGAGATGTTGCTTATAAATTAGCTCTGCCACCGGAACTTACCAATATTCACAATGTCTTCCATGTTTCAGTACTTAGGAAGTATGTCCCAGATCCAAATCACATTATTCATCATGAAGATTTGGAAGTCAATAGAAACCTCACTTATGAGGAGAACCCCATTGCTATCCTAGGAAGAAAAATTCACACTTTGAGGAATAAAGAGATTCCATTAGTACTAGTGCAATGGAGTAAACACGGAAATGAAGAAGCTACTTGGGAACGAGAGGATGAGATCTTGGCAAAATATTCGAATATCCTAAACCAAGTAAGTACAATTTCGAGGACGAAATTTTTAAAAGTAGGGGAGATTGTGATACCCCGAATTTTTGAAACACAATAAAATACATTTTTTTTGGCATTTCAAATATTTTTACCAATTTTATTTTAGTCTAAATTGCAAAGCTATTTGATTTATAATTTTATGTTTAGAAAATAAGTATGACCGCAATATACCAGGCCGACTGTACCCCTAGCACCAAAAAAAAATAAGAATTAAAAGTTTACAATATAAAAGTATATAGTTAACATCGAGTTTAAGAAATAAGATAAAATTAATTAAATACCATATCTATATATGAATACTAAGGCAAATAATTATAGTAATAAAATAATATTATTTAGTTAACAAGTATGTATACTCAAACAAATAAATGTAACAATATAATAATAATATTTAGTTAGATTGATGATTTGTACGTGAATAAGAAGTAAAGCGATAACTAACTGTACGCCTTGAGTCCCACATCGTTATGTTTTTGGAAGAATTTCATCAATTTTGGTGTATAAAATGAGTTATCAACTCCTTTACCAAAACATAAGGAAACAAGTAAGAAATATATTATATTATATAAAAAGGAATTCCTTTAATTAGGAGATCCTTATAAGTTATTTTTCGACTACGTTCGAACTAGTGTTTCCGAAGGTTGTCGTCCGGTGTCTAAAACTTTGGAGGTATGTCTTCTTTAATAGTTTTACTTTTCCGTTATTTTTTAGTTTATTTAAATTTAGGAATTTAATTGTTTTAAATAGATTAATATATTTAGTTATTTTCTTTTAGGTCGTATTAGGTAGTTGTTATTTTGCATGTTAGTTAATTTTAAGTATGTCTTAATTAATGTTGTCTGTAATTTAAATTTAGTATATAATTATGCTTTTTAGTTTAAAATTATAATTTATAATAACTTGGCTTATATATTAAATATTGTGAAAATAGATATAATCCAAAGAAAAGGATACCACATTAATTATTTTTAAAATATAACTGAACCCAATAAGTAATACTAATTAAACAAACAACATATGCTTGGTGTAGTGCGGATCGGGCCTTGGGACATTTGCGACCTACCTTTAGTTTTTAAAGCAAGCAAACAAGATGGGTGACTGGGCTCTTTGTAAGTATGTTATGCTATTGGATTTGTACTTGATATGTATATTCACTCACAAGTCGTAAGATGGGCTTTTGAGTAGGGCTTTTGAGTCGTAAGATTGGCTCATCAGTCGAATGCTTTTGAGTCACATGTTTGGCTCTTAAGTGATCTTCAATATGGCTATGAGTCGTAAGATTGGCTCCTAGTCAGACTTCGGAATCGTAAGATTGCCCTAGTCACGCAATATGGCTTCCGAGTCGTAAGATTGGCTCCTAAGTCAGAGGCTTTTGTGTCGTAAGATGGGCACATAAGTCAAGGATATATTTATTATTGTGCACTTTCACTTAGTATAGTTGCTTGCAAAGTTCCCATTGAGTTTATACTCATGCCCTCATTTACAAATCTCCAGGCTAATTGAGCGGTGTGGCGGGACTGTAGCGGCGAAGGTCACTGGATCCCTTCCTCCTCCCACAACTTAAGGATGTTTTTGTTTTACCTTGTAAATAGGTTTTGTAATCCGAGTGTTATCCTTTACTCAGACATTTTTGAACCCACTTCTGTAAATGCTGTTTTGGCAGTAGTTATTATAAATAAAATGACTGCTTTTGTTGGATAAATCTTTTATGTCATGCTTCCGTTATTAATTCTGAGTTACTTTTTAAATAAAAGCAAAGGAAAAAAAAAAATATTAGTAGCACCTCGGTCCCGATTATTGGGATTAGGGTGTTACAATTTACATATTTTGAAAAACTTCCTTATAAACAATGGTTGTCTTCCTATGTGGAACATCTTCGTCACATACCAAGATCTTTAAAGCTTTTCAATTTGTAACTCTAGAGACAAGAACATATAACTGACCATGGCAAAAAAATGGTTTCTTCAGAAATAAATTAGCGTGACTAAGAGATTATCTATGGTTTTTATTAATCTTCATAGCATAGGAAACAATATAGGGAAATTGTTACTGCTGAAATATGAAAGAAATTCTCTTTTCAGAAGGAATGATGGAAAATCTTGTAACCAAAGCTTCTGACCAACATTATTTCCGAGAAGAAATTTTGCTTCAACTACATGATCACCAAGCTTTGTAATTACCAGCCTAGCTCCATTACATAAAACCAAGGGAGTGATCTATATTTCAAATAACATAACCGGTGTGCTAATTTTCAGCTTCAACTCGTGGCTCAGAATATCGGAACACTTGATTGAATTCAAGAATTTCGGTGTATGAAGAGCGTTCAACAAATCAACATTCGAATCCGACCTACACAGACTACTAGAGTGCAAATATGTCTACCCTCAGATGTGTCATTTGAAGTCATGTACTTATTAATGGATTCTACAACATTGAGAGTTGGTGCTAGTATTGTTCAACCATTCACATATTCATTGTCATCACTTATGTTTTCAAAATTAGGATACGTGCTCCGAACAATTGTTGTAATAGGGTCTTCATTACTCTTCAACAGTATATCATTTGGAATGTTAATCTCCAAATCTCTTTCACTCCCCAATGGAACCATCACTTATGCTTTCTATCTATTCTGTAAGCTCTCCAAGTTCATCACCTTGGAGATCAGAAGGCGGGTTTTGAAGTCTCAAGTTCTTTGTTAATCAAAGAACTTTGAAATGCTGCTACAAATATGATGAATTAATGGTTGCAAACATTATATTCTGACGCTTCCCCTTGGGAACAACTGGCAGGATTTGATAAAAATCTCCACCTAAAACAACAGTCTTGCCCCCAAAAACTTTGATGTTCTTCGTAATGCCCTTAAGCAAGTTGTCCAATGTTTCAAAATAATTCTTGTACATCATTGGGGCCTTATCCCAAAACTTAGCCTTGATAAATCAATCATCTCAGCAAGGGGCTTCTTAGAGTAATAATGGATTGTGTTGTTCTCCCACCAGGGAATAGGGAAGAAGCTATGCTACTCAAAACAACATTCAAGATAATTTCACTTTTAGATCCTATAGCTGCAGAGAGTGTTCTCGAAATAAAAGTCTTTTCAGTTCCTCAATAATCATACACAAAGAAGGCTCCACCGTGAACTGAGTAATATGAATCTATAATAGTTGAATAAACATTATGTTTTTTAGCAGTCATATTGACAAACGGGATTCTCGGTTATGAAAACATGCTTAGAATAAGGATCTTATCGTATATTTGTGTATTCTAAGCTCTTGTTTGTTAAATATTTCATATTTTCTTTCTTCCACCGGAAAGATCAATTTTTTAACATTTTATAGGTAAAAAAGGCCAGAAGGATGATGGGCGGAAAGAAGTCGAAAAAGGGGCGCGAAAGAGGCAAAAATGCAGAATTCCAAACTGAAACAACTTCAGTATTTTGGGCATATCTTGAGATATACATATCTACTTGAGATGAAATTACCAGAATTCAAAAGTTAACTCAAAGGGCTACAACTTTTTTAAAAAGAGCCAGAGCCAAATTGGAATTGAAGACCTCGGAAAATGGCTTTGAAGTTGGACTACAAGTGCCGTTTTTACTTCACACGACTCGATCGTGTGGCCCAATGAAAATCCACACGACCTATGTGGAAGTCCTGCAAAACTCCCAAATTTTGGGTTAGACATGACTCGGTTGTGTGGTCTAGTTATAAGACACATGAACTGTGTCAAAATGCAGCACAAAAATGGGCTTCCGGCTCTAAACTTTCCTATTTTTGGCCCATTGTCCATAAAAGCCCCCAAATGTGTATAGAAACTCTATTACCTTCAGTTTTTCACATCATTCATCATTTGTATAGCTTTTTAGTGAGAGAAACTAGAGAGCAAAAGAAGGGGGATTTAACTTGAAGATCAAGATCAACACTAAAATAGGTTTTATCTTTCCATTTTCATTTAATATTTGTACGAACATGATTATGTCTATATGTTTGTGTTTATCATTTACTATGATCATGGTTGACTAAATTTCCTTATTTTAGGTTTAGAAGTAGATTATGGGTGATTAATGATTTTTACCCGATTAATTCAATCCTGTGTTATATTATTACTTGATTAATTGTTTATAGTGTTTGCTAAATGATTTTGCCAATTGTTTAGCAATTATGGATTAAATTGGAACAGAGAGGGAGATTTAATCCGAGATCATATTAATTGACATGATTAGACAATAAAACCGAGATGTTTGAGCTAACTGTGAGAACTTGGGTCTTAGGATCGGTAGGGAGTTATATTTGACTAATCGACCAGAGACGGCGATTAATCCTATAGAATCAACACGTAATTCGCTCCGAGAGGGGTTTTTGCATATAATTGTGATCGTTTTCTAACATAGCATTTGGTTTAAAGGTTGAATTGATCGGGACTTTAATTATTAATTACCCTTAATTGAAATCTAATCCTAAACTATCCTCATTAATTGTTTAATCCCGATAATTTACTCTCTAGTCTTTCTTATTAGTTTAATTTCTAGTTTGTTTGACTCTAGTTTTCAAATTATAAAAAAACTCAACCACTTGATCGTCTAGTTAGCCACTTGATGTTTATTGCGATTTTCCTACTAGATATCGACACCAATCCTTATGGGATCGACCTTGTACTCACTTAGTACTATTATTGACTCTTGTACATTTAAGGTTGCTCAATTTTAGTTGAAAAAACTAAGTCATGTCCCCCACACAGTTTCTCGTGCTCTGTTGACAACACTTGACAATCATATAGAAGCTTATTTGCAATGGACACATTTCCCGAACTCGATAAACATGAATGATTAGCAACTAGCATAGATTCATTGTCAGTAAGACTCTTTCACTGGCTTTGTAGAGGTTTCTTTATTTCCATGAGTGTCAGCTTTTCATCTCATCATCACTCAAAGTTAAATCTACACAGAATTAAAAAAAAAAAAAAAAAAAAAAAAAAAAAAAAAAAAAATGGGCGAATATATTTATTGGAAACATTAAAAAGTTAAACTTCATTAGCAATTAAGAAAATATTAATTGAATATTACACCTTCGCACATGTGGCTAGAATATTACACCATACGGGTGTAAAAATTGCATTTTTGAATTGAAGATGAAATAAGAAGGTTTATGTTGAGCAACCAAAAGGCTTCGAGGATTCATTTAAACCAGATCATGTACACGGGCTTAAAAGGCTCTAATGGTTTGAAACAAGCAACTCGGGCCTGGTGTGGTTGTTTGACTAAGTTTCTCATTGATTTTTTTTCTTTACGTTGGAGGAGAGGTTGACAAAACCTTGTTCATCAAGCGAATAAAATCTTCCATAATTGTTGCTTAAATTTATGTGGATGACATAGCATTTGGTTCAACCTCACAAGTGTTACTTGATGAGTTCGTAAGAGTTATGCCTTTAACATTCGAAATGAGCATGGTAGGTGAACTAACAGTTTTCATATGTACACAAATCAAGCAAATGACTGATGGTATTTTAATGGCACAAAGTAAGTATGCTAGGAATTTAATAAAAAAAGTTCAATTTGGACAAAACACGTGAAAACTCTTACGGGTTCAAGTCATAAGATATGTAAAGACATAAATATATTTTGTTCACACGCCCAACATTCTTCCTATTCGTACTACAGGTTATGGGCACTATACCTACCTGCTAGAACCTCTTTAGTGGGCTGACATGATTACCAGTAAGTTATTAGATTAATGCTTGGTTCCCATTGTGCATTTTGGATATCTAATAGCAAGGATCACTACAAGAAATCTGCTAAACAACAACGGTCCAAAGACAACGGTTTTCCTTCAAAAACGTTGTCTATTAAGAAAAAACCATTGTTGTTTCTAAAACCGTTGTTGTTTTTGTTTAGCAATTCGCTGAACAACAACGGTTATTCTTAGCCGTTGTTGTTCAGCGCTGATCTGTATTTTCACTTAAACTTTTTTATTCTAAAAAAAAAAAAACATTTTTACGGATCTTATACTGATAACGTTTATAGAACTTTACGTTTTACACCCATTTTCACCTTCAGTAAAATAATTTCCAAACCCTAGCCGCTTCTCCTCACCGTCCTCATCGTCTCGTCGCCTCACCGCCATCATCCCGCCGTCTCCTCGCCGTCGGCCCGGCGTCATCTCGTCCGTTCCGTTCTCGGTGCTCATTGTAGATATAAAGATTTCTTGACGAGGATTCGCAGATTTCTTGCACGAGACGAAAAATCTGGAAGGCGATTTAGCGCGTGCATAAGAGAGAAGGCTATTTCTCGACGGGGAAACACAGATCTCTCCGCGCATGCACTGTCCCCTTCCCGGTGCACTGATTGGCTCCTTCTGCCGCCTTGTTGTTGCCGCCGCCTCTACCACCGTCATCGCCGTCCCTTCCCCGATGTACTGATTTGGTTTGTACTGATTGATTGTGGCGCTGTAGAAGCTGAATTGGAGGTAGGTGTGATTGATGTTGCTTGTGAATTGGATTTTTAGCTAAAATTAGGTTGACCTAACTGAGATTTGGGGGTTTAAGGGGTCGATGGCGACGAAAAACGATGATTTAAAGTCCAAAATGGAGGATTTTGCGATTATGGAGCTGATTGGAAGAGGTGCTCTTGGTGCTACGTTTCTTGTGCTGCATAAAACTGAGAACAAGAAGTAAGAATCTCTTTTCAGCTCGGGTGTTTGTAGTTGATTGAGCTTTTAAGAAGTGATTTGAATTACTTTTTGTGGAAAAATTAGGATTCGGTAGTGTTTGAGAATATAACTTTACAAATATATATCATAAGTAAGAATCTATACAAAGTTATGCTATACAGTGGGATGATTCTAATTTTGTGACGCTGAAATCACTAGTTTTGCTTGTAGAAGGTTGCTTTGACTTTCCTGAGTATGATCTTTTGATTTTCTTTTTTATGAAAGTCATTTGCGACTATTTCCTATCTAATCTACTATTTCATGTATTGGTTTGATAATTTGCATGATTATTCCAGGTATTCAACTCTAGAAGTTGAGATAAAAGTGCATGCTATATGGACAGTAGAATACAAATGGTAAGAATTACTTGTTGGCCGTACATTTCTAGATGATGTGTTAAAATTAAGCTCCAACACGAAATTGATGTTCTCATGATCATTTGCAATTCTCAAAAGTGGTTTTTAAATATGACAACACGGTTAAAGAGTATCCATAACTATATAATCACTATGGCTATTAATGCTTAATTAGACGGATATGCAGAGCTATAGAGTATACATCTACTAGTACATTCATGCTCATCTGATTTTGCAGTTACTCTTTAAACTTCATGAGTCTATTTTACAGCTATTAAATTCAATAGCATATGTTTTAGTTAGGGTCAGTCTGGCCCATGAGATTTCCATATTTTATAATTGCTTTATTTCTTTTTGAATCTCGTTTACATATTAATCCACATATATTGATGAAAAAAAATTGTTTTATCATATATATATATATATATATATATATATATATATATATATATATAGGATAAGTTGCACGAATCATGAGTTATCGTACTCCATATTGCATGTATCTGGTTTCCATTAGTGTTAGTAAACTCATGTCTCAATCATCACTTATTCTGTTGTTCAGATAGGATATTCTGATCATGTATACACGCTAGATAAAGCACTTAGTAGTGTTGGCTTTGGTAAATACCAAGGCCTTTTGCTTGTGTACGGAGGACTTGGTTGGGTTGTTGAAGCTATGGAGATGATGCTTCTCTCATTTATTGGATCAGCAGTCAATCTCAATAGGATTTGTCTCCTGGTCAGAAGAGCTTGATATCAATTGTTGTCTTCGCGGGCATGTTGGTTGGAGCGTCTTTTTGGGTGTCATATCCGATAATTATGGACGAAATTAAGATGCTTGGGATTATGCCCTCAAGTCCTACTTGGCCTATTCTTTACCATCAGTAATTGAACAACATATATTGTGTTCGTTTTATTTTTTTATTTTTCAGGAAGTCCATCCTAGGTGTTGCCGCTGTTACAGCCCTTGTCGGGCTATTAAGTGCTTTCTCACGAAATTACTTATCATTAATCATACTCCGTTGCATAGTTGGACTTGGTCTCGGGGGAATGCATATTTTCAACTACTAATTATCTTCTATTATTTATGTAGAGCAACTTATAACCATCTGAATAAGCATTGATTTGTGTGGTTTATGGAAAGATTGATTAATATGCAGCAGGGTATACTATGTTCGGGAGTGGCTTATTATGTGCAAGGAGTGGTTTTGAACGGAAGAGGCCCCCTTTTTGTGACTGCATTCTGCCCCCTCGGCATGCTTATTGTTGCTTCATTTTGGCTGAACAAATGTGCATCGGAAGGTAACCATTGAACTTTAACTACAAGAAAAACATCAGAAAGTGCCTTTATATGTATTTTATCTTTACATTTTACCTTTTATGACACTCACATTTGATGTGGTCTATTCCAGTGTGGTTATAGAATTATCCCTTTTATGTATTTTATCTTTACATTGTATCTTTTATAACCACACTTTTCAATGTCATAAAATAACTGAGAATTATCCACATTTTTATTCCAAAATGAAATTATGATAATTAAGAGAAAAGAAAAGTAAATTAAAGAGGGAATATATGTCATGCTACGTGTGAAAGGATTCAATAAACAATTTTGATCCAAATAATTTACTTCTGAATTAAGTTTTTAGGAATCTCAATTCAGCTATTTTTTTCTCAAGTGGTGGCATCAATTTCAGATATAATATACAAATAAAAGTTTATCACAGTATTTAGTTGAGCAAAGGTCCAAACCTCGTTTAAAGCCTTTGTTACCTATATAACTTCTTCTATTTGTGGTTTTATTCCGGTTTTAATTAATATCAACATTGTACGTTAAGCCCTTGTTCTATGATAGCTCCGCTGCTGTTATCATGCTTTAGTTGATTAAACTTGGTAGCAGTTTTATAATTCCGTTTTCTAATTTTATTTTGTCTGTAGCAACTTAACTCCGTACTATGATGAAGAGGTTCTATTCAATATTGGTTTGCTGGAAAAGCCGAATGAAGACGGTGTTTCAATATTGTTCTATTTACAAAAGATTTTTCTAGGTTTACTATTTTTATTTGAATTTTGATTCTTGATGGTATCTTAACTCATATACTGACATAACTTAATAACTCTCTACTATGAATCAATATTAATTGCACAGATGAATGGGAGAATTTCCTAGAACGGGTTGGTTGTGGCAGTGAAGAAGATCTCAAGGGGAACTCAGAACTTGAAGAAGAATTGCGTTTATGGGCATCATATAGAGGCAATCATTGACCAAAACTGGTAGTCAATTCTTTTATGCTTTCTTCTTGTCAGATCCACTTTTCAGTGTGTAATTCTATGTTCATGACATGTCGTCTTTGGTACAGTACGAGGCATGATGTACTATCAGCAAGCTTTGGAACTTCAAGCTTTTCTTGATATGGCTAAGGAGGAAGGTGCTCAAGGAATTTCTTTCTCATAGTTGCATTACCATCAATAAAGCTAAAGACAGTAATGTATATCCATTCATGCTTGCTACAAATTTGATGAAAGGCTACAAGGCTGCTGAAATGAATCCGGAGGATCAAGTAAAGAATGAAGGTTCTTTACTAACACAATGTCAAGCTCTGGCAGATATGAAGTTCACATACGTGGTCTCATGTTAGAAGTATGGAATCCAGAAAAGATCTGGTGATCGCCATGCCACAGATATTTTGAGACTCATGACTAAGTACGATTCCTGATTAGTTCATGTTCTGTTGTTGGATGATTAAGTCTTCAATCTGTGAGCTTTTCTTTCTCCATGAATAGGTATCCGTCTCTTCGGTAGCTTATGTTGATGAGGTTGAAGAAACAGGAAGAGATAAACCCGGTAAAAAGGTCGAGAAAGTGTACTATTCCGCGCTTGTGAAAGCTGTGCCAAAATCAGTTGACTCAAACGAGCCAGATCAGAAGTAGGACCAGGTACAAGTCCTTAAAATTATATAGATGCTGAAAAATGGTAAGAATTTAGAAAAGGCTTCACTCCATTGATCTTCACCAATTGCATTCACACTCAATTGAAAGGGAAAGTTCTAATTTTTTTTATCTTTTGATGTTAGCCCAGTAACTGGCTGAAATTATTTTTTGTTTCTTTTATCTGATGCTTTATGTTCAACAGGCGTTTTGACCATGAAAATGCTGCCTCATCTTAAGCTGAATGTGAGTATTATACTTCATTTCTCCTAATTATTGTTGAGTCATATGTTTTGGATTTTTTTAAAAAAATTGATTAAGCTTTGTTGTGTAGTTTAAGAGATTTGCTGTAGTTTGGATTTCTTGGGCAGATGATGAGATTATTTGCTTATCAAACCATGAAGCTTCTAAATTCGAGCTTTTTAAAACTGATGCCCTTTATCATAATTTGAGAGTTTTGATTCATTTCTTATTTTTGAAGTTTTGGTTTACTTTGTGTTGTAACCTGATTACCAAATGACAAGTGATTTCATTTGTTTTGGAATAAGTCTCCCACTATTCTTTACTTCTGTCAATTGCATCTACTTGGATTCTTTACTCCATCAGTTTTACATAAGTTCCAATATAAAGTAGAATGCATATATGAGATATCAAATACATTGTGCAATCATAACGTGAAGTCCTTTCTCCTTATTTATTTCTCACCCATATTGATGTACAAAAGTTGAAACGTGCTTTTTTCATTGTCATCTTTAGTGAGTGTGGTTGTATGCATGCAGAATGGAAATGAACCAAAGAAGTTTAGGCAACTTGATGAGATTATGTATATTCATGGTTATCCTGGATATCAATCTCTGTTACCCATTGCAGAGAAGCTATTTCTTTTGAGGGTAACTTAGTTCCACATGTTAGGTATCTTGAATATAAACGGCTCTTTTATTTTTTTAATTTTTTTTTTTACTATTGGGGTTTTAGCTGCTCCACGGTATAAAGAAAACGTAAGGATCATTACATCTATAACTTCTGATTTGTTGCCATTCTCATGACACTTCATCAACCTAAAAGGAATCCGGAAAAAATGGTAAAAATCACTTGTAGAGTTGTGCCATTGGTATTTAATTGGTGCATGGGTTAAGGTCGAAGAAGAAAATAATGTGGAAACCAATTTCAGTAGGTATGTATCTATTTCTCAAAGTAGTGATACTTTATTTAGCAGACTACTCATTCATACATGCATGTTTATCTAGCGATGTAAATACTTTTTCAAAAACTATTATGTAACACAATAGTATGTGTCTTTGGACTTGCAAAGAGAGAAGAAATAGGCTTACGAAATAGAGCAAAAAACCCGCTTCTTGAATCCTAATATTAATTATTTTAGTGGAAATGAATTTAGTCCTGTAACATGATAGTGCTGGCTCCATTATTTTCTCAACGTATTATAATATGAGACTCTCTATGTGACAGATGGATTTGATTGCAAAGTTACGCCATCCATATCTATTGGAAAGTAAAGATGCTTGGTAGATAAGGTATTAAGTCGCTCTGCAATCTTGATTTCAATGTTCAAAGCTACCTATTTTCTAAGGTTCTTTACATGGTGACTGCAGGGAAGCTGTATATGCATTATAACCGACTATTGTGAAGTTGGAAATATGTGAGTACTACATCTAAAGGTCTGCGTTCTCTAATGTTAGTTTCAATGCACATGAAGTAAATAATTTGTGGTTCCATGCAGCTGGAGTAGAGGCATCAGGAAACAACTTGGAGTTAGATGTTGGGCAATGGAGGAATGAGACTTTGTATGTTGTGAATTTTTTAAATTTAGTATTAGAAGCAGACTTTTTGCTAAAACTAGATTTTGGATCATTTGCTAGATATACAATTGATTCGGTCATGTAGTTAATATTTTATATTTCTTAATTTAGATGACGTGATGATTTTTTTTATTTTTTATTTTGGTTTATTTATGTTGTCCTTTTAAATGATGTATTTTCTTCTTGAATTATTAATTATTTAAAAATATTAAAGAAATTAAAACAGGAAAATAATACCTAATAACAGGTGCCACAAACCCCTATTATAAAGGTTTAAATAACAACGGTAAAAAATCGTTGTCTTTACATTGTAAAATTAAAACCACAACGGTTAAAAACACTTGTAATGACTGTTGTTGTAAAGACCCAAACAACAACGGTTAATGACTGTTGTTAAAATTAAGCGTTGTGATACAAACGACAACGGTCAAGCTGCGTTGTAAAGAGCGTTGTTATAAATGAAAATCACAACGGTTAAAAACCGTTGTGGTATAGGTCTTCGACAACGGTTTTTATTGTTATAAATGTCAATCACAACGGTTAAAAACCGTTGTGGTATAAGTCTTCGACAACGGTGAAAAACCGTCGTGGTAGGTAGGGGTCTACTACAACGCCAAGTACGACAACGCTCAATTATCGCAAACAACAACGGTTTTCCACCGTTGTCGTTTTGCAGAATTGTTGTACTGGATGTAAATGTTAGTTTTTGCTAATTGCCTTACGTGCAGTGACTGTCGGAGAGATTGCAAATTTTGTTGCTTATATTTATGCCCCTTCCGTTCTTGTCACCTCACTTGGTGCACTAAGTATACTTGTTACGTAAGTTGCTGGATTTTTTTTAAAGCTTTCAATATATTTTGTTCATTAAACAATAAACAGAATAATTGATTATGATCTCAAATCTAGTTATATATCATTGGTGCCGTCAATGTGGTGGACTAATCTGTATATATTTTTTCTGCCTTCAATAATAATAAATGAAAGTGGAGGGGTATGATCACTGCGGGGCAAAGGCATCAATTCAGTGGTTCAGTGGGCATCTCCCGAGTGGTGGCAACGAAAAGATCGACGGGTGGTTTCGGAAGTCCGTATTATCCACTTCCAATTCTGATCATCTGTAAATAAACAAAACCTCCAGACTTCATTTGCAGTTGCCTCTCATATCAAACCATCTGCTACTCGAGAGAAATCGTACATTATTTTGTTGATCAAGAAAATGAGAGAGAACGAACATTTTCAGAGATGCCGCCATAAATACCTCTCAAGTTTCACATCAGCCAATTCGAGGTAAAGCATTTCACTCATAAATTCATTCTTATTTGCTCTGTTTATGTACTTTACTTTTTTTTTAATTGAATTTTTGCCTTAATCTATTTTCTTTTGTACAAATTTACGGTTGTTTCTTCCACTTTTGTTGTTTGTTATTGAAATTCATTGTGAGAAGCTGTACCGAAGATCCCAATTTTTCTTTGTGGCTTTTTTTCTAAATTAAAGTGTCTTCATTTTTGAATTTTCATAATATAATTTAACTTTTCGGCCGATGATGCAATTGGCATCTATAATTATCATTAAAGTTGTTTATTTTTGATAATATCGTTTCTTTCTCGCCATAAATGTTCTCCCGTTGGTAAATATGATCCAAAAGGTGCTGTTTTAGCGCACTTTATATTGAAGGAACGGATGCATCAGATTGGCATACTGGGATTTATGTCTTGCATCGAAGGATCTATAGTAATTGTTATTCATGCCCCTCAAGAACACACTCCAACTTCTGTAAACGAAGTTTGGGATTTGGCATCCCAGCTAGCCTATCTAGTATATGTGGCAGCTACTATATCCATAAAATGCTCGTGCTGCATTTGGAACCTGCTTATGAGCAGACAAGTATACTTATTTACCGTAGGTGTATATTTTTATATCTGTCTCTCTTTCTCTGTATCGATCTCCCTTTGTCGTAATTTTTATCTCTTCCTCCATTATAGGATAGTGCTCTTAATCGTCGTTGGTTATGTAGAATATCGTGGACTTATAAATATTATTTCTGGGTTGTAAAATTTTCATCTTGATAAAATTAGGTGTATGTGAGATTCATGCCCAGAATTTGATTTATTACATTGCTTAGTTTGCTGAATTAGCAGTACTAATTAGTTGTACAAATTTGGAAGCTTAGAGTGTTAATATTAGAAGCTTGGAGTGTTAATATTGGAGTTTTGAATGGTAATGCTTGTGAAAATTGTAGTCATCAACAACTGAATTAGCTACTGATTTCATTAATATTAAGCTTGAGAAGTCATTTTACTGAGTATGTCCCAGAACTTCAAAATTGAATCTGATTTTTAATGATTTGATTCTCACTTTTGTTATTTGGATCTTTTATCTCAGAATGGTCCTAACTATGCATAATTGGAGATGTGGAGAAGAGAACTTTAATTACAAAGGAGTATTTGGCTGGAAGTTTAGAGGTATGAGTGTCCACATATGATATGCATATAATTGTGATTTTTATCATATACTATTTCATGGTTTGTCTTATTTTCTTCATGGCTATAATATTGTGATGACTTTGATTATAGTTGTGAAAGATAGTGTTAAGGATAGGATTATGCTGAATTTTGTGTCCGTTGGATTTTGTTTTAAGTGATAGATGAAGTGCACTTGCTTACCACTATACCGTAGAATATGGTAAAACGTTATATCACATGGAATTCTTGTTAGCTTTGCTTAGGTTTAAGCCTCTAAGGCACCCCACATTTGAACTTTTTAGAACATCACATGCTTGTTGGTTTTGCTTAGGATTTAAGCCTCTAAGGCATCCACATTTTATCTTTGCAGAATTAGTATTGCAAGGTCATTTCTCTTACATATTTTTTTATATGAGTTAGTGTTTGGCTGCACATTATCACATATAACTCAATGTTAAATTATTTGAACAAACAATAATTGTTACACATAATTACTTTCATTGATAACGTTCTATGCTAAGAATTAACATTCGGACTCTTAATACAAGATTAACCTGCTCCATAAATAGAAAATTATGGATGAAGTTTCTATATGTCGAGCTGTGTTTTAACCATTACATGATATTCCCTATTAATAGATCAATGTTGATATTTGTTTGGATTTATTCATTCTTGTTAAAGTTTTGTAAAGCATGTTGGTACACTTTACATTATATATATTTGATAGGTTTGTATTTTTAGTTTTTTTTTTTTTTTTTTTTTTTTTTTTTTTTTCTGATTTATTCCTTGGACATTATGATTTACCAGGTGGTAAAGCTATAGATTTGAAGGATCATGCCTAAAGCAGTGCTACAATGATATATATTCAATGCTATTAGTCTTTTGTGCACCATTTTAAATGTATTTATCAGTTGTTGTATTTGCTTAGATTTGAATGGTGTTTTGGCTATATTTCCTCCTTTAAATAGCTCTCAATTGCACTTGTTAGTCAATTTAATTCTCATAAAAAGCTATTAATTGGTTTGACAATAAGATATGAATTTTTCATTTGGTTAATTAGCTTGTATATATATATATATATATATATATATATATATATATATATATATATATATATATATATTCTCAAAACATTCTAATTTTTATCTTTAGAGTAAATTTATTGTCTATCAATACGTTTATTAGTAATATTTATATTTTAATGACTTGCAATCATATAAACAATTAATGAGGAATAAATTAGCGCTTAGTGAAGTGTTTTCTTATGACAGACTATTTTTTTATATAATGAGGGAGTACCTCTCTCAATTTCTTAACATTTAGCGACGGTATAATATAATTATAGTGAGAGAAAGGTGGTAGTTGATTACCATATAGTGAGAGGTAGATAATTGTATTAGTGAGGGTAACTTGTGTCACTATAAGAACTTTTAGTGACAGTGAAGATACTCTAGCTATCTATTTTTTTAGTGACGGGACCCTCTCCCGTCACTATAAACAATTAGCTACGGAAGCAATAGCCAGGGGCCGTGACAGCAGATCTCCCGTCACTAAAAGTCTTTTTTGACAGTTTTTCAACTTTTAGCCACAATCTTTCCCCTCACTGAAAGCAATATTTCTTGTAGTGTATATACAACTTTATATTTCTTTTTCTTTTCTCTTTTTTTTCCCCCTTTTTACTCAATTTTTTTTCCATAAACAAAGACAAAAATAATAACATCAAAACTAGGAGGGGCTAATTTATTTACTCTTTTACCTATCACAATTTAATATCTTCCACCAATTTATCCCAACTATCCTTTCCACTATAAATTCTTGCTTTTCACCCCATTCTACCTTCCAATCCTTCTCCCTCATACTCAATTAGTCCAATTTAAAGGTCAAATGCTTAAGAGGAACGGACTAAAACTTGTAATGTTTGGCTATGAAAAACAAGCCTTATAGCTCAAATTGGTTGACTAGGGATTATTTCATCCAAGTTTGGTGAAAGAGACAATAAGGCTCGAAAATTATAGGCTCAAACAAAAGAATGCCTAAAATTATTTTCTAAGTCCACAATGTATGCTGACAACTCTTAAACAGACGCAAGACAAGTTCTAGAGACATTAATTCATGCATGATGACTAACAATTCACCCCGAAAGAAAACAATAAATAATTCAAAAATTGGGAGTTCAATCAAAGGCTCAAAACCTCACGGACTAAAGTGATTACCATTTTACATGCATGCTCAATTTCATATCAATTATGCATATCATGCTCGTCTATACACTACGAAAAAAGGGCTTATAGGACACTTGTAATCGTCCTATTAAGTGATATAATAAGACACTTCTAAAATGCATCCTCTATCCAGACGACACAATAGGTGTAATAGGACGCTTTACATAATAGGATGCTTTTAAGCGTCCTATATTGTGGTTGATAATAGGTCACTTCAAAGCGTCCTATTAAGTGATATAATAGGACACTTTCTACAATAGGACACTTTCGAACTGCTTGCTCTATTCGGGTGACACAATAGGTGTTATGGGACACACCAAAGCATCCTATTAGGTTAACAAAATTAAAAATAAATAAATAAATAAAAATCAGACAGATCCCTCCTTCAATATTGAATGCACTATGAATGTAAAATTAATTTGGAAACAAATAAACCATCAAGCAACATTATCCTAATTTTGGCATGACATTAGAAATATATATCTACAATAAAGATAATATCATACAACTCTAACACAAAATGCATATCTAACTTTTTGACAAAATATCACTTTGCAAGTAACGAATAAAGGAATAACTTTAAATTTTACTCCAACTGCACGAGTTCGTACCATCCGCCAAATGAAAATCATTCTTCGTCATCGACGTGACTCACCTATAGTCAATACAATCATTTGAGCCCATATTAAGATCAACTTTACAATCTCACATTCGAGGAACCGAACATAAAAATAACAATAAAATTATAAATAGTATTAACATAAATGAGCAAATCAACATTTTTCAATGATAAAATTGCAGATCAATTGAGGCAACATATGAAATTAATATCAAATAAACTAGGATTGATGTACAGACCATTTAAACGAACCTTCAATAGTGAGACATTCAGCACCATATATATCTGTATGATGGAATCGATTAAACTCAAGATCCTGCAGAAAGAAAGCATATCATCATTAGTTGTGGAAAAAAAAAACAATCAACAAAATCCATTACGGAATATCTTCACAGTACGACCTAATCTGAGATCATGGAGGTAATTAACATTATACAGACCTCGAGAGGCAGTCCAACACGTGCAACCATAACATTGCCATCTCCAATACATGTGTGAGCAGAAGTTGCAGAAAAGTATGCTCTACCATAACCTTAAGGTTACAATAAACAATAGCTTTCTCAGGTCAAGCTGACTTAAAAATATAATCCCTCAAATGCATCACTTATTAAAAACTCAAAATCTAAAGTATGGTCAAACAATGTAAGTTGCCCCAGTAGCACGAATTGTAGAGGCGGACGGAACTAGTGCGTGGTGCCATCCTCCATATCAAAGCAATTACACCCTGGCAGCTACTTGACATTGATCAACGAAAATAATCAGATAGTTAGGAATAAGGATTTAATATTTATGTGGATTTAGGGTAAGGGAGAGGTTCCATTAATTCATCTTATTTCTTACTGATGTGCTCTAGAAGCTCCATTGTTTTCGCCTTTCCATTATTCAATGCAACACATAAAGAAACTATAAATACATGAAGATATTGGAGATCCAGCACCATTGAGATGCATGCAAGAGGATAGGTGGAAAATATACATAAGATTACCATCATTTCCCATGATCAAATCAAGGGCAGAAGAGTGAAGATTTGAATGAAAAGTAACATCCAAATTCATCATTGCAAGTAGTCCCAATACTATAACTATTAGCAATATGATCTATGTTTTTCGGTAGTCAATACAACTACAAACACTCAATAAGAAGTTTTTCTTACCTTTTAATACAAGTGTAGTCTTAACTTAATCTAAGGAGAGAACAATTAAGTCTTATTAATAGCCCATTATGAAGAAATATCAATTAGATCTTGTAAATAACCTACGAGGAACATTGTTAAACACAAACATTATTTCAATAATTTCTCCTCAAATGGAAAAAAAAAAATTAAAAAAAATAAAAAATAAAAGAACACTTGTCATTGGACTAGGCTAACAATCTAAAATTGCACTAGATTAAGAATGTAAACTAATTAATTTGAGTACACAAAATGACAAAAGTAATATTTGTACATTGCTAAGCATATTTGAAAGAGAATCCGTCAAAGCAATCAGGATATACCCAAGCATAGGATATGATTCACTTATTAGCAACAAAATCAGGGAAGGTCAGTTATTGCTCCATTACCTGATATATGCTGCAAATATTAGTTCATCTCCCCATTCTAATAGTGCTATATAAAAGCGATCAAAATTCAACCTATTAAAATTTGATCTGCAAGATTAAAATAAATACTCATTATTATACTGTTTCCAAGAACAAGCTTTAGGGTGTATAATACTTCTTGTGACTTTTCATGCCATCAAGACGAACATGGAAATCAATAATAAAATAAACATTAAGAGAGAGAGGGAGAGTTGGGAAATGATCAATTAGTTGAAGATGGAGATGATTGGGCGCTACTCAAAGAGAGTCAAGTAAAAGATGACAGTGATAACACAACATATGAAAAACTACTGAAGAAAGTACATTAACATTTTACATGTAAGAAATTGAATGTTCTTTTACTTCGTCACTTAACACCCTGGTTAATTGATAAAAGATACAAGCAAAGTAGACCTAACTTAAGAAAAGAGAAGATACTAAGAAAGAAAGGGTTAGTCTTACTATAACAAAGAGAAGATGCTTACAAAGAGGGGCATAATCCTTCTTTGCAACAAATGAGACAACAATACCACAATTTGCAGCTGCAAAAGAAATTTATGCACTCTCCAACGCTTGTAACTAATACGTGCACAATTCCCATAAATATCAGAAGGACACTCTTCTCTAAGGTATTAGTAAGATAGCTTACCCGCAAGTATTGTAAACATTATGTGTCATGTTTTTCCCACTTCTTCTGTCAATGATAGGCAAAAAACACTCATCTCCATTGCGGAAAATGTGACATCTAGCTTAGTGTTTCATTCCACTCTTAATGGAAATCCATGTTGTAAGGCATCAGACACATCATTTCGCTGAATTAGAGGCCATGATATTCCAGCATCCAATTCATGTTTGATCCAAAATAATATTCTCTAATTGATCATAAATCTACGGAACCAAAAGAAAGAAGTATGAGGGGAGCTTATCGTTTATTTTGTAGGAAATAATAATATAAAAGTGACACAAAATGGAAAGATGGTATTGTGTAAGCCCACAAATCCCATGAAAGCATTGCAGTTGCACGTCGAATATCCCGAGATTGTTGATCAATGGACATATGATTCTTTTGATTGTCTAAAAGAGATAAAATAAAATATCCAAATCATGAACTCATCTAAATTAATATTTGTTCAGAGTATATTGCTTCATGCAAAAACACTTAATTAGTTTAAGATGTTTATTGATCTTAGGATCTAAATTGAAATCTATAATTTTCTCAAGTGTTCTCAAGAAAACAGTTCCATATAACATGTCATGAATTGGCTGTTACTATCTCCAAATTTCATTATAATGTGTTCATGATGGCATCAATGATCAAGCTTAAACTAATGGACCCAAGGAACAAATATATACATCAAATAATTTAGAGGACAAATGCCTTCTACCAACATAACAACAACACCAAAGACACCTAGACTGAAGAACTTACCCAAGTCTTCAAACCTTTTTTGGAGCATGCAAGCATCAAGGTTAATAAAATGGAGAGAAAAGGCCCTCGCCATCTTTTAAATAGAATCTTCATAAGTTATCTCGAATTTATATGGAGTCGCCTTAGCATGAGCAAATGTTTGCTATTCTTTTATAAGTGTCCACAACAGAGAATGGTTACACAAAGCAGCTTCCAATTTTAAAGGGAAGTGGCAGATTAATTTTTTTCATTTACAAAGTAATAAACGTGGTAAAACTTGAAAGAGAAGAGTAAAGAAAGAAGAGAAGACTAGAAAAAAGGGAAAAGAAGCAAAACTGCACTATCAAAAGAAGACTAATACAAAAAAAGGAAATGAGGCTTAAAGATACCATTTGTAGCACGACATATTATGTTGTGTTTAACGCCATTCCTACAGCAGGGGATCTGCAACCAAGCTCCTTTAGCATTAGAGTCATCACTTCCATCAATGCCCAGACTACCTAGAAACATGAAAACATTCACCGTCAAGCCCAATCCTCACCAATACCACAATTTACAGCAACCCAATTCAAATTTCATTGAGCAGGGGTATAACGATCCCAACTTACAGATGTAGAAAGTGATGAAAACAAATAGATATCTTTAGATCTGAAAGAATAATGGAAACATACATATATTTGATAATACACATACTTCATGTACGAAAAGTGTTACTTCCTTCCTTACATGGCAACAAATTTTCAGAAACTATCTTCAAAATCAACCCGATAAAATAATATAATTTTTTACCGCGGATCCATCATTCCTGTTCTAGGATTTGTAACCTTCATAACACCCTTTGATGATTATTATTCTGACAATACCAAGATGAAATCCAAAACCTAGAATTGAGGGCAAACCACGTTCATAAGGTCCCATTTATGAGAGAGGAAAACTCAATAACAATCATAATCGGGGATGGAGGCGAAAGTGAAAAAAAAAAGTATTCGAGAAATTGATATTGATTATCATCAGAAGAACAATTGAATTTATAGAGAAATCCATAGATAAATGAGATAAAGAATGCTTCCACATCGTCTTCACGAAACCACGTTCAGTCAGTTTTCAAGCGTTGCCTTCTGTGATAAAACTGCCCTTGAAACAATTAAATTAAAGAGTAAAATAAATTAAGAAAAATGTACGGGAGACACGTGTTCCAGCGAATTTCATGGAACTCTCTTTTAGTAGTAAAGGTTGATGAGGGATATTAAGTGCCTTAATGATGTTTTCATTTATGTATATATATTAATGTTAATTTTAAAATGGTCCAAAATGAAATGTTGAAAGCCACTGCAAACTAAGCCCATCCACCCCCCATCATCATCGTCTTCTTAATTCCGTCTTCTTCGTTCAATGTATCTTATTCAGATTTGGGGAAAAGTAAATTTGTCATTTTTAACTTAATTAGTGATATTGTGAACAAGTACAGTAAAACTTCTATAAATTAATAATCTTGGGACCATGACATTTTATTAATTTAGAGAGGTATTAATATATCGATAAATTAATATTTTATTAATTAAAAGAGAGACTTTTTAAATCAGCAAATTTAATACATATGTATTGAAAATAAATGAATTTATATATGTTTCATTGATAATATTCACGCATCAACCAATTCTTTGTAACTAATTAAATATATTCATGTATAATTTCAATTCATTGTATACAATTAACTATTATATTCATGGACGCATGTATCAATTTATTAGAATTACTTAAATATACATGTTTACATTAATTCGTTGCACTTAAATAACTATTATAGTCAATTAAATATATTCATGCATGATGAATGAAACATATACTATATAAATCTCAATATGGAAATAAAATAATTCATAACACCCAACCATGTCTTCTCATCTAAAAGGCATCGCAAAATCATCCATGAATGATCAAATGCGTAAAGCATTATGTGAGTATAAGAGAGATCATCCCACATGCACTCAAAAAGATTTACAAGAGTGGGTTGATGAAAAATATCGTTTGAAAGTTAGTCAAGGTACAATATCAAACACTCTTAAGAGATCATCGGAGTATCTTTCAGCCAACTTTGAGAAGTGTGGGGATATTAAGCGACACAAATCGGCGAAATATCCAGATATGGAGAAGGTTCTTTATGAATGGTTTCTTCAGTACCAAGATCGAGTCAACATGACCGGAGATATTATTTTGGAGAAAACAAAGGATATAATGAAGCTTTTGTATACTCAACACCCTCCTGAACATCAATTTTCTCAAGGTTGGCTTGAAAAATTCAAGGTAAGACATGGTATTAAATCATTCCGTCGTTTTGGAGAAAGTGGTTCGGTTGACATGCAGGACATGGAAATGAAACTGGAGGCTTTAAGGGAGAAAATAAACAATTTTCTCATGAAGGATGTTTTTAATTTGGATGAAACAGGTCTGTTTTACAGGTTACAAGCTGATCACTCTCTTGCAACCAAGCAACTTGAGGGAAGAAAGCAAGACAAAGAGAGGCTTACAATTATTATTTGTTGCAACGAGGATGGTTCGGAAAAAATTCCTTTATGGATTATTGGAAAATATGCAAAGCCACGTTACTTAAAAAATATCAACATGAGCAGCATCAATTGTCATTATCGTGCCAACAAGAGGGCATGGATGACTAGTGTGTTTTTTGATGAATATGTTCGCTGGTTTGATCACAAAATGAATGACAGAAGAATCTTGTTGATGGTTGACAATTGTCCAGCCCATCCAAAAAATGTTGAAGGGTTACGAAATGTTGAGTTATTTTTTTTGCCACCTCACATGACATCAAAGATTCAACCATGTGATGCAGGAATAATTAGAGCTTTCAAGATGCACTATCGTAGGAGATTCTACAAAAATCTACTGGAAGGTCATGAGTTGGGGCTACCTAATCCTGAAAAGATTAATGTTTTAGATGCCATCAATTTTGCAGTCTCAGCTTGGACAACCAATGTTTCTCAAGTGTCAATAGCATATTGCTTTCGGCACTGTAAAATCCGTTCAAATGAAGAAATCTCAAGCGACTCAAGTGAGACAAACTTTGAAGAAAGCCTACATGGGCTTGAGAATATGGTCAAGGATGTTGGTTATCGTAATGAAATGGACGTCAACAAATTGGTGGACTATCCGGGTGAAAATGATGAATGTTCAATGGTTCAAAATTTAGAGGAAATTGTTGCTAATATTATTGAAGATCCTACTAATGATGAAGCTGAAGATGATTCAATACCGTTGGAACCAGCCATGAGAAAGGAGGCTTTAAGCGCGACAACAACTCTTCACATTTTTTTGTTGCAACTAGAGAACTCGACACCGGAACTCTTGGCTGCAATTAAAAAAGTTAGGGATGAAACCCAATTATATTTAAATTTTAAGAAAAATCAAGTAACAATAGATTCATATTTTAGCAAATTACCATAATATTTATAATTGTTATATTTATAAATTATTAATTTAGAGTTTTAATGGGACCTAATATATATAAAGGGATTTTTCGAAAAATTATTATCTTATTATCTTATCGAATTTGATGATTTTTTACAAAGGCCCAAGTCGGGACCGGAAAATTTTATTATTTTAGAGAGTTTATTCATTTATAGAGTATTAATTTATAGAGGTTTTATTGTAGTAGAAGAAACTAAAGACATGATCTTCCATGGTTGTTTTGAAGGAAGTATATGTAAATTCTTCGACAAGAATTGCAGATGCGAGAACGGGAAACTCAAAATTTGGTATTCTAATTTCAACTTTATTGTTTCTGAAAATAGGCATGGATGTTAAATAATTTGACTTTTATTATGAATTCCAAGGACATAACTGTAAAAGAAATTAGAGGTAAGCATTGATGGAAATCCATGGAGTTTTATGGTGGTAAGAAGATGCAATCACCTGTAATATAGCTGATGAATCATTTATTAAACAGACAAATCAAGAAAAAAAGAAAGAAAGAGGTTATGTCCCACAAGGGGCCACAACAGTGAAAAAATAGGCAGATGAAAAGGGTAAAGCCATTTTAATGGTCCAGATTTACAGTGATGAAATCCAACGACTGCAGAGTCAGGTGTATTAATACACCAGTTGTATTGTAAAAGAACTCTAAGTAATGGGATATTCTCAATTGGTGCAATGCACCAGATACATTACATAATCTTTTGATCAAAGTGAGGACCATCAATATATACATTTTACCATAGTGAAAATCCGTGCGCATATGCATGAGGGATATTAAAGTTTTTCCCTTGAATATAGTACTTTAGAAAAATATTATAGACATTACAATAAAAGTTGAAATAAAAAATAGGACGAAATAATCCTTACATGTATGTTCGTAATCTATAGATAGAGGTGTCAAAACAGGTTGGCGGGGGTGGACCGGCCCACAACCCACCTTAACCCACCATTTTGGCGGGGCGGTGCGGGGCAGGCTTTTTATATGGCGGGCCTTCAAATCCCAACCCAACCCAACCCAACTTTTTTTGATTTTTTTTAATCATTTGTCCATTATATAATAGCTATTAAATAATGTAAAGTATCCACAAACATTCATCACATCAATCATAGGTGATAGGTCCATAATCAATAATCCGAAGTCCAACATAAAAATGTTCACAAAATAAAAGTGTATGACAAACAAAACACAAATCTCTTAAAAGTTAGAGTTCATCAACCATTACATCATCAAAATCATCTTCATTTTCTTCTTCTCCATCCCCATCAATATTCTCTATGATATTGGATGCTTCACTTGAAAATCCTGATTATTTCATTAAATTTTTTTTAAGGCGGGTCAGCCCACCCCCGCCTCGCCCTAGCCCGCGGCCCAAATGGGCCAGTCCGTTTAGACTCGTTTTTTTACAGGCCTTTAAGTCTTCGACCCAATTCACTTATTATGTATAGCGAAACGGGTTGACCCAACGGGCTCGACATATTTTGATATCTCTATCTATAGATAATAGATATACACTCATACCACGATTATGTTGACATCAACCACCAAACTTTTCTTTTTGGTGTCAACCCACTTTCTTCAAACTTTTTGGCCGGAAAACTTCCCTAAGTTGCATGCTTACATCATCAGGCTCTGTTTCATCTTTCGAATATAAATACCAAAGGCAAAGTAATTACCTACATAAATATAAATGTTGATGAATTCCAATATAATTTGAGATTTTGTCTAATTGTATTGAAATTGATTTCTAGACTCATAATTGAACGTAAATATAGATTTTTTCACAATTTTAAAGTGTTAATTTTTTTTTTTTTGGTTTTGAATTGGGGGTACAGTTGTACCCCTTGTTCCTTGTTCTAATGTGAATACGTCTCTGGTGGCAAGATTCAAATTTATGAATGATGAGTTTGGTTGAGTTTGTCATAACGTCGTGTTTGTTTATAACCCATCATTGTGTTCAACCCCTTCAACCAATTACTTGCCCTAAACAAACATCCATTTTTTTTAACTACTTACCCTAAATAACCCCAAGAGTAGGGGTTCTTTCCTGTATTAAAACATTATGTTTAATATTCTTTTAAGGGAAAAACTGAATTTCATTCTTGATGAAATTTGAGACTGAATATTGGATAGAAGTATTAGAATATATTTGGAATAGACGAAGTTGGATAGTTCAAGTGACAGAGCATCTACTACCTAGATCTTTGGTTCTGGGTTCGAGTCACCAAAAAAGAGGAGAATGTTTTTTTTTTATTCTTAGATTAGGAGAAAAAAATTTAGAATATATTTGGAACAGCCATGACCAAATAATGCTATGCCCAATCAACAGTTTAATTTAGAGCCAATTTACCATTCCAAAAAAGAAACTTATTTTCATTGCTCATCATTCCAAAGATGACAATATTATGTCCACCATTGGAAACTTTTTTATTTTTAAATTTATTCTGAGGCCATAAATAGGTATTAATGTATCATATAATGAAAATTCAGTTGGCCATTGGTTTTAGTTAAGTACGACTCAAGATTGTGAGATTATGCCCAGTCCACTTCCAAACATAAAAGCCTATTCTTCATTGGCCCATTTCATATGATGCAAGATCCAATTAAGTTGTCAGTTTGAGCCCACTTCGAAATTCAGGATACTAAGGCCATGCATTTCATATGATATTTGGGGTAATCCACATCTGATCGTCTTTACCTAGCCCAATTATTTAAGCTCCATAATAGTTTTTCGGAAAAATTGGTAAAAATGTCTTGGATGTGTTATCACTATTTTTTAAAATAATATTTAAATTTTGTACTTTACGATAATATCATGTATGTTATTGTAAGAAGATCAACAAGTCATACGATAATGTGACAATAATTACCTGATGTGGTGTTCATGTGACTTCATTTTCTGATGTATCATTAATATATATTTTAACGGTATATCGTTCATTATAAAAAGGGAAACTTCAAAAATAATATTGAGAGGTAATTTACATGTATGTGAAAATTAATACTAAAGCTAAAAAATTTAAACTCGAAAATTTATTAACAAAAAGTTATGAAGTTAATTATAAAATTTTGAAAAAGATTGAATATTATAAAAGTTGTAATTATATTAAATATCTAGATGCTAATTTAAAAAATAAACAGAAATTATTTAAGTTCTAAAAAATATTTGAAAAATATCAAAATTAATTAATAAAATTGAAATTATTAAAAAAACTCTGAAACTTGTTTGAGAAAAGGAAATATGAAATGTGAAAATTATTTATTTTAAATTTTGGTACAGTAAACTACTGGTAAAAAATATAACATGAGGAATATTAAATAATAATTTAAAATAATTTATCAAAATTAATTTTGGTATAATAAATAGTGGTATTAAAACATATATTATCAATGAAATATTTGAAAACTTATTTAAATTGGGGTTTTCAGGTTGTGGTTTGGGTGTGGGGGATTAAACCTATCTTTTCAAATTATTTTTTTACATTATATATTTTATTACACTATTGTACTATAAAAAAATTAAAATAAAAAATAATCAGATTTTTTGAATTTTAAAATAATTTCAGTTTTATGAATTAATTTATACTTTTTAGATCTTTAAATATTTTTTTGAATTTTTTAAATTAGTATATAGATTTTGAAAATAATTATCAGGTTTTATCATATTTAATATTTTACAACATGTTTTTTACTAACTAAATAGATTCATCTTAATATTTTTTTTAGTTTTATTTTTGAAAGTTTTAGTAATAATTAAAAAAAAAATTAAATTATTTTTCAATTTTATTTTTGAATTTTCCTATTTCATAATTCCAGTCATAATGTAAAAAATTACTCCCTCCGTGTCGAATGAACTTGCATACTTCCCTAATCGGGGTGTCCCACCCCTTTTGAACATTTTCCATTTCAGGAAATAATATTTTACATCTCTACCCCACATTAATCACATATTACAAATCTGTCATCACATAAAGGTAAAAATAGATTTGACTAAGTTAACATTCAAAAAATAACTTTTCTTAATATGTGTGCCAGGAGGCTAGTACAAGTTCATTCGGGATGGGGGAAGTATATATTAGGCAATATACATCGTAAGGTCCTTAAAGTATTAATATTTATTTTAAATGGTCCTTAAAGTATCATTTTGTTTCTTTTTTGGTCCTTGAAGTTCTAAATTTTTTAGGAAAAATTGGTATAAATGCCCAGTATATTTTCTCTATTTAGAAACTACGACACTAAGTATATCACTTTTTAAAAATGTCTTCTAACTTACGAAAAATTGGCAAAAATGCCCTGTGACCGGCTATAGGCTGTTAACCAGCCGATCACCTGTGAGCTATCTTTTTACTTTCAGGAAAATTTGTATAAATGACCAGTATGTTTCCCTTATTTAAAAACTAGGACATTAAGTATTACTTTTTAAAAATACCTTTTAACTTACCAAAAAATTGTGAAAATGCCACGTGACCGTCTATAGACTGTGACACAACTGGTCATTAATGAGGTGAAGCTCTTTTTCTAACGTGACATTAATTTTTCATTTTTTTTTTATTTTTTTCTGTTGACTCATTTGTTAGCCTGGAAAAAAATATGTTGTCGACTTTGGCGGTGACTGATTCGATGAGGAGGAGGCGAATAGGCGAAGAATTGGGTGATTGATCAGGTTCCGATCAGTTAATGGATGGGTGGGCTGGGCGAAGCATTGTTGGCTTCTTCTTCGTCTTCCATGTTGGTGTCTTTGTAAGATTGCATGACATCCATAAATATTAGGATTTAGTATGTTGTAATTTTATAATTTTTGAAATAAATATCAGAAATAAATTTTTAAATCTTTGAATTTTATAATTTTTAAAATAAATTTCACAAATAAAATTTATATTTTTCTAAAGTTTAAACAATTTTCTGGGGATTATAATTTTTTATAAATTCAAACTAATATTTTATTTTATTTTCCACCCTAACAAATGAGTCAACAGAAAAAATAAAAAACATAAAAAACGAAAAACTAATGTCACGTCAGAAAAAGAGCCTCACCTCATTAATGACTGGTTGTGTCACAGTCTATAGACGTTCACGGGGCTTTTTCACCATGTTTTGGTAAGTTAGAAGGTATTTTTAAAAAGTGGTATACTTAATGTTCTAGTTTTTAAATAAGGTAAACATACTGGTCATTTATACCAATTTTCTCGAAAGTAAAAAGACAGCTCACAGGTGACCGGCTGGTTAACAACCTATAGCCGGTCACAGGGCATTTTCACCAATTTTTCGTAAGTTAGAAGACATATTTAAAAAGTGGTATACTTAGTGTCGTAGTTTCTAAATAGAGAAAACATATTGGACATTTATACCAAGTTTCCCAATTTTCTATTCAATTAGTCCCTAAAGTATTTTTTGTTTCAGTCTGTCCCTTATGTTTTCAAATTACCTCAGCTGGTCCTTAAGCTACTACAAAAGTCTATCTTAGGCCCCTAGAAGAAAAAAATACATAAAATATGTGAAATCACCTATTTAATTCAAAATGATATTATAACATATCTTTAAATAAATATTGTGTAATTTTGCATTATGATGCTTTTACCCCCCAAATGAAGGCGAATTATACTAGAATATGGATTTGAACAAAAGTTCGAGATTTAACTTTTCAAGAATTTATCTAAACTTTGAGAAATACTTCATGATACTTTAATTCTAGTTAGAAACATGTTAATTTGATTTAGATATTTTGAACTTTGTATATCCTTATTTAAAGTCCTTTCTTTAGTAATGTTCAATTTTACTTTAAATTCAAGATAGACATAGTTTGAAATATATAGATCAAATTAGCACGTTTCTAACTAAAATTAATGTACCACGAAGTATTTCTCAAAGTCTAGATAAAACTCTTGAAAAAATTATCATCTCGAACTTTTATTCAAATCCTTATTCTAGTATAATTCATATTCGTTTAGAGGAAAAAGTATCATAATAAAAAATTACGCAATATTTATTTAATATAAGATATGTCATAATATCAGTTTGAATTAAATTGATGAGGTCACATATTTTATGGTTTTTTTTAGGGATCTCAAGATAGACTTTTGTAATAATATAAGGACCAATTGAAATAATTTTATAACATAAGGGATCAATTGAAGCAAAAAATACTTCAAGGACTGATTGAATAAAAAAAATTAGAACTTCGAGTACGAATTAAAACAAAATTATACTTTAAGGATTGTTTGAAACAAACATTAATACTTTAAGGACCTTAAGATATATATTGCTTATATATTAATAATACATCAGAGGAATAAAAACCACATGAACATCATATCAGTCATATGACCTGTTGGTTTACCTGCAATAGCAGGTAACAAGATATTTTCACCAATATTTTACAACATACAGGACATTATCCTATTTCTTAAATAGTGGTAACATACCATTTTCACCAATTTTTCCTAGTTCTCCTCACTCCCATGGCATGATCCCATTTTTTTCCTTCTTACTGTTGCAGATAAAACTATTCACTTTTCCCCTAAAATTACGATGACGACAGCGGTTTCACTGCACATCCTAAAAGGCTAAAAGCGACATCGTTTAATTATAATGCAGACGCATACTGCGTATCTACCGTCTAATCGAGGAGCAACTGATTGTGCTGATGCCTGTATGTGTCTTACTCAAGTAGTGAAATGAGGTGATCAGTTTCTGAGAAATCGCTAGTTTCAGGTTCGTTTATTTGACTTAGTTTTTGTATCTATATCAAATTTCGATAATTTATTAGCTGAAAAAAAAATTATGTTCTTGGTGCAGATTTGGGATATAATAATATAGTTTAGGATCACGAATTATTTAATTCACTTGACATGAATGAATTTGAGTTAGTGCATAAGTTTTCAGTATTCTGATCTCAATTCTATAGAAATTAAATTAGAAGTTCAGTTGCAGCATTGCTTGGTTTCATCTGATTTTGTTTACGTGTGATCGTACTGTCGCGATGCGGTAAAATTAGTTAAACCTAGCTACCCTTCTAACTTATAGAAGTGATAAGTAGGGTCGATCACACAGGGAACAGGAAGTCTTATAGTGTTTTAAGTAAATCATAATACTAGCAATATATGTATAAATAAGTAATGAGGGGTTTGTAGTTTGATTTTTTATTAACTAATGAACCAAAACAGAATTTAAGCAAATAATTATAAAACTGTTCTACTTATGAAATGACAAATCCCAGCCCTTAATCTTATCTCCTCCTAGTTATTACTACCCTGTGATAGATGCAATTATTAACCAATTTCAACCTCAAAACTCCTACCCCCGAGATGAACAACAAGCTCTGCTAACCTTGTTATCCCTTATGATTAACTAACCAAAACAAGCTCTTTGGTTAGTCTATCCAGTTGAGTGATCTCAGAACAAGCTCTCTGGATCCCATTAACCGGATGCCTAGAGTACTAGGATAACGGAATAGACACGGTGTGGACCTCGTAAGCTCGGACCCATTCAAACCGAGCTATATACTACCCTAGTGATATCACTCACTATTTGCTACTAAGTGGCTATAGGTTCGTAACAATTACGGATTACGATTATAACCTAGCGTTACTTATGAAATTAGTATCCTAGGTGATCTATCTAGCACATAAACACATAAGCATTGAAGGATAAACAAATAGCATAACAACGTTTTCAGGAATCACTTGATTAATAATCACTATAAATACCACAACGTAATAAACTAGGGTTCGACTCGATTAAGGACTGAAATACCTACTAGCCGCTCATGGCGGTGATAAAAGACAAATTAAATTCAAAGTACATAACTAAAAATAACTAAGGACTAGAAAATCCGAATACTGTCGATCTTGATTGCTCGTCCCCTTCGGAATCTCCCAATCTTGCTCTCTCGTAATGTCCAAGTCCCCAATTTCCGAGCATAAGGATCCCCTTTTATAGAAGAAGTTAAATTGAGTTGATTTTGGGTTCTAAATCGGAAGCCTTGTGGCCCAAGGATTAAATAGCCGCCTCATTGGGCCGCAACCGCGCCCGCTCTTGGTCCAGCAACACGCCACGGCCGCGCCACTTGGCCAAAGATTTTGTTATTTTTCCTCCACTTTGGCCACGGCCGCGCTAATGTGCCGCGGTCGCGGTACTCTGTTCTTGTTTCCTTGTGTTTTTTCCATCCTTTTGACATCTGGACTTCGTTTCTTCGTTGTACATCCGGCCGAGTATAAATACTTAGTTTTAAATCACCTATTTAGCTCAAAACGAAACCACAAACGTCAAATAATCCAAAGATATAAAAAAAAAACTAAATACAATCCATTATACATATAAACATCACAAATCATCACTTTAACAGACTTAAAGTGCATAAATAAACGCGTGTACCAAAATCCCCCAAACTTAACCCTTTGTTCGTCCCGAACAAATCTAAATCAAACAAACAATCAAGACACGAGTTTTAAGGCACTTTAAGTGGTAATCACGAGTTTTAGAAGGTTTTCCAAAAGCACAACAACATGACGTGAATGAGCATATTTGACCGAGCAACTTCAACTACTTTCGACACTTGTGTTTTTCAACAAATGATCCTCACCGGAATTGTGTATCACTCATCTTTCAAGTGTTTAAAGTATGCAAAGTATTTCACTCACACTGACTCATATACATCGACCACCATATGCTTGCCAATTATTTAAGTCGGACTTAGTGTTCAGCATGTCTGACAAAGAATAAAAAAGGTCTTTAATTCGGTTGTAATGTAATCTTAGGTAGGGTGAGATAAATTTTGGGTGAAAGTGACTAACAAGTGGACTAACCGAGTTATTCCTTGCTCAATCACCCCTCAAAACAATCACTCACACCTCACTCTCCAAATTTCAGTAAATCACTTTAAGGAATGACTTCTTCTCCACACAAAAGTTCTTTTACAACCAAGTGCTTTTCTTTTCTCACTATTTTTTTTCTCTTTTTTTTTTCTACTGGGGTACCATATTTTCTGGAACTACCCGAATTTTTATTTTTTTTTCACTTTCCTCCTTAACCCATGCTGCATGTATACTCGACTCATTTCTTCCTTACTGTTGCACTGTACAAATCAAAGAGTCTCAAAGTTTAGCACATAGGAGGGTAAATCTTCTTGATTCATCTATCACCAATTCCCTTTCCATCTTTTATTTTATCCCCTTTTTCAGCCCATAGTAACCCCGAATAACATCCCCGACTACCTCTCCTTTTGCCTCCCTCTTAACTAGATTAGTCCAATAAGGTCAAATGCCAATTTGAAAGATGTTCGGCTTGTAATATTCGGCTAACAAACAACAGGCTCACGACTCAAACGGGCTTACTAAAGGGAATTAATTTTGTAAAATTTTGGTAAAAAGGGTAATTATGTTGAGGCTCTGAAATAGGCTAAAATAAAGAAATGGCTAAGATCATTTTCTAAGCCACAACACACATCGACTTATTCACGACAGACATGCATGACAAGTTCTAGGGTCTGTTTGCACATATCCAATGAAAACACACCGAAAGAATTTATACAAATTACTCCAAGAATGGAGATACAATATAGGCTAAAATTCCTCACAGGGTAATTATTGATCAATGCTTCAATTCACAACTCAATTTCATCTCCATTACCCGTCATGCTCTATAATGTGCTATGTAACCAAGTTTTTAACAAAAAAAATCATCATTAACTCATTGCCAACTTATTATCACCTTAATGTGTACATCGTTTTTTTTAACAACACAATTCAGTTTTCCTTTCCTTTTCTAGACTCGATCAAGACTCAACAAAAATAAAAACAATAAAACATAAGACTCCACAAAACAAAATAATAAAATAGATAACTACGGCTCACAGGCTCAACACACTATCAATGACACACAAGCCCAATCTCTAACTAATGGCTCACAGGCTCAACAACAATGCATAATAAAATAAAATAAAAAACGGAAGCAAACTAGAAACGCTGCCAAGTCGCCCCACTGCACACCCCCCTCCCCCAAACTTGGTTGAAACCAAAGTTTGAGGGAAGAAAGAGTGGTGCGGCTTAGTACTTACTTACAATGCTCTAACGCGAAAAAAAAAAAAATTAAGAACGAAAGAAATAAATAACCATAAACATCGGGTTGCCTCCCGACAAGCGCTGTTGTTTAACATCGTTGGCTCGACCGGTTTACGTCTCCTTTTAGCGTTTTGCCCATGGTGGTTTCCAGGTTGGTCCTGACCAATTTAGGCACTTTACTCCATTACGCCTTTCATCTTCCTTTTTACAATGTCGCACCAATGTGGACCAATTCAGCTTATTCCTGCACCTCATCTCAAAATCCTTTTCAACAACAGGGTTAGAGGCATCAGGTAAGAAAACAGAATTGGCATCTTCAGAACGTCCGATAGCATCATAAATATTCAACTTAACAATATGGCCATCAAATTCCATAGTTAGAGTCCCCTTACTGACATCAATCTTTGTTTGGGCGGTGTTCAAGAACGGCCGCCCTAACAAAATTGGAGAAGATGTAGAAGAATCTCCTTGCATGTCTAGAACATATAAGTCAGCGGGAAATACCAGTTCACCTACTTCAACTAAGACATCTTCAATTGGACCATCAGGGTATGTGTTACTACGGTCTGCTAACTGAATTACTATCTTAGTTTCTTTCAGTGGTCCTAGGTTTAATGCATGAAATATTGCTCTTGGCATTACATTAATGGAAGCTCCTAGGTCTAGCATGGCACGTTCAATGTTTGTGCTCTCTATTCTACATGGGATGACAAATATACTTGGATCCTTACATTTAGGTGGAATCTTCTTTTGGAAGATTGCTGAGACATTTTCTCCTATTAGGACCTTTTCATCCCCCTTAAGTTTACGCTTGTTGGTACATAGCTCTTTTAAAAACTTAGCATATCTGGGGATTTGCTTGATAGAATCAATCAAAGGAATGTTGATGTCAACCTTGCGAAACACATCCAAAATCTCCTTCTCTTTGTCAGGTCGTGCAGTTCTGATCATACGACTGGGAAAAGGGAGTGGTTGAGACGGAATTGATGTAGAATCAGTGATTTTCGGCTGAACAAGGGCCGCGGACGCGCTGGTATGCCGTGGTCGCGCAAATTGTACAAAGATTTCACCTTCAGGTTCGTCGAGCTGGGCGCGGCCGCGCAGGTCCGCCGCGGTTGCGGCTCGGTCTTCTGCAGCTTCGTCTGGAATTTCGTTTATACCATCTTTCAATGTTTGCCCGGGCTTCTTAAGCTCTCCAAGCTGATTACCACTTCTCAATGTGATGGCACTGACATTTCTTGGGTTTATTTCGGGTTGTGATGACAGTTTTCCACTCTGCATATTCTCTAGTCGGCTTATAGCAGTTGTCATCTGACTCATCTGTGTCTCGAGATTCTTGATGCTCGATGTTGCATCCTTCTAAAATTGCACCGTATTTATTGCTAAAGTCTTCACAATATCAGCCAAGGATGAGTCAGGTGCTTGTTCGGCTGGCTGCTTCGTGTAATACATACCTCTAGGTGGTGGAGGTCTGTTTTGTCCACTTGACTGGCCTTGCTGATTACCATAGCTGAAATTTGGATGATCCCTCCATCCTGGGTTGTAGGACTGAGAGTAGGGGTCATACTTCCGGCCTTGGAAGTTTCCAGTTCCGACAGCATTGGCATGTGCTTCGAGCTCATTTCCCAAAACTTCGCAATTATCAGTTGTGCGATCCGTGGTATTACATATTCGGCAAGGTCAGGTATTTGAACTTCCCCCCATAACAACTTTCTGAACCATTTTAGTAAGCTGATCCATCTTCGCATCCATTTGAGAATTGTTTACCTCTCTCACTATCCGCGTAGAGGCATCCCTTGTCCCAAACTGTTGAGTCTTAGCAGCCATTTTCGAAATGAGTGCTCTAGCAGCTGTCGGGGTCTTGTCACATAGGTCTCCCCCACTAGCAGAGTCTAACATGTTCCTATTGACTGCGTCAGCCCTTCATAAAAGTATTGGATGAGTAGCTGTTCTGTGATCTGATGTTGTGGACATCTGGCCACCAGTTTTTCAAAGCGTTCCCAATACTCATACAAGGTTTGTCCAGGCAGTTATATCGCTCCACTGATTTCTTTCCGCATGTTCGTGGCCTTAGATGCCGGAAAGTACTTCTCCAAGAACTGGGCCTTCATTTCCTCCCAAGTTTTTATAGATGCTGATGGCAGGTAATAAAACCAATCCTTGGCCATATCCTTCAGAGAAAAAGGAAATGCATGCAACTTTATCTGTTCATCTGTGACTTTAGTAGGCTTCGTGCTCGAACAGACAATGTGGAACTCCTTCAGATGTTTGTGCGGATCTTCTCCTGCTAACCCATGGAATGAGGGCAATAGGTGAATTAACCCTGATCAAAGTTCGAAAGTGGTATCCTCCCCTAGATCAGGGAAGGTGATGCATAGAGGCTGGTGAGTAGTACCAGTGGTGGCCAATTCCCTCATAGTCCTTTCGGCTGCCATTGATTCTAGCTCAGGATCAGACTCGGAAGAATTCTCAGTGGCAAAAGGCAAAGTTCTAATTCCTCTCGATTTTCTCTTGCTTGTCTTCTCAGAATAAGGTCTCTACGAGTTATTTCTGGATCGAAAAGCAGTTTTTTATTTTGTTGTGAACGAGTGATCATTCACTGCTAAAACAAAAAGCAGATTAGGTGAGTTCAAGTTTATCGCAAGTATTTATTAGGCATGTCAACGGGGCGGGGCGGGGCGGATTTTTGGATTTTTTGACTTGCCCCGCCCCCGCCCCGCGCCCCGCCACGGGGCAAAAATATCTGCCCCATGATCTGCCCCGCCCCGCCCCAACCCGCCTTTATCTTTGTTTTTTTTTTCTTTTTTCTTTAAAAAAAAACTATTTTTTTTAATTAAAAACCTTATTTTTTTTTATAACTGAAATTAACAGGGTTTTAATTTTTAGGTTTACATTAGTTTTGTTTTAACATTTTTTATATTTTGTAAAATTAATTATTAGAAAATGAAATTTGATTACTTAAATTTATTCTAATTATAATTTAATGTATTAGGATGGCATATATATAACATATCATATATAAAATTTGATATTATAAATACATATATACACACATTTAATATTTATGTGTGTGTATATAGATATATATCTATATAATATTACATAATATATATTTAAAATTAAAATAAATTATATATATAAGGGAGGGAGCGGGGCGGGGCGGGTTAGGGGTCATGACCCGCATCTGACCCGCCCCGTCCACGGGGCGGGGCGGGGCGTGCCCCGTTCTTCATCGGGGCGGATTTTGCCTCGCCCCGAGGACCTCGGATCGGGGCGGGGCGGATCGATTTTGACATGCCTAGTATTTATGCAAAAGTAAATAGTACTATACTAAATATGAAACTAATAAAACTAGACACTTAAAATCTTGCACCGCTCCCCGGCAACGGCGCCAAAATTTGACCGCACTGTCGCGATGCGGTAAAATTAGTTAAACCTAGCTACCCTTTTAGCTTATAGAAGTGATAAGTAGGGTCGATCCCACAGGGAGCAGGAAGACTTATAGTGTTTTAAGTAAATCCTAATACTAGCAATATATGTATAAATAAGTAATGAGGGATTTGTAGTTTGATTTTTTATTAACTAATGAACCAAAACAGAATTTAAGCAAATAATTATAAAACTGTTCTACTTATGAAATGACGAATCCGAGCCCTTAATCTTATCTCCCCCTAGTTATTACTACCCTGTGATAGATGCAATTAGTAACTAATTTCAACCTCAAAACTCCTACCCCGAGATTAACAACAAGCTCTCTGCTAACGTCGTTATCCCTTATGATTAACTAACCAAAACAAGCTCTTTGGTTAGTCTATCCAGTTGAGTGAACAGAACAAGCTCTCTGGATCCCATTGACCGGACGCCTAGAGTATTAGGATAACGAAATAGACACGGTGTGGACATCGTAAGCTCGGACCCATTCAGACCGAGCTATATACTACCCTAGTGATGTCACTCACTATTCGCTACTAAGTGGCTATAGGGTCGTAACAATTACGGATTACGATTATAACCTAGCGTTATTTATGCAATTAATATCCTAGGTGATCAATCTAGCACATAAACACATAAGCATTGAAGGTTAAACAAATAGCATAACAACGTTTTCAAGACTCACTTGATTAATAATCACTGTAAATACCACAATGTAATAAACTAGGGTTCGACTCGATTAAGGATTGAAATAACCTACTAGCCGTTCATGGTGGTGACAAAAGACAAATTAAATTTAAAGTATATAATTAAAAATAACTAAGGACTGGAAAACCTGAATACTGTCGATCTTGATTGCTCGTCCCCTTCGGTATCTCCTAATCTTGCTCTCTCGTAATGTCCAACCGAGCGTAAGGATCCCTTTTATAGAAGAAGTCAAATTGGGTTGATTTTGGGCTCTAAATCGAAAGCCTTGTGGCCCAAGGATTAAATAGCCGCCTCGTTGGGCCGCGACCGCGCCCTCTCTTGGTCCAGCAACACGCCGCGGCCGCGCTAATGTGCCGCGGCCGCGCCACTTGGCCAGAGATTTTATTATTTTTCTTCCACTTTGGCCGTGGCCACGCTAATGTGCCGCGGTCACAGTACTCTGTTCTTGTTTCCTTGCGTTTTTTCCATCATTTTGACATCCGGACTTCGTTTCTTCGTTGTACATCCGACCGGGTATAAATACTTAGCCTTAAATCACCTGTTTAGCTCAAAACGAAACCACAAACGTCAAATAATCCAAAGACATCAAAACAAGCTAAATACAATCCATTATACACGCAAACATCACAAATCATCATTTTACCAGACTTAAAGTGCATAAATAAACGCGCGTACCAACGTGGATTGAGTGATCTCAGTGCTCTCTGTTTTGATTTCATTGCCATTTACAATGTTCCTGGAGATGGCACTATAATTCAGTTAAGCAATGTATACGGATAGTTGCATTTATTGCTTAAGAAGGATATCAGTTTAGGTTTTTTATCTTAGCTTTTCCCTTCAACTGAAAAATTGAGCCCGCTAACTTCTCTACACACCACAAAAAACTTTTGGACAAAATTAAACTTATATTAAATGACTAACTCACCCTTTTCAAATTTACACTCTTCTTCAATCTAAGAACAAAAAACCTCATCTTCTTGGGCGCTACGCAAATTGACGCAAACAGTAGGTGCACAAAGTTTCAGAATAACTCAGAACGATAACAATAAGTAATATTAAGCTTTGTTGATTGCTTAGCGGTGGGATTGTAACGAGATTGGGGACCATGGGATTGCAAGAAGTTTATTTTTCGTCCACCCATCATCATCAGAATCCCCCACCGGCTCCTTTGGTATTGCAAAACTCTTTAAATCAAAGTTGAGAATACTCAATTTTTTTAAAAAGATAAACCAGAGTATATACTATATAGAATGTTCTCCGTTTATTTTGAGTTTCCAGAGGCAAGGAGGATCTGATCCAAAATGCAGACTAGTTTTGGACGAAGGTTCGTTTGCAATTGACCAAATATATAGAATTTCGTTCCACCAGAATCGACCAAGAATAGTCGTCTAGTCCAACGAAGTTGTTATTTTCTGTTCAGACCTTTTTTAATTAGTCCCGTACCAGAAGAAGGACACCATTCATAATTATAAGATTTCATATAGAACAGATTCCTATATTTACAAATGATACTTCAAAATTCAAATAACTTTCAACATTGGATTTGGGAAATGATAATGCGCAATCTGATATTCAGGAAACTTAACGAAAATCTACGCAAGCAATATGAAAAAACACAAGATTTACGTGGTTCGATCCGGAGATCTACGTCCACGGGCACAAAATAGCACCTGCCGAGGTGTTTCTTTTACTCGAACTTTGTGTTTACACGTAATAATTCAGAATACAGAATGCGAACCCTAATTCAGAGTTCTTTCCTTCAATTATACTAAACCCTCCTAAACCCTAACTGAACCCTAACTAATTCCCTATTCTCACGCCTATTTTCCGTTGCGTGGCAATTGGGAACGAATCATGGGCCTTGAGTTGCGGAACAAACCACAAGTTGGGCCGACGCATGCTTCTGGGCCGACGCGTGCTCCTGGACTGGTCGGTGGGCCAAAGTATGAACCCGACCCGAAGTGATCGGGCCATCCCTATCAGATGTCCCCCCCCAGCCGGAGCGAGGAAGGAGCTTCGGTTGTCACCGGGGTGGAACCATAAGCAAGATGGGCCGTGGTCGCGGGCGCGCCGAAGTGTTTGTGGATGACTAAGTCTATCCACGTCTAAGGGACCCCGTGGCGAAGTCTACGAAAGCGGAACCGAACTAGGCCGAAGTGCACGGGGTAGATAGCGAAATACCAAGTTTCCCAAAAGCAAGAAACGTATCGGAAGTACATAATGACCTGGCCGAGGTAAATGAATCACCGGAGTGTAGTAGTCTGGCCAAAATGAAGGGAGCACCGGAGTGTGGTAGTATGGCCGAGGTGAAAGGATCACCGGAGTGTAGTTTAAATCTTCCTGACGAAGAGTGAGGTTGATGTGATTGGCGGCGCCATCATGAGAGAGAGGGATGTGAAGTGACACGCTCTGCGATTTCCAATAAACCTGTTCCCCACGCGCCTTGGGAACCGTAAAGCGCGTGAAGTGCACGTCTAAATCTCCATCACTGAATTTGAATAGGCTGTATCAGAGCCGTTGGTTTGTTGCGTATATATTTGGAATAATTGCACAGTAACTCTTCATCTTCTTCATTGCGATTTGCCAGTTTAGAAAGCGGGAAAAAGAGGGGAATTCTGTGCTTGTGATTCATCTCAAATCAAAACTTCTCAAACTCAACCCAAGTAAGTATGCCTTCTTCTTCATCTTCTGCCTCTATTCCAGAAGTAGGGACTACGAGTGCCCCGTTAGATGTCCCCCCCCTTCGATATCTCATTCCGGAAAGGAATGAGATTAGGACCGTAGACAGGGCCGACGGCCTGGAAAGCAACGTTATGATGGTCGCTTTTTATGAATGCGCGGAAGAGGATTTTGAGGTGGCCTCTGTAGCGTTACGGATGACGCGAGTGCAGATTGAGAGAGAAATCCCCTCATTTTACTTTCCATTTAACTTAGAGTATATAATACCAAACCCCGATGATAGGGCCTGCTGCCCGCCGCAGGGTTTTATTAGTGTGTATATAGATCCCCTTAGAATAGGCTTGAGATTGCCCCTGTGGGACATTGTGGTCCAGTTACTGAAATACTACGGCATTGCCTTAAGCCAGCTAGCGCCGAACGCAGTGAGGCAAGTAGTGGGATTTACCGTGGTGTGCAAGAACGCCGGGATAGAACCGACCGTGGAGCTTTTTAGGTTTTTCTACCAATTAAAAGCCTTCGGGAAATCCAAGGGGTGGTACTCCTTCAGTCCCCGAGCCCGAGGTGGGTTCAAGGTTCAAAACCCAAGTAAGGTGGAGGGATGGAAGGAGAGGTTTATATTTGTAAAGAACAAAGTAGCTCTCCCGAAGTGGAGGAGGGATGAGGTACTTGATACCGCTCCGGTGGAGAACCCGGAGGCCGAAGTCATACATGTATTCCGGTCAGTGGGGACTTTCAAAACCCTCTGTACCGAGGAAGAACTGGAGGGGGCAGGACTGAGCCCGTATTATTCGGGCGATGCGGCTGCCGAAGAGGGTAGGAGTTCTTCTATCTTGCTTTTTACAACTGTTGTCTTGCATAGGACTAACTATAACCTCTATATGCAGTGGGACGTTTCGGAAAAGAACCAGCCGGAAGCCCCGCGGCGGCTGCAGCGGCCAAGAAGAAAGGTAAATCTACTGAGGTGTCTCCTCGGAGGAAGGCGGTGCCCAGTCCACGACCGTCTGCGGGGTCGGAAGAACGAGTTATGCCGGCGGGGTCAATTCCCGGAACGAAGAGGAGGCCGGAGCCTACCGGGACTCCGCTGGCACCATCCAAAAGACCCCGAGTAGGGGAGAGCACGGAGGTAAATTTGAAACACTGCTCATAATTTTTACGCACACGAAGTGTGTATTATTAATACTGAGTTCGGTGTCATGTCTTGTGTAATTATCCAGGTGGAACAAGTGGCCCCTGGTCTGCTGGGGTTGGAAGGCGCGGACGCCGAAGAACTTCTGCGCTTGGCGTGAGGTATCCTGGACCTCGGTCGTAAGAGCGAGAAGGAAGGCAAGGAGGAGCTGGCCGAAGTGGCTAGGGAGCTTCGGGCGCGCAACGACCGATTAACCCAAGACCTGACCGAGGCACGCAAGAGGGCTGCCTTGGTCGAAAATGAGGTTGCGCGTCTGCGCGGAGTGGAGGCAGAGACCAATGTCCTCCGAGGTGAAGTACTGCAGCTGCGGGTAGAGATGGAGGCTCGGGAAGCTGCCGTAGTCGAAGGGCAAGGAGCGATGCTGAAGGCATTCGCCGAAAAACTGTTCCAAACCAGCACGTTCCTTGACTTCCAGACGGATTTTGTGGCAATAGGGGACCAGGCCACGCGATCTGCGCTGCTGGAGCAGGTTAAGGAGGTCTACCCGAATGTGGATGTATATCGTCCAGAATTCGGGTACGACTTTGAGGCAGTGGCCGGGGTGGAAAAGGCCTACTACGCAGCTCTAGCGAATCTGCCGGAGTGGCCCCTGCTGAAGGCTCTAGGGGAGAAGAAACAACTTCTGACGGCCGCGGAGATCGCCAACTGTGAGGTGGACCAGGAACAAGAGTTCATGGCGTTCCGCCGGGGTGAGCTGGTCTCCGAGCCCCGAAACAAAGAACCCCCCCCCCCCCCCCCCCCCCCCTTGGATGGAGGTTGATGCCATAGCTGCGGACGAAGCTGTCGCAGCGAATGAGGAGGAAGAAGCCGAAGTGTTAGAGGGCCGGCGAGAGGTGTTGCCCGAGGATATTGAGGGGACCGAGCGGGAGGTCAGTCGTTCCCCTCAAATTTAAAGTTGTAGATAATAGGGGTATATGCAAACATTGTACTGAATCATGGATATTGTACTTCCATTTTGTTGAATATAATTTTTGTTTTCGAACTGAACTCCAACTTTTTACATACTTGAGATTGATCGATCTGGTTGACTCTTCTTTCTGTTTAGAATACCGCGGAATTGCACGAAACAATAAAGAAACTCATGCGATCACTTGAGTGGTTCCGTGAAGAAAAGAACAACCTGCAAATGCACGTAGTGCCAAAGCTAGAAAAGCAGGTGGCCTCGGTCGAGAGGAAAGCGGTTGAAGCCGAAGAAAGAGCCAAAGATTTTGAACTGAAGTACCGGGCTAAATCTGCTGAAATGAGTCGTGTCCTCGTTCATCAAAGGGAATACGACCGGATACTGTCTGAGTTCGGCCTTCTTACCTTTGAGGAAGTGGAGGAGCGGGTCGTAGAGATTCAGGGCGAAATCTCGGCGCTTATGGCAAATAACCCAGCGGAGTCCTCAGAGCTTGTAAGAAAGCGAGAGGTTTTGGAGTTGCTTCTCAGCATGTACGAAGGACTGAAGGGCCGAGGCAGGTGGAGGCCTTCTGCCGAGGAATTCATTGCGAGTTCAAGCCGGAGCCAAGGTACTCCAAAAGCTCCCCGGAAGGATAAAAAGAAACCCGCTGGAAAGAGCAAAGGCATTGTTATCCGAGAGCCAGCTCCAGTGACCACGATTGAAGAAGAGGCCGTTGTTGTAGCCGAAGAGGCAGTCGAAGAACTGGCTAGTGAGATCGAGGTGTTGGTCCCCGAGGAATGAGACCCTGTGCAATGGGCCGAAACCCCGAGGTCCGCTCCCCAACCAAGTAGCCGTGCTCGGACAAGAGACGAAGTTCCCAGGCAAACGCCAAGAACAAGTCCTCGGCATCGGGAAGCACGTGGGGGAGAAAGAGCCGGAGCCCGAGGCCGAAGAACGACAAGATCCCGGAGGACGCAGCGGAGGCCTAGGAGTAGGCCTCAACGCCGGAGCGCTGAATATTGGCTCGGGGGCCGTAGATAATGGCTTATCTTTTTTTTTTTTTTTTTTGAAGTTTTATGTAAAAAACTTTTTGGTGTTGTATCATTTGGAAGATAATAAAATCGTTTTGATGTGCACAAATGTGTTAAGGAAAACAACAAGTTATTAACTGTTTTAGTTAGGTGTTCGGGAACACAATTCGAATAACTCCAATGTAAATCTCCCCGGATGGATCAGGCGGGAGTAAATTCTCCCCGGACGGATCAGGCGGGAGTAAATTCTCCCCGGACGGATCAGGTGGGAGTAAATTCTCCCCGGACGGATCAGGCGAGAGAGTGATATAAGTCCGGGGACGAAATGTGAATCTCCTCAGACGGATCGAGAGAGAGAGTTAATTGTCCGGAGACGAATAATAATTTTATGGATGCATTAGGGCGTCCCCGTAACGTAAAAGAGAACACATCAAGATGCATAAACAAAGAATTTTTATTCAATGATGAGTGCCGGAGCAAACTAAAGAATACAAAGAGAGATAACAATCATAAAAGAAACGTACAATGAGCATAAAGATAAGATGGTACTTGTGATTTGGCATTCACAGATAGAAGCGCCTCAAGTTGGTAACGTGCCAGCTTCGGGGAATCGAGGTCCCATTGAGATGCTCTAACTGATAGGATCCGGAATCGTGCGCGGCAACGACGCGGTAGGGACCCTCCCAAGAAGCATGTAATTTCCCCTCGGGGGTAGCTTTGCTGGCTGAATTGAGCCGAAGCACTAGGTCCCCTACATTGAACTGAGTGCCCCGGACCCGGAGGTGATGATACTGGGTTGCACGTTGTTTACACCTGGCCTGTTGAATGAATGATTGATCACGACGATTTTCAAGCTCATCCAAATTCGCTCGGAGAGCTTCGTCATTATCCTCTGGAAATGATAATGCGCAATCTGATATCCAGGAAACTTAACGAAAATCTACGCAAGCAATATGAAAAAACACAAGATTTACGTGGTTCGATCCGGAGATCTACGTCCACGGGCACAAAATAGCACCTGCCGAGGTGTTTCTTTTACTCGAACTTTGAGTTTACACGTAATAATTCAGAATACAGAATGCGAACCCTAATTCAGAGTTCTTTCCTTCAATTTATACTAAACCCTCCTAAACCCTAACTGAACCCTAACTAATTCCCTATTCTCATGCCTATTTTCCGTTGCGTGGCAATTGGGAACGAATCATGGGCCTTGAGTTGCGGAACAAACCACAAGTTGGGCCGACGCATGCTTCTGGGCCGACGCGTGCTCCTGGACTGGTCGGTGGGCCAAAGTATGAACCCGACCCGAAGTGATCGGGCCATCCCTATCAGGAAAAGAAGAGGAAGAAAATGGAAGATGGTTATAGGAGGGAGGTCGGGGAAGGAAGGAGTGCTTCACGATTTACATTTTGTTTTGGGACCGAGGATGGAATTGTCAAGTGTTGCCGTGTGTAAAGTAAAAAGATTACTTTCTTTTATTCTTGTGTGGTGTAAAAAGAAAATACGGCGTGAAGAGTATTTTTTGTGGTGTGAATAGAAATTGTCTACATAATATAAAAAAATATTTTTTATTTGAATTAATAAAACAACATACTAAGATAAGAAACTTTTGTAACACGCTTCGTATGGGAAATCTGTTTGGCCTTTTAATACTTGCTGGGAGACCAATATGATGTAAGATCTCGGGAAAAAAGTTGATTTGGTCCCGTAACTTTTTAATTTTTTTGATTTGGTTCCATATTTAACTACTTTTTTAATTTAGTCCCGTATCTCTATCAATTGCTCTATTTTGGACCAATTTTGATCAACTCGCTGGAAAAGGTCACGTGCCTCCCACGTGCCGACGACTTATGCCAGGTGGCAGGGGAAAATAATTGATTTGGTCCCATAACTTTTTAACTTTTCTGATTTGGTCCCATATTTAACTACTTTTTAAATTTAGTCACGTACCTCTATCAATTGCTCAATTTTAAACCAATTTTCACCCAATTTTCACCAATTCATCGGGAAAGGTCACGTGCCTCCCACTTGCCGGCACCAATTAAAGAGTTTCGACGACTTATGCCACGTGGCGCCTCATTTCTGAGGTGGCTTTTATCTTTTTATTTCTTTTTTTTTTATAAATCAATTTACACCTCAGGTGAGAAAATTTCCAACTCAACAAATCATTTAATAAAATAAAAAATAAAAATCCAAAATCTAGGGTACAAACGAAAGGAAAAATAAAATCAAACACATCCTAAAAGAATGGACAATTATTTCTCTTCAACGCCTACTACACCGCTACTCTAATCCCTCTCCGAAAAGAATCGCATAAGCTCCCACATGAAAGAGACGCATGGCAGCAGCAAACCAAAATGAAAATAAATATGATGACGAGAAGCGTTGAAAGTGAGAAGGGAAAAGAAATTCGATTCTTTTAGGATTTGCTTGATTTAATTTTTCTTTTTGTGTTGTAACACAAGTTTTGAGTTTTTGTTGTTTATTTTATTAAATCATTTGTTGAGGTAAAAAAATTTCTAACATGAAGAAAAAGACAAAAGTCACCTCAAAATGCGGCGCCACGTGACATAAGTCGTCAAAACTCTTAATTAGTGTCGACACGTGGGAGGCACGTGACATTTCCCAGTGAATTGGTGAAAATTGAGTCAAAATTAGTCCAAAATCAAGCAATTAATAAAGGTAGATGACTAAATTGAAAAAGTAGTTAAATATGAGATCCAATCATAAAAGTTAAAAATTTATGGGACCAAATCAACTATTTTCCCCCGCCACGTGGCATAAGTCGCCGGAACTCCCTGAAGGCCGCCGACACGTGGGAGGCACGTGGCCTTTTCCGGCGAGTTGGTCAAAATTGGGTCAAAATTGGTCTAAAATGGAGCAATTAATAGAGATACGAGACTAAATTGAAAAAGTAGTTAAATATGAGACCAAATCAGAAAAGTTAAAAAGTTATGGGACCAAATCAACTTTTTTCCCTAAGATGTCAGAGTTGAGATTAGTAATATTAAAATTAAAAATACCTCTTGTTCTGTACAATAAAAGAAGTCTTTTGTATAATATTTTTTGACACCACAATTGTGGTCACTAATAATAAGTTATTTGTGATCACTTGTTGTCACAAATCTTTCTACAAATTATTTGAGACCACTTTTAGAGACAACTAGTTGTTGCAAAAAATATTTGAGATGCATTTGAGCCCGCATTTGTGGTCACAAATATATTATTTGTGACCGAGTTATTGAGACGACAATAAAATTGTGACAAATGCTCATAAGTTGTGAAAAATACTTATTAAGACCACTTCACTAAAGTTATGATAAATACTCATTATTTGAGACCACTTTTTATGATCTCAAAAGACCATTTTTCTTATAGCGCGTGTTTTAGTAAGTTTAAAACAAAACTCCACTGAAATTTGTGTGGACAAGGGAGATGGAAGACTAAGGGTGTCGAGACAAACTGTACATATATCTCTTGCTTACTGAAAGGATTCAGTTAAAAACTCAATGGTAAAAATGTATCCCTTCAACATTGATTTGAATAATTGTTAAATGCTCCTTCTAGCATGAGGGACTTGAGCACCCATGAGTGAGGACCAGAATTATTGCTCGATTTCTCGTTTATAACAACGTTTGACTCTATTAGATAAGCAAACACACAATATGTAAGCATGCACATGAACGTACGCATTGTGCATGCGATTCACATTCAAGTTGTAATTCATTAACATAGTTTCTTAGCAGTTAGAATAGTTGTTAGCTTTGCTATTCCTCTCTCATACATTTCATCAACCAAGTTGTGCACACAAACATTGTATTTATAGTGTAAATACCTCATTGTAACAATTAGCCAATCTGAATGGAATGAACTCTTTCTCAATTCTTCTCCTATTCTTTGAGTTTCATTATGGTATCAGTTTAGCCAAGTGCGGGATCTCTTCGTTCTTTTAGGGTTCTGAGAAACGAGGTTTTTAATAAGAAAAATATGATTAGAATAAGTGTTTTATTTGTGTATTTGTAGATTCTAAGAGCCCGTTTGTTATATTCTTAGTATATTCTTTCTCGTGTCGAAAAACATTCCTTTCAAGATTTTTTTAGGTAAAACATGTGGAGAAGGGACGATGAGTTAAAAAAAGTCGAAGAAACGAGCCATAAACCCTAAAAGCAAAAAAAGGGGCATAGAAGACAACTTTTTAGTGACTGTGCACACCTTGTGACCATGCACGGTCCATGCGAGCAAAAGGCAGGAAATGCCCGGAGCTCGGTGCACGATCACGACCGTGCAGTGCTGCATGACCGTGCACAACAACAAAATAAGTGAAAATTTAGGAGGTCTTGCATGAACCGTGCAAGCCTTCTGGAAATGTGGGTTTTTAGCCCCGAAACCAACCTTTTTGGCCCGTTGAGCTTAAAAAGCCCCCAAATCTGAAACCTGACCATTTTCAGTTCTTGACTAGCATATATTTCATATTATACACTTTTAAAGAGATATTTTTTTGCAGAGCAAGTTCGGGGAAAATGCTCTTTGTTCAAGAACAAGTGAAGATTAATTAGGTTTTATCTTTCCTTTTTCATTAAATATTTGTATAAACATGATTACCTCTATATATTTGTGTTATCTTTTATTATGATTATGGTTGACTAATTTTCCTAATATAGGTTTAGAAAGTAGATTATCAGTGATTAGTGATTATTAGCCGACTAATTCAACTCCATGTTGTGTTATTAATTGATTAATTGTTTAAAATGCTTGTTGAATGATCTGATCACTTGTTTAATGTTTTATTGAGGATTAAATTAAAACCGATAGGAGATTTTTTGTCTAATACCACATTAATCAACATGATTAGCGATATAATCTAGAGATTTTGAGTTAATTGTGGGAACATTGATCTTAGGAACAATTGGGAGTTGTATTTGATTAATCTTATACAATCAATACACAATTCGCTCCGAGAGGGGTCTTGCATAAAATTATGATCGTTCCTTAATACATAGCAACAGTTTAAAAGTTGGATTGATTGGATTAATAATGATTGGGTGTCCATAATTGAAATCTAAGCTTAGATTACCTCTAATTCATCATTTAACCCTTATATTTTGCTCCTTTGGAAATCGTGCTAGTTTAATTCCTAGTTTATTTTTCTTTTAGTTTAAAAATTATCAAAATCAATTACTCAATCGTCTAGTTAGCCTTTAAATACCTATAATGATTTTTGTATTCGATATCGTGACAATTCCTCGTGGGATCGATCTTGTGCTCGCTTAGTGCTACTATCGACACTTGCAGTTGCTCAATTTTAGTTGTAAACTAAGTTGTGACAGGTTCTTCGTGTTTCTTTCAATCACTTCCTCTGGTCTTCAATCATTTTCCACCATGCCGTCTTCTGCTTCCACCGATTTCGCTTTGTCTACTACAACGTTTCATCCTGTTGTATTCAATCATCCTCTCACCACCAAATTACGATAAATTTCTGATTTGGAGAAAACAAGTTGTATCCACCATTCGCAGCCACCGTTTGAATTGATTTTTGCATGATTCGATTCCTCCTCCACCGAAGTTCATATCTGAAACAGATAAAACTGCTGGAATAGTTGATTCTACTTTTCTTGATTGGGAGTAACAAGATCAACTCATCTTGTCATGGATTTTGGCTTCGGTCTCTGAAGAAGTTCTGTCACGACTGATTAGTTATGACACTATGTCACATGTATGGACAATGATTGAGTCCTACTTTCACTACTAATCAGTAAAGTGAGTCAGTATAAGCTTCAATTACAAAACCAGAAAAAAGGGGCATTAACAATGAATGAATATTTGTTGAAGGTTCGTAGTTGTGTTGATATGTTTGCCATAGTTGGCCACAAGCTGAATGATGAAGAGCATATAGATGCTATATTAGATGGTCTACCTTCAGATTATGATACTTTCATCTTGTCAGTGAATATTAGAATTGATCTGTATACTATTGCTGATATTGAGGGATTGCTTCTCTCCCAAGAGTCAACGGTTGTAAAACACTTCAAGAATTTTGAAATGGCAGTGGCAAATGTGGTTGTTGGTTCTAAAAACAAGAAAAATTCTAATAATCAGAATTATACAAATAAACCTCCAGGCAATTCACCAGCCTATGGCAGCCAAGCAGGCAATTCCAATACATGTAACACATCTTTTAGTGGTGGCAAGAAAGGTGGTATAGGAAGAGGCAAATCTTGGAAACCTAACAATGGAAAAGTGTGGTGCCAATTGCTATGGTAAGCCAAAACCACACAGCTTCTTTATGCTGGTATAAAGATCATCCAGACTACAATCCCCCAAATGTTCCTAATCCTCTCCAACCTCAGTGTCATTTAGCCTTCTTTGCTAATTCCAATAATCAGTCTCAAATTCAAGGAAATACGGGGAGTTTCACTCCAGCCAACCATAATTCTAGTTTTTTGAATGTTCCAGAGTCCAACATGAACTTTTCTTGGTACCCAGACCCAAATGCTACCTATCACCTTACAGTTGAATCCAATTTAATAACACAAAAGTCTCCTTACAATGGGAATGAGCAAGTTCACATCGGAGATGGTAAGGGCCTCTATATCTCTCATGTTGGTTCCACATCTTTTCATTCTCCATACTATTCCTCTAGAGCTTTTTCCCTTAAGAATATCTCACATGTTCCTCAAATCACCAAAAAATTGTTTAGTGTCTCAAAGTTTTCTAAAAATAACAATGTCATGTTTGAATTTTACCCTATTATTTGCTTTGTGAAGGATATCTCGACACAGGAAACACTACTCCAAGGGCATCTTGAAAATGGATTGTATGTCTTCTCCTCTGTCAAAGATTCTTTAGTCCAAGCCTCTTAAGCATTTTCTTCTGCTTATACTTCAGTTCCCAGAAAAACTTGTAATCCCATCTCTTGTAATGTTGTTTCATCTACTGAGAATTTTGATATTTGGCATGCTAGATTAGGGCATCCAAGTGATCATGTAATGAAAATTGTACTCAAATATTGTAATCTAAAACTCATCAATAAAAGAGCTAGCTCGGTTTTTCAAGCTTGCTTCCTTGGCAAACTCCACCAGTCCCCTTTCCTTTATCTTCATCTTCTTATACTTGTCCTCTACAGCTTGTACATTCTAATCTCCAGGGCCCTGCTCCAATTCTGTCATCCAATGGATACAGGTACTATAATCGCTTCATACATACCTATTCCAGATTCACTTGGATATATCTACTTAGACAAAAAAACTGATGCTCTATATGCCTTTACAATCTTTAAAGCTCAAACAGAAAAATAACTTGGATGTCATCTGGAATCTTTACAATCTAACTAGGGGTGGGAATATAGAGCTTTCACAAATGTATTAACTTCAGAAGAAATCATTCACAAAATCTCTTGCCATCATACACATCAACATAATGGACTAGCTGAATGCAAATATAGTCACATAGTTGATGTAGGTCTAGCTCTTCTAGCCCAATCATCCGTTCCTCTCAAATTTTGGGATGAGGCATTTAGATATGTTGTGTTCATTATTAACAGGATTCCTTTACCAACTACCTCTAACAAATCAACTCTTGAAATTATGTTCAAAGCATCACCTCAATATAGCCAGCTTAAGGTGTTTGGATGTTTGTATTATCCCCTCCTCAAGCCATATAACACACACAAGTTTGATTACAGGTCACAACCTTGCACATTCCTTGGCTATGGCCTCAATCACAAGGGCTACAATTGTCTTGACAAATCTGGCAGATTATTCATTTGTAGAGATGTTGTTTTTTATGAAACATCCTTTCCCTTTACCATCATATCAACTCTAGTTCCATTATCTTTCCCTGTTTCTAGTGAATCCTTTCTTCCTGCTGTGTCTCCCATACCATCATTCCCTCCTCCTAAAATTAATCATCCTTCTCCATCCATTGAGAAAGAGTCCATTCCACTAAGAGCCAATAGTACATCTAGAGTGATTACCACAAATAGAGTGAGTGAGGCAAGAGGTAAAAATAAACATCATATGGCCACAAGAAGCAAGCATTGGATTTTTAAGCCTAGAGTTTATGTTGTATCTTGTAAATTAACTACTCCTTCAGCTGCATTGCTTGACTCAAACTGGAAATAAGCAACGATTGATGACTATCTAGCTTTGATCAGGAATGGAACTTGGAAACTAGTTCAATTACCATATGAAAATGTCCCTATAGGGTGTAAGTGGGTGTTTGAGGTCAAGGAAAATCCTAATGGTAGCATCAACAAGTATAGAGCTAGGTTGGTTGCAAATGGTTTTCACCAAAGACAAGGCTTTTATTTCATAGAGACTTTCAGTCTAGTTGTTAAGCTTACTACAATAAGAATCATCCTTACAATTGACTTGAACAGAAGTTGGAACATTAGACAGATTGATGTTAATAATGTTTTCTTAAATGGAACTTTGATAGAAGAAGTTTACATGCATCAACCTTTTGATTTTGAGGATCCTTTCATCCTCAATATGTTTGAAAACTTGAAAAGTCCCTGTATGGTCTCAAACAGGCTTCAAGAGCCTAGTTTGAAAAGCTGAAAAAGACTCTGTTTTTAATGGGTTTTCATTCCACGAAATCTGATAACTCATTGTTTGTGAAAAGATCTGTTGCAACAAGTAATTTCATATTGGTCTCTGTCACTGACATACTAATTACAGGAGACAAAGATTCTGAGATTCAGCATATCATTACTCAACTTAATATCCACTTTGCATTAAAAGATACAGGTGAGCTGGATTACTTTCTAGATATATAGGTTAAAATGACAGCTTCTGGTTTACATCTTTCTCAAGGGAAATACATAAAAGATTTACTGTTTAAGACTAGAATGCAAGGTCCCAAGCCTGTTACTACTCGCATGACCTCAGGAACAAGATTAACAGCATTTGGTAGTGACTCTGTAGTAGATGTCCACTTGTACAGAAACATAGCTGGAGCACTACAATACATCACAATTACTAGGCCTGAAAATTATCTTATTCTGTCAACAAAGTGTGCCAATTTATGCAGAATCCCCAAGATTCCCATTGGAAGGCAATCAAAAGAATACTTAGATATCTCAGTGGTACTCTTGAGCATGGTTTACTCCTCACAAAGTCCAATCATCTCAGATTACAAAGCTTTTCTGATGCTGATAGGGCATCTGATACAGATGATAGAAGATCTACAACAGGGTTTTGCTTGTTTGTTGGAGGAAATTTAGTATCCTGGCAGTCAAGGAAGCAGCATACAGTATCCAGATCTTCTACAGAAGCTGAATACAAAGTGTAGCAACAATAATGGCTGAAGTAACTTGGGTGCAGGGTTTGCTGCAGGAAATTCACCAGCATACTTCTCATGTTCAAGTTGTGTGGTGTGATAACTTGAGCATTATACATCTAGCTGCCAATCCTATTCTCCATGCCAGAACAAAACATATTGAATTAGTTTTGTACTTTGTAAGGGAAAGACTTCAAAAGAAACAAGTGGACATTAGACATGTTCCTTCCAAAGAGCAAATTACTGATGTTTTTACAAAAGCAAACTCCAACAGTTCCTTCGGACTTCTACGAGACAAACTCAAAGTCTTGGATGCAAGTACATTAAGCTTGAGGGGTCTATTAGATAAGCAAACACACAATATGTAAGCATGCACATGCACATGTGCATTGCGCATGCGATTCACATTCAAGTTGTAATATGTTAGCATAGTTTGTTAGCAAAATTGTTTAGCAGTTAGAATAGTTGTTAGCTTAACTATTCCTCTCTCATACATTTCATCAAGCAAGTTGTGCACACAAACATTGTATTTATAGTGTAAACACCTCATTGTGCATGGTCTTTAAGTTTGAATAGACTCTCCTGGAAGAAGTCATGTTCCGTACTAATTTCTACTGACATAACGTAGGAAAGCATGGAACGGTGCACTGAAGAAAACTAAGAGGCCTATAATAATAATCTTGTTTTGAGCAGAGAAAAGATTGCCACATAATTATTACTATATAATGGATTAGTGATTCGATCAAATAAGGTCGTATCTACATCAATAAAAAATTAATACTCCAATAGATAAAATTTATGGATGTCATTTACTGACCTTACTTGACTGTATCTTTCGAAACATAGATCAATCAACTATTCCTACGTATATATAATTGTAGCATATATGATTGAATTTCATTTGTAAGTAAAGAAATTGGCTTTAAGGTCACGCGATAATGTGGCAACACAATGACCTCCGCATGCATAAATTAATAGGATATACAACACGTTGACAACATAGTAAGTGAAAATTATATTGCACTTACAAAATTGGGCAAGCCAAAAAGAAAGCAGGTTTCTTGTGTTCCTTATGCAAGTCTAATTAAGTTCTTTAAGGAAGGAAAGCATAAGAAGCTAAGAAAAAAAAAACAAAGTAACATTTGAAAATTGAACCCAAAAAAAAAAAAAAAAAATTACGAGAAGTTAATAAGGAGCCTGTAAGAAAACTAGCGCGGTGAAAAACAAATGAAAATCCTAAACAAATAGATACATAATATAATTTAAAATCCTTGATGGGGTTGAAAGAACTGAGGGGCCGCTCGGTACAAAATTATAAATAACAATGGTAATGGTGTAATTGAGGGGTTAATAACCCAAGCATGATAAATGGGAATATGTCCTCTTTCAATCCCATTACCTATTCCTAAACCCCCAACCAAGCGGGCCCTCATATAAGTGAAAAAAATACAATTTAAACTCAGCCAATTCATAAACTTGAAAGAACTGAAAAAGATAATAAGGAAATAAATGAAAAGATTAGGCTCATGATACAAGTTGTGTATGCATCCATTTAGGTCGATTTAAGTACTTATTTTATAACATGCATAAATAGTCGAGAATTGTTCATATTTGATATATTGGGTCATTTGACGTTTATTGGCTTGTTTTGGGGAGTTTTAATGTTTTTCAGGTTAAGAAGAAGATTTTACGAAGGTTACATGAAGATACAAGTCGAAGAAGTGGTCCACATTAGGCCCAAAAGTCAAGCCCAATCCGTTGAAGAATCAACACAACCGCGTCAAAATGAAGCTTGAACGTGTAATTTGTGAAAGGCTGATGCGACCGCACCAAAAAAAGACAACGCGGTCGCGCCAAAAGAAGCTGCATTAAGGCGTTGGAAGCTGGGAAGGCCAACGCGACTGCGTAGCCTCTCGCGCGGTCGTGCCAAATGTTGTTCCAAAGTGAATTCGGATTTTAAATAGGATTCTGGTCCTAATCTCTTGGGATTTCATCCCCAACTTATAAATAGAGGTCCAAACTTGAGTTTAAGGGTAACATATCATAATTTTAACTACTTTCAAGTACGAAGCTTGAGAGCGAGGATTGACGAGCAAGACGTGATAAAGATCGAAGAGCCGACCATTCGTGTTTTACTATTTCTTGTTTATTTGTGATTTCTTAACAATTTTTTCTTTGAATTATTGTTGGGATTTGATAGTAGGCATGAGTAGCTAAATTGCTCGTGTCCTAGGATTAGAAAGTACGGATTTAACAATTTTTTTATTTATTTTATCTTTTAAGTTATAAACTCCAGTTCTTATTATTTATCTATAAGTTTGTTCTTATTTTATGATTGAGCATAATCTAATCAATTAGGCTTTGTCTAATCGTTTAACAATTCCTCTTCAAGAGAAGGGAGTTGTTAATAGATGTACGACATATAGCGTGGTTGTCTATAACTGTGTAGGCAAAGGTTAAGGGACTTTTAGGAGTTGTTAGGATTAATTGACTTGAGAGAGTAATTGTTCTAATCAATATACAATTTAGTCGCTTTGAGAGAAGGACTAAGTTAATTAAGTGTCACCTAATAGATATTAAAATTGGTTTAAAGGTTTATAATTTAGAGATTAATCATCTTGTTTGGTTTGATGAAACATGCTATGTGTATAGGTTGAGTATAGCTTTAACTTGATTTTATGATCCTCTTAGGCTTTATGTGTGTAATAAGATGATGAATTGCTTATATATTACTTGTTAGACGTTCATATGAGTCGAATTGCACAATAGTTTGATCACATAAGACTATATCCATATTCTAGGGGCTAAAAGTGGAGTTAAATTGCCAAGTGTTGCTTAAGTGGTGATTATGTTGTATAAATATGATTGAACTAGTCTTTGAAATCTAAATTCGTCTTTGAGAAAAACCTTAATTGAGCTTTGATTGCATATTTTATTAAAGGAACGAAATTTAGTTGTATAAGATAGCTTATAATTTATAGAACGTCTTTGGTTTTTGAAGATGGAGTTGTGATTCATGTGTGTACGTTCACTAAGATGGCTTCAAGAAAAGCTAGTACTAGCAAGGGCAAGGGGAAGCGAAAGGTTGTTGAACAAACCCCTGTTCCGGATCCAGAAAGGGTAGTGATAGACCCCGAATGACAGCCGGATCTTATTCAGTCTTGCACTGGAAAGGGTCAAGAATCGACAAAGATTTGAACTACTTCGTCGGCGTACCTACTCGATTCTCAAGTCATAAGTTGACGAGGGCTATAGGAATACATGAGAATATACAAGCATTGCTCATGGTTACGGGATTAGAATAGTTCATGAAGGCCGAGCACACATAAGAAAGGCTCACAATAGAATTATTAAGCACTTTTGCAATCACTGTAGCAAGCCAACCCAACCAAATGAGACCGGACAAAATCATATTTCAGTTGATGGGTAATTAGCAGGAGTTGACATTTTCGGAGATCGATGACTTATTCAACTTCCCGAAGATAACTGAAAGTGATCCACCCGAGGTTTTTAACCCACATGATTTTTGGGGGTGATTGATAGGAGCTCCTCCGATAGTGCCGCATCAAGCTTATGTTTCGAATAATGCAAAAGCTTCATGGATTCGGAACGCTGCGATAAGATACTTCCAAAAGATGTTGGCCCATACACTATTTGCAAGAAAGGAGACGGGTGCAATAAGACAAAACGAACTTTGCATGATATAGAACATACTTCATAACCGCACACTCGAAAATGCGGCAATTTTGGCGTAGCAATTTGAGAACGTCATCAAAAAGCAAAAGGACAACATCACCATTGGAGGTATTATCACATTGATTGCTGACTACTTGGCTATTACACTTGTTGAGGTACCAGTGAAGGGAGAGTTCTATTTCACATGGAAGCTATTGGAGAGTATGCAGGTTGTTGTCATGGGAGAAGATAGAAAGGTCCCATATGTGTTCCAAAATGTGGGGCCCTATTTCGGACTCCTCGATCTCGAGGTTACTACAGTTATGAGCCTTGAAGATACCCTCAACCTTGCCATGTCTTTCGATGAATATATGGCGAATTTCCAAATGCCAGATGCACCGGTCAACCAGGCCAAACAGCCGACGGAAGTAGTCACGCTCCTCGTCCATCCTGGAAAAAGAGAGCGGCCACTGCCGTTGCATCATCCTCGGAAAGGAATGAAGATATTGAGGGGAAGATCACTTCCCTTAGCACTCATTTTGAGAGGCATCATATAGAGAGTCGAGGAACGATGCAAGAAATTAATCCCTTGTTGAACATGCTTATAGCACAAGGAAATGAAGCTTGAGCTTAGAGACAACAACAAGATGTCCGTTGGGATGCGTTGGCCCAATTTTGGAGCCAACACAATTTCCAACCACCACCGCCGCCACAATGATTTGTGAGTTGAGCACTGAGATGTACCACTCTTTTCCCACAAACTTGGCCTTCGACCAAGTTTAGGGGAGGGGGTGAATAGTAGGACGACTTGGTAGCTATTTACATTTTTTTGCACTTTATTTGCTTTGTCTCTTTTGCTTATTTATTTCCTTATTTGTGCTTTGATGAGCCTGTGCGCTTGCGCATGTTGGTAGTATTGTAGTGGAGTCATTGGGTCTGTGAGCCCATTTGTGTTTCTTTAATTGGTGGTCATGTTGGTCGTAGATTTTTAATGCTTTATTTACTTTTGTTGTTGGAGTCTAGGTGTAATAAATCCGAGTACTAGTCGGTGAGTCGTGTGAAAAAGAGAAATTTAGGGAAATGATAGATGATGATGTGTTGATATGATGAGGTGATTTTGAATAAAATGTTGCAAAAAAATTGGTACACAGTAGAGCATGATAGGAAATTTGAGACGAAATTGAGCTTGAACTTAGAACGTTTGATCAGAATGAACCTTGTGGGGATTTGAGCTTAATTGCCATCTTAATTTAGGAGTAATATGATTTCTTTTGGTGTGATTTTTGATTGGATATAAGCATTACTCTCTAGAACTTGCCTTGAGACTTTACTAAGAATATGTCAAGTGCATATCGTGACTTAGACGGTAATTTAGGCAATTCTTGATTTTAGCCTATGTTTGAACTTTTAAAACAATCATTTTTACCAACAAATTCGAAGAATTATCCTTAGTTAGCCCACCTGAGCTTTTATCTTTTTATTTGATAGGCCTACATTACAAGCCGAACATCCTTCAGTTTTAGCATTTGGCCTTGATTTGGACTAATTGAGTAAGAGGGAGATGGATTGGAAGGTAGTTCGAGAAAAGTTTGGGGATGAGTGGGTGGAGTAATCGATAAATGAAAGGGTGAAATGAATACATGTGTATAGGTGAAAATTTGAGAAAGCTCAACCTCTCCTAGTATGTTCGTTTAAAGAAAAATAGAAAAATCAGAAAATCAAAGAAAAAATTGGATGTAAATATGTGTTTATTGTTTTTATCGAGGAGAGGTTAGGAATAGAAAAGTATTTGATGACTCATTGATTGAGAAATCTGGTAGTCCCAAGTTGTGGTACCTGAACAAATGAAAAGCACTTAAGTTGTAATGACTTTTGAAGGTGAAGAAGTCACTTTGCTAGGTGATTTGCTGAGATTTGGAGAATGAGATTGAGTGATTGAATTGAGGGATAGTCGAGTTAGGAATAACTTGACTAGTCCAATAAATAGTCACTTTTATCCAAAAATTGTTCCGCCTTACCTTAAGCCCATATTACAACCAAATGAAGACCTAATTGTTTCATTGTCATGCATGCCAAGTACGAAGTTTAGTTTAGACGATTGACAAGCATATGGTAGGCGGCGTATGTAATCCAATTCGAGCAAAAATATGTCTTGAGAGATGAGCGAAACACTTACTCGGTGAGGATTGAATAGTTTGAAAGTTCAAAGTCTCGAAAGTAGTTGATTTTTGTATTATCACATATGCTCAATTACACTATGTTGCTTGTCTTTTTGAGAAAATAAATTTGAAACTTGATTCATCGTCTAATCGCCCTAAATACATGTGGTCTTGTTTTATTTACTTTGTTTATTGTTGGGACGAACATCAATTTAAGTTTGGAGGATTTTGATACATGTTGTGTATGTATGCATTTAGGTCGATTTAATTAAGTACTTATTTTGTATCATTTCATGCATAAATGGTCGAGAATTGTTCATATTTGATATACTGGGCATTTGACGTATATTCGCTTATTTTGTAGAGTTTTAATGTTTTTTAGGTTAAGAAGAAGATTTTACGAAGGTTACATGAAGAAACAAGTCGAAGAAGTGATAAAATAGGCCACATTGGGCCCAAAAGTCAAGCCCAGTCCATTGAAGAATCAACGCGACCGCGCCAAGATTGGACACGACCGCGTTAAAATGAAGCTTGAACGTGTAATTTGTGAAAGGCTGGCGCGACCGCACCGAAAGGCAATGCGGTCGCGCCAAAAGAAGCTGCATTTAGGCGTTAGAAGCTGGGAAAGCCAACGCAACCGCGTCGCCTCTCGCGCGGTCGTGCCAAAATGTTGTTCCAAAGTGAATCCGTAAATAGAGGCTCAAGCTCAAGTTTAAGGGTAACATATCATAATTTTACCTATTTTCAAGTACGAAGCTTGAGAGCGAGGACTGACGAGCAAGACGTGATGAAGATCGAAGAGCCGACCATTCGGGTTTTGCTATTTCTTGTTTATTTGTGATTTCTTAACAATATTTTCTTTGAATTATTGTTGAAATTTGATAGCAGGCATGAGTAGCTAAATTACTCGTGTCCTAGGGTTAGAAAGTATGAATTTTACAATTATGTTTGATTTTATCTTTTAAGTTATAAACTCCAGTTCTTATTATCTATCTATAAGTTTGTTCTTATTTTATGATTGAGCATAATCTGATCAATTAGGCTTAGTCTAATAGATTAATAAGTCCACTTCGAGATATGGGAGTTGTTAATAAACATACGACGTATATCGTGGTTGTCTATGACTGTGTAGCCAAAGGCTAAGGGGCTTTGAGGAGTTGTTAGGATTAATTGATTCGAGAAAATAATTTTTTAATCAATCTATGATTTAGTCGCTTCGAGAGAAGGGCTAAGTTAATTAAGTGCCGCCTAATAGATATTAAAACTGGTTTAAATGTTTATAATTTAGAGATTAATTATTCATTACCGTAATTTCTGAAATCAATACCCTATGATACATTCTCTTTGATTGGAAATCAATTCTGGTTAATTAATTCATTTAGTAGATTATATGCAATAGAGTTTAGTAATAAACAACTCTTTACAAGTTCTAGTATCTAGTTAGCATAATCCTAGATAATTAGAGTATCAAACTACCTAAACTTATTTTCTGTGGATCGACTTTGACTTCCACTATATACACCTATACCCGTACACTTGTGGTAATTAAGGATTAGGATTAGAGTCTGTTAATGAAACTATATTTGCATAAGAGATTATCAGATAGTCATAATTTCAACTATATTTGTGTTTGTAAATATTATGTAAGGCATGACCTTAAATGGAAGAGTCTGTTGACTCGGGCCAAAAAAAATACAAAGTTTTAGGGATCAAAAAAAAAAAAAAAATATATATATATATATATATATCTATATTTTTGTTTGTCTAAATTTATTATGTATGTAATATGTAATTTAGACGTAGATTAGATCAAACCCTATGGGTAAGTATCTCAGAAAGAATATTGACATGAGGGGTCAACCCTTGGCTATATTATTTTGAGGCCTTCCGGTGTTGGTTTTGAGCACTTAAGTGCGTTGTGACATTGGTGCACATAGGGTTTGACAGACCTTACTGGCTGTCTTCTTCTTTTTCAAACATGTGGGTTGAATAAAACTGAACAACTTGATTATACGAAATTGATTAGTATTATTATTTTTTATTTAAAATTGCATTCTTTTAATACGATTGGAAATGAATACTATTGAGCAACATGCATATACATATTTGATTAATAAATTTTCTGCCAAATCTTTGAGGCTAGTGCGTTTAAATAGAATTATTAACTTAGTTGTTTTTTATTTTTTATTTTTTGCGTTGATATAAATATATAATATTTTAGAATATTAGAAATGCTTCAACCTTCACTTTTGATATTTTTCTTTGAACTTATACACTGTAAATGAAATACAATTTATAGGTTTATTTTAGAAATTCGAGCAAGGTCTCCGCATGGGTAGCTCGGACCCTAAAATTATGATTTATCATGGCATTACCAAGAAGTCTAAACTAATTCTTAATTTTAGCAAGTGAGGACAAGAGGAATTGCTCTACCGATGAACTAGTCCTTGTTGTTGCCGCCCTTTTTGATGCAAGGATTTTTAAAATCGTGTGAACATTGCCTTGTTCATTTTTCTTGTTGCTCTTTACATGTTTTGGACACAAGTGACCTTTCCAATTAGTTAATACTTTTAACTGATGGCCCAGTGTGGGACTTGAATTTATAAATAAGTTTATTTCGATGCTTTTAAGATTAAGGTTATGTACCTATTGTCATGACAAGTTCACTGGTAAAAATACTTCTCTCAGCTACTCAGCTCTTCCGACCATGCACATGATTTTTGTAAATTACAAGTACCATCACCGCATCAAACAAATAATAACAATCATGTCTTAAGCGGCATTATCCCGTTTTATTAGATAAAGTAAAAGTTGATATATCTATTTTAATCACGAACAAATTAGATGTGATTGAATAAGTGGAATCAATAAAGTAATACAAATAAGAATTTATTTTCTAATTAAATTGTAGTTCCACCTAAAACTTAAAATACGAAGCTGTATTCGTGACAAATATGAGTTTTAAATTGGGACGGATGGGGTGTTAATAATGAAATTACATTTCAGATTCTTATCTGTGTTTAGTGTATTATCATCATACATGTGTTTGTACATTTATTTCCAATAAGAAATAAAATACAAATTGTAATAGACTAAGAACTTTGTAGTTAAATTTTACACCTTCCCATATGATGATGAACATAATAATCTACACTAGGGAACACATTCTAGTATTTGTCATTTCTCCAAAAAATAGATTCTTCATTTCCCTATATTCCCTTTGCAGTTCAAACTCAGTTCATTACTTCTTCTAAAACACTCACCATCTTGTTTCTGCACACTGCGAGAATAAGAGAAAACAAAGAACAAAGAAAAATCAATCAAGCCAGATATTATCATCCACAATGGACAGAGAACAAGAAGAAATGCAATTCCTTGGGCTCATCGGAATCTACGTAGAATCCTACAAGCTCATCTTCAGATGGAGCAAAATCTTCAGCCAGATCACTCTTGCTTCCATCCTCCCTCTCTCCTTCATGTTCCTAGCACATGATAAAATATCAGCAATCCCCCGCCATTGGATCAGACACGCGAAATACGACAAGCTCGCCGACTTAGTATCATCTGTATGGTTTGCATACATACTTTTCAAGGCTTTATACTTCACCTTCCTCATAGTTTTATCCCTCCTCTCCACCTCAGCTGTCGTCTACACCATAGCGTGCGTCTACACTTCCCGCGAAATAACATTCAAGAAAGTAATTAGTGTTGTCCCTAAGGTTTGGAAGAGGCTTATGGTCACTTTCTTGTGCACTTTCATAGGTTTCTTTGCATATAACATATTATACGCCATAGCCCTATTCGTTTGGTTCATGTTCATTGGAGAAATCGAAGTACTCGGGTCCATATATCTGTGGGTCATATTTGTGTCATATCCAATAGGGTTCATATATATGACCATCATATGGCAGTTGGCTAGTGTCGTTACGGTGTTGGAGGAATCGTATGGGCTTAGGGCAATGATCAAAAGTAAGAACTTGATCAAGGGGAAATTATTAGTGGCTTCAGTTATATTCTTCAAGTTGAACTTCTCTTTGGCGGTTATAGATACTTTTTTCAGGACACATGTTGTGTTCCATTGGAGAAAACTCGGGGTTCTGCAAATTAGTGCGATGGGGGCTCTGTGCTTGTTGCTTTTGTTGAAGCTGATTCTGTTTGTTTTGGTTGTCCAAACTGTCATCTACTTCGTTTGCAAGTCGTATCATCACGAAAACATCGATAAGTCGATTCTTTCGGACCATTTGGAGGTTTACTTGGGGGACTATCTTCCATTGAAGGCCAAAGATGTTCAGCTTGAACAGTGCCATACTTAAGTTTTTTATCTTGTTACTTTTTAGTAGCAGTTTGGATCCTTATTTGCTATAAACTGGGTGCTCTATACCTTTCTGTTGCGCCTACATTTCGCATGCGCGTGTATACTGATGTTACTTCTAGTGCCCACAGAGGTAGGTACTGGGAGGGAAATTATAATTTTCTATTTGAATAATCCCATATTTTTATTGTTAAGACCGTCACTTGGTCATTTCTGCATAATTTTATTCACAATATTTATAGTTTAATCCGTAACAAAAATCTAATTTAACTTAAGGAATGTGAAATATATTATTCTGTAAAAATAAATTAGACATAAAAAACAATTTAGTATTTTAAAGAAATTGAATAGAGTTGTTGACAAAGAAACAAAGCAACAGAATATTAACACTACGTCAACTTGACTTTAGGAAAACTTGCATGAGTAAAGCCCTTGAAAATGTCCAATTTAAAATTAAATTAATTTTTTTTCTTTTTTTCTTTCGTTTTACATGGCTCCACTTTATTTTATTATTCATGCACATACACATATACTTATATGTATATTAGTATAGATATAGATTATTTTATAGAAAAATATTAAGATAGAAATTAAGTTAAAAAACAATTAGTTAATTAAATATTTAATAAATTGAATTGTTAAATATAGTTTCATAACAATCAAGAGTGGTTACTAAAAATAACTCATTTTGTAACTATTACACTACAAGAAATACAAGTTTTACCCACACATAAATTAGCCACACAATAAATGTGTAGGTATTTACTTACACAAAATTTAGAAATATGTGGGCAATAAAATAAGCCCACATGGCTTTTATAGCCACAAAATAATATGTGTGGCTATTGATTTTCAGTCACATTTTTGTACGGATGGAAAAATTCCTCTATTTTTCAGAAATTAACGGATAAAATAATTTCATTGGGATGCTGACGTGTCCATTGTAATTAATATTTCTAGCCACACATATTTATAATTGTAGCTAATTTGTGGGTAATGATAAAACTTTTAGCTACACATAACTAACCAATGTTAAATTGTGTGGCTAAAATGATAATATTTTTAATATATTTTTATTTGATAAAATGATGTGGCATATCCATATATATAACTATGTAATCTTGGTAAAGACTAAACCCCCGCTAACGTAATCTTAGTAACGACTAAATGAGTGTTTTCGTTTGCTTAACTTTTTGAAAAAGTGATTAAAATTAAAATTGCTTAAAATTAAAAGTAGATAGTATTTGAGAACAAAAACAGTTTTGGATAAATGTAAAAGCTGGAGTATTTGATACTTAAACAGCTTTTAGCTTATGAGGGAATTTTTTTTTTTTTTTAATTTACTAAAATACCAAAAAAGTTGGAAAAAACAACTATTTTTTAGATTTAGCTTTTGACCTAAAATCACTTCTAAAGTTATTTTAAAAAATATTTGCAAACACCCCCCCCCCCCCCCTCCTTCCCCAAACCTCCACTATTAGACGATATGTTCAAATCTTGTTAGATTTGGTTCTCTACTTGTTACGAGGGAATTAGGAAATTTTTCTAAAGATTCCCGCTAATAAATTCACAGATCATGCCAATCAAAATTAAATATTTTGGGATTACAAAAAAAAAAACAAAGAAAACCTAAACTGCTCTAAATTGCTGCGGCGGTCGAAGATTTGGTAGGAGTAGCGACGGTGAGTTTCTCAACTCTCCAAGGTGTGCTGGTCTAGTTATAGTAGCAGCGACGACGGAGCAGCGACGATTTCATCCTGTCGATTCCGGCCATCATCACAGGTTTCTTATTTTTTTTTCTTCGATTTAGATTTTTATTCCTTGCTACCTATATCCATGATTGTCAAATCTTATTTGTCAATATGCAATAAAGCATGAGTAGTATTCTGCTTTTCTTTTTTTCGTTTTTGAAAGCTTGATGATTTGTATAATACATTCAGAATCTAACCCCTGATTTCTGTATGGTTGGATTCAATTTCTAATATTTTATCTGCAAATCATCAGTATCATTGATAAATATTTTTTTGGAAGACAATCTGTTAAAAAACTTAAACAGGCAAGAAAATGTCTGGATAGTTTAATGTTAATCGAGTAATTTGGGTTTAGAAGTCTGTTACTCCAAAAGCCTTTGCCGTATAATCAACAAATATAAAGAAAATATGTTTAGTTTAATGAAAAAATGTTCGTGAAACACTCAATCTCACATCCATTATCTTCACTTTTTTCACCAATATTTTCACCTCAACTCACTAACTCAGTGTCAGTGGGTCAAAAAATGGAAGGTGGAGATATAGCAAAGAAGAAGATCCTATGTTTGAACTAAGTATTACTTTTATTTTTAGTGATATGTCTCTGATAAAAACTAATTATACATATATATATATATATATATGTCAAGGTTGTAAAAGTCGCTAGGCGCTAGTTAGGCGGTGTACTGGGGCCTAGCGACTAGTCGAGGTCTGGGCGGGACGAATCGGGTCATAGACGTAATCAGGCGGGAAGGAATCGGGAATTAATCGGAATTAGTCGAGAATTTTTACAACAAAGATACATACATAAATATACTGGGTTAAAATTTATGTATAGGCAGATTAATAAACCAAAATATTAAGAGCAAAGTAATATGCCCATAAATATATGGTTATGTGCTTCAGAAAAAAACGAAGGAAACATGTTAATGCTAAAGCATATAAGTTGATAAGCACAGGGGATGATATTTCATGAATGATGCCTTTCCATACGAATGGGTAAGATTTGCAAAATTATTTTCTGAACTATCGCAATATTAATCTCAGTACATATTACTAATTTAGAAATTCAATTGTTTCATCAGAAGTTCGAATAATTGATTGTTCTGGATGTTCCATGTATTGTGACTGTTGTCTAGATGTTTATTAGTATTAGTTTTCATGTTTGAGGATGGCATCCTCAAGATTACGACAAATTAAGCGGGTGATTTCGTTGTTTTAACTTTTGAAAAAGTGATTAAAAATATAAATTGTGGTAAAATTGCTTAAAATTGAAAGGAGGTAGTGTTTGAGAATAAAATTAATTTTGATCAAATATTATGATTTTAGTTAATTAGGACTTAGTTGCTAACTATTCTCTTTGTTGCAAAAATCTCCTACTAGCTCTGATCCATCTCCGTCTAGGCGATAGATTCCCTTTGGTCGTCTATGTTTATTTTCCAATTCTTCCCTGTCTAATCACGTTTATATCCGGATCAGTCCCGCCTAGACTCCGACTAGTTGTTAGGCTCCAGTCCATCACCAAACTAGCGTCTAACGAGTTTTACCCTTGACTATTATTATTCTTGATATGTCCTGGTTATGATTTTGTTTGCTTTTGAGGTCTTTGTAATCCAGCGTCTTGATGTAATAATTTTATTATTTGTATAATAAGAAATTTGTTTGAATTTAGGTGGATGATGTGATCTTGTTTAGGTTTATTTATTCTAAGTCCTTGTATCAGTTGGGACTTGGACCTTGAAAACTTTGTTCGGTGATCAATATGATATCTCTTTGAGGAAAACACAAATATGAATTCACTTAATCAATAAAATGTATATTATTGTTATTACTAGTAGTACTACTACTATTATTATTATTATTATTATTATTATTTGGACATATTAATGAATACAAACATCCTTTGGATGACTATGGAGAAAGAATAATGGGAACAATCCGAATAGAGCATCATCTCAGCATTAGAAAATAAATTATATTTTGTTTATGTATTCCTCGTGGTTATTTACCGAAGGTCATAAATTGACTCGAGTCTCCTTTACAATTTTATGTGACAAATACTGGACATAAATGTTTATTTTCCTTGCCATGCCTTTCTTTTTTTTTTCTTTTTCTTTTTCTTTATTAGTGAATCTTTCTTTGAAGTCCAATGTGATGTTAGAATTATAACTGTGTTTTTTATTAGATAATTCATACATCTGAGACATAGATCATCAATGGGTAAAGATTAGGAACCGGTTATCCCCCGATTATGTGGCAGGAATACAGGAATTTATAAATGTTGCCAAACTGCGGTTGAATTCTATGGGTTTGACTTTATGCCCTTGTGTCAATTGCTTAAATACGAGGTGGCAAAATATAGATACAATCAGAGCACATTTGATTAGAGTAGGAATAGTGGACTCATACACGCGGTGGGTGCATCATGGTGAGGAGGAACTTGATGAGGAAGATTTTGATAATGAGAATTTTATTAACGATGGGTTGGATGACTTGAGCGGAGGTTTACAAGATGCTTATAGTGATCACTATTTCAACACCGGACCTATGGATGATTTCATAGGTAATCGACCCGTTAGCGATGAGGTACCTTATGAGAAGTTATATGAAGCTTTAGATAAGTCCTTGTTTCAGGGATCTAAGACCTCTGCGTTATCATTTATCGTAAAACTAATGAATATAAAAGTAATGAACAAGTGGAGTGATAATTCTTTTGAAATGTTGTTGAAGTTACTCCATCAAGAGCTTCCAGAGGGTAATAATTGTCCGGGAAGCTATTATGACACAAGAAAACTTCTTGGCGATGTTGGTTTAGGCTATGAAGTTATTGATGTTTGTCGTTATGATTGTGTTATCTTCTACGGTGAACATAAAAATGCCACTATATGTCCTATTTGTAAAAGTAACCGATATGTTCGTAATAAAATTCCACATAAGAGGCTATGATATTTCGCTATCACACCTCGTTTAAAACGTCTTTATTCTTCACGACATACGGCTAGGGCAATGCGTTGGCATAAAGACGTTCGTAAGGAAGAGCCCGGAGTGTTGCGACATCCTGCTGATGGGAAGGCTTGGAAACATTTTGATGAGGTGTACCCCGACTTTGCAGCTGATTCTAGAAATGTTAGAATGGGATTAGCTTCAGATGGGTTTAATCCTTTTAGCAATATGACAACATCATATAGCATGTGGCCGGTTATTTTGATGCCTTATAACCTACCGCCTTGGTGTACAATGCATAAAAGTAATTGCTTTTTAACATTGTTGATTCCTGGGCCAAAGTCCCCGGGTAAGGACTACGATGTCTTTCTAAGGCCACTTGTCGATGAACTTAAGGTTTTGTGGTGTAATGGGGTCCAGACATATGATGCATTTTCTCAATCACACTTTACTCTTCGTGCATCAGTTTTGTGGACGATTAGTGACTTCCCTGCATATGCTTACTTGTCTGGTTGGAGCACAATGGGGAAATTAGCATGTCCAATATGCCTAGAAGACACTCGGTCACAAAGAATTCGGGGAAAGCAAAGTTACGTAGGACATCGGTGCTTTTTAAATGCTACACATTCTTGGAGAAGGAGCACAGAGTATGATGGAAAATCAGAAAGAAGGAGACCACCTCGTCAATTTTCTGGTGACGATATCTTATTGCAGTTGGAGAGGGTACCGAGTTGCACCCCTGGTAAAGCACCTAATAATGAGGATAGGAAACGTAAACGTGGTATTGATGAGTTAAATTGGTCTAAAAAAAGTATCTTGTTTGAACTTCCATATTGGTCAAAGTTATTGATGCGTCATAATCTTGATGTCATGCATATAGAAAAAAATATTTGCGATAATATCATCGGAACCTTATTAAATGATCCTGCTAAGACAAAGGATACTTTAAAGGCACGGTTAGACTTGGAAGATCTCAACATCCGCAAAGAATTGTGGCTAAGGGAAAGGAATGGAAAATTTGAGAAACCACATGCTAATTACACCCTGAGTAAAACAGAATGTGTAGAGTTTTGTGATTTTATCAAGTCTGTCCGCTTACCAGATGGTTATGCGTCCAACATAAGTCGATGTGTGACTGACTCTAACACACTAGGAGGGATGAAATCACATGATTGTCATGTACTACTTCAAAAAATACTGCCAGTCGCCCTTCTTCCATTCTTAGAAAAGAGAATACGTGTCACACTAATTGAGTTTTGTCAATTCTTCCAAAAATTATGTTCAAAGACTCTGTATGTTAGTGAGATTAAGGATATGAAGAATGGAATTGTTATCCTATTGTGTAAACTTGAGAAATTTTTTCCATTAGCTTTCTTTACCGTCATGGTTCACTTATGTGTGCACTTACCAGAACAAGCACTATTGGGAGGGTCAGTTAGTAGTAGATGGATGTATTTCCCTGAGCGCCGTATGGGAACGTATAAAGGTTATGTTCGTAATTTTGCACATCCGGAAGGGTCTATTGCTGAAGCTTATGTTGTGGATGAGGCTATTACATTCTTATCTCGTTATTTACATGACACTGAGACGCGATTTACACGTGTTGAACATAATTGGGATATACCAAGCACCGAGTATGAGATGGAGATATTTAACAACAAAGTTCGTACGTTGGGGGCTCCAAAATTTGGAAAGTTGGGGGCTTATAGCTATATAGTGCATTGGTATCTTCTTAACAACTGCGGAGATGAACTCGACGATTACAAAGGGTGAGTTTAACACCGAATAATATAGTTATTATGCAATCAGTATTTTATATTAAACTAAGTATTTCATTTATTCTTTATTTTAGTGAGCATAAAGAAGTTTTACGATCGAGAAATGTACGAGAAGAAGATATTGATTCTATACACAAACATGAATTTCCTTCTTGGTTTAAGGATAAGGTAGACATGTTACATGTGGATATCTAACAACTATTTTAAATTATTATATCTAATATTAGTTCTCTACAGATGGCTTCCCTTAGAGTAAATGCTAATGTCAAAGCTACTGATGATTTATATGCATTATCACAATTCCCAGATGATCGCTACACTATTTGGAATAGTTGCATTGTAAATGGAGTCAGATTCCGTTGTAAAGAGAGTGATGATAAATTTAAAACACAATGTAGTGGAGTTTGTTCATGGAGTGATGACGAGAATGGTGGTATAACTTATTATGGTGTTTTACTTGAAATACTGGAGTTGGATTTCATCCTTCAAAGAAAGGTGTTCATGTTCCGCTGCAAGTGGTATAACACTGATCCCAAAAAAAAAAAAAGTATTTGTGGATAACAATTTGACATCAATTGATATTACTTCTAACTGGTATACGGAAGATCCATTTATTATGGCCACACAAGCTCAACAAGTATTTTATTTGAATGATCGATCTAGAGGAAGGAATTGGATGATTGTACAGAAAGTAAATCATCGTAACATTTTTGATATAGCTGAACATGATAATGAAGAGAACGTTAGCAATGATGTATTTCAAGAGGAAGATTCTAGTGAACTGCCACCCTTTCATCTAACGGAAGAGGCAGATGATATATCTCAATTGGTTCGAGAAGATGTGGATCCAATAACTCTATCTTCTGATACTTTGCAAAACCTACGTTCTGAAGAGATTCTTCTAAGTGATTCCGAAGAAGATCTGGAGAATAATGAACATTTTGATGATGAGGGAAGAATATTTATTAACGATGAATCAATGTTAGAATCTGAGACAAACAGTGACTGTGATGATTTAGGTGATGCTGATGATAATGATGTATGTTATCATTAAATGGTTTGTTTGTATGTTACTGTTTGAATTTATAATTGACAATAGTTTATAATAGTTTCGGTGCAATATTGATTTATGTTGTATACTTTAATAACGTGCAGTTTTGACATGGCTCGTGGAGGTCAAAGAGGAGGATTTGGCAAGCGCGGAGGACTTGGTGGACGTAGAAAAACTCATGTTGCATCATCTACTACTCGTGCTGGTATAAAGTTATTATTACTTTATAATTAACATGGTACAAGGACAAGTTTTATTAGTATATCATCTATTAATGTTTACATAATCGATATTTCTTTAACTATCATTATTATTTACAAATAATTATTGAACAAATAATCCATTTGTTCAATAATTATTGCAATTTATAGGTTCTTTAACCTCCAATTTGTCTATAATTCAGGTATGGATCCTTATTCAACTTTGGAGCCACCGGCTGGTTAGTATATGACAACTTAATTATTTTAACAGAAAAATCTTATTCACGTTTTTGCTACATAAATTGTTTCATATTTGTTTATAGTCTTGTCTCCAGCAATCAATAATTCTTCAGCTGTAAGAGAAAATGGTGGGAATGAAGGACTTCGTGCCCCCTCCAGTGTGCATTTCGGTTCGAACTTGCAGTCACCAGATGGTTAGTAAACAACAATGTAATTCATTTAACAAAAAAAAAAAAAAAAAAACCTTATTCATGTGGGTATATAATTTTTCTCGTATTTGTTCATAGTGTTTTCTCCAACAATCAACAATTCTTCAGCTTTAAGAGAAAATGGTGGGAATGGAAGACGTGGTAGGCAACACAATGAGCCAGTTGCTCCCTCTAGTATGCGTGTTGGTTCGAACTTGGATTCACCAGCTGGTTAGTAAATAACAATCTAGTTCTCTTAAAAAAACTATTGCTCACATGTTTGCTATTGAAATTTTCTTGTATTTGTTTATAGTGTCAACTCCAGCCGCCAATAATTCTTCAGCTTTAAGAGAAAATGATGGTAGTGGAGGACATGGTGGACGTCGTAGTGAGCCTGTTGCTCCATCCACGATGCATTCTGGTTTGACTTTGAGTATATGCTAATATAACATGTTTATTCACTCTTTATTTCAAATTTAATCTTAACTTATTTTATTTGTAGTTCAAACTGCACCAGTGAATGACATTTTGGCTTCAAGTGAATCAGCAAATGATGATGTGAATATGGAAGAAAGCTCTAGAGTACGAGGAATTACAAGTGGCCATGGAGCTCGTAGGGCAATGAGAAGTGCTAAGCGTAGATTAACTGTGGAGTTTGATTTTTCCTTGATGCAAGCAATATGCGGCAATGCAGAGTGTTTCAATAATGAAATTGGCTACATCGTACGCAACAATTGTAGCTTACAATACAAGGATTGGAGACTTGTCCCTATAGCCGTAAGGGCACCACTTAGAGACAAACTTCTGGTAAGTTTATGATATTATTAAATCTAATAGCATCGTTTCTTTCTGAAGAGTAATCATTTTGTATGAGTACAAATAAATTTTGATTTTTTACTTTTCACTTTGCTTCTAGACATTGTTTGATATTGATATAGAGGATCCAAAAGTCCAAAAAGTCATTGATAAACAACTGCATGAAGCTTGGAAAGGGCACAAGTATGAGTTGCACAGTTACTTCAAAGAAATTGGAGGAGAAAATGATCTACTTATGGCTAAGGAAAATTGTCCCAAGGACGTTACTGAAGAGGATTGGGAGTATCTTTGCAACTTATGGGTTGATCCCAAATACTTGGTAATGTATACATTTACTTAAATGTTTAACTAGTATCCTTATCTTGTGTTAATGCTCATTGTATTTTTCTTTTCTTTTTTCTTTTGAAGAACCGATCCAAACAAAATGCTGATGCTCGACGAAAACGAAAATATAATTCTTTAAATGGATCAAAGACTACAGCACGCCATCACATTGCACGTGGAGCTGATTTGCATGGTTTGACAGGCCATATCGAGACATGGCGTCTTCAAGTTTTCCATCCTGAAACAGGTTGGCCATCTAAAGAAAGTGAAGCTCTATATGTAAGTATCTACTAATAGAGAATCATATTTACTTATCTTTGTCTATAAGTTATGAATTTGATTTTAAACAGAGATCATATTTGTTTTGGAAGAGTTGATGTTTAAATGCTTTGCAAAGTTTGACTAGGCTGATTTGTGGGATTTTGTTAAATGGGACTTATTTCATGTATCTAGACAGGAATTTAAACGCCTGAAATTAAGGTGAAAGGATAGTGGGGGTAGGTGGTATGTGACAAGTTGAGCATTTACATTTTTCATCATCTAGTTTGGAAAGTGGTAATAATCTTTGAATTTAGATTGCTTGGATAAACGTGTTGCTCTGCTTAGTGTATCATACTAGAATCTTATATGGATATTCGAAATACATAAGTAAAATCTTAAGGCTTAATCCATTGGCTCTCCACAAACATCATGCCCATTAAGATTATCTTGGGAGTTTGGTAACAGCAAGTCAGTAGGCATTACCAAATATGAAAGGGGAATAAGCAAGTAATATTAATTTCTTGGTTTTTTCTGGAGTTGTTAGTGCAGCCATTGATGTTTAGCTAGTGCCCTGGCTTTTCACTCACTTTGAGGAAACTCCATTGTAGAAATAATTATAGGATTCTTGTGAGTTGGACCTTTTCTTTATGGTTCTTAGTTGCATGTATAATTATTGAATGGTATAGTTGAGCATTTCTTTAATATTTGGGTGTTAATTGCTTGGATAAACTCGTTATTCTGCTCGCTAAACTTGTTTACATTTGGTATAAGACTTGATAGTAGTTTTTACTTCCCCATCCCTAAATTAAGTAATTTATTCTTCAACAGAATGAAATGATGCGGCTGAGAAGGGAGAATCCACCTGAGAAGATGTCAGATAAGCAAATCCTAGAGAAGGTACTTGGACGGAAATCAGTACGATTGGTTGGTTGGGGTCGGGATCCAGTTACACCTAGAGACACACATACTAATGATGGGTCAAGCCGTCCTTCGTACAATCAATTGCGTGATGAGCTAAATTTATATAAGTCTCGTTTTGAAGTTGTTGAAGGAGAACTTCAAATGATGCGAGAGGTGATGATTGAAAAAGGAATATTATCTCCATCTTTTTTGCGAGTGCCATCAGAAAACTTACCAAGTCCATCATGTGGTGTCACATCAAACTACAATCGTTCTCACAACTCGAATGATGAACTTAATGATCAAGAAGAGGATTTTGATGATATTTGTTGAGTTCTCATTGATATTTCTAGGAAATTATGTTAGAGATATTATTAGGTTTATTTTTGTTTTCCATGTTGATATTTTGGAATTTTTGTTAGGTTGTCTACACAGTTCATTTGATGTTACTTTATTAAATGTTTGGTGAATTTCATATATTTTATTTGTGTTGTCATTTTTCAACTTTCTTCCCCTTTTGTAAAATACACCTTGTTATTGATTCTTGATTTTTATAATCATGCATGTAAAATAATTCTAATAATCAAATTATTAAAAATAATACGCACACTTGATTTTTAGCCACACATAAAATTAAGTTATCCACACATAAAAATTATGTGTCACGCCACATCAACGACCACGTCAGCGTCCACGTCAGGCGTAAAAAAAATTGACTTGATGATGTGTCGTCATCTAGTAATTATCCACGTCATCGTCATCGTCAACGTCAGCGGCCAAGTCGATGCCATGTCAGCGTCCACTTCATCCGCCACATCATCATCCACATCATCTTTTAAAAAAAGTAGATACCAATTACCTACATATATTTTAAATATTCACTCACACATATATATGTGGGTAAAGGTGTGAATATTCACCCACACTTAACTACATATGTGGGTAAAAACATTCCTCTACTTTTCTCTAGGGACACTTCTAAACACTTGTAATAAGTGTGGGCAAATACTTTTACCCACACATTTGTACCAATTAGCCACATCTTTTATGTGTGGGTAAAACTTGTATTTCTTGTAGTGTTAGTAGTTACATAAAATATTTCATATAATTTTAAATAAATTTGCTACAATATGGCAAGTTCTTTTGCAACTACTTACTAATGTGTTTGTAACTATTTTTTGCAACTACTTGTAGTTAAAAATACATTAGTAACTACAAAATAGTTGCAAAAAATAGTTACAAACACATTAGTAACTATAAAGTAGTTGCAAAAAATTTTTTTGCATCTTATTATAAGTGGCTACTCTATAGTAACTACTTTTAGATATTTAGTTACTAAAAATATTTTTGTAACTACTCTCCCTTTTTGTAACTACATTTTGTAATGGCAAAAAACCTTGTTTCTAGTAGTGATGGCACCAATAAAAATCCAGAATAAGGACTCAAGTCTCACCAAATAATCAACCAATAAATAATTGTACTTTATTTCATATAATATCAAATGTTTATATATATTTTTATGATGTAAAATCAAAGATCATGAATAGATGATTTTTTGATATATAATATGTAAAAAATGGCTGAGATACAAAAATATTTGCATTTAAACCTTGGTCAAATAGTTTTTCTTTTTTAAGGAAAAAAATAGGGGGGAAAGAACAAGTAAATTAAAAGTTGACATTTATACAAATAACTATAATAACAGAAAACACTTTGGTAGAAAAATGCAATTTACAATTTTAACCTATATGCAAATAAATATTCAAAGTCAAATTATAAATATTTAATTGCTTGTTTCTAAAATTAGATTTTCGTTTGCAACTTTTAAAATTTCACTTGATAATTTTAGATATACTCAAATTCTTCTTATTTTTTAAAAAATCTTAACATTAGCAAATAAAATCCAAAAGTAAGTCACTAATTCTAGTGACAATTCAAAGTACTAGAATTCTCCATGTCCGATGCACAACTTAAAATATATTTATTTACAAGAAAAATTAAAATAAAATATCATATAAAATAAATTGAATTTATTAAAATAAATGATTTCAAATTATATAATTTCACATTTCAGATAACAAATAATTTCATATGTTAAAAAATTTCATATAATTTTATATTATTTGTTTAAGGGAACAAATTTCATATAATTTCATTTATATTTTCGATATATCAACTCCAAAATTTAAGGGAACATGATATGGAAGATTGATTATCGTAATATTTTGTCCAAATTTTAAGGGAACCTACTGGGAAGAGTTTATAACATTATCCTAATATAGATACATAACAAATTATCTGATTTTTAGGGACTGATTAAATCACAACATAATTTCGACAATTATGTTACCTTTTATTTAATTGTGTGTTTATTTTCAACTGAATTAGCTTATAATATAAAAATCTTTTCCCGAAATGGCAGCTCGAAATGGGCGCAAAAATGTGTTGAATACTATTTATAGACAGATGTGCTTTTATATTAAGTAGGATATGAGTTCTTCATAATATTTGAATATTTTCATATTTTATTTGGTATTTTAATTTATTCAAATAAATTCTATACTGTTATTGTAAATAATTGTTTTTTAAAGATGAATTTTCATGCGGATAAAATTGGTTAAGTTACAAAGAGTGAAGAATACATAGTTGAAGTTAGTTAGCGTGCCGCAAAATATTTTGTAGGTTGCAAATTGTAAAAAATATATAGTTGAGTTGGTTCACGGAAAAAAAAGATTGAAAAGTGCAAAAAAAATGTCATAATTTATAGTTCAAAGTGTAAATTTACTTGATAAGATAATTTTAACAAATATGTATATAGAAAAATATGAATAAGTATAAAATAATAATCTTAATAATAATTATAACATTTTAAATATGTTTGTGTTAAAAAATCTCGTATTTTCGTAAATAATCCAACAAACATTGTTATATAATTAAATATATATATATGTATATATTTGCAGATGTAATAACTTTTATTGATATCAAACCAATTATTCTATATTTTGAAAATTGTGTTTTATCTATACAATTGAAAACACTATGCAATTATGTAAAAGTATTACGTCGTTATTGTTAGGTGATAAGTATCGTTGAGAGATAGCATCATTTGAACAACATACACGGCAAGAAAATGGTCTTATGGGATAAAAAAAATAAAGAAATATTACTCGATTAATAAGTATTTGTCACAATTATATTATTAAAGACAACATGTTATCACGAATTAGTTGTCTCAGTAACTTAGACGCAAATAATTGTTATATCTCGGTATGTGATTGTATAGACGAAGATGTAGAATACAGACAAAGTCGAGGCTAGAGTTTGACTCTATATCCGTAAGACGAAATTGCCACGTACTCAGGTGCAATACGTTTAGTAGCAAATCGCCTCCAAGATACAACGACTTTAAAACTTCAGACCGCTGCACTACGAGACGGAAGTTATCGGCGAACGTACTCGGATATTTGGAACTTTCGGACTCTATTAATGCAGAATTTAGAAATGCTTTTGAATTACAAAGAACTTGTGAATTTGAATGTATGAAATGAAATGTGGAGGGGCCTATTTATATATGTTGAAGAGTTGTGGTGCCCTTTTGGAAAGGCACCTCTTCACCCCTTGGTTGCACCCTTTGGATTGGACCCACCCGTTCGCTGGGCGGTTGCACCCGCAGGCTGACCCGCGCCCTGGCGGGCGACGGGTCGCACTGGTTCGACCAGCCCGGTCTGCTGGCGGGTCGGTCCGACCCGACCCGGTTCGGCCCACCGCCCGGTTCGGTCCGATCCGAGCCGCCGACCCGGTTCGACCTATTGCCGGTCCGGTTCGAGCCGTTGACCCGGTTCGACAGTCCGATCCGGTTCGACCCGATCCACCCTTTCGCTGGGCGGTCGCACCCGCAGGCTGACCCGCGCCCTGGCGGGCGACGGGTCGCACTGGTTCGATCCGCCCGGCCTGCTGCCGGGTCGGACGGATCGACCCGGTTCGGCCCACCGCCCGGTTCGGTTCGATCCGAGCCGCCGACCCGATTCGACCTATTGCTGGTCCGGTTCGAGCCGCTGACCCGGTTCGACAGTCCGGTCCGGTTCGACCCGATCCACGCCACCGCACCGCCACGAACCCGTGAGCCATCCGTCTGGACCACCTGGACAAAACTTTAAGGCTCCTCCAGCTCCTCGCGACGACGCGTACGTGCGAAGTGCAAAGTGCGCCTCTAAAGCGACTCAATGCGACATGTGCGACGTGCGCGCGCGGGACAAGTTCTAAATATAAATAAATAGGCCCCTCCACATTTCATTTCATACATTCGAATTCACAAGTTTTTGCAATTCAAAAGCTTTCTAAATTCTGCATTAGTAGAGTCCGAAAGTTCCAAATATCCGAGTACGTTCGCCGATAACTTCCGACTCGTATTGCAGCGGTCTGAAGTTTTAAAGTCGTTGTATCTTGGAGGCGTTTTGCTACTAAAACGTATTGCACCTGAGTACGTGGCAATTTCGTCTTACGGATATAGAGTCAAACTCTAGCCTCGACTTTGTCTGAATTCTACATCTTCGTCTATACAATGCGACATGTGCGACGTGCGCGTGCGGGCCCGGGCCCGGGCTCGGGCTCGGGCTCGGATGGTGCCTCGGGTCCATTTTAGCCAAAGGCTAAAATCCCACTAGGATCCACCTTAAGGTCCACCATAGGGGAGCACACTTGATAATTACTTATCAAGTGCTCTACTAAATAAGGAGTATCCACTTACTCCAATTTTTCTATGTGGGACAAGTTCCCATATGTTTCCTTCATAAACTCTTCAACTTTCATGTATAAGTTGCAACCTTTGACAATTAATATCTCATTCACCCGAAATTAGTTTTGAGCATATTAATACATTAAATTCATCTACTCGAAGTGTAGATTATGAATTTGCAACTTGTTTCCATTTTTAACAAATGGATTGAATTAATTAAATTGGTCAATTTTGAGTCAAAACCCAAAATTTCAAATCAATTTCCAACAATCCCCCACATGAATGATATTAATGCAATGCACACCTAAGAAAGTCCCAACGAGCCGTCCCTTCATCAGGATAGGTAGCTTCAGGCTTTTAACCTTCCCTAGTGAGATGCCATCGGATTTACTCGCTGCTCAGTGAACATGATGTCTTGAACTGGTCAGCTTTTGTGTAAATCAAGTACAATGACAACAACAAAGTAACGACTCTAATATCCTTTTGGTTCTCACGTTGTTGTCCATTTTGGCCATGGACCTTATTTCGGATTCATAAGTGTGTACTGAAAATATTACATTTGTCAGTTTGAATCGGCCCCACTTCACACTTATATAGGTGATCTCCTATTAAAGGTACCCTGAAATACCTTACCACGAAGGTATATGAATCATTAAAAGCTGTTAAGCTTACCCTCACCACACGTCATCAGGTTTTGTACCAAATAGGTACAATTGGCACTTGAGCGGAATCGAGAATGAGCTTGAAATTTGTTTTCAAGTGCAAAACTGAGTGCTTCAAAGCTTAGTTGTCTCGTTGAACCAAGTTCTTGGGATCCTCCAGTCATCATGGACGAGTTACCACTATGAACACTCTTTACTGTGTGGGTTTTAGCCCCATTCCCCTACCGCGCTATACATTTGATCTCGACCAATGCCTTTAGTCAGCGGATCCGCAATGTTGTCTTTTGACTTTACGTAGTCAATGGAGATTACCCCACTTGAGATCAAATGTCTAACGGTATTATGTCTCCTTCGGATGTGTCGAGACTTACCATTATACATGTGGCTTTGTGCCCTCCCTATAGCAGACATGCTATCACAGTGTATCATCACGGGAGGCACTGGTTTGCACCAACCAGGAATATCCTCTAAGAAGTTCCGAAGCCATTCTGCCTCTTCACCAGCCTTGTCTAAAGCAATGAACTCCGATTCCATTATGGAACGAGTTATGCAAGTTTGTTTAGAGGATTTCCAAGCCACAGCTCCTCCACCTATAGTGAATACATAACCACTGGTGGATTTTGAATCTTTTGCATCAGATATCCAGTTTGCATCTGTGTATGCTTCCAATACGGCTGGATATCTTGTATAAAAAATTCCATGATTCATGCTATGTTTTAAATACCTTAAAACTCTCATCAGAGCTTTCTAGTGATCCTTGTTAGGATTACTTGTAAATCTTCTAAGTTTGCTAACTGAATATGCTATATCCGGACGCGTACCATTTGTCAAGTACATCAGGCTTCCGATAATTCTTGCATATTTCAGTTGCAGCACTGGGTCACCTCTATTTTTGGCTAAGTGTAGATTAATATCTATTAATCTACAGGAGTGTTAGCCGGGGGTACGTCATAAGCATCAAATTTCCTCAACACATTCTCAACGTAATGAGTTTGTGATAGGAAAATTCCATCAGAAGTTCTAGAGATTTTCATCCCTAGAATGACGTCAGCCAGACCATGTCTTTCATGTCAAAATTTTGTTTTAACATGTTTTTAGTATTCACGATCGAGTCATGATTACTTCCCGTAATAAGCATGTCATCGACGTATAGACACACTATCACATAATCTTGTGGAGTGCCCTTTATATAGACACACTTATCGCACTCATTAATTTTGAAACCATTTGAGAGCATCACATTATCAAATTTTTCATGCCATTTAAGAGGTGCTTGTTTGAGTCCGTACAAAGATCTAACAAGTTTACATACCTTCTTTTCTTGGCCAGGAACTACAAACCCTTCAGGATGTTCCATATATATCTCCTCCTCCAATTCCCTATTTAAGAAGGCCGTCTTCACATCCATTTGATGTATCTCAAGGTTATGCAGAGCTGCAATAGCAATGAGAACTCTAATGGAAGTGATCCTCGTAACTGGGGAATACGTATCAAAGAAGTCGTATCCTTCTCTTTGTTTGAACCCTTTGGCTACCAATCTAACCTTATACTTATCAATTGATCCATCGGCTTTATACTTCCTCTTTAGGATCCACTTGCATCCAAGTGTGTTAGTGAAATCAACTCTTGAACACACAACACCAAAGATTCTGGAACTTGTACGAAGAAAAACAATTTGAAATCACACAAGCAATTCGGCCAGAGTTGTGACCGAACTAAACTCACGCAGAACAGGAACTAGAAATGAATCAAACACAGTTTAACGTGGTTCGTTCAAGATGAACTACATCCACGGAGGCAAGGCACACCTCAATCCACTAAGAACTCCAATCAATTACAGAGAATACACTCAAGAAATGAAACGCCCAATTCTGGATACAACTTAGGGCACGAACACTCAATCTCAAAATACTCTCTCTAATCTAAAGAACAGGGAAATTACTCGACGTAGTGACGTTCTCCTCAATGAGAGCTTTACAGTGATATATGGATTGAAGCTCGAATGCAACTGCACAGGAAGTTCTAACTGAAAGAAGTTGAGCTGAGCTACCGGACAAATGTGACGGTTTTCTTCGTCACTGAACTGCAACTGCTTCGTCACAAATGACGGTTATTTCAAACTGCCTCGAACCCGGTTTATTCTGACCAGCTTGTATTCTTGATGCTAAAACCCGGTTCAAACCTCCGGTTCTTCACTCCCTGACTCCGTTTCCACATTCCCAACACACCATATTACAAAGTATAGGCTCACTTGATGAATTGAACATTACCTCACAAATCTCCACCTCAATGAATCATGTGTGCCTTTTCCTGCCTCACCACTGCCTTGTCTTGTTAATGCTCTTCATGACATTGCTCAAGTTGCAGCAGGCTTGAGCAATGCTCCACTTTGTTCCCAGGTACACCCTTAGTAAGAAAATCAGCAGGGTTATGCAATGTGTGTACCTTCTTCACTTCCACAGAACCAGAATCAATGATATCCCTAGCAAAATGCAACCTAACATCAATGTGCTTTGACCTTTCATGAAATGCTTGATGTTTCACAAGGTGTAGAGCACTTTGATTATCATAGTAAATCGCCACACACTTTTGCTTGATGTCCAAATCTCTCAAAATCCCTTTAAGCCAAATTGCTTCTTTTATAGCTTCAGTGAGAGTGACACGTCGGTTTCTAACCTAGTGTTCCGCAAGTGTACGGATGTAGGTGTAGTACTATTGTCAAGGTCGATCCCACAAGGAATAGTTTTAGGTAGTTTGATACCCTAATACTCTAGGAATGTCCTAACTAGATACTAAGTTTCAAAGGTTGATTTTACTAATTAAAATACTCAATTAAATATAACTTCAAACTTAGGAAACGCAAAAACTAACAATCAAGGAGAATAGGTATCCTAGGGCTTCGATTTCAGGATATTACTTCAATGTTGAATATGATTAACCTATTAATTTACCAGTTCTAGTGTTTATTAGGCGGCACGACAATAATCTAATCCTTCTCTCGAAGCGATTAAACCGTTGATTAATTAAGCTAATTACCCTCTCGAGTCAATTAAACCTAATAACTCCCAAACGAACCTAAGCCACGGCCTACACAGTCATAGACAACTGCGCTCTATGTTCTAAGTCTGATAACGACTCCCTCCTCTCAAAGCGGAATTGTTAAACTAAATTACTAAATCTAGGTGATCAAGCTAAATTCAGTTTTAAGCACAAACATAGAGATAAAACACGTAAAGAACGGAATTAATAGATTAAATCATAATTAAACCATTGTCATAAAAATCCCTACTTTCTAACCCTAGGACACGAATAGCTTAGCTACTCATGCCTAGTAGTAATCCAATACAAAATTCTAATAAAAACATTGTAAAGAATTAAACTAGAAAAGAATAAATAAACCCGGATGACTCCGTCTCGATGATCTTCGTCTTCTTTGTCCTCCAAGATGTCTTCTAGGTAAATAATGTAATTGGTGTTCTTGCGTGATTGATTCCCCTTTTCCTAGAGCTTGGGGTCCTTTTTATAGAGTTGAGGACGAATCTTTGGGGAAGATAGGATCAAAATCCTATTAAAAATAGGAAATCTTCGCATAAAAACCCTTCTGACACGGCCGTGTTGCTTAAGTGACACGGCCGTGTTGCTTTGCAAATTTCTCTTTTCCAGCAACAATTTGACACGGCCGTGTTGCTTTGTGACGCGGCCGTGTCGGTTCTTGCCCCGTTTTGCTCCTGGACCGGTTCAGGCCGGTTTGGACCGGTTTGGACCGGTTCTTGGACGGTTTTTTACTCCTTTGGGCCGGTTTTCACTCTATTTGACTTGTTTCTCCTTCGAACTTCATCCAAATGGCATAAAAATACCTAATTATCTTCAAAACAAGTCGAAACACGTCAAATGGCCCAAATATTATAAATATCAATAAGTGCTGGTCAAATATACACGTATATGCTATAAAATATGATCCTAAATCGACCTAAATACATGCATAAATAACGTGTTATCAGAGAGATATATATTCTGCTTCTGTTGTTGAAAGTGCTACAACTGATTGTTGTACACTTCTCCAGCTGATGGCTGTTCCAAATAAGGTGAACACGAATCCAGAAATAGATTTCCTCGTGTCTATGTTTGCTGCAAAATCAGAATCAGCAAACCCCTCCAATGCAACAGTGCTTCCATTCACTTTCTTCTCAAACTTCAGTGACAAGTTCACTGAACCCTTCAAATACCTCATCACATGCTTCAAAGCTTCCCAATGCTCAACTCCTGGGTTTGACATGAACCTGCTTACTAAAGAAACAGCATAGGCCAAGTCAGGCCTACTACAAATCATTCCATACATGAGACTTCCAACTCCACTTGCATAAGGAATATTGCTCATATGTATGACCTCTTCTTCAGTCTTTGGGCATTGTTCTTTGGAGAGTTTCTTCTGTAGATTAACTGGAGTGGAGAGAGGTTTAGATTCATGCATATGGAACCTCTCTAAAACCTTCTGTAGATATTGCCTCTGAGATAACCAAAGCACTCCAGCTTCTCTTTTCCTCAGAATGTTCATGCCCAAAATCTTCTTGGCATCTCCCAGATCTTTCATGTCAAATTCAGTGTTAAGTCTGTCCTTCAACCATTGTACCCTCTTCTTGTTCTTGCTGGCAATTAGCATATCATCCACATACAAAAGAAGGAAGACTTTATCTTGCTTTGAACCCTTGTTGAAGTAAACACAACTATCATACAGACTTCTTACAAAGCCAACACTGATCATGAAGTCATTGAACCTCTTATTCCACTGTCTTGGACTTTGTTTGAGTCCATATAGTGACTTCTTCAGCAAACAAACTTTGTCTTCTTGTTCAGGAACAACAAAGTCTTCTGGCTGTTTCATATATATCTTCTCATTGAGTTCTCCATGTAAGAATGCTGTTTTTACATCTAGTTGTTGTAGTTCCATGTCCTCTTGAGTAACCTTTGATAAAAGCAACCTGATTGAGCAATGCTTTACTACTGGAGAGAAAACTTCATTAAAATCAATCCCTTCCCTTTGTGTAAAGCCCCTAGCCACCAATCTTGCTTTAAATCTCACTTGTTTGGATCCTGCAGTCTCTAGTTTCTTCTTGTATATCCATTTAGAACTCACAAGTTTCTGACCTTTTGGTTTATCCACCAATATCCAGGTCTCATTCTTTTCCAGGGATTCCATCTCTTCAATCATTGCCTGAATCCAGTGCTCTCTTTCTTCACAGTCTAGTGCTTCTTTAAAACTACTAGGCTCTTGTGATTCCAGGTCTTCAGCAATACTCAGGGCATAGTAAACACTCCCTGCTTGGCCATCGAAATCAGGTCTGTTGATTGTTCTTCTAGGCCTGTCCCTTCCAATGCTATATTCTCTAACATTTTGTGAAGGTCCAGATTGTTCTTCTTCTTCAGATGATGAATCATTATCTTGTAGATTCTCTTGTGGTTGAGATGTGTGATCATCTTCAGCAGGATGCTCCACCTGAATTGATATCTCTTCTGTCTCTTTAGCACCATCAAATTCTTCCTTAGAGCCTGTAGAAGTATAAGCCATCACATTCTCATTAAACTTTACATCTCTACTTGTGATTATCTTCTGATTTCCCTTCTCTAGACACCACAATCTGTAGCCCTTTATTCCATCTGGATATCCAAGAAATACACATCTTAGAGCTCTTGCATCTAACTTGTCTTGCTTGACATGGACAAAAGCAAGACAACCAAACACCCTTAAACTTTCATAACTTGGTTTCTGTCCACTCCACACCTCTTCAGGTGTTTTGAACCCAATCACTGATGAGGGTGACCTATTAATGAGATAACATGCTGTAGCAATGGTTTCACCCCAAAATACCTTTGGCAACCCAGCATCCAACAACATACACCTTACTCTTTCAAGAAGAGTCCTATTAAGCCTCTCAGCAACCCCATTCTGTTGAGGATTCATTGGGACAGTCCTATGTCTCTTGATTCCTCTTTCTTCACAAAAGTTTGTGAACTCAGTAGAGAGGTATTCCAATCCATTATCAGTCCTAAGGTGCTTCAGCTTCTTCCCTTTGACATTTTCCAGTTGAATCAACCATGTTTTGAACTTATGAAAAGCATCACTCTTATTCTTCATCAACAAGATCCACACCTTTCTACTGTAATCATCAATCAAAGACATGAAATACCTTGCTCCACCATGAGTCTCTGTCCTTGCAGGACCCCATATGTCAGAGTGTACATAATCTAATGGCTCTTGAGTTGTGTGAACACCCTTTCCATAGGGCAGCTTCTTGGACTTGCCCAAAGCACACTGATCACAAAACTCCAGGTTTTGGTTTCCCATGTTTCCAATTACACCACTTCTTGACAACCCCTTCAACCCTTTCTCTCCTATGTGTCCAAGCCTCTTGTGCCATTTAACAAGCTCAGAACTACTCAAGACCATATCAACACTCCCAACAACAGGTGAACCAATCAAGATAAACAACCCATTATGCTGTCTACCTTTAATCACCACTTTATCATGTTTTGTGATATGCAAGAAACCATCCACTGAGCTAAACTGACAACCACTAGTTACCAAAGAACCAAGAGATAGAAGATTTCTCTTGAGGCCAGGAACATATCTTACATTTGAGATGATTCTGACCACACCATCAAACATTCTTATGCGCACTGATCCAACTCCTTTGACCTTGCATGACTGGTCATTTCCCAGGAGAACATTTCCACCATCTTCTTTCTTCAGTTCATCAAACCATGACTGGTGTGGACACATATGAAAGGAGCAGCCTGTGTCCAAGACCCATTCCTTTACCATTCTTGATTCAGTAACATTTAATACCTCTGGAGGATCTTCTTGATGGTCAATGGCAGCAGCTTCTGCTCCTTGATTTCCACCTTTCTTGTTTCTCTTAGGACAATCCTTCTTCAAGTGACCAGGTTGCTTGCACTTGAAGCATTTCCTTTTCTCAACCCATTCATTCCCCTTCTTTGGATTAGAGTCTCCTGCCTTGGGGTCCTTAGCATTCTGTCCCTTCTTCCCTTGCCAAGGTTTCTTGAATTTAACATTCAAACCTTCTCCAGATTGCACCATGCCTTTATCACCTTGAGTCTGGAAGCATTTAGACCTCAGAGCCTTCACTATCCCATCATAAGATAGCTGCTCATCTCTCCCATACATCAAGGCATCCTTAAAGCTTTCCATGGATTTTGGAAGAATGTTTAACACCATCAATGCTTTATCATCCTCCTCCAATTTCACATCCAGGTCTTCCAATTCCTCAACCATCTTAATAAACTCATCAAGTTGATCAGAAATTACCTTATCTTCAGTGATCTTGAAGGCCAACATCTTCTGCTTCAAGAACAGCTTGTTGGAAACTGACTTAGATTGATACAGATCTTCCAATCTCTTCCATGCTTCTGAGGAACTCTTGCATCTTGAGACCTCTCTTAGCGGTTTATCACCCAAACACAGAAAGATAAGACTGAGGGCCTTCTTATCCACTGATGCAAACTTGGGTTTCTCACTTTCTTCCCACGAATCAAGAGGTATCAAAGCAAGATCAAGGCCATTGTGAACCAAAACTGCATTCATCTTGATCTTCCACAATGTGAAGTCATTTCTCCCTGTAAACTTCTCAAAGTCCATCTTCATACCAGCCATTCCTTCCCTTCTTCAAGCTGTGAGAGTTGGTTCCCACAGACGGCGCCACTTGTTAGTGAAATCAACTCTTGAACACACAACACCAAAGATTCTGGAACTTGTACGAAGAAAAACAATTTGAAATCACACAAGCAACTCGGCCAGAGTTGTGACCGAACTAAACTCACGCAGAACAGGAACTAGAAATGAATCAAACACAGTTTAACGTGGTTCGTTCAAGATGAACTACATCCACGGAGGCAAGGCACACCTCAATCCACTAAGAACTCCAATCAATTACAGAGAATACACTCAAGAAATGAAACGCCCAATTCTGGATACAAATTAGGGCACGAACACTCAATCTCAAAATACTCTCTCTAATCTAAAGAACAGGGAAATTACTCGACGTAGTGACGTTCTCCTCAATGAGAGCTTTACAGTGATATATGGATTGAAGCTCGAATGCAACTGCACAGGAAGTTCTAACTGAAAGAAGTTGAGCTGAGCTACTGGACAAATGTGACGGTTTTCTTCGTCACTGAACTGCAACTGCTTCGTCACAAATGACGGTTATTTCAAACTGCCTCGAACCCGATTTATTCTGACCAGCTTGTATTCTTGATGCTAAAACCCGGTTCCACATTCCCAACACACCATATTACAAAGTATAGGTTCACTTGATGAATTGAACATTACCTCACAAAGTGGTTTACAGCCTGGTGGTAGATCTACAATCTCCCACGTGTGATTTTGCATGATGGACTCGATTTCACTGTTTATTGCTTCTTTCCAGAGAGGAGCATATGGACTGGACAATGCCTCATGTATTGTCCTGGGTTCACTTTCCATCATGTATGATAGAAAATCCGGCCCAAAGGACTTTTCCTTTCTGGCCCTTTTACTACGTCTCGGATCATCATTAACTTCAGGTTCTTTATGAACCTCAACAGGCAAACCATTTGCAATTTCATAAGTTCTTTTACGAGAACTTACTTTTGTGTTTTCCTTCTTAGGAAATATGTTCTCAAAAAACACCACGTTCCTTGACTCAATAGCCATTCCCACGTTTATGTCAGGAATGTCTGATTTGTGCATCAGAAATCGATATGCACTACTGTTATCACATATCTAATGAAAATGCAATCAACAGTTTTGGGTCCTATTCTCACTTGTTTCGGCTTAGGTACTTCAACCTTAGCTAGGCACCCCCACACTTTAAGGTAATGGTAGGAAGGTTTTCTTCCTTTCCACAACTCGTACGGAGTTTTGTCCCTTTTCTTATGTGGCAATTTGTTAAGAATGTAGTTGGCAGACAAGATTGCTTCCCCCCACATGTTCTGGGGTAAGCCCGAACTTATCAACATAGCGTTCATCATCTCTTTTAGAGTACGGTTCTTGCGTTCTGCAATGCCATTTGATTGAGGTGAATATGGAGTTGTAGTTTGATGAATAATACCGTTTTGTTGACAAAATTCTTCAAATGGAGCTACATATTCGCCACCTCTATCACTACGAATCACTTTGATTCTTTTGCTAAGTTGATTTTCAACTTCATTCTTATAATTTTTGAATGCCTCAATGGCTTCATCTTTGCTTTTCAAAAGATATACATAACAGTATTTTGTGCAATCATCAATAAAAGTAATGAAGTAATTCTTACCACCTCTAGTTTGCACAAACTTTAAGTCACACACATCAGTATGAACAAGTTCTAGAGGTGAAGTACTTCTATCAACTGAATGGAATGCGGTTTTGGCCAATTTTGCCTCCACACAAATCTCACACTTTTGTGAATCAAATTCCATTCTAGGAAGTAAATCTAAATTCACTAAATGTCGAAGTGTATTTTGATTTACATGTCCTAATCTACCATGCCATAAATTAGAACACTCAAGCAAATAATTAACTTCACTTATATTAATATTGCGCTTAATGTCGCGCTTTACAGTCATTACATTCATTTTGAAAAGGCTCTTTTCGAGATAGCCTTTCCCAATAAATTGACCACATTTGGTCAGTACAAAATTATTTGCTTCAAAAACCAACCTAAATCCGGCCTTACTTAATAAAGAACCGGAGACTAAATTCTTGCGAATGTCTAGGACATGCAGCACATCCACGAGAGTTAGTTCTTTTCCCGACGTCATCTTCAACACGACATTTCCCAATCCTACCACTGGAGACGTTGCAGAGTTTCCCATGAAGAGCTTTCTGCCATTGATCTCTTGGTAAGTGGAGAATAGTTCCTTGTCTGAACAGATATGACGGGTAGCCCCTGTGTCGATCCACCACTCTCTTGGTATCTACCAAGTTGGCCTCGAATATGACGGCGGACAGATCCAATTCAGACATTTCTTCTGGCAAGGATTTGTGCTCGGCAAGGTTGGCCTGATTCTTTTGGCCTTGATTTGCCTTCTTTGGCTGTCGATATTCACTCGACTTGTGTCCGGGCTTATCACAGTTATAACAGTTACCTTTGAATCTTTTGTTCGAGGTCTTCTGTTGCTTATTAGAGCCAGCACTGCGTTTTCTCTTCTTGCCACTTCCGGACTCAGCCAAATTCACACGTGCCTCATCACGGTTCTTGTCGCTTTTGACTTCAGATTTTCGGTTGTCTTCCTCGATCCGTAGTCTCACGATCAAGTCCTCAAGCCCCATTTCCTTGCGTTTGTACTTGAGATAATTTTTTAAATCCTTCCATTGAGGCGGTAGCTTCTCTATGAATGCGGCTACTTGAAAGGATTCAGATAGTTGCATACCTTCAGCATGAATTTCATGGAGGATCAACTGCAACTCTCGAACTTGATCCATGACCGTCTTCGAGTCTACCATTTTGAAGTCGAGGAACCGTCCGATAATGAATTTCTTCATTCCAGCATCCTCCGTTTTGTATTTTTTCTCCAAAGATAACCACAATTCCTTTGCGGTTTTAAAAATGGAATAGACATTGTAAAGTGAGTCGTCTAATCCATTCAAAATGTAATTTCGACACAAGAAGTCACTGTGGTTCCCTCTTTGTCCCCTGTTTCAACAGTAGGAGGATCTTCCCTCAAGAACCGGGCAAGACTGAGAGTTGTCAAGTAGAATAGCATTTTCTGCTGCCATCTCTTAAAATCATTTCCGGCAAATTTAGCCGGTTTTTCGGCGTGAGCAGCAGGGATTGAAGGAGTAGAAACAGTAGAAGACATCTCCGAATATACAAAAATTTCGTCTTACGCTGTTATATCTCGGTATGTGATTGTATAGACGAAGATGTACAATACAGATAAAGTCGAGGCTAGAGTTTGACTCTATATCCGTAAGACGAAATTGCCACGTACTCAGGTGCAATACATTTAGTAGCAAATCGCCTCCAAGATACAACGACTTTAAAACTTCAGACCGCTGCACTACGAGACGGAAGTTATTGGCGAACGTACTCGGATATTTGGAACTTTCAGACTCTATTAATGCAGAATTTAGAAATGCTTTTGAATTGCAAAGAACTTGTGAATTTGAATGTATGAAATGAAATGTGGAGGGGCCTATTTATATATGTTGAAGAGTTGTGGTGCCTTTTTGGAAAGGCACCTCTTCACCCCTTGGTTGCACCCTTTGGATTGGACCCACCCGTTCGCTGGGCGGTCGCACCCGCAGGCTGACCCGCGCCCTGGCGGGTGACGAGTCTCACTGGTTCGACCAGCCCGGTCTGTTGGCGGGTCGGTCCGACCCGACCCGGTTCAGCCCACCGCCCGGTTCGGTCCGATCCGAGCCGCCGACCCGGTTCGACCTATTGCCGGTCCGGTTCGAGCCGCTGACTCTGTTCGACCCGGTCCACGCCACCGCACCGCTACGAACCCGTGAGCCATCCGTCTGGACCACCTGGACAAAACTTTAAGGCTCCTCCAGACGACGCGTACGTGCGAAGTGCAAAGTGCGCCTCTAAAACGACTCAATGCGACATGTGCGACGTGCGCGTGGGGGGCCGGGCTCGGATGGTGCGAAGCACCATCCTCGGGTCCATTTTAGCCAAAGGCTAAAATCCCACTAGGATCCACCTTAAGGTCCACCATAGGGGAGCACACTTGATAACTACTTATCAAGTGCTCTACTAAATAAGGAGTATCCACTTACTCCAACTTTTCTATGTGGGACAAGTTCCCATATGTTTCCTTCATAAACTCTTCAACTTTCATGTATAAGTTGCAACCTTTGACAATTAATATCTCATTCACCCGAAATTGGTTTTGAGCATATTAATACATTAAATTCATCTACTCGAAGTGTAGATTATGAATTTACAACTTGTTTCCATTTTTAACAAATGGATTGAATTAATTAAATTGGTCAATTTTGAGTCAAAACCCAAAATTCCAAATCAATTTCCAACAATAATATATTTGAGACGGCAAAAGTTGTCTCAAATCCGTCTCAAATATATCTTGCAACAATTAGTTGTCTCTAAAATTGTCTTAAAATTGCCTCAAGTAATTTGTAGAGAGTTGTGCAATAAGAAGTAGTCACAAATAATTTATTATTAGTGGTCCTAATTGTGGACTAAAAAAACATATCATAATTTATTTTTTGTTAGAGTGATATAATGAGTAAAATGTAAAATTTGTCCGGTAATTTATCCCCAAAACTTTTGTTCTTTGGTCTTTTCATCTTTACAATTCTGTCCTCTATCTTTATAGTTGTTCAAATTTAATTAATTTTTATTTTTATTTTGAATTTGAAATTTTAATTGAATTATTGGAACTGCACCATATATAATCGCTTTTATTTGAGATTTTTTATTTTTCTGGCATTGGTAAATGATGCGGATGATATACCTTGATGAACAAAATTACATAATCACTGAAAGATGATCATGGGCACCACATGTCAACTGAAAAAAAATCCTAAATTTGCATGTACCGCACATATAATTATAGCAATAATTTGACATTCCAGCATAAATGGACAAATTCAATTCGTTATTTCTCGATCAGCTCCAGCTACGTCTGAGCTTTTAACTTTTTTTTTTTTTTTTTTTTTGGTTCAGATGATACCCTCTTATTCAGCAAGGCATCAATTGGTGAGGCTGAGCATCTTTAATTTGCTTTCACACTTTACGAGCAAGTATCGTGCCAGCGCATTAATCTTTAGAGAATGTAGTGGTATGTGCTACGTTTGATGTGACACATTTATTGATGAGATATTTAAAAAGTTATTTTAGTTTAATGGTATGGTCGGATATATAGGATGTGTATTGAAATTTGTAAAAAGTGTATTTGAAATTGTAAAAATGTGGGTTGGAGATTGTAAAAAGTGATGTAGACAATAGGGTGTGGATGTAGAGGGATAGACCATCCGATGTAAAGTGAAATACGTTGAGAATGGTTCATGCCACATCCAGATGAGGACATCCCAAAACAAATATCCCCTAAGAAATCGGGAATTATATTCAGTCAGAATGCACCTGAGCATATCAGTCAGTCTATCTACACCTTATTTGGGTCGGAAAAAATCTAAAATGATATTTTATACAACTTTTAGTAAAATTATAATCATCTTGTGAAATTAATATAATTTTAGTCTATTCTTATCTTTCTTGGATAACCAACAAAGTAAATTCCTTATCCAATACATATACCTTATTCAATTAATCTCCCTTATCCAATCTTCTCACTTCCAAATTTCAACCCCAACCCCCCTTTCTCATTGTCCCCCAGCTCCCCAAACCTGCCCCCGCACCCCCTAAGTTAATTTTTTCTTTTTTCTAGTTATCCTTTTGAGATTTTTTTTTTAAAACCCCACTTTAAGACAAACATTTGCCACAAAAATCATGTCACGACACATAATATTACGAATTGTGCCACGACACACTTGCCATGAATCGTCATTTGATACGATACACACTTGCTGCGGATTTGTATAATTTTATCTTTTCTTACGGTCGTATCATATATTGTCACGGATCTACCACATGTGTCACGACACTCACTTACCATAAATTTTAATACATTTGCCAATATACTCAATTATCACAACTTTGTATTAGTCCTTACTATCGTGCCAATATTACCACAACACACAATTACAACATATATTTGACAAAATACGCATTTATCACTACACACAATTACCACGAATATTTATTTGATACGATACTTAGTTGCTAAGAATCGTGTTGCACGAATTTGTGCCACGAAACACTTGTCACGAATCGTCTATTGACACGAATTTGTGCAATTCTATCTTTTTTACTGTCATGTCAATATTGTCACTGATCTGGTACACGTGTCACGGATATGCACATGTGCCACGAATTATGTGGGACGGGAGGCCCGGGGATGAGAGCGTAAAAAATGGCGTGGGAGGGGGGGGGGGGGCGTAAATTTTTTATTGGTTTGGGAGTAGGGTGGGGGTGGGCTGGAGCAGGGGATGAAAGCGTAAAAGAAAAATATTAAAAAAAAACAGAGAGAAACTTTTTTTGGCTGGGACCATGTTTGATTGGTTAGGGTGGGAAGAGTATGTGCAGTAGTGTAGCGGTGATAATAATAAAATATACTCTCTCCGTCCCGACTGAGTTTGGACACTTTTCTTTTCGGGACGTCCCATCTAAGTTTGCGCACCCTTAAAAAGGAAAGTTTTTTCACAATTTTCATCCTTAAAATCTCCACTTTCAATCTCCACCTTTAAAAAAGTCAACCAAAAAGCAAAAAATAGTTTTTTTTTAATATACGTGTCGGCTCAAGTGTGCAAACTCAGTCGGGACGGAGGGAGTATATATTTATAATTATAAGAGACGTAATAAGATAATTATTAGGAGGATAAATAGGTAAAATTGCATTGTTAGTTATCCTAGAAAATGATAAGGAAGACTAAAATTATACCTACCTCCATTTTTTTTAGTTGTCATTCTAACTTTGGATAAGAAAATTAAGGAATTTAAGTAGTTGACAAATCAACCCTCAACTAATTTCCTTAAATCTCTTGATTTTTTAATCTTTTCTATCTATAGTTAACACATTACATAACTATAGGATAGTATTGTAAAAAAGTGGTAAAAAAGTTAGAATGACAACTATTTACAAACAAAACAAATAAGTTAGAATCACAACTACAAAAAACGGAGGTAGTAATAATTTTACAAGGTAGTTAGAATTATACTAAAACTTATGATAAAGGTTATTTCCATTACTTTTCAGTACTTGGTATTTCCTAAGGTGAATCGAATGCTAAATATTTGGGCTGCCCTCCGTAGTTGGTCGGAACAAAAAGAAATATTTTGCCAATTTTAAGGATCGAATAATGCAGCATGTTATGGGTAGGGGTGGTAAATTCGGCCCGATTTGATGGGTCGTCCAACACACCCGCCCGTTATTTTAGATGGATTAGGCCATAGAAATATAGGTACGAAGTACTATTTGACCCGATCGGACCGGCCCAATGGACTAAAAATCCGATGGATCCCGGACCGCTTGATAATCTGAGTATATTATAGGGGATTACCCCGGATCGGACCGACTAATTTTATGTCCGATCAAATTTTGTTCTGATCCAATCCAGCACGAAATATGGCGTTGGCCCAACGGTCGGGTTGGACCGCGATAATTGCCACCTCTAGTTATGGGGTATAATTCAGGAGATACAATTCAGCAAGACGGGTAAAGAAGTTGTTAGGAATCGAACCGTGGTCGGGTTCGAGCTTGGTTCAGAAATACCTTGAGCCCGTTTCCGATCGATATGGTGACCACCACAAATTTACACCCAATAGGATATATCCACATGAAGTAGACACTCAACCCAAACCCTGGTAACACCCCACGCACTTCTCTCACACTCAACCCACACCAATTCTCACGAAGAGAATAAGGAAGAAGGAGACGAAAAAAGGATCGGTTTTGGTGGCAGAAGCCCTCACACACACTAAGTGTATCACTCTTCTATTTTCTACTGCACACCTCACAAAGAGAATAGCTCCATTCTTATAGAGAATAATTGAGCAGATAACCATGGAGGAATGAATGACAATACGTAAATCAAAGAGACACAAAAGAAGGGGGAATGTATCTGGTGGGAGATTAAAGGGTTGGGCTGCCATATGGGTTTGGGTTGGGTACAAATGGGTTGGCCTAGAAATTGGGCCTAAAATCCAACAAATCTCCACCTTGCCCTAATTCACATACGCTGTCGATCGATCGGAAACGGAGGAATCATCATCACAAACTCCTACACACTAAGTACGGGAGATAACAAGCACAAAGCAAGTTATTTTTCACCAAGGGAAAGACACATAGTCAACGACACAAAGTCGAATATGATACAAAGTCAAGTATGCCACTAAGTCAAGAATAATGTACAAATGGTAGACACAAAGTCAAATGCACAAAGCATAAAGTAGACACAAAGTCAAATGCACAAAGCATATCATTGGCACAAAGTCAAGAGTATGACACAAAGAATAAGATAGACACAAAGTGTAGAATATGACACACAGTCAACCATAATGCACAAAGCATAAGATAGACACAAAGTCTAGAGTATGACACACAGTCAAGCATAATGCACAAAGCATAAGATAGACACAAAGTCTAGACAAAGAATAACACAACAAAAGATCTAATCATTAGGATCCAAGTTCAAAGTTCTCATGCATGAATGAAATTTCTCAACATATAAGCACTTAGTTCCCATGTCAGCAGGATTAAATTGAGATGGAATTTTCTCAAGGCACACAATTTCCTTCTCAACAATATCACGAATAAAGTGAAACCTAACATCGATATGCTTAGTTTTGTCATGAAATACAGGATTTTTACACAACTGAATCCCAGACTGACTATCAGAATATACCACTACTTTATCGTCTAGAAAACCAATTTCAGACAATAAACCCTTCAACCAGACGGTCTCTTTCAAGACTTCAGTGATAGCAATATATTTTGATTCAGTAGTCGACAATGCAACAACATGCTGTAACTGAGATTTCCAACATAGGCAAGAGCCACACAAAGTGAACACGTAGGAGGTGGTGGACTTCCTATTATCTCTATCATTCGCATAATTAGAGTCAACATAGCCAATCGAATTCACACCATTAGCAGATCTAGAAAATTTTAGGCTAACATTAGAAGACCCTCTAAGGTACCTGAGTAACCCTTTCACAGCATCCCAATGGAGCATTCCGGAGCTAGATATATACCTACTCAGACAACTAACAGTGTATGCAATGTCTGGTCTAGTGCTAATCATCAAATACATCACATAGTCAATTGCATTAGAATAAAGCACCTTGTCCATATCAGCAAATTTCAGAATCAGTCTTTGGAGACTGATCCTTACTTAACACACAGTGGGCAGCAAGAGGCACAAAAGCAGGCTTAGCATTAGACATAGCAAATTCACTCAAAATCTTCTCCACATAGGAAATCTGATTTAAAAGTAAAGTTCGATTCTTCCTATCTCTTTCTATGTTCATCCCTAGGATTCTTTTAGCATCACCAAGATACTTCATTTCATAATTTTCACTAAGGCATTTTTTAACATGTTCAATCGATTTCAGATAAGGACTCACCAAGAGCATATCATCGACATAATAAGCAAGAAGATAGGCATGGATGCATTTTCTTTAAAGTACAAGCAATGATCATAAAGGCTTTTCTTAAACTTCAAAGACATCATGCATTCATTTAATTTCTTATTCCACTGTCTTGGTGATTGTTTCAACCCATACAAAGATTTACTTAGCAAGCATACATGATCAGATTTTTTAGGGTCAACAAAACCATCAGGTTGTCTCATGTATATCTTTTTGTCAAGATCACCATGCAAGAAAGCAGTTTTAACATCCAACTGTTTCAATTCCCAATCAAAATGAGCAACTAATGCAAGCATAATGTGCACAATGATAAACTTAACAACAGGAGCAAAGATTTCCGTATAATATATCCCCTCTTTTTGAGTAAAACCCTTAGCCATAAGTCTAGCTTTAAATCTAACTCTCTCACCCTCATCCTTGATTTTATAAAGCCATTTACACTCAACAACAGAACAATGTTCCGGTTTAGGCACAAGGGTCCAGGTTTGGTTAACATGCAAAGAGTTCATTTCTTCTTTCATAGCATTTAACCATTCTTTAGAATTTTCAAATTTTAAAGCTTCCTTATATATCTTAGGTTCACAATCATTAACACATTCAAACACACTGAAGGCATGAGTATCAATATGGAAGTCATCAAATCTAGCAGGTGGTCTAATGTTTCTCCTAGGTATGTCCCTAGCAAGTTGGTAATCAACATTATCAGGCACATCTTCCACATTCTCATTTTCATCAGGTAAGTCAACATTTGATTCATGCACATCAGAAACAGATAAGTCTGATTGCTCCACCTCAGAAGGAGTGACACACGCTTAGTTGTTGTAACTAAATCGAACAACCGCAAGTATACGGCGTCGAAGTAGCACTATGTGAGCACAAGGTCGATCCCACGAGGAATCGGCCCAATATCGGAAAGATGAAGTAATCCAAACATTTAAGTGGCTAACTAGACGATCGAGATTGGTTTTTGTATTTTTAAACTCTAATTTAGATCAACAAGCAATTGAAACTAATAAGATAGACTAGATGACAATTTATAGGGAATAACCGATTAATAAGGGTAATCTAGGCTTAGATTTCGATTAGGGTAATTAGCAATTATTATCTCGATTATTTCAACCTTTAAACCGAATGCTACGTATTAGGAAACGATCACAAATTATATGTAAGATCCCCTCTCGGAGCAACTTACGTGTTAATTGTATAAGATTAATCACCGTCTCCGGTCGATTAATCAAATACAACTCCTAATCGGTCTTAAGATCAATGTTCCCACAATTAACTCAAACCTCTCGGTTTTATTGCCTAATCATGTCGATTAATGTGATCTCGGATCAAATTTCCCCTCTCGGTTTCAATTTAATCCTCAATAATGTTAAACAAGTGATCAAATCATTCAACAAGCATAATAAACCATTAATCAACTAATAGCATAGCACGGGATTAAATTAATCGAGTAAAATCACTAATCACCCATATTCTACTTTCTAAACCTAGATTAAGAAAATTAGCCAACTATGATCATCATAATAAATAAATACAAATATATAGACATAATCATGTTTATACAAAATTTAGATGAAAATGGAAGGATAAAACCTATTGAAGAAATAAATCTTGATCTTCAAGTAATTCCCCCAAAATGCTCTCTAGCTTTCTCTCTCTAAAAAGTAAGTAAAGTGAATAGTGTGTACTCCAAAAATCTGAAAATCTTAGTCTATACCCCCATTTGGGGCTTTTTTACAAAGTCTTGGGCTCAAAATTACATAAATGGACTGAAATTAAGCCAATTCAGGAATTTGTGCACGGTCATGCCCGTGCAAGGCTGAACGGACTGTGCACAACCCCTGAAATCACCTATTCTCTGGACAGGCTTGCACGGTCCGTGCACAGTCGCACGGTCATGACCGTGCACCCGTGTATGGCTGCCCTTGCTTTTTGCGCGCACGGGCCGTGCACGGTTTGTGAAGGCATGCACGGTTGTGACCGTGCACGGCCCAATTTTGGCCCGTTTCTTCATTCCTTGGGTTTTTTCTCGATTTCTTCGACTCCAATCTACTCGTCACCTCTTTGTATACTTTTTTACCTGCAAAATGCTTAAAAACGAGGTTTTCCAACAAAAGAAAAGAAATACGAAGAATATAACAAATGGGTGTTTAAAAACTACAAATATATGTTAAAAACACATACTTTAATCCTATTTTTCACTCTAAACAACCCATTTGTCAAGGAGCAGTGTCAGAAACAGGCAAAACCACAGAGGCAGATAAACATGGAAAGTTAGATTCGTTAAACACGACATCTCTACTTATTATCACTTTAAAACCAGGTTCTTCTTTTAGCCACAACCTATAACCCTTCACTCCATCAGGGTATCCTACAACAACACATTTCCTAGACCTAGGTTCATGTTTATCATCTTTTTTATGAGAAAATGCAGCACAGCCAAATGTTCGCAAATTAGAAATGTCAATTGATTTTCCAGACCAAACAGATTCAGGACACTTGCCATCTAAAGACACAGAAAGGGACCTATTGATTAGATAGGCAGCAGTACATACTGCTTCATCCCAGAACTCTTTGGAAAGTCCAGAGGAAGCCAACATGCTCCTCACCCTTTCAAGTAGAGTTTGGTTCATCCTTTCAGCCACACCGTTTTGCTGAGGTGTGTAGGGAACCGTTTTATGCCTTCGAATACCAGATTTTACACATAACTCATTCAATGAATTATTGAAAAACTCTTGTCCATTATCAGTCCTTAGATTTCTAATCTTTCTTCCTGTTTGATTTTCAATTAAAACTTTCCAATTTTTTAAGTTCTCAAAAGACATTAGATTTTTGTTTTAACAACAAAACCCACACTTTTCTTGATCATCAACAATCGAAAGGAAATACATCTTTCCTCCATGTGTGGGAACACTGATAGGTCCCCACACATCAGCATGCAAATAATCAAGTATGCCAGTGCATTTAGACCTATTGGGAGCGGGGGAACTGGGAAGCTTACTCTATGTTGTTTTCCTTTCACACAAGATTCACAAAAGGGCATGCAAGAAAGCTTATCATTTCCAAATGAACCATCCTTATGCAAAATTTCCAACCATTTACTACTCATGTGACCAAGTCTACGGTGCCACAGTTTAGTTTTGTCCTCCTTGACAAAATTCACAGAACAAGGCACAGACTTAAATGCAAACATACAAGTTGTTTCGTTTTTCAGCTTTTAAGACCACTAATGATCCCCTCATGATTTTCATCATGCCCCTTCCCCATTTTCCTTCTAACCCATCGTCTTCTAATGCAGCACATGAAATTAGATTATTACATAGTTCAGACACATATCTAACATTTTTAAGTGTCAGACCAAAGCACGATTCACATACCAAAGAAATGTCCCCAGTCCCAATGATTTTACATTTTTTCTCATTAGCCAAAGACACAAACCCGTTACTAACTTCTCTATATGAACAAAACAAATCTTTAAATGGTGACATGTGGAAAGTACAACCAGAATCAATGAGCCATTCATTTTCACACAAAGTGTCAGAATGCATAGAGTTCACATAAGCCACATCACATGACTCAGTTACCATAAAGACATCACCAGTTTTCTCATCCCCAGAAGCCTTATTAGCTTGTTCTTTCTGTTTCTTAGGACACTCTTTGTCAAAATAACTATTTCACCATAGTTATAGCATTTTTTAGGTCTTGGCCTAGATTTAGACCTACTGCGATTTTCTTTCTTCTTTCTATCATGGTTATTCTGGTTATTGTTAGGTTGACTATTCCTGTTTTTAACCCTCCCTCTCACAAACATAACCTCACCATGATTTTTCTTACCCGGATTAGCTCTTAAATCCATCTCTTGCTTTTTAAACCATTTATCGCAGTTTCAAGGCTAACCTAATCTCTACCATATTTAATAGCAGATTTACATCATTGTATGTATCAGGGATGGCATTTAAGAGCACAATCGGAGTAGTCATCAATGTTTTTATCACCCATTTTCTTAATGTCTTGAACCAGCTTTGTAAAAACATCAAGATTTTCTTCTATGTCTTTATTCAAATCAAGTTTCAACCGGAAAATTTTTTCAAGCAAAAACATCTTACTAGGCAGTGAAGTCTCAGTATATAATTCTTGCAATTTTTCCCATAACCCTTTTGCAGTATTTTGATCACCCACCTTTCTTAACACCAAGTCAGAAAGATTAAGGATAATGGATGAGTATGCAAGCTCATCCATTTCAGCCTTTTTATCGTCAGAATCAGACTCAGAAAATTGTAAACTGATACACTTAAACACACATTGTTGTGCCAAAATACCTTTCATTTTCTGTTGCCAAATGCCAAAGTCCGAGCGTCCGTCAAACGGAGCCAGACTAAACCCAGACATAGAACCCATTACAAAATTACACAGATTTTGAGGAGGATAGAACAATCAAGGATTTCCCAATTCTCAACACTGATTTATCAGTGGAGCAGGGGGTCACTTGATAAGCTCCAAGAAAAAAACGAGCAAGCAATCATATAGAATGCAAAAAGCTAATCACAAAGATCAGAGAATATAAGCGGAAGCAACAAACAGAAAACAACACAGATTATCCTAAACTACTAGCACGTACAGCCAAACCTATTCGTTCCCAAACGACAGCTACAAAAGCAGTAAAATCCTATCCGGTTCCCAAATATAGCTACAAAAGCAATAAAAGGATTAAGCTAATTTACTCGAGCGGGTCTTCACCTGAAGGAGAACCCGACTTACCAAATTGGAAGGGAAACTCGGCTCACGTCGGGCAAAGGCGCGACGGGAGGACAACCAAGGGGGCTGAGGTTGCTGGATTCTGGTATTGGGCATCGGACCAAGTGTCTCGGCCGAGAAGTGAGTGGGTCTCGGTCGAGATTGGTTTACAGCAGGAATTAGCAAGCTAGCTCGGCAGACCCATCTCGGCCGAGAAGAAAAGGAGTCTCGGCCGAGATTCTTGACTCGTCAAAGAGACAGAAGGTTGCTAGACACTCGTCTCGGCCGAGAAGGGTGTGTGTCTCAGCCGAGATGCTACTGCGCCTGGAATTCAGAGAAGATGGACATAACCTGTTTCGCCGGAAAAACCCTCAATCCCACACAGGGATTTTCACAAAATGAAGAGACCACGGTTTTGACAATCGTGGCTCTAATACCACTATTAGGAATCGAACCGTGGTAGATTTCGAGTTTGGCTCAGAAATAACTTGAGCCCATTTCCGATCGATATGGTAATAACCGCAAATTTACACCTAATAGGAGATATCCACACGAAGTAGATACTCAATCCAAACCCTGGTAACACCCCCACGCACTTCTCTCACACTCAACCTACACCAACTCTCACAAAGAAAATAAGGAAGAAGGAGACGAAGAAAGGGTCGGTTTTGGTGGCAGAAATCCTCACACACACTAAGTGTATCACTCTTCTATTTTCTGCTGCACACCTCACAAAGAGAAGAGCTCCATTCTTATAGAGAAGAATAGAGCAGAAAACCATGGAGGAATGAATGAAAATACGTAAATCAAAGAGACACAAAAAGAAGGGGGAATGTATCTGGTGGGAGATTAAAGGGTTGGGGCTGCCATATGGGTTTGGGTTGGGTACAAATGGGCTGGCCCAGAAATTGGGCCTAAAACCCAACAGAAGTGTTAATTAAATCAGTCCTTGGGGCAATCCCGACGTCAATGATGTTTTGTTTTTTAATTTTCAATCTTATTGAAGGGTGACGGTGGATCATCTAGGAGAGTTCATTGGATGGCTTGGGATTCTATTGCTAAGCGGAAATCACTTGGTGGGCTTGGGTTTCATAACCTTCAGAATTTTAATCTGAATTTACTTAGTAAGGAGGCATGGAGGCTTCTCATTTATCCATCATCTTTACTAGCCCGGGTAATTAAGGCTAAATATTATCCCAATTCGTCCATTTTTTAAGTGTCTCTTGGTTCACGTCCCTCCTTCACATGGCAGAGCATATTAGAAGGCATGCGTGTTACCTCTCTTGGTTCTCGTCGTCTTATTTGCTTGGAATTGAATACTCGGATATGCCAGGATAGGTGGCTGCCTCCATTGCCTAGTTTCAAGGTGTTGTCTCCTCCATCTATTCTTCACCATGATGCTCAGGTTGCTCAACTTCTGGACCATTCGGGCTTTTAGGACAACAACCTGGTCCGATATGTCTTCCTCCCTATGAAGATGATCTGATTTTGTCCAATCCAATTAGAAACCATAATGCTTCGGATAGGTGGGTGTGACACTACTCTTCATTGGGGAAATTTCCATTAAGGGGGCTTACAATTTTATTTGTTCGAATGCTTCTCTATTTGGCGGTACGGTTCCTCCCCCCTCCACCTCTGGATCCTATCCCAGTATGGAAGAAAATCTGTCGGCTCAAGTTACTTGCCCGCATTTTAAACTTCCTTTGGAGGTTTTGCTCTAACACATTGCCTTCATCTGCAAACCTTGCCCGTCGAAATCTCCCACTCGACCCGAAATATCTTTTTTGTAGACCTTTTCTTTGGGTGCCCATTTGCTATTTCGGCTTGGCAGCTGCCAGGTTTGTGGGAGTTTATTCTCATGTTCCAGAAAAAGTCTTCTCATTTTTTGTTCTAGGAAATTATCCTTCCAGAAAACATGATCTTATTGCATATTTTTTTCCATGATTCCATGCTCACTATGGCAGCATAGAAATCATGTTGTTTTCGACAGCACCCAAACAGAAGCAGCTGTTATTTTTGGTTAAGTGGGTTTCACTTTGATGTCTTATTGTGATGCAATGGGGAACCCGGAAGGGAGTAACGATTGTCTCAGCAGCCTACGAGTCTGACCTCCTCCCTCTGCCAAGCTTCATGTTTTCTTCGATGGGCGTGCCAAAGAATTCATGTTATGCTGGTATTTACATTTGTTCAAGTGTTGTACAAATATAAAGAGACGAAATTACCAGATTCTTTGGCTTGAGTCGCGCACTAGGTCGCTCTCTTTAAGACGTTTTGCGGCTCTGCCCAGAGTGTGCAAGCAATAACTAGCCCCGTCGTCCCTAAGATAAAACAGCCCAGAAATTCTCTCTGTCTCGGAACCTTTCTGCACTAAAAGGGACCGGTATACTACCTTCCTCTATTACTTGGAATACGAATAGAAGACAAATTTCTCTATTCCTCTATTACTTGGAATTCTATACCGATAAGAAAAGAAGATGGAAGAAGAATTTTGGAAGGCACTGCGTATCTTGTTTTGTTTTGTTTCTTGCGTATATTTGTCTTTCTTCCTATCGCGCCATTTCTCATAAATAAGAATAAAATAGGGTTTTAACAAGGAAAACATGGGATAAGACAAGGGGAAGACCGGGTCTATTAGTTAAAGATACTAACTGAGTCTTAATTATCCAAACTTAATTTTTCAAATAAAATAAAAGATAGACCCAAATTTATTTAATAAAAAAATTCACTCCAATAATCCCTCACTTGAATTTTTCAAACATTTTTACAAAACATTTTTCAAAAACATATTTATCAAGCAATATCATAAAGTTGTGCATAAGTAAAGGTGTTGATCAACTTGAACCTTTACGTAGTATAGATGATTTAGATTTTACTAGAGTAACTCGTAGTTTTGAACTCTATCTCTCACAATATCCCACACACAACTCTACCAGAGAGTAGTCCAAAAGTCCGTGCTTTTACAGTCATGCACGCGTATCCCGGTATAGTGAATGCTCTAGAGATTTTGCCCATGATCTCATAGGAAGCGGCCTCACTACCACATTCACATAGGTGGGTCTATCAAGAGTACCCTTGTAGCTAGGTATCCCACTCCAACTGGATATATAGAACCCATTAAGAGTTAAAAATATAAACTCAACCTTAATTATATCGCTTTAGAATATCATGCTTCAACACAACAATACTCGAAATGATTCCAAATTATAAAATTAGCATGATTCACACATATTACTTACGACTTGTTATTACCATTGAACCTATTTATTGGGATCTTCAGTCTATAGGTTGAGCTACCATTGTATGTAACTCATCAATCAATCTAAGGGCAAACGTCTCATTTCTTTCGAGGTTCTCCAAACTTTCTCTCGTGCTAATCCTTTAGTCAAAGGATCAGCTAAATTTTCATCAGTACGTATATAATCCACTATAACAGCTCCTGTAGATAGGTATTCTCTAACAGTGCTATGCTTACGATGTATTTGTCGTCTTTTGATGTTATAATAATGGTTCTGAAATTTTGCAATAGCCACAGTACTATCGCTATGGATCAATACAGCTGGAATTGGTATTTCCCATAATCTGAGTATCACATAGCAGATTTTTTAATCATCCTGCTTCTTCACTAGCTGTAGTCAGTGCTATCATCTCGGACTCCATAGTAGACTGAGCCAAAATAGTATGTGTTGATACATGAAATTTGTATCCAATTAAAATGCGTCACGTAATAAAATATGAGTTGAAAATCAATTTTATATTGATTATTTTTAATATTAGGAATTAATTAAATAAAATTCCTAAGTTAAATAATCGATTAAATTGGTGATTTACTAAATATTTTATTGGCCAATCGGAACTCGCCACATGTCAAAGATGATGCAAATATTACTAAATTAAATTAAATTAATTTAGTAATTATCCAAGAAGATGAGGATAAAAATCAAGATATGATGGACCAATCAAAATGCGCCATGTGTCAAATTGTTGCAGTAATTATTAAATTAAATACAATTAATTTAATAATTATCTTATGGATAATGATATTGTGGAGGACCAATCATATCACTCCATTCGGACCCGAGCCCGTTAGGATTTTCCAATCCTACAACTATAAATAGGGCCTCATTTTCCACCAAAATCATCAACAACACAAATCAAGAACACAAGTCAAGAAGCAAGTGAAGAATTCCAGAGCAAAGTTCTTCAGCATTCTTCAAGCAACTCCAAGCGTGCTTCAGCGTTCTCCAAGAAACGACTTTTGATTCGAGATCAAGGTGTTGAGCCCCTCCAATCAACGTTTCTGAGATAAATATTCGAAGGTGTTCGTCGACGTTCATCAAAATCTTCGAAGCTGTTCTTCGAACATCCATCCAAGAAGACCGTTTGATCCAAAATTAAGCTTCCGAGCCTTTGGGTCAACGTTATTCAAGTCACCACTTAAGATCTGGAGAATATCGAAGTCAACTCCGCATTTGAAGGCATCAAACAAATTGAAGAGAACAATCAGAGGGATTTTAGGGATCGTACCACAATATTGTTTGATTCGATAAATTTAATTTGTACGAATTATTTTGTGTTTGTACACACAATTTGTTGTTACAAATTTTTGGCACGCCCAGTGGGACATCTCTACCTCTCATCTCTTCTCCTCAACCAACAACTGAAGATAGTGTTATGGCCCCTCATAAGATCACGCTGACAAAGATCGCCGTAACAAACTCTCCAACTGCAAATGTCAACGTTGTCACAAGGAGTATGTCAAGTAACTCGCGATCGTTGGCATCTTCAGAGGGAAATACTTCTTCCGAGGCTACAAAGAAGGATTTGCGAGACATTGCTGATAGCAATAGGGATGACAAGGACAACTCTGCATGTTCTACACCTCGTTCTTCATCAAGCTCAGAAGCAGCTCCGATCATGACAACAAATGCTTCAACTCTTGAAGAACAACTCGTGAGCTTGACTAAAGCTATTGAAGGGCTTATGAGATATGCACAAGAGCAAGACTCTTTGATCGCAAAACTGATAAGCAAGGTTGATAGTGGTACTACAAGTCGTGCTCCTGAAAAAGCACCTGTTGAGGATCAAGATGAGGCTCAAGAATCTGCGCGACATCAATATCAACCAAACGAGAAGGAGAGAACCATGGATAAACTGCAAGTCTCCTCCGTTGGTATGGTCCATGTTGATCAACTAAAAGAGATCATCTTAGGAACCCTAAAGGGCAAATTTGACAGGACATCTAAGTCATCTTCAACTTACACCAAACCATACTCTCTGAGGATTGACAACTTGAAGATGCCTTCCGGTTATCAACCCCCGAAGTTCCAACTCTTCGATGGTAAAGGCAGCCCCAAGCAACATATCGCTCATTTCGTCGAGACATGCAACGACGCTGGGACATATGGTGATCATTTGGCGAAGCAATTTGTCTGCTCTTTGAAGGGGAATGCATTCGACTGGTACATAGACTTAGAAGCCAATTCCATTGATAGTTGGGAGCAAATGGAGCAAGAATTCCTCAACCGCTTTTACAGCACTAGGAGAACCGTAAGCATGATTGAATTGACCAACACGCGTCAATGGAAAGAGGAGGCCGTAGTTGACTACATCAACCGATGGAGGAATCTAAGCCTCAATTGTAAAGATCGTTTGTCGGAAGCTTCGGCGATTGAAATGTGCACCCAAGGAATGCAATGGGGTCTTCGGTACATCCTCCAAGGAATTCGGCCAAGGACACTTGAAGAATTAGCAACTAGAGCGCATGATATGGAGCCTAGTATGGCTTCAAGTGGAGTTGAAGGACCACCGACCCTTGACTTCCCAAAATCCAAAGAAAGACAAGAAATCAAGAAAGGGGGCAAGTCATTCGTCAAACCATCAACCAAAGAATCTATGGCGGTAAATGTTAAATCCATCAAGTTCCGAACAAAGAATAATGATAAAGAAAGTGAAAAGCAGAACATTCCTCGAGAGACGGGGCAAAGAAAGTTAACCTTGAAGGAAATGCAGAACAAACAATACCCTTTCCTAGATTCGGATGTTCCCGGGATTTTTGATGACCTACTCAAAGAAGGTTTGATCGAGTTGCCAGAAATGAAGCGACCGGAAGAGGCTAGAAGAATCGACGACCCAAAGTATTGCAAATACCATCGGCTGTTGGGCCACCCAATTCAAGATTGCTTTGTATTTAAAGACAAAGTGTTGCGGTTGTCTCGGGAAGGAAAAATCCTTTTAGAGGAAGAAGCTACAACAAATCTCATCACTGTTACATGCTCCACAATAAATCATCAAAATGAAGAAGCCTGTCTATCCGAGATGGATCTACTGATAGGGATCATACTTCAGCAATCACTTTCGCCGACGAGGATTTGCAACTCGGCTCTGATCCACATAATAGGCCGTTATTCATGACTGCATACGCTCGTGAGAAAAAGGTGAACAAAATTCTCATTGACGGAGGCTTTGCCGTGAACATCATGCCTCTACGAACAATGAAAGAGTTAGGGATTTCCACAGAGGAGCTCGTGAGTAGTCGACTGATGATCCAAGGATTTAACCAAGAGGGACAACGAGCTCTTGGAGTTATAAGGCTAAACTTGTTGATGGACGAGATGACTTAAACGGCCTTGCTTTATGTGATCGATGCTAGAACATCATATAATATGCTCCTCGGCCGCCCATGGTTGCATGAGAATGGGGTAGTTCCGTCTACTTGGCACCAGTGTTTGAAATATTGTGAAAATGGTGTCGTAAGAAAAGTAGTTGCTGACGATAAGCCTTTCTCTGAGGCTGAATCACATTTTGCCGATGCCAAATACTACTTCAAAGACGCAAAAACAACAAAAGCCAAAGAAGTTCTCTCAAGCAAGAAATCTGAAAAGGGCCAAGCTGCTAAAGACGAACCATGTAAACCTTCAGCTTGTTGCGAGGAAAAGGTCTCAAAGAGAAACATGCTCCTTTCCCAAGAAGAACCCCTGAAAGATTTGACCTTGCCACTACACAAGCTTGATGCAACAATCCCGTTAAGTCAACCACTTGAAGGATTCATCCATCCGACATTGGGAGCTAGAACTGAGCATGGAACACTTCCATTACCTGATGAAGACAAACATTATGGCCCTAAAGCCTTTAAACTTCTTGTCCAAGCCGGGTATAACCCACAAGAAAGTAGCTCCAACAAGTCAGATGCTGTCGCAAATACAGTAAAGAAGGCTGGCCATGGTAGCAAAAGTTCCAAGATAGGTCTCGGTTATACTCCAGCAAATCCTGTTCGCATCACCATCAAAAGAGCAACCACTAATTATGTCATTGAGGAAGAAGTCTCGTCAACAGAAGACACTTTTGATAGAAATTGGAGGAAAGTACGTCGGGTCTCCGTCTTTGAAAGACTTGGCCCAGTGAAAAGACGTGGGAGAAAAATTCGCCAAAGGATAAATGTTGCCAAGTTACAAGGGGGCAATGAGCAAAAATCCAATCAAAGGATTAGAAGCTTAATCCCGTCCCGTATGAAGAGGCGCACCACTTTAATTGTGTCATGTGATAAAGAGTTGAAGGCTAGAATGCAAACAAACATCTTCACAAAAACACAAGATGAAGACGATAGAGAAAGTGTGGCTTCTTCATACTTTGTCAATAGTGGCGCCCAGCGTGTCCCTCAATGTGCCCCTCAGAGCACTATAGAAAACCTAAGAAGGAAAATCATTCTACTAGTCAGAGGTGGCTACGTCAACGAAGGGAATGGTACTATGCACACAATCCAAATAAGGCAAAGGAACGGGCAAATGAGAGCATGCGTAGACTTTAAGAAAGATGAAGAGGTAAATGAGGACGTTGCTTCGACAAATCACATTACCTTGAGTGAAGAGGTCCATGAAGCAGAGGAAGATGCCGAAATTGCACCCCCAGAAATCGAAGAAGGAGTGAAATCAACAGTGGACGAGCTGAAAGAAGTTGACTTAGGTGATGTCGATGATCCACGACCAATTTACATCAGCGCCCTATTGACGGCCAATGATGAAGAGGCATACATTGAATTACTGCGAGAATTTAGAGATGTATTTGAATGGTCATACAAAGAGATGCCTGGATTAGACCCGAAGGTAGCTGTCCACCATTTGGCCATAAAAAAAGGCACTCGACCCGTTAAACAAACTCAACGTCACTTTAGACCTGAATTGATCCCTCCGATAGAAGTGGAAGTAAACAAACTGATCGAAGTTGGATTCATTCGAGAAGCCAAATATCCCACATGGATATCCAGCATTGTCCCAGTAAGAAAGAAGAATGGACAAATCCGAGTTTGTGTTGACTTCAGAGATCTAAATGTGGCATGCCCGAAAGATGACTTCCCACTGCCGATCACCGAGCTCATGATTGATGCGACTACGGGGCATGAAGCTTTGTCCTTCATGGATGGATCATCGGGATATAATCAAATTCGCATGTCACCCAAGGACGAAGAGTTGACAGCCTTTCGAACACCGAAAGGAATATACTGCTACAAGGTGATGCCATTTGGATTGAAGAACGCTGGAGCTACGTACCAAAGGGCCATGCAGAAGATATTTGATGACATGCTCCATAAGAATATTGAATGCTATGTTGATGATGTGGTCGTGAAGTCTAAAAGGCGAGAAGATCATCTAAAGGACTTAAGGAAAGTGTTTGAACGCCTTCGAAGATACCAACTTAAGATGAATCCCCTCAAGTGCGCATTTGGAGTCACGTCTAGAAAATTCCTCGGATTTGTCGTCCGCCATCGGGGCATAGAAATTGAGCAAGCTAAAATTGACGCAATTCTGAAGATGCGTGAGCCACGAAACATTCACGAGCTCAAAAGTCTACAAGGAAAGTTGGCATACCTTCGAAGGTTCATATCAAACTTGGCTGGATGATGTCAACCGTTTAGTAGGCTCATGAAGAAAGGCGTTCCATTTGAATGGGACGAATCCTGCACCAATGCTTTCAAAAGCATCAAGAACTACTTAACGAAGCCACCAGTGCTAGTCGCGCCAGTGTCTGGACGGCCCTTGATTCTGTACATCGCTGCACAAGAACAATCTGTTGGAGCTTTATTGGCACAAGAAAATGACAATGGCAAGGAAAATGCTTTGTACTATCTAAGCAGGACGATGACGCCAAACGAACTAAACTACTCAGCGATAGAGAAGATATGTCTAGCTCTGATCTTTGCAATTCAAAAGTTGAAGCCCTACTTCCAAGCTCACACCATCCGCCTTGTCTCAAAAGCAAATCCTTTAAAGTATGTTATGTCAAAACCAGTGCTCTCCGACAGACTTGCAAGATGGTATCTCCAGCTGCAACAATTCGAGATAGTTTATGTTCCCCAAAAGGCAGTGAAGGGACAAGTGTTGGCCGACTTCTTAGCTGATCATCCTATCCCAGCTGAATGGGAATTATCGGACGATTTGCCAGATGAAGATGCTTTAGCTGTTGAAATATCTCCTCCTTGGAAGATGTACTTTGACGGAGCAGCTCATAGAGAAGGAGCTGGTGCTGGGGTTGTCTTTATGACACCATGTGGTGAAGTACTTCCATACTCATTCACTTTAACTCAGAATTGTTCGAGCAATGTCGCTGAGTATCAGGCACTCATACTTGGGCTTGAAATGGCGGTGGACACAAAACGAATACATCTCAAAGTGTATGGAGATTCCAAGTTGGTAATCAACCAGCTAAGCGGATAGTATGAAGTTAAGAAGCCCGAATTGCTACCATATGTCACCTATGCTCGGAAACTTATTGGGTGGCTTGGAGATGTAGAACTTGATCACGTTCCAAGAAAGCACAATAAACAAGCAGATGCACTTGCTAAGCTCGCTTCAACAATTGCTATGTCCGATGTCGAAGTGCGTGTACCAGTATGTAAAAGTTGGGTCATTCCACCAATCTTTGAAGATGAAGATGATGATGAGGAGGAAAGTCTCTCCGTTGAAGTATTTGAGATTGAAGAAGAAGACTGGCGTCAAGCCTTTGTGGATTACTTAAAATATGAGAAGCTACCGAATGACCCTCGCCAAGGGGTTGATATACGACGTCGTGCATCACGTTTCATTTACTTCAAAGGGACGCTCTATAGACGGTCATTTGATGGAGTCTTTTTGCGATGCTTAAGTAATGAAGAATCTGTCCGAGCTCATCAATCGGGTCACAACTACACTTCCGAATCAAAATAATGGGTTACTACTGGCCGACTATGGTGAAGGATTGCATAGATTATGCGCAAAGGTGTCAAGCTTGTCAGTTTCATGCAAATCTCATTCATCAACCACCCGAGCCCCTACATCCTACTGTCGCTTCATGGCCCTTCGACGCTTGGGGTTTAGATGTAGTTGGACCAATGACAAAGTCTTCTGGCGGACATTTGTATATCCTGGCAACGACGGATTATTTCTCCAAGTGGGCAGAAGTTGTGCCTCTGAAAGAAGTAAAGAAGGAAACAGTAGCTGATTTCATCCGTCGTAACATAATCTACCGCTATGGGGTACCAAGATACATCATCACCGATAACGGAAAACCATTCAGCAATAGCTTGATAGATAATCTCTGTCAGAAGTTTGGATTCAAGCAAAGAAAGTCGTCCATATATTATGCTGCCGCCAATGGTCTTGCCGAGGCATTCAACAAAACTTTATGTAATTTCTTGAAGAAAGTGATTGCAAAGTCGAAACGTGATTGGCATGAAAGAATGGGAGAAGCTCTATGGGCATACCGAACTACGCACAGGACGGCTACGCAAGCGACTCCTTACTCGTTGGTCTATGGTGTAGAAGCTGTTCTTCCTCTTGAGCAGCAAATTCCATCGTTGAGGATAGCAATGGAAGAAGGGCTAACTGAAGAAGAGAATGCGCGGTTGCGTCTCGAGGAGCTGGGGGCTCTTGATGAAAAGCGATTAGAAGCACAACAAAGACTCGAATGTTACCAAGCTCGCATGTCAAAGGCGTTCAACAAAAAGGTACGGACGCGTTCATTTCAAGTAGGTGATTTGGTACTTGCTGTTCGAAGACCGATCATCACTACTCACCGAGTTGGCAACAAGTTCACATCAAGGTGGGATGGCCCTTATGTTGTGAAGGAAGTTTACACGAATGGTGCTTACAAGTTGCTCTCCGAATATGGAGTACGGGTCGGTCACATAAATGGAAAATTCTTGAAGCGCTACTACACTTAGGCCTGCTGCCAAAAACAAAAACAAAAAAAAAAAAAAAAAAACAAAAAACAAAACAAAAAACAAAACAAAATAAAAAAAAAAAGCAAAAAAAAAAAAAAAGAGAATAAAAAGAAGGAAAAAAAAAAAAAACACCTCCTGGCCCGCATGAGGATAAACTGTGCACGGCGACCACCAAAGGTAAAGTATGTAGTTAAAATGCTAACTTACCCCACTTTGGCTAAAGTGGTTAAAGAATAGTCACTCCTGGCCCGCATGAGTATAAATTGTGCACGGCACCCCCTCCAAAACAAAACACAAAAGTGGCAATTTGAACTACGTTATGACTTGATCCCTCTCACCGGGGTACGTAGGCAGCTTAGGAATTTTCTAAGTTCAGTCATACATATGTTGTGTTTCCCTTTTTTTACGTTAGTTGAAGCAAACGAAAGACGAAGCCAAAAGTAGGGTAAATGGACTTTAAAGGTTGCAATATAATAAACGAAAACAATGTCTGTTACGTAATCATATAAGTCCATAAAGCGAAAAACAAAAAAAAAAAGAAAGAAAAAACAAATCCTAACACGGGATGAAGCAGAAAGTAAAATATCCTAAACAAAGTCTAAGCAAAAGGATTTATATCCAAAATAACTTCTTTTGCGGATTCTAGATGCTGTTTCGAGACCTCCAAGCTTTCAATCACTTCATCAGTCGCCGGGACAATATTCTCTATGGCAATTATTTCTGCTTCCGTCTCACTCAGCTTGCTCTGGGCAACACGAAGAATTTCTCGCCGATCCTCCAAGAGTGTTGACAACTCCTTCTCTTGCTTCTTCAACTCCTTGACTTTCTTCCGAAGACGCTTCAACTCAGACTTGGTAGATGCGACTAAGTTGGCTGCTTCACTCTGTTCTATTGTGACATTCAAAAGACGATCTTTAGCTTCACTCAATTGTTGTGCGAGACGTTCTTTTGATACTCCCTCCGAAGATGCGGATCGCACATTATCATATGCAGTGGCCTTCTCAAATAATACCTTCAAAGCTTCTTCAATATGAGAAATGTCGAAACCTTTGTACTCCATGTCGTTGATTATAGGAGAAACTTCATCTTGCATAGCTGAGAGGCAGTCCAAAGATCTCTTTACTATAGCCTCGCGAAGACCATCCCATAGTAATTGAAGATACTTCTTTTTGCAATTAAGAATGATGTTGCTTCCAACAAACACAGAGGCTGCGGCAGCATTGTTGGGCGTTGGAGTTGCCACAACCTCCTTTTGAACTTCTTGGGGTGAAGAAGAAGTATCGACGGGTGGATTAGGCTCTGCAACCGATTCCACACTCTCTTCCAACTCTTCTTCATCAACACCAAATAATTCCTTCTCGAACTGAGAAAAGCAACAAAAAGTAGAAGAAAATGTTACAAGACACAGTGCAAGGAAAAGAAGATGAAGAAATAAAGGGAAGTACATCTCGTGCTAACCCTTGTTGCGAGTCATCCTTCGCATCATTCCCGACAGGCTTCAATGGTTCAGGTGCTCTGCGTCTTTTCCAGTGTCTTTCCTCTTCACTGCTACTCTTTTCTTTTGAGGGCCTTGGAGATTCCTTCCTTTTGTTGGTCTTCAATGGTTGCTTACTATGTTGAGGTCTCACCAATTTTGCAATGTTCTTCTCAAAGTAATCTCCATGAACGCAACTCCACCATGATGAGTAATCAGGAGAATAGAACTTTTTAGTATTTGAAGGAGCACGCGGTAGATACGCTTCCGATATGGACTTATGCAGCATACTTAGACGCCAAAGTTTGATTCCCTCTTCCAAAGAAGCTTTGCGTATATCCCTGATAAGTGACCCGGGTTCCAATTGATAGAAGCCAAATTGCCTGCTGAATCTATGAGGACTATATGGCTCAACAATGATTGAACATTAGAGACATGATTTTCTACCATTTCAGGTGTTGATTCTCTCATAGACATTCTTGGCGGAGTCGCCATATGTCTCCCACTGTATTCAACACCGGATGGTAGAGTCGTGCATTCATGAGCAGGTTTAGTGCGGATCTCTGGAGCAGATGGTCTAGGAATATTTTCTTTTATTTCCTCCAAAAGAACCTTGTTCTTGGATTCACATTCTTCTATATACTTGTCCTCTAAGAAAGTTGCATTTGTGCTTACAAAAACTTTCTTATCCTAAGGACTATAGAAATAGTACCCTCTTGTTCCTTTCGGATATCCTATAAACACACAATATTCTGATCTTGGTTCCATCTTTTTCGTCTTACTCTTCAGTACATGTATTGGATAACCCCATGTCCTAAGATGTCTTAAATTAGGCTTACGCCCATTCCACAACTCCAAGGGTGTCTTAGGTATAGACTTAGAAGGAACCAAGTTTAGTAAGTATATTGTTGTTTGTAGGGCATATCCCAAAAAGAAGTTTTGAGAGTTGAGAAGCTCAGCATAGACCTGACCATGTCCAACAAGGTCCTGTTTCTCCTTTCTGAGACACCATTTTGTTGTGGGGTCCTTGGTGCACTCAATTGGGATAAAATCCCATTCTCTGTCAAGTATGTCCTAAAGTCGTTGGATAGATACTCTCCACCTCGATCTGATCGAAGTGTTTATGTTCTTACCTAATTGTTTTTCCACTTCCAATCTGAATTCCTTGAATTTCTCAAGTGCCTTAGATTTGCGGACCATTAGGTAAACATAACCATATCTTGAGTAGTCATCTGTGAAAGTGATGAAATACTCAAATCCACCTCTAGCTTGAACATTTATTGGTCTACATACATTAGAGTGTACTAATTCTAAAACTTCTTTGGCCCTAAATCCCTTAGATTTAAAAGACCTCTTAGTCATTTTACCCTATAAAAAAGATTCACATACAGGCAAAGATTCCACCTTCAAGTTACTTGAAGGACCATCCCTTACTAGTCTATGAATCCTATTAAAATTAACGTGACCAAGTCTTAAGTGCCATAAGTATGTTTCATTAGAAGGAGACAGTTTTATACGCTTAGCTGTGTGATGCAATGAGTTGTCGGTTGGTTTTAAGATGTATAAATCATTATCCATATGCCCCTTACAAATAATCGCTTTATTAAAAGAAATATTGTCTGTCATTAATGAAAAATGAACACAATATCCTTGTTTGAATAATAAAGCAACATAAATTAAATTTTTAGTAATATCCGGGACATAATAACAATCACTTAAAACCAAATACTTCCTATTTGAAAAATAAAGGTAAATAACTCCAACAGCTTTTGCAGAAACCACAGCTCCTGTGCCAACCCTTAGAGTATACTCCCCTTCATTAAGTTGTCAAGTTACTTGGAACCCTTGCAAAGTATTGCAAATATGGTTAGTGGCTCCAGAATCTACTATCCAAGTATCCGTAGAATCAACCACTAAATAAGACTTAATAAAGGATAACTCACCCTTAACTTGCTTCTTAGCTATGAGAACCGGACAATTTCTTTTCGAATGGCCCTTCTCGTCGCATCCAAAACATTTTCCCTTAGGTTTCCCATTCGTTTTGGCCTTCTTTGCTTATTGATGTGGGCCCTTCTTATTAGACTTCTTCCTTTTTCCACCCTTACCTTTCGGCTTGAATGAGGATTGTCCAACAGAAGCAACAGCAAAAGCATCACCATTTTGAACCTTAAGAATGCTTTCAGCATTTTGGAGCTCTTTCATTAGTTCATTCAGAGACATTTTCAGCTTATTCATATTATAGCTGACCTTGAACTGGGAGAACATCTCAGGGAGAGTCTCCAGTGCTATGTCTACCTGAGTATCCGAACCAATTTCAGCCCCTAAAGCCTCAGCCACATAAAACATTCCAATCAAATTTAGCATATGATCTCTAACGGGCGTCCTGGACTTCATACGCTCAGTCATAATGGCTCTAATAGCAGCCTAATGTGCTTGGCTTCCTTAATGAGGGAACATCTCTTTAAGACTTTCCATGATCTCAGCGGATGTCTCCATGTCTCCATGCCTCTGTTGCAACACATTTGAGATAGAACCCAAAATATAACAACGAGCCATGTCATTGGCATGAGTCCACTTGTCATGAGCCTCACGTTCCTCATTACTGGATTCCATGGTCACTTTGGGACAAGGTTCAGTTAGCACAAATTTCAACTTCTCAGCAGTGAGAACAATCAATAGATACGTTTCCAATCAATGTAGTTATCTCCCACTAGTTGATTTTTAGTCAACATCACAGATAATGCGCTAGAAGACATTTTTCTGAAATAAAACAACACATATGAGCTTGCATAGAATAAAATGAATGCATGTTCAAAACATGAAATAAAACTTGTAAGTAGACCCATAAACTACATTATTATGTGATTACCCCAAAATCAAGGCATACCCCTCTATAGGAGTGATAAATGTTGATTTAAAGCTAGGTTGGGATCTCCCACTAAATCAAATATCACGCATCTCATGCTATATTGACTTAGTATCACATCTATTTGAGCCTCAATAATATTGCTTGGATATTCTATAGGAAATCCTTACAATATTTTGATTTAAGTGTATAACCTTTATTTTAATAAATTTTAAAAAACTATCAAATAATTATGGTATCTATAGGATATACATAATTAATTGAAATTTGAAATTTACTACCATAATTGGGCCCAATCAAGTAATCAAAAACAATGCAGCCCTCCTATAAGGAGACTAATTGAGTTAGTACGAGGCATACATACATTCTTACTTATGAGCTAATAAAGGAGGTTGTGGATTTAATTAACCCTCACACACTTAATATTTTATAAAACTAATTTTGGGTTTTATCCAATTAATATTTTCTAAATTATTTTGGCTCTCAAAATAATTAAATATTAATTACTTTATTAATTCTCAAATCTAATTCTAAATTAGAAAAGAAAATAAATAAAGAATATGCATGATAGATTAGTACCTAGTGCGGTATTCATACAATTCTATATGACATGCTATGTGAATGATAATTAATTTCATGCATAATCAAATCAAATAATAAGCAATAATTAAACAAGAACAAATTTATGGACATCCTAGATTCAAATTTACAGAAAATTGAAAAACTAATTGAACCACAACTCGGTCCAATATTTCACGGTCCATCTGCAATTTTTCTGGCCCAAAATTGATTTGATTGATGAATTTTCAGCAGTCCAAGTGACAGGCCCAACAACTTAATAAATTTGGTCATCCCATTATTCAATTGAATCTTAACAGGCCCACTTTTTTTTTTTTAAATTAGCCCATATCCAATTAAATAATAATGGGCCCATTTATTTTAACCCATCTGCACAATGACACACGATCCACAACCCACGATCCGAGCCGAACCGACCCGACCCGACCCGGGTCGCAACCCGGTTGCGGTACCCTAACAGCAGCGGGCATGCCGCCGCCATCACCTTCAGGCTGCCGGAAAATCGGCTCATCATCAACCACCACCATCGTCAGTCCCTATTTACCGCCACCATCGTCGTCTACTGCTGAAGACCGGCCTGCAGCCGCCGCCTCTTCACTCCACTGTTGCAGCGTCACATTGGCTGTGAAAAACGGGACAGATGCAATTTGGGCCGCGACCACCGCCGTCAATCTGCGTTTCAAGGTCGCGGTGTGAAGAAGACCGCCATCTCATCGTTTTTGGGGTGATATCAGGTGTCCTGGAGACTTTTCGAAGCTGGAGATGGACATCAATGGTGGTCCTTTTGAAGTTTGCAGAAAAGTCCTTCAAAAATTTGGGAAGATGAAGATCAACACCCGCCTTTTTTGTAAACTTCTGAATTTCTTCTGTTTTGACCCCAAAATTCCGAGCAGAATACCAAATCACCCCATATTCGAAAAATACCACAAATTACATATTTTGCACCTAATATCAAAATCAAACAAGGAGAAAACATGGAGCCGTAATCCACCCCCTTGTGTACAGTGTACAACTCGAAAATACAAAATAAAAATTTGTACCAATCAAAACTAGGCCATAAATCGTTAAATAAAAATTAAAACATCCATTCATAACAATAATAAAATTGTAAACCTAAACACCGCGCAACACTATATGCATAATTAAATTAATTAATAGAGAACATACAATAAAATCAAAACCTACGCTCTGATACCAATTGTGAGACACTCGATTCCTATCCGATCCACAATATAGAATATTGAAGATAAAATTGTAGGATCGATCGATTTTTTTTTTTTTTTTTTTGTTCTACAATTAATTAATTTACGCTAGAAGGATTAAATTAATACATTTGTAGCGTGTAGGTTCAAACCTCGAAGTCTTCTCCGGTGTTCTATAATTTATTCTAGTTCATATTGAGCCACCGAAGGGACCCGATCGGACCCAATTAAATTAAGCTCTAATAAATTAATTATGACCAGGTCAACTCTTGACTTATCAAATTAATTTATTAATTATATTCTATTCCACTAAAAGAATATAATTGCACTCTTAATTTAATCGGAATTATTGAAGCAATATATCAACAATTATTATCCTCTGATGGATCTATCCAACATTTAATTCTTCCTAGTCCAATATGCACCCTCTAATTGTACCATTTTTTATTGTCATTCTCTTAACTTTAAAAAATTGCTAACATGGAAATCGTTTGGCTAATGTGAAACGTTAGAGTATAACAATATTTAAAAATATTAGACACAAAAAGTGGAATATTTACAAATAAAATAAAATGAACCTGGCTTGTTTTGCAAATAATGGAGAGACAATTTGTATAGATATTAAAAAATAAACAAAAATATCAAAATTATTGAAAAAAAATGTAAAAATCTATTATTCAATTACAAATAGTTTTCTAAGAAAATTAATTAAAATATTTGGAAATTATAAATACTAAAAACCAGGAAATTGTAAAACGCAAAAAGTCAAAATCTGAAATTATATAAAACAATGACAATTATATTATAAAAATAAAAAAAAATAATATTCTTCCATAATCTGAATTGTAAAAATTTAAAAATATTTAAGTGACAGCTCAAAACAACAATAATTTTGCACGAATCTTAGAAATCTGGAAATTATATTTTCAGAATTTGAAAATTATAAAAAGATGGGAAGAAAAGAATTTTTCATTTAAAATTACAAATAATTCTATAAAAATTTTGAAAAATTGTAAATTATAAAATATATAATTAGTAGTGTCATAACAGCAAGTGCTCGTAAGTTTCTATAATTTTTTTTTTTTTTTTTTTTTTGAAATCAGACATAAATTGATCAAAATCAAATTTAGTGGTCATAAAACACCAGTAAAATTAAAAATCGTCTACGGCAAAACTTTATGGGCATAAAATATACTCTCTCTATTCCATATTAATTGACGTTTTAAGATGAAAGGGAAAAATTAAGGATTACATATTTTGACACATATATCCTCAGTTAAAAATTTGACCAAATCAAAATATCTCTGATAGATTAAAAAGTTGAGATATTTTAGGATTGAGTCTAGTGAGAAAATTGATAGAATTGATGAAAAATATGTAAAACGTCAATTAATTGGAAAATAAAAGAACATCCTAAAACGTCGATTAATATGAAATGAAGGAAGTATATTTTTATAAATATGCAAATTCTAGTGTACATTAGGTGTACGGATCTTAGATCCATACAATCCGTATTATATGGAGTTTTTTTTTTTTTTTTTTTTTTTTTAAATATATTGTTGATTATACTGAAAGCTATTAATTGTATAAAAGAAAGGAATTACCTTTCAATGTAATACATTTTTCATACAATAATACCGTTCAGCATAAAGTGACCATAAATACTAGTACATTTTTTAACATTATACATTAATTTGTCTTTCAGGATAAATAATATATTTTCGCCTAAATACTAATACATTTTCATGAAATACTACTCACAACCCAACGGATCCTCCTAAGACCCGAATTGTACGGATTTTTTATTCGTGAAACTAGTGTAAAAGAGTCTACTCTATCGGGACACAACCAATTCAAGTTTTTTTGGTAGGACTGAACCTTTCCAAACCGAAATAGATATGAGTAGAACTGATTCTAAGTAATTAGCTATAGATTCTTTTTATATATAATTTAATTCATTTCTTCTATATATGATATTGCGTTATATGTTTTTGTAATTTTTAACAGGACATGGATATATTATGATATTACTACTGTTTTAGAGTTTAATAAAAGAGTTTTAGTAATTAATAATATGGTAAAATATTTATAATGAAGAATTATCAGAACAAACATAAATCAATTAACCTTTTTTTCTCCTAATCTAAGAACAAGGAAAAAATATTTCCCTCCCTCTCAAGGTGACTCGAAGTCAGGAAAAAAAACCTAGGTACTGGATGCTCTATCACTTGAACTATCCAACTTCGTCTTAAAAATTTCTCCTAATCTATGAACAAAGAAAAAACCGTCCCCTATGCCCAATGCGACTCGAACCCAGGACCGAAGGTCTAGGTAGTGGATGCTTTGCCACTTGAACTATCCAATTTTCAGAACAAACGTAAATCTATTAACTACATATATATTAATTAGTTAATACGTTCATAGTTTTTTTTTAAAAATACATTGCATGATATGTTTAAGTTCAACTCTATCTTAAATTCAACCATTAAAATTTATTATTATATCTAATATTTATTTATTTCCATTTATAAAGGTCAAAATCCTAGACCTAAACTCACTGCACATAGTTACTATCCTACAGTTGAATTCTACCATTGACAGATAGTAGTAGTGACTCGTTGCTCGTTCTCTTCTTCCTTGGTTCTCAATCTTTTTTTTGTACTCACATTTTTCTCTTGAAATAAATTTTGATTTCATATTGATCTTGCCTTTTCACTTTCATAGTCTAACCTCCCCATATTATTTACAATTATTTATAACAAAATCATAGGAAATATGTGTATGAGACAAATCTTATTGAAAGTGTATACGAATAGAGCTTTATAGATGAAAAATAATCGATAAGATGTCCAAAGCGGCTATCAATAGTTGATAACTTTATAATTTAGTACTCTTCATTTTTAGACGAGACACATACTTCAATAACTTGTAATTGTTTTTATAAGTTAGAATTTGAAACTTGTCTTAATATAAAACATATAAGGTGTTTAATGCTATATATTTCTGTAAAGAATATGGTATTGTTGTAAAGACAACATTATAATTCTTTCATGCATATTGTTAATAAAATTAAATGAAAGAACTCTGTAAAGCTCCGAAAAAATGGATCAAACAGGTTTGATCTCTGGAAGGAATTGAACTGATCTACACAGTGATTTGGAGATTTTATTTTGAAAATCTCCAAATATCTCCAAGCTTTAATTCGATTCTGGAAACTTCTGTATTTCGGAACCACTTCAAACCGTGCTCATCGTATTATGGAAGAGAGGAAGTATCTTTGGAACTTGGAGGGATTTGTAACCTTCTCATTTGGAGAAGTATCAAGATATTACAATTTATTAATTTAGCAATTAATTGCTACACCTTAAGGTTTGGAAGAAACATTAATAGCACAATTACCTAAGTTATTTGATTGTTCGAAAATCAAAATTATAATTTAAGTAGCATGTATATATTCTTTAATAATTATTTTCAGATTGCCAATTTGAGTTATTGTTTCTAGAACAAGTTAAATAAATCCTAGGAGTATATGATATATAATATATATATTGAGTAGGAGTATATATGACACTATTATAGAAGAGTGAGTCTTGTGTGTGAATGGTCACACGTGTAACGGAATACACTTTTACAGAAAACATTGATACTTTTATAGGAAAAATTGAACCTTTTACAGGAAAAAATGATATTTTTATTACATAGATATTTTTATAGATAAGGTGATACTTTTGCTACAAAAAGTGATACTTTTACAGATAAACATGATACTTTTACCACAAAAAATAATATTTTTTTTCGTCATACCGTGTGACGGTCATATTCGTCACATACAAGTTTTTGCCATTATAAAAAGTGGGAAAAAATGTCCGAGAAATAAAAGACCCCATGACAGCGACTGCGTTCAATGACGTGTGAGAAGAAAAGAGAGGGTGCCTAACTTATAACAATGTCAATGTCAAGATCTGTAATTCCATTAGCCATCCTAGAAAATTCAAGCAATATTATCTGCCTGCTCAGCACCTATAAATTTCTCCTCAACTTTTCTGCAATTCTATGAACTATAGAATATTTCATGCTGGTTGCCTTTCACTTAATCCTTTAATATGGTGATTTATACGAGGCTATAAGTTATGAATAAAACAGAAAATAAACACATACAAACAAAAATTTAAAAAAAATACATGATTAGATTCAAAATTCATATTTAAATTCCATGCTTAAGGTTTAGACTTCGACTTTTTTTGAGACAAGGGTATGTTTTTTTGGTTCTAAACTTACGATTTCACGATTTCATGATTCATGATTTAATGATTCAGTGTTTATGTCTTAATTTTAACAAATCTATATTAATTAAGTTTATATAATAAAAAAAATTATATTATCTAAACAAATATAAAGTAAAATCAATATCTCAAAGTCAACCCAAAAAATTACCCAACAAAAATTTACATTTTTCGATCACAAATTTTGTTAATATAAATAATTATTATGTTTTTAGTGAAAGAGTCCTCGCTTATATAAGGAACATATTCATTATATGTCTTGATATTGTGATAGGTGTTAATTTATATCTATGATGCAAATCAAGGAGTTATTTATGTCTATCAATATATATGTCAAAAATTAACTTAAATGTATATTTTGCTCTAATTTAATTCAAAATCTATTTTTAGATATTTTTTGGGAGGAAAATTTTGGTGGGTACATGTGATGCCATGCCCTTTGCCCTAAATTTTGGATAGAAACCTACTCGTATACCAGTTTTTTTCCACGAGTAACCCTACCCTGTGAGTAGATGTGTCTAAACGGTTCCGGTTCCTCGGTTTGGGATCGTCGGTTCCGGAACCGTAAGGGGTGGAACCGAAATCGAACCACCTCTATGACGGTTTCAGTTTCGGTTTGGAATCGTGGAATGACCGGCCATCTAGTTTCTAACCGTCGATTCTTCAATTATTTTTTATAATTTATTTTTATTATAAATCAAATAAAATTATTGTATAATATATATAATTTGAGAAGGTAACAGTAAAAATTGATACACCTTTATAAAATATTATACGCCTTTTACAACTTAAAAGTTACAGTTACAACTTTATATCAATTTTTGTAATTTATAAAGGCGTATAATTTTTTATAAAGGTATATCATTTTTTACTGTTACCTTCTCAAATTACATATATTATATAAGAATCTTATTTTTTTTTTATATAAATAAACTATAAAAAATAATTGAAGAACCGGCGGTTAAGAATCGAACCGCCGGTCATTCCACGATTCCAAACCGTACGATTTCGGAACCGATAGTCCCGAAGCGAGGAATCATAACCGTAACCATTTGGACACATCTACTCATATGGTAGGATTACTCACGGAAAATAAAACTAGTATACGAGTAAGGCTCTACCAAAAATTTAGGGTAACGGGCATGGCATCACATGCATGTACCCTCCAAATTACATTAAGGTGAAGGAAGGGTATGTGACATAACGTAAGTGTGTATATGAATATATTCACAATGAATATCGGTATTACTAAATATTTGGGAGAAAACCTATTTTTTATAATCAAAATCAATCTAGTACGATAATGAAAATCCCTATTTATACTATTAGATTATTTTGGCACTAGTAAACTAATCATAATCTTAATAGAAAATAAATCAAAAGATATCTAAATAGATACACTAAAACAAACTAAAATATCTCATAATAAATAAAATAAAACTAAAAAATATCTTCATCTCCATCCACTACAACAATTTCATAATTAGACAACAATTAAAAGACAATAGTTTTTTCCAGCAGTGTTGTCTATTCATGAATTAACAACAGTTTTACCGCAATCTGTTGTCTATTAGCGACAAGAGACGCAAATAGACAACAATTTTACAATGATATTCAATATTTTTCGTCTATTAGCGCCTTTTTTCCACAGATAGACAATACTTTTAACGACAATTTCCCAAATTTGTTGTCTATTGGCTATACATTGCTCCAATAGACAACACTATTATCAACATTTTTGGGAAACTAATGTAAAAAAAGGCATTTTAATTTACAATACTTTTAATAAACTCTTCAATGTAATTCAATAACTAATAATATATTTGAAATAAAATAATAATTATGGTTTATTTTATTGATTGTATTTTATTTTATATATTGCATTTTGTTTTAATAATGTCTTCATGGAATTATCGGGCTAACCCGATAATCTTAATATATTATAGGGTAATAAGCCGGGACGGGCCAACTAATTTTAGGCCCGATTAAATTTTTGTTCAGCCTGAACCGATTAAATTTTTGTTCGGCCTGAACCGATTAAATTTTTAAGGCTCCATCATCAATCGCTATAAATAATTCGATTGCATAATGTAATTTTATTTTTATTTTTTGTTACATAAGTTAAACATCACATATCACCTTTTCATTTTCTTCATATACAAAAACTTTCTTTTCTTATCTATAGTTTGATATCAATTTTTTGATATTGAGATTTTTTGTTCAAAATTATTGTATTTAATTTGTATGTATATGTTAGAACTCAAAAAGTAATGAATTAATCTATTTGTTATGAATTAACATTTTGAATTTTTCCGTGCCCCACATATTGTATAGTTGTTTATTTTTGTGATTCGTTTTTTAGTAAAAAGAAAAAAAACACAAATCAAATATCTACACAAAAGGAACAAAATACCAAAGCCCCACTGAAAGATTCACTATTTCACTAAACAAATGAGATAACAAAGCCCATTGAACAATTTATTTGGACTCTCGACCACAGTGGTTCTATATTCCATCGTGGTTTCTCTACACTTCTTATTATTGGTATATCTATTAGCATAATTTTTTTGCTAATAATCAGCACTTTGTCTACGATTTCTTTTCGCATGGAAGTATAACAAATCAATGCAATACGTATTACAAAGAAAAAGACCCTAAAAAAAATAAAAAGGAGCCCTAATTCTCCTTATTCCACGTCAGAGAGGAGACCGATACTGCATTCTTCCATTTCAACTGCAATTCCCCGTTCACCGCCACGCTCCGCCAGCGCTTAGTTGATATCCACCACCTTACTCCGCCGCGTTCTTCCAATATCCACCTCACTCTATCGCGCTCCTTCGATATCCGCTACCGCCTCTGTCGTCCTCACTGCCTATGCGCCGGATGTCGCACCCTTCATGCTCGATGAGCTCTAAATTGGAACCATTAATATCGACGATGAAGTCTCTCTCTCTGTGTCAATGTGCGTCTGCACATCCCGTCGCTCTTGCTTCATCCAACCATAATGTTGAATCTCGATCTTCATTATCTATCAAAGCATTAACCAGGTATATCTCCAACTTACTTTAGGTTCATCTTGATTTTGCCCCAAATTGTTAGGGTTATTGTATTTTTTGTTTTACAGAATATTTCTGGCTTCTACAAGGATCTCGAGTCTGGTGCGATGATGGCAATGTGGTGTACACGATTCAGCAACTCAACATCTCCCCTCAAAGCGATTCCATATCTCACTCTCTAAAGTTCAACCTTTCGGTTTTATATTTGAAGATTTTGGGAAGCATTGATTCATCCGGCAAATGTAAGATTGATCATATTGTTGGATTTTTTCAACATTATTTGACACTTAGACTCACACTTGACGTATGGATGAATTAAGAAACTGCCTTATGCCTTCGATTAGGCTATGTCGGGATGGAGGTAAAATACAAGAATTTAATATCAATGGATTTGAAACTTTTATATGTGGCTTCTTGTTTATCAGTGAAATCGATTTTCTTGTTTATCAGTGAAATAAATCTTTATTTTACACCAGGAACAAGCATAATATTATTTTCAATTTCATTTTGGTAGCTATTTTGGAGAAGCAATATGATGTGCATCAACCAATACAAACTGTCTTCCAAGGACTAAAATTGAAAAGGTACTTGAGATCCTATATTTGGATAGAATATTCATTATTTTAATTGATTAATTAAACGTTTAGCTTTCCTTTTGTATGGTCATATTCATAAAACATATTGAAATATTTTTAAATGTGGAATTAAGGTTTTGCTTACTTTATCTTATCCATTTGATTGAAGAAAATTGAACATATGTATCAACATCTCTCCCTCGCTTCTCCCATCTCTCCTCAAGTTTGAAGCTAACTTTTTCATTATTAGTTTTAGATTGCTCATAGGCATATTATGAGTTTCTAGAAATTTTGATGTCTATAGTTACACAAAACTATGATGGAGAGGTCTTGATACATATAATAGTGTTCAACCTGGATCTCTTCTCAGCCACCATCTTCTTTCTCGTAAGTATTCCGAGAAAATTCTAACTCAATTTCATAAGAAAATGATATTCTGAATTGAATTATGCAAGACCTGGATTATTGAAATAGTACTAACGTTTATTTTACCCTTTGCAGGGGGAAAAATTGACACCAGTACTCCGATTCAAAAGTAAGTATTATTAATGCACCCACATTCGAGTGAAATCTGGGTATTTTGTTGCAGTGGGATTTTGTGAGGTTAGCTATGTCAAATTCGGGCGTTCTTTCTCTAGGGTTTTTTTTCATTTTTTTTTTTTGGAGTTAATTTGGGATAAATCTAAGAAATGAGGAATGATAATGTGGTTAGTTCCCCCCACCTGTGACCCCCCCCCCCCCCCCCCTTCTTATTCGATGTGGCTCTTTGTTAATAAGGTGTGATACCTCAAATCTTTATAACGCAATAAAGTACACTCTTTGCATTTTAAAATATTTTTATCAATTTAATTTTAGCTTAAATTGCAAAGTTGTTTGATTTTATGATCTTATTTTGGCAAATAAGTGTGACCGCAGTGTACCAGGTCGACTGCACTCCTAACACCTAAAAGGTAAGAATAAAAATTTAAAATATAGAAGCTAGTTAACATCGGACTTAAGAAATAAGAAACAAAATTAATTTATTCTATAATATTTTACAATTATCTAAAATAATAACTAAAGCTAAAGTATATATATAAGTTTTAAACATATAATAAAGTTAATATGATAATATAATAATATAAGCATAACTAACTATATATATACCTACGAATAAGTATTACATGTATAATAATAATAATGATAATAAAATACTAATATTCTATTTTTAGAAAAACACACACTTATAATAAAATTAGTATAATACTTACATAATTAAGTAACATGTGTACTCTTATAAGAACCCTCACAATTACACTGACATTCTGTTTCATAAATCATTATCCCACATCGAGAATATTTCGCAATTTTTTTACGGATTTCATGTATAAAAAGAAGCTAAATAAGTTCTTTAAAGGAACATAAAAAAATAAGTAAAATAACATATATATTATATATTGGATTTCCTTTAACTAAGAGGTCCTTATCAGTTTAATTTTGACAACGCTTCGACCGGTGTTTCGAAAAGTTGTCGTATAGTATTAAAATCTTTTAAGGTATGTTTTCTTTCATAGTTTTCTTTTCTTATTGTCATTTGCAGTTTATATAGATTTAGGAATTTAATTATTTTCTTGATTTAAGTAGAATTATAACTTTAGCTATTTTCTTAAGTTTGTGTTAAATAGTTGTTGTTTAAGATGCATATTAGTTAGTTTAAAATATTTATTAGTGTAGTTAATAATTTAAATTAAATAGATAATTAGGCCTTTTAATTTAGGACTATAATTTATAATAACTTGGCTTATATGTTAGAAATTGTAAAAATAGTCATAATTCAAGAATAGTGTACCACACTTAATTATTTTTAAAATACTAAACTCGATCGATAAGTAATACTAATTAATTAAACAACATGTGCTTGGTGTAGTGCGAGTCAGGCCTTGGGGCATACGCGAATTATGTACTTTAAAGCAAGCAAAACAAGGTGGGTAACTGGGCTATTTGTAAGTATATTATGCTACTGAACTTGTACTTTGATAAATATGTTTGCCTTCGGGCTTATTGATATGATACCTCTTAAGTCGTAAGATTGGCTTTTGAGAAAGGCTCTTAAGTCGTAAGATTGGCTTTTGAGTAGGGCTTGGGAGTCGTAAGATTGGCCCCTAAGTCTAGCAATATGGCTTTGAGTCGTAAGATGGGCTCCTGAGTCAAGGATGTATTTATTATTATGCATCTTCATTTAGTATAACTGCTTACAAAGTTCCCACTGAGTTTATACTCATGCCCATAATTATGAATCTTCAGGTTAGTTGAGCGAGGTGGCGGGGTTGTTGCGGCAAAGGTCACTGGGTTCCTTCTTCTACCCGCAACTTAAAGATGTTTTTGCCTCTTCTATGTATATAAATAAGTTTATGTGTCACAAAATCCGAGTGTTTTTATTTTCCTAGAAACTTTGAAACCACTAGTGTAAATATGTTTTGGCAGTGTTTTATTGTCAATACAATTTCTATTTTTATCCGATAAATATTTAACGTCACGCTTTCGCACTTTATCTGATTTATTACTTAATTAAAAGGAAAGAAAAAAATTAGTAGCACTTCAGTCCCGAGTTAATGGGATTGGGGCATTACGGAGTGGTATCAGAGCAGGTCTACTTTTCTGTATACTTGTCTTATAAAATAAAATCAAGGGGAACCGTGACTTTGCCAACAGACCGACATTCGCTCCAAGGTATGTATATTTTACTATTAGTTTGTATGATTTGGAAATATTTTACTATGAATTTACATTTCATAAAATAACATGATACTTGTGAGATGTCCTTGAAATTTTACCACCAATTAGGAAACCAAATTAGAGATTTTGATCCATATTTCTTCTTTATGATAGGATGGTTCGTAGGAGGCAAACGGCGAGAGAACAAGTAATATATAGACATAGAGTACTTGCTGATAGAGATGTGCCATCACCTGCAATATCTATTTATCAGGGGTCTAGGCAGGGAGCACATCAGAACATAGAAGAATATATTATCACGTTACAAGGACGCCGTAATAATTCTATACGCGAGGGACACTATATTAGCGAGCATGAGGCAGCAGTGCACCTAAGAGAAACTATCCTGCCATCCTTTAGAGCCATCCCCGTCGGATTTATGATAATATGCTTACGGTAGACTCTGTTATTGGACCAGTTATTGATTATAAACGCTTTGGACTTCGCCTGACAGTAGCTGTCAAGAACCGACAAAGGTGTCTCACTACTGCAGATCGAATGGAGAGAGAGGCTGAAAACCAGAAACAAAGGGCAGACCGATATAATGAAATTGCAGCTAGTAAGCGTTTAGAGGTTGTTGCTAACGAACGTCTTGCTGAGCGTGCTAGAGAATTAGCAGAGTTCTATCGCGAATATGCAAGATTGCAACGTGAGGAAGCAGGCATAATAGACGAAGATGAGGAGGAAGAGGATCCTTCAGAGGAAAGTGAACCTAATGAATCTATAGGGTCAAATCCTGGTGAGAGCATACCAACTAGGGGTCGTCGTGTGCGTACCCCACCAACAGAGAACCAGGCAGGCCCCAGTAATTGGTTCTGATATAGTTGGAAACCTAGAGGATGTACATATAGTAATAGTTGATAGCTTTTGTATAGTGATGCTTAGTACATAACTAGACCGTAAATATCCTTTTGCTAATAGGAATGTATATAAGTCATCCTTTGATCATGCTTAACTTTTTGCTCGTAAAAGCATGATAAACCAATCGACATTTTGTATGGGTTAGAATACTAAAACCATTGTACTTACTGTATATATTAATGGATTTGTAAACCCAATATCTTCTATGTATATGACTTGCTTATAAATTATTCGGTATGTTAAACAAGGGTATATATGTATATAATTAAGTGTTATTTCTCTTTCTCCCAAAAGTATGGCAGCACGAGGAAGGCCACGTAAACATGTGCAAAGTGAAAATGAGCCATTTGTCGGGCCAACTGCTGAGAGGCAACCTCCACCTGCTGTTGAAGTACAAGGAGCGAATTTTGCACGGGAGTTCCTGAACTCTCTGCAGGGACTCATACAACAAATACCAGCTAACCAAAATATACCGAATCCACAGAACCAGGGTGTTAATACTAATGTCATTATAGAGCAATTTCGTCGTTTTTCGCCACCAAGATTCCGAGGTAGCGAAGGACCTATGGTCGCTGAGGAGTGGATTCTTGAGCTTGAAAGAATCTTTGACCATATGGAATCAACTGAAAATCAAAAAGTTTCATGCGCAATATTTCAACTCGTAGAAGATGCTGGACACTGGTGGAAATCACACGAGCGAACAATGACGAATGAGCAAAAGCAAAACATGACCTGGAATGATTTTAAGAACATGATGATGAACCGTTACTTTCCACAGTCTATCCGTGACCAAAAGGAAATTGAGTTTGTCAATCTGAAGCAGGGAACCCTTCCAGTGATGGAGTATGAAAGGCGTTTTAATCAATTATCAAAATATGCTCCACACTTGGTTGATACAGATGAGAGAAAAGCAAGACGTTTTGAGAGAGGTTTGCGTCCAGAGATCGGAGGGATCGTGTCGGGTTTGAAATTACCTGCATACCATGAAACGTTTGAACGAGCACATATTGTATCCCTTAGCCAGAACTTAGAATACAACCAGAAACCTCAAGAGCAACCGGGGAAAAGAAAATGGGATTTTAGAGATAGGAATAAGACTAACCACATTGTGAAGAGGGCAAACCCAAGGGGGGGACCAGGACCAAATGCAGTTCCAATATGTCCTAATTGCAATAAGCACCACTATGGAGAATGTTTGGTGGGAAAGAATGTTTGCTATAAGTGTCATCGACCAGGACATAGGTATTGGGAGTGCACCACTACGCAGATCAAGGCGCCACAAAATGTTAATGCACCAGACAAGAAATCAGGGAAGGCACGTGTTTTTGCTCTAGCACAAGAAGAGTTAACGGAGGAGAATGAAACCATGGCAGGTATGCTACTTGTATCCGACCTTCCGGCATATATTTTGTTTGATACTGGTGCATCACATTCTTTTATATCCGAAGATTTTAAAAGGAAATTAGGTCTGAAAGGTAATACAAATGGAGAAGAGTTGACGGTAAGTATTCCCTCAGGAGAAACTATTAGGACTAAGGATATTGTGACTGGTGTGAAGCTTTTGATAGGTAACCAAGAACTGGAAGCCGACCTATATGTATTAGAGATGAAATGTTTTGATGTTATTTTAGGTATAGATTGGTTGACAAAGAATAAAGCAACAATCCAATGCTTTGAGTGTGAAATAGATTTTGAAAGAACAATAGGATCCAAATTCACCTTCTACGGAGCCAAAACTAATACCAGACCGTGTATTGTGTCAGCAATGAAGGCTGTAAGAATGTTACGGAAAAAGGGAAGTGAAGGCTACCTTGTGAATGTCATGGAAAATAATACTGTTGAGGTTACACCTGCTGATATACCAACGGTGAGAGATTATGTGGACATATTTCCAGATGAGTTGCCTGGAATACATCCTGATTGACAGGTTGAATTCACAATAGATTTGGTGCCCGGAGCTGCACCTATATCTAAAGCACCTTATCGAATGGCGCCTAAGGAATTACAAGAATTAAAAATTCAGCTTCAAGAGTTGCTGGACAAGAAGTTCATCAGGCCAAGTGTCTCTCCATGGGGAGCCCCTGTATTGTTTGTAAAGAAGAAAGACGGATCACTTAGAATGTGCATTGATTATCGGGAACTCAACCGCCTAACAATCAAGAATAAGTATCCCTTGCCTAGAATAGAAGATTTTTTTGACCAACTGAGGGGAGCTAACGTGTTCTCAAAGATCGATCTCAGATCGGGCTACCACCAACTCAAGGTCAAAGCATGTGATATTTCTAAGACAGCCTTTAGAACACGATATGGACATTATGAGTTCATAGTAATGCCTTTTGGATTGACAAATGCACCCGCAGTATTCATGGATTTGATGAATAGGGTATTCCATCCTTATTTGGACCAGTTTGTCATAGTTTTCATTGATGATATCCTAGTATACTCAAGAGATAAAGAACAACATGAGAAGCATCTGAAAACTATACTAGGTACCTTACGACAGGAGAAGCTTTATGCTAAATTTAGTAAATGTGAATTTTGGCTAGATCGAGTTATTTTTCTAGGCCATATTATCACGGCTAATGGAATCGAAGTGGATCCAGTGAAGGTTGAAGCAGTAATGAATTGGAAAGCTCCGAAGAATGTGAATGAGGTCCGAAGTTTTCTGGGTCTAGCTGGTTACTACAGAAGATTCATTCAAGATTTCTCAAAGATCGCTAGGCCTTTGACTCAATTGACAAAGAAGAGCAACCAGTTCCACTGGACTGACGAATGTGAAAACAACTTTCAAGAGCTTAAGCAGAGACTCGTAACTGCGCCAGTTCTAACTATCCCTGACGGATCAGAAGGATTTGTCATTTACACCGATGCCTCAAAGTTAGGACTAGGATGCGTTTTGATGCAACATGGAAAAGTCGCCGCTTATGCCTCAAGACAATTGAAACCCCATGAGTTAAACTACCCTACACATGACCTAGAACTAGCTGCTGTTGTTCACGCATTAAAGATATGGCGTCATTATCTCTATGGTGGGAAATGTGAAATCTACATAGACCATAAGAGTCTAAAGTATTTTTTCACACAAAAGGAACTCAACATGCGCCAAAGAAGATGGCTGGAGCTAGTAAAGGATTATGATTGCACCATCCACTATCATCCGGGCAAGGCAAATGTTGTAGCTGATGCACTTAGTAGGAAAAATGAAGGTCATATAGCCACTCTCTCAACACAACAAGAGTTATTGCTGATAGAATTTACTAAGTTGAATCTAGATTTTGTGAAGTCATGCCATACTGGTGCTATGATCGCAGCATTAATCATACAACCTACTTTGAGAGATCGAATAAAGATAGCACAAAAGACTGACAAATTCCTTCTCAAGATGAAAGACCGGGCAATTGCAGGAACCATCAAGGGGTTCTTTGTAACACCAGACGGGACTTTAACATACAAAGGAAGATTATGTGTACCTAAGAATGATGACGTAAGGAAGGAAATTCTTGAAGAAGCTCACAATACCCCGTACACAGCTCATCCAGGAGGGACGAAAATGTTCAAGGACCTAAAAGAGATCTATTGGTGGAGAAATATGAAACGATCAATAGGGCAATTTGTTGAAAGATGTTTAACGTGCCAACAAGTTAAAGCAGAACACCAGCGGCCTTCAGGACTCTTACACCCTTTAGAGATTCCCGAATGGAAGTGGGAACACATAGCAATGGACTTTGTTACTGGACTGCCACGAACAGCAAAAAGGAATGAAGCTATTTGGGTGATCATTGACAGACTTACAAAGACAGCACACTTTATACCAGTAAGAATGATGCTTAACATGGATCAACTTGCTCAACGATACGTAGACGAGATTGTTAGATTACACGGAGTACCAGTGACCATAATTTCGGACAGAGATACACGTTTCACCTCAAAATTCTGGAGAAGTCTACAAATGGCCCTTGGAACAAAGATCAACTTCAGCACATCATATCATCCACAAACTGATGGACAGTCAGAGAGAACAATACAGACACTCGAAGATATGCTTAGAGCTTGTGTACTAGACTTTGGAGGAAGCTGGGAAACATATTTGCCACTAGTAGAATTTTCTTATAATAACAGTTACCAAGCTACCATAAAGATGGCATCGTATGAAGCACTCTATGGAAGGAGATGTAGATCGCCGATTTACTGGGATGCAGTTGGAGAACGAAAGATCTTAGGCCCTGAGATCATCAATAGAACCATTGGAGTAGTAACTAAGATTCGAGAAAGAATCAAAGCTGCCCAGGATCGACAAAAATCATATGCTGACACGCGAAGGAAGGATCTACAATTCAATACCGGCGATAAGTTTTTTCTCAAAATGGCACCAATGAAAGGAGTAATACGCTTCGGGAAGGGAGGGAAGTTAAAACCCAGATATATTGGCCCATTTGAGATTCTAGATAGAATTGGAGACGTCGTCTATAAGTTAGCTCTACCGCCAGAACTTACCAATATCCATAACGTCTTTCATGTATCAGTACTTAGGAAGTATGTCCCAGATTCAAATCACGTTATTCATCATGAGAATCTGGAGGTCAATAAAAACCTCACTTATGAAGAGAACCCCATTGCTATCCTAGGAAGAAAAGTTCACACTTTGAGGAATAGAGAGATTCCCTTAGTACTAGTGCAGTGGAGTAGACATGGGAAGGAAGAAGCTACTTGGGAACGACAAGATGAGATCTTAGCAAAATATCCGAATATCCTAAACCAAGTTAAGTACAATTTCAAGGACGAAATTTTTAAAAGTAGGGGAGACTGTGATACCCCGAATCTTTATAACGCAATAAAGTACACTCTTTGCATTTTAAAATATTTTTATCAATTTAATTTTAGCTTAAATTGCAAAGTTATTTGATTTTATGATCTTATTTTGGCAAATAAGTGTGACCGTGGTGTATCAGGTCGACTGCACTCCTAACACCTAAAAGGTAAGAATAAAAATTTAAAATATAGAAGCTAGTTAACATCGGACTTAAGAAATAAGAAACAAAATTAATTTATTCTATAATATTTTACATTTATCTAAAATAATAACTAAAGCTAAAGTATATATATAAGTTTTATACATATAATAAAGTTAATATGACAATATAATAATATAAACATAACTAACTATATATATACCTACGAATAAGTATTACATGTATAATAATAATAATGATAATAAAATACTAATATTCTATTTTTAGAAAAACACACACTTATACTAAAATTAGTAATACTTACATAATTAAGTAACATGTGTACTCTTATAAGAACCCTCACAATTACACTAACATTCTGTTTCATAAATCATTATCCCACATCGAGAATATTTCGCAAATTTTTTACGGATTTCATGTAGAAGCTAAATAAGTTCTTTAAAGGAACATAAAAAAATAAGTAAAATAACATATATATTATATATTCGATTTCCTTTAACTAGGAGGTCCTTATCAGTTTAATTTTGACAACGCTTCGACCGGTGTTTCGGAAAGTTGTCGTATAGTATTAAAATCTTTTAAGGTATGTTTTCTTTAATAGTTTTCTTTTCTTATTGTCATTTGCAGTTTATATAGATTTAGGAATTTAATTATTTTCTTGATTTAAGTAGAATTATAACTTTAGCTATTTTCTTAAGTTTGTGTTAAATAGTTGTTGTTTAAGATGCATATTAGTTAGTTTAAAATATTTATTAGTGTAGTTAATAATTTAAATTAAATAGATAATTAGGCCTTTTAATTTAGGACTATAATTTATAATAACTTGGCTTATATGTTAGAAAATATAAAAATAGACATAATTCAAGAATAGTGTACCACACTTAATTATTTTTAAAATACTAAACTCGATAAGTAATACTAATTAATTAAACAACATGTGCTTGGTGTAGTGCGAGTCAGGCCTTAGGGCATACGCGAATTACATACTTTAAAGCAAGCAAAACAAGGTGGGTAACTGGGCTATTTGTAAGTATATTATGCTACTGAACTTGTACTTTGATAAATATGTTTGCCTTCGGGCTTATTGATATGATACCTCTTAAGTCGTAAGATTGGCTTTTGAGAAAGGCTCTTAAGTCATAAGATTGGCTTTTGAGTAGGGCTTGGGAGTCGTAAGATTGGCCCCTAAGTCTAGCAATATGACTTTTGAGTCGTAAGATGGGCTCCTAAGTCAAGGATGTATTTATTATTATGCATCTTCATTTAGTATAACTGCTTACAAAGTTCCCACTGAGTTTATACTCATGCCCATAATTACGAATCTTCAGGTTAGTTGAGCGAGGTGGCGGGGCTATTGCGGCAAAGGTCACTGGGTTCCTTCTTCTACCCGCAACTTAAAGATGTTTTTGCCTCTTCTATGTATATAAATAAGTTTATGTGTCACAAAATTCGAGTGTTTTTATTTTCCTAGAAACTTTGAAACCACTAGTGTAAATATGTTTTGGCAGTGTTTTATTGTCAATACAATTTCTGTTTTTATCCGATAAATATTTCACGTCACGCTTTCGCACTTTATCTGATTTATTACTTAATTAAAAGGAAAGAAAAAAATTAGTAGCACTTCAGTCCCGAGTTAATGGGATTGGGGCGTTACATAAGGTATCTTTTTTTTTTTTTTTTTAATAATGTAAAGAATGACCACGTCAAAAAATAAAAATAAAAAGGACCACGTAATAAGATTCACCGGTTTGCCCCAAAACAAATCGGCGTGTGATTGTCACGTGTATTTTTCGTTTAGAGTTGGCCTTAAATTGAGCAATTTTCGGATTTACGTGACTAAATTGAAACAAGCTAAATCTATGGCACCAATTTCATTAAAGCAAATAGTTATAGGACTAGTTATGATTTTTTCCCCTAAAAATATATTGATCTATAAAAAATAAAAAATGAGCTAGACCATCTAATAAATCCGTTCAATATGTATTAAATATAAAAGAAGGGAAAAGGAACAACAACAAAAAAAAAAAAAAAAAAAATCTTATATCATACCACTATACAATTTGATTTTTGTCGGTCAACATCTAATAATATTTATCTGTCATCTGTACTTTCATTTTTGGGTGGCTCTTCCGCTTTGACTTCTTTATTATGTTCATTTTTGTGACGCTTATGGGTAATGGCTTCCTCAGCCAAAGATTCAACACAATCTTCCACTTTTTCCTCTACTTCTTGAACCTGCATTTTAAAGAAAAATTAAAAAAAAATCATTATCATAACATCCATATATTCTGTACTTTGTTTCAATTTGCTTCAGTACTATATTCTTATAAATTAATTAACTAAGACAGAAAATTTCATGTACATTAATGTTTTCACCCATATCATCTTGTCTGCTTATGTTATAATGTTGAGTAAAATTAATTAGCTATTCACCTCATTTATGAAGTCTACAACTCTATGAGCATCTCTATTGGCTCTTTCTGCTACATGTTCAACAAAATCAACAGCTTTTCTGAGTCTTCCGCCCCCCGGCAGATCCTCAGCTATGTCCTCCGCCGCTTTCTCCACTCCCTCCGCCACCTTTTCCACGGTCTCCACTAGATCTTCAGCCATCTGCACCGCAGTGTCAACTTCATCTGAAACCCAAGCCAAGCATTTATAATGATTATTAAGAACTAGGTATGTCAAAAAATGATGAAAAAAAAAGATTAATTTCTATGCAATATTACTTACTTTTGATTTTGAGAAGTGATGTCAATTTATGGCTGAAGAAAGGTAGAACTACTGTAACAGCTATTCCCACAATCCAATTTCTGCATTATTTTTTAATTTCCCCAAAATCATAATGTACACTTGTACTTTTGCAGGAGCGAAAATTGTGATTAGAAAATATTGATCAAATCGACTTACAGGAAGTTGAAAGGTGGGTCTGGTGGCAGCGGAGCTCCTGGTTCAACAACACTACGTACAAGAAATCTGCTGAAAAATAATTAAGCAAAATTTTCAACATTAATTAATAATAGCAAGAAAAATTGAATAAGTATAGGCATGAGGCAGCATTTACGTACAGTGTACTTTTGTAATACTTTTTCATTCTGGTGTTCTTGTCCCAGAAGAGGGTCTGATGATGATTCTTGGAAGTGGCATACAAGCTGGAGGATGTTCGAGTTTCAGAGCTTTGAGAGGGCCGGAGATGGAGGGTAGGCAAAAAGCCGCAGCTGATTATTGAGTTAATTATGGACATGACAAATCCTAAGAAGATGAGTTTTGTTGAAGTTATTAATAGTAATCAGATAATTTATCATGTGGAGAAATATGTTTGAAGCAGACGCGCTTATAGTGTTCGACAAGAAATCGTTTTTGAATATTCTTTTTGACATTTCAATTTTCTTTATATATATACTGGTAAGGTTTCCCCCAAGTTTTGTACGTTAGGCGGCTTTCCTGTCAACTTTGTTTATTGCTGATTTGTGTTGGAATTATCCACTTGTTCCCCTAAACTCACGTAATTACTTATTTTATTTCATACGTTCTTTCTCAAATTTGTATTCTGTATACCCATGTTAAAATCGATCATTACTTTTGAGGAGGGCAAAATTCAATCCGTTTAAAAACGAGGCAGGGCACGTCCCGCTCCATTTACGAGTCGGATCAAGTCGAGTCATGTCAACCGCCCCACCCCGTATATATATATGTATATATAATTTTTTTTTAAATATATATTATGTAATATTATATAGTTTTATATATACACACACAGAAATATAAAATATATATTATATAATTTTTATATATAATATATTATATATATGTCATTCTAATATATTAAATTATGACTAGAGTAAATTTAAATAATTAAATTTTTATTTAATAAATTTAAAAAAATTAAAATTTAAAACAAAGCTAATGTAAACCTAAAAATTAAAACCCTATTGACTTAAAAAAAAAGCAAGTTTTTTAACAAAAAATTACTCCCTCCGTCCCTCCTTATCTTGCATACTTTCCTTAAACATCGTCCACCTTATCTTTCACAGTCTAATAAAGAAAAGTCAACAAACAACCAAAAATCAACTTTTCTTAATATCCTTGCTGACCCCCTCCCCCGTACAAAATAAGCCGAGATGGAGGGAGTATTTTTTTTTTTTTTTAAATTAAAAAAAAAAAAAAGACGAAGGCACACGGGGCTCAAATTTTTGACCCGTGACGGAGCGGGATGGGCCATGGGGTGTGCGGGGCAGGTCAGAAAATCTAAAAACCTGGCCAAACCCACCCCATTGACTTGTCTAATCCTCTATCAAAATATTATGGGAAAATTGCCAACTTTTTCATGCAACGAGAAACAAGTACTTGCATCACACGTGGACGATATTTTTATTATTGAAAAAATAAATAAGAATGAAGTAATATTTTATGTTGTTCTGTTAAAAGCAACATGTTAGGAATTTTGACTGAAAAGGATATTTGGGCTGTAGACTTCGCGGCCGCAATTGTGACTGAAAAGGGTATTTGGGCTGTAGACTTCACGGTCGCGCACAACTGTGACTCAAACATACTTTATGAAATTGTCAAACATACTTTATTCAAATATCAAACATACTTTATGAGTAAATCAACTATATTTATGTTAGGAATTTTGTCTTGAATCTTTTCACTTTAAAATTGTGACTCAAACATACTTTATGAAATTGTCAAACATACTTTATACAAATATCAAACATGCTTTATGAGTAAATCAACCATATCTATGTTAGAAAATTTGTTTCTTGAATTTGTTTCACTTTAAAATTGTGACTCAAACATACTTTATGAAATTATCAAACATACTTTATGTAAATATAAAAAATACTTTATGCAAATATCAACAATAATGCATGTTGACACTCAAACATACTTTATGAAATTGTCAAACATACTTTATGTAAATATCAAACATACTTTATGAGTAAATCAACCATACCTTAAGTGCAATATATTATGATTTTCCGTCTTGAATCTGTTTCACTTTAAAATTGTGACTTAAACATACTTTATGAAATTGTTAAACATACTTTATGTAAATATCAAACATACTTTATGCAAATATCAACAATTATGCATGTTGACGCGGTCGCAATACTTGGTCGCGGCCGCGACACTCAAACAGGTGCACCATAGCACTATTGTGCACATGGTGTACCCAAGACCTATTCTTGAGTAAAATATATATTTGCACCATGCTAGAATTAATCAAATTCAAATCCTAAAATAAATACAAAATAGCCGAAATCAGAATGATTACATTTCTAGGAAAAAAATAGGAAATATGATTTAAGATTTTTCTCTTATTTGATACTCAATATAAAATTATTTTGTAGATCTTTGATGTGTTGAGAATATCGTAATAAATTAATAAACTAAAACCAGCTAGATTATTTTATTATTTTTTATGTATTTCAAGATTATATATTATCTCGTGTCTACTGCAAATAAAGTATAATAGGAATAAAATTTAAAGAAAAAAAAAATTGAAATATTCAATTGTTGCATCTTATTTTTCCCCTTAGAGTTTATGTATGATAGATTTGTTACAATGTGTTTGCATTTTAGTACTACTGTCTATAATAATTGTTCACAAAAAATAATCTTACTTTAAAAGTTAGGTATAGAACTGACTTTAAATTTCAAGTTTTATAACTTTTCTCGTCGAAAAAAATGAATATTATTTTTTTTCCAAATGATCATATAAACATATGCTACACTAATATCATATTAAAGTTGCATGAAGTATTAAATATTTTATTTTGTTTGAATTATGTTATTTACTTTTACATTAAGATAAGTTAAGACATCACAAAAAATATCTATTGGTCTTAAAATACTTTTAGTAATATGCATTTGATGATTAATATATTTTATTAAAATAATTATGTAAATTGATAATATTATTAGATATAATATTATATTTATTTTCTTTAGTAAAATTAATAAGATGCTAATGAAAAAGTTACCTAATAAAAATACTTTTCAGATGATTTATGATACACATGCTAAAAATAAATTATAAAGGTTTCTCTTTTTTAGAGAAATAAGTCACCTATAGTTAATAAAACATGTTTCAAACAACTCTAATTGTTACACCGAAAAAATAAAACACAACATTGTAATATTATTTGTAACTATTTTCTATTATATGCAAAAATATTTATTTAATATTATTGATTGCTGACTATTATTAATAATTATTTGACTTTAACCAAAATAAAATTGTGATGTAGAACATTTACGAAAAATAGTGGTAGTTTACAACGTTCTTCTTCTCAAGTATTGAATTTGAAGATATAATTGTAATTTTAGTAAAATAATTTTGTTTCTTTAATCTTACTATTTTGAATCATTTGAAATTTTAGATCTAACAATAAGAGTTTGTAATATATATTATACACAAATAAAACCTATTATTATACTAAAGAAGCCGGTCTTGACATAATAATATAAATACGGACAATATAAATTTATGGATTTGTAAATCATGTATAACTTATATTAAATAATAAATAAAGTCTATTACTTCTTCCATCCAAAGTTAAGAGTCTTGTATCTGTTTTTATGACAAAGAAGTCAAACTTTAGAATATTTAAATTATGTTAAAGTATTAGCGCATGTTCAAGTTGTATATTATAAGAATTTTACATAAACCAAAAAATCTTATATATGGCACTATAACTTTCTTGTCAATATTTTCTGTTGTAGTTTGTGGAATGCAAAAATGTAGATATTATAGTTGCTAAACTAAATGAAAAACATTGTTTTACTTTCTCAAGAATGAGATCAGAAATATCCTGGCTTTGAATAACATTATATATTGTTATGATTAATTACTAGATGTCCACCCGTGCGATGACGGGTTAAATGTACTTATAAAACTACTTACAATATCTAATTATATTAAATTATTGTGATAGTTTATAAAAAATATATGAGTGACATGAGATGTGGAAAAAAATTTAAAATTTGTAATATTGTAACAAATCAAGACGCATCACTACAACAAAAGTCAGCTAATATAACACCCAAAAAGTATTACATATATACTATAATATGTTACTATAGACTTTAGGTACGTAATACTTTATTAACGTTACATTTGCCGGTGCTACCGAAAGTCTAATGTGACACTTTTGATAATTTTTAGTAACACTTTTAATTAGTGTTATATTAGATTTTAAATTGTAACACTTTATGGTAACACTAAAAAAATGTTACATATAACCCCCCTTTATGTAACACTTTTAATTGAAAGAAAAAGTTGAAAAAAAATTCATTGCAGGTTTTCAAACCCAGGATGCTAGACTGCAAGAGCTTATGCGCAATGTCTTAACCACTAGGCTACAATGATTTTTTAGTTGTCTTTTTAAGAAAAAAACAATATATACATGCTACGCTTTTCAAAAACTTTACGGGTAACACCGTACAAATCCTCGGGTTGCTCCCGAATATGCTATGCATTTCAAAAATCTTACGGATAAAATCGTACATGCTACGTTTTTCAAAAACTTTACGGGTAAAACCGTACATGCTATGCTTTTCCAGAAAATCTTACGGGTAAAACCGTACATGCTACGCTGTTCAAAAACTTTACGGGTAAAACCGTACATGCTATGCTTTTCAAAAATCTTACGGGTGAAACCGTACATGCTATGCTTTTTAGAAACCTTACTGGTAAAACCGTACACGTTATGCTTTCCAAAAATCTTACGGGTAAAACCGTACATGCTATGCTTTTCAAAAACCTTGCGGGTAAAACCATACATGCTATGCTTTTCAAAAACTTTACGGGTAAAACCGTACACGATTATGCTTACGGGTAAAATCGTACACGATTATGCTTACGGGTAAAGCCGTATATGATTATGCTTACGGGTAAAATCGTATATGATTATGCTCTACGGGTAACACCGTACATGTTATGGATCGAAAGATCACCCTCGGGTCGCTCCCGAATATACTATGCTGCTCGAGCGGGGTAATACGTGCCCCACCTATGTGCTCATATGTGAATCTATATAGTATGTATATATGTGTATATTTATTTTAATTTAGAGTCCATCATGTTTTTGGGTGTGTTTTATGTGTTGATGGTATATGCATTGTTTATGTAACTGTCCATTATTGCAATTCTTTGTATGACATCTAAGTGGGCAACCGAGTGAACCCAGAGTGTTTTTCTCGAACACTCACCCCCTTCTTTCAGGTACTAACGTGGAAGAGGAATGAAGATGGATGTGGGCCCTCGTCTGAAGTGAAAGCTACTAATAATTGATAAAGAACTTTATTAAACTCTATTTTGTGGGTCATGTAAGCAAACTATGAAGATTTCGTTATGCACTTCCGCTTTAAACTTTGTTAAATTTCTTTTTCAAACTATGCAATCTCTATTTAAAAGTTATGATGAACTATCTTGAAGTAATTATGAGCTTCCGCTTGTTTTAAGATTGTGTCAACGTGACTTACAAACATCTTTTGAGTATTTATTATTTCAAGCAAAAAATAAATTTTCATCAATTAAAGTTCAAGGATTTTTATAGATTTTAATGATGTTGCCCATTAGTCTAATAAATATAAGTTTTATTGAGATGAGGACGTCACATAATTACCGTAATTTTATGTATTAAGACACCTTAATTGTTGTGTTTTATAGATTTTAAATAAAAAAATAAACCTTACAAACATGAAGAGATGACCAAATGTCCTAAGTTTAGGTTCTCACACTTACGAAATGTATTCAAATTCTTTAAGCTACAAGTCTATTTTGTTAATTTTTAGTAAAAAAATATAATGTGTGTATATCTATATACATACACATAAATATGTCACAAATAAAATTTAATTTATTCTTGATAACGAATAAGTAAATCTTTAGGTGCTCTAATGAATTGTTATTTTTGTAGGTCTGAGTCGATCGTTTTCACCACTTATGTTACAGATATTCAATTGCGATAATTAAGACGTAACACATGAGACAAATAAAAATTAAAGTCACATGAGAAAAATAAATCCACAGATATTTAATTAGTTTAAAATAAAATAAATAATTTTATTAATTACAAGTGTTATTTATTTATAAGTGTTACATAAAAGTATTACTTATCCAAAAGTGTTGTGTAAAAAGTGTTACTTATTCAGAAGTGTGCGTAAAAAGTATTACAATTTAAAAGTGTTACGTTCAAAGTGTTACATATTCAAAAAGTGTTATACGTACACGAAAGTGTTACATATTCGCAGATGTTACAAAAGTATTATATGAAAGTGTTACATATTCATAAGTGATATAAAAGTGTTACATAAAACTTAAAATTTTAAAAGTATTACAAATAAAATGTTATATAAAATAATTTATATTGTAGTGATGTCATGATATACACTATTGGAAAACCTAACAAAATTACAATCTAAAGATTGTAAAATACATTTCGCTGTACAACATTAACTATTGAATTTTCTACGTTTTATCACTTCGCCAACAGTCATATTTAATGATCTTCAAACCATGCATATTAATTTATAACTATTGAGATTAAAAATATATTCGTAACTAAAAATTAATTTTCGCACGAAGATACTAATGTTTAACAGTTATTGACATTAACAGAAAATCATCAATGCTGAATTTGGAATATAGTTTCAGGTCGAATGAGGGTCAAAGACACCATCAAGACCTACAAGGAAAAGGGTCTTTTGAGATCATAAAAAATGCTACAAATTCACTATTACAAAATGATGTTACATCTTCTATTACACCACTTAGATTTATGCCACATGTAAATTTATTAAAGTTCAAACTAAAATGAGTAATACTATAGCATATCCAATGATATATTTTAGGAAAATCACATCCCTAAATTCCTAAGTCCAGAAAAAATTTCGAGCAACGATACTAAATTCCTAAGTCCAGAGAAATTTTCGAGCAACGATATTGAAGATTTTAAGATAAAAAATGAGAAAATGAAAATGAGAGATGCAAGGTTGCAATTTGAATCCTTGGGTCGGATTCGTGATTAATTTTAGTTCGATTCGGGTTATATATTAAAAATTATTTGAAAAATATAATTATCACAATTTTAGATAGATTATTGATTTCGGGGCGATCGGGTTAACCGAATCGTGTGGGGTTGGTTGCGGGTTTCTCTCAGTAAAATCGTGTCAGGTTGGGTTGGGTCCGCTTGACCCGTCATGGTCGGGTTCAATTTAGATCGATTCGGATTATATATTAAAAGAATTAGACATATAATTATCACATTTTAAAATAAATTATTTATTTCGTGTCTATTTGTGTTATTCGGATGAATTGATTCAGGTTATTGTTTCCTTTCTCTTGTCCTTTCTCTCTTTTTTTTTAATAATATTTTTTTTAGTATTTTTATCTCAAGTTTTTTTTTTTTGAGAAACATTGATTTTGATTTTTCAATAGCTACGAAATTGCAAAAATTTTGGAACTAATTTTATGAAATAATCTTTTTCGGGAATATCTTACACAATTTTTAGATGATTATGTTATGGTGTTATACCTCACATTATAATTTTTGATGGATTTACATGTGGCATAAATTTAAGTAGTGTAATAGAAGATGTAACATCATTGTGTAATAGGGGATTTATAGCCGATAAAAGCTGGTTAGAATTACTGGAATAATACTTTCGTGGTTTAGTTGTAAATCCTACACAGTATAATTAGTTCGGTGAAAAAAAGGAGGTTAATGTGCAATTTTGATTATAGTTGGGTGGGTATATTACCATAATTAATTTGATAAAATATGTAAAAGTTGTTGCACCTTGCAACTAAGTTTTTTTTAAGAATGACTCGTTCTTTGAGAAAATTTTATTTATTTGAGAACCCTCACAAGTCAACCCAAAGAAATTGTGAAGGATTCAATGGCGTCTAAGTAAGTGGTTTTGTTTATGTTTTGAATTTGGAGGTCCAGGAAGAGGACGTAATATTTACATGTACATCATAGTCTCCAAACTAGAAAGTCAAATATTTAGCTATTTAGTGAAAAATAATTTAACTAAACGTGTTTTTTAATTTTGTTTACTCCTTTCAACCATATACACCGCGTCTACCAGTCATAATTTATCCGAGGTCTACACCCTAATTCTCAATTTCTCATATATATATATAAATGCACCTATTTCTTGTCATCTACATTAACAGTATCACACAAATATTTTCCTTCATTGTGATTTGTGAAGCTGATCTATAATTTATACAAATTTATTTATTGCCACAATCCTTGTGTATTATTTGTTAATACTATCAATAATGTCGTCTAGAATACGATTCATCGTATCGAATACAAGATTAATCTCTTCTTCATATCATGGGTCTGGAGTTCTTTCTTCAAATACATATGATGGCCTTGCTCACAGCTCGGGATATAGATATTCAAGCAACTACATAACAATGCATTATTACATGAGGTGAGGTTTTCTTTAATAACCGAATTTCACCTTCTTTAATTTATTTCTGTGATTTTACTTTACAATCATAGATGATGTCCCTATATGCATATATAAGATCACGTATACTATACTAATCGCCCTTTAATTTTTTGTAGAAACTTTTCTACATATAATAGTGCTCAACCTGGTGCTCCATTGCCTTCTCAGCCACCATCTTCTTTCAAGTAAGTCTTCCGAGGAAATTCTAACTCAAATTTCTAATTAAGAAATGATTTGTTCAAAATTGAATTTTGCAGGAGTTGGATTATTGGTATAGTGCTATCATTCTTTGCGGTCAACAAATTGGTACCACTACTCCAATTTAAAAGTAAGTTCTGTAGTCAGTCAAAATGTTTGGAGTATGAACTAATGAACTAATATTAAATTTTGAATATTAACATCTTATTGTAGAGGAAGTTGACACAACGGTAGAGACTATAGAAGAAATAGCGGAAGTAATAGAAAAGGTGGCGGAGTTAGTTGAAAAGGTGGCAGAGAAGATCTCCGATGACCTACCGCCGGGTGGAGAACTCAAGAAAGTAATGGATATGGTGGAGTATGTGGCTGAGCTAGCAGATAAAGATGCTCATGCTGTTGGAGATGTCATTGACAAGGTAATTTAATCAATTTTAAAACCCTCTTTTCGTTATATATAGACTTCAATTATATGCGCATCTATGTTAAGTAATATGCAATTACCTGGTCAGACACAAGTTTGACTAATATTACAAGCTTCATGCCATGTTGTATTAAAAAGGGATTAGGTCAATACTTTCACTTTTTTGCTCCATTTAAATTTATTTTGTTCAACTTTTTCCCCTAATTGGCTACACTTGGTCCCTCATTTTTATTTTTATTTTTTGCAAAAAAATAAATAAATAAAGAAGAAAGAAAAGTGTTCGAGGCAAGAAATTTGAAAACAAGGTACATGTTTACATTAGATGCACAACATTATGGAAAGAAAACAAGGTAAATGTTTAAATTAGATGCACAACACACTGCAACAAAAGATGTCTTTTGCATAAGACTTTTTGACATTACAATTGTGGTCACTAATAATAAGTTATTCGTCATCACTTGTTGTCACAAATCTCTCTACAAATTATTTGAGACAACTTTAAGACTACTTTTAGAGACAACTACTTGTTGCAAAAAATATTTGAGACGCAATTGAGACCACTTATGTAGTCACAAATATATTATTTGCGACCGAGTTATTGAGACGACAATAAAGTTGTGACAAATACTCATTATTTGAGACCACTTTGCTTAAGTTGTGACAAATACTCATTATTTGAGACCATTTTTTGTGGTCTCAAAAGATCCTTTTTCTTGTAGTAACATTATGATGTGCCCTGCGGCTCAGAACTACTGAATTATACAACTACTGTGTGAAATACTTCCTCCATTCCAATTTATTTGATCTTTTAGACAAAATTGAAGGGATTAAGCATTCAATTTATTTTTTTTAAATATTCAAGTAATCTCTTTGCTCTCTCATATTTATTCCTAAAATTTGAAAAGCCAAAGATAATTTAGATTGACATAGGGACAAAATGGCGAGAAATTTTGAAAAATAGCTAAAAGCTCAATTATTTTAAAAAATGATTAAGAAATTAAAAGATCAAATAAATTAAAACGGAGAGAGTACAGCTTTCGGTTGGGCTATATAATTTAAGCCCATTTAGCCTATCATCTATAGGTAATCTAATATTCCCCCAGTCCAATAGAAGGAAAAATAAAAAGGATAATAAATCTTGTTCATGAATGTAGGTTTTATGAATTAATATAAGGGTCAGTTGCAAATCATCAATGACAATGATAATCGGTATGACAATGATAATCGGTATGAATGAGGGATCAATCATATTATAGAATAAAATGGGGGAAATCATTAATTAAAGGGGGTAAATGATTAACTTATTTATTATGCATCAAACACCATAAATGAGAATGAGTCATCATTTATTTTCATTCCTTACCCCCTAAATTTCCAACCAAGCGGACCCTAAGTTGATATAAGTTTTCTCAAAAAAAGTTGATATAGTTATAACCCTCTAAAATTTATAAATTTGAACTTATATGGCTGAACTAATTTATTGATTTGACGTATGCAATTTTATATAACTTATTTGTAGAATTTAAATTCTGAAATTGTTTGAGATGCTAATAAAATAAGATTTTGATTCTTGAAATATGAATCCTCTTTTATCTTAAATAAAAAATATTTTTGAATATTACTTTCGAAAACCTTTTTCAAAATTTCTTCTTTCTTTCGTAAAACATGAGTTGTAGTTGAGAAGGACGGAGTAGGATTTATTAGATAATTGAAATAAATATATAAATGATCAATAATTTACGCCTGTTAGGGTCAATCTATACTAATATAAGAGAAGAACCTTTTATAAATAGTAAAATTTCGTTAATTTTCAGATGTGGAAACCATTTTGAGAATTCTATTGTCAAAAAAACCAGTTTCCTCCACAAAAACAGTGTTTCAAATTTTCTTTTAATTATTTCTCCCAATATTTTTAAACGCAAATTATTGTTACATCCCTTATCTTTTTTTCTGATATATCATACTATCTCCGTCCCGGCTAATCTTGCATTGGGAGGGTTGACACAAGTATTAAAAAAAGTTAATTTTGGGGATTTTGTTAACTTTTCAAAGGTGAATTGAGGGCGGAGATTGTGTTATAAATTTCTTTTTTAAGGGGTGTGCAAGTTCACTTGGGACGGACGAAAACGAAAAGTGTGCAAGATTAGTTGGGATGAAGGTAATATTAATTATCTTTCCACAATCTTTAAATTGACATTTGCACACACATTAAATAAAGTATTATATTTGAAAAACCGATTGTAATTTTTTTCTTGGGTTGAATAATTTGTTTTGGATGACATTTTATTAATAGTGAATATATTTATATTTATGTTTTTGGCAAGAGAATTTGTATTAGAATGTATTTAATGTAAATATATATATATATATATTTATTTTTTTATTTTTTTTTAATTTTAAGAGAGAAATTTCAAACTATCTGCACATGATATTAGTAACTTATTTTATTAAAATTTTGAAATTACTGTGAATTTGTTTTTGTCATCATATAGGGTAGATCAAGAACAAAAGTAATTTCGATAGTAGTTTTAATTATATTAATTGTGATGGCAATTGTTTTATGGTGAACTTGGGAAAAAATTATAAAAAAAAAAAAAAAAAATTCGATTTGTACACATATGCTCTTAAATGTTGGGACATACCCTATCATTGATTGTTTTACATATAAGAAAATCCAATAGTTATTAGCATAGTACATGCAATTACTCAATTCCAATTTCATATGACAAACACTTTATTCCCCCACTTTATCATCCAAATCTCTTAAAATCCAGCAAAAAAAGAAGAGAGAGAAACGAATACATATTTTTTCATCTTTTTATTATTACTAGTTTTCCGACCGTGTGATGCACTAGATAAATTCTTTTTATTAACTTATTATTAAAATATATATGTAAATATGTATAATATTGAAAATCAAAACAAGTAATAAATAAGAGATATTATAAATGGCTTGTATGAAATATTATACTATAATAGGTAATAACTTGATATAAATATATAGCATGACACTAGTGTATGCGATAATTATATATTTGTAATATTTGAATAATATACTAATACATTACATATTTGTATAAGATGAAATAATGTTAGTGGTCACATATATTATACTAGTAAATGCTCCCGTGCGATGCACGGGCTATTTTTTTAAACAGTAAATCAATATTAACATGAACAATACTTTTTATTGAAAACGCATTTTTATTTGATAATATAAACAAAAAAAGAAATGGTTAAAATTTTTTACAAATAAAACTTTTGTGTTCTTTTGCAGTGTTATTCATTCCTTACCTCTTACTCCGGAAAATCAGTAATTTCCACTAATAAAAACACATTTTAATTTTTTCACGAATTTTTGTTACTCGTATCTTATTCCAGATTTTTTTTTTTTTTTTTTATCTTGTCTCTATCAAAACATTCATATTAAATTATGATAAATTTTGAATAGATTACACTGATTGATAATAATAAATAAAGCGAACATACATAATCCAGAATCCGATATCAGTTAATAGAATTGAGAAACAAATAATCTAAAGGATTATTCTTATATAAAATATTTTATTAGTTTACGCACAAAACATCTTCTATTAGAAACAAAAATAAATTTTTGTAAGGATTATTCTTATATAAAATATTTTATTAGTTTACCTACAAAATATCCTCTATTGGAAATAAATTTTAAGAAAGACATAGAAAATACAATTTTATTTTAGGATGAATTGAATCTTCATAGTCCATATCATGAGCTCATTCATATAAATAGAGTTGGATTTGGATTTAGAATTTTTAAAGACATAGATGACCTCAAATCTTTCAATTTTTTTATCGAATAATCTCATATATCCATAAGATGAACTCATTAATATAAATAAAGTTGGATTTTGATTTAGAAAATTAATGAACTAAACTAATAAAATACTTTATATAAGAATAATCATTAAGAAAATATATTATTTTCTCAATCTTATAAAATTGTATTACAATTTTGGATTGTATATCTTCGTTGTTCGTTTATTATTATTAATCAGTATGATCTATTTCAAAATTTATTATAATGTAATATTAAAATTTTGGAAGAGAGATGAGAGCAGAAAAAAACAAATGAAATTATTTTTGAGAGAAGAAATAAAACGGATAAAATAATTTTGGGAAAAAAAAAATATTGTACAGTGGAAAAATACTAAAAAAATTGATTTCATGGAATAAGAGACAAGAAAGAAATAAAAAATATATTTATGGTGCTTTTTGGTGGAGTGTGTTAGCTGACCGAACACATTATAAGTGGGCTCTATAAGAAAATCCACCGGTGGTTCCATATCATTATTGATATAAAATATCATATCATTATTGATATACAATAATCTATATATAGTTTGATACATTGATTTTTACAATTTAAAAATTCTTGAGATTGAGCAAGCGACCATCCTTTTACCCTTTTTATAGGGAGTATAGAAAATTAAAAATCATATCTGAAAGATTTGGAATGACTTTTGCCGTTTTCATAGGGAGTATAGAAAATAAAAAATCATATCTGAAAGATTTGTAATTATCTGAATATTCTGTTATCAGATATCTCCAATTAAAGATTACATATTAAAATATCCACATCATAATTATAATTCATATTAAAATAAAAATCGGTCTATAATGAGTATTGATTTCGCTAATCTATGTGATAGTTCTAAATTTATATGTGATATTTGTTATCCATTAATCTGCATATTAAATTTATTTTGTTTATAAGATATATTTTGCAAATTTTTCTGCAATAGTTCATGATAGTTGTTAAATGAGATATATTTCTTCTTAAAAGTACTGCGTATAGTCGACTGAGTTTTATCAAAATTTAATTGTAAACATATTGTAATGACAAAAAAACTCAAAGTTTAATTGTAAACATATTGTAATGACAAAAATGAAATACTACGATAAAATTAGAATTTCAATTGAAGTTGATACATGAACTTATTTTTGCAAAAATTAAAAAATTGAATTCTGCTACAATAAAATCAGAATTAGTCTTCAATCTCAGAAGCCTCGAAGAGTTGATTGTCTCTAATCTTTAATCTCAGCTGCCTCGAAGAGTTGATTGTCTTTAATCTTTTGCCAGTATTTTGAACGGATTGAGACTGTACATGTTATAAACAAAATATAAAATTTAGCACAATATATAGACAATAATATAAATAATTCACAATATAAATAATTCACAATATAAATTGTGGAATAAGAGGCGAGGAAGGAATAAAAAACATATGTAGGTATCGTAGACATAGTAGAAAACTAAAAACTGATTTATGTTTCTGAATAATTGTTACGTGGGTGGCGATTTTATAGGTAGATTAAGAAATCAAAAATCATATCTAAAAGATTTGGAATCAATTTTATAGGTAGATTAACAAATCAGAAATCATATCTAAAAGATTTGGAATGATTTGTCAAATATTCAGTTGAACATTACATATTATTTTATATCAAAAGTTTAATAAAACAGATCCAATTTTTGGTAAAATGTTAATTCTTACATTAATATGCACATCATAATTATAATTCATATTCCTATGATTTTAAAATCACGTGTATTTCGAGTTTTGATTTTGTTGATCATTTAAAATATATATTAGTTCAATTTTAAAATCACGTGTATTTCGAGTTTTGATTTTGCTGATCATTCAAAATATATATTAGTTCAAATTTATGTGTGATTTTATTTGTGCAATAGATCAATATATTATATAAATTTTTCTGCAATAGATGAAATAATCAATTTAACCTGATATGATGTATATGGGGTGTTTCTTCTTAAATATACTGCATATAGTAAACGTTGTTGCCTGAGTTTTGTCAACGTCATTTTATTGTAAACATATAGTGTAATAACAGAAGAAAAAAAAAGGGGGAACAAAATTAGAATTTCAATTGAAGCTGATACATACCGTTTTGTATAGAAAATAAAAAATTGAATTCTACGACAATAAAATCAGAATTATTCTTCGATTTCGGTTGAACCTCGAATGAGTTAATTATCTCTAATCTTTTCCTGATATTGTAAACATATTGGCTGTATTCATGTTATAAACAAAATGAAAAGTTTAGCACAATATATGAACAATAACATAGATAATCTACATAACAGAAAATAAAAAAATCAAATTTGTTTTGATGATTACATATTACCGTAGAAAACAATGATGGTAGATAGACTTGAATTCTACAATCATCAAAGTTCTTTTCGCCAAAATTAAGATTCAGTGTTGCTGCTTTTTTCTTATTCTGATTTGCAGGTAGTCCTTTTGGAGCATCCATTGTGAAGTACCTATCAAAGTTGACACTGAATGAAAGATGGATGAAGGAATAACAATAATAGAAATTTGAATCGTGAATAGAAACAGGGGAAATAATTGCGAAATAAAGCTATTGCAAACTGAATAAGAAATAAAAAATACCCAACTGCAAACTTGATTCTCATTTACGGAACACTTTGTGAATTTATAGGAAAATTTATGTAATTGGATAATTTTTTTTTTAAAATTCAAATTTTAAAATTTTAAAAAATATGTAACAAATTCTGTTATAAATATATCTACGAATTTATTGTTACTGAATTTTAGATGTAAAAAAATAATTCGAAATTTTAATCACACTAATAAAATAGGATTTTTCAAAATTCAAATTTCAAATTCACGTCTATTTAAAGTAACTAAAAAATGGGCGGAAAAATTTGCAACTTACTATTTCCGGATGACTTGGCTTATTATATATATATAGATTTAGTATTTAGTAATATTAGCATGAGATCTCGTAATGACATTAGTTTATTAACTAAGGGGTACTAAAATATATTATTGTGACTTATTTAAATATAAAAAACAATCAACTAATTATATATGTAGTTAACGTAATTTTTCTTTTAATAAAAAAAAACACTAATTCAATCAACAAATCATTTTAACTATAATATCTAAGTTTTCTATATAAATTGTAACTCTAACAAACTAACTCATTTTTTATATTAAATTTATCTAAAAAAAATGATTGAATCAATCCAAAATTATGATAAAAAGGCACAACTAAAGTAAAAGAAATTAATCTTCTAAAAAAGAGTAGATCATCTTTTTAAATAAAACATTAATTTGATAATATCTAAATTTTTTATTTTATATATAAAAAAATTAAATCAAAATATATGATAATAATAATGAAAAAGTAAACGACCCTTAAAATTTAATATATGCATAATGGATGTCAAATCGAAGATTGTGAAATAAATTTGATTGGTTGATCATCCTCAATTGTAGGAGGAAGTTACATGCCAACCCATTTTCTTCGATCTTTTTATCGCCAATAACTTAAAGAAAATATCCATAATTTATGATTTAAACATATTCAAAAACTCCTGAAAAAGACACATCACCCTAGTAATTTAACGATCTTCCTTTTTTAAGAATAAGGAAGATTGATTTATTATTTAATTATGTTATACTATATAAGATATAAATCTCTATTGTATATTCATATTATATTTACAAACTGTGCATTGCACGAGAGCATTACTAATTTGTATAACTATGTATTACCGACTGTTTTTAGGTTACAATATATTACAAAATTATATGGTTAATTACTTATTCAATCATTTTTCTTTAGGCTAATCTTTTTTTCTCTCTCATTTTTTTGGTGACTTAACATCATACTTCCCAATAATCGGATTGTGATTTCACTATTTCAGTTTCAAGAAGTGGAAGAGAATGTGGAAAGCATTGTTGGAGTCCTAAATGATGGAGGCAAGGCCCATCCCAAAGAGGCAAGGAATGAGAAACAATAACAAATAAGAGAGCAAGATTGTAAATTAAATATCTAAATAATGTAAGATATATATATATATATATATTATATATAATATAATATAAATGTTATAACTGAATTTGTTGAAAACAAGTAGGTGATTATTTGATTGTAGATTCCTTAAAAAGTGCGCATATCACCCTAAACGGATGACCAAACAGAGGTCATCAATCACTCGTTAGAAAATTTCCTTCGTTGTCTTGTGGGTGACAACATTAAATTATGGGGCTCTAAATTGCCTCAAGCCCAATTTTCCCATAATATTGCCACATATAGAAGCAGTGGTTTATGCCCCTTTCAGGGTGTCTATGCTATGATTCCTAGGACGCCTGTGGATATGCTCCCGTCCCCTACCACCACATTGATTGATAAACAAGTCGACGACCAGCTTGCTGACTTAAAGCAAGTTGACAAGACCACATGCGCTCGATTGGAAGCTTCCACCATTCGCTACAAGCGAGTTGCTGATGTTCACCGACGGGACCTTAAGTTTGAAGTTGAAGATTACGTTTGGGTATTCCTCACTAAAGACTTCCCTTCCACGAGTACAATAAGCCATCTACTAGAAAAACTGATCCCGTGGAAGTTGTGGAGAAAATCAATCCTAATGCCTACCATCTGTGTTTGCCTAGTCATATCAAGATGTTTGATGTCTTCAATGTGAAACACTTGGTCCCGTTTTCTAGTGACAACTCTAATGGAGATGAAGTCAAATTCGATTTGAGGGCGAATCATTTTGAAGACAGGAAGAATGATGGAGATGAAGTTGCGTTGCTATTTCTCGACAAACATGATCGTTTTTTGAAGCCCAAGCCCATGTTTTATTATTAAAGTTATTTATTTTTATTTCAAGTTCTAGTCATTTTAAGGACTGTTTTGCAATTTTCTTTGAAGTTTAATAAGTATTTATAAGATTTCCTCTGACATATATGGAGGTAGAATATTAGGGTTTATCCCCTTTGCTTGAGTGATTCAATCAATATTCGTAGTACCAAATTAATTCCTCTTGTTATATCTCATGTCCTTTAATCCGTTGTTACACGCTTCACTACATGACATATTCAAACTCCAAACCATGTGTTATCAAATCCATAGTGCATTAAGAAAACTTTAGATTGTCTATGATATAAATAGGGATGTAAACGGGTCGGGTAGGACACGGATATGCCTTCCTAATACCCTACCCTATTTGATTCGGGTAGGGTTCGGGTAATACCCGTTAGGGTAACCGAGTCACCCGCGAGTAATCGAGTAACCCAATTAGTATATAAAAAATAAATAAATAATATGCACTACATATATATATATATATAATATTTAATATGACATGATAAATCATATATAGCATATATAATAGAAAACTGTAATATTTTATGGTATTTTTAACGTTAAATAACATATTATATTACATATATAACTAATTATATAATGATACCATATAAAAAGATATACTTGTATAAACGGGTAGGCGGGCAGGGTAATCGGGTAATATGCAGTACTCGTACCCTACCCAATCATTAAAATATCGAGTTAGCATACCCGACCCTATTACTTGATTACCCGTCGGGTAGGTAACCCACAGGTAAAATTGACATCCCTATATATAAAGCCCTAAGACTGCTACTCAATTGTCTGCAAAATATCCTCAGCAGTGACTTTGGCGGGTCCCTTGGCCTTGCAGTTAAGCAGCGACTTCCAGTCCTTATCGAGAGGGGGCTTCGTAATGACAACCTTGGAGGGGTGAATGTCGCCGTTAATGGTAGATCGCTTAACCTTCTCACGTGTTATGCGCTCGATGTGGATAACCCATTTCTTGCAGTACACCTGAACCACCTTCCCCTCGTGGCCTTTAAAAGAGCCAAGGACCACCTGCACCTCATCGTCTTTGCGAGCAGGCATGGAACCGACATTATATTTGAGTGGAGGTTGCCAGAGAGCAGTGCACTCATAATCATGCGATGGACGCTCAACGACACGGTGAAGTTAGCACTACAAGAAAAATTACTTTTAGTGAGGAAAAAATAGTGAGAGTAAGGAAAATACTCTCACTAAATGTCCTATATACTTAGTTTTTATGAGAGTGAAAAATACTCTCACTAAAAATTGATTATTGATGACAAAATCTAAAAAGTATGAAAATACAATAAATAGTACTGTCACTAAAAATCGTGAAAAAAGAGGCGGTAGAAACTCCCCCCATATCTTATAACTACCGCTAAACGAAAAAACAAATAAGGCTCAAGTAATAATTAAGGAAGACAAAATAAAAGCCAAAATTAAAAAGAAAAAAATAGGATTTCTCTCTCATTTCGTCTCTCTCGAGTGTGGAAAAGCCTTCTCTCTCCCTCTTCTACCGGATCGGACGGTGCCTCTCTGCCATCGCCAGTTGAGTAGCAGGGATGGAGGGGTTTAATTTCTTCTCTCTCCTCTCTCTCTCTCTCTCTCTCTCTCTCTCTTAAACTGTAGGTGAACTTTTTTCTCATTTCGACTCTCTCTCCCAGTCTCTGTAGAGAAGAAAGAAAACTCAGCATCTCTCACACTTCACTCAGAACACCGTTGCACTGCCATCAGTTATTTTCTCATGGCCATCGTCTCTTATGACGTTAACAGGTAAGGAGAACTTCAAATACTTATCTCATTTTTTATGTTTATCTTACCAAACCCTATATTTTCTCTCTTAATTTGCAGAAATCTTCAATTTAGTGTTAGCGTCCCCTTTGGAAACCCACCATAATTGCTGGTTCTGTAATAGGTAAGGTCTTCCCTCTCCCCCCTCTCCCCAGTCTGTTAGTTTGATTTGAACCTTTTACGCTCTATGAGTCTCACTGGTGTAGCTTTGCTATTATCGTTAGGAGTCGCTGAATGGTTTCTTGTTTAATGGCTTCTGACTTTTTCGTTGTAATTGATATAAGGAACTCCACTATAGATGGCCCTAGAATTAATCTGGGAGCACCCGTACAACCACATTGCTGATATGTGATCGCTTGGTGTTATTTTGTAAGTAATACATCATCTGCTTTTTGTATCAAAAAATGATTGACTAATTCATATGTATTATGTAACGACCCGCTTGACGGACTGTCCCAACAAACCACCACAAGTCTTTTCCAACGTGCTTTGTCCTCACTTACGCGCACCCTGAGAAACTTCCCAAGGGGTCACCCATCCTGAAATTGCTCCAGGCCAAGCACGCTTAACCTCAGAGTTTTCTCAGAATGAGCACCAGAAAAGAAGATGCACCTTGATGAAATGAGTAGCACTAATCAATTCTTTAAGCTCTCTTCAACTTATGCAGTCCTACACCTACATAGTCTCGGAATGGCCCACATAGCCGACTATACGGTCTCATACCCGCACAGTCTCAGGATACCCTCTTTTTCGGGTGTGGGATCGGTTCGTTCATGTCTCCCTTCACCTAGAAGCCTGTCAGGAGCCGCTCATTGTCCGTGCCTTCTTCTCTTGTTGCACCGGCGATCACTCCTAGCCCTCATCGGTCCCCGGCGTCACATATTATTTCCTATAACAAGTGGGCAAAGCTTTGACCTAGTTGTTTGCAACTCTGATGACTAACGAACATGATTCTATCCTTAAAAGAAATTAACTTCAACTAACCGAAGATGATCCCCATTGCAGAAAATAATTGGACAATGGTCCAATGCTTTTGTCCCCTTAGTTTATTCAACTAATCTAGGAAAATACTAGAAACATAAAAATATAGCATTAATGTGTTATTATACCAAGAGGGTTACGTATCATCCAGACGAGAAATGAAATTCTAAATTTATACGAACATCAAAATTTTCTTCTTGCCTAAGCTAAGCAATAGAAATAAGATGGATAATATGTTGTGGGTGACTGAATCTAACTTCATATAATCCATTCCCCCCACCTCAGGGTACCAGTTCTTTCTGCTCAAGTAATGTTGAAATTCTATATACTATACATGTACGACGGCCAACCTCCATTCTATGCAAATTCGGTATATGCACTTATTCGGCACATTATTAAGGTAGTGGTGTTTTTCATCTGTCAATTTTCATATGAAATGACATAAGATAATTAATTAGAGTTATTTTCTCGTTGCAGCAGGATCCAGTAAAATATCTAGTTAATATGAGCTATAATTCTAAACTTTCTTATAGGGTTTGCTGAACAAGGTGAAGTTTCGTATGGTTGCATGAATTTGTGTTTTGTCTAAATTATATAATTTGTGCTGTCTTTGTTTCGTACTAACCTCTCATCTTCATCATTTTGTCATCTGGGCCTTCTTGATCTCTCTTCTTCATAGTAGTGTCTCTCCATCACCATTAGCGAGCCATCACCATTAGCAAGCAATCATCTAGGTGGAGCAACTTCAATTTTAAACTCCATCTTTAGTGAATTCTTAATTTATCCTATCTCTGTTTCTCCAGATATGTTCTCCTTACACCAGTCAACTATATTCCCTAAGGTAACAATATCCACAATTTAATTTATTTCTAGAATTTCCAAAGATTTCATATGGTTATTCTTAATTTGGTCGTATTTTCAGCATGATAAGAATTTTTTTATTTACCCAGAATTACTTACTCATTTTTTCTTTTTGTAAATTTACTATTGACTTTGTATTTAGATCGTTGGGCCGAGTAGCAAATTAGTCGTATTACTGTCTTGTTGGCGGCGCCCGCTCGCTGCCTACCTGACCAAAGGATGATAATGTACTTTTCGTGTTATATTTTGGTCTCTAAATGTTCCAGTTCATATCCTACTTAGAATTTGACCCCTTTTTTGGCGGAATTTGTTATCTCATGTTCGCTAGCCCCTCTAAGCGCTGAATCAAGTAAGTTTCTGCCTTTTCTTATTGGTTTTGTGCTGATATTGTTATGTTACATCTGCAATATCTTGACTGTTTTTGTTGATTCCAAGTTTTTTATCTAGACTAGTAGAATCTCATACTATTACTCGTAGGCATATTTTGGTTCTGAATTCCTCTAGTTACATAGGAAAAAGATGATGAAATCATATAGTTAGGTATCTAGTTATAATATTTTTTCTTGTGAAATACATGTTGATTGGTTTTATTGGAGTCTCTTTTAATAAGCAAACATGCCTTTTTGCTTAACTAATTATGTATCTAGTAATTTCTTAATTTCTAATGGAACCTTTATAGGGAAGATGTTCGCGTTTCAAGCCTTCAGAAGTCAGTGTGTTCTGCTATATGAAGTCCATTGTATGGGTATACATAAAAATTGGGTGCTGCTATGAAGGTGAAGTGAGGTTGCTAGTTGTTGAACTTATGCCCAATGAGACTCTTGCGAAATATCTATTCCACTGTAAGTTCATATTTGTGAAATATCTTATAGCCTGTTCAGGTTGTGCTCTACTTGTTGCATTTAGAAGTGTCAGGCCATACTATCTGAATCTGCTGGGTGTGGGCCTCTCTCATGATCTGACTTTAGTATAATTACCTCGTGGCACTGGTCGCTTGTAGAGGCTGGTGCATTGCTGACTGTTTCCAAGCATGCCCCTCTAGAACTTGACTAAGAAGAAAAACTTATTAAGTCTGTAATTTGAACCTCCATTTTACATTTTGCTTTAAAGCTACTGTTCATTTTGGTGCCTACTTTATCAGATTGAATAGAAAAGCTTTTCAGTTGATATGTAATTTGTTTTCAATAATGGATTGTTTTGAAGTTTCATACTTACAATATGAATTTAGAGGTTGAGTGGTTCAAGCACCATAAGTTCTGGAAATAGAGACTTATCTTTGGTTTATTGCCTCTATGTTGGCGTCTGGGCCTTCAAGGATTTGGAGCTCAAACTTGGGGCTGATGTTCTTGTTTAGTGTTGCTGATGTTACAGGTTTACCACCTTTTGTGTTTTGGTGTACGGAAGTACAAAACTAGTTGCTATCAAAGAAAACTTTCAGCCATGGGCATGGCCTCTCAAGGTTAGCTATAGTTACTCATAATTTCTCCTCCTTAATTTGCAGCTATTAAAATTTTCTTATAATTAGAGGTAGATCAAAATAAAGGGATTAGCTCATTGGGGGGGGGGGGGGGTTATTTTTATTTTTCATATAATTTGTAATTATAAGCTCCTAAAATCAAATTAATTACTCACCAAAACGCTATAGGAAATGGATAATATATTAATCTAGCAAATGTCGACTTTTTGGAATTAGGTAATACCAAAAAGTAACAAATGATTTATGTGAGATTTTAATGTTATAAATTTTTGGCCAGGGAGAGTTCCATTAGACTAGGCCACTCGAACCGGGTTAATCCTCGGAGTGATCTGTGGGCTCGAAAGAATCCATGAAGAATATGCATCTTCAATAATCCGTCACAAAAGTTGATATTGATGCTATAACATTTCTCATTCTCTCTTAATTCTTTCATCTTTTGTAGCTTTAATGCAATTCAATATAGTTTGGGATGAGAGTTATGAAGCATATACAACACAGAAGATCTAAAGGGAAGAATCATGCCAACCAATATAAGTTTTCCAATATTCACAAAAAGTATCTTTTCTGCGATTTAGTGTTTTCCTTGTGGTTTTGTTAGTTGTTGCCCTTCTGCTCTTTCCTTTTATGTTCCTTTGTAGTTTTAGAGTAATCGACTCAAGTGTTTTCTTTTTTGTTTTTTTATCTTTTTCCGCAAGAGTCGAGCCTTGGATATTCCAGCAACATATCAGGAAAGCTGCAAAATTTCATGCGCGTTAAATATGTTTCGATGTTTGACACAAGTGCAAGGCACTATCCACAACATTGTGGCCTTAGTCATGTCTTAACGATGAAGATGTAGTACAGATAGTTAAGAAAAAGGTACATGTTAAACTTATGTTTTTTTTCTTAATCCATACTTGCTATGTTACAACTAATGCTTTGACTATATGATTGTAAATACAGACAAAAAAATTGATCACTCAACAATGAGGATTATACATATGCCAAGTTCTCTGACTAGACGTCTAGGTGGGATCGATGTGGTTGTAAGCCTACGAAGGATGATGTCAACCGCTGCTTTATGCTGGAGTTTGATATATCTGTGAGTTAAAAATGTTTAATTTATTGTTATTTGCTGTTAAATATTTTTTCATGGTCTTGATGATGCATTTAGATTGGTTTTACTCAAATGCTATCAATGAAGTGCAATAGTAAAATCATTTTTGCTACTTCATTCAGGGACTTAAGAGCATGTTGGACATGTTCAATGGTTAAAGGTTCTTAGATTTAAACAGTGCTCTCTATTTCTGTATATTAAAATCATTTCGCTACTTCAATCTAATGGTAGTGTCTGCTTTGCTGGTTGTTAAGATTATTCTGAGGACATCCATTTATTGAAATTAGTATTTTATTTGATGAAATTACTTTGGCATGAATTCTGATATAAATTGAAGTTAAGATGTTCATATGATTACCAAAAGTTCTATATATACTTTAATAAACAAATGGGGATTTTGGCATGAATTCTATCCATACCAGGATAAAATATGTAAACCTCTTAAGTTGTGTAATTTAACAACACTTGTGTTGCTATTGCTGAGTACTTGCTAAAATTCTCCTTGTTTCTCCCTGATTCTTCCTATGAGTGAATATAGGTAGACATGTTAGTTATCAGGCTTGAAATTTGTTTCAGAAATTTCTTAAACTTCTTGGTTTATAGAAAAATATATTACGTAATAAAGTCGTTTGTACATCGATTTTTTATAGAATGATATTGTAATGATATGTTTTACGGTTGTTATTTGTTGTGATAAGCTATGTTTTGTACCGATAATTTTAGTTCTAAATTGTAGATTTTAATGTAATTTAAAAAATAATAAATTTTAATAAAAGGAATATAATTAAGCAATGTTTTCACAGGTTTGTTTCACGCAAAACATATGCAAAAACAAACTAAGATAAATCTAAACTTAAAACTTAAAAGTCATGATTGAAGGGTGTAAAAGCGCAAGACTAAATTAAAATAATAAACTTAAAAGTCAGGATAGAAGGGTATAAAAAAATATGGGCTTTGGTAGAGAACTTAGACCTTCTCTTTTTTAGTCTTTTTGGGAACTGTCTTAGTATTCATTTTCGTTTTTGTTTTGTTAATATATTGGGTAATTGTCGCTTCATCATCACTTTTATCTGAAATGCAGTCTTCATAAATCTTCTTTTTAATTTTGCATTTGCCTCTTCCTTATTCTCTCGTTGCGTCTTTTTTCAGTGGTAGATTGTCTTAGGCTTTTCTTTTCCAACCCTTTTGTTTATCTGGTTTCTTTTGTGCTGCTTTGTTGTTTGAAATTTTTTATTGTCTTTCATTCATGTCGTTTTATTCTCCTTATCTCATTATTTCTTTATTCGTTGGTGAATTACATTAGCTTTCCTTTTTCTTTCCTTTGATTTAACCATATTTTTTTGCGGTGCTTTGTTGGTTGAAGTTATTCCCTGTGTTTGAATCTTTTTTCTTTGTTCCTCTTCTTGCTTATGTGATATCTCTTCTGCTATCTTCTTTTCTCCACTCTTCTTCTTCCTTGGTTCCATTTTCGTGGTTGTCACGGTTGTCTGCTCTTGATTGCGTATCTCTTGTTCTTCGATTTCATTATTTCTATTTCCTCGACAATTGCACACATTTTCCTTGTTCATTATTTATTTTCTCGTTCAATGGTATGAGGAAACGAATCTCTTTATGTGCTTGTGATGTTAGTCATTTGTAGTAGTTGGAATCATTATGTCCCTGAAAATCATTTATAATATATATTTTTTTTAGTCGGGCCCTTGGATTTGTGATCATGCTTCCGGAATTTATAATTTACTTATAATGTATTTTTTTCTTAACATTGCTAATGATGCGATATATTCTTGGACCGAGCATTTAACATGCGTAGCTGCTGTGTCGGCAAACACTGCAATCTCCTTGAATGACTTATAGATTCACGAAGGTACTTGTCTAATTTTAAAATCGATAATGTAAGTGATCATTTTAGCCGTTGTGGTAACTTTAGTATGTGTATGAGCTACACTGAAAACAAAATAGTATACATATTGATAAGGTCAAATAAACGATTTTCTCTATAAATATATCTTGAGTTCTGTATTTTTATATTTTTACTTTGCAAAATTTAAAATGTTTTACCTTGGTTTAGCTTCAATGGGTTTTCCGATACATTTTTTGCAAACAACATTTTCATCTTCCTTGTATGTTCCTGTATCTGTCATATGCTTCTTAACATATGTTTACAATATTCTTCACACTGTCTACAATTCCAGTAAAACAACAATAGATTCACTGTTTCATGAGAATAAATATTTTTTTAATCGAAATATAATATAATATATACTCTAAATTATTTGTTTATTGAATTTACCATATTCGATGACTCTCTATTTTCAAAGATATCTTTAAGAGTCGCTTTATGAATGATGGTTATTTCCCTCAAGGTTAATTCTTGTCCCTTATTATTTTTTACTATTTTGTTATCCACATTGGCAAGCATTCCACAAATATCTGGTACATTCAAAATATATATTTGTTATTTTTTTGTTAAATTAAGTCATATTTATATAGAGACTTTAGGGTTTCAGTATTTTACCAAATCCTTTTTTGTCGCCAAACTTGGTCTCGAGGTTAAAAAAAAAAGATTTCAGCACTTTTGTTTGTCATCAAGAATAACCTTAAATAGTATCTTTCACATTAAGATGGATTTTGAGCACTTATATGTCCAATCACTTCTCCTTTTCCTTTGTTTCCAACACTTTTTTTTTTTTTTTTTTTTGTCCCATGTATAATGCTCTGGGAATTCCTTATAACGATATAGTCTTACATCTTTATCTTTAACACACATGGAAAAGAACTTTATGAGCATTGTTTAAATAATAATGAATATCAACTATTATATGCAAATTTTGATTATCAATAGGTGATATAATGTTGGTTAGGTAGATGAAGCTGCAATGTTACAACTGCTAGGTAGATTTCATTTAACTTAAATTAAAAAACTCTTCACATAGCTTCTTGAGAAGAAATTCGACGTGTATCTTGATATTATTTAATTTTGTTAATGGTGGTATTGTCATCATTTTGTGCTACATTAATCGTCACTTTATCATGACCTTTTCTAGATGTACTTGTACAAACACTTCACATCTTTTGCTCAAGAACATAATTCTACATTCATATGACTATTATATCTAGACAATAAATATGGGTTGCAAGGAACTACCCATTAGTTATCTAATTGTGCATTGCGAACTTGAACTAATGATCCATTTTCCCTTCTTCAATAAGTTGGGTAACCATTTTTTCCTTGTATTCTTTCACAATACAGTCTTGGGTAGTGACATTTGCACTTATCTTTAACCATTGATGAATTTTTTTCCTCCACATGGTTCGTGCATCATATGTTTCTTTACCAACTCATATAGTTCAGGTATAATGCTCTGGGAATTCCTTATAACGATATAGTCTTACATCTTTATCTTTAACACACATGGAAAAGAACTTTATGAGCATTGTTTAAATAATAATGAATATCAACTATTATGTGCAAATTTTGATTATCAATAGGTGATATAATGTTGGTTTGGTAGATGAAGTTGCAATGTTACAACTGCTAGGTATATTTCATTTAACTTAAATTAAAAAACTCTTCACATAGCTTCTTGAGCAGAAATTCGCCGTGTATCTTGATATTTTTTAATTTCGCCAATGGTAGTATTGTCATCATTTTGTGCCACATTAATTGTCACTTTATCATGACCTTTTCTAGATGTACTTGTACAAACACTTCACATCTTTTGCTCAAGAACATATTTCTACATTCATATGACTATTATATCTAGACAATAAATATGGGTTGCAAGGAACTACCCATTAGTTATCTAATGGTGCATTGCGAACTTGAACATTTTCCCTTCTTCAATAAGTCGGGTAACCATTTTTTCCTTGTATTCTTTCACAATACAGTCTTGGGTAGTGACACTTGCACTTATCTTTAACCATTGATGAATTTTTTTCCTCCACATGGTTCGTGCATCATATGTTTCTTTACCAACTCATATAGTTTAGGATACTTTTCTTGTTCAGGAATTTCCGCACAAATATACTTATCATACTAATACATATTATTTAACTTATACTTCGACTTTAAAATAATAAGCATGTGAGCACATGGCAATCCCTTTTTTTTTAAATTCGACAACGTGAACATGTGGTACTACTTTTCCACATATCTCTTTTTTGAATAAATTATCTTTCAAATCATGCAATTTATCCGAAAAACTCTTACAACTAAATCTTGACGATCTTGTGGTAGCTGACCATCATATAAATTTTCTTGAATTTCCTTCCAATCATGATTTCAAGTCATTGTGATAAACATATCTGTTTTTTCAAATCTATGAACTAATGTCAATGCGTCTAGATATTTGGCCCGCATATAACTTGGACCACATAGAAATGATTGTGGAAGAATGATTCTCTTTCCAACTTCACTGCCTCTAGTTTCTTCTTTAAGACAATGTTCATGATTCCTTGATATAATTCTGCTCTCAAATTTGTTTGGTTATTTCAGAAAAAAATTAATCTTGTTGTCTCCAGCTTTATATATATATAAACTGTATATTGTTGCAACAACCGTCCAACTAACAAAGGTGTGGTCGCCCTTGATTTCGAATACGAAGCTTATAACAACTATATTCTCTACAGGAGACTTTCTTATCACTTCCTTTAGCAACAACTGTTTAAAAAAATAATAAAGATAAAATTAAGAAATAAGTAATATAACAAACAGATTGTGTAACATAAATAACATTATATAGTTAATTTTTTTTATTGATATTGATATATAAGTTACTTGTTATAGATATAATAACCTTTTAATATGAATATATTTAACTGCTTATTCTTGAGATATAATATCATTTGGAGTAGAGAATGACATGATTCAATAAGTGTTATCTATATATGTTGGATTATTCTTCGTACATGATAAATATAAGAAAGTGTCAGTGTTGTGTTGAATAATTTTATAAAGTGAAAGTTGGATAATTTATTCCATGTAGTAGTATATTCATTCGATTTTTTTTCTTTCAAATGTAAAGCGTAGCATGATGCAAAACAAAGAGAATTGTTAAAGATAGAGTTTAAATTTGAATGCTATAACTTTTTTTCAAATGTAAAGTGTAGCATGATGCAAATATTTTGATGTCAACCAGTCTCGCCCTCTTGGAAAGAGCAATGGATATTGCAATGCGTCATAACATCCATAAAAATGCATTATTCTGTATTGTTTCCCCGAATGAGCAATAACTCTTATGTCTCGAGAAAATGGTATGTTACCATTGTTACCTTCCATCCATATAGTTGCAGCTTGATATGATGTTGGAGAATTATCGACTCGTTGATCCACGTTCCCATTTTTTGAATTATGAAGTGCAACATCTTCTAAACAAGAATACTCCTTTAATCTTCAAAAATATCTAGCATATGGATTTTTCTCCAAAATTTTGATTAGTTTCCAGAAAATAACTTCTGAGATGCAAGTTTTGTCTCATTATATTCTCAACTTCATTATGAAGTTTCACAAAATACAATTGGAAAGGAGAATAACTATCGTCAGTCTTTAATGCTGGAAGATTGTGATACACCATTCCTTGTACACGAAAAGTGAAAACGTCTTTTCTTGCAGAGGCTAACTCCCTATCCAATTTGACACCAAATGAAGTAAAAGAAAATATGGAATTATATGAACGGATGTTTAATCAAAACGCAATAGCCTCTTCCGTGTTAAAGGTTAATAAATCATATAATTTTCCAGTACTTCAACATGAACAAGCTTCACTTTTTCATTATCACATCAAAAAGTTGGAAGTTTGTACTTAGATCTTCTAGAATCGCAATGAATGCAGCCAGATACTTTATTCAATTCTTATAACTAGTAGATTATCGGTTCATTGAATATTGATCCTATATAAAATATGACAAAATTACAATCGGATTTTCCATCTAACTAAGCTACTTTAATTTATAAAATTTAAATTACTCACCATTCGACTCAGACGGATTCAATAATGCTCTTATATTACTTGTAAGCTCCCTCTTTGTTTTGTTCTTCAAAACATTATTTTTGTATACTTTTTCCTTGCGGAATTCAAATTTGCATATTCCTCTTCTGAACATCAAGCTCCATCGTCTTTTTTATTCTTAATATGTTGACAGTATGAGTATGTATAACTGTAGTATCTAAATTTGACATTATAAATTTTGCTTTAAATTAAAATTACCTAAAATCCGTTGCACAATTGTCGATTGATATACTATCTGGAATGAAAGAGATCAATATAATTAGTAACAAAAAGAAATAAAACATGTAAAATGTATATCTAAGAGGACATCACAATAATTTATTAGTTAGTGTGGTTGAGTGAACCCTCTTTCATTGAATAATAACACAATATATAAGTTCGGTTTCTAGGGTTTAATCGTAAAAAGTGAACTTTTTCGAATTGAACGGAAAAAAAAAAAAAAAAAACATTACCATCTTTTCTATATTCTCTGCTAATTTCTTTAACTTCGATTCTCCACTAATTTCTTCCACTTTGGATTATACTTCTCTGCATTTTCTACTAATTTCTCTAACTTTGAATCTCCGTTAATTTTTCCAACTTCTGATTGTGCGAGCTTAGATCAATAATTGTTATAGGCTTATAAATTAGGTAGTTTAATGATTAAATAGGATTAGGAATTAGATAGTTTGGATATGTGCATTTCAGTTGGATATAATAATATTAAATAGGATTAGAAATTAGGTAGTTTAGATTGTTGGATTTATGTTGGATAAATGATATTTAATGATATTTTTATTATTGAATAAAAAGATAAAAATAATATTTTATTTTGGTAAGTTCCTATTTGTTTGATTATTCTGGGTTTATCCAACTTTTAATTAATATCAGGAACCTAGCAGCTCACTTTTTGTGCGTGTGTGTGTATTTTCCTCAAAGATTCAGTTTTAGTAAGGTATTACGTTCTACTTTGTAATTAGAGGTGTAAATGAGATAATTTTTTTAAGCAAATATTAGCTTTGAACATTACGTTAAATTTATCATACAACAAGCTATACATGTGTGTGTGCATGTGTCTTTGTCTTACATAAAATTTAGTTTTGATAATAACGTAATTGTTATCTCGATTCTTCCTATATTAATGTTTGTATAATTTATCACAATGAATTTGCTCACTATTTTTTTTTTTTTTTTCATTCAACTATTTAAGGCTTTTCATTCTTCTAATATAAACTAACTTAAATAAACAGAGTTGAGAAAAGACAATTTTTTTTTTTTTTGTCTATCTGTATACGTACATTTTTCCTCTTCTTAGTATATTAAAATAATTTTAATATATAGTCACATTATATGCAAGCAAAAGAGCTTAAATTATATTTACTTGTTAATGGTTAATTAAATAAATTTAACATGCAAAAATAAAAATTGTATATCATCTAACTGTGAATAGTAAAAACGTATGTATTATAAAAGTTTTATGATTATGCCATAAAATTTATCTTTATTTTTCAAAAATAATTGACAGTGTGAATATTATAATATGGTAGCTATAGATAAGATTGAAAAATATAATAAATTTGATTTTTTTATAATATACCATAATGTAATATTATCTAGTACAATTTCTTAAAATAAATGCAAAGAACATATCACTGGAAAACTCTATAAATCTGATATGAAACTAACATCACTGGAAAACTCTATAAATCTGATATGAAACTAACTTCATTTCAAAATTCAATGTAGTATTGAAGAATAATAGTTTAGTTGTGTAGTTGTTTAGGAGGAGTTTGAATTATAAAATAACTCTTTTTTATAATCACGTAAGGAAACATAAATTATTATAAATTACTTAGTTACTCTTAAATTTAATACCTAGTAAGAATATTATAGACATCATAAGAAAAGACAAAACATAAAATAAGACAAAAAAAAAAATCCGTACTTTTATATGATACTATTTTTTTATTCCAAAATTCAAAGTATTGAAAGTGTAAGAAGAAGAATAATTAAGTATGTAAGTTTTTAGGAGGGATTTGAATTAAATAATAATATATTTTAAGTTACTTGCTACTATTAATATTTTATTCAAAATATATTTATTTATAGTGTATGACCAAAGTATGTGTCTTTAGAATTCAACTATGATTAGCAAATATAATTTATTTTTTGTATACTACAGATCTATTCTATTGTGGTTAAGAATTATTAAATTCTATTTTTACAAAAAAATCTTTGATATGTTTTATGAAAAAAAATATTCAATTTGGCAAGGAAAGATATTTGAGAACGACACTAAAGCAACACATGTCAATTAAATTATTGAAATCTCGAACGGGAGCTTTCAACTAATTCATTAAACTAAATTATAAAGTGTAATTTTTATATTTGTAGATATAGTGTCTGAAAAACGGATGTTTCTAAAATAATTAATTAATTAGACTTATTTTTTAAAAATCAATCACAGTTTTATACTCTTCTTAAAATACCTTTTACATATAATTTTTAAGGAGTATATTGATATATAAAGGAACTCTTATTTTTTTTATAATGAAGTATGAGAAAACATAATTTATTTTAAATTACTTTAACTATCCATAAATTTAATACTAACTAAGGATATTATAGGCATCACGAGAAAAGATGAAACAAAATAACGGGACGAAACAATCCATACTTTTATATTAGTAGTAATAATAGATAGATAGATAGATAGATAGATAGATAGATAGATAGATAGACATACAGACAGATTGATAGATAGATATAGATATATATATAGATATAGATATAGATATTTGTAATTCGAACAAATAAATAATTTTAAATTTAAGTTACTTAGTTACCCTTAAATTATAATACTACTAAGGGTATATTAGGGATACCATAAATTAGACGAAACAAAACATTCATACTTTTATAATAGGGTATAGATATTATAAAGAACTTGTATGGAATGTTGTACTACAATTGGTAAAAATTTGATATGATTTAACTCACGTCTAATTATCATAAAGCTTTAAGCGACGTCGATTTGTAGGATTTGACAGGGTTGAATACTTAAACAAAAAATTTAAATGCCATCTTAGGATTATGATTTTTCACCAGTGCGTTACACGGGTTGTAATAGTATAATAATATAATTATATATTCATATAATTAATAGAAGGAAAAACCACATTTACATTAGCTTCTTAAGCATAACGGTGAGTGTAAACTGTACTATTGTGCATATTCAAATAAAAAATAATCGACTTCTTATTTTTGCCGTTAATATATTTTTTCTTATTACGAAAAAAAGAAAGACAAACAAACTAATTCAATCAACAAATCACTTCAACTAATATGTACTACGCTTTTCAACAGTAAAGTCTAAACCTCAAGTAAAAAATTAGTCTTCAAAAAAAATAGATTGGTTTTATCCTTCGAGAAAAATATTATTTTAAAATTATATAATATTTTTATTTTATATACAAAAAGTTAAAAATCAAAATATGTCATAATAATTCAAAAACCAATTTACCCTAATTATGTATTTGCAAAATTTATGTTAAATCAAAGATCGTATGACGAAGATTAATTTAATATATTTTTATAAAAAATAAAGTTGAGATGAAAAAGTTATAGAACTTTTAAATATTGAGGAAAAAACACAAAAGGAGAAAAGGGGAAAATGTTATTAGTACGTGAGATAAGATAAGATGCAAATCCAATATTTTTGTTTCTTTTTAGCAAAAAATTAGTAACAGTCAGGATGTATAACAACCTGGGATAAGGCAACAACTGTTCAATAGCAAAGCCCTTACCTTGCAACCCAGTTACCCGTATAATAGTTGAATTATAATTTACAAAAAATAAAAAAATAAAAATCAAAACAACCATAAAAACACACATCATATATTTCACTTTTCAACTATTTTCCTTTTAAGATTAAGGTAGATATTACTACATGACACGTGTCTAATACGGAGAAAAGCAATACATCATTTATGGTTATGTGTCAATAATAATAGAACATGAATACAAACGTGAAAATCTAATCAAGAAATGTATCCTCATGTAACAACAAATTTTGTGAATTGAATTAACAAACACAAAAAATTGTACAAATTAATTCCAATTGGATCAAAATGAGTAACTTTATGGGTAACACTCTCTATTCTTACATCCTCTGATTCTTCTCTTCGAATTTGGAATTTTGGAGTAAAATCCGCTTCTTGATTTTCTCCGCCGCTTTTGTTGTCTTTCAATAACGTTGTCCGAAGACCGCTACTTCTCGATGAATTTGATGAAGAACGTCTTCGAATATTGAAGAATGTCTTCGAATCTTCGAGAACTTTGAATCTTCTGAATTTCTTGGAGTTCTTCCAATTCTTGAAGCTCTACACTTGTCATTTTTTGAATGAAGAAAGGCTCCCATTTATAGGTGTAGGGGAGAACTCTTTCCATATTTCATTTGCCACGTGGCGTCATTTGATTGGTCACTCTTGATTTGATGGGCTTGGCCTGATTTGATTGGACTAAGCCTGATTTAGTTGGGTTAGGCCTGATTTCGGTTGGGCTAGGCCTGATTTGGTTGGGCCTGGCTAGACTTAGCCCGATTTGGTCGGGCCTTCTTGTCCGATTAGACCCTTTTGACTTGATTGGGTCTTTCTTGATTTGATTGGGCCATCTTACCAAAATATTGATAAATAATTTATTTTGGCCCAAATTAAATATCAATTATACTATAACTTAGGAATTAATTTAATTAAATTCCCAAGACATGAATAGTATTTCTTTTAATTGATATTTAATTAATTTTCACGTGTCCTCATTTGATTGGACACAAAATTTATTCATCTACAAATGCCTCCTCGCGATTTGTTCACGGACATCGAGTCTTAAGTGAATGAATCGCGAAATAAACTTGAACTTTTATACTTTGAGTTGGGTTTTGTAGAATTACATGTAGACTTGTGGACTTAAATTAAGCAATCAAAGAGCTCGAATTTGTGGGCCGGATGAATCGTCTCCTACTTTCGCAAAACTAGTTGAGGCCCAAGATCTATCCTTGCAAACAAACTTCTCCGAAATCCATGATGCACCCATGCAGCAACAATGTCAATTTGTGTTTCCAACTTTTTGGAAATAAATCCTGACCAAACTTATTTCTCCATGTCAAACCTATGCAAATTCCGAGGAGCAACAGGTTTCCAATTAATCTTGAAATCATGGCCCCCACCAGGATCTCAATCACATGCAAAGACTTTGATTACTTAATTGGTAAGGATGGGAAGAATAATTTCCTTCTGGGTCCACATGCAATGCTTCTTATTTGGAAAATGGAGATTTTGTCCTAAGAAGATCCTTTCCATCCCACATTTCAGAAGATCCTTGCCATCTTATTTCTCCTCAGAAAATCACGTATCAGAATGGAAACAAAAGCTCAGAATTTGAGAAATATTTCATCCTCTTCATTTTCGTGCACTAAATTACACCAGGATATGATCCTTTTATTTTAGCACATATTTGCACCCCCTCCGAGCAATGGAATTAAAGAAAGTTTCCATACCTTGAGCTCACATCATCAACTATATAAGGAGTTCTTCTCAATCACTTTTCCTGCATCTGAAAATTACAACACTGCTGTTCAACAGTTTGTTGCTTATACTTTTTCTTTTTCTCTTTACAAATCTTGTTCCTCTTCGTAATTTTGCAGATTTGATCTCTGAAATATAACTGGAATATCAAAGTTTCGGTTTGTTATCTTATTTTGAAGAATAAGATCTATCGCCTCCGATCCTACAATTTCATCGACTGCATTGCGGCTTTTGGGACCCAAGTTTTGTTCAGTCCTCAGGGATTTTTTTTTTTTTTTTTTTTTTTCTTCTTCTTTTTCTTTTTGTGACATAGTACGTATGAATTTCTGTAACTGTAAGGTCATTATTACCTAGTTCCCCCTTTGACTGATAGAGCTGGAAACCTTTGCCTTCCACAAAGCTGCAAATACCTATTTCACGCATACCATCTTCTTTGTAGAGATACAAACGGAAGCCAAGTGTCGATCGAGAAGTGGGTGAAGTTCTGGATCAAGAAAGCTACGAAACATGGTGAACCTCCCTCGCGCAAACTTTCAGAGAAGAAGAGATCGACGCGTCCCAAGCTAACCCACAATCCGCACGACGACTTAGGAGAATCCGAGCAGTGGACTTCGATGGAGGAGTCTTTGTTCAAGAAGCTCGATATTGAACGAAAGCTGCGGGAAGAGACGTATTTGGCCGCCTATCTCGCCTGTTGGCTTTGCAAGTTTGTCTTTCCAGGTGATGATATTAGCTTGACACGACCAAGCACTTTCAAGATGGTAAGCATGATGGCGGCGGGGAATACAATAGGTCTTGCAGTCCCTGTTCTGACAAGCATCTATCGAGGCCTGAACAAGATTTTGAATCTCGCGAGACCTTCGAGAAGTCGATCAACTTTCCCCGTTCATTTTGTTTATGCTTGGTTGGCGCAATACTACAAGACTCACTTTTCAATTGGTCCCGGAGTACGAACGCCCGCAATGGTTACTTATTCCGGTGAAGGTGGTGCGAGGCATTTTGACCCCGACGAGGCACGCAAAAGGATTTTTAAAGGAGATTTGGTTTCATGGACATGCAACATGCTAAAAAGTGAAGACTTCTTTTATGTTGATGACACCCGATCAAGGGGGCGTGAGTGGATATACTTCATAGCTATTCGCTCCAATTACCTTGCGTGGCGGCAAGGCGATCGATTCTTTATTGAGCCTTATAGTCCTCATCGTTTTAGTCGTCAGTTTGGATACCACCAAGATATTCCCGGATCAATTAAGCATGATATTCGAGAAGCTTCTCTTGAGAAAGGAATTTATTACTGGCGGCTTTGTGTTCACAACAGATCGATGTCTAAGGCATATCTACCATGCGCACCTCAAAGGACCAAGATTTTCTATAATAGAAAATCTGATTATAAGAAATGGTGGAACCAGCTGCATGGGAGTTTTCTTGAAGACAACATCGAGCAGCTTATCGAGTCGAAGCCAAGTGAGGTGCTTTCGAAGGGTAAAGAGCTCGTTCATGTAAATGCCCCCACTGCCGAGAATGATCGAGATGCCACACCTACTATTGTCATCCATCCCGAGCAAGATGATGCACATTCGATCGAGCTTGTTGAGGTGAGTAAGAGGAAGAGCAATCCCAACTCCTTAGACGAAAGTGATAGCAAGAATGCTGATCGTCATTGGAAGAGGCCAAAGAAGGACCTTCATCTTTTGAAGCCCGATGAAGGATGCACAAGCAATCAACAAGATGCTAAGGATCTTACGGCTAAGGTTCCCTATCTCTTATTTCTTTCATTTTCTGTTGTGCCATTTTCTTTACTAAGTTTTTTTTTTTTACTCAAACTTACTACTTGTCAGGCGATTAGAGATGTCTTCAGTTCCAACAGTGTGGAAAGTCAAGGATCTTCAATGGCCAAGTCATCGACTAGGATTCCTTCTGAAAAGGCAACACAAGCAAGGCCTGTTGCAGTATCAACACTTGAAGGTGACAAATTCGTCCGCGACCGTCAGAGGAAATACCTTCAAGAGATGTGGGATGATCTTCGCAAGAAGGTTTTATTGACTCCTGTTGATTCAATGTCTTCTATGAAGGAAGGAGTTCTCTACGTGCTTAATGAGATGAAGTGCTTCAAGTAATTTGATTTCTCTGGCATAGAGAAACTGTTGAGAGGGTTATTTGACAAGGCCGCCACTTACGACAAGATTCGATCGAAGTCTTTTGAGAGGGTGACGAAGGCACTTCTCGAGCGGCAACTCTCCGAAGCCAAAGATCGTCTTAATGATGCCAAGATGAAGGAACTCAAGGAAGCTGATGAGATCAAATCCACCAAATCCGAGTTGGAGAAAGTTGAAAAAGAGCTCGATCATCTCAAGGAAAGGCAGAAAAGTTTGTTGGAGGCCCTCCATGAGCAATCCCTCTCAGATACTAGAGCTGAAGTCCATGATATTCAAGAAGAGATTCTTGCGATCAACAACACTCCTCCCTTGGATGACGAGGTTGTTGAAGATTTGAAGGCATCGAAGCTCGACTTGGAGGTAGCGCGAGAAGAAATGAAGTATCTTAGCCCATTTCCTTAGTTTGTTTGAGCTTTCTCTATTCCTTTGCTTTTTTTTTTTTTTTTTTTTTTTTGCGATGTAATGAATATCCAAGACTTTATGATAATAAGAAGGTTGTTTTTACTTTTCTGTTTACAATCTCTTTTAGTTTCTTTGCTCTTATGGGCTTTGCACTTCAATCATTCACTTCACTTGTGCTTGAGTTAACCAACTTAGAAAAGAAGAAACACAATTTATGACTGAACTTAGAAAATATCTAAGCTGCCTACGTACCTCTTTTGAGGAGGATCAAGTCAAAACGTAGTTCAATTTGCCACTTTTGTGTTTGATTTTTTGGGGGGGGGTGTCGTGCACAGTTTATACTCATGCGGGCCAGGAGTGACTATTCTTTATCCACTTTAGCCAAAGTGGGGTAAGTTAGCATTTTTACCACATACTTTACCTTTGGTGGTTGCCGTGCACAGTTTATACTCATGCGGGCCAGGAGTTGTTTTTTTTTTTTTTGTTCTTTTTTTTTTTTGTTCTTTTTTTTTTTTTTTTTGTTTGCATCAGGTTCAAGCGTAGTAGCGTTTCAAGAACTTCCCATTTATGGGACCAACTCGTACGCCGTCTTTAGAGATCAATTTGTAGGCGCCATTTGTGTAGACTTCTTTCACCACATATGGTCCATCCCACCTTGACACGAACTTGTTTCCAACTCGATGTGTAGTAACAATGGGTCTTCTCACCGCAAGCACCAAATCACCAACTTGGAAGGAACGTGATCGTACTTTCTTGTTGAATGCTCTAGAAAGACGAGCTTGGTAGCATTCAAGTCTTTGTTGCACTTCCAACCTTTTCTCATCGAGGGCCTCTAACTCATCAAAGCGTAAGCGTGCATTCTCCTCCTCGGTCAACCCTTCTTGCATAGCTACTCGAAGTGAAGGAATTTGTTTCTCCAAAGGGATCACTACTTCCACACCATACACCAAAGAGTACGGGGTAGCTTGAGTTGGCGTTCTGTAAGTTGTTCGGTAAGCCCAAAGTGCTTCTCCGATCCTCTCGTGCCAATCTCGCTTTGACTTTCCGACAACCTTCTTTAGTAGATTGCACAGTGTCTTGTTAAATGCTTCGGCGAGTCCATTGGCGGCCGCGTTATACATTGATGACTTCCTTTGTTTAAAATCAAACTTCTCACAAAGTTTATCAATCAAGCTATTGCTAAAGGCTTTTCCGTTGTCAGTGATCATGTAGCGAGGGACTCTATATCGATAAATGATGTTGATGCGGATGAAGTCCGCTACATTTTCTTTCTTCACTTCCTTTAAAGGCACTGCCTCCGCCCATTTGGAAAAGTAATCCGTTGCAGCCAAAATGTACAAATGACCTGCAGAAGACTTTGTCAAAGGCCCAACTACATCCAAGCCCCAAGCATCAAATGGCCACGAAGCAACAGTGGGATGCAAAGGTTCAGGCGGCTGGTGAATGAGGTTTGCATGGAACTGGCATGCTTGACATTTTTGGGCATAGTCCATGCACTCTTTTACCATTGTTGGCCAATAGTAACCCATCCTCCTTATTCGAAAATGTAGCTTTGGGCCCGATTGATGGGCCCCACAGATGCCGGAATGAGCTTCCTCCATGGCTCGAATGGCTTCATCATCGCCTAAACACCTCAAGAAAACTCCATCAAAAGAACGCCTATAAAGTGTGCCCTTAAAATAAATGAAGCGAGGAGCACGGCGTCGGATATCAACTTTTTGCTTTGGATCACTTGGTAACTTCTCATACTTAAGGTAATCAACGAGAGGTTGTCGCCAATCCTCTTTCTCAATTTCAAATACTTCCACAATATGGCTTCCTTCCTCATCGTGGCCTTCATCTTCAAAAATTGGCGGTATGACCCATCTTTGGCAAACTGGCACGCGAACTTCACCTTCCGGTATGGCTATTGTGGCTGCAAGTTTTGCTAAAGCATCAGCTTGTTTGTTTTCTTTTCTCGGCACATGTAACATTTTCACATCATCAAGCCAAGCTACAAGCTCTCGGGCGTATTTGAAATATGGAAATAACTCTGGCTTCTTAACCTCGTAATCACCAAGCACTTGATTGATTACCAACTTAGAGTCCCCATACACTTTGAGATGCAAATGCTTTGCGTCAACTGCCATTTCTAGTCCCAGGATGAGCGCTTGGTATTCAGCGACATTGTTGGAGCAATTTTCGGTTAGCGTAAAAGAGTATGGCAACACGTCTCCGTCGGGTGTCACGAACACAACCCCGGCACCAGCCCCTTCTCTGTGGGATGCTCCATCAAAATACATGCTCCATGGAGGAGAGATTCAATTGCCAACACATCTTCATCTGGTAGATCATCAGATAATTCCCACTCGGCAGGGATGGGGTGATCAGCCAAGAAGTCTGCAAGACTTGTCCTTTAACCGCCTTTTGAGGGACATATACAATCTCGAATTGTTGCAGCTGGAGGTACCACCTTGCAAGTCTATCAGAAAGAACCGGTCTGGACATGACATACTTAAGCGGATTTGCCTTTGAAACAAGGCGAACAGTATGAGCTTGAAAGTAGTGCTTCAGCTTTTGAATTGCGAATATGAGAGCCAAACATATCTTCTCAATGGGTGAATACTTGAGCTCATTTGGTTTCATCATTCTACTCAAGTAGTACAAAGCACTCTCTTTTCCAACATCATTCTGTTGTGCCAGCAAGGCTCCGACTGAACGCTCTTGGGCAGCGATGTAGAGAATCAATGGTCGTCCAGGTACTGGCGCGACTAGCACGGGCGGCTTCATCAAATAGGCTTTGATGCACTTGAAAGCATTGCTACATGCTTCATCCCATTCGAACGGAGTACCTTTCTTCATGAGGCGGCTAAAAGGCTGACATCGACCAGCTAAGTTTGAAATGAATCTTCGGAGGTAAGCCAACTTTCCTTGCAAACTTTTAAGCTCGTGGATGTTGCGGGGCTCGGGTATCTTTAGAATTGCATCATTCTTCGCCTGCTCTATTTCAATGCCTCGGTGGCGAACAACAAACCCAAGAAACTTTCCCGACGTAACTCCGAATGCACATTTAAGTGGATTCATCCTTAGTTGATATCTTCGTAGGCGTTCGAAGACTCTTCTTAGGTCGCAAAGATGATCTTCTCTCTTCCTAGATTTTACCACCAAATCATCCACGTAACACTCCACGTGCTTATGGAGGATGTCATCAAAGATTTTCTACATCGCCCTTTGGTATGTCGCACCGGCATTCTTCAAGCCGAAAGGCATCACCTTATAGCAATATATCCCTTTTGGGGTTCGGAATGCTGTGAGTTCTTCATCCTTAGGCGACATACGAATTTGATTATACCCAGATGATCCATCCATCCATGGCCCGTTGTAGCATCAATCATAAGTTCGGCGATAGGCAATGGAAAGTCATCCTTCGGGCATGCTTCATGTAAGTCTCGGAAGTCAACGCAAACTCGTATTTGACCATTCTTCTTCCTCACTGGGACAATGCTAGAGATCCACGTAGGGTACTTAACTTCGTGACTAAACCCCACTTCAATAAGTTAATTCACTTTAACTTCAATCAAGGGAACTAACTCCGGTCGGAATCGACGTTGAGCTTGTTTGACAGGTCATGCCCCCTTTCTTATTGATAACTGATGAACTGCCACTTTTGGGTCTAGACCCGGCATCTCTTTGTACGACCATGCAAATACATCCTTGAATTCGTGTAGCAGCTCAATGTATTCTTGCTCTTCCTTAGTTGTCAGCAAGGCACTTATGAAGATAGGTCGTGGTTCGTCAGTTGTGCCCAAATTAATTTCCTTCAACTCATCAACAGTGGCTTTGATGCCTTCTTCCAGTTCAAGTGGAGCTTCCTCAGCATCTTCCTCTTGTACTGGAACGTCTTCACAAAGAGTTATGTGATTTGATGATGCCACTTGTTCATTGACTTCTTCAGGACTTCTGAAATCTATGCGCGTTCTTGTCTGTCCGTTCCTCTGTCTCACTCGGACAATTCGCATGGTGGATGCTAGCATTAACAAAGTTTGAGGAAGCCATACTTTCTATATCCTCCTCTTCATTGCCTTGAACGCGAGTCAGAATCACAGTCTGCATTTTAGCCGTCAAAACGCTTCCGCATGATATGGTCAAGGTAGTGCGACGTTTCATTCGAGAGGGAATTGAGCTATGAAGTTTCTGAAAAGGTCCCTTGGTGACTCTCAACCTTCGGCGGCTATTTCTCCTACCCATTCGAAGTGGGCCAAGCCTATCAAAGACGGAGACTCGTTTCACTTTCTTGCCATGTTCATCAAATGTGTCTTCTGTTGATGAAGCCTCATCTTCCATGATGTAGTTCGTACTGACTCTCTTAATTGCAATGCGAATGGGACTTCTAGAGACATATCCCAAACGCTTTTTGGTGCTTTTGACAGTATATCCACTTTTCTTCAACATTATTTGAGTTACATTAAGTCCATACTTTGACTGGCTAGGGGCTTCGGGAGTTAATTTTCCTAACTCAGAGCTTCCTTGTGGATCATATCCAGCTCTAACAAGAAGCTTGAAAGCCTTCGGCTCATAACAATTGGTGACTTCGGATTCAAGCAATCCTCCATGCTCCGTTTTAGCACCTTGAACTAGACAGACGAACCCTTCGGGTGGTGGCAGAGAAGGCTTGCTTGCATCAAGCTTTGTCAAAGGTAGTGTTAAATCCTTTAGCACCTCGATTCCCTCGCGAGGTTGCTTGCCTTTATCACGACTAGCAATAGGTGTGTCCTTATTTTCTTTGACACGATCATCCTGAGATTTCTCTTGCACAAGATCTTCCTTAGGTCTCACAATTTTTGCATCTTGAAAATAATACTTAGCATCAACAAAGTATGATTCCGCCTCGGTGAAAGGCTTAGCATCGCCCACCACTGTCTTCACAGTTCCCTCCTGGCAGTATTTGAAGCATTGATGTAAGGTGGATGGGATTACTCCATTCTCGTGAAGCCACGGGCGTCCCAAAAGCATATTGTATGATGTCTTGGCATCTATGACATGGAAGAGTACATTCGAGACCATTTCTCCAATCAGCAACTCCAGCATGATGGTGCCAAGAGCTCTTTGTCCCTCTTGGTTGAACCCTTGAATCATCAATCGGCTATTCGAGAGTTCGTCTATGGGGACCTCCAATTTCTTCAGTATTCGCAAGGGTAAGATGTTAACCCCCAAACCTCCATCGATCAAGATTCGATTTATCTTTTGCTCATGGGTATATCCAGCAACGAACAACGGTCGGTTGTGGGATTGTGAACCGAGCAACAAATCTTCATCAGTGAAAGTCAATGCTGAGCTGGAGTCATCATCGCTATAGCAAAATCCGATTCCGGATTGACACACTTCGTTCTTTTCTCCATCAGTTGTATAACATGAGATGTTATTGTTACCGCCATCATTATTAGCAGTGATGAAATTTGCGACCGCCTTACTTTCCTCCAACAAGATCTTCCCTTGTCGAGCTAACTGCAAAACTTTCTCTTTGAATATGAAGCAATCTTGGATGGGATGCCCTACTAAGCGATGGTATTTGCAATACTTCGGATCATCAGTTCGTCCAGCTTCTTCTGGCCGCTTCATTTCTGGTAGTTCGATGAGGTTTTCTTTGACCAGATCATCGAATATTCCAGAGACGTCAGAGTCTAAGAACGGGTAAGTCTTTTGTTGCATCTCTTTTAAGGTTGGCCTCTTCTGCCCCCTATCTTGTGGAGTATTCTTTCCTTTGTCATCCTTGACGTCTTCCATTCTCCGAAACTTAATAGACATTGCACTAGCAGCCATTGTCTCTTTAGCTTGCCCTTTGCCGAAGGGTTTTCCTCCTTTCTTAACTTCTTGCTTATCTTTGAACTTGCGAGACTCATAAACTGGAGGCCCTTCAACTCCGACTTCAGCCATGCTCAGTTCCATGTCATGAGCTCTGGTCGCCAGTTCTTCTTACGTCCTTGGTCGGATTCCTTGGAGGATGTACCGAAGACCCCATTGCATTCCTTGGATGCACATTTCAATGGCCGAACTTTCAGACAGCCGATCCTTACAGTTGAGACTTAGATTTCTCCATCGATTGATGTAATCGATGACAGACTCATCTTTCCACTGACGAGAATTCGTCAACTCGATCATGCTCACTGTCCTCCTAGTGCTATAGAAGCGGTTGAGGAATTCTTGCTCCATCTGGTCCCAGCTATCTATGGAGTTGGCTTCTAGGTCTATATACCAGTCGAATGCATTTCCTTTCGATGAGCGGACGAATTGCTTTGCCAAATGATCACCATAAGTCCCAGCGTCGTTGCACGTTTCGACGAAATGGGCAATATGTTGTTTAGGGTTACCTTTGCCATCAAATTGCTGGAACTTAGGAGGTTGGTAACTTATTGGCATTCTTAGACTGTCAATTCTCTGAGAGTATGGTTTGCTGTAAGTTAGGGACGATTTAGGCGTCCTATCAAACTTGTCTTTGATGGTTCCTAAAATGATCTCTTTCAATTGGTCTACATGGACCAAATCATCAGTAGAGACTTGCAGCTCGTTCAAAGATTTCTCCTTCTCAAGTGGTGGATGATGATGTCTTGCAGAATCCTCAGCCTCCTCTTGGTCCTCCATAGGTTCTTTTCCAGGAGCGAGACTCGTATCGCCATTATCAGCTTTGCTCATCAGCTTTTCTATCCTAGAGTCTTGCTCTTGGACATGTCTCGTAAGGCCTTCAATTGCTTTGGTTAAGCTTAGGAGTTGTTCCTCCAGAGTTGAACTATTTGTCATCATCACTGGAGCAATGTCGGGAGTGGATGAAGAGCTTGATATGGAGCGAGGAGTGGAACACGTAGAGTTGGCCTTTTCATTTGTATTACCATCAACAATGTCGGGCACTGGCTTCTCGACAACTCCGGGGGAATTGTTTCTCTCTGAAGATGCTAACGGTTGTGATTGTCTCGACATACTCCTTGTGACGACGTTGACATTTGCAGTTGGAGAGCTTGTTGCAGTGATCTTCGTCAGCGTGCTCTTATGAGGCGCCATAACACTATCTTCAGTTGTTGCTTGAGGAGAAGAGATGAGAGGTAGAGAGGTCCCACTGGGCGTGCCAAATTTGTAACAACAAATTTTGTGAATTGAATTAACAAACACAAAAAATTGTACAAATTAATTCCAATTGGATCAAAATGAGTAACTTTATGGGTAACACTCTCTATTCTTCAATCCTCTGATTCTTCTCTTCGAATTTGGAATTTTGGAGTAAAATCCGCTTCTTGATTTTCTCCGCCGCTTTTGTTGTCTTTCAATAACGTTGTCCGAAGGCCAACCGGCTTGATTCCGGATTGAACGCTACTTCTCGATGAATTTGATGAAGAACGTCTTCGAATATTGAAGAATGTCTTCGAATCTTCGAGAACTTTGAGTCTTCTGAATTTCTTAAAGTTCTTCCAATTTTTGAAGCTCTACACTTGTCTTTTTTTGAATGAAGAAAGGCTCCTATTTATAGGTGTAGGGGAGAACTCTTTCCATATTTCATTTGCCACGTGGCGCCATTTGATTGGTCACTCTTGATTTGATGGGCTTGGCTTGATTTGATTGGGTTAAGCCTGATTTAGTTGGGCTAGGCCTGATTTTGGTTGGGCTAGGCCTGATTTGGTTGGGCCTGGCTAGACTTAGCCCGATTTGGTCGGGCCTTCTTGTCCGATTAGGCCCTTTTGACTTGATTGGGCTTTCTTGATTTGAGTGGGCCATCTTACCAAAATGTTGATAAATAATTTATTTTGGCCCAAATTAAATATCAATTATACTATAACTTAGGAATTAATTTAATTAAATTCCCAAGACATGAATAGTATTTTTTTTATTGATATTTAATTACTTTTCACGTGTCCTCATTTGATTGGACACAAAATTTATTCATCTACACCTCAACCCAGACATGAGAGAAGAGGAGAAAAAAAGAAAACTAATAACGAGTACTGCAAACCTCCTATATGTTACTAACCGAATCAAAGCACCTCAATACCATATCCATGTTTGATTGCACTGTAATCAAGGAAATCACATAGATCCAGCCCCAACAACACTCTAATGAACCAAAGCACCTCCAGAACCACGACTGCTTGCAACGGTAGTTGGAGACGCCATATAGACCCATTGAAAGACTATGACAATTGACCATCGAAAACATAAATAATCAGACCCATGAGATCAACACGAGCATCAAATCCAACTCAACCCTAGATGAATAACTAAAAAACCTGAATGAAATCAAGACTCAAACAAAACATAAAATCAAGACAAAGTAAACTATAACAAGCATCATGAGTCATTTTTATCGATACTGCACATAATGATTCTTAAGCCCCATACACATCAAGCAATCAAGATTTGAGTTGGCAGGACAGATCCTTACTAGTCTCTGCCGAAATGAAAATATCAGTAACAATCTCGACATTCATCATATGTTTATGAATTTCCCATGCAAGTGACACAATCGTTGCACTCTCAAAGACCTCGGAAATTAGGATAGGAGTAAAATTCATTGCCTTTGGAATCACAATGTCAAACTCCTCTTCCTCTGTAAGGGTTAATAGTGTTTGAACCCAAAAATCAATCGAAAAACTTCGTATTGGAACAGTACGAAACTTGAAAAGCAATATTATAAACTAAACATGTTGTAATACAGAAAAAGAACAAATACAGAAACTAAAAGAATAAAAAACGATAAATAATCTCACATAAGGAAAACCTGGCGGAGAGGAATAACCCGTAACGGCACAGAGATGGCGCACAACGGCACTAAAAGGCACACAATGGTGCCATAAAGTCATATGGTAACGTAAAAAGATGCATAAGTTGCGAATAGGATTTGCTAAGTATAGATATAGTGTTATGTATTATATCATTGTAACATAAGATGTTGTACGAAATTGAGTAGAAGATCCGAGTCAGCAAGTTTCTGTCGACATGTATCGAAACTATAGATACTAGATATAAAGTATTGAATATTTTTCTTCAGTGGAGGAATATGATGTATTAGCAGGTAGCGTCGCTTATGCGAATGCAATATGCAATAATTTATGAATTTATTGAATTTGTTTATTTTATCTCGGTTTTATGTCCACGGAGAAAGGACTTGACAACAACCTACCAGGCCTATCATTTAATAACGATTTAGAAAGCTTTAAGGTAAGGTTGGGCCTGATGATCCAGGAACATGTGCCCTCAATATGTTGGATCATCTAAATCGAAACACCTAAATGCGACAAAAGCTTCCCAAGGCCGTTTTACACCAAGATATAATTTATTGGATCAGTATGAATTATATATGATAAGATTGCATGGTCAATGTCGTGAAGGTGGAATCAACAACACCCATCCCAAATTTCTTGAGTTCCTCCATTTAAAAAAGATTGCTTTTCATGGAAAAGTACCACTTCTATTTTAAAAGTACTACAAATGAGATTAAACGGAGAAGTATTACTCTTTACTGAAAAATTATCAATTTATGTGGAAATCATATTGCTTTTGTTGTAACACTTTTATACGATGTATGCAAATAATTTAAATGATTTAAATATATTTAAAAATGTATGGCTAACATGCTATTTTGCAATTAACAGAATTTCCTTACATCTGTTCCACTAAAAAAAGTAACAATTTTGAATTCCAAATGTATTCCTTCCAAAAACAACAAAAGGAATGGCCCAAGGGAAGTGTGATTACTTTAATATTTAAATTCAATATGGGGATGCTTGAACTCGGATGTAGGAGAATATGCTACATCCGGATGTAGCGCATTCCCCATCCAAAATCCTACTGATGCCCACGCCAAGTTATTTGCGTTCTTGGAAGCCTATGATCGCACATTTAGGCCCAAGATTTGATATGTTTTATTTATTTATTTTGGTATTGGACCCGTATGTGGGCTTTAGTTTAGGTTTGGGTGTGAGGCTATTTATTTGCTTTGGTTGTTTCCTTTTCTTAGTTGAACATTAAAGTTTTGAATATAATTTTGGGGAAGCATAATATATGTACTATTAAGGTTGTCATCTCTTTCATCATTGAGCTTTCGCTACGTCATTTGGTATCAGCAAGACCAGGTACGATGCCTCCCCTTCATCAATCTACAACTGACGTTGCGGATGCCCGGCGTGATGCCAACGTCGCCGCCTTGACATGACAGGAAGAAGCCCTAACGGAGGGCTTGGAAGAACTTTGCCAGGCTATGACCATGGCGTTGCCAGCTGCAAGACAGTCGCCCATTTTCGAGCAGGGTCGTGGGCTCATTAGTCGTGGTGGGCGCGATGTACGGAGTGCAGTCTCCCGTGCCTTCTTCTCGGATCTGGACGACGAGGAAACTATGGCCAACATCAATTTGTTCATGGCCCTTGCGTAGGAATTTCCAGTAATACTGTCAGAAGTTACAACAGACTAACTCTGTCAGTAGAGCTTCTCCCTATCAGAAGTTACAACAGACTAACTCTGAAAGAAAGCACATTACTTTTGAGTGAAGGGTACAAAAAACTATTTATAGTGGTTTCGTCAGAAAAATTTAGGGGCTCCGTTTCATGTGAAAGAAGATTCGGTATTTAAGCAATTCAGATCCTTTGTTACACTACATGTTACATCCGGAAAAAAAAAATAAGTTGTCATTATGCTTGGCCTAATTGCATTTTTAGGCTCTCAATTTCGTTGCTTTGCAATTTCAGTCATCTAACAATTAAATTTTCGCGATTTCAGGACTTATGTCGTCGAAATTTGTTAGCCTCTCTGGAGATGTGCATGTGCGGCACTAGGATTTTGACAGTTCCAACGATAAAAATTTTAAAATTGTAATAAATTTTACTATTAGAGGAGTGAAATTGTAAAGCAGCTAATAGAGAGTGGCAAAAATATAAATAGGACAACATAAAAGACCAAAAAAGCATTTTTTCCATCTCTATTATACAATCTTAGATACACGACACATGTTAATTAGTGACATCATTCAATGGGCTGTTTGGTAAGCATTATAAAACACAAGGTCAAACACATAAATGGATGAGGCATCAAAGTGGAGGCTATAGGCATATTTTGACGGTGAAAATTTCCATTAAGTGTGTGTGCATACACAAACATACATGCACTTACTAAAAACACATAATGAAAAAAACTAATTTCTCAAGCATGTTAAGCCAATAGAACTAATCAAAATCTTCAGGATACTACAGAGAACACTTGACAGGAGCACGTACGTCTTTAACAACAAACAAGTGAAAACAAAAACAAAAACAAAAAAACTAAACAAACAAACACACAAATAAACTATCATTTCTCTTCGTTGTTGCTGCTAATGCCACCAGAAGCAGAAGTATTAGCCTTATTAGACTCTACAAAGCAGATGGCCAAAAAAGGTTTTAGGTCCTCCTTTGACTGAAACCCCCAAACTTGAACCCAGTGCGCCAGTTTGGCTTCATTTACTCAACCAATGTTCTCCATTCCCTATTCACAATCGGGCTATTCCATATTATTGACCCCAGTGAAAATGTATTTCCTTCTCCATCAACGCCCTCCACGTCCTTCCCTTTCTTCAGTTGTCGAGGTTGAACAAGTCCGCGAACTGTTCTCTATTATTAACTGACCAATTGTTCTAGCTTTTACTAACATCACTTTTTTCCATCTCCTTCCCATACAGAAAAACAAGTCTAGTGTCATTGCACTCTGCTACTTGTTTCATCAGCTCTGGAATCTCCTTCAAGGGGAGTTAATGTGACTTTTTATATTTCGTAAATCTTTAAGACCCTTATGCCTAAGAAATGACATTGTTATTTAATGAGACTAGGTTTGTCATTCATCAAATAATTAAATGCAATTTGTGGAATAAAGCTAAATACTACTATAATCTCATATGAAGAAATGTATATATGGTAACTTCTTCCATAATGCACAAGTATTTCAATGGAAGAGCTGGAAAGATATTACGGAACAATTAATTTTAGTCCTTTAACTTTTAACATTCAACAAATTTGTAGGCTTGATACACGTTAATTATGCTTGTAATTAGGTCGAGTTATGATACTATTTTATAGGAATTATGTGCATAGATGGTCAAGAATTGGATGAAATGCTATATAAGTGACCAATTAACGTACTCGGCTTGTTTTAAGGTGTTTTTGAGCTTTTTCAGGATTAAATGTTGTAATTTACGACTACCGGACGAGGAAACGAGTTGGAAAAGAGTGAAAACCGGCCCAAAGGAGTAAAAACCGTCCAAGAACCGGTCCTAACCGGTCCGAACCGGCCTGAACTGGTCCAGTAGTAAAATAACGCAAGAACCGACACGGCCGCGTCAGACCTTCAACACGGCCGTGTCAAAAGTGGCCTGCAATGCGCTGTTAGTTCTGGAATAGAACACGGCCGTGTCACAAAGCAACACGGCCGTGTCAAATGTTGCGCAGAAATTGAGGAATTGCAAAGCAACACGGCCGTGTCACTTAAGCAACACGGCCGTGTCAAAAAGGCTGCCGATAAGAGAAATCTTGTTTTAAAGGGGATTTGATTTCCTAATAGGATTTTAAGCCTATCTTCTCAAGGATTCGTCCCCAACTCTATAAAAAGGACCCCAAGCTCTAGGAAAAAAGGGATCAATCAGAGAAGAACATCAATTACATTATTCTACCTAGAAGACATCTTGGAGGACAAAGAAGACGAAGATCATCGAGACGGATTCATCCGGGTTTAATTATTCTTTTCTTAGTTTTAATTCTTTACAATGTTTTTATTAGAATTTTGTATTGGATTACTACTAGGCATGAGTAGCTAAGCTATTCGTGTCCTAGGGTTAGAAAGTAGGGATTTTTATGACAATGAGTTGATTATGGTTTAATCTATTTTATTCCATTCTTTACGTGTTTATCTCTATGTTTGTGCTTATAACTGAATTTAGCTTGATCACCTAGATTTAGTAATTTAGTTTAACAATTCCGCTTCGAGAGGAGGGAATCGTTATCAGACTTAGAACATAGAGCGCAGTTGTCTATGACTGTGTAGGCCGTGGCTTAGGATCGTTTGGGAGTTATTAGGTTTAATTGACTCGAGAGTGTAATTAGCTTAATTAATCAACGGTTTAATTGCTTCGAGAGAAGGATTAGATTATTGTCGTGCCGCCTAATAAACATTAGAATTGGTAAATTTATAGGTTAATCATGTTCCACATTGAATTAATATCCTGAAATCGAAGCCCTAGGATACCTTTTCTCATTGATTATTAGTTCTTTTTGTTTGCCAATTAGTAGTTAAATTCCTCAGTTTTTAGTAAAATCAATCTTTTGCAACTTAGTATCTAGTTAGGACATTCCTAGAGTATTAGGGTATCAAACTACCTAAAACTATTCCTTGTGGGATCGACCTTGACAATAGTACTAGACCTACATCCGTACACTTGCGGAACATTAGGTTAGAAACCGACGTGTCAAGTTTTTGGCGCCGTTGCCGGGGAATAGGATTTAGCGCTTAGTTTTTATCTTGAAAAATAGGAGGAAACTAGACTAGATTTTATTTTTTCGTAATTTTAATTTTAATTTTCGTTTTTATTTTTGGGTTAATTTTTGTATTACACGGTATTTGCTGTTTTTGGTGTTATCAGGCATCGCATGCACACCAGATCAAAAGGAAAAGAGACTCTTCTTCCTTTCGATCCAGAGATTGAAGCGACAGCTCGTAGACACCGCAATAGAAGGTCTGAGATGGAGAACCCACCGCAGCAACCGAATGATGAAGCATTAAATAGAGTGCTAACAGCCTTAGAACGATTGGACGATCGCGTCACTACTATACAGCAGCAGATACCTGTACAGCAGCAACAGTTGCCACAATAGCACGGACAGATTCCAATAGAGCCAGATGCGGGAGAAGAAGACGATACACCTATTAGTGACTGTTTAAAGCCGAATCCTAATCAACAGTCAGGAGGAGTACGACTCCCGCCTCTGAATGCCAATAGTTTCGAGCTGAAGCCTGCACTGATCAACATAGTGCAGCAGAACCAATATGGAGGAAGTGCAATGGAGGATCCGAACGCTCACCTGATAAAGTTCCGAAAATTGGCGGACACAATCAAAATAAACCATGTACCACACGAGCAGGTTAAGCTGCGATTGTTTCCTTTTTCATTGAAGGATAGAGCCCTCCAATGGTTCAATTCCTTGGAAGATATCATTAGCTGGGAAGAGTTGAGCACTTCGTTCCTATTGAAGTACTTTCCACCGAGCAAGATGCTCGACTTGCAGAATCAAATTAATCAGTTCAAGCAATTGGACCAAGAGCCATTCGGAGAGGCTTGGGAGCGATTCCGGGATCTTATCCGGAGTTGCCCTCAACATGGGTTCACCAAGAAGCAGCAAGTATGCAAGTTCTACAATGGTCTACTTGCTCCGACTAGAAACCAAGTGGATGCAGCTGCGGGTGGAAGTTTGATGGAGAAGTCAGTGAGGATGGCATTCTCAATCCTGGATGCTATGGCCAGAACGAGCTACCAATGGTCGAATGAGAGAAACATGCCAAGGAGGGTAGCAAGTGTCCAAAAAGTCGAGCCCGTCAATAATGAGCCAATTGAAAAGCTCACAGCACAAGTAACAGCATTGACGAGCCAGGTGAATTTGCTAACTAATCTGACGTTAGCACAACAGCCAGGGGGTCCGGAAGAAGTTGAAGAAGTAAAATTTGTGAATCAACGGAACTTCAACACTTTTCAGAACAATCAGCCTCGGTACAATCAGTACCCTCAGAATCCGAACCATCAGAACTTTTCATATGGGAACGCGCAAAATACACTTAATCCGCCACCCGGATTTGCTGTTACAAATGGCATGATCCATGACGGTAAGAAGCCATCACAAGAAGAAATTGCGCAATCACAATTTGAAAAGTATGATGAAAAGTTAGCTCAGTTGAAGAAGAAAGTGGATGGGAAATTCATGGAGCTAAACAAGCATATCACTGGGCAAGGGGCAGACATCAAGAGGCTCGAGAACACATTGGTGCAGACTCAAGCTAGCATTGGAGAATTGACATCAAACATGAGTCAACTGATAAAGATAGTAGGAGCTCAACACAAACAAGGCCAATATCCGAGTGATACAGTGGTTAACCCGAAGGAGCACTGCAATATTGTGGAGCTAGAGGAGCATGAAGAGAGCATGAAGGACCAAGGAGCGAAGAAATCAAGCGAGGAAGTCAAAAACATTGAGAAGGAGGAGGTCAATAAAATCATAGATAAGAAAATTCCATCTCCTATTCTTGATGAGTCTTTTGATTTTTGTATTAAAAATTCGTTCTTTGCTAACCTTGATCCTTTAGAGCAATCTAGAGTTGTTGTTATGAAACAGGAATCACTAAAGGAGAGAATCCAAGATAAAGAGGAAACCAAGAAGAGGGAGGATGGAAAAGAGATGACGAAGAAGAAACCGAGCAGGCCCAAAAAGAACGCAACCACAAGCATGAAACCGAGAAGAGCAACAAAAGCAAAAGATCCAGGGAGTTTTACTATTTCTTGCTCAATTGGTAGTCATGAGTTTCATAATGTCATGTGTGATTTAGGGTCTAGCATAAACTTAATGTCTCTTAAGCAGTATAGACAATTAGGATTAAGGGAAATTAAAAGGTCCTTTACTACTATCAAATAGGCAGATGGATCTTCATTAACGCCGTTGGGAGTAGCAGAGGATGTAGTGGTGAGAGTGCTAAATTTTGAATTCCCTAGTGATTTTTTAGTTGTCGACATGAAAGGGAATGATGAATTTCCTTTTATCTTAGGAAGACCCTTCTTGGCGACTAGCCAAGCGCTAATAGATGTACCTAAAGGGGAGTTGAATTTTCGTGTTCAAAACGAAACAATCACACTCAAAATACATAAGTCGGGTCTAAGGGGTAGGCACAATTGTAGCATTATTTACACTACCCAAGCTGCTATAGAAAATCCTCAAGTCTTAAATAACTCTTTAAGTGTTCAGAAAACATCCAACTCGGGGTGGCTAGAAGAAGATTGATAGGAAAAGGACGTCCGGCTGAAGACGTAAAACAAAGCGCTTGTCGGGAGGCAACCCGATGTTTATTGTTTTATGTTTATTTTTTTTATTATTGTGTTAATTTTATGTTTTACGTGTGTTTTAGTGTTTTATGTTGTTAGGAATCAACATGGACGAGTGTTGCAAGAAACGGGGGTCGAAAGGACGAAAAATCGCATGAAGAAGGAAATCAGAGTAACACGGCCGTGTCACTTGGCAACACGGCCGTGTCAAAACTGGCGTCAAACGTGTGGAATCGTCTGGGAAGAAACACGGCCGTGTCACCAATTCAACACGGCCGCGTCCGATTCAGCTCAAATGCAACACTGCCGTGTCACAAAAATGACACGGCCGCGTCAAAATCATGCTTAGAAACCAAATTTTTGGTTCAAACGCAACACGGCCGTATCACACAAACGACACGGCCGTGTCAAAATCAGCCCAGAAATATCAACTTTGGCTCAAATGTAACACGGCCGTGTCACAACCTTCAACACGGCCGTGTCATTACTTCAGCGGAAGAAAATGCAAAAAAAAAAAAAAAATTCAGAGCGCGATGCGGAGACGGCCGAACCAAGATTCAGTAGGAGCAAAATGGCACGATTTCGGAGCTCGTAGGGGTTTCAAAACGCCATCGTCGAACGATTTGTAAGTTAGCACCGAGGCGTACCACGTTTTTCCTCCAAACATTGGCTTTCAGCCAAGTTTGGGGGAGGGGGTAGACCGTGGGACGTCTTGGCAGCTATATTTCTAGTTTTGATTTACATTTTAGTTGATCGTTCGAGTTTTGCTGATTGTGGGTCCGTGTGCCCATTGTGCTGATTTTTATTGTTTTGATTGATGTTATCGGGTCTGTGAGCCCAGTTATCTGATTTATCGGTGTTGTTGCGTCTGTGAGCCCGAGTTTGATTGCATATTGTTTTCATGTTGAGTCTTAGGAGTTTAGAGTTTAGAGTCTTATTAGTGTTTTAGTTTTTTGAGTCATAAGAATAATAAACCCGGAAATAGGTAACAAGTGAAAAAAATAAAAAGAGAATAATAGGGAAAGATGGATGATGAATAGTTAATGATGAGATGATTTAGATGAAAAAATGGCACATAATAGAGCATGAGAGGTGTTTTGAGACGAAATTGAGCTTGAACTTAGAATATTCAATCAAAATTTACCTTGTGAGAATTTGAGCCTGATTATACTCCAATTTTCGGAGTAATATACTTTCTTTCGGTGTGAATTTGATTGAATATGTGTACTAGTCTCTAGAACTTGCCTTGAGTCTTTACTAAGAATGTGTCAAGTATATGTTGTGATGTAGAAAATGATCTTAGGCAATTTTTTGTTTAAGCCTATTTGTTCGAACCATGAAAATTGCCTTTGACCCATAATGAAAAAATTGTCCCTAGTTAGCCCAATTGAGCCTTATAGCTTTATTTATTCATAACCTAACAATGTCAGCCGAAACCTTTTGATTTATCTCTTTTGGCCTTAATTGGATTAATCAAGTTAGAGGGAGGAGAATTGAAAGGAATTTTTGTGTGAACATTTTATGGGAAGGAAGGGGAAGTAGGGATATTTTCAAATGATGAAGAAAATAAGAGAAAAGTGATAGGTAAAATACCAAGAAAAATAGTCTCTCCTAGGAAAAAAAAAAAGGAAAGAAGAAAAAAGAAAAAGAAAAAAGAAAACAAAACAAAAAGAGAAAAAAGAGAAAAGTTGTTATTAGGAGAGGCTAGGAAATAAAGTGCTTAAATTGTGAATTTGATTAGAACAGTCGGGTAGTCCCAAAGATGTGGTACCCACAGAATTGAAAAGCACTTAAGTTGTATGGACTTTTGAAGGTGAAGAAGTCACTTTGCGGGGTGATTTGCTGAAATTTGAAGAGCGAGATTGAGTGATTGTATTGAGGGGTAGTCGGGTTAGACGTAACTTGATTAGTCCAATGAATAGTCACTTATATCCAAATGTATCCCACCTTACCTTAAGCCCACATTACAACCAAAATAAAGACCTTTTTTATCCTTTGTCATACATATCAAGTACGAGGTCTAGTTTAGACGATTGGCAAGCATATGGTAGACTTTGCATATAATTCAATATGAGTGAAAATTATTTTAGCCTAAACACTTGAGAGATGAGTGAAACACTTACCCAGTGAGGGTTGAATAATTCGAAAGTTCAAAGTCTCGAGATTAGTTGATTTACGTGTTATCACATATGCACAAGTGAATTGTGTTGCCTAGTTGTTTTAAGAAAAATCAAACTGAAACTGAATTCATCATCTAGTCGCCCTAAACAAACGCATAATCACTTGTATTCTTTGTGTCTTTTTGTATGATGTTCGGGACGAACAACAGTTTAAGTTTGGGGGGTTTTCCATGGGCGAAAAGCCCCGCGGGTTAAGTGCTGACCAGAAATTATAATATATCTTAGAAGGATGGGCATGTAGGGTTTACTCACTAATTGTTTTGCCGAATAAAATTTAGATCAACTCTACATGGTGTAACATATGATTTTGGCCTAATGAGCTAGGTCACACTGCCTGAACCGCCACCACTAATAATGCAACATCTCAGTACGTGGAGAAAGGATTAAACGTTCACAGAATTGGTTAAAAATTCTATGAGTTATGTGTCAATGATATCATACAATTGCGTTGTAAACTTGAATGATAATGTATGTATTTGCTTATGGACGGGGTGTTGGTGAACTATTGGTTGAAGTAAATAAAGTTTGGGGATAAAAATGGGTGTGGTTATATTGGTAATAGAAAATGTTGAGGGTTTGTTTATAATATTTAATTAAAATGTGATAAGATATGTGTCAGACTTTGTTAGGAAATAATTGGTTAAAGACTAAAGCATGTATTGTGAATTGTGATAGAATAATGATATATATTATTATTGGTGGATGATGTTTAAATGGGTTGGGGAAATTTTATAACCAAACATTAGCTAGGTTGGGACCTCCCTCAATGAGTTCGACCTAGCCATAAATACCGGTAGAAATTGATTTTGACTGGTTAGTAATCGTGAGTTAATTTTAGTAATGTATCACATTTAGTTGCCTAATTAGTATACACGTGGACTAGTTATTTCTTATGATTTACATATAGTAGTTTAATGTAATACTATACATTTGTTTTTATAAATAAATAGTGATAACCACTATAAAAAGAAAAATGATTTGATTGTATTTTATAATAGTTCGACAATATTTATTTTGGAGAATCATGATACTTGCAGTATCCAATTGAACGAATAAAGAGATGGATAAGGTAAAAAAATATTCTTTTCCAATATTTTCTTTTTGAAAAAAAGTTGGATATGGATATTTCTTATACATATCTTATAATTGTGTTGTATCTTTAAGGTGTTATAACTTATTTGCCCCCGCAATATTATTAATCTACCAGTCCTCAAATGTAAAGTGGGGTTTTCTCATTTCTTATCCAAAGCTATGTAAATGGGAGAGGGGATAGTTATATTACAGTTATCTAGAGTTTTATATAGTTATCTGTGGTTGGTCGTGGGATAACCCTGAAAAAATCTAAAACAAAGTAAATGCCGGAAATGCCCGGATAAATAACTCATTACCATAATTATCTATGGAAGTAAACATTGCACTAAAATATATCTTATTAAGATAATAAAACTATTATGATATATCTTTTAGTTTATTATCTATTATTTGTGTTTATTCGTTTAGATGGTAATTATATTATCATTAGGACTCTAGACTATTCTTCTTCTCCGTGCCTTTTTTCCCAAATTATTTCGGAATGTTGTCGGGTAAAACTAGCATGTTTTAAGGTTCCATCACACTAAATGCTACGAGTAAATATAAATGATGTAGCAATTACGTGACATGTTTTTAATTTTGTAGACATGGAATGCTTACAACAATTGTGTCCACAACAGTACCATACATCGTTTTCCTGTAGTAGACATTTTCAATGAATCCCCACATTATGTTCACAACTATCATACTTACAGTGAGCTTACTTATAGTATGCAATGAATCATCGTGCAATACTTATAGCGTTTTCCCTTACTCCATTATATTAGGAGTTATAACATCCTTTCGAATAGCTATTCCAATCTATTTGTAGTGCGTCCCATATCAACGAACTTTTCCTACAGGGAACCTCCTACAGAAGTAGCATGCCCAATTTGGTCCGGAGTATATTGAGATATGGTTCACATAGAGGTTTAATGAAGATATTAGCAAAATGTATGTCATGGGGATCTTTTAAAGCTTAGCATCTTCTTTTCTGCGTGATCAAAGTCTTATTATTAGCTAGCTAGGTTGGTTAAATTTGAGAAAAGAAGGTCAAACATATTGTCAGTGGATATATGGTGCTCCGCCGCTACAACATTTGCATCAATCTAACAAAATTATCACTTCTTATGATTGATGCTACCTGTTTTCTAAACAAAAATTAATTAATGTTGTATTATGAGATATTGGACTAAAGTCATTAAACTATTTGGAGATTTTATTTCCCAATAAATGATTTCTTATTTTATACTTGGAATCAGTGGTGGGTCAAGATTTAGTAATAGGTGGGCTGAAATATAAAATAATCTATATATTGAAGAGTTGTCAGAAGTCAAAGAACTTGCAACTTGCTATAAGCTTTAACAGAAAGAAAAAAATTAGAAATAGAGTCAACATACAATTTTTTTTTATAGAATATTTACTAATACAGCCAATAGATGAGTTTGAAAAGAAATAATTGTGCATGATTTTTAATATGTATTATTTATTCATATATGTGTTAGACAGTAGAGTCTAAAGGATACAATTAAATGGGGTGAGCTTAAAAAAATTGGAGCAGATAATAAATAAAATAATAAATCTATACTACTAAAAATGAATTCCTACTAATATTGTACTGTGCTAGAGCACGGTGTAGGCCAAAGCCCGATCTGCCCCTGCCTTAGAACATGTATCATGTCCAATGGAGATAAATTTCTTTAAAGTTATTATATAGTATCATAAGTTCTTATTGTATATTAGAATTTTGCAGGGGCATGCCTTCAATATTTTATAATGCTACACCTTGCCACGTGCGTTGCTTGTGTAGCACTTTGTATATTAAATTTAGAAATTATTTTTTGATCATGGTTTTTATATTTTTTTATTGTTTGCAATTTTAAAATTTTTTCAACGAGAAGTATTCAAAGAATAAATTTTTTCCACACAAATTGTAGGAGAGTCATAATATTATTGTAAGTCAAATTCTTTCCATAGTACACCATTTTTAAAAAATCTTTTTCTGTATATTTTGTCGTTGAATTGTGTAATTGATAAAATGTTAGTTTGAGTAAAAGGCAAAAAAATGGTATGTAGATTAACTAAAATAAATAATATAAGTAACGCAAGAGAAATTGTAACATCACTAATTGATCCTAATATGTATAGCTAATTTCCTTCAAATTGGGTTATATTTAAACTATTCATCTGCCTTAATTTAAAATAAATAAATAAAAGGAAAAGTAAAAAACCTATTTATATTGAAAATTATTTTGAAATGTCACATTCCTCTCTTTTATGGATGCATTTGCTATTTTCCTCCTTCTTGATCTTTCTTCTTACAGACGTCCATTTTTGTTGTGATTGTTTTAAAATTTGTTTGAGTGTTTGCTCATCATCGCTCTCTATTCGAATGTTGTCTTCTATTTTTCTGTTTGTGTTTCTTCCTTTCTTCTTCTCTTCCATTTTTGCATTCTGTTCTTGTTGTTTTTTCTTCGATATTGTTCTTATTTTCTTCCCTTCAACTTCTGTAGTTTTATCTTTCAAAGCTGAAGTTGTGGTTTTGTACCCCTCTATTTTTTCTTTTGTGATATCTATGACCTCATCATCGCTTCCAATCAAAATGCAATCTTCTAGTCCTGTTTTTTGTGTTTTGTCCTTTTTTCTTCTCTTCCATTCTTATAGTTTCTTCATCCTCTTGTTTTTTCTTTGTTGTTCGGCTTCTTTTCTTTCCTTCCACTTATGCGGTTCTTTCCTCAAGTATTTTTGTACTTGGATCTGTCGTATTCTCTTATTTTTGCTATGTGGGTTCTATTATTTCCATTGCCTCTACTATTGTGTTCAATCTTCCTTCGAACACTTTAGTATTTTGATTTTGTGCGGTCAAGAACCTCATGTCATTTGCATTTTGTAAGATTAAATTTATGTAGTATTTGGATTCATTTTTTCACTGTATTAGATTTATTTTAGTAAGATTCAATTTTTCAATGCATGAACTTATTAGTATTGGCCATTGCAAAGAAATTTATTACCTTTTTAATGGATTTAATGTACTCATGTGCTAAGCATCCAACATATACTGCTGCTATCTCATCAAACATGGTTATCGTTGTGGTATAGATTCCTTGATGAACGTTTAGTTTATTATGTTACTGCAATGTATTAAATATCATTTAGTGTTAGTGTGTACATCATTATGAAAGTATCACGGAGATTATAATATTGATATATTTGGACCTTAGTATTGTTTCGGCCGGCTCATCTTAGCACTTACTACATATTGCAGTAGTCTCACTTTTGCGCACCTATCCAGTGCAAATTTTGCAGGAGCAATACCATATCTTTACCTCATTTTAAACACATTCAACCATTCCGGTGAAATAACAGTAGGTATCCTATGAATAGAATCAATGATAAGGTAATCGTTTTTGAATGACTTCTTTTAGCAGATTTCCTAATATATGTTTTTAACCAACACTAAAATGCACGGTTATGTATATTTTGTTTTTATTCTCCTTGTTATATTTTATCGTCTACTTATAATTTTTTGTTATTTTTACCTTTGTCAAACCTTCCTTCTGTTTTATGATATCTTCAAGTGTTTTCTCCTTTGCAATTTTTATTCTTTGGATCATTGATTGTTTGCACGTATCCAACGAATCCTGAATGGTGCATGACCTGGAAAAAAAAAACGTAATATATTAACTATTTGTATAGACATTTTCTTAAAAATAATTCACTCACACTATTGTTGTCTTCAAATTATATATGGAGTTCTTACCATTGTTGCATATCGTCAAGCTCTTCAGAAGGTGACAGAATAAATATTTCGTCACTAAAAGAAAATGCAAAGACAATGCAAGTGAAAATATTCGGCTTGTTCCTAGCGGATCAATGATGGAATTCTAACGTCGCTATGTAATGACGGAAATATTATGTTAGTGAAAAGAAAATGCGAGTAAAAATGTTTGAACCTAGATTTTAGTGTCGAGAGTCCAAATTTCACAATCCACTTGGATCTCTTCTTTTCTCTAACATCAAATTTCACAGTCTTATTATTAAAATATAAAGGTAAATATGTATAATATTGAAAATCACAATAAGGAATGAATAAGAGATATTATAAATGGCTTGTACTAAATGTTGTATTATAATAGGTAATAACTTGATATAAATATATAGCATGACATTGGTCTATGCGATAATTATATGTTTGCACTATTGAATAATATGCTAATACATTATATATACGTATAAGGTGAAATAATGTTAGAGGTCACATATATTATGTCTAGTATTTAGTAATATTAGCATGAGATCTGGTAATGATATTATTTTATTAACCAAGGGGTACTAAAGTATATTATTGTGACAAATTTAAATATAGAAGAATAATTAACTTAGTATATTTGAAGTTAACATAATTTTTCTTTAAAAAAAAAAGACACTAGTTCAATCAACAAATCATTTTAACTATAATATCTAAGCTTTCTATTGTAAATTGTAACTATGACAACCCAGCTCATTTTTTATATTGAATTTATTTAAAACAAAATGATTCAACCAATCCAAAATTATTATAAAAAGGCACAACTAAAGTAAAAGAAAGTAATGTTCTGAGAAAGAGTAGATCATTTTTCTAAATAAAATATTATTTTGATAATATCTAATTTTTTTTATTTTATATATAAAATATATAAATAGAAATATATCATAATAACTATAAAAAAGTAAACTACCCTTAAAATTTAATACACGCATAATGGATGTCAAATCAAATATCGTGAAAAGAATATTAATCCAACATATTTTTCGTAAAAAACGGAGTTGAGACAATGAAAAAGTTATACGACTTCTAAATATTGAAGAGAAAAGAGAAAAGGAAAAGCAAAAAGGAAATTTTATTGGTTGATTCTCCTCAATTGTAGGAGGAAGTTACATGTCAACCCATTTTCTTCCATCTTTTTATTGCCAATAACTTGAAGAAAATAACCATAATTTATGATTTAAAACAAATTCAAAAAAACCAGAAGAAGTCACATCACCCTAATGGAAAATTCAATTATATTCAATTTAAGAATAAGGAAGATTGATTTATTATTTAATTATGTTATACTATATAGGATATCAATTTTTATTGTATATTTATATTATATTTAGAAAATGTGTATTGTACGAGAACATTACTAATTTATATAACTATGTATTACCGACTGTTTTTAGGTTACTATATATTACCAAATGATCCAAATGAATTTAGCATGAATAAATTTGATTTTTGGGATTTCATTTGAGTAACTCATTGTTGCTTAGATGTTGCACAATTATTTTTTCCCACATTAGATTCTTAAAGGCTCTTCACACAAAATCCACCAATTCTGTTTCCATAGTAATAAAATGTTAATTACAATTTGTAAACATTCCCCAAAACTTATTTTGCTGAATTTAAGAGAAAAGCATTATGTTTTATTTATTTATTTTGTTTACATGGATTGAAAGGAAGAATCAAGTGAATTTGGTGTTGATGAAATGAGATGGGCTTTTTCCAGCAGTGCCACTACTCTTTTCATTGATGGACGCTGCTGCTTAAGCCCAATACATAATAAAGCCAACTTAAATATCAACCCAAATGCCTCATCTGAATATTCTCCATTAAGTTTTGGATCTGCAAATTCTGTTATATCCCCTTCTTTTCTCAGATTCTTAGCCTGCATCAAGTACCCCATATGTTTTAAAAGAAGAACTAAGCGAGGAGGATTCAGGGAAAAATGATCAAGATTGTTACCATTTTACTCAAAGGCACTGGTTTAGTGACTTCAAGATTTAGAACTCTCTGTCCTGAAAGAATCTGTAGTAGGACTATTCCAAAGCTGTAAACATCGGTTGAGGAATGGACCCGTCGATTCTTCTGGTACTCGGGGTCCACATAACCGAATGTCCCTCGTACCTCGGAGCTCACATGAGAAACTCCCATGGACATAACCTTTGACAATCCGAAATCAGACAGTTTGGCTTTCAAGTTGCTGCCTAGAAGTATGTTTGTTGGCTACCCCAAAACAAACATTAAAAGAAAATCGCAAAGTTAGCTATATGTTGCATATTAATGGATATATATAAAATGATCATAAACTTGCTTATCTACCTTAACATCGCGATGAACAATGCAGCCTTCTGGATATGTATGGAGAAACTTTAGGCCTCTAGCGCAGTCTATCGCTATTTGCAGCCGTTGAATCCATGTTAGAGTCTTGTATTTTCCTATTCAAACAAATACAAATTTACGGGGCATGTAGAAATAGAGATTATATGTAGTTGATTGGATGATAATGATAATACCGAATAGCCATTCTGAAAGGTTTCCATTGTCACAGAGTTCATAAACCAGAAAGCTCTCATCTTCACCATCACAATTGCCTAATAATTCGACTAAATTTGGATGTTTGACGTGCGATAGGCTCGTCACTTCTCTAACAAAAGTTTCCATGTGACCGTCGTTCATAATGTGCTTTACTGCAACACGCACACCATTTGATAGGACGCCTTTGTACACTCTCCCTGATAAAGATGATCACATCATTGCAACATTTTGAGTTTATTTTGTATACAAGGTTGTCACATGGTGATTTATTTGTAAGTTTCAAATTGTCAGCATCACAACCATGAAAGCTTTGCAGTTTTACCTGCTACACCCTGACCGATGATGTTGGTCGGGCTGAGATTGTCCGTTGCTAAATAAACTTCTTTGAGAGAGATCATGACACTACTCGATTCTTCAGAAAATGAATTATCGCGTGCTGTCAAGTTGAGAAACAATAGAACAGATTATTAATCAACAGAGTACTAATCCCTGTGTCCCAAAACAAGGGCCATGTATATAACATGACTTGTTTTTTGTACAGAGGGAGTAATCTGTTTCGTTGTTGCAAATAATTTACAGAAATTCATACCATCGTATCCTTTGGGAGGTTTCATTTTAGTTCTCCTTTTAAACAAGATTCTGCACAAAATAGCTGCTATTATTGAAATCCCTCCCAAACCACCAACTATAATTTCAACACCTGTAATAACTGTCATCTTTTTTGCTTCTCTTCCATGATCTCCTATTACCAAATTTCATCATAAGGCCAATATAAATTTATTGAACTAAATCACAAGATATAAAAAAAATTACCTATAGGAATTCCGTTTCCAAGGCACGTATAAATTGAGTTTATCCATCCCATATCATTGATCCTTCGGCTTGTCAATGAAACAAGTACTGAAAACCTACATATGTCGTGGTCCACTCCAACTATCTCATCCCACTTCCCTAAACAAGATCCGCAGTACTCTTCATCTGATCCACTGCCACTTGAGCCTAAACTCTTGCAGCTTTCGTCTAAATTCTGCAACGCGTCTCTTTGGTCTGTAACAACATCTGCTACAGAATAGTCAGAGCAACCTCCGCGTCCACTACTCAGCCTCTCAATACCACAGCTGAAAACATCTGATTTCTCATTAGTATTAATAACAGTTAGACAATCATTTTGCTGCGTTGTGTTCAAAAATATTTCCCCGGTCTTGTTTGCTTTCTTGGCCAATGCGAATAGATATGTCTGGAATGGTTGTCCACAACTATCATCGGTCAGAAATCCACCCCAATTCCCCTGTTTTACTCTTGAATCATCCCAAGATGAGGGGGTGTTCATATCTAGTACACATTGATCAGCTGAAGTTTGTAAAAATGTGACACTGAGAATTGTTGATATGATCAAAATGCGTCGAATGGATACGTTTTGAATCATTTGAAACGTGAAAACAGGTAAATCAACAATTGCTAAAAGAAGTATATAAGCAGAGTCGAAAATGTAGTTGATCATAAGATAAGTATAACTAATGCCAAATGGAGTAGTGATGCTCATACCGTCATACGTCATAGTTAATGAGAAGATTTGAAGGAGTCTAATTCACAATCTGGAATAAGGTATTGAAAATGGAATGAAATCTTGATTCTGTTAGTTTTTTATTAGAGAAAAAGACAAGTGGTGAAACAAGGCAAACTGCTAAGAGTGAAAGCAATGTTTTGTTTGAATATTACATGCCAAAAGATAAGCATATGGATACAAAAATAACGATACTAATCGAGTATTTTGCTCCTCTGTCAATTCAAATATTCGGCAATCACTACAAAATTTGTCAAGGCTAGAATTTGTTGTTTTGACACGTGCATACATGAAATTATATTCTAAAATTATTTTTCTTGTTGACAACCAATTATAATAAATAAATAAAAATTCACGTAGCATGACAGGCTCTAAGTTCATTGAGCGATGAAGAATACTTTTACTTGGGACGGTAATAAATTATTGACAGCAACGGTTAAATTTTCAAGGTATTCTTTTTTTATGTTTCTGTTATGCAGTTTCATCCTCTGCCTTTAACTTTTCACTTCGCACATTATATTTAAAGATTCTTTTACTATACAATCATGTTATTAATACAATCAAAGATCGATACTATTAAATTGAGCTACCCTTGAATAATTTATTCTATAAAAATTGGCTACCAATTAAATAGGTTACCAAATTGTAATTGTTAAGTAATATGGCTCATCAACTCAGAAAATAAGGATAAAAGTGATTTTGGATAAGCTGTTGAAGAGTTGAAAGCTGAAGCAGTTAATTCTGTTACAGGGGCTTTGACAACGGTTCTGGATTCAAGAAACCGTTGTCTTTGTGGCAGTTATTATTTGTAACCGTTTATTGTTCAGTTTTTCTGTTTCTGTTCCAGCTGCTATAAAGAGCAGTTTTTCTTCCTGTTTTGAGATGATGTGTGAGAGCGCTTTGTAACAATAATATACTCCAGGCTAGAGAGATATAGAGGTCGGAAAGAGAGTGTGAAATCACAAGAGAATTGGGTGTGATTTTCTTCTTGATAGTAGCTAGATCATCATTTGTGTTTAGCTAGATGGTGTTCTAGGGAATGAAGAACTTTTGTAATCATTCTTTGATAGTAAAGGATAATCAGCTCCCGTGGATGTAGGCAAGTTGCCGAACCACGTAAATCTTCTCTTGTTTAGTTTCTTTACATTCTTGAAGTTTGATTGTTTCATATTTTGTGGAAGAACACATTGTGTATTTTTTTAATCTTGTTGGTGTGTTTCTGTTGGGAGGATTAAGAGGAAGATTGGATCACCAATTCACAAATTGACGTCGTCTGTGGGAAGTCATTGGAAATCGTGCCCACATAGTGTTTGCACTACAACATAAATGGCTTTATGTAACACTTCGTTTGTAACACTTTTAAAATTTTGACATTTATGTAACACTTTCATGTAACACTTTTGTAATATCTGCGAATATGTAACACTTTCGTGTAACACTTTTGCAGAGGGCTTTTTCTTCTTCTCTTGCGTTGAACGTAACACTTTTAAATTGTAACACATTTAGGTAACACTTTTAAATAAGTAACACTTTTTACGCAACACTTTTGAATAAGTAACACTTTTATGTAACACTTATAAATAAGTAACACTTGTAATTAATAAAATTATTTATTTTATTTTAAACTAATTAAATATTAGTGGATTTATTTTTCTCATGTGACTTTAAATTTTATTTGTCTCATGTGTTACATCTTAATTATCACAATAGAATATATGTAAGATAAGTGGTGAAAACGATAGACTCAGACCTACAAAAATAACACTTTATTAGAGCACCTAAAGATTTACTTATTCTAAATTAAATTTTATTTCTGACTTATTTGTGTGTATGTATATAGATATACACACATTATATTTTTACTAAAAAATAACAAAATAGACTTGTAGCTTAAACAATTTGAATACATTTCTTAAGTGTGAGAACCTAGACTTAGGACATTTGGGCATGTCTCTTCATGCTTGTAAGTTTATTTTTTTATTTAAAATCTATAAAACACTATATTTAGGGTGTCTTAATACATAAAATTATGGTAATTAAAATTAATGATATTGTCTTAAGATTTATATACAATAATTAGATGTATAAAATTAATATGATATAAAATATTATATATATATATATATATATATGAGTGGACGAAAATGGAAAAGTAATTAATGAAAACTTTGTGTCAAACTGATATGGATAACCTAAATAAAATTAAGTTAAATTGTAGTTTGATGAGAACTTAATTTAGAGTGTATTCTATTGATGTTACAATAAAATATTGTGTATATATTATTTTTCTTAAAAAAACAACTAAAAAAAGTTATAGTAGCCTAGTGGTTAAGATGTTGTGCTTAAGCTCCTGCAATTTAGCAACCTGAGTTCGAAACCCAGCAATGACAAATTTTTAACTTTTTTCTTTCAATTAAAAGTGTTACATAAAGGTGGTTATATGTAACATTTTTTTAGTGTTACCATAAAGTGTTACAATCTAAAACCTAATGTAACACTTATTAAAAGTGTTACTAAAGATCATAAAAGTGTTACATTAGACTTTAGGTAGCATCGGCAAATGTAGCACCAATAAAATGTTACCTAAAGTCTATAGTAACATATTTTAGTATATATGTAACACTTTTTGGTTGTTACATTAGCTCATTTATGTTGTAGTGTTGGTTCTTGGCCTGAATTAAGAAACTACTCCCTTGAAGATCATCTAAATCCTTGAAGAAGAATATGGCTGCAACCAAGTTTGATGCTGAGAAGTTTTCTTGGAAAAACGGCTTTGGATTGTGGAAAAAATCAAGATGAAAGCCCTCTTGACTCAACAAGGGCTTGCTGCTGCACTTCGAGGAGAAAAAGCCTTGCCAGAAAAACTGGATCCAGCACAGAAACAGGATATTCTTGAGAAAGCACATAGCACCTTGATACTTTGCCTAACAGATAAGGTTCTCAGGGAGGTTTCAAAAGAAACCACTGCAGAGGGTTTATGGAATAAGCTGGACAGCCTATACATGTCAAAATCTTTGGCAAATAGACTCTACACAAAGCAGAGATTGTATTCGTTCAGATTCATGGAAGACAAAACTGTTGATGATCAGCTAGATGAGTTCACAAAACTCCTAGATGATCTTGAGAGCCTTGAAGTTAAACTGGAGGAAGAGGACAAGGCCATGCTTCTACTGAATGCCCTCCCTAAGTCATATGATCACCTGAGGGATACTCTTCTTTATGGCAAGAAGACTGGACTCACATTTGAAGAAGTACAAATGGCACTCAGATCCAAAGAGTTGCAAAAGGAAAATGAGTCAAAACTGGGAGCAGCTGGAGAAGGCCTGAATATAACAAGAGGAAAGATTTTCAAAGGTAAAAGGAAACCACATGATACACCCAAGAAAGATACACAGAATAAGCAGAAGACAAATGATGATAAAGAAACAAGGAAATGTCATCACTGCAAGAAGCCAGGGTACCTTAAGAAGAATTAATTGCTATGAATGGAAGAGAAAACAGGCTGAAAAGGAGAAAAATCATAATACAGTGGATCTTGCAACAAAAAAAAAAAATGAAGCTGAGGTCCTGAATGTGTCAGAGGAAAAGCCAGAAGATCAATGGATACTTGATAGTGGATGCAACTTCCACATGTGTCCCAAACTAGAGTGGTTTCATGATTTCTGTGAGAAAAATTATGGATCAGTAATGCTTGGTAACAACCAGGTGTGCCAGGTCAAGGGAATGGGAAATATCCACTTAAAAGTCTATGATGGATCTGTTAAAATCTTAACAAATGTAAGGTACATTCCTGAGCTTAAAAGAAACCTAATCAGTTTAGGCACCCTTGAAAACAAAGAGTGCAGTTTCAAATCTCAGGATGGTTTCTTGCATGTCATGAAGGATGGAAAAATTGTGTCAAGAGGAGTAAGAAAATCTAGTTTATATTACCTTAATGGTAGTGTTATCACAGGGTCAGTTGATAACACAGTGGATTTGGAATCTGTGAAATGGCATTCCAGGTTAGGCCATGTGAGTTAAAATGGATTAAATGAACTCCTCAAACAGAATATGTTACAACACAAGGATAAGTTTGTTATTGAAGGATGTGAAACATGCGTCTTAGGAAAAAGTAAGAAACTACCCTATCCTACTGGAAAACACACATCAAAAATACCTCTAGAGTATGCACATTCAGATTTGTGGGGTCCTTCTAGAACTGCTTCTTTAGGTGGAGGGAGATATTTTCTGAGTATTGCTGATGACTACTCTAGAAAGTTATGGTTATATGTTTTGAAAGCAAACTCAGAAGCTTTTCAAAAGTTTCAAGAATGGCACACAGAGGTTGAGAGTGAAACTGGGAAAACTCTCAAGTGTTTAAGAACTGACAATGGTCTGGAATTCATGTCTGAAGAATTCAACAAGTATTGCAAAACCAGAAGAATCCAAAGACACAAGACTGTACTTGGAAACCCCCAACAAAATGGGGTCTCAGAAAGGATGAACAGAACAGTTCTTGAAAGGGTAAGATGCATGCTATTAGAATCTTGTTTAGGAAAGAAATTCTGGGCAGAAGCTGCATCAACAGCAGCTTATTTGATCAACAGATGTCCCTGCTCTACCATTGATTTCAAAACACCTGAAAGAAAGGTGGTCTGGAAAAAGATCAGGATACTCACACTTAAGAATTTTTGGTTGTAAGGCATTTGCACACATTAAACAGGATAAACTTGAGGCAAGAGCTCTCAAATGTGTTATGCTTGGCTATCCAAAGGGAATTAAAGGGTACAGATTGTGGTGCATTGAGCCAGGAATGAATAAGATAATTGTAAGCAGAGATGTGGTGTTTTGTGAGCATGAGAAACCATTCAAGCAGCATAAACCTGAAGAAATTGTCATTACAGAACAGTCTACTGACACATCAACAGAGGGGGAGCATACTCTACAACTTGATGGAGAGGGAGACACTGATGAGGATTCAGATAAAAATGAAGAAGAACAAACTGAAGTTAGTGAACCTAGCAGCTACCAACTTGTGAGAGATAGAGCTAAGAGAGTCTCTAAACCTTCAACAAGATACAGTGAGGATTTCCTCATGGCTTATGCTTTTGTAGCTGGAGAAGACATTGACAACAGTGAGCCTAAAAGTTATACAGAAGCTATGTTAAGCTCAGAAAGAAATCAGTGGATGGTAGCAATGCAGGAGGAAATATAGTCTTTGGAGAAGAATGGAACCTGGGAATTGGTTAAAAGACCTGTACAACAGAAGCTTGTAAGCTGTAAATGGATTCACAAGAAGAGGGTTGAAGTAGCAGAAACAGAAAGAGTAAGATTCAAAGCAATATTGGTTGCTAGAGGGTTTGCTCAAAAGGAAGGAGTAGACTACAATGAAATCTTCTCTCATGTGGTAAAACATTCCTCTATTAGGATTCTATTAGCAATTGTGACTCAGTTTGATCTAATTCTAGAACAGCTGGATGTGAAAACAACTTTTCTTCATGGAGAATTGAAAGAAATAATATATATGACTCAACCTGAGGGTTTTGTTGAAGCAGGAAATGAAGGAAAGGTTTGTCTACTCAAGAAGTCCTTGTATGGACTGAAACAGAGCCCAAGGCAGTGGTATATCAAGTTTGATAACCATATGAAGAGTATTGGTTTTCTCAGATGTAGGTATGACAACTGTGTGTACTTCAAGAAAACTGGGAAAACTGTAATCACTTATCTGCTTTTCTATGGGGATGATATGCTAATAGCCAGCAAAAGTCTAGAACAAATTCAACTTCTAAAGTCAAATCTTCAATCAGTTTTTGAGATGAAATTTCTAGGCTCAGCAAAGAGAATTCTGGGAATGGACATTGTTGGAGACAACAAAACATGATGTTTGTGGTTAAATCAACAGTCTTATATTGAGAAGGTCTTGAAGAAGTTTAACATGCATGAATGCAGGAGGGTGTCTGTTCCATTGAGTCAGCAGTTCAAATTGTCAGAGCTACAGAAACCTAAAAATGATACTGAGAGAGCTGAGATGTACAAGATCCCATATTCTAATGCAGTTGGTTCAATAATGTATTCAATGATTTTGTACAAGACCAGATGTGGCTCATTCCGTCAGTGTGGTGAGCAGATATATGTCTGATCCTGGAAAGGGTCATTGGGAGGGTTTGAAGTGGTTGCTTAGGTATTTGAAAGGTACTTTAAACTATGGAATTCTGTACAAGAGACAGGAAGCAAACTCAGAAGATCACTTGTGTGGTTTTGTACACTCAGATTTTGCAGCAAATCTAGATTCAAGGAAATCTCAAACTGACTACATATTCACACTGTTCAAGTTTGCTATTAGTTGGAAGTTAATGCTGCAATCAGTTGTAGCTTTATCCACAGCAGAAGCTGAATACCTTGTTGTGACAGAGGCGGTTAAGGAAGCAATCTGGCTCAGAGGAATTCTGGGGGAATTTGGAATATTTCAGGACAAAGTATGTGTTCTATGTGATTCACAGAGTGCTTTACACTTGGCTAAACATCAGGTGTTCCATGAACGGTGCAAACACATTGATGTAAGGCATCATTTTGTAAGGGATGTTGTGGATGGAGGATCAGTGGAGTTAAAGAAGGTTGATACTAAGAATAATGCTGCTGATATGCTAACTAAGTCACTGCCTTTGGATAAGTTTAGGCATTGCCTTGAGTTAGTGAATGTTTTACCATACTAAAGAGGAAAAGATTGCCTCACAAGATGTGAGGGGCAAGGTAGAGCTGGTCTGTGGTGTTTTGCTTGAGATGGATGATTGTTTCACGAAGATCTTTGCTTCGTTGATAGCCAAGGTGGAGATTGTTAAGTAATATGGCTCATCAACTCAGAAAATAAGGATAAAAGTGATTTTGGATAAGCTGTTGAAGATTTGAAAGCTGAAGCAGTTAATTCTGTTACACGGGCTTTGACAACGGTTCTGGATTCAAGAAACCGTTGTCTTTGTGGCAGTTATTATTTATAACCATTTATTGTTCAGTTTTTCTGTTTCTGTTCCAGCTGCTATAAAGAGCAGTTTTTCTTCCCGTTTTGAGATGATGTGTGAGAGCTCTTTGTAACCATAATATACTTTAGGCTAGAGAGATATAGAAGTGGGAAAGAGAGTGTGAAATCACAAGAGAATTGTGTGTGATTTTCTTCTTGATAGTAGCTAGATCATCATTTGTGTTTAGCCAGATGGTGTTCTAGGGAATGAAGAACTTCTGTAATCATTCGTTGATAGTAAAGGATAATCATCTCCCGTGGATGTAGGCAAGTTGCCGAACCACGTAAATCTTCTCTTGTTTAGTTTCTTTACATTCTTGAAGTTTGATTGTTTCATATATATTTTGTGGAAGAACACATTGTGTATTTTTTAATCTTGTTGGTGTGTTTCTGTTGGGAGGATTAAGAGGAAGATTGGATCACCAATTCACAGTAATCATTCAACAGATATCCTACAAATATATTTTCTTCTTCCTTCTTCCCCTGTCATATTCGATTTCTTATATTTTACAACTACAGAGAGAGAGAAGAAGAGGTTCAAGAAGCCCAAGAACAAGTTCTTATTTGTAAATCAATTCTCGCCCTTCAAAGCTTCAAACAGGAAAAAAAAGAGAGAGATTGTCCAGAGAAAAATTATTCGAACATTGATTTTTTTTACAAATTGAAACTAGAAAGTAGAAAATAGTGAATCCAAGAAGTATTGAATCAAGGCATCTCTATATTTATGTTTTTCATATAGTAGATAAGATTTAATTTAAAATTTGGTGATAAAATCTTGATTAATTTGAAAATCTCGGAATTTCATTTTTAAATCTTAGGTTAATTTAGTAATTATTTCTTTTCCTTTTTATTTGCTTCTTTATAATTTAGTCATCTTTAAAGTCACTAGCAGTATTCCCGTGCGATGCACGGTTTGTAAATGTAAATGAATAAATAATAATATTTTTATATATTTATATAATTTTAATATAATAAAATACTGCAGTCAATATATAATAAGAGATTAAAAGTTACATGTTAATGAAAATGAAAAACATTAAAAATTAAAATATATAAATTTGAGTAAGTTACAAAATATTTATATTTGTTTTCCTTAATATATGAATATCTCTAGGATCCATGTATGGAGGTCATATGTTGACCATATTATACAAATGATGAGTGTATATATGTATATTTATAATTTGTGAAAATGTTTAGATTTATCCAAAGTATAACAAAAATTTATTTGATCAAATATAATGTTCAAGAAAGTTTCAAAAGCTTTTAGTGAGTATCAGTAACACTACATTCTAATTTTATTAATTTTTATTTGTATCATAAATACACTAATAATTAACCCACATAATCGACCAACAAACAATTGTTTATCTTTAATTTAATATATTTATACAATATGGTGTCAAACTATAGATCGATAATAGATGACTAATTTAATTTATTAATTATACAGAAAAATCACATTAGACATGAAATAAAAGAAAATTCCAAAAATTATATTATTTTTTTGAAGAAAAATAAAGGTTGTAATTATAAAGTGAAATTATAAAATATTTACTAAATAATTCAATTTTATTTTATTATATGATTAAGAAAATAATTAAAAAAGGAAACAAAATTCAAATTAAGCTAGTTCCAAATAATATGCTTTATACCAAAAATAATATTTCCAAAATTAAATGCTTCATACCAAAAATAGTATTTTTCAGAAATGCCAAAGGAATTTGGGCGGGAAAATTTCTAGATTACTATTTTAGGTGGATTTTGTTATTATATAGATATAGATTTGATTCATTAGAATTTTCATTACAAATTAAACACACATATATTTATGTTTTAGCCCAAATATAAGTTAATACAATATAAACTCAAAAGCTAATTGCTCAACTAATGAAAAATAAAAAAGAAAAGGAAATCACAAAAAATTGGTATACCTGTGGAACAAGTTAACATCTTGTTGTTTACTTACTATAGCAGGTGAGAGTGTGGTTGTATTAATGTAAGAGTTGTTCTTGAAAATTGCCTCATATTTAATCCAACATGGGTAAAACTCTTAAGAAACCCTAAGGCCCCATTTGGATGGAGGGATTTGATTTGTCAGGGGATTTAAAATGAATAGATTTCAAAATCCTTAGATTTGAAATCCATGGACTTGAAATCCCTTGTTTGGATTTATGGTGGATTTGTGAAAGGATTTTGAAATCCAAACTTTTCAAATCCATTATATGGCAAAAACTGATACAATATTTGTAAAATTCAATTTTTTTTTCCTTTAAAGTTTAAACTAATAATTTATATTTTTTATTAAATAAAATAATATTTTCTACATCAAAATTAACCGAATATTTTTTTTTCTAATTATATATATACACACATATATACATATTATGTATTTATATCCCAAAAATTTATTGGGAGCATTTCATTGGAGATAAAAGGAAAAAAAAAAGAATTAAAAAAAATATTAAGAGCATTTTATTGGAGAACGAGAGGAAGAGATAGCGATTGGGAGAAGAGAAGAAGAGAGAGAGCGGGAGAGAGGAGAGAGAGAGAGAGAGAGAGAGAGAGAGAGAGGACGAGAGAGATAGAGATAGAGATAGAGAGATGACGAGAGAGAGAGAGAGAGAGAGGGGGAGGGGAGAGAGAAGTGTAAGTGAGGAGGGATTTGTAAATGACTACCTTTGTCAAAGGATTTGAAATCCACCAAAATATAATGTAAAATGAAGAATGTCAAATCCTGGATTTCTAAATGGGTTAATTTAAAAATCTGGATTTTCAAATCCACTCATTTAGTATTTTATCCAAACACATGGAGTGAATTTAATAATGAATTTATTAATTCATAGCACAAATCCCTCCATCCAAATGGAGCCTAAGTTTCCTTCCCCAAAAGGTAGATTTTATAATTTTGTAACCCAATTTTGGTTAAATCTACTCTTGCGGGATTGAGTTCTCCTACCTAGGACTCACTGTTGATTTATAAAATCCTATCCATAAATTTTAGATGAGTAAATTTACTTCTTACTGTAACATATATATTTTGTGTACGTATTGACTACGAGAGTGAGATTGTCTACACTTAAGTAACTTTTGTATTGACGAAGTTGGATAGCTCAAGTGACAGATCATCTACTATTTAGGTTTTTGGTCTTGGGTTCGAGTCATTGTGGAAGGAGGGGAGGATTTTTTCTTTGTTTTTAGATTAGGAGAAAAAAATTTAAGTAACTTTTGTATTCCTTTTTTAAAACTTGGATCTACCACTAGTGAGTGCAATCCGGATCTTCTAATATTTGGTGTAACATCTTCTATTGTAATAACTAGTTTTCCACTCATATGATGCACGGACTATAATTTTTTGTAATAAATTTTTCTTAAAATATATATATATATATATGTGTATATATATATCTATAAAAGTAAAATGAGGGTTATTATTGTAAATTACCTTTTCCCGCCTAAAATATATCTTTAATGCATTCTTAATTTTTTCTAAAGCATTAATTATATATATTTTTTTTCAAATTATTAAGTATTATCTTCCTTAATAAATGAATATATACTTTAATAAATTAAAAGTAAAAGTTAATGTATAATTTAATGATTGACTAATTAAATTATTGTATTTGCAAATATAAATTTGTTATAATTAATCATGAGACTACAACTTTCACATATATTTATATATGATAATTAATCGTGAATGTTTTTTTTAATTACATATTCATATTTTCTATTTATTAATATTATTTCGTTATAAATAATAATTACACTTTAAAAGCTAACTATGAGATTTTACATGTGCTACAATCTATATTTCTATTTAAAAAATAAAATTAACATGCTTGAGCTAACTAGGTTTTTTAGGGTTCTCAATATAGACAATATTTTGTTCAATTGCAAGCTTAGAAGCTCTTTTATCCAAACACTTTACTAACTTATAAGCTCTTAATAAATTACATCTTATAAGCTCTTTAAACAGCTTATAAGATGTTTGAAATAAGTTTAGTCAAACACCCTCTAAACTTCAAGTATGTTTCTTACACTTTGTAACATAAACAATACTTTGTCGCACTAACTAACCTCAACTATGCCTTTTTTACTCTTAACAGCCTAAGTAACTTTATTCGCATTAATCAATTTTTATCTTTATATAAATAAACTATTTATAAGAAAAATATAACATTTATATAAATAAATTACGACATCAATTAAAATATTAAAATTAACTCACAGTGTAATACCCGTGCCTCTCACAACTCACTGGCAAATATAATTTTTGCATTTCATGCATTCCATATTTTATGTGCTATTTACGTGATAGTTTTATAGTAATTAATTTATTACATTTATTGCGTTATTTTATATTTTGCGACTAATTTGGACATGTTTACCTTGGTAGTCAAGAACCCCCTAGTCTAAAATAATGAAACATGCTACAGAATTTAAGACTATGCGTGACAAGTTTATAGTGTGGAGCCAAAAGCAAGGAGAATGAAGTGTTTCTCGCTGGAAAGTAATCTCGGCCGAGACGGGTGGTCGAGTCATCTCGGCCGAGACAGAGAAGTGATCTCGGCCGAGACGTGAAGGCAGGGAAAACGGGAAGTTTGCCCTGGAGACGCATCTCGGCCGAGACAGAGAGTGATCTCGGCCGAGACCCTTAGACCGACTTAGTCATCTCGGCCGAGACAGGGTCTAATCTCGGCCGAGATTCAAAGACCGACTTACTTTTCAGCTTTTGTGTCCAAGAAGCTATTAAAACAGTTTTCTTCTTTCATTTTGTAATTGTAACTCCAAGATTCATCTAAAGCAAAATATCTTGGCTTGGTATCGCCCCCAGACGTAGTTACGCTTCGTAACGAACTGGATTGATTACCATTGTGGAATAGGAAATTTCAAAAGCTACTCCGGAGGAGAGGTAAGTAGAAATCCATCTCCAACTACAATGCTTGAACACAGTATTTGTGTTTATTATTTGTGATAATTGATTGTTATATGCGTTGTTGCATACCTTTGGATAACGTGTTTTATTCCGTTGCTAGAAACAAACTGATGTGCATCAATCATGAGCATTAGCATCTACAAGGATTACATGTGTACATATAAGAAGTCAAAATAACGTAATTGCATAAATTGATAATGTTTTGGGGTTGGTCACCACTGGTACACTGAGAGTTATACATTGTATATGGTGTCTCTCGGGATGCTTCCGGTGACAGGCGTGCACGCGGAAGAGGTTCCCACTTCAGCACCTTCGTGATGAGGGGTACGGGAAGAGGTAGACTTCCCGGTGGACTGCGGGGGCAGGCAGGAGGTGGACCCCTGGTAGTCTCGGGAGGATAGCCGCTTGGTCGTACCAACCATCACTGATATCTCGGGTGGACTATAAGGGGGGAGGAGGGACCCTTGGTAGTCACGAGTATGGCCAATAAGTGATATTCTGGTGAGGTTGTGCCAGTGAAGGGAGCCAATACTCACGAAAACGGTTTTCTTTTGAGTAGAGTTGAAAGAAATGGTTTTGTAAATTGCATCTCATCATTCACGCATTTGTCATGCATGATTTCTGCTTACTGAGCTTTAGCTCACGTAGTTCTTGCATTGTAGGTGAGTTTGACTACGTATGAGCTCGTGGACTAATCTGGCATGCTGTTAGAACTTCTGCAAGTCTTGAAGCCTCGTGTATATGAATGACGACCTGTGGGGCTAAACCTTGGACTCACTATGTTTTTGCTAGTGTTCTAATAATCTTTTTGGACATGTTCAAATTAAGAAACTTTAATATATATTTTTGTAAATATGGTGTTGAAGATGGAGTGATGCTACTGTGCTTGACTTGGATCTATGTGAACACATGTTGATGAGATTTTAACATCGGGAAAGTATTTTAGATTATTAATTTTTAAAAAAAAATATACAGGCTTTGTAAGGCTAAAAAAATTGGTATAAAATAAGTTTTTACAAGGGTGGGTGTGACACACAGACTTTAATTTGTTTTTCGAATTATTAAATAATTTTTAGGCTTTATTTTATTAAAGTAATGATTTATTGAAAAATAAGAAGTATTTACATATATTTGAAACCACCAAGTGAAACGTTAGAAGTTGCAAACGTAACAAGAAATTTTAAATATGTATAGTTAAAAATAAAAAAAATATTTAGATAAATTAAATATATAAAAAAATAGGAAAAAAATTATAAAATTTTACATTACATCTAAAATATCCAACTAAATTATTAATGTTTCCTTTATTATATATTTCATGATTATTTTTTAACTATTTATGGTTAGAATCGAAAAATTATTTTCATAAATTAAAAAATCTATATATATGTGTGAGTGTGTGTACATACATACATACATACATATATATATAAGGCACATCAGGGGCAATTCCGTAATTAACATTTTTCAACCAAAAATTTTGGACTATAACCGGTAAGTTGTTGTCACACTTGGTAATAATCAAAATTTATTTTACTTTTTAAAGTTGCAAATAACCTATTCCATTTCTAATTTATTTACTATGTATAATATATCAAATTAATCATCTTTTAACGATGTTCCATTTAGCATCCATACCACATATATCATAATAAGATATTCAATTTAAAATATTAGATTATTTATTTGTTGATATTTGAGTTAGAGTTTGTCGTTTATTGTGGGTTGTAGTTTATAGTATTGGTTCGGAATACAACTAAAACTCAAATAATTATCTTATAAACAAAATTTACTTGACTATCTCATTAAAACCACAACTAATCAATTTATTTTATTTGATGTGAATTTTTTCAAGTTTTCTTCATTTATTAAGTTGAGAGGAAAATCAATGTATAAATAATTGAACACGTACTTTATTAAATTAAAAGTAAAATTTAATATTATATTTATAATCAGATTATTAGATTATTAATTTGTAAATTTTTATTTGTTATATCACAGGCCTATTACTTTCTCGCATATATATAACTTTACATATGATAATTAATTTGAAAATATTTTTCATTACTTATTGATTAATTAAGCTAATTGTGTACGCATAGAGGTCAAGAGTAATACATTCACACTAAATGTGTGTTTGAGTAAAAGATAAGAAACGATCATTTTGAATATACATATTTTATTTTCAATTTTAATATTTTATCTTAATGCTAATTTATAGTATATATACATATACATATAAATATAAAGTAAGTTATATTAAATTCATATATAACGTGAAAGAAACTTATATTTATAATACTTATAATTTATTTATGTTTAATTTAAAAATCCTAAATAATTATTTTATGGGATAAGATAGACACATTTTTAAATATTAGATTATCTCATATTTAGCTTAGTTAAAAAATTACTTTTTAAATAAACTTCCGTGCATCGCACGGGAGTAATACTAGTATATATTAATGAAAAGAAAAATAAGTAAATTAATAAGATATTATAAAAATCTTTTATGGAATCTCTTATCTCTTATCTCTTATCTCTTATATATACTAAAAGAGAAATCACTTGGACAAGTGGCACCCTCTTAGAATTTTGAGACAAGTGGCACTCTCCTAGAATTTTGAGAATAAAAATAATCATTTAATATTTGAATATTCAAAATTTATATTTTTAATTATTTAAATATTCAAAATTTCAAAATTGAAAATTTTCATGATTTACATAATATGCGTTCGGCTTGATACGATTTTTAGTTGTACAATTTTTCGAATGATTTATTAATTCAACTTTTATTTCTAATATCTCATATTTTTATAAGATAAATTAATGTGTATATATATGTTGAGCCCATTAAGTTTCACCTTTCTTATTTAAGGACATGCTCTTTGTTCAATTAGATTTTTGGTCCTTTAACTTTCGAAATTTGATAAATTGGCCCTTTAACTTTTAAAATTTGACAAATTGGTCCTACCACCGCCTACGGCAAGTAATGTCTAATTTGTCGAGTTTCAAAAGTTAAAGGACCATTTTGTTGTACTTGAAAGTTAAAGGACCGAAATTGGAATGACCAAAGATGGTGTCCTTAAATAAAAAATTGGGAAATTTAATGGATTAAAAAAATTTATTTACCTTAAATTAATTTATCAAAACGCGGATGGTCAAAGATTGTTTTTTTAATCAATATCATAACATTTCGTTGCCTACATGATATATATATATATATATATATATATATATATATATATATATATATTGTGAAAATCGTAAATAAATTAATCCCTAAATATAATTTTTTAAGAAATCATTGGTGATGATGCGCTAATACACAAATATATCATTGCATATGTGCTATATATAAATAGGTATATAATTAAACTATAAAAACTGTAAAAACCGTAAATATTTATCGAATTCTTAAAAAAATTTAGGATATTTAAACATTTTATATTTATCAATATATATTTTTCCTTTATTTATAAATTAATTTATACTCCCTCCATCCCGGCCTAATTGTCCTACTTACCTTATTTGTTTCTCCCACAATATTCACCATCAAAATCTCCACATTCAATCTCCATCTTTGAAAAAGTCAAAGATTCCACAAAATCTATTTTTTCTTAGTCTACATGTCAGACCAAGGTAGGATAATTAGCTTAGGACGGAGGGAGTACTATTTTGTAGAATCTACAAATATATTAAAGAGCCTATTAGGATATGGATGCAATATATATAGACCTTCAATATTTTATCACAAATTTTCAAATATATGGGATTTAGATAAGATTCTTCATATGTGCCGGATACTTGATTTCCTAATTGTTGTTGCGGGGGGTGGGGAGGGGGGGTGGGTTGGTTTAAGTTTAAATTAGTGATTCTTAATTATCAAAGTAGGAAACTAAAAATATTGTTCACATGATTTACCAAATTTACCACTAATGTGATATAGTACCGTAGAATATCCACTATTTAAAGTGCAATGTATATCTCTAAAGAAACAACTTGTTTATGATTTATTCTCAAGTGAGTATTTATCGATTCAAAATTCTATTCTCAGTCAATATTTTCTTTCAGTGACTAAAATACATTAGAAAACCTACCTTTTTCTACAGTACTTTTTTGGGTGAGTAGTCTCTCCCGATTGAAATTTTAATCTATTTTAGGGACTATTTTTATTTTATTAATTCATAATCAAATCAAATATTCGGTTTGTAAAATATCATAATTCGTAACCATCCATAAAATAACATAAATCGCGATTCCGGATTAAATTGAATGTATGCGGTTTGGTTTGATCGGTTGATTATATTTTTTACAACCTTTTAGAAACATAAATATATTAATAAATTCACAGTTATTCCATAGATAAAACAAAAATTAAACAGCCCCGTGAATATTATTCACGGGTACTGTACTAGTGTTGAACTATAATTGGTAAAAGATTAATATGGTTTAACTCATGTCTAATTATCGTAAAGTTTTAAGCCACGTTTTAAATGCCATCTTAGGATTATGATATTTCAACAGTGCGTTGCACAGGTTGTAGTATTTGTAATGGTATAATAATATAATTATATATTCGTATAATTAATAGCACGAAAAACCACAATTACATTAGTTTCTTAAGCATAGCGGTGAGGGTAAATTGTACTATTCAGTTAACATAATTTTTCTTATTACGAAATAAAGAAACACACACAAACTAATTCAGTCAACAACTCACTTTAACTAATATGTACTAAGCTTTTCAACGGTACAGTGTAAACTTTAAGTAAAAAATTTAGTCTTCCAAAAAAAGTAGATTATTTTTATCCTTCGAAAAAAATATTATTTAAAACTTATATAACTTTTTTATTTTATATACAAAAAAGTTAAAAATCAAAATATATCATAATAATCCAAAAACCAAGTTACCCATAAAATTAATATTTTAATTATATATATACAAAATGGAGGTTAAATCGAAGATCGTATGACGAAGATTATTTCAACATATTTTTAGAGAAAGTATAGTTATGATGAAAAAATTATAAAACTTTTAAATATTGAGGAAAAACACAAAAAGAGAAAGGGGAAAATATTATTAGTATGTGGGATAAGACAGGATGCAAATACAATATTTATGTTTCTTTTTAGCAAAAAAATTGTAACAAACATCATGTATGACAACCTGGGATAAGGCAACAGTTTTTCAATAGCAAACCCCTCACCCATCAACCCATTTACCCGTATAATAGTTGAATTATAATTTACAAAAAAATAAAAAATCAAAATCAAAAGAACCATAAAAACAAACATCATACATTTTCCTTTTCAACGATTTTCCTTTTAAGATTAAGGTAGATATTAATGCATGACACATGTCTGATATGGACATATATAACCAATACATTATTAATGGTTATGTGTCAATAATAATAGATCATGAATACATTGTTAAAAAACTTGATTTTTTTCGTTGAAGTCAATAGAATTTTAATTTTAGGTTTACATTAGCTTTGTTTCAATATTTTTAATTTTTTTTTTAAATTTAATTATTAAAATTATAGAATTTAATTATTTAAATTAACTAGATCTAGTCATAATCTAATATATTAGCTAGACATATATATAACATATTATATATAAAATTTTAGGGTTAATTACCAAACAAATCACGACCTTTAGACCAATTTTCAATTGCAACACGACCTTTAAAACGTGACAATTTCTGTCACATATTTTTAATTTGTTTCAATTACAACATCGCCACCCAACTCCGATCCCAAAATGCTAATATGGACGGCGGTGCTTCCAAAACGACGTCGTTTCGGCGGAAACCAGACTAGACAAAACGACGTCGTTTTGGGAGCACCGCCGTCCACGTCAGCAATCGTGGATCGGATTTGGGCGGCGATGTTGTAATTGAAACAAATTAAAAGTATGTGACAGAAATTGTCACGTTTTAAAGGTCGTGTTGCAATTGAAAATTGGTCTAAAGGTCGTGATTTGTTTGGTAATTACCCCAAAATTTTATATTATAAATACATATATATATATTATATTTATTTGTATATATATACATATCTATATAATAATACATAATATATATTTAAAAAAAAATTATACATACATAGGGACGGGGCGGGGCGGGGTCCCTGACCCGATTCTGACCCGCCCCATGGATGGGGCGGGGCGGGGTGTCACACCCACCCTTGTAAAAACTTATTTTATACTAATTTTTAGCCTTGCAAAACCTGTATATTCTTTTTTTTTTTTTTCAAAATTAACCATTTAGAATACTCCTTCAAGACCAAAATCTCACCTACATATATTTACATAGATCTAGATCAAGTACAAAGGTGTCACACTCCATTCAACACCATATTTACAGAAATATATATATTAAAGTTCCTTAATTTGAACATGCCCAAAACGATTATTACAACACTAGCAAAAACATACTGAGTCCAAGGTTTAGCCCCACAGGTCGTCATTCATATACACGGGACTTCAAAACTTGCATCAGCTCCAATAGCATGCGTGATCAGTTCACGAGCTCATGCATAGTCAAACTCACCTACAATGCAAGAACTACGTGAGCTAAAACTCAGTAAGCAGAAATCATGCATGACCAATGCGTGAATGATGAGATGCATTTCACAAAACCATTTCTTTCAATTCTTTCTCAAAAGAAATCATATTTGGTGGGAATTGGCTCACGTCACTGTCACAAACCTCAAAAAAATAACACTCATTGTCCACCCTCGTGACTACCAAGGGTCCCTCCTCCCCCCTTATAGTCCACCCGAGATATCAGTGATGGTTGGTACGACCAAGCGGCTATCCTCCCGAGACTACCAGGGGTCCGCCTCCTGCCTGCCCCCGCAGTCCACCGGAAATTCTACATTTTCCCGTACCCATCATCATAAAGGTGCTGAAGTGGGAACCTCTTCCGCGTGCACGCCTGTCACCGGAAGCATCCCGAGAGCCACCCTGTATAATATATATAACACTCAATGTGCCAGTGGTGACCAATCCCAAAACATTATCAATTTAAGAAATTCTGCTATTTTGACTTCTTACATGTACACATGTAACTATTGCATATGCTAATGCTCATGATTGATGCACATCAGTTTACCATTAACAATGGAATAAGACACTTTATATAAAAAGATACAAGTGCACGTATTACAATCGGTCATCACAAATAATATGCAAAAATACTATGCTCAAGCATTGTAGTTGAAGATGGATTTCTACTTACCACTTCTCCCGATTGACTTTTGAAACTCCCTACTCCAACGTGGTAATCAATCTACGATAATTTTAAATCAAATTAATGCACAATTTATTAAATTCTAGATTGTTACGTACTTTTAGTCCGATAATTTCAGCTTCGTCGCATTTTGGTAATAAGGCTCTAACTTTTGCTATAAAATTGGTATTTATATGATTCAAATTGGGTTATAAAGCCAACACATCATGCTACAACTTTCATGTTTTGTACTTTTTCAAATTCAGTTTGCCAAATTGTCGAAATAAGCTGATTATGATCATCTAATGCAAAAATCTGGGCAAAATCAAAATTCACTCACTATCTTAACCTTAAATATGTATATATGAATGTGCTTAATTATTTCCATCATCTTAAATTCAATTAATTTAATATTTCCTCAAGGTGTAACTCAAAATCATCGAACTTTAAATCTTAATAACATAACTAATCAATTCAAATGTAAACTACTTCTACAATCATTATTGTTATACTTTCTTTATTAGAACATGTGAGCTTCTCACTAGTGTTGTACATTAGGAAAAGCCATTACTTCATTAATTCCTATCTTTCTCTATCATCTCTATCAATAGTGGAACTAATTTGTTTGGATTATATAAAATGATGAGAAAACACTCCATTATAAAATCAATTGAAGAAACAATACATAGCTGTTCTGCTTCGCCTATTTTCTTCTTCTTTTTTTCTCCTCCTAAAGACAACTTATGTTTGGATGTGTGTATGCTTTTTAATAATGAGATAATAGTGTGCTTTTGATTAATTCTCTTTTTTTTATAGAAGTCGGCCACTGCCTTTTTCCCATTTTTAAGGCAGTCATTTTACCTATTACTATTATTATTATTATTATTATTATTATTGTTGTTGTTGTTGTTGTTGTTGTTGTTGTTGTTGTTGTTGTTGTTGTTGTTGTTGTTGTTGTTATTCCGACAATAAAACCCCTTTTCATATTTAACACTTCCATGTACTACCTAATGTTCCATATTTTAAACTTGTCACGTGTAGTCTTAAATTTTGTAGCATGTGCCAATATTTTAGACTAGGGAGTTCTTGACTATCAAATTAAACATCTCCAAATTAGTCGCAAAAATATAAAATGACATAATAAATATAACAAATTAATTACTATAAAACTATCACGCAAATAGCACATAACAATATGGAATGCATGAAATGCAAAAATTATATTGGCCGGTGAGTTGTGAAAGGCGCGGGTATTACACCCTCCTCCCCCTATAAAAATTTCGTCCCCGAAATTTACTTACTTGAAGAGTTCAGGATATTTGGCTCTCATTTCATCCTCTCTTTCCCATGTGGCTTCTTCGACTGATTGATTTCTCCATAGCACTTTGACTAATTGAATTTCTTTGTTTCTGAGCCGTTTTACTTCCCTTAATAAAATCTGTACTGGTACTTCCTTATACTCTAAGTCTGCTTGTAGTTCTACGGGTTCACTGTTCAGGACATGAGACGGATTTGCAATATACTTCTTTAATGCTGACACATGGAACACATTGTGTATTTGAGACATTGATGCTGGCAAATCGAGTCTGTAGGCAACATCGCCAACTCTCTCAATAATAGGAAATGGACCAATATATCTCGGACTAAGTTTTCCTTTCTTACCAAACCGCATTATTCCCTTCATTGGTACAACTTTCAAGAATACTATATCTCCCTCTGCAAACTCAAGTGCTCTCCTCCTCTTATCCGCATAGCTTTTCTGGCGACTCTGAGCCGTTTTCATCCTTTCCCGAATCTGTGACACAGCTTCTGACATTTCCTGTATTACACTTGGACCTAGAAGTCTCCTTTCGCCAACCTCATCCCAATATATCGGAGATCGACACTTCCTACCATATAGTGCTTCATAAGGGGTCATTCCTATAGTAGATTGATAACTGTTGTTGTAGGAATCAAAGATAGAAATTTGCTCCATTGACCCTGGAAATCTAACACGCAAGCTCTGAGCATATCCTCTAGAGTCTGTATCGTTCTTTCTGATTGTCCGTCAGTTTGTGGATGATATGCAGTACTGAAAGACAACTGTGTCCCCAGTGCCTTGTGTAAACTCTTCCAGAAGGTAGACAGGAATCTTGAGTCTCTATCTGAAACAATGGACAATGGTACTCCGTGAAGTCTAACTATTTCCTGTACATATATCTGAGCATAACGATCCATGGAGTAAGTAGTACAGACTGGGAGAAAATGAGCCGATTTCGTAAGTCTGTCCACAATTACCCAGATAGCATCGTGACCCTTTATAGTTTTCGGCAATCCCACCACAAAATCCATTGTAATGTTCTCCCATTTTCATTCCGAAATTAGTAAGGGCTGTAAAGTTCCTGCCGGTCTTTGATGTTCTGCTTTTACCTGCTGACAAGTCAAACACCGCTCTACACACTGAGCAATATCTTTCTTCATACCTGGCCACCAATACTGCACCTTTAAATCTCGATACATTTTGGTAGCTCCTGGATGTACTGAATATGGTGTCGAATGCGCCTCAACCATAATATCTCTACGAATGCTATCAACACTTGGTACACATAAACGATTTTTGAATCTTAAGACATCATTCTCTGACAACTGAAAGTCTGATGGCATCCCTGATGCGACATCCTTCTTCACTTTAGCTAAATATTCATCTGCATTTTGTCCTTGCTTAATTCTATCAAGTAGGGTAGCCTGAAGAGTTAGAGTTGCTAGTCTTGCCTCCACTATTCCAAGTTGAACAATCTCAACATTCATTCTTTGCAAGTCTAGTAACTCTAGTCTCTGAATCAAAGCCATCAGCGTAGTACCTTGAGACGATTTTCTGCTTAAGGCATCAGCTACGACATTTGCTTTACCAGGATGATAGTTGATAACACAATCATAGTCTTTCACGAGTTCTAACCACCTTCTCTGTCTCATATTCAACTCTTTCTGTGTGAAAAAATACTTCAGACTTTTGTGATCTGTGTAGATCTCACATCGTTCTCCATATAGATAGTGTCTCCAAATTTTTTGCGCAAATACCACTGCTGCAAGCTCCAAGTCGTGAGTAGGGTAGTTCTTCTCATACTCCTTCAATTGTCTGGATGCATATGCTATTACTTTGCCATTCTGCATTAACACACACCCTAAACCATTCTTCGAAGCATAACTGTATACCACAAAGCCTCCAATCCCCGTTGGTATTGAAAGGATCGACGCAGATGTTAACCTTTTCTTCAGTTCTTGAAAACTCTGCTCACAAGTCTCTGTCCACTTGAATGTTACACTCTTTCTAGTCAATTGTGTTAAGGGAGATGCAATTTTCGAAAATCCTTCTACAAATCTCCGATAGTACCCAGCTAACCCGAGAAAACTACGTACCTCTGAAGGGCTTGTAGGTTGTGGTCAATTGTTAATTGCTTCAACTTTACTTGGATCAACTGAAATTCCTTCTCCTGACACAACATGCCCTAAAAATATTATTCGATCCAACCAGAACTCACATTTCTTGAACTTAGCGTACAACTGTTTCTCCTTTAAAACATCTAAAACCTTTCTCAAATGCAGCATGCTCTGCTTCATTCTTGGAGTAGATCAGGATGTCATCAATAAACACGATAACGAACTTATCCAAAAAGTCTTTGAATACCCGATTCATCATATCCATAAAAGCTGCTGGGGCATTTGTCAAACCGAATGGCATTACCAAAAACTCATAGTGCCCGTATCTTGTACTGAATGCCGTTTTCGGGATATCTTCCTCTTTAATTTTCAGTTGATGATAACCTGAACGTAAATCAATCTTGGAGAATATGGCAGCTCCCTGGAGTTGATTAAACAAGTCATCAATCCTGGGTAAGGGGTATTTGTTCTTGATTGTAACCTTGTTTAGTTCTATGTAATCTATAAATATCGTCAGAGTACCATCTTTCTTCTTGACAAACAAAACTAGTGCACCCCATGGCGAAAAGCTAGGTCTAATGAAACCTTTGTCCAATAAATCTTGCAATTGAATCTTTAATTCTTTCAGCTCTGTTGGCACCATTCTGTATGGTGACTTCGATATAGGAGCAGTCCCTGGATATACGTCAATTACAAACTCTATCTCTCTATCTGGGGGTAATCCTGGGAGTTCGTCTGGAAATACTTCAGGGTATTCTTGCACAACTGCTACCTCCTCAATAGTCGGATATTGCTTCTCTTCCATACTCATAACACTTACTAGGTAGCCTTCACAACCACTTTCCAACAACCGTTTTGCTTTCACCGCTGATATCGTGTGATATTTGAACCTTTTTCTTACTCCAACAAAGACAAAAGATGTGTCACCAGGCGGCTGAAATGTGATTATCTTGTTCTGACAATCTATTGTAGCACTATATTTCGATAGCCAGTCCATTCGCAAAATGACATCATAATCATTCATATCTAATATGATCAGATCGGCATAAAGTTCTCTTCCTTCAATAGAGATAACACATGCTCGCAGAATCTGGTTAGTTTGTTTTGACTCTCCAGAGGGGATCACTACATTGTAACTAACGTCTGCTACATCAGGTTTCCTACCCAGCCTCTTCACATACTCAGTGGATGCAAATGAATGTGTAGCTCCAGAATCAAATAATGCAAATGCAATCGTATCACAAATGGGAACTTTACCTGTTACTACAGATGTATTTGCTTCCGCTTCCTCCGTGGTCATGGTAAAGACTCTAGCTGGCGTCTTCTTTTGTGTACCAGAGTTTGAGTTCTCTGGACAAACCGTTTAAAGGTGTCCTGCTTTTCCACATTTAAAACAAGTACGGTACTCTGCAAAGCACTTTCCACTATGCGAACCTCCACACGTGGGACATGTAAGTTGTGTAACTGGTGGTTTTCCTTGTTCACCCTTTTGGCGCTTGTTCTGATCCCATGACTGTTGTCCTGGTTTTGGTTGAGAACCCGGCCTTGGACCTTGCACTTGTGGTGGCCTTTTCTTTCCATCTCCTCCAAAACGAGGTCTTTGTCTTTGTATAAATTGGCGCCTAACCTCCTGAGCCCGCTTAATTTTCATTTCAGCTTGTTCGGCAATCAACGCTTGTTCGGCAACTTGTGAGTAAGTTACTCCATGTATACCAGCCATACACACATCCCTATATAGCTCTGGCCTCAGACCTTCTAGGAATCTCTCTACTTTCAACGCATCAGTACTAACCATGTGCTCCGCGAACCTAGAAAGTTGCTCGAACTTAGCGATGTAGTCTGTGACATCCATCGCCCCTTGCCTCAACTGTATGAACTCGTTCATCTTCATTACTCGAACTGGGGCAGTGAAATACTTGTTTCTCAAAAGTTCTTTGAACCTACCCCACGTCATTGTCGCCACATCCTCAATAGTTTTCATTGTGTCCCACCAGTGTCCTGCACTTCCACGTAACATGAACGACGCACACAATACCTTTTCCTCCTCAGGGACTTTACTATACAAAAACATGTTCTCTATAGTTCTAAGCCAATCCTCTGCATTAGTGGGATCCGTTGCACCCTCAAATGTTGGCGGGTTAAGCTTTCTAAACCTCTCTCCGATGACCTCTAAGTATTCAGCTCGAGGTTGCTGTTGATTTACACCATTCCCTGGTTGTCCACCCACACCCCTTTGTTGGATAAGTTGCTGAATCTGCTGCAACTGTTGTTCGACTAACCCTATCAACTGAGCCACAATTGCTTCCAGGCCAACACCTACTGCTGGTGCATTTTGTTCCTATTCATTATCTCCTTCAACACCTTCTCCTCTAACGACCTCCATGATTTCTTTCTAATTTTATTGTCCCTCTGTCACAGGCCAATATGATTCATGAAATAATGAATGCAAATTAAGAAAAAGTAAAACTTACTGGCATGTCTGTGCTTCAGAAGTTCTGAGCTCATGTATACGAACAGTCTACAGGGCACAAACCGGGCTCTGATACCACTCTGTCACACTCACCCTTGTAAAAACTTATTTTATACTAGTTTTTAGCCTTGCAAAACCTATATATTCTTTTTTTTTTTTTTCAAAATTAACCATTAAGAATACTCCTTCAAGACCAAAATCTCACCTACATATATTTACATAGATCCAGATCAAGTACAAAGGTGTCACACTCCATTCAACACCATATTTACAGAAATATACATATTAAAGTTCCTTAATTTGAACATGCCCAAAACGATTATTACAACACTAGCAAAAACATAGTGAGTCCAAGGTTTAGCCCACAGGTCGTCATTCATATACACGGGGCTTCAAAACTTGCATCAGCTCCAATAGCATGCCAGATCAGTCCACGAGCTCATGCATAGTCAAACTCACCTACAATGCAAGAACTACGTGAGCTAAAACTCAGTAAGCAGAAATCATGCATGACCAATGCGTGAATGATGAGATGCATTTCACAAAACCATTTCTTTCAATTCTTTCTCAAAAGAAATCATATTTGGTGGGAATTGGCTCTCGTCACTGTCACAAACCTCCCAAAAATAACACTCATTGTCCACCCTCGTGACTACCAAGGGTCCCTCCTCCCCCCTTATAGTCCACCCGAGATATCAGTGATGGTTGGTACGACCAAGCGGCTATCCTCCCGAGACTACCAAGGGCCCGCCTCCTGCCTGCCCCCGCAGTCCACCGGAAATTCTACCTTTTCCCGTACCCATCATCATAAAGGTGCTGAAGTGGGAACCTCTTCCGCGTGCACGCCTGTCACCGGAAGCATTCCGAGAGACACCGTGTATAATATATATAACACTCAATGTGCCAGTGGTGACCAATCCCAAAACATTACCAATTTAAGAAATTATGCTATTTTGACTTCTTACATGTACACATGTAACTCTTGCATATGCTAATGCTCATGATTAATGCACATCAGTTTACCATTAATAATGGAATAAAATACTTTATATAAAAAGATACAAGTGCACGTATTACAATCGGTCAATCACAAATAATATGCAAAAATACTATGCTCAAGCATTGTAGTTGAAGATGGATTTCTACTTACCTCTTCTCCCGATTGACTTTTGAAACTCCCTACTCCAACGTGGTAATCAATCTACGATAATTTTAAATCAAATTAATGCACAATTTATTAAATTCTAGATTGTTACATACTTTTAGTCCGATAATTTCAGCTTCGTCGCATTTAGGTAATAAGTCTCTAACTTTTTCTATAAAATTGGTATTTATATGATTCAAATTGGATTATAAAGCCAACACATCAGGCTACAACTTTCATGTTTTGTACTTTTTCAAATTCAGTTTGTAAAAATGTCGAAATAAGCTGATTATGATCATCTAATGCAAAAATCTGGGCAAAATCAAAATTCACTCACTATCTTAACCTTAAATATGTATATATGAATGTGCTTAAATATTTCCATCATCTTAAATTCAATTAATTTAATATTTCCTCAGGGTGTAAATCAAAATCATCGAACTTTAAATCTTAATAACATAACTAATCAATTCAAATGTAAACTACTTCTACAATCATTATTGTTATACTTTCTTTATTAGAACATGTGAGCTTCTCACTAGTGTTGTACATTAGGAAAAGCCATTACTTCATTAATTCCTATCTTTCTCTATCATCTCTATCAATAGTGGAACTAATTTAATTGGATTATATAAAATGATGAGAAAACACTCCACTATAAAATCAATGGAAGAAACAATACATACCTGTTCTGCTTCGCCTATTTTCTTCTTTTTTTTTTCTCCTCCTAAAGACAACTTATGTTTGGATGTGTGTATGCTTTTTAATAATGAGATAATAGTGTGCTTTTGATTGATTCTCTTTTTTTTATAGAAGTCGGCCACCGCCTTTTTCCCATTTTTAAGGCGGTCATTTTACCTATTATTATTATTATTATTATTATTATTATTATTATTATTATTATTATTATTATTATTGTTGTTGTTGTTGTTGTTGTTGTTGTTGTTGTTGTTGTTGTTGTTGTTGTTGTTGTTCCGACAATAAAACCCCTTTACATATTTAACACTTCCATGTACTACCTAATGTTCCATATTTTAAACTTGTCACGTGGAGTCTTAAATTTTGTAGCATGTCCCAATATTTTAGACTAAGGAGTTCTTGACTACCAAATTAAACATCTCCAAATTAGTCGCAAAAATATAAAATGACGTAACAAATATAACAAATTAATTACTATAAAACTATCACGCAAATAGCACATAACAATATGGAATGCATGAAATGCAAAAATTATATTGGCCAGTGAGTTGTGAAAGGCGCGGGTATTACACGGGGCGTGCCCCATTCTTCAGCGGGACGGATTTTGCCCTGCCCCAAAGGCAGCGGATCGGTGCGGGGCGGATCAATTTTGACATGCCTACCTAGATGTTACTTTACAATGACAAAATATATCGTCGGCATATCCAAGTCTTTAGTGACAAATACAATTTTTTTCACTTCATTCAATTTTATTTTGATAGAACACGTCGTCCCCATTTGTGCGTATTTAGTGACTATGAAACTTTGTCACTAATTTTTAGTCTTTGTTGACGCAATGCATTGTTATTATAGATATTGATAAAACGACGATAGGTATTTTGTAACTATAAAGTGACTCTTTTATGACGATTTATTATAAAAATGACAAAATAATGAATATAATTGTGACGATGAAAGTGTCACTAAAGTTTAATGAGTTAGGTAATTAGGGATGTACACGAACCAAACTGTTCGCGAACTATTCGGGTCTCGACTCGAAAAAATATTCGTTCGAAATCGTTCGTTAGCCTAAACGAACCGAATTCGAACTTAATATCGAGCTCGATAATTTTTTCGAGGCGAACTCGATCCTAATGGTATTTGGTTTGCAAGCTCGCGAACTAGGCTCGCGAGCCGAGCTCGATAATATACATGAATATTTTTTATATAAAAAAAAATTCAATTATGCGTAAAATTGTGTTAAGTGGGACTCGAACACATGACCTCCAAGTCCCAACTATTACATGTTTCACGAACTCGAGCTCGAATAGAGCAAGTTTAATATGTTATCAAGCTTTTATCGAACCGAGCTCAAACTATTTACGAGCTTAGAATTACACGCTTAACGAATTCGAGCTCGAATTATGTTCGTTTATTACGTTATCGAGCTTTTGACAAACCAAACCCGAACTATTCGCGAACTTAGTAATTACAAAACGAACCGAACTCGAACAAAATTTTATAAGCTCGAACGAACACGAGCCGAACTCGAAAACAATACAAACTTAAACGAGCCGAACTCGAGCCTTAGACTGTTCGACTTGACTCGGATTGTGTACATCCCTATAGGTAATACATTGATTTTCGTCACCAAAATTTGATGTTTTGATAACAAAAATAACTTTCGTCATATTATATGTCTACTTTCAATGACGGAATACAATATAAAATGACAAAATTTGGATGCTAAAAGTGACGAATTAGGCGTCACTATAAATTATAATATATGATGACAATGACATTAAACGTCATCAAAAGTCATACTTTTGGTGACGAATTCAAATATTGTTACATATACCTAATACCACGGGCATACTATGACGATCTTTGTGATGCAAAAAAATTGACACCAAATACTTTTGGTGACGAAATATGACTTTTATATGACGAATTTTGGCGTCACGAAAACTCGAATTTCTTGTAGTACAAATAACATAGAACATTCCAAAACATAATCCAATCGGTTAATAACCGTAAAAATTACATAAACATCAAATTCAAGGTTCAACTAATGATCAAGAGTTGAATAAAAGAGTACTAGCCACTCATATCAACTAATACAAAGCATATATAAGTAGAAATCATAATAAGAAACAAAAACTAGATAGAATGAACTAAAAGATGATGATCACTTGATTTGATCTTCACTTCTTCTCCAAATCCTTGATCCAATGGTGAATGTAGGCTGGAAAATAGGTAAAACATGCCCTAATTTGAATTGTGGACTTTATATATATAGATGTAAGGGGTTTGGGCTGAAAATGAAAAAAAAAAACGTGTTTCAGGATAAGAACAGGGTATCGGATCGCGGCCGCGACTCACCTTTGCGGCCACAAACCATTATGGGGGTTGCTGGCTTGGCGAACTGGTCGTGGCCGCTAACCATTGTTGCACTTTTTTGTTCATTTGGCTCGTACTTCGTTTCGGACTTCTTCGAGACTCGACTTTTGGTCTTAAATTACCTATATTTTCCTGAAACGAGTCCAAACACATCAATTTATCCAATAAAACAATTATGAACAATACACGGTCGAAAATCCATGCAAAAGTTATTAAAATGACATTTAATTCGACCTAAAATGCATGCATGAACACGTGTACCAGTCAACCATGCTCATAAGCTTCTTCGCTAATCTCCTCCAAATCATCATCCTCGTCTTTATTCCAGGCTATGGACTTATTGGATGAGACTCCATCTTCAACACGAAGGACGACCTTCTTCCCTTTGTACAATTTCGTCTGATGATTGATGTTCATTTCGTACGTCAGAAGATGCTCATAAGGGTCGTGAGCTCTATAGTGGCAGTGCTGTGAGCTTCCTCGATGGCTGAGATCTTGAATGAGTCGATCCGGTAAAGATTAAAATGCCTTGGAAACAAGGCTCTTATTGCTTATAGAGTAACCCAAATCTAAGGCCTCATTAGAAATGTCAAAGATCTTGTGGAAGTAGGCTTGAATAGTTTCATTCTCCTCCATCTTGAACCAGTTTGTAACCATTCAAAGCGTCTATATCATCCCCTTTACAATGTCGCTGAAGCATATCCTTAGTATCTTTAACCATTTTACATAACTTGATCAGCTTGAAAATATTCATATCGACAACAAGGATAAGAGCATTTAGAGCATTCTCATTGTAGTTTGTTGTTTTGACTTCATCTCTCGTTTATTGTGCTTCGGGCTTCGTAATCATTTCACCTTCATCATCAATGATCATAGGCAGCCTCCAGCCATCAACAATAACTCTCCACGCTCTCGCATTAATAGATCTAATATGATCTTTGAGATGGAATTTCTAATTGTCATAATTAGATTCATCTAAAACTGGTAGTCTCGTTATAGTAGTGTTATCCATGTTGGGGGAACACGCTGTCCGGATCACGCTTAGTATGTCAAGCGTTGGCTATGGTGCCAATTGAAAGTGTCATTTGCTTTGTAAAACTAAAGAGGTTAGGGACAAGGTTTACTCAACCTTGAGCTAAACACAACGGAAACATAAAACACAAACGATATAAAATTTTCCACAAGTTGTAAAAACTTGTGGATGCCTTAGGGCGAAAAAGTGCACTATAATTTTGGTGAATTAAAAAAAAATACAAAGTGTGAATCGAGACAGACTTTGATTCACTACTCTTGAATCCTATCATCTCATGAGTTGATAAAACATATAAGTCGGCGAAATTTCTAAAATCGTGCCAACACGTGAAGGTCACGTGACCTTTCCCGGTCAGCTGGTCAACATTGAGTCAAAATTGGACTAAAAAAATTAAGCAATTACTTGAGATGTGAGACTAAATCGAAAAAACAATAACTTATGGAACTATATTCATAAAAGTAAAAGTGTTTTTCCCAAGGAAATAGACTATCATTTTCATCTATATATATATAAAAGTAAAATGAAGGGCATTCATGTAATTTTGGCTTTCCCTCCAAAAATTTTAGACAAAAATTGGTAACTTTTTCTTATTTTTTGTAAGTTCATAACTTTCTTTTACTTTTCTAAAATACAAATAACATTTTTATTTTCAATCCGATTTTTATGCATAACATACCAAATTATTTATCTTTTCACGACGTTCGATTCGACATCCATATCACATATATTATAATGAGATATTTGATTTGAATAAATAAATTGTTTGTTGGTTAATTATTTGTGCTAGAATTAATATTTATTGTGAATTGGACTATAATATTTTAGTTTAGTTGCAACTAAAATTAGTAAAATAATTTCTTTATAAAAAAAAATTGAGTATTTTTTTTATAAAAATACAACTAATCAATTTATTTTACTTGACATGAATTTTTCAATATTTTTTTTATTTAAGTCAGGGAGAAAATCCATTGTTTAAATATTGAAAGTCATACTTTATCAAATCAAAGGCAAAAACAACAATATCTATTTTATAATCAACTTATTAAATCATCAAATTTGCTAAAATATCTTCTTATCACGACTTTGAGCATATATATAATTATGTATTAAAATAGTTACTGAAATTATTTTTAATTACCTATTTATATTTTTAATAACGAGTATTTTGTTAAAATTACTCTTTTAAGGAAATTTACTCTTTGTAGCCTAAATTATGACTTTTATTACATTTGACAATCTTTTTAATTTTTTACTTTTACTAAAACTTCAATTATATGGTTTTACACTTTCTAAACTAAATAATACTTGGTCGCACAAATTAACATCAAATGCCTTTTTTACTCTTAACAATCTAAATAAATTTGTTCGCATTAATCAATTTTTATCTTCAAATAAATAAACTATTTATAAGAAGACTATAACATTTATATAAATAATTTACAATACCAAATAAAATACGGAAATATTCAAATATTTTGAAGAAATCAAAGACTTTAATTTGTTGTTCGAATGATTGAATAAATTTTGAATTTTATTTTGTTAGAATAAGATTTTATTAAATAAAAATTGATATCACCAAATGAAATGTTAAAAGTCGCAAATGAAAATTCAACGTTATAAAGAAAAAATTAAATATTTATAGTTAGAACTTGAAAGTTTATTTAGATAAAGTAAGAGTTAAATATAAAATAAAAGCATGGACATAATGAGAAAAGTATTGAACTTTACATTACATATGATCCAAATAAAATAACATTGTTCCTTTTATTATATATTTTATGGTTATTTTTAATTATTTATTGTTAGAATTTAAAAATTATTTTATAAATTAAAAAAATCTATATATATAAAAAGCCACAGTAGGTGACACGTTTCAGCCTAAAATTTTAGAATGTGATTGGTAAGTTGTTGTCACATTTGGTACAAATCAAAATTTATTTACTTTCTAAAGTTGCAAATATATTTTTTTCATTTCTAATCTATTTATTATGTATACTATATCAAATTAATGATCTTTTGACGATGTTTGATTTGATATCCATATGATATATATAATAATAAGATATTCTATTTAAAATATTATATTTTTTATTCGTTGATTATTTACGTAAGATTTCAGTGTTTAATGTGGGTTGTACAAAAAATATAGTATTGGTTTAGAATACAATTAAGATCCATTCAAATAATTCTCTTTTACAAATTATTTTACTTGATTATTTCATTAAAGCCATAACTAATCAGTTTATTTTCAAGTTAATATTTGATTTATAATCAGCTTATTGAATTATTGAATTTGCTAATGCTTATTTGATATAATAATTATTTATGTTGATAAATCACAAAACTATGATTTTCGCTCATATATATAACTTTATATATGATAATTAATCTTAGATTTTTTTTTTATTAATTTTTTATATTTTAGATATATTAATATTATTTTTCTATAAATAATTACAATTTGAAACCTATACTATGATATTATACAAGTTGCAACTAAACTTCTTTTAAATAAGCAAAATTAACCAACTAGAACTATATGTTTTTTAGACTTTGCAACCTAAACAATACTAAGTCACATTAACCAATCTCAATTATGTCTTCTTTTCTTTTCTTTTTTCACATTTTACAACCTAAGCAATTTTTTTTTTCTTTCTTTTTTTTACTTTAACCAATGTATATCTTTAAATGAATCTACTATTGACAATATAATTGAAACTTTTGGACATATATACGAAAGTATTAAGAAATATTGGAGCACTCATATGTTTTATTTTGTTGTTCCAACTATTGAATTATTTTGTTATTCAAACTATTGAATAACTTTTGAATGTTATTTTGTTAATTTGTTATTCTTTGTATATCGAAAATACCAAGTAAAGTACTAAAACTTGCAAATGAGATTTTTTAAAAGGGGATAGTTATAATTAGAATTTAAAACTTTACCTAGATAACTTTAAATATTTAAAGTAAAACGGAAAGAATTAAAGAAAATTAAATTTCTTATAATATTATCCAGTTTATTTTATTTAATAATATGAGTTGATAGTTAGATATTTATGTTTGTTTTAACATTCATAATTAATTAAGATATTATGCACATAGGTGAAGAATGATGCAGACACACTAAATGTGTGTTTGGATTTCAAAGATAAGAAATGATCATTTTGAAAAAGATATCTTTTTTTTTTTTTTTATATTGAATATTTATCTTAAAGTTAATCTATATAAAGTAAGTTATATTAAATTCATATATGACGTCCGAGAAACTTATATTTACATTACCTATAATTTTATTTATGTCTTATCTTATATTTTAAAAATATACTCCCTCCGTCCCGAATGAACTTGCATACTTCCCTAATCGGGGTGTCCCACCCCTTTTGCACACTTTCCATTTCAGAAAATAAAACTTTACATCTCTACCCTACATTAATCACATAATTACAAATATGTCATCCCATAAAGGTAAAAGCAGATTTGACTAAGTCAACATTTATCAAAAAATAATTTTTCTTAATATGTGTGCCAGGGGCCAGTGCAAGTTCATTCGGGACGGAGGGAGTATATTTTATTATGATAAAACGATCACATATTTAAATATTAGATTATATCATATTTAGTTTTATTAAAATTATTACTTCTTAACTAAACTTCCGTGCATCGCACGGGAATATTACTAGTATTTTAAAAGAAAAAATGAAAATACCTTTAATTTGTGAGGCAAATGGAGTAATCTTTTTAAATGATTTGTCTTCTGATATAGAAGAGTAATCCAGGATTTCAATAATTACCTTAATTATGAGATATGCATGGTTATTACAGTATTGCAATATTGAACATTTAGAATGAATACAAGAACATGCCTTTAGTACCCTATATATTAGGTCTATCGCATAACATAGTGATGAATCGAAATAAAATCATTTTGCACCGGTTCAATTGAACATAACTACATATATACATAAACATCCAGATGAGGTCTTCTGAAATCATTATTACTACTCTTGTCCAGATTTGAATTTATTTAATTATTAAATTGATGAGAAGAAAAGTATCAATTTGGGTGGTGGCCTAAAATTTGTTCTATATCTCGCGATATAGCTTTAGCATCCCTTGATATACCGAACAACCCAGCCCTCGCAAAACCACAGCAATACAACCCATTCTCGCCTTTCCATTGCCCTAATTCTTTTGGCATTCCTTGCTCATTGAAAAGCCCTCCATCAACCTACATATATATAAACATTTTATTTTTCACAAAAAATTGAATTAATTAATATGATAGGAAAAGGGAACAACCTCAAGAAATTTTCTCACTGTGCTCCTATAACCGGTCGCAAAAATGACGGCGTCATAGTGTTTGTGGGAGCCGTCAGTGAAGTGAACTCGATCCCCTTTCATCTCCTCAATGCCTGGCAAAACCTGTAAAAAAGGATACGTCAACCTAAACTATTCTCATTTTTTTCTCCTAATGATAGTGTATTACATTATTACTTTGTGTTCACTTCTATATCATGACCTTCTGTTGTACACAAAAATGATTTACAATAGTGATCTTTTATTTACAACCTTAAGTAACTGATCAATTTTTAGAAAACCCAAAAAATAAAACAAATGTAACAATAAATTAAAAGGAAAAAAATTCTGTGATTTGCATTAATAGTAGTAAAAGCATATTTGCCTTAGATTTAATAAAAGCATCATCATGATTTTGAGGGGGAAATCTAATAAAAGTAAATATTTTTCCTAAACAAACATGAATCCTCATAAAAATAAAATCTCAAGTTAGATTAGAATTTATAAGTATATGATTTGGAGTTATTCAATCAACAAAATTATTTGTTTAGAATAAAAAAAATTAATATGCACCGACACCCTGAATCTGTGAGTGAGGTGTGTGAAGTGTTAGACATACCGTAATTTCATGTGCTCTGATTTTGGCAATAGTTCCAACGTCGATGACGGGAGCTCTTCCAGCTGCCGTTTTCAGGTAAAAAGGCCCCTTTTTTGGCCTTTCAATGCCAAAACCACTTAGGTTTCCGTACTTTAGCGTACTCAGGAAAATTACCAGCTTGTCAACAATATTTAGTGGCAAATATTTATGTAATATCATCCCCAATCTCACCATTCCCTCGTTCATCACATGCATCTGAAATAAATAATTAATAAAACTCCCATTATATCTCAAATTAAAGAAAAATATATATGATTCTTTTTCTGAGACAGATACTTACAGGGCCTCGAATAATAATGGAAGTGTTAGCCCTCCAGTTGGACAAATCAAGCGCGATTTCCATGCCAGAATTCCCACACCCGACAACGAGCACATCCTTTTTATAAAACCTCTCCCCATTCCCGTAGGCACTGGAGTGCATGACCTCCCCTCGGAAGGACTCCATTCCTCGAATAGGAGGGATATATCCCTGGCTATTCTCTCCGGTGGCCACCACTAGGAACCTGGACACCCACTTTTCCGTCACACCGCTTTTCTTATCTTGAGCAGTGACGGCCCAACGGCCGTCACTCTGATGGAATGAGGCGGACACGACATGACGGTTGTAATATGGAGTGACATGAAAATGGGAAACATAGTCTTCCAAGTATTGGATAAAACCATTTTTTGGAATATAAGTAGGTGCAGAGGGAGGAAATGGTAAATGCGGTAGCTGACAGAACTCCTTGGCTAAGTGGAGCTTTAATCTGTCATAAGCCCTTTTTCGCCATAGCGAAGCATAGCAATCTTCTTTCTCTAACACAACATTTGGTATATTTTGGCGGCTAAGACATGCAGAAGTCGCAATGCCTGCCGGGCCTGCTCCAACAATTACAACAACTGTAGTTTTTTGTTCCATTGCTTTTGAGTGTGTGCTCTTCTTCCTCGCCAACATCTCAAATTTATAGACAAAAAAACATTAATGCAAATAGGTGAGGACTGATCTGTACACACATATGGTAGGTGTTCTTCTTTTCCATTACGTAGGATGAGGATGCAGTTATAAATGTTTGGCTCCTGCAGATAAAACCTAACATTTAATTCTAACCAAAACAAATTGACTTTATCCATCTCAAACAACTTTTTTAGCTCATGCAACTCACTTTTTTATGAGCGGGATAACAAGTCTAGTGTTTTCATTGTTATTTACCAATGTTATCAAAATTTTCAGTTGATTCTTACGATTTTACGAGTTATTTTTCCCTAAACGAGTTAACTCGTGATAAAATCGAGATCTAATGAAATCAGAGTAAACTTTTGAGTTTGCTCATGCGATTTTACGAGTTTACAATTTTACGATTTTGTATACGAGTTTAAGAGTTTTATAACATATTACTTTTTATTATATTTTACCAATTAAAAAAATATACAATACGAATTGCAGAATTTATACCAACTTAAAATTGAGATTTTAAGACTTTTCGAGAACAAACTGTATACAAAGAGAGCCAATTTTGCTGAAAATCTTTTTTTTTTCCCTAACAATCAAGTTCTAAATTAAAATATAAGCTTCACAAAAAATATATCTCTATTTTTTTTTTTTTTTTTATGTAGTACTTAGTTTCACTAAGGTTATTTTTTGGTTTTGTCTTAAAATTAAAGTATTCAGAATTATAATTTAGGAATGCGGTACTAAATGTATATATGAACCATGATGCCTAAAACATTTCTTCATATTGTATATTTTTTTCCTTTTCGATAGATTGTAATAATATTTGTATTTTTTTATATAGGATATCTATTCAAAACTTGTTGTAATTAAAATATATATAGAATAATTTAAATATATATATATATATATATATATATATATATATGGTTATTTTGTATAGGTAGTAGAATCTTACGATTTTACGATTCGATTTCACGATTCGATTTTACAGACACTCCACCGATTTTACTTAAAATCGCGAGTTTGACAACTTTGTTATATATTTACCCTTCATTCGTGTGATTTATGATCGTGTGATTTATGATGACAATACGTTAATCGAGTATTATCTCATATTTGATAAACTGTATTAAACGAAAAGATATTTGATAAATGTTTCTTTTATAACTTTAAAGGAAGTAATAACAAGTATATTCAACTTTTGTCATGGTACATTTCATATTGTACTTCCTCGACTTGCCTCCATTTTCTTTTCAGATATCTCAAATATTTGTATTACTTTCTATTTTACGAGTATATTAAATGTTAGAAATTAGAGATAAAAATTCGTAAATAAAATTCGACCTATACCTTTAAATAGCAGTGGATGTGCATTGTCCATTCACAAATTGAATCGGCTTATTTAGAAAGCTTATACGAATGAGAAATCTCAATCATTATGTTAAATGACATATTATCATATTAGATGTAATCTTTTATAAATACTAATAAATCAATCAAGAATATTAATTTAATTATTCAATATTTATAAGATATGTATGATATTTTCAATATAAAATGCTCTCTTCGTCCCGAAAAAGATGGCACATTGGAATATGAAATTGTCCAAAAAAATTTCATTTAAAAAAAAAAACTCACAAATCTTCGAGCCTCCCTAAATAAATCCCAACAGATCTACTTTAAAGTCTCATAAGTTTGGCAAGAACTAATAAAAGAAAAAATATGAAAGATTTATTTGTGCATTATAGCTATCCTTAATTCGTCTAAAAGGAAATGGTTCATTGAAATTACTATTTATTCCTAATATACTTTAAATCACCACATTAAATAAGGATGTAATAAGAATTTTCACGTATATCACTACAACACAAATATGCTTTATGTAACACCCGAAAAGTGTTACATATATACCGAAAGGTGTTACAATAGACTTTTGGTAACACTTTATTGGTGATGCATTTGTCGGTGCTACTTAAAGTCTAAAGTAACACTTTGATGATCTTTAGTAACACTTTTCATAAGTGTTACATTAGATTTTAAATTATAACACTTCAAGGTAACACTAAAATATGTTACTTATAACTCTTTATGTAACACTCTTTTAAAAATATAAAAAATGTTCAATGTTGTCATAGCTGGGTTTCGAACTCAGGTTATAAGCCTGCAAGATCTTTAATTGTAAAGGCCAAACCACTAGACTGTAATAACTATTTTGTTTGATTTTGTAAGAACACTATATATACCCAATTTCTTTGCCAAAACATCAATAAGCTATTCTCAAGATTAAATTTCCATCAAACTACAATATAACTTGATTTATTTAGCTTATTCTACTATCTAATTTCATACAAAATTTTCATTTATTTTTCTTGTTCCCAATTTCATCCTCTCATATATATATATATACTTATTTTATATACACTAATTTGTTACATCTAATTATTGTATATACATTTTAAGGCATTAGCATTTAAATCAATTACAATTTATGTTTCTACTACTTGTAGATTACTTTAGGACACATTAAAATCACCTTTAAAATTAAGTAATTAATTGCTTGTGTTGTTTTTTATAGAGAAAATAATTAAATATAAGATAAACTTAGGAACATGAAAGACATGACAAAATGGTTCAAGCCCATGTTTTAACGCTTAAAAATATATTCAAACTGTTAAGCTACAAAATTCCGGTGTCGTTGTTTAGTAAAACACAATGTGTGTATCTATATACAAAAAAATAAAATCACTAATAAAATTTATTTTGGATAACTAATAAGTAAATCCTTAAGTGTTCTTACAAATGTTTTATTATGATAATTAAGATGTAACACTTCTATAAATCTTTGTCTCAAAAAATCATTTTACAAAATATAAGCAATTGAACGATTCTAGTTCTTCAAAATATACGTAAGAAAATAAATCTAAATATGATTATTAGTTTAGATTAAAATAAATATATAATTTTATTTAAGATATTACCTAAAAAGTGTTGCTTATTTATAAGTGTTACATGAAAGTGTACTTATACAAAAGTGTTGCCTAAAAAGTGTTACTTATTTGAAAGTGTTACCTAAAAGTGTTACAATTTAAAAGGGAAAAAATCATTTTTAGTCCAGTATGTTAGACCTTGTCCAGTAAAAGTCCTGTATGTTAGAAAATTTCAATTTTAGTCCTGTATGTTCCAAAAGTTGTCCAATTTAAGGACACTAACCATCATCAACGACCAATTTAGCCGGAATTAGACTAATAAATTTAGAGTTTTTGAGTGCTAATGCATATGTATCAAGTATTTGTCCAGATAACATGTCAAATATTAAATTACTTTAGTAGCTTGGCCAGAAAGAAAAGAAAAAGGTAACCCCTAATTTTCATATGAGGTGCATTTCATTGTATTTTTTATTTTATTTTTCTTTCTTTCTTCATCTTTCTCGAATTTATTGGTGGCGTGCGTCGCACATGATTAATTGTGGTCAAATTGGCCATTTCTGATGGTTAGTGTCCTTAAATTGGATAACTTTGGAAACATACAGGACTAAAATTGAAATTTTCTAACATACAGGACTTTTACTGGACAAGGCCTAACATATTGGACTAAAAATGAATTTTTCCCCAATTTAAAAAGTGTTACATTCAAAGTGTTACATATTATAAAAGTGTTACATGAAGGTGTTACATATTCATATGTTACATGAAGGTGTTACATATTCATAAGTGTTACAAAAATGTTACATAGAAGTGTTACATATTCATAAGTGTTCCAAAAGTGTTACATAAAAGTCAAAATTTTAAAAGTGTTACAAACAAAATGTTACATAAGGCCATTTATGTTGTAGTTTTTTAAATAAATATTTTAATTTGTGTGAAAGTTGGGAGGTGACTATTTTTTTTTTTTTTTTTTTTTTGCAAGATGAGTGTACAGAGTATCAAAACTCCAATATATCGATCTCTCAAAATATAAAGTTATTTTCGTCAAAGAAATATAGTCCCCTCCGAATTTTACATAAATTAAGAAATTCATTTAAGTCATATATAAATTCTTGTTATACTCATATTGAATATGGTGAATGATAGAATGTTAGGTATAAATGATGATTTCAGTGAATAATTTAGGGACATATTAGAAAATAAGAATATAATACAAACTTAATGACAAAATGAGGATTTTCCTTCTGAGAAGAAGGAAGCATTTTTTTGGGGAATTGAAAGTTCTTTTTTATTTTTCTAAGAAAGGGTTTGTAATGAGTTTAGAAATCATATCAATTTGGAATATTAGTTGTGTGATGTTAATCAATGTAAATTTTTTAATTCGAAAATCTCATCTTTGTAAAATAATTCTAATCATTTAAAAAAATCATAATATTTTCTTTCTAATTTAGAACTTCTATTAAGAAAATACTGAATTTTTATTAAACCTGATAAAATCATTCGGATCATTTTTTGGTTTCAAATAGCATAAAAAAAATAGTCTTTTGAGACAACTAAAACTAGTCTCAATTAATGAGTATTTGTCACAACGTATGAGAAGTGATCTCAAATAAGGAGTATTTATCATAATGTGTGAGTATTTGTTACAACTTTATTGTCGTCTCTATAAATCGGACTCAAATAATATATTTGTGACAATGAAAGTGGCCTCAAATGCGTCTCAAATATTTTTTGCAACAACTGATTGTCTCTAAAAGTAGTCCTAAAATTGTCTCAAATAATTTGTAGAGAGATTTGTGTCCATATTATTAGTGACCACAATTGTGGCCTAAAAAAATGTCATATAAAAGACCTCATTATTACTATTATTATTATTATTATTATTATTATTATTATTATTATTATTATTATTATTATTATTATTATTATTATTATTATTATTATTATTATTATTATTATTATGATGTAACATGCACGAACTATTAGATTTCTTTAAGTTGGTTTTTATGTATTCTTTTATTTTATTAATTGGAGTATGCATGACAAATATTGAGTGACGATTTGTCAAGTTGCTTCAGTCTAAAAGGAGGTTGGATTATTCATTTGTGCTTCAAAATGCTAAAAAACACAATTGAAAATGATATTTTTACACATACTTATATTGGCGCTGTGTACAGGAGAGGGGGTAGGTGATGAGTGTAAAAATAATAAATTAATTATTATTCTCATATCAGTATTTCCTCATTCAGACCCATTATCATTAGCAGTGCTAAATGGCCCGTAGTTATTTTCAGCTAACTTGGCCGCGTGTAACTGTTTTATAACACATGTCCGACTATATGTTGCGTAAAGAATATGTCATAAATGGAGTGATCCCAAACCCAAATAGAAAACAAAAGATAAACAAAGAATCATTAATTTTTCCCCTACATTTGCATTCCCCATGTATTTCTTGTTCAGATATTTTTGAAAAAAAAAAAAAAAAGAATGATGTTTATTTATCTTTTTGATAATAACTTCATCTAGCTTAGAAGACTTCCTTTAAATAATTTTCAAGTAATTACCATAAATGTGAATTATAAACATCATATGACTTGTTTAAATTTGCACTTGACCTAATTAAATTTAATTTCAATTCCCAATAATAGGCCAACTCGATTTAATTTTATTTAAGACTCAATAAACATAAAAAATTTCAGTTAAAAAGAAACTATATTTCATTAATAGCCCTAAACTTTGACCTGAAAGTAGTAACAAAGAATAATGATATCCTATAAATTTGACAATACTAAAATTGGGTATAGATATAGTTAACTATTAATAAGATAAAGGCCTTTAAATATCTTTTCAAATTCTCATATAATTTTTATATTTTTTAATTACTTTTAATTTAATACATATTAATAATAAGAGATATATATTTATATAGTTTTTCTCTTGAGTTACCATAATTTAATATAAATGTATATATCACATCAGCATAATAAACAACATTTATGATTCGTTTTACAGATGTAACTCTTAACACAGATGACACTTTGAAATGAAAATATAGGCGTTAGGTTCTCATTGATCGTCTACGTTTATTTCCGATTCCTCCCCACTTAATCACACCTATACCCCGATTAGCTCCGCTTAAGCTCCGATTAATCACTAAGTCTTAGTGCACCGCCTAACTAGTGCCTAGCCACTTTTACAACCTAAAAGATATACTCAGAATGGATGATACTGAGTCCTTTCTAGCCCGTTTCTAACTTGTTCTTTTTTCAAACTTTGAGTATCTGTTGCTAAAACAAGCGATTGTACGTCATTGATCTCAAAACAAAATCTATGTGTAACAACTAGGAGTAGTATTATGATAATTATTAACTAGTATGTTACATATTACATACTTATTAATAATAATAATAATAATAATAATAATAATAATAATAATAATATTCTATATAATGAAAGAGAAATATCTATAAGAAGAAATTAAATATATTTTTCACTCATTTTACCTTCTAAAAATGGGTAGGTTTAAATCATTACTAATATGCTGAAAGAATGGTATATATATTATAAGGATATAACTATTCGCAGCCTACAAAATTTCTCAAAGCAACCCACTAATTTATAAACTAAAATGTTATTAGTAAAATGCTACAACGCCCTTAATGAAAAATAACATAATTAATTAAAAATAATATATATAGAATTAAAAAGAAAAGCATAAAAATTATATATTTTTTCTTTTTTTCCCTGCCATCTTTAACTAGACCATGTTGTTTTCTTCCAATAATTTATAAACCCTAATTTCTATAAGGTTTCATTATGAAGGTCATAAATAACAGGGAAAAATCTAAAAACACCTATTGATACCATTAAACTAATCTTTCGTGTGAATTTCATTGTGGGTTGCGAATAATCGCCGCCATGTTATAAACATGTGTACATGTAAAATCTTGCAAAAAATTAGTTCCAAATTTTAATTTTTGTTGGCAAGTTCAATGTACAAAAATTGTAGGTGACAACTTTTTGTAATTTATTTTATAAAATTTCAAAATAAATTGTTAAGAAAATCATTTTTTTGGTTCTATTCTGTTTTATCAAATTAATTCTTTTCATGACTTTTTGACATCTATATTGCATATTTTGAAATAAGTTACTTTAAAAAAAAACTGTAATTGTATATCGACTGTTTAAGTTAGATTTATTTATGTAACATGAGTTGAATTACTTATAGTTATTGATTAATTAATTAAAGAATGGTGGGGATATTTAATTAGATACTCGGCCGTTTTAAGTTGTTGTTTTCCATTTGCCGCTACTCCATTTTACAGTTATATGTTCTGGAAAACTAATACAAACAAATGTGCGAGAGAGAAATCATGCATCAACTAACAAATTCACATTTTAAATTTAAACATATATTAATAGTCGTATTCTTATATATGAAGTTCTAAACTTTGAAATATTAGATAAATTATATTAAAAATAAAATGTTAGAAAATTTAAAAGGGACTGTGGCCCCTAAATCTGTGAATGAGACTCAACAACATGTTGTGAAAGAACAAATACAAACTGTTGGAAATTGATTTGGAATTTTGGGTTTTGACTCAAAATTGACCAATTTAATTAATTCAATCCATTTGTTAAAAATGGAAACAAGTTGCAAATTCATAATCTACACTTCGAGTAGATGAATTTAATGTATTAATATGCTCAAAATCAATTTCGGGTGAATGAGATATTAATTGTCAAAGGTTGCAACTTAAACATGGAAGTTGAAGAGTCTATGAAGTAAATACATGGGAACTTGTCCCACATAGGAAAATTGGAATAAGTGGATACTCCTTATTTAGTAGAGCACTTGATAAGTAGTTATCAAGTGTGCTCTCCTATGGTGGACCTTATGGTGGATCCTAGTGGGATTTTAGCTTTTGGATGGACCCGAGGATGGTGCTTCGCACCATCCGAGCCCGAGCCCGCACGTCCCACATGTCGCATTGAGTCGCTTTAGAGGCGCACTTTGCACTTCGCACGTACGCGTTGTCTGGAGGAGCCTTAAAGTTTTGTCCAGGTTGTCCAGACGGATGGCTCACGGGTTCGTGGCGGTTCGAGTCAGGCGGTGCGGTGACGTGGACCGGTCCGGTCAAGAACCGGGTCGAACTGGACTGGATCGTTGGGCGGACCGGACCGGCCGGTGGGTCGAACCGGGTCGGCGGTTCGGACCGGTCGAACCGGACCGAGCAGTGGGTCGGACCGACCCGCCAGCGAACCAGTGCGACCCGTCGCCCGCCAGGGCGCGGGTCAGCCTGCGGGTGCGACCGCCCAGCGAACTGATGGGTCCAGTCCAAAGGGTGCAACCAAGGGGTGAAGAGGTGCCTTTCCCAAAAGGCACTTCAACTCTTCAACATATATAAATAGGCCCCTCCACATTTCATTTCATACATTCGAGTTCACAAGTTCTTTGCAATTCAAAAGCTTTCTAAATTCTGCATTAGTAGAGTCCGAAAGTTCCAAATATCCGAGTACGTTCGCCGATAACTTCCGACTCGTAGTGCAGCGGTTTGAAGTTTTAAAGTCGTTGTATCTTGGAGGCGTTTTGCTACTAAACGTATTGCACCTGAGTACGTGGCAATTTCGTCTTACGGATATAGAGTCAAACTCTAGCCTCGACTTTGTCTTAATTTCTACATCTTCGTCTATACATTCACATACCGAAATAACAGCGTAAGACGAAATGTTTTTTGTATATTCGGAGATGTCTTCTACTGTTTCTACTCCTTCCATCCCCGCTGCTCACGCCGAAAAACCGGCTAAATTTGCCGGAAATGATTTCAAGAGATGGCAGCAGAAAATGCTGTTCTATTTGACAACTCTCAGTCTTGCCCGATTCTTGAGGGAAGATCCTCCTACTGTTGAAACAGGGGATAAAGAGGGAATGACTGCTTTGGACGCCTGGAACCACAGCGACTTCCTGTGTCGAAATTACATTTTGAATGGATTAGACGACTCACTTTACAATGTCTATTCCATTTTTAAAACCGCAAAAGAATTGTGGTTGTCTTTGGAGAAAAAATACAAAACGGAGGATGCCGGAATGAAGAAATTCATTGTCGGACGGTTCCTCGACATCAAAATGGTGGACTCGAAGACGGTCATGGACTAAGTTCGAGAGTTGCAGTTGATCCTCCATGAAATTCATGCTGAAGGTATGCAACTATCTGAATCCTTTCAAGTAGCCGCATTCATAGAAAAGCTACCGCCTCAATGGAAGGATTTCAAAAATTATCTCAAGCACAAACGCAAAGAAATGGGGCTTGAGGACTTGATCGTGAGACTACGGATCGAGGAAGACAACCGGAAATCCGAAGTCAAAAGCGACAAGAACCGTGGTGAGGCACGTGTGAATTTGGCAGAGTCCGGAAGTGGCAAGAAGAGAAAACGCGGTGCTGGCTCTAATAAGCAACAGAAGACCTCGAACAAAAGATTCAAAGGTAACTGTTATAACTGTGATAAGTCCGGACACAAGTCGAGTGAATGTCGACTGCCAAAGAAAGCAAATCAAGGCCAAAAGAATCAGGCCAACCTTGCCGAGCACAAATCTTTGCAAGAAGAACTGTCTGAATTGGATCTGTCCGCCGTCGTATTCGAGGCCAACTTGGTAGATAATCCAAGGGAGTGGTGGATCGACACAGGGGCTACCCGTCATATCTGTTCAGACAAGGAACTGTTCTCCACTTACCAAGAGATCAATGGCAGAAAGCTTTTTATGGGAAACTGGTAGCGTCGTTTCCCACTACCAAATTAAATGTGTATAAAGATACACTTAACCTTATCCTACTACTCTAACTAGTAGAGTGGCAAGCAAGGGTCGATCCCACGAGGAACGGTTGAATAATTTTGCTTTTATGTATTAAGCTATTATTATCAAGAAACATAAAGTAAATAAACTAGAAAACAATAAAGAAGTGGGGGGGGGGGGGGGGGGGGGTTTTAATGAAATAGCAACTAACACCTAAATAAACAAAGACAATTAAAGAGATTTTTATAGGTTTTTGGTTTGTAAATAACAAAACGATTCACCCTTGATCATGTTTCACCGAGGTCTTGGACGATTTATGTAACTATTGTTAATGCCCTATTCAATTGTGATTCTAGCCCTTATCTCAAGGCTATTAACAAGCTCTAATAGCCTTGTTATCCCTTAATCTTAGTTAATCAAAACAAGCTCTTCGACTAGCCCTATTCAGTTTAACCGAATCCTCGAACAAGCTCTCTTAGATTCAATCACCAAATGCATTAAACACTAGGACAACGAGATAAATTCAACATAAAACTCGCAAGCTCGGTTTTAGTGGTTGAACTTTGTGTTATCACCAATAAATAACTATTGTTTGCTACTCGGGAATCGGAAATCCTACAATTACGGATAGTAATCTCCTATTCTAGCAACACATTCACAAATCCCTTAAAGGGTGGTCAATCCAATAATAAATTCATAAATGTGAGTCAATAACAGCAAATAACACAAAACACTTGAATACACAATATTTTCGGTAACATTAACCGTAATAATCACATAAATGTCTTGGACTCAAGGTTTCACAATAATCAAGAGTGAACTAAGGGTGCTAGCCACCCATTTTACCTAATACAAAGATAAAATAACAGAAAATTAAAGAAAACATGAAAATAGGATAGAAAGAACCAAAGGTTAGGGGTTGAAGATCAAGATCTTCAACCCCCTTCCATTTCCTTGCTTCCAATGGAGAAAAGTGGCTGATTATGTGTGGGGGATGGGTTCTAGGTTGTTAGGGTTATGTTAAATTCGAATGGGATGATATATATACAAGGAGAGAAAGTGCTAGTAAAAAATAGGCAAAAACGTATTCAGGATTTTAAAAACAGGGTAGTGAATCTCGGCCGAGACGGGATTGTGTCTCGGCCGAGACGTGAAAGAGGGTTTTTAGGAATTTTGGGTCGAAGGTCAATCTCGGCCGAGATTTGGTGGTATCTCGGCCGAGACGTGAAACAGGGGAAATTAGGGCAACGGCGCCAAAATTTGGTAGACGTCGTTTCCGACTACCAAATTAAATTGTGTATGGAGAATACACTTTACCTTATCCTACTACTCTAACTAGTAGAGTGGCAAGCAAGGGTCCATCCCACGAGGAAAGGTCGAACAATTTTGCTTCATTGTATTAAGCTAGTATTATCGAGAAACATAAAGTAAATAAACTAGAAAACAATAAAGAAGTGGGGGGGAATTTAATGAAATAACAACTAACACCTAAATAAACAAAGACAAATAAAGAGATTTGTTTTGGTTTTTGGTTTTTAAATAACAAAATGATTCACCCTTGATCATGTTTACCGAGGTCTTGGACGATTTATGCAACTATTGTTAATGCCCTATTCAATTGTGATTCTAGCCCTTATCTCAAGGCTATTAACAAGCTCTAATAGCCTTGTTATCCCTTAATCTTAGTTAATCAAAACAAGCTCTTCGACTAACCCTATTCAGTTTAACCGAATCCTCGAACAAGCTCTCTTAGATTCAATCACCAAATGCATTAAACACTAGGACAACGAGATAAATTCAACATAAAACTCGCAAGCTCGGTTTTAGAGATTGAACTTTGTGTTATCACCAATAAATAATTATTGTTTGCTACTCGGGAATCGGAAATCCTACAATTACGGATAGTAATCTCCTATTCTAGCAACACATTCACAAATCCCTTAAAGGGTGGTCAATCCAATAATAAATTCATAAATGTGAGTCAATAACAGCAAATAACACAAAACACTTGAATACACAATATTTTCGGTAACATTAACCGTAATAATCACATAAATGTCTTGGACTCAAGGTTTCACAATAATCAAGAGTGAACTAAGGGTGCTAGCCACCCATTTTACCTAATACAAAGATAAAATAACAGAAAATTAAAGAAAACATGAAAATAGGATAGAAAGAACCAAAGGTTAGGGGTTGAAGATCAAGATCTTCAACCCCCTTCCATTTCCTTGCTTCCAATGGAGAAAAGTGGCTGATTATGTGTGGGGGATGGGTTCTAGGTTGTTAGGGTTATGTTAAATTCGAATGGGATGATATATATATAAGGAGAGAAAGTGCTAGTCAAAAATAGGCAAAAACGTATTCAGGATTTTAAAAACAGGGTAGTGAATCAATCCCGTCTCGGCCGAGACGTGAAAGAGGGTTTTTAGGAATTTTGGGTCGAAGGTCAATCTCGGCCGAGATTTGGTGGTATCTCGGCCGAGACGTGAAACAGGGGAAATTAGGGCTTTTTGGGATTTGACTCATCTCGACCGAGATTGGATTGTATCTCGGCCGAGATCTTCATCTTTGATATTCTTCAAGAATTCCCTGGAGACTCATCTCGGCCGAGATTGGATTGAATCTCGGCCGAGATCTTCAGTCTTGCAAAACTTCACAAAAACCCTGGAGGCTTATCTCGGCCGAGATTAACATCCTGTCTCGGCCGAGATCTTCATGTGGCTCTTCCTTTCTCGCCTCGATCGAACCCTTGACTCCTCGGTCGTTTAATCTTCGATTTTGACCCTTTTTACACCTGTCTTAATACAAAAATAGCTCAAACGCATTATTTTGCCCATTAGAATATAAAAACACTAAATACACATAATTATGCACGTTATTGACACTAAAATGACACTAAAAGTGCCCTAAAGTGCGTGCACGGAACACGTGTACCAAATCTCCCCAAACTTAAAACTTGTTCGTCCCGAACAATAAAGAGAAAGACAAAAGAACACGTGTTTAGGGCAAAGTTTAGTGGCATTTGATTTCAGAATTTTCATGAAAAAGAGTAAGAAATCATGATAAAAGTGAGCATGTGTGATAGACTAGATCCACTACTCTCGAGACAAAACACTCTAAACTTAAGATCCTCACATGGTGAGTGTAACTTTCGACTCTCAAGTGTATCAAAAGGGAAGTGTATACGCTCACATTGAAATGCATAAAATGCCTACCATAAGCTTGCCAATCATTTAAATTTCGATGTATACCGGCATGTGTGACAAAGAATCAAAAAGGTCTTTAATAGGTTGTAATGTTGGCTTGGGGTAAGGTGGGAAAATTTCTGGTATAAGTGACTATAAAACGGACTAAATGAGTTAGCTAATCTCATCTACCCCTCAAAAAAATGGTCACTCAACCTCACTCTTTACTTCCTAGTAAACCAATCCCAAGAATCGATTTCTTCTCCAATTTCTGGTATAAGTGACTATAAAACGGGCTAAATGAGTTAGCTAATCTCATCTACCCCTAAAAAAATGGTCACTCAACCTCACTCTTTACTTCCTTAGTAAACCAATCCCAAGAATCGGTTTATTCTCCTTACCACAAAGTCCACAACCTAAATGCTTTCTCAATTCTCCCTTGGAGTGTATTTTCTTTTGAATTTCTACAACTTTAAGAACATCTATCAAAAGGCATTTATAATACTAGCCTCTCCAATTCAAAAGCAAAAGTTGAGTATATACAACTAACCTTTTCTTTTGTTTTTCTGATTTTTCGATTTTTTCGATTTTTCTCTTCTTTTTTTTTTTTTTCTTTAAACAAATATTGGAGAGGACTAGTGTTCTCGATTCTTTTCCTAGTGTTTTATCTCTTTTCACCCTTCAATAATCCCCATAGATTACCCCTTTCAATCCCAAAATACCCGACTACCTTCCAACCACCTCCCTCATACTCAAATAGTCCAATTAGGTTCAAAGGCTAATTGAAAGGGTTTCGGCTTGTAGAGTTGGGCTGTCAAACAAGAGGCTAAAAGCTCAAGGGGCTCAACTAGAGACAATATCAAATTAGGTAAAAAGGAAGTATTTTCAAGCTTGAAAATAGGCTCAAGTCAAGAATTGCCTAAGATCATTTCAATGTCACACAATGCACCGACACATGCAAAATAGAGAATTATGGCAAGTTCTAGAGACAACTAAATGCACTCAATGAATTTCACACCGAAAGAAAGTTTAAATTACTCCAAAGATGGAAGTATCTTCTAAGGCTCAAAAACTCACTCGGCTGCAATTTTGATCAAAAGTTTTGAGTGTATGTTCAATTTTGTTTCAAAAGTCTATCATGCTCTACCATGTGCTTCTTTCAAAGATATTTGTCAAAAACTTTCATCATTAATCAATGCCACATTTTCTTGTCCTAAACTTCATCCAATTGCTTTCTCGAGCTGCCAATTTGTACGAATCCCACCCCTCCCCAAACTTAGTTGCAAACTTAGTTTGTGGAAAAGAGGAGTACAATTTGGTGCTCACCGAATTTAACCATATTATTCACCGCTTTACAATTTATTAAAAATGCAACAGACTAATCCATACAAAGATACCAAACCATTTCAAGTCTAATAAGTCCAAAAGACAATAGAGTAGCATATGGAAAGTTAAACTCTTGGGCTGCCAATACGTACACCTACCAAGACTTCCCCAAACTTGGTTAAAAACCAAAGTTTGTGAGGAAGAAAGGGTACGAATTGGTGTCCTAACTCACAGTGATTTTTGGGCATCTTCAATCCCATTTGGTGCTATCTCCTTGAATTTCACGGATTGGTCGGTTCCTCATCATCATAGTCTCTGCACTCTAAAAGAAGATAATAAGACAATATCTAAATATAAGTAAGCAACCTAAACTACGAAATTGAATATACGAAAAGCAATAAACGTCGGGTTGCCTCCCGACAAGCGCCTTTGTTTAACGTCGTTGGCTCGACGGATGCTCTTTAAATAAACAAAACAAACAACTATCTAGGTAAATAAAACAAACGCTTAACACATAAAACAAAATCGTTCTAAACCATTCCCCTGCAACGGCGCCAAAATTTGGTAGACGTCGTTTCCCACTACCAAATTAAATGTGTATAAAGATACACTTAACCTTATCCTACTACTCTAACTAGTAGAGTGGCAAGCAAGGGTCGATCCCACGAGGAACGGTTGAATAATTTTGCTTTTATGTATTAAGCTATTATTATCAAGAAACATAAAGTAAATAAACTAGAAAACAATAAAGAAGTGGGGGGGGGGGGGGGGGGGGTTTAATGAAATAGCAACTAACACCTAAATAAACAAAGACAATTAAAGAGATTTTTATAGGTTTTTGGTTTGTAAATAACAAAACGATTCACCCTTGATCATGTTTCACCGAGGTCTTGGATGATTTATGTAACTATTGTTAATGCCCTATTCAATTGTGATTCTAGCCCTTATCTCAAGGCTATTAACAAGCTCTAATAGCCTTGTTATCCCTTAATCTTAGTTAATCAAAACAAGCTCTTCGACTAGCCCTATTCAGTTTAACCGAATCCTCGAACAAGCTCTCTTAGATTCAATCACCAAATGCATTAAACACTAGGACAACGAGATAAATTCAACATAAAACTCGCAAGCTCGGTTTTAGTGGTTGAACTTTGTGTTATCACCAATAAATAACTATTGTTTGCTACTCGGGAATCGGAAATCCTACAATTACGGATAGTAATCTCCTATTCTAGCAACACATTCACAAATCCACTAAAGGGTGGTCAATCCAATAATAAATTCATAAATGTGAGTCAATAACAGCAAATAACACAAAACACTTGAATACACAATATTTTCGGTAACATTAACCGTAATAATCACATAAATGTCTTGGACTCAAGGTTTCACAATAATCAAGAGTGAACTAAGGGTGCTAGCCACCCATTTTACCTAATACAAAGATAAACTAACAGAAAATTAAAGAACACATGAAAATAGGATAGAAAGAACCAAAGGTTAGGGGTTGAAGATCAAGATCTTCAACCCCCTTCCATTTCCTTGCTTCCAATGGAGAAAAGTGGCTGATTATTTGAGGGGGATGGGTTCTAGGTTGTTCTAAGTTAAGTTAAATTCGAATGGGATGATATATATATAAGGAGAGAAAGTGCTAGCTCCAATTTAGGCAAAAAAGTGTTTAGGATTTTAAAACAGGGAACACCGCCGCGGCCGTGGCATAAAGATGGCCGCGGCCGTGGTGAAACAAGGGTTTTGGGCCCCAATTTGGGGCCGCGGCCGTGGTCTATCTACTGCCTCGGCCGTGGTCTTTCTTGGACTGAATTCGCCTTTACTTCTGGAGGACTGGCCACGGTTGCGGTTGATTCAGACCGCAGGCGTGGGACGTGGATTGCCACGGCCGTGTCACTGTCTGCCTCGGTCGTGGCAAATGATGCTGAAATGTGGCCTTCTCTGGAGGAATGGCCACGGCCGTGGCGTTGGACTGCCTCGGCCGTGGCTTGAGCCACGGGCGTGGCCTCACCACCTCGGGCATGATCCCCTGTTTTTCCTTGTTTTCTTCATCCTTTGAGCTCGATTTGTCAATTTGAGATCTTCGAACCTGTTTTTCGGCCTTAATTTACCTGTCTTGATATGAAAATGAAACAGACACGTCAAATTGCCCAATGAGAAATAAACGCACAAAACACACATGAAAATGCACACAAAAGTCCGTAAAAAGACACTTAAATTGACCTAAAAGTGTGTGCACTACCACGTGCACCAGAAACTCTGCAACGTCTCCAGTGGTAGGATTGGGAAAGGTCGTGTTGAAGATGACGTCGGGAAAAGAACTAACTCTCGTGGATGTGCTGCATGTCCCAGACATTCGCAAGAATTTAGTCTCCGGTTCTTTATTGAGTAAGGCCGGATTTAGGTTGGTTTTTGAAGCAAATAATTTTGTACTGACCAAATGTGGTCAATTTATTGGGAAAGGCTATCTCGAAAAGAGCCTTTTCAAAATGAATGTAATGACTGTAAAGCGCGACATTAAGCGCAATATTAATATAAGTGAAGTTAATTATTTGCTTGAGTGTTCTAATTTATGGCATGGTAGATTAGGACATGTAAATCAAAATACACTTCGACGTTTAGTGAATTTAGATTTACTTCCTAGAATGGAATTTGATTCACAAAAGTGTCAGATCTGTGTGGAGGCAAAATTGGTCAAAACAGCATTCCATTCAGTTGATAGAAGTACTTCTCCTCTAGACCTTGTTCATACTGATGTGTGTGATTTAAAGTTTGTGCAAACTAGAGGTGGTAAGAATTACTTCATTACTTTTATTGATGATTGCACAAGATACTGTTATGTATATCTTTTGAAAAGTAAAGATGAAGCCATTGAGACATTCAAAAATTATAAGAATGAAGTTGAAAATCAACTTAGCAAAAAAATCAAAGTAATTCGTAGTGATAGAGGTGGAGAATATGTAGCTCCATTTGAAGAATTTTGCCAACAAAACGGTATTATTCATCAAACTACAGCTCCATATTCACCTCAGTCAAATGGCATAGCAGAACGCAAGAACCGAACTCTAAAAGAAATGATGAATGCTATGTTGATAAGTTCGGGCTTACCCCAAAACATGTGGGGGGAAGCCATCTTGTCTGCCAACTACATTCTTAACAAATTGCCACATAAGAAAAGGGACAAAACTCCGTACGAGTTGTGGAAAGGAAGAAAACCTTCCTACCATTACCTTCAAGTGTGGGGGTGCCTAGCTAAGGTTGAAGTACCTAAGCCAAAACAAGTGAGAATAGGACCCAAAACTGTTGATTGCATTTTCATTGGATATGCGCATAACAGTAGTGCATATCGATTTCTGGTGCACAAATCAGACATTCCTGACATAAACGTGGGAATGACTATTGAGTCAAGGAACGTGGTGTTCTTTGAGAATATATTTCCTAAGAAGGAAAACACAGAAGTAGGTTCTCGTAAAAGAACTTATGAAATTACAAATGGTTCACCTGCTGAGGTTAATAAAGAACCTGAGGGTAATGAGGAACCGAGACGTAGTAAAAGTTCCAGAAAGAAAAAGTCCTTTGGGCCGGATTTTCTATCATACATGATGGAAAGTGAACCCAGGACAATACATGAGGCATTGTCCAGTCCAGATGCTCCTCTCTGGAAAGAAGCAATAAACAGTGAAATCGAGTCCATCATGCAAAATCACACGTGGGAGATTGTAGATCTACCACCAGGCTGTCAACCACTTGGATGCAAGTGGATCCTAAAGAGGAAGTATAAAGCCGATGGATCAATTGATAAGTATAAGGCTAGATTGGTAGCCAAAGGGTTCAAGTAAAGAGAAGGATATGACTTCTTTGATACGTATTCCCCAGTTACGAGGATCACATCCATTAGAGTTCTCATTGCTATTACAGCTCTGCATAACCTGGAGATACATCAAATGGATGTGAAGACGGCCTTCTTAAATGGGGAATTGGAGGAGGAGATATATATGGAACAACCTGAAGGGTTTGTAGTTCCTGGCCAAGAAAAGAAGGTGTGTAAACTTGTTAGATCTTTGTACGGACTCAAACAAGCACCTCTTAAATGGCATGAAAAATTCGATAATGTGATGCTCTCTAATGGTTTCAAAATCAATGAGTGCGATAAGTGTGTCTATATAAAGGGCACTCCACAAGATTATGTGATAGTGTGTCTATACGTCGATGACATGCTTATTACGGAAAGTAATCATGACTCGATCGTGAATACTAAAAACATGTTAAAACGAAATTTTGACATGAAAGACATGGGTTTGGCTGACATCATTCTAGGGATGAAAATCTCTAGAACTTCTGATGGAATTTTCTATCACAAACTCATTACGTTGAGAATGTGTTGAGGAAATTTGATGCTTATGACGTACCCCCGGCTAACACTCCTGTAGATGTTAATCTACACTTAGCCAAAAATAGAGGTGACCCAGTGCTGCAACTGAAATATGCAAGAATTATCGGAAGCCTGATGTACTTGACAAATGGTACGCGTCCGGATATAGCATATTCAGTTAGCAAACTTAGTAGATTTACAAGTAATCCTAACAAGGATCACTGGAAAGCTCTGATGAGAGTTTTAAGGTATTTAAAACATACCATGAATCATGGAATTTTGTATACAAGATATCCAGCCGTATTGGAAGGATACACAGATGCAAACTGGATATCTGATACAAAAGATTCAAAATCCACCAGTGGTTATGTATTCACTATAGGTGGAGGAGCTGTGGCTTGGAAATCCTCTAAACAAACTTGCATAGCTCGTTCCACAATGGAATCGGAGTTCATTGCTTTAGACAAAGCTGGTGAAGAAGCCGAATGGCTTCGGAACTTCTTAGAGGATATTCCTGGTTGGTGCAAACCAGTGCCTCCCGTGATGATACACTGTGATAGCATGTCTGCTATAGGGAGGGCACAAAGCCACATGTATAATGGTAAGTCTCGACACATCCGGAGGAGACACAATACCGTTAGACATTTGATCTCAAGTGGGGTAATCTCCATTGACTACGTAAAGTCAAAAGACAACATTGCGGATCCGCTGACTAAAGGCATTGATCGAGATCAAATGTATAGCGCGGTAAGGGGAATGGGGCTAAAACCCACACACTAAAGAGTGTTCATAGTGGTAACTCGTCCATGATGACTGGAGGATCCCAAGAACTTGGTTCAATGAGACAACTAAGCTTTGAAGCACTCAGTTTTGCACTTGAAAACAAATTTCAAGCTCATTCTCGATTCCGCTCAAGTGCCAATTGTACCTATTTGGTACAAAACCTGATGACGTGTGGTGAGGGTAAGCTTAACAGCTTTTAATGATTCCTATACCTTCGTGGTAAGGTATTTCAGGGTACCTTTAATAGGAGATCACCTATATAAGTGTGAAGTGGGGCCGCTTCAAACTGAAAAATGTAATATTTTCAGTACACACTTATGAATCCAAGATAAGGTCCATGGCCAAAATGGACAACAACGTGAGAACCAAAAGGATATTAGAGTCGTTACTTTGTGGTTGTCATTGTACTTGATTTACACAAAAGCTGACCAGTTCAAGACATCATGTTCACTGAGCAGTGAGTAAATCCGATGGCATCTCACTAGGGAAGGTTCAAAGCCTGAAGTTACCTATCCTGATGAAGGGATGGCTCGTTGGGACTTTCTTAGGTGTGCATTGCATTAATATCATTCATGTGGGGGATTATTGGAAATTGATTTGGAATTTTGGGTTTTGACTCAAAATTGACCAATTTAATTAATTCAATCCATTTGTTAAAAATGGAAACAAGTTGCAAATTCATAATCTACACTTCGAGTAGATGAATTTAATGTATTAATATGCTCAAAACCAATTTCGGGTGAATGAGATATTAATTGTCAAAGGTTGCAACTTAAACATGGAAGTTGAAGAGTCTATGAAGTAAATACATGGGAACTTGTCCCACATAGGAAAATTGGAGTAAGTGGATACTCCTTATTTAGTAGAGCACTTGATAAGTAGTTATCAAGTGTGCTCTCCTATGGTGGACCTTATGGTGGATCCTAGTGGGATTTTAGCCTTTGGATGGACCCGAGGATGGTGCTTCGCACCATCCGAGCCCGGGCCCGCACGCGCACGTCGCACATGTCGCATTGAGTCGCTTTAGAGGCGCACTTTGCACTTCTCACGTACGCGTCGTCGCGAGGAGCTGGAGGAGCCTTAAAGTTTTGTCCAGGTGGTCCAGACGGATGGCTCACGGGTTCGTGGCGGTTCGAGTCAGGCGGTGCGGTGACGTGGACCGGTCCGGTCAAGAATCGGGTCGAACCGGACTGGATCGTTGGGCGGACCGGACCGACCGGTGGGTCGAACCGGGTCGGCGGTTCAAACCGGTCGAACCGGACCGGGCAGTGGGTCGGACTGACCCGCCAGCGAACCAGTGCGACCCGTCGCCCGCCAGGGCGCGGGTCAGCCTGCGGGTGCGACCGCCCAGCGAACTGGTGGGTCCAGTCCAAAGGGTGCAACCAAGGGGTGAAGAGGTGCCTTTCCCAAAAGGCACTTCAACTCTTCAACATATATAAATAGGCCCCTCCACATTTCATTTCATACATTCGAGTTCACAAGTTCTTTGCAATTCAAAAGCTTTCTAAATTCTGCATTAGTAGAGTCCGAAAGTTCCAAATATCCGAGTACATTCGCCGATAACTTTCGACTCGTAGTGCAGCGGTTTGAAGTTTTAAAGTCGTTGTATCTTGGAGGCGTTTTGCTACTAAACGTATTGCACCTGAGTACGTGGCAATTTCGTCTTACAGATATAGAGTCAAACTCTAGTCTCGACCTTGTCTGAATTTCTACATCTTCGTCTATACATTCACATACCGAAATAACACAAACAAATACAAACAAAACAATAAACGAGAAAATCGACAATGCAAAGAACACCAAATTTATCGTAGTCCGCTAACAACTTGTTAGCTACGTCCATGGCCAAACGAGAGAAAATCAAATTCAATATCAAAGAGCGTTACAATATAGGACTTCACTATCCTAACAAAAGGAGATAAACTGAGTACCAAATCAATGGATACTCGACCAAATAAACCCGCCACTCTCTAATAACCAGAACTAAAACGAATACTAATAAATTTTGATCTAATCATCAAAAGACACCAATGGGACTATTTATAAGCCCCCAAATTGACCTAGACTTAAAATAGATTAAATTGGGCCTAATAACGCTTAAGCTCAACTTTTGCAACGCCCAACCTGTCGTGGCCGTGACCAACACTTATCACGACCGCGACTAAACTAACTCAATATGTCGTGACCGCGACCAGTCCACAACTTCAAATTCAATAAAACAACAACAATTTGTCACGATCGCAACACACCTTATCGCGACCGCGTTACTCCAACGCGTCCAGAATTACATCAAAGTGTTCTCCAACTTGACACGCGTGTCGAACCAAACCAAAACCAATTTAAGGCATAATCCTAATACAACACTCCTCTCTATAAATAAAACTAGAAATACTAACTATATTGATAAAATCAATAAAAATATGATAATAGATTATTCAATTACAAAAAATGAATAATCAAAATATAATGTTTCTATTTATTTCATTCTATTTTTTTAAATATGTCTATTGCTTAGGCATAATAATATGTTATTTAATTACAATTAAATAATTATTTAATTTAAAAAAAATAGAATTATTTATTATATTTAATATTTTTTATAAAAATGACTAAATACATAAATTCACACAAACAAGTGTGTATATATATATTAACAAAATTTTATGGAATCAAGATCTGCCCGACGACCCCGATGCCCTATAAGTAGGTTCATCACTGCTCGTGATAATAGCCAAATAAGTTATACATCCTTAAGTTAGATGAATAGATGTATAATTAAAGGTTAATATTATTTTGACTTACATTTACATATCAATCCAGTGAAAGATATGGACTAGATTAGGATATGTGGGCTTTATTACTTAATAAGTCAGACCAATTAATTAATTAAGTGGACATGGATATTAGGCCCATAAACCTAGGGTTATATGGTACTATATATACATATTCTCATATAGTAGAGAATTAAGGGTTTTATCAGATAAAAATTGGAGGCACTATAGAATTTGATAAGTGGTTTCCTAGGGATCACTTATCGAATAATTGTACCGAGGATAGTTCCTGCGGCGGACGATATACGCGTGGATACCTGAAGTGGTGAATCAATCGCTCAATTCTGTCCGACTAGTTACGCACAAGTAAGTTGTTCCAACTTTAGCATAATTTATGCTCAACGTTTAATTCAGTTATAAATCACGATCAATATTCTCGACTGTTTATTCCGCTGCGTACATTAGATGTTGTCGAGAATTACTAACAGTGGTATCAGAGCCCGGGGCTCGATTTATAATTGAAATTGATTTAATTTCATGTGGATTAAAATTGTAAATCTGAATTTTTTTGATTTAATTCGTAAACTGTACGAATAATAAAACTTGTTGAAAACCTTATTTTGTAAACTTGGTAAATAATATGGATTTTGGAACGTGAGTTGGCAAACCCATATTCCAAAACAACATTTACTTTAAACTTTGAAACATTAGTCTGTTGCGTCGATCTCCGCCGCTGCTGTGCGTTTGTCGGCGGCAGTAGTTTCCGGCGAGACAGAGTCCGACGAAATAGGTGTGCGACTGCCGTCCTCGTCGACGGCGGTGACAGCGATGGCTCGCTGCTACTGTTGCGCACCTGCTGGCCGAGACAATGGCCGCCGCGACTGAGACGGCGGCGTACGACAGCGGCCCTGATGCTGCTGCGCGCTGACGACAGCGATGGCGGCCCCTACTGCTGCTGCACTGCTGGCACTTGCTCGCTGTGATGTCGGCGGTGGAGTCAAGGGCGATTGCGGCGGAGACGGGGCAGCGGTGCTACTGTTGTGCCCAGCCTTGACCCTAAAGGGTTTTGGACTGGGCCTGGGCTTCCTAAACTTTGGGTTGGACTATGGGCTGGACTATAGTTTTAGTAAATGGGCCAAAATAAATTGGGCTGTTTTAATTAATTCTACTGGGTTGAAATAATTGGATTGGACCAACTTTAATTGAGCTGATTTTAATAAAATATGCCGGATGTTTATTTGCTGGGCCATTTCATATAAGCTGGGTTGTTTTATTTAAAAAAAAAAATTATTTAATTAATCAAATTAGATTTATTAATTAAATAAATTCGAAAACGCTAATTACATATTAATTAGTTAATTAGATTAATGAATCTTATTATTATTGTTTTTGAAATAATAATAATAGACTTATACATTTATGTTAATTTGGAGTTAACATTAAAAGTATACTTATATCAATTTGGAATTAATATATTAATTTAATAAACTAATATTAATTTATTAATTAGATTAATAAATTATAATAGTATTATTATTTTTGAAAGAATAATACTAGACTTATATATTTATGTTAATTTAGAATTAATATTAAATGTATATTTATATTAATTTGGAATTAATATATTTAATTTTAATCCACATTTAATTAAAGAATAATTTTTTTAATTGGATTAATAATTTTATTCGTTGAGCATTTATTTGATATTATGTGATAAGCTATTATTTGATTTTATGCTTATTCAATTTAAATTATAGTAATTTAAGACCACTTTTATGTTTGGGTAGGCGGCGCCCAATACATGTAGTCCGCGACATTGTGTATGGGTAGGCGGCGCCCAATATGTGTGGTCCGCATTTCTTATGCCTGGGTAGGCGGGACCCAGTAATTATGTTATAATTTAATATTAGATATTAAATTTAAACAATTAGTATCACATAACAATTCCCCACTAAAAACCAAGTCTTATTTAGAAACAAAATGCGTCATCCATCATAATTGTTTGAGATTCCTAATCTTTTCGACCACGAGTTTTACACCAAAGTATTTACTCTAAATCGACAAGACTCGGGCTCATTCATAGATGTATGGTTGACATCGTGTGATGGAATTGACTTGCTTAAATTATTTTGAGACGCCAAAACGACCAAAATAGTTTAAGGACGCAATATTAATTGGATTAATAAACCAAGAATTGCAAATTGTTGTTGCAATTGGCTTAGAGGCCTACCTAGTGATATTATTGTAGTCATCATCCAAAGCAGAGGCTGCAGTAATATAAACTTGGATCTTGGACCACTAAGATTTATAATTGTTATAAATCTGTATTTTGTGTTTGGGGGCGCAAAATATGTTAAAATTAGTGGGAGCTAATCATTACAATAAACTCTTGTTTTGATTAGTGATACGAATGTGATCTTTGTTTACTTTATTCTGATTTATTTTCCCATTTTATTATTTTCTCGTCAGATAAAATGTCGTTTTTGACTTATAAATGTTTGATGGAAACAAACAAGTTGACTGGGACAAACTTTACGGATTGCCTCCATTGTTTGCGATTGGTGCTAAGGCAAGACGAGATTGAGTATGTCTTGGACAAACCAATCAGTGTCATCCCTGACAAGAATTCTCCTAAGTACGCTACGTTTGACGAAGAAGCTCATAAGAAACATGTTGAGGATGCCACATTGGCTCAATGCTTAATGTTGTCCTCTATGAGTATTGAACTGCATAGGCAACATTGGAGCATGTTCCCTTATGAGATGCTGAAACACTTGGAGAGTCTGTACGCTTCAGAAGCTCAGACCATGGAGTATGAGATACTTAGAGAACTCCTCAAGTGTAAGCTTCATGATGGGGGCCAGGTTTCTGAACATATACTGAAGATGATCGGATTGATTGAGAGATTGGAATCGATTGGAACGAAGCTACTCTCAAGTGTCTCAATAAATCTGATTTTGCAGTCTCTTCCAAGTTCATTTGAAAACTTCATAGTGAATTTCAACATGAGCAACACGAAGGCAACACTGCCAGAGCTTCACAACATGCTCAAGACCTACGAATCATCTACTTCTAAAGGCAACTCTGTGCTCATGGTGAGTTCTTCTGTGATATCTTCCAAACAGAAGAATAAGCAGAAGAAGAGGAAGAAAGCATCTAAGGATGCGGCCTTGATGCGTAAGAGTGGAGGGGTTCAAAAGAAGCCGAGAATACCAAAGGATGAGTGTCTGTTCTGCAATGAGAAGGGGCACTGGAAGAGAGACTACCCGAAGTTCAAAGCACATGGTGCATTGGATGAGAGCTTAAGTAGTTTATTTTGTACGTTGAAAGTAGATTAGATTAGATCTTCCTTCGGGATATAAATTAGATTTATATAATTGATATTTTGTTCTTTAGATTTCAAAGAATATTATTTCCATTCGAATATTAGACATTTATGACTTTTTCTTTCTATTTTGCAAACAGTAGATGTTTGTTTTGCTTAATGGATTGTTTTAAGGAAGTGTCTTTCTTTTGAATGGAATATATATACTTGAATGTGAACAAAATATTCTCAATGTACAAGAACAAACAGCCTGAGCTAAGTAATACGAATAATAAAACCTACCTGTAGCACTGTAGACTTGGTTATATCAATGAGAGAAGAATAGCAAGATTGAGAAAGTTAGACTATCTCACACCATTTGATTTCGAATCATATGGTGCTTGCGAATCTTGTCTCAAAGGAAAGATGATAAGTTAACCACTTTCTGGGAAAAGGGTTACGTGCCAAGGTTGTGCTCGAGTTGGTCCGCACAGCGGTGTGCGGACCGTTCCAACTTAAGCAATAGGCGAATATTCGTACTTCATAACTTTCACTGATGATTTTTCAAGGTATGGATATGTGTATCTCATGAAACACAAATCTGAAGCCTCCGAGAAATTTAAGGAGTTTAAGTTAGAAGTTAAGAAACAACTTGGAAAAGTATTAAGACTCTCCGATCAGATCGAGGAGGGGAATACTTAAGCCGAGATTTTCTTGATTACTTGAAATCACATGGAATCCGGTCAGACTGGACACCTCCGAGTACACCACAGAAGAATGGAGTATCCGAAAGGAGAAATCGAACTTCATTAGATATGGTTCGATCCATGATGAGTTTCACCAGTCTTTCCTTATTCTTTTGGGGTTATGTCTTACTAACCGATGGTTATGTTCTGTGGCAAGAAGTCGAGTCTTAACCATCTGCGGACCTGGGGTTGTCCTGTTTTGTTAAGAAGATGACGACTGATAAATTGGAGACCAAAAGTGAGAAATGCTATTTTGTGGATATCCTCAGGAAACTAAGGATATGAATTCTACTGCCTGGAGATCACCAGGTGATAGTTCCAAGAATGTGGCGTTTCTTGAAGATATTTATATCTCCTAGGAACAAGGTCACAACAAGGTAGATCTTGAAAAGATTCAAGAACCACAAAAAAATAACATAGAGGATGAGATCTTGTCCAATGGAGTGGACAAGAACTCAGTGGGAGTTTTCAATGATCTATTGGGAGGGGAAATGACTCTTAGAAGGTCACCTCAAGACAATGAGATGCATCAAAATAAGATATTGTATCAAACACGCAAGATAACATAAAGGATGAGGTCTTGTCCAATGGAGTAGACAAGAACTCAGTGGGAGTTTTGATGATCTATTGGGAGGGGAAACAACTCTTAGAGGGTCACCTCAAGACAATTAGATGCATCAAAGACAAGATATAGTATCAGTCCCACCTCAAGAGAATCATAGTGAAATTCTTGAGAATATCCAAAAAATGTTGAAATCCAACTCACGATCAGAATAAACCGAATAAACCAACGCAAAACCAACTCAATAGGCCTCAAAGGAATCGTCGTGCACCTGAAAGACTAAATCTATTGGTTGAGAACCAAGATGATGAAGTTGATTCAGAAGACGACGAATCTAAGACCTATATCGAAGCGGTGTCGGGCACCGATTCGAAGATGTGGCTGGCTACCTTAAGATCTTAAATGGACTCAATGTACCTCAAACTAGTCCGGGAACTAGTTGATTTGCCAGATGGGGCTCGCCCCATAGGCTGCAAATGGATCTTCAAGAAGAAGAGAGATGCAACTGGCAAGGTACAAACCTACAAGGCTAGGTTGGTGGTAAAGGGTTATAGTCAACGCGAGGGCATTGATTATGATGAAACCTTTTCGCCAGTCGCTAAAATCAAGTCCGTTAGGATATTACTTGCAATAGCTACATACTATGACTTTGACATTTGGCAAATGGATGTTAAAATCGCGTTTCTCAATGGAGAACTCGAAGGCACTGTGTATATGTCACAACCTGAAGGTTTTATATCTAAAGAAAAGCCGAATGGAGTATGCAAGTTAAAGAAGCCTATTTATGGACTCAAGCAAGCATCTAGGAGTTGGAATATTTGCTTTGACAGAGCTATCAAATTGTTTGATTTCGTCAGAAGCAAAGAGGATCCATGTGTTTATAGTAAACGTTAGAATGAAATGTTGTCTTCCCTATCATATATGTCGACGATATACTGATAATGGGGAGCAATCATTCCATGTTGCAATCCGTGAAAGAGCAGATTTCAGCAAAATCTCGGTAAGGAATACTGGAGAACTATCAAGGCTATTCTTAAGTACCTTAGAAGGACTAAAGAATATTTCTTAAAGTCTATGGTGGGCAGCTAGAGTCATCAGTGACTGGGTATACTGATGTTGGCTTCCAACGGACCATGATGACTTCAAGTCTTTGTCTGGATATGTTTTCGTTCTAAATGGTGGTGCAGTGAATCGGAATAGTTCCAAACAAAGTAGAACTGTCGATTCCAGCACTAAAGCCGAGTATATTGCTAAATCTAAAGCTGCCAAAAAGGGGTTGTTGCTTTGTTAAAGTTCGTAAAAGAACTAGGTGTCGTTCCAAGTGCCAGCAGTGCAATACCGTTGTATTGTGGCAACGGTAAGTGCGGTTGCTCTAGCAAAAGGAACCGAGAGCCACGAACAGAAAAAAAAACATATTCCTTGTAGATATAATTTGATTGGAGAATAATAGATAGGGAGATGTGAAGTTAGATAGAGTATCCATTGATGATAACTTGGTTAATCCTTCAACCAAACAGTTGTGTATAGCTAGACACAACAAACACTTTGAGAGCTTGGGTGTTAGACACGTTGGTAGTTGGTCTTGATTCAGTGGGAATTTATAGTTTGTATGTCTTAGAAACCTTTTCGTTTGAGACATTCATTCTTGATCGCATTCTATGACATTTTGATTGTCTTTTGAGTTTATGCATTTATTAGAATAATTATTTTGATGGTTTGTAATTATTCTTATAACTGCTCCCTTGAATCATGACTGTCATTTATGGTGTGACACATAAATGATATAGTATGATTCTATAATTGCCATAACCGATGGTCATCAAGAATGGGATATTGATGACACGCGATAGGTTAGCATGTGGTCTGCATCACATTCTCAGAGAATGTAGTAGGTCTCACGACTACGAGATATTAGACATCCGTGATGGACACATGGGTACTTTGGAGAGTATTGGTATACCCTACTATTAAACCGTTTGTTTTCAGTGTCTACGGTTTATTAGTGTGTGGAGTATGTAATGATCCTTTGACCTGAGGTCAATACTCATTTTGTTTGTTAAGTGATGAACTTTGACCAAGTACAACGCTTGCCTCCCAAAGGAGGATAAGACACGTCTTGTGTTGGGTTCATCATGAGGCAAATGAAAATGGTAGTTGAGCCAAGAATGAGATTCATTCCTCAATTGAAACTCGAGAGAACACTCATATTTCTCTATATTATTTGATAATAAAGTCATTGGCCAATGCAAAGGATATATTCAATTAAAGTAATTGAATATGATCGAATGTGTCATATAATAAAGATGAGAAAAATGATTGAGTTATTTGGATAGACACATGGCATATCCTAGGCTCAGTCAGGTGGTTCGTGAATGAAGTGATATCACATAAACTTTATATAAAGGTTTGTTTACTAGATTCACGTAAACGTCCTTCATATATCGAGTTCGCTGCGCAACGCAGTCTAGGAGTTTTGTGCAGACTTTAATTAGATTATCATCGATAATGGGGGCCTGAAGGGTCACAGTTTATGTGTATTGTTGTTCCGCTCAAGGGTACAAGGTTGGTGCTTCGAATTACATCTAATGCTAGTCCAAGTGGGAGATTGAAAGATATGGACTAAATTAGGATATGTGGGCTTTATTAATTAATAAGTCAGACTAATTAATTAATTAAGTAGACATGGATATTAGGCCCATAAACCTAGGGTTATATGGTACTATATATACATATTCTCATATAGTAGAGAATTAAGGGTTTTATCAGATAAAAATTGGAGGCACTATAGAATTTGATAAGTGGTTTCCTAGCGATCACTTATCGAATAATTGTACCGAGGATAGTTCCTACGGCGGATGATATACGTGTGGATACCTGAAGTGGTGAATCAATCGCTCAATTCTGTCCGACTAGTTACGCACAAGTAAGTTGTTCCAACTTTAGCGTAATTTATGCTCAACGTTTAATTCAGTTATAAATCACGATCAATATTCTCGACTGTTTATTCCGCTGCGTACATTAGATGTTGTCGAGAATTACTAACATCCAATACGTGCATCACATCCAGATACTTAGAAATTAAGCATAACAAGAACTAAAATAAATTGTTGTCGAAATTAATTTGTGAAGCACCTTTAATTTACCCCTTATTATAATTTTTTTTCTAAAATGTATATGTGAAAAAAAATAATATGAAAAAATAAAACATGCATCTAAGGATAGAAGAAAATTGACCTATGGAGCAGTGATGGTTTCCCTTCATGGAGGTAATGATGGCTCATCACCAGGGCGTTCCTACCCTAATGGGTGGGGTGGTCTTGTACCCCTCAAACTCCCATCCGTATCCTACTATTTTTATGCCCAAAATGTATGTATATTATGTATACTATGTATTCATTTTGAAGAATATAGGTTTGTTTGTTTAAGATTGGAAAATTTTGAGTCAAACTTGGATGAGAGAGTTAATAAATGTTCTTTATTAGTATTTGGTCCCCTAAATCCCTCTAGCGAAACCATAAACTAACACACCTCTATGTGTTTTGACCCTCCTTAAAATTATAAAATACTTGGATATATATAGTTAGATAATTTTCATTATATACAATAAAGACACTCTAAGTTCTAATATATAGATAACTAATGATACATTTCAACATATTTAATAATATATATCATTGATATTCTATTTATTTCAAATGATAAATATAAGATATTTAATATTTATTATCATGTGTATATTAATATTTGTCCAAAATTTTTTGTTTGTCGTCCTCCTAATCATGAGTTATGGGTCCGCCCGACTCATCACCATCCCAAGATAATTAAAATTAAGACGGCCTCGCCGGCGCTTCATAGAAAGAGGAATGAACAAGACCTTGAGAAGTTGCCCACAATATACCATATAAAGAAGTAACGCTACAACATAAATGAGTTAATGTAACGCCCAAAAAGTATTATATATATACCAAAATATGTTACTATAAACTTTAGGTAACACTTTATTGGTGTTATATTTGTCGGTGATACCTAAAGTCTAATGTAACACTTTTAATGATCTTTAGTAACACTTTTAATAAGTGTTCCATTAGGTTTTAAATTGTAACACTTTATGATAACATTAAAAAAATGTTATATATAACCCCCCCTTTATGTAACACTTTTAATTGAAAGAAAAAAATTAAAAATTTATTATTGCTGGGTTTCGAACCCAAGTTGCTAGATTGCAGGGAGCTTAAGCACAAAGTCTTAACCACTATGCTACAATAACTTTTCTAGTTGTTTTTAAGAAAAACGATATATACACAAGATTTTATTGTAACATCAATAAAATACACTCAAACTTAAGTTCTCATCAAACTACAATCTAACTTAACTTTATTTAGGTTATCCATATCAGGTTGACACAAAGTTTTCATTATTTTTTTTTTCATTTATATCCACTCATATTTATTTTTATATATATATATATATATAGATAACTTATTTTATATCACATTAATTTTATACATCTAATTGTTGTATATAAATCTTAAAACACTATCATTAATTTTAATTACCATAATTTTATGTATTAAGACACCTTAAATATTGTGTTTTATAGATTTTAAATAAAATAAAAAAAAAAGCTTACAAGCATGAAGAGACATGACCAAATTTTCCAAGACTAGGTTCTCACACTTAAGAAACGTATTCAAATTGTTAAAGCTACAAGTCTATTTTGTTATTGTTTAGTAAAAATATAATGTGTGTATATCTATATACATACACACAAATAAGTCACAAATAAAATTTAATTTATCTTGATAACGAATAAGTAAATCTTTAGGTGCTCTAATAAATTGTTATTTTTGTAGGTTTAAGTCTACCGTTTTCAGCACTTATGTTAGAGATATTGTATTGTGATAATTAAGATATAACACATGAGATAAATAAAATTTAAAGTCACATTAGAAAAATAAATCCACAAATATTTAATTAGTTTAAAATAAAATAAATAATTTTATTAATTACAAGTGTTACTTATTTATAAGTGTTACTTATTCAAAAGTGTTGCGTAAAAGATGTTACTTATTTAAAAGTGTTATCTCAATGTGTTACAATTTAAAAGTTTTACGTTCAAAGCGTTACATATTCCAAAAGTGTTACACGGAAGTGTTACATATTCGCAGATGTTACAAAAGTGTTATATGAAAGTGATACATATTCATAAGTATTACAAAAATGTTACATAAATGTCAAAATTTTAGAAGTGTTACAGACGAAGTGTTACGTAAAGTCATTTATGTTGTAGTGAAAATATGAAGTCATGTGAGTATATGCATGAGTAGTATTTATATTTGGATCCTTTTTAAATCGAACAAGAGCTATCTACCGGTAGAAATGATGCTATGTAATGAATTATTAAACACAAATAATCAACCATCAAAATAATAATTATTAAAAAGTATTTTTATCAAACTTCATATCCAACCTAGCATCATTAAGAATCGTGATTTCGTGGAATAAGGATAAAGTAACTTTTCATCCTAATTTAGTTTTGCTTTATCAAAATATGTTGTTTGTTTGGCCCTGCAACTCACCAAATTACCTCATTTTTTTCCTCAAAGTCGTCGGAGATTATTACTATCTCTGGGAGTATTTGTGCACGTGCCATTCACGTGAGATCTAAATTTAGAGTTTACGGTCAATTTTGGTAATGTAAAATGAATGATTTCCTTTATACGATTTCACTCACAGAAAAAGAATGTAAATTCATAAAAATATAACAAACTAACTGAAGATAAAAATGAAAAATGAAAAAACAAAGAATCAATTTAGAAACTAGTGAACCTTAAAATTCCGTCACCAACAAATTCTAGCATAAATTAAATCTATGACGAAATCTGACGAACCTGCATATGTTGACGTTAATGCTCGAGCTCAACGTGTTTTCTAGGTTATGAGAATGCAATCACGAAAGCGGACAAAGATGACGAAAGTAGTGTTTTGTAGTAGTTGGATCAATCGTGAGGCTCTAGATTTTGGCGCCCGCAATTGACCAACACTATTGTTTCAACAGATAAATCAGAATCGTTGACGTCAAGTTGGACAAAGACATAGGTGTTAGTTATTTCAACATAATCAGTATTAACAAGATTCTTTATTCAATTTTAATTATGTTTCATTCCATATTTTACTGGCAAGATTCTTTATTCAATTTTTGTCATGTTTCATTCCATATTTTACTTCCAAGATTTGCTTAGGTGAAATGAAAATGAGATCGGGATATATACACAATAATAATAATGGGTATAATGTATTAAACCTGCCATATAATGTCTCAATATAAAAAAAATTGAAGATTCTCTATTCAATTTATGTCATGTTCCGGTCTATATCTTACTTCCACAACTTGCATAGGTTAATGAAAATGAGATCGGGATACAATAATACGCATAGAGTATCAAAATGCAATATAAGGCTTCTCGGTATAATATAAATGATTTTTTCTTCCAATTGGGGATTTTTTAATTCCTTTTAAGGGATTGTAATGTTTAGAAACTAACAATACTGAATTTTAATAACATTAGTAGGTAATAATAATAATAATAATAATAATAATAATAATAATAATAATAATAATAATAATAATAATAATAATAATAATAATAATAATAATAATAATAATAATTGTAACTACCTGAATTTTCTAGTTGCATTATTTTATTTGAATATATATTAGTTGCATTATTTTTGTGCGCATTATACTTGTTGTGATTATTTTCTTACACGTGCATAATTATTGATCCTTGTAAGTAATGGTATGAATAATATTTTTTAACGGATCGGGATACGGAATTTTAATTAGACAACACTTAGACGCTACATTACCCAATGATAAGAGAAGTCTACATTTTATGGTAAGTCCTCTCCATACGATTATTTCCCAAAACTAATGGCTAAATTTCATGGTTTTATGCCCACAAGATTTCCTAAAACTAATGGCTAAATTCCATGGTTTATGCCCACAATATTTCCCAAACCAATGGCTAAATTCCATGGGTATTATACCCACATTATTGCTCAAAACTAGCAGCCTATACCACGGTTTCATTCCCACGATTTTGTGCTTGATAGGTCTATAAATAGAGGTGTGAGGAAGTCTTCATTCCATCACCTCCTCCCACCAAAATATAGCTTGAAGTCTTCCTTTCTTCTCCCACAAAGCATAGCTGGTAAGTCTTCTTTCTTTCCATCTCAAATGTTTCATCCCCAGCCACCGAAATACGCGAAGTCGCCGGAAAATCGACCCGACGGCTTTTTAGACTCGTCGGGTCAGCTACTGCCCCATTTTTATTTTCGTCCCTTTACCAAAACCCATATTTTATTATATAATATGATAGTGCTTGGCAAGAGGATTCGGGAACAGTTTTCAGAATTGCAATCCGAGCTTTAGAACTCCGGTTATGGCCGGTTAAAGTTTAGGCGCCTATATAACCGAACCACCTTCAAAGAGTCATAGCTTGTTGTTCCAAACTCCGATTCTATTGTGGTTGGTCATTTTGGAAAGCTCTTGACGAGAGCTTTCCATAGCCATGTCCTAATTATAATTCTGACGATCGAGTCATCGGAAAAGTTTGGTCAAAGTTGCTGCAGAAATTCTTGTACTATTTTTTTTTAAAAAAAAATTAGATATTCTTTAAGGGTTAAAATGCAATTTTGATTTTCCATTTGTATCAGCCTTTTTGGAAGTCAATAAATCCATGTATTTACGAAAATTCCACTGCCCTTTTTATACAAATTTGCCACTACTTTTCTAGAAATTACAACAATGCCACTAGACCTTTAAAATGCCATAAAATACTTGTTTTTAATCCGATTCGGCTAAAACCAATTCTCATAGAATCCAAATTCCAAAATCTAGAGTTTTACATAAAAGTATTAATCTGAAATATTTTACGAAATTACAAAATGGTCCCTTAACTTTTATAAAATTACAAAGTTTGCTCCAATTCTTCAATTTTTGTTTAAAGCCTAGTACCCACCTATGCTAAGACAAGTATTCTATATTGTAGGACTAAAAGAAGTTGAAGTAGAAGAGGACCTCTGTCTAGAGAAGGACTATACAACAAACTAGTCGTACACACTTCTAGGTGGGGTAACTCTATGTGGCTATTTTTATGTTGTCTACTTGCTTTTCATGAAAATTATTGTTATAATGGTTTTTACATGAATGATTGCTTACGCCTATGTTTATGTGACGAGTATATGAAATTTATGTGAAACTTGTGCGAAATTTATGTGAAGTCATGGGTAAGCCATATTATGTGTATTGTATACAGGTAATACCGTACTAGCTATGTTAGGACTGCGGGTAACACCGTACAAATCCTCGGGTCGCTCCCGAATATGCTATGCTTTTCAAAAATCTTGCGGGTAAAACCGTACATGCTATGCTTTTCAAAAACCTTACGGGTAAAACCATACACGTTATGCTTTTCAAAAAAACCTTGCGGGTAAAACCGTACATGCTATGCTTTTCAAAAACCTTACGGGTAAAACCGTACATGCTATGCTTTTAAAAAACCTTGCGGGTAAAACCGTACACGCTATGCTTTTCAAATACCTTGCGGGTAAAATCGTACATGCTATGCTTTTCAAAAACCTTACGGGTAAAACCGTACACGTTATGCTTTTCAAAAAAAACCTTACGGGTAAAACCGTACATGCTATGCTTACGGGTAAAACCGTACACAATTATGCTTACGGGTAAAACCGTATATGATTATGCTTATGGGTAAAACCGTATATGATTATGCTTATGGGTAAAACCGTATATGATTATGCTCTACAGGTAACACCGTACATGTTATGGATCGAAAGATCACCCTTGGGTCGCTCCCGAATATGCTATGCTGCTCGAGCGGGGCAACACGTGCCCCACCTGTGTGCTCCTATGTGTATCTATATAGTATGTATATATGTGTATATTTATTTTAATTTAGAGTCCATCATGTTTTCGGGTGTGTTTTATGTGTTGATGGTATATGCATTGTTTATGTAACTTTCCATTATTGCAATTCTTTGTATGACATCTAAGTGGGCAACCGAGTGAACCCACGGAGTGTTTTTCTCGAACACTCACCCCCTCCTTTCAGGTACTAACGTGGAAGAGGAATGAAGATGGATGTGGGCCCTCGTCCGAAGTGAAAGTTACTGATAATTGATAAAGAACTTTATTAAACTCTATTTTGTGGGTCATGTAAGCAAACTGTGAAGATTTTGTTACGCACTTCCGCTTTAAACTTTGTTAAACTACTTTTTCAAACTATGCGACCTCTATTTAAAAGTTTTGTGAATTATCTTGAAGTAATTATGAACTTCCGCTTGTTTTAAGATTGCGTCAATGTGACTTACAAACATCTTTTGAGTATTTATTATTTCGAGCAAGAAAAATAATTTTTCATCAATTAAAGTTCAACGATTTTTATAGATTTTAGTGATGTTGCCCATTTTTCTAATAAATATAAGTTTCTTTGATATGAGGACGTCACAATAATAATAATAATAATGATAGAAAATTCGTAAAAATGCGTAGAATATGAAACTAATCAGTAACTTTGTAATTCTTTTATAATAACTTGTGTCTTGTAAAAAATTAATTAAAATGTTCCTTGACGGGCTATAGGTTGAAACTAACATGCTTTTTTAAGAAAATAAATATCATTAAATTGGAGAAATAACCAGCACTAATTGACAAGAAGAAACAACGAAAACAACATAAATATATGTGAAATAATTATAGCACAAAATTACTAGATCTAGACAAATACATATCTAAACCTAGTAAATCAAACAAATCGTTATCGCGTTAGACAAATCGAGAGAAAATTGCACTTTTGTTTCCAGAGGGCACGGGGTAGTTGCATTTTGGTCCCAAAGTTTTCACTTTTGATCCCACAAATTCAAATCCGAGCATTTTTAGTCGCAATGTCACATTTTTCGTTAATGTTGCAAGCACTTATAGTCCCATGGTTTGTTTGCATTTTTGGTACCATAAAAAAAAACATTTTTGGTCCCAAATTTGTTGAAGCTTTGGTCCTAGCCAAACAGAATAGGCTTTTCCCTCCAGATTAGCGATTATTTTATGGGAATTGACTACGATGAGGTATTCTGAAATCATCGAAACAAGTTTAATGTAATTGTTCCATCTTGGTTGGGAAATAAGGTTCCTCTTTCTAACAACAGTCACCAAGACTTGCAAAACTTGAGCAATGGGGCTTCCATGACATTGTTTATATATGTACCTTCTAGTATTGGATGGAAATATTCCGACATCAAGTATCATCAATATAGTACAAGCTCCATAACCCCATACTCTAGCCACTTTATCCCACCTAGTCCTACTTATATTGTATACACACATAAATCATTGCCACTTGAACACCATTGGCTTCTTTGCATCGTTTGGTGAAGAAGGATTGCAGGACGACTACGTTAATTTTTGTCGAACTATTGAAATGGCTAATAAGCACGACCCCTGTAGCATACTATCTTCATCAATTATTTGAAAATGAAAAGATTTCAAATCAATCAAAGTTGGAGGGGATTTGAAATCTATCCAAAACATCGGAACTTGGTTTAAAATGAAATTAATGGATTTCAAATCCATGAACATCGAAACAACAAGAGATTTGCTACTCTAGAAAAATTGATTATAAGCGGTAGGATTTGAAAAGGTCTTCTCTATTAGTAATTTGTACTTGTATAGTTGTATGAAAAATGGTCTGGAACATCTCATGTCTACACATTCTTAAATCCAAATTCATTTGAATTCCAACAAAAAAATACCTCGGACATGGGTTCATCAACGGTCTCCTCTATTTCAATCTACTATACTTTCATAAATTTGTAGTGATCATGAGGGGCCCATAAATGGCCCACGGGGCAAGGATGCCCTTTATCAAGCCTCACCCATGGCTTCTCCTTCCCGCTCCAATGCATCAGACTGACCCGACCTGGATGCAAACTGTGGCAACTATTCTCTACATTATCCCCACCTATACCATGCTGATTCTACATATGATCAATCCCTTCTATCTCTCCTTCAAAAACTAATATGAATGGAGGGCAAAGATCCCAACACATATATCCTCATCTCCCTCTGTATCTCCATCCATTTCTCGATTTGCTTCGTGTAATCTCTCATTCTCCATATCTCTAAATCCATCACCATTACTCTTGTGTTGAAGTAACAGACCTTCTCCCCTTTAAACACGCCCGAAAGTACCAAGTCGGACCAGTATGTGGTAATAAAGAAAAGATGGGACTGAAAATGCAAAAACTTGTGACTATAAATGCTTGTGAAATTTCTCATGGGACTAAAAGTACTCGGTTTTGCATTTGTGGGAATAAAAGTGAAAATTTTGGGACCAAAATGCAACTCACCCGTGTTCTGTGGGACTAAAAGTGCAATTCTCTTATTTATCACGTCATTTAACGGACATGTGCTATGCACGTGACCGAAAACGTTTATGACAAACATTGGGGGATTGAAAATACAAATACTTGGGATTATAAATGCTTGTGAAATTTCTCATGGGACTAAAAAAGCTCGATTTTGAATTTGTGGGATCAACAGTTTGAAATTTTTGGGACCAAAATGCACCTGTCCCATGTCATGTGGGACTAAAAGTACAATTTTCTAGACAAATTGCGCACAAAAATACTTGACCACGAATTTGTCACTAATTTACAGGTGAAAGCCCCAAGAAATAAGCAAATAATTGTTGAAAGCCTTAATAACGACTGGATCATCAATATAAACACCACAATTAATAACTGATCTTCTATTATTTTGAAGACTAATACTCCCACTTATTAAGGGGAGACGAAAACTCCCATGAAGAGAAACGAAGATAAACAAAATAAAAATTAAATAGGAAACCTTACACCATCCTTCCATGATAAAGATGAGGAAAGAAGACGGCGACTAGGTTTATGGTTAGAGATTGATGCGATGTGGCTCCTTTTAAGTTATTTAGCTCTATTACATGTCATTTATTAATCTACGTGGCATTGTCTAGACCAAAAAAAGTTATAAACAACTCATTTGGATAATAAAATCTGAAATATTAAAAAATGATTCAAAAAATTAGTTTAAATTTATTATAATCATAATAATAATAATAATAATAATAATAATAATAATAATAATAATAATAATAATAATAATAATAATAATAATAATAATAATAATAATAATAATTCAACACCTCCAGGCCCAACATTTGAAACCTCCGCCACACTGACCCACCCCAATATGAGAGCCACCTCACAACAACCCCACCCCCACCCGCAATCTTCTCAGAAGGTGATGTCGCTGCCTCGAGTAGCAATGCCGCCACTAGCAGTTGCTTCAGTAGCTTCAATTGTGCCCTTGCCTGCCTCACCCCGACCCCACAATCTCCTCAGGAGGCGCCATCGGTGCCTCGAGTAGTTGCGCCGCAACTGACTGCTTTGATGGAGTCGCAGCCCCCACCACACGTATCTCTTTGGAATGCCATTTTGCTATCAAAATAAATCCTAGTACAACACAAAATTCATTTAATGTCAAATTTTTTAATGTATCCTGCTAGAATTGGGAGAGATTTTCATTCGGAGCTTCTCCAATGCAATGCCAAATTGGTGTTAAGCAGCAATTTGGTGAACAGTAGAGCAGCAAAGTTGCTGCCCTACTATTCATAAAACACTATCTTTCCCTTTTTTTTTTGTTTTACTGTTTAATTTATTTTTAATTTTCCATCCTATTATTTCATATTTATGTTTATATTATTATACTTCTAATTAAGATAGATCAATTAGTTTCTAGAGGTTCTTTTGATAAATAATTTCATAAGCATAGTTTTTTATAATAAATTTTCTTTTCTTTTAATATAAATATAAATATTTTTTTACACCCAACCAATAACATAAATTAAATTAGAACAATAAAACACTTATTTTATATTACAAAGTACAACTTCAAATAATACATAACATGTCATATTGAAATACAACTAGCTAAATAAAATTACACAAGCACAATAAAAGGAAAATACAAACATCGCTTGTATCGTATGTTGTAATTTTAATTTAGATGGATCTTATTGGGTTTGTAACGTTTGTTTATTGTCTACAATGGGGAGGAGAGCAATGTTTAACGGTTTTTTTCTTATAATATTTATTAGGTTTTACATTTTTTTTCCCAATTTTTTTCATATATTTTTAGTTAATTACTGATTTTTAGGAAATAATTTTATGTTTTCCATGTCATTTAACTCTATAATAAGTGACTTGGCAAAACTACTTTTCTAAATAACCGGTTAAAATAAAGCCACGTGAGAAAATGAGAAAAAGAGCTCCATTCACTAGCGATCAGTTTGTTAACAAGTGATAGCTGATCACAAAGCATTTTCATAGAGTTTTAAGGTTACTACTTATTTTTAAAAGTGATAAACTCGTTAGATATATTCATAATTATGTGATAGGCACATGGTATTTTTTATTAATAATAATAATAATAATAATAATAATAATAATAATAATAATAATAATAATAATAATAATAATAATAATAATAACATAATATTAATAATTATATGATGGTAATATGAAAATTTTAAGACTTGGTCTATACTTTGTTTATTGTATTAATTGAAATATATCATATATTTAGTATTGACTTATCAAGTTGCTTCACTTTATAAGGAGGCTAGATTATTTTCGTTTGTGCTTCAATTATGTAATGCAAAAAAAAAAAAAAAAAAAAAAAAAAAAAAAAAAAAAAAAGATGTACTTAAAAGGAATCTTTCTATATATGCTTGGTCGTTTTTATTTGACATATCCGATGCTAGTTTCCTTTTTCCACACCTCCGAGTATATATTACATGAAGAATGAATCATAATTCATTTATCAGGATTCTGTTGCAAGAAAAATTCGATTAGCTCAAATTGATTTCAATCTAGGCACTAGGCTTTATTGGCCGCTTTTATTTATTTTTCGATTCTTCTCCATCCAGCCACATCTATGCTCTGATTAACCCTGTCCAAGTCTCGACTAAATGTTCGGCTTCCGTCTACCGCCTAATTAATGCCTAGCGGCTTTTACAGCCTTCAGGAAACTAAAGCAAAGTACAAAAGATTAATGAAAATCATAGATTAACCACCAGATTGTATGCAGTTGAAACAAGTTACATAAGATTTAGGGAGTGTTTTTCTTTGCTTAACTTTTGGAGAAGTGATTAAAAGTAGAGATTATGGTAAATTGCTTAAAATCAAAAGTAGGTAGTGTTTGAGAATGAAAGTGATCCTAGTCAAATGTAAAATCTGAAGTATTTGATACTTAAGCAACTTTAATTTAGCTTATGAATGAGTGAAAAAATTTCTATTTATCTGCCAAAATACCAAAAAGTTGAATTTTTTTTTTCTACTTTTAGCTTTTGGCCCAAAATAACTTCTATTACAGCTAAAGTTGTTTTCTCAAACACTCGAAAATAATTTTTCTCAAGCTATAACTTAAAAAGCACTTAGAAAAAGCAATTGCAAACACCCCTTATTTACTTTTCCACTCATTTTCTGCGTGAAATAAACTCTTTTAGGCAGTAGATTGTCATTAATTGTCATTTTTTTTAATTCCTCCTCCTCTAACCAAGCCTATGCTCTGCTAAACCCGCCTAGGCCCCACTAATTTATGAAGATTGAAAATCAGTGCCAATTTGGTATGGAGATTTAATCTTGAATATTTGTTTAGCTCTTTAAATTTTAGTATAAAGATCGAAAAGCAGGGTCAGTTTGATCAATTCATGCATGAATTATTTATTTCATTTTTTACTTGAGTGTACTAACCTGGAATTTGAAAGTGAGACTACATCATTAACTTAGATGCTCTAATGCTCACATAGCATTAATTATTCTTTGGCTCAGTCTTCCAAGAAAACCTATGACATTAATTAATTAATTTAAAGACTCAAGTATAAAGTTTTTGACAACAACTTTATATTCATAAGTTTGTTACTACTATATTTTCCCTTGAATCTATATTAAGTCATAGCTTATGTTTTCGTTTATTTCTTTTAACTTTAGGTTTTTATAGATTGAAATATCATGGATGGTGAATCTACATCTTATTGTCAATTGAATGTTGAAGATGTCAATGAAGAACAAGTTAATTATGACTCGAGTCTTGTTAATGAACCTAGCAAGAATCAGGTGGTTAATATTACGTGTCTTGATGGCGACGAAGCTCTGAAATAAAGCATTTACATGTACCTGAAGAATTGGTTCCAAAGATCAGTATGGAATTTGACACATAAAACTATGCTTATCAATTTTATTTGGCATATGCTAAATAACTCGGGTTTCGTATAAGAAGGAGCAAGAGACATAAGGATAAATTGGGTAATTTAGCCGATAAGATCCTTTATTGCACTGCTGAAGGGAAAAGAGTTCTTTATAAATGAGATCTTTGTGTGAAAGCAGCTCGAGCATAAACAAGGTTTGGTTGGGAAGCTAAATTAAAGTTAGTAATGGATGGACTAGCAAGTTTAGTGTGGTTCAATTTATTGAAGATCATAATCACTGTCTTTCAAGTCCGAACAAAATGCATTTACATAGTAGTCACAGGAGCATCATTTTGTCAGCAATGATATAAATAGAAATGAAAAATGGGGTGGGTATCCGACCAAAAGCATCTCATCATCTTATGATAAGACAAGTAAGGGGAAGGGAGAATTTAGGTTTTTTTCTTGAGGATTACAAGAACTATTTGCGATACAAAAGAACAAGAGATTTAAGAAGAGGAGACACATGTGGAGTATTAGAATATCTACATCAGATGCAAATTGATGATCTTAATTTCTTCTATCCTATTCAATTTGATGAAGATGATTTGACAACCAATATTTTTGGTCGGACACAAAGATGAGAGCATATTACTCAAATTTTGGAGATGTCATTTGCTTTGACACGACTTATAGGAAGAACAATGAAGGCTTGCATGAGCGCAACCAACGTATACGCTTGACCATTCATGGTATAGTTTAGCTTAAACTGCATAAAACTTTTCATCAGAGAATGGAGTATGATGTCAACTTGGGAATCCGCATCGAAATCAGCACCAAGAATCTCAAGCTTATTAAGGAATCCCATCATTTTGAACGGGATCCCTTGCGGGGGTCTCTTCAGCCATTTTCTGCGACAACAAATCCCGCATGGCCATTTAGGTTCATTAAGGTTCATCATTGCTCTGGTGTTGGTACTGCAATACATCTGATATTGAAGTGTTCATTAAGGTTCATCATAATATCTGCAGCGGTCCCATGCTCTAGTGTTGATACTGCAATAAATCTAACATTAAAGCCAGAATAGTGCACCTAGCCAGTTCATCAGATCTCAACCATTACCTATGATATTCCTTATCTTCTTCACTAGTTTTGTTCATCAGATCAGAATAGTGAACCTACAGTGATCATATGAAATTTATTCTAGTGAACCTGTGTTTTATATATCCGTTAGGGAGAAAGGCGCATGGCAATGCTTAGTCAGAGACTTCACTTTAATAAATCGGTTATGGAGGCCATTTATTATACATAATAAATTAAAAAAAAAAAATCACTTAGTAATTTTTTATCAATGAGATTTTCTAGGTTTCTCATACACAAAGTAAAAACAAAACACAAATTAAACATATATTACACAATTAAATCCAATTATCATCGTTTAATTTTCCCATTTTGAAATAAGAAACCCAACTGTTCGAAGATCGCGTTGCATCCGTCGCACTCGTCGCGGTCGCGCGCGGCACCCGTCACGCTCGCGATGCTGCACTCGTCGTGGTCGCGACACTTGAACCATCGCGGTCGCGATGCTGCAGCGCTGAACAGGCCGCAGTTTGCACCGTCTCTAATTCTTATAATCCATCTTCATATTCCTCTTTGATCCATTACAATTTATTTACAAAAACTAAATCTAACATCTAGACTAATCTATTAAAAAAAAAACAGACGTAATCTACTCGTGAATTTTCTCACGAGAAAAACGAATCTGAATGAATCAAATTAAAACATTGAATCAAACATGAATTAAAAAATACATAAAAAACCACGATAATGGAATACCTGCAAAACAGATCTAACAATTCTACTATTCAATTTCAATTAGATAAGTTTGATATTTGAAAATTTAATTCGAAATTTACAGAGTCCGAATGAAGGCTCTAATATATACTAGGTGTTGGGGAATCGGGGATTTTGAGCCAATGATCTATTCAGGGTGTAATTTGAATATCACTTTCATAAATCAAATAACCATAATTTGAAACATTAAAATCATACAATTCATGTAATTGAATAACAGTAATCATACAATAAACTCTAAACATGCAGAACTAAGGGATAATCGTATTTACCTTCAAATCAGAGAGACACCGTTGAGAAGAATTATCCTTTCAACCCAAAGATTTTCTTGAGTATTCCCTAAGCCCAATTTTGCCAATCCGGTGGGGAATCAAATGAACTTTTTGACACTCGAGGAATGATTAATATTTTAGGGAAAACAACCACTCAATTATGCATATGGGGACAAAAATTGGTCCCCTATTTATAACAAAGGAAGGCCGAAACTTTGGCCTCCTTTAGGAGAGGGGTCGAATTCCTCTCCCAAGTGGGAGAGGAAGATATGGATAAAATCCTATCCCCTTTGGAATTAGAGTTTTCCATATCTTTTCTTTCCTATCTCCTACTTCCTAATTAATCCTTATCATCTTAGTTAATGAACTTCTATTGGGCTACTCAAGGGGCCTTTAGGAGGAATATAATTGGGCCTCCCAATGGGTCTAGATATCAATATTGAGCTATCAATATTATTCTAGCCCATTAATATTAATTCACTCCACTATAGAATTAATATTGAACTACCCATCATAATCCATATAACAAAATATGGCTCCCAATTATTTTTTCCCGTGTTCACGATTCAATGTCCATTAATTGATTTAAGCTATTGAATGCTTTAATTAATTATTTTTTTATTCCTTGATAACAAACAACTCAACATTATTATCATATCAGAAGTTAATCCACTGTACAAGTTTAATATGATAAACATTCTGAGCCCATCAAGGGCAAATAGTTAACTTGTTTTACCAAGACACAATTTTCTGTAGTAATTTAGCAATCTGTCATATAATTAATAATATTACCTCAAGTATAGAGCATTAAGTCCCATTGACTCTTTACTCGTAATAAATCAAAGCAACATTAATTAATTATATACAATCCAAAATAAGTGACATAAATTAAGAAATCAATAACCACTGAGATCTAAGTTTTCTTTAAATTTAGTCTAGAAAAACTAATATATCTCGTTGTTGGTCCAATTCAGTGCAACAAATGCACTAGTGTAATCTCTTGGTCAAGACAAATCAATTCGAGCCTTAGACAATAATTTCTACCAATGGGTTGCTCAATTTCATCTAAGTTGTGAATCATTATACTTATTACAAGGAACTGACATTGTGATCTTCTGTGATCTACTACATTCCACATTGTCTACAATGTAAAATATTTGAATAATATGCAATGAATATATATAACATTCATAATATTTAAAGCAAATAGTGATAATTTATTCTAATTCAATTAAAGTGCAAGAAATATTTTATATATAAAGCAACACTTAAAAACATACAGTATAACCCTAATAACACGATCAATTAGCTTTATTCTCCTCCTTTTTTACATAAAATGCAAATCAGAATTTGAAACAGACACTACAAGAAAAACTGATATTAGTGACGGGAAAAACCGTGGCTAAAAGACATAAAACTGTCACTAAAGACTTTTAGTGACGGTAGATCTCCTGTCACGGCCCCTGGCTATCGTTTCCATAGCTAATTGTAAAAACTATATAGTAAGAGTAATTTTCCTGTCATTAAAAGTCTTTTCAGTGACCAAAATTACTCTCATTAATACATTTTTCGCCCCTCATTAAAAATGGTAGCTTAATGAGCATCTTTATCTCATTATATTTAAATCATCATTTCCCTAAATAATATAATTTGTGATAAGTTCTCTTCCCTGACATTTAGTAACTTTTTTTTTTCATCCTTGTAATATTGCCTGTAAATTTAATTCAGTGATAAATATAGCTATTAGTCTTTCATTATAAATAACTATATTATAATATTTAGAAGTATCATGACTGTATACATAATTAAGAAAGCTAATAATAAATTAATAACTTCTAAAGAGCATATATTGTAATATAGAAACACAAAAAGCTATTTGAAGCACAATGCATACATAGAAGGCTATTTCGAGTCTGAGCAAATACAACAACCAAGAAATAAAAAAGGGTGTCTTTAAGTTGCTTGAAAAACTTTAGAACTTCAAATAAGATCATTCGGGTGTTTCTTCAAGCACGACATTTCTAAATAGCTTTACAACTTGCAAGATAAAGAAACAAACTCAGAAAAAAAAAAGCAGAAAATTTAGAAGTAGGTAGTGCAGTCACGACCATCACATGTAATACTCAAAATTTTCTAGGTTGCATGATAGACCTTTCATAGAGAAGTGCTTTGATTAAATGACATGCAAAATAAAACATGTAAATAAATAATACATTATAGGAGAAGCTTGCCTCATTTTTGTGTACGACATATGTGCATTGGAGAGACCACTACAGTTATTATGATACCAGACATGCAATAAATATAGACGTCTAGTCTTTCTTCTCTACAAAAGACATCTTTAGCGACAAATACTAACATTAGAGATAAGGGAATGCGTATTCTTCTAAATAGTTGAGAAGCATACCTTGATACAAACAAACCAATCATTGAGAAATTCTGCAGCCTCTTTATCCAGACTTCTGCCATATATGCAATCACAACAAATTAGACAAACGATGACTCACCAAAACACCTAGCAGGGTGCTGCCTATAAATAACATAAGGAAGCTGCCTATGAACTTCAAAGCAAAGCTTGAGTTAATATCTGAGAGATCAGATATTTGCATTGCCTTAAAGAGCACCACAGGCGTGGCATCACTTACCACACCTTCCCCAAAATGACATTGTAGAGTAAAGGTTTCTCGTTCGGGCTTAGAACCTGCCAATTAGGTCCAAAAAAGAAAGAAATTACATCAGGTACTAGTATTAGGTCTATCATTTTCCTTGTCAGGTATGCCTTTAACTTTCTTTAAAAGAACCAAATAAATTGCAAAGTAATCAATACTTGTAATGTGCATACATAATTTGCAGCTAGAAAAATGGCTCCAACAGCTGCATAAATGTCGTTTAATAATTGTTAATCCATCAACCAAAGTTCTTGTATGTAGAAAAACAATAGACAGATCTTAAACTTTAGAAATATCTTACTCGTTAACTAGTGCGTCATGCTGAAATCTAAAGCATACAATCTGAGAAGAAGGTATTTAATTTGAAAGTTTGAGAAAGAGATACCAGCAACAAAGGGAAAATCAAACAACTAGTAGAGACTAAGAAAATAAGAACATGAAATTGCATTAACGTCTTAAAGTTGATTTTCTCCAAGCTAGCCTATCTAAGTCGAGCAAATATATAAGCACTAGCCAATAAACTAGAGCGACAAGGGCATATAAAATAGAGTTTACATGTCACTTAAAATATAATATATCTTGCACGGTAAGCAAATGGAGTTTACATGTCACTTAAAATAATATATATCTTGCACTAATTCGACACAAACCCTCATTTCAAGAACATCTATTTGTGACTTGCCTTCATGACATTAGATTGCTAAAATGGATACAAATGGAGTTTATCTTGACTTCAAGTACATGATAACTCAATTTAGCACGGAACAATATATAATGAACGAATGCCTTAGACATAAAACTTGTATATATATATATATATATATATATATGGGCATTCGTACCTCTTGCAAACTAAAATACACCTTTGGAATTATAGCTCTCCTTCTCTTGTCATATCCGATCATCATAAAGATCTCTCTATAACAAGATATCCAAATGTTAGTATAGCAAGCTGGAATGAATCTATAGAATGAATCATACAATGATATACACGAAGCTAGAAACTAGAATAAACAAGCTTACGACAAGCTGGAAACTAGAATAAGCAAGCTTGAGTGAATCTATAGAGTGAATCTTACAATCATTACGATGTAACTATAGAATGAACATTACAATGATGTACAACAAGCTGAAAAATAAACCACAAAACTAAAGATCATTCACATTGTCATTCATTTAATCTATTTATAATGTTTTTATAATAGTATTAATCTCTGACACAAAGAGAATAAGAAGCATCAAAAGTATATGAAAATCAGATTTTAATTTCACATTAGGAAGCTAAAGACAATGTAACAAGCAAGAGTTAAGGCTCATAAACAGCCAACTATTCAATAGAAAAGCCCAACAAATACTGACTGTAGATACTCGATTTTTACATGATATATTATCTTCAATATGGATAAAATAAAGTAAGCAAAACCTTAATTTCACATTTCAAAATAATATAAGTTTTTCATTATGAATATGAGCACACAATAGGAAAACCTTAAGCTAATTAATCAACAAAAATAATGAATATTTTGTCCACAGATGATATTTCAAGTACCTTTTTAGGTTTAGTTAAATAAAGGCAGTCTATATTGGCTGTTGCACACCATATTGCTTCACCAAAATAAGTCATTAGAATGCTAGAACAAGGTTGTTAAGTGTCTCGAAAGTTTGAGCAAAAGCACCACTGTAATTAGTAACATAATTGTGACCAAATTATGATAACAATAATAAGGATGTTATTAGCCAACCTAATTATAATATAACTACTTCGTGAAGCGCTCACATAGGGATATGGGAGTAAAATTTAAACATATCGATGGAATTTTGGATAGAGAACTTTCAAAATTCACTCATGCCAAAGCAAGGCATACATAAATACCGAACATAAACTAAGTCATAATCAGTAAGATGTAGATTGCAGAAGCCTTAGTGTCACTTCTACACAGTTCAATAAGATGCTATATATATAGACTCAAGGAAAATGAATGCGGTAGAAAAAACTCACTAGTCTGATGGCAATTTTTCTGCAATTTTCATTGTCACTGTCATAAACACGGTTAAGAGCTGCTGGAATAACCTTCCAGAACTTATTAGCAAATTCACTTCCGCTACGCTTACTATTTTGCATAATGTCATTGGCTAAGAATAACAAGGAAACATGTTGCTCATACTTTGCAGATTTCAATAACTTGTGCCCTGTTTCAAATGTTAAAAGAAAATAATGAAAACCACTTAGATATAGCCGATCAAATGTTAAAAGAAAATTTCTATGATATTCATGTACAATACCAAAAGTCGCACATATCTTCCCCTTCAACATTATGAGGAAAAGACCACGAAATGAAAGCCTGAAACAAGCACATATTCTTAGCTCAACTTTCTCTTCTCATTTATCTTTCAAGGAGAGACTTCCACATCAGAATTGTATACTTTGTATCTTCAATCAAAGATCTATCGGAAGAAAATAAAGCATCATGAAAGAACTGCAGAGCATGTTTCTTACGTAAGCATCAGTAATAAGTGAGTTGGAAGAAAAGAGAAAACCTAATTAAATGCCATCTGGTTTCAATTTCATCCAAAACCATTTTACGAGAATGGTACCAAACTAAAATGGGAAAGTATCTCTACAATCACAATCCTTATGTAGTATGTTCCTGATGGAAGCATTAGCACAAAAATAACCCTACTACTACGTTGCCAAACAAGTAAAATTCCATGCCTGAAATATGGCCGACTATTCGACCTTATAAAAACTGAACCGAACCACCGAATTTCCATCTGCTACTTCATCTAAACCACTTCAACCAGAATTGTTCTAAAAAGAATAGGGAGATTACCTTCATAATCATAATCCTCCATCAACATTCACTAACTTCGATTTAAATCTCCATCATAAGATAGATAACAATGCAATAACTTGGACTTGGAACTAGAATAAAGAACTTGCAGGGCATGGAATAATGCTTCAAATCCATTAGCTTTTTTTTTTTTTTTTTTTTTTTTTTTTCATTTACTCACTCTAATGACTCAGGATGAGCAAACAACGCTTAGTCAACTGACCAGCCAAATGTAAATTATTATTGATCAGGTCACACTATCATTGATGCAGGTGTATCTAGAGCATTTATGGGCAAAGGATGACATAGAGATGCAAAATACATAACACAAATCTACAATATGGTGGAAGTTAAGTGTTAAATAGCAGTAGTTGGGATACACATAATTATATACATTCAACAATTTTATACACTATGAAGATAGTTCCGAATTTGATGCTCTTATACAGATAAAAAAAAGATCATGTTTTACCATATGAAAATATTACCAAGCAAAAGACGATTGGGCAGCCAGAAATTGTAAAACAAAATGAAATAATACTTTCCTTCAATTCGCGCACAGTTTGTTGTTGATTCTTACCCTAATCAGGCCGGAGATAGTTACCTGGAGTAAAACAAAGAGACGAAATGAGAAAACAATAAACCTAGGATTCAAGCGAGAGAGAGAGAGAGAGGGAGACGAAATCAAACATCGATATACCTGCTGCTCAACTGTCGTGGTGGAGAGACACCGTCGGAACTGGTAGAAGAGGGAGAGAGAAGGGTTTCCCACTCCAGAGAGAGATGCTCGCGGCCAAATGAGAGAGGAATTATGTAGTTTTCTTTTTAATTTAGGTTTTATTTTATTTTGTCTTTTATTTTATTCAGCCAATTTGGTGGTAAGATTTGGTTGAAAACATTACCGCTTATTTTTCACCATCTTTAGTGACAGTAACAATTATTTTATTTTCTGAATTTTGAATTTTGTCATCAAAAGCCAATTTTTAGTGAGAGTATTTTTCTCCTCTCACAAAAGCTAAGTATATTGGACATTTAATGATAGGTTTTTCTTCCTCTCACTATTTTTTCCTCACTAAAAGTCACTTTTCTTGTAGTGAGACTCATGGCAGACGCGATGCAAAAATATATAAAACATGTGAGTAAATAATGAAACACCACTATGTGACCGGGATGACATCATTAGATGACAAAGACAAAGCTTTTTGCTGATCACAGGAGAAACTGTACGCTTTCCCTTCCTCGACATGGATGTAGTGTTAGTCATGGTGCGTGATAGGGCAGATAAAGATGACGACAAGAGTTCATATGAGGGCTGTGTGAGAGTGTAGTGAAGCACACATATTGGACCATATTAGTGAAGACATATGAGCCAGTGTAATGGGCCTCGATTTTTGGAGGGGATATGGGTTAAAGTCCAACAACTCTTTACTTTAGCTCACAAGAGAAAAATAAGGATTCCGATTCCTCCAACTACTTTTACAATCTCATGGAGTAGCTTGTAAACCCCACGAGCCAAAACTGCACTAGGAAAACCCGGTGCGATGAGCTCAGGTTGTTCCTTATAACCCCTTTAAATAAACTAATGTATTAAGAAACTAAACATTTTATTTTAGTGGTCGGCGGCTTTCACAAAATAATCACTTTTTGTGCCAGTAGCTCTTTCCGAGTTGTGATCGCTAGTTGCTCTCAACATCATTTCATGATCATAGCTCTTTCTGACAAGTGGGTAATGAGTGTGTCAGCCAGACGAAAAGGAATGTTAACTTTTAAGCCAAACAACCCTTTGCACTTGCCCCTTTATACGTGGCATATGCATGACATGAGGATGTATAAAAATGTCTAATACATGCAGATCCTAGAGGCATGTTATAACATAAATTATTTGGCAGAATGTAAAGACCTATTGACTTTCCGAGTGTGGTAAATAACTGAAATCCAGGGCCTTAAAATAAATATCCTCTAATTGATCTTTAGTTGGAACATAATTTATGATAGTGGATTCTTCTTCTATTAGTTACCGAGAATAACATAGTTTAATATCTATGTGCTTTATTCGAGAGTGTAGGACCGGACTTTTGGTAAAGATATTAGCAATGGTATTGTCACGGAAAATATTGGGAATACTTACCCTAACGCTATAGACTGACAACCTTTGCTTCATCCTTACGGGTTGAGCGCAACAGCTCCCAGTGGCTATACACTTTGCCTCTTTGTGGCTCTTATGTTCATATTTCAACATGTAAAGGAGATTAGCAGATCTATCACCAATTAACACAAACTTATCCTTATTATCATAAACTACTGCATTGTTCTTTTGTATTTAACATGCAAACATTGATCACACAATTGACTAATGATAATGAAGTTAGCTTTCAATTTTCAATCAATAGAATATCACTCAATTAGGGGATCCACGTAAATTAAGTGTGCCCTTCCCAATTACTGTATTTTTAACCCCATTGACAAAAGTGAAATTCATTGATAATTGGTTCTATGTTCACCAAGTGTGATCTATTTCTAGTCATATGACGAGAACACCCACTGTATAAAAATCCAAGCACCTGAAGTAACAAAACTTAAAATAAGATGTACATTAAAACAATTGTAGTTCTTAGGAACCCAACTTGACATGTCTTCGTCAGTTGTGGTGATCTCACATCCACCTTTCTTCGTGGTGTACTTCAAATACGGATTCCGTAATGTTAACCTGGCGTGGTATACAGATAGTCAGCTTTCGTCTTATAACAGTTTGGACGAATATGTCCAATAATACCAGAATAGTGACAGATGGGTACAAACGAGGGATTTTTTCTAAAGTCATGCACAGACAGTACCACGGTCGATGATTCCACCTCATATCATTTTGGGCAGGTTTAATATGTCCAGAAGAGTTAGTGGGCATGAAATTGTTTCCAAAATGTTGTAGAATTTTTTCGCCTCTATGTTATAACTTTGGATTCTGTTAGTACTAAAACTCGTTGAACAACATTAGACGTCTCACCATTATATACAATCCCATCAACATCACCATGATTCTTATCTAAATAGATAGGTTCGGTTAGAGTGGCCTTATCAGATCAGTCGTTTGAGAACTTGTTTGGATTATTCCAATTCCACAGACATCTTCTCAATCATTTTTTTTAATTCAAGATTTGGTTTGCCAATCTTCTACTCTCTCTTTTTGTCTCTTCACGCTTCTTTCTCTCTTTTCTCTTTACTAATCACACGTTCGTACTAGAATATCAAGGAATATTTTGTTTCCTTAATAGTGCATGTTAGATTCCCACAAAATCTTCATGAGATATCCATCTTTACCATATATTTAAGATCCGATGCCGCCTTATCTTCTCCATGTTTCAACTAAATTTTGCTTGTTATATGTACTCAATAAAATAATTGAACCCCACAAATATAAATGTAAATATTCATAAATAAATAATAATATTAATGATAAAAATTCCAAAACGATAAGTCATAACATTCTTCCCTTTTTTAGCATTTTTTGTCAAGAACCGGGGACACACAATATTAATATAAATATCAATGAAAAAAAATCTGAAAACCATAGATCCTAACCGTAACTTTATTGGGACACATACACGTATCTATAAAGTGGATTAACAAGACACATAAAAGTTTTCCTAATTTTTTTTCTACACTACTACATAAATGCCAAAAGACAATAGTTCTTACCGGTTGTTAAATGAGTTGTGAGACTGTTGTCATAGTTGGCGCAGTGGTAGACCCCTTGTCTAGAACAACAGTTTATAACCGTTGTAATAAATGTTCAAGGACAATGGTTTAACTGTTGTCTTAGGGGAAGGAACCGTTGTGGAAGGTGGTATTGTAGTAGACCCCTTCTACGACAACTATTTTCAGGATTCTCTTTTTGTATATTAATTTTAACTGTCTTTTGTAGTTCTTTGTATATGTATTTATGTTGTCTTGTTTAATCTATAATAATATATCACATAAAAAAATTACAAATTAGACAAACAAAAATTCTTATTAATTACTACATACGAAAGTTACAATATGTTTCAAGTCTAGAAAGGAAAAAATACAAGTTAATTTCTCGATTCTTAAATTAATGTAGTTGCAAAAAGTCACACCTTGACCCACACCACCTTGATTCGAGCCCCCTTGAGTTGAGAAACCTCAAGTGCAGCTTTCAACCCTTTATTTTTCTTGGCCTTTTGTGCCCAACCGACCAGCTCACCTTACATGTTCTCATCAAATAACGACTTCTTCAAATGAGTTCCATTAATATGAGGGAGAGAGGGAGAGAGAGAGAGAGAGAGAGAGAGAGAGAGGGGGATTCAGTGATTAGTTATGGAGTAGGAAACTAGGTATTTGAGGGACAATAGCAAGAATTACCTGCATAACGAGAGCGTAGAGTGGTAGTGTATTGTAGCTGCAGAGTTACTAAATAAATACACTGCAATTCAAAAACAAAGCCATCAGAGCAGTGCCACTTCAAAACTTTAAAAAGAAAAAAAATGTAAAGTTCACGTATTCAAGGTTCAGCACAAGCGTATTTCATGAACTGATTAGGATCAGGACACGTGAACTTCATGTAAGGTCTATTGGGTTGTCTATATTCGGCACCAATCGAGATAATCCCTTTATCTCACTCTGATCCTTTTCATTAATTTCTTTGATTTCGGATAAGAATGTTGAATGGAGATAAATTTTAAAGAAAATACGTTGTTAGTGAAAACACATTTGCTTTATAAGGAAGGTAAGAACAGGAAAAAGGGAATAGATTACTTCAGATAGAAAGAAGAAATCCATCATGAAAGTTAAACAATCTGTGATATGTGCTTAAGTAGAAAAATTTAGATTAGTTTTTCATTTCAGCATAATACGCACTTAAATGAAAATCTCTGTAGTTCTTCCATTTCATAGATCATTGTATGGAATTATGTCATAGATCACTCAGTGAGACTTCCGATATAAGAGAAATATAACCTCATGCATTACAATGTGAGATGTAATCAATACAATTATGCTTAAATTACTATGGCACTCAAGTTCTTTGTATCCTGCTGCTTAAAATAAAAGCTCATGTGATCAAGTGATGTGGTAGTAGAATGGCACCTATCACATTCTTCCTATTTATGCTTCAACCGGGTTAGTATAATTGGCAAGGCAAGGAGAGCATTCTTCCTCAATACATCCTTAACATCAAGCCCATGGTCCCATATAAACCGAAGATCAAGAGCTAGCCAAAATAGAGAAACAAACTTTCAAATAAGCAACATAATTAAATGTATTCTGGAGAATCATCATTAGCTCATTGAAACATACCCGTCAAATTATCATGGATATGGAATGAAATCTTTATCATGTCTGTATGAGCATTCAAAATGTCAGAGTTCTTCAACACGCTTTGCTGTGGAGTTCACATATTGCAACCGAAATAAAAAAAGCAATTATTGAGGATTGCCAATGCTCATAGGACCTCATTACTATAAAATGGAAAACAAGAAGCTTTAGACTGAAAATAATTTTCTCGTCCAGATAGTGAGACTAACAACATTCGCTATAACAAGTGGCAAAACAAACGTCAAAGAGAAAGTTCAGCATAATGAAAAGTCAATAGAGTCTCTTGAGGCGGTTCTTACCTATCATCCTCCCAACGAAACAAGCTTTCTTCGTATTGGTTTTTACGCATGTGTTTGAATGAGTAATCCTCACTTCCTGAAGTGACGGACGCCCAATGATCATTCAACACATCAGCTCCAAGCTTTGTTCTATGGCTCACCATTGGAATTGGGTACTGTTGTGTGGAATGCGATGAAATGAGCAAAAGATATAAATAGTCTGGTACGGGGAATTTTTCAAGGAAACTTATATTGTTGGAAATAAGTCGATAACTTGGAGTACATGTCTCAAAGTTAGAGAGATCAAGTTCATGAATGGGTTTCACCACAAACTTCTCTTTAGTAACAGACTGAGTGACATCTTTAGTGTTGTAGGCAAGAACCTCGCCACATCTATCTATCTCTTGGTCTTCATTATCTTCCCTATTGTGATCATCTCCTTCACAATCCTCCACCTTTAAAGATCGACGAAGGGCATACTGTTATTAACTAATGTCGGATTATGAAACCAATCTACAACAAACTTACGTCATTTATTTTGATTACTTGGCTAAAAGCCATTAAAATGTACATTTTGCCTCTGCATGGATTTAAGGAGTCAGAATCTTGAATATATAATTTTCATCTTTATCAAAATACATTTAGATGCAAGATACTTTATCATAATTCATTAGTGTTTGGTATATCAATTCGAGAGAGAGTGCACCTTCCGTAATGTAATCTATAAAGAACTACTCAAATATCTTAAAATGGAAACATAGAGATAGGATTTCAAGAATAAGAAGATGAATACATTACTTAATACACCATAAACGAACGAAACCAGAGGACATAATTATAAATTGGAGTAACATAACTGAAGGAACACAAGTGAAGGGTCAACCGAGAAAGAGTTCTTCTACATTTGAAATTGAGTTCATGTGATAAACTTGCTTCTATTGGAACGAACATAATCTAGAATCTTCTTGTAATTCTCTTGATTTTGCATCTTTCCTTCACTTTCCCATAGAAAGTTGATACCGGGTTCGGGATTCCTGAGCAAAAATGAACGATTTTACTAGCTATGAATGGACAAACGGAAATTTAGATTGACATCTATAATATTCTGTGACAGAATCTCAAGTAGACACTTAATGCTAATAATCATCATGTCAATTTTATTAGGATCTGATGTCATATAAATTAGGGGAAAAAAAATCATTTTTGTCTCATAATTATTTAGTTTTCACTTTTAGTCATACAATTAATTGCTTTTTCAATTTAGTCCCATAACTCGAAAAATTATCCAATTTTAGCCCAATTTTGACCGGAGGTTGCCAAATCGATCGAAAATTGGCACGTGACTTGCACATGCCGATCAATTTTGGGGCTCTCTGGCCGCTTAACTGATGTGGCGCCGGAAATGCAAAGTCACATTTTTCCCGATTTTTCCCTTTTTTTTTTCTTATGTTGCCGTCTCATTTTCAATTTCCATGTCATTTAATTCCAAACAGTTATCAAACAGAGCCTGGAAAATAAATTATATTCAATTAAAAGTTGAAACTAAATATCTAAGTCACACCATTAGCCCCCTTCTCCCCCCCCCCCCCCCCCAAATCGATTCTTAACCATTACCTAAGTTTTGATCATTTCCCTCCTCCCAAATGCATCAGCAAATCGACGACCCCATAACCACTAGACGTGCGTGCCGCCATGGTGACGCCGTCAAGGAAGTCTTATTTTGTCACGACCGTCTGACCTTTAGAAGACGCACGAATAGTTTTTGTAAGGAAAAAGGGTGCTGCAGAATGACACCCAAAGAACTGCCGCCCAACATTCTCCTCCTTCCAAGAGGTAACGACGACGACTAGAATTCGGCAACGATAAAGGGTTACATTTTGAGAGCTCCCACTTGAATCTCACATCTTTCAATTGAGTGATAAGCAAACTTTTTGATGTTCTCGCAGGGAAACTAGGCCATAGGACAGGGCGATTCAATTTTGATGGGCAAAAGATGGTGAATCATTGTAGCAAGAAATTAGAGTTTGCACCTACCTTCAAGGCTGGGAAGAAATGGGTCTGTTATGAGAAATTTAGGTGTTAGAATTGATTTCATTTTTATGGTTTAATCTTTTGTGTGTGTTTTTTAATTTATTGTTATTTGTTATTTGGGATTAAATGACATGAAAATTGAAAATGAGATGACAACATAATAAAAAAAAAATATGGGAAAAAGATGCCTCCTCGCATTTCCGGCTCCACGTCAGCTAAGTGGCCGGAAATCTCCAAAATTTACCGTCATGTGCAAGTCACGTGCCAATCTTCGATCAATTTGGCAACCTCTGCAAAAAGTGAGCCAAAATTGGATCAAAATTGGACAATTTTTCGAACCGTGGGACTAAATTAAAAAAACAACTAATTGTGAAACTAAAAGTGAAAAAGCAGATAGTTATAGGATCAAAAGTAATTTTTTCCCGATAAATTAGCGTTAATTAGTACTCCCTCCGTTCCAAAATAGATGATGTTTTAGAAAAAAACAGAATAATTAAGAAACAAATATATTACCAAATATAACTTTTTAAAATTTGTGCAGATAAGATTTAATGATATCAAATGTGAGTGGGAGGTTGAAAAGTCAAAGATATTTTTGGATTTACATAGGGGTAAAATAGAGAGAAATGGTAAAAAAAACCTAGAACATCAATTATTTTGGAATTTGTTTAAGAAGCTAAAACATCATCTATTTTGGAACGGAGGGAGTATAAAAAACTTGAATATAACCGAAATAAAAACTTGCATTGATGTTGTTTCTTAATATTATAACTGAAATAAACTTGCAGGGTAATCTAACTGCCTTACAGCATAGGTGAGTCCTAGATGGGATCATCAAAACTGTAGAAGATGTATTAAGGCTGCAAAAGTAATAATAGAAAAACGCTATACGGTTAGAACGGGAAGAAGAGTTGTCAATATAGATAATAAATAAGAAAATGATATGGGAAAACAAAAAAGAGCCGCAAAGAACTGAGGTTTCGAGTACGGACCATCAAATTCGATTTCCAAATCAAGTTAGATTACACTGCCTTCAAAGGAGCAAAAAGACCATTTATAAGTTGTATAGAGTGAAGCACAAGAGAAACTTATGGACATGATTACTAATGAGAAACTTACCTCATAAGCAATAATCTTTTCCAAAAGAGAGAAGCTGGTTCATCCCATGTTATGTTGTCAAGTTGTAGATTTGCAGGACTGAGCCATGTAATAAGCGTTTCTTTCAACTATGAATCCAACGTTCTCAATGACGCAATATTCTCCTCGCCTAAAAAAGAATGTGTTTAAGATTCAGCTAATCATCTTGAAATCGAAACTAAGTGAAGATGACAAGCCTACAAATATGAAATTGAGCTACTTTTGATTCTATTTTACAAATTTGATTTAATTAAAGCAAACTAAAGGTCCGTTTGCTTAAGATTGAGCTCAGTAAATTTAGAGGATCGAATTCAAATAAAGCACACCCATTAAATTCTTCAGTCAGATTTAGCAGCACTCCCCAATTTTAAGTAAACGGACCCTAATAAATATAAACCATAAACTAATATGATTTGATGCATAACCTTACGCGACCAAAGACAGTACGTTAAGTCTCATAATTAACAAGAATCTCAGTCCTCCTCGTTCGAAGAGAAGTTCGTACATTGGCTTGAGAGAATTCCTCAAATTCCGCTCAATCCTATAGAAACCAGAAAATGATCCATCTCCATCATGTGCACTTTCTACTGGCTTATAACCTAAATCAATTTGGAAGTACCGCATCATTTTCCTGTTAGAATCACGATTCCTATTCGATCCACAATACAGAATATTAAAGATCGAATACATCGTTGTAAGATCGACCGATTTATTTTATGTTCTACAATTAATTAATTTACGCTAGAAGGATTAAATTAATACCTTTGTAGCGTGGACACCTTCTTGAAATCTTTTTGTATGCGCGATTATTAAGAAGAATGAGAATAATGGCGTGACATATATATATATAGACATATATATATATATATATATATATATATATATAATATCCCATTATTTTTTTCTCCAAGCAGCATATCCCATTCAGGATATCTCCATCTTCTATATCTATGAATATCTATTATACTTATTGTATTATAATAATATTCTAGTTCATATTGAGCCACCGAAGGGACCCGATCGGACTCAATTAAATCAAGTTCTAATAAATTAATTATGACCCAGTCAACTCTTGACTTATCATATTAATTTATTAATTATATTCTATACCACTAAAAGAATATAATTGTACTCTTAATTTAATCGAAATTATTGAAGCAATATATCAACAATTATTATCCTCTGATTGATCGATCCAACATATTGCCCCCCTCGATCAACTAAAGTATTTGCAATAGGCTACCATGACCAATAAGCTTATGTTCGAACACCATTCAATCTCAACACTCATCTTCTATATGACAGTCCTGTGTGACTACGTCACACAATGTGATTCGACAACAAATGTCGAATACTGAGCTCAGATTTTACTGTTCATAGAAGAACCCGTGAGATCCTGATCATGCCTATTAAATAGGTGAAGGAATCCAATATTGTAAATATATGTTATTTATCACTTCACTTTAATTCTCAAAACACCGATATATTGATCAATATAATAATCTCACTCTTTGGTGTCTCAAAGAATGTTCAGTTGGTAATAAAAATACATTATTCAATCAGGATTGAGGTAATACATACGTCAATCAATGCATTTTAAATTGTATGGTCAAAAGACAATTTAAATTTCATGTGGTCCTGTCCAATACACCATACATGTATCCTCAATTTCATTACCAATTCAAAGACAAACTTTAATGAAATTGAGACGATCTTATCAAAATAAATTGTCCAAAAGTATTTACTGATCGCAAACAAAAAATTATTTACGGATCGAATAAGAAACCGAATCTTTATGTGTTGAACAACTCAAACACTCGATTTAAATATATCTACCATCCATGGACACATGCAAGCTCATAAAGAATTAATCAAAAGAACAACTCATAAATTTTATTTCAAAATGTCGAAAAACAAATAAGATAAAGTTTACTCAAGGGCTTCTAAGTAAAAACAAATAAGGTCACTCATACTATCAAATATTTTCTCCCACTTGCCCTATAGTAACTGAGACATCTCTAGTATACCCATATTTCTAATATGACCCTCAAATACACCAGCCGATAAATCCTTTGTGAAGGGGTCAACAAGATTTTCTGTAGAATTAGCAATCTAACACACCGTCACATTTCCTCTCAGAACAATATCCCTTATGAGGTGATACTTCCGCTCAATGTGTTTCCTGCGTTGATGGTTTCTAGGTTCTTTTGCATTTACTACAGCTCCACTATTGTCACAAAATAAAGGAATATTTCATGACGCGGAAGGAACCACCTCTAGGCTTTGCAAAAAATTCTTAAGTCAAACAACTTCTTTGGATGCTTCACAAGCTGCCACGTACTCAGCTTCCACAGTCAAATCAACAATACAAGACTATTTTATGCTCCTCCAAACAACAACACCGCCACCAAGTGTGAATATTGACCCTGATGTAGACTTTCGAAAGTCTCTATCAGCATGAAAATCAGAATCAGTGTATCTCACAAGCACCAAGTCTGATGCTGAATAAACCAATATATAATCTCTAGTTCTTCGAAGATACTTGAGAATATGTTTAAAAACAATCCAGTGTTCGGCCCCTGGTCCGACTGATATCTACTGACTATCCCAACAGCATGACAGATATCTGATCGAGTACACCGCATAGCATACATGAGACTTCCTACTGCTGAAGCGTAAGGAACCTATTCATGTATTCCACTTCTTTAGGAGTCTTAGGTGATTGCTCCCGTGATAAGTGAATTCCATGTCTGAAAGGTGTTTGGCCTTTCTTGGAATCTTGCATAGCGAATCTGACCAATATCTTGTCGATGTATGAAGCTTGGGACAAAGCAATCCTTCTGTTTTTCCTACCTCGTAAGATCTGGATTCCCAAAACATAGTTTGCTTCTCCCAAGTCCTTCATATCCAACTGTTGTGCCAACCAGTGTTTTGCCGATGTTAACATTTTGACATGATTTTCAATCAAAAGGATCTCATCCACATACAACACGAGAAAAACTACTCTTTTGTCTTCTTTCTTTTTATAGACACAAGATTCATCAGGATTCTGATCAAAACCATAAGTTTTCACAGCTTGATCGAATCTGATATTCCAAGATCTAGATGCTTGTTTTAGTCCATAATGGACCTTTTCAAAACTTGCATACTTTATGCTCTTGATCCTTTTGGATAAAACCATATGGTTGCATCATATAGATGCTCTCGTCAAGATTTCCATTTAGAAATGCATTCTTCACATTCATTTGCCACACCTCGTAATCGAAATGTGCCGCAATGGACAAGAGAATCCGAATAGACTTAAACATAGCTACCGGCAAGAAGGTTTCTTCGTAATCGATTCCTTCTCTATGGGTATAACCCTTGGCAACCAATCTTGCTTTAAAGGTTTCTACCTTTCCATCTATTCCTCTCTTTCTCTTGTAGACCCATTTGCACCCAATAGGTTTTACCCCATTGGGTTTGTCTACAAGATCCTAGACAAAGTTAGTGTACATGGAATTCATTTCTGAATCCATAGCACTTATCCAATGATCAGCGTCTTTATCTTCCATAGCCTCTCTAAACGATGCAGGATCTTCCTCTTGTTTAACAGAGATCGCCTCAAGAGACTCTCCGTAAAGAACAAGTCTGGAAGGTGGTCGAATGACCCTCTTCGCACGTCTAGTCGCTATAGGTTCGTTTACAATCGGAGAGGGTCTCTTTCCTCATGTTCCTCGATGTCCATCTCACCACCTAGGGGTGATTGAACATTAGGGACATGATTTTCTACCATTTTAGTTGTTGATTCTCTCATAGACATTCTTGGCAGAGTCACCATATGTCTCCGACTGGATTCAACAACGAATGGTAGAGTCGTGAATTCATGAACAGGTTCAGTGCGGGTCTCTGGAGCAGATGATCTAGGAATATTTTCCTTTATCTCCTCCAAAAGGACCTTGTTCTTGGATTCGCGTTCTTCTATATACTTGTCGTCCAAGAAAGTTGCATTTGTGCTTACAAAAACCTTCTTATCCCGAGGACTATAGAAATAGTACCCTCTTGTTCCTTTCGGATATCTAATAAACACACAATATTCTGATCTTGATTCCATCTTTTCCGTCTTATTCTTCAGCACATGTGCTGGACAACCCCATGTCCGAAGATGTCTTAGATTAGGGTTACGCCCATTCCACAACTCCAAGGGTGTCTTAGGTACAGACTTAGAAGGAACCAAGTTTACTACATATATTATTATTTGTAGGGCATATCCCAAAAAAGAAGTTTTGAGAGTTGAGAAGCTTAGCATAGACCTGACCATGTCCAACAAGGTCCTGTTTCTCCTTTCTGAGACACCATTTTGTTGTGGGGTCCTTGGTGCACTCAATTGGGATAAAATCCCATTCGTTGTCAAGTATATCCTAAATTCATTGGATAGATACTCCCCGTCTCGATCTGATCGAAATATTTTTATGTTCTTACCTAATTGTTTTTCCACCTCCAATATGAATTCCTTGAATTTCTCAAGTGCTTCAGATTTTCGGACCATTAGGTAAACATAACTATATCTTGAGTAGTCATCTGTAAAAGTGATGAAATACTCATATCCACCTCTAGCTAGAACATTTATTGGTCCACACACATCCGAGTGTACTAATTCTAAAACTTCTCTGGCCCTTAATCCCTTAGATTTAAAAGACCTCTTAGTCATTTTACCCTCTAAATAAGATTCACATACAGACAGGGATTCCACCTTTAAGTTACTTAAAGGACCATCCCTTACTAGTCTATGAATCCTATTAAGATTAACGTAACCAAGTCCTAAGTGCCATAAGTATGTTTAATTAGAAGGAGACAGTTTTATATGCTTAGCTGTTAGATACAATGAGTTGTCGGTTGGTTCTAAGATATAAAAATCATTATCCATATGCCCCTTACAAACAATCGCTTTATTAAAAGAAATATCGACTGCCATTAATGAAAAACGAACAAAATATCCTTGTTTGAATAATAAAGCAACAGAAATTAAATTTCTAGTAATATCCGGGACATAATAACAATCACTTAAAACAAAAAAACTTCCTATTTGAAAAATAAAGATAAATAACTTTGACAGCTTTTGCAGAAAACATAACTCCTGTGCCATCCCTCAGAGTATGCTCCCCTTCGTTAAGTAGTCGAGTTACTTGGAACCCCCTTAGCTTGCTTCTTAGCTATGAGATCCGGGCAATTTCTTTTCCAATGGCCTTTCTCGCCGCATCCAAAACACTTCCCCTTAGGTTTCCCATCCGTTTTAGCCTTCTTTGTTGATTTCCATGGGCCCTTCTTATTTGACTTCTTCCTTTTTCCACCCTTACCTTTCGGGTTGAATGAGGATTGTCCAACAGAAGCAACAACAAAAGTATCACCATTTTGAGCATTAAGAATGCTTTCAACGTTTTGGAGCTCTTTCATTAGTTCATTCAGAGACATTTTCAGCTTATTCATATCATAGCTGACCTTGAACTGGGAGAACATCTCAGGGAGAGTCTCCAGTGCCATGTCTACTTGAGTATCCGAACCAATTTCAGCCCCTAAAGCCTTAGCCACATTAAACATTCCGATCAAATTTAGCATATGATCTCTAACGGGCGTCCCGGGCTTCATACGCGTAGTCATGATGGCTCTAATAGCAGCCTGTCATGGTTAGCTTCCTTGATGAGAGAACATCTCTTTAGGACTCTCCATGATCTCAGCAGATATCTCAATGTCTCCATGCCTCTGTTGCAACACATTTGAGATAGAACCCAAAATGTAACAACGAGCCATGTCATTGACATGAATCCACTTGTCATGAGCCTCACGTTCCTCATCACTGGATTCCATGGTCACTTTGGGACAAGGTTCAGTTAGCACATATTTCAACTTCTCAGCAGTGAGAACAATCAATAGATTACGTTTCCAATCAATGTAGTTATCTCCCACTAGTTGGTTTTTAGTCAATATCACAGATAATGCACTAGAAGACATTTTTCTTTAAATAAAACAACACATATGAGCTTGTATAGAATAAAATGAATGCATGTTCATAACATGAAATATTAAATAAAACTTTTAATAAGTAGACCCATAAACTACATTATTATGTGATTACCTAAAACCCCAAAATCAAGGCATACTCCTCTATAGGAGTGGTAAATGTTGATTTAAAGCTAGGTTGGGATTGTAACAACAAATTTTGTGTATAAACACAAATAATTCGTACAAATTAAAAATCTTGAATCAAACAATATTGCGGTACGATCCCTAAAATCCCTCTGATTCTTCTCTTCAATTTGTTTGATGCCTTCAAATGCGGAGTTGACTTCGATCTTCTCCGATTTTGAGCTTTGACTCGAATAACGTTGACCCAAAGGCTTGGAAGCTTAATTTTGGATCAAACGGTCTTCTTGGATGGATGTGCGAAGAACAACGATTTTGATGCACGTCGACGAACACCTTCGGATATTTATCTCGGAAACGTTGATTGGAGGGGCTCAGCACCTTGATCTCGAATCAAAAGCCGTTTCTTGGAGAATGCCGAAGAACACTTGGAGTTGCCTGAAGAATGCTGAAGAACTTTGCTCTGGAATTCTTCACTTGCTTTTTGACTTGTGCTCTTGATTTGTGTTGTTGATGATTTTGGTGGAGAATGAGGCCCTATTTATAGTTGTAGGATTGGAAAACCCTAACGGGCTCGGGTCCGAATGAAGTGATATGATTGGTCCTCCACAATATCATTATCCATAAGATAATTATTAAATTAATTGTATTTAATTTAATAATTACTGCAACAATTTGACACATGGAGCATTCTAATTGGTCCACCATGATTTGATGTTTATCATCATCTTCTTGGATAATTACTAGATTATTTAATTTAATTTAGTAATATCTGCATCATCTTTGACATGTGGCGGGTTCCGATTGACCAATAAAATATTTAGTAAATCACCCATTAAATTGATTATTTAACTTAGGAATTTTTATTTAATTAACTCCAAATGTTAAAATAATCAATTATAAAATTGATTTTCAACTCATATTTTATTACGTGGCGCATTTTAATTGGATACAAATTTTTGCGTATCAACAAATGCCCCCTCGAGACTTGTTCACGGACAATGTGTCTTGGAGTGGATGAGTCTCGGATTTGACTTTTGGAATTTGTTTGGAACATATTGACATTTTATACTCTTATCAAGGAGTTCTTGAATTTGAATTTTTTTCTCTGAATTTGTTAGGTATTTTATACTCGTACCTAGGAGCCTTCAATTTAAATTTTGGATTTTTTATGATAGTTTATACTCGTATCAAGGAGAATTTGAATTTAATTCAAAATAAAGTCAAATATATATAATATTGGCATGTAATGGGCCCATATTTCCTCAAAACATATATGCAGGGATAATGCCTTCAACTATAACATCAGACGGGCTTTTCACATCCAAGACTTAGCCATGTGAAATTATGGCCATATTTTAAATTAATGGCCTAACAATATTGGGCCATATTTCAAATTAATGGCCCAACAACATTAGGGGTCCTTTTCTTTCTCTTCATCTGCGTTCATATACTGCATGTAAGAAAATGAAGTAGTCCAGGCTTCTGCACGTAAATCTTATCCCACAATATACGAAATTGCTCTCAGAATTCCTAACTTGTGATTATAACAAATCCTCAACACATCATATTTATCATCTTCACAGCTCATAATGCTTATCCAAATCAAATTATCAACATGCAAGATTTTGTCCTTGTATGAAGAGGAAAATCCATATCAGCTCAAGGAGTTGTAAAAACATATCAATAACAGACCTCAAAAACGATTCTGTCGCCTCTGTGATCCTGGAAAATCTGCAAATCATAATATTCTTGATACTCTCCATAACATGAGGACCTCTTTTTAATAATTTCTGTAAGAAAATAATGCCAATCTTCGTCGAATGTCCCGGCAGCAAAAAAAAAAAAAAAAAAATTCTTGTTCCTGCATTATTCGTTCGTATCTTTAGATACGTTTCATGTCCCTCAAGTAAGATCAACTTGATATGAAGATTCACATCTGATTCCTTCCAGACTTCAGTACTTCTTATTTGTCATTCGGATAACTCACTAGATTTACTCTTATTATGTATGCAGATTTTTCAGCTTCTTTTTCCCCAATTACAGTCAATTCCTTCAACTTTATCTAACACCTCCCGTCCACTCAATGATGTTGGTGCCGAGTTGAACTCTTGTTCTCCATTAAATGCCTTCTTCTGCTTTCGAAAAGGATGATTATGCGGAAGAAATCTTATGTGGCCTGTGTATGACATTTTTTTCCCGTACTTTAGTCGTTTTGCATATGTATGTTCACCACAAATAGGACAGGCATGATATCCTTTTACACTACACCCTGATAGGTTTCCATATGCGGGAAAATCATTAATCGTCCATAACAAAAGCACTCTAAGTACAAAATTTTGACGGCGATATCCATCAAACGCATCAACACCTACTTCCCACAATTTCCTTAAGTCATCAATTAAGGGAGTCAAATAAACATCGATATCATTCCCCGGCTGTTTAGGGCCAGATATCAATAAAGTGAGCATAATGAATTTTCTCTTCATACATAACCATGGAGGAAGATTGTATGTGATCAATAGTACAGGCCAACAACTGTAGGTAGAAGACAACGTCTTGTATGGATTGATCCCGTCCGCTGATAATGCCAATCTAAGATTTCTTTTCTCCGAGGCAAAATCGGGCCACTTACGGTCAACTAGTCTCCAAGACGGTGAATCTGCAGGATGACGCAAATGACCATCATAAACTCTCCCATCAGCATGCCATGTCAAATCTTTCGACACAACTTTATTTCTGAACATTCTCTGAAATCTTGGAATAGGTGGAAAGTACCATAAGACCTTAGTAGGGATTCCTTCACTTGTGTTGGAATTTTTGTCGATTTTCCATCTTGAGACCCCACAAGTAGGGCAATCACTTCTCTCATCATGTTCCTTCCAATATAGGACACAGTCATTTGGGCAAGCGTGAATCTTGACATAATTCATACCCAATGTATTCAAGCTTTTCTTTGCATCATATAATGATAAAGGCAATTCATTCGCCTCTGGCAGTAATTGTCCAAACAGAAGAAGTAGTTCATTAAACGAAGAATCGCTCCATCCATGCTTTGCCTTCAAGTTATATAACTTCATGATTGCAGATAGCTTTGTGAATTTAGAACATCCAAGATATAAAGGTTTCTCAGCATCTTCTAATAATTTCAGGAATTCATCTGTATTATCACTCTCGTCATATGCATCATTAACCATCTCTATAGGTTCTTCATCTAACAAATTATGTTCATTCATCTCTACCTGATCACCATCATGCATTAACTGGTCTGATGTAGGATCTTCTCTATGCCATATCCATTTAATATATGTTTTATCAATACCATTTGCCAACAAATGCATCTTCACAACACGATAATTTTTCCTTTGTAGGTTACCACATGATGCACACGGACAGGACATTGAACTCAGATCATCAACGTTCTGCATTGCGAAACGCATGAAGTACTGTACACCAACATTGTACTCATCCGATAATCTATCCTTAAACATCCATTCCTTTTCCATTTCAAAACTATATGATCCCTAAAAAAACAACAACAACAAATAATTGCATACTGTGTAGGTATGCTTCTAGAGAACTACAAAACAATTAAATTCAAATATACACAGAACTAAGGTAAAAAAAAATATATATTATATATATATGTATATATATATATATATATATACAGTCGACACTCAATTATACATCTCATAATAAAAAATATTTCATGACAACGGAATCCATGTAATCATCAATTGTTACGTGTTCAATAACGTTACAAAGTTAAGAAACATGTTAATTCAATCGAATTTCTCCCATTATTATATAATTATATAAGTTTTTCATCATCAACTGTAACTATTAGTTTTTCGCTAATATTATATCAAAGTTTGTCGAATTTCAATTCTCCAATCACTTAATTTTTTTTCTATGCCATACAAATAATATTCATAGCCTAAAATAACTACAACGAAAACAAAAGTAATACTCCAGAAACTTGGGGGAGCATTAGACAACTAGATTATTTAAGGTTCTTGAAATTGTTGCCTCGGAGTTGTATACTAAAAGCATGTGATATCAATAAAACGAAATTCCGTACTTAAGCAATGTATTTACAACATCACATTAAAAACCAAATTTTGCTTTCTCAAAGGCAATAAAGATCTTTGAACAAGAATACAAGCATATATACCAGAGATTAATAAATTTTTAGTTACATATTGAAAAGTTAATCAAGAACTGTTCTTTTTCTCCTTCAACATTTTTGTCATTTAATTAAAAATCAACGACAAGATTAATCAGACAAAATATAATAAGAACCATCAGAATGAGTTCATCGTCATAATAAATATTCCTAAAGACGTGGTTCATGGCAGCTTTTTCACAATTTAAACAGAAGCAAGATAAGATAATAACAATATAATTGAAATCTGGGAATCTTGATTATCAGGAAGACGAAAAATAGAAAAAAATTGATTGCAACACATTATGTTTTGTAATCAATACAATGAGCACCTAAATTTAAGCAATACTACACGTCGACACATCCAACTAAAACACAGCTACTAAATCAAAAGAGCAGCATCAGTTTCTACTACTAATCATCAAAGTACAACACCAACTTATCCACAAATTAGCTAATTAACGTTATTTAAGAATACAAATCTCAAAAAGAACGCGACGGAGATGAAAACCTGAATATTGTAAACGACAAACAACCACCGAGACGAAGGATAAGACGCAGCGTCGACGGTAGCACAACGGAGGGGAATCAGGGTAAACAGCGAAGGAGAAGCAGGGTAAAAGAATCGTGCGGCAGAGGAGAAGCAGATCAGGATCAGCGGTGGAGCAGAAGTAGGGAATTGCAGTGGCGGAGCGGAAAAGGGAATTGCAGCGGCGGAGCATAAGAGGGAATTGTAGCGGCGGAGCAGAATCTGTTGCCTTATGTATGTGAGATTGGGAGAGAAGATATTATTTAAGGTTTAGTTCTAGTCTGTAAAACATTACAAATAATATATGTTTGCACTCATATCATGAAAGTGTATGTAGCCTGACTGGTTAGTGCTTTGCATATAAGCAATTAGGTCCAGTGTTCAATTCCCAGCGCCACCCTTTTTTTTTAATATTAACTTTGACATGATTTGTATATTGGTTTAAGCTAATAAGTAACCTTGTTTTCGTTTCATCTCATGAAGGTGTGGATAGCCTGACTGGTTAGTAATTAGCATATGAGCAAATATGTCCAGGGTTCGAATCTCAGTAGCCCCCTCTTTTTTTTTTTAAATCTTAACTTTGACATCACTTGTATATTTGTTTATGCTAATAAATAATTATATGATAACTTTCAATTACATTTAAATATATTAAAATATGAAGTAATATATATATATATATATATATATTTATATCATTTTTTCGTAGTACGACTGATTTAGGTAGAACATCATTCACAACTTTTGAATATTTGTTTATGCGAATAAATAATTATATGATAACTTTCAATTACATTTACATATATTAATTAAAATATGAAGAAAAATATATATTTTTCTATATATCATTTTCCGTAGCTCGACTGGTTTAGGCAGAATATCATTTCATAGTGTTCGGTTTACTTGGCGCAGTACAACTTTCATATTGATCGGTTGTTATTCTGGATCAAAATCAATATTAAAAAAAAAAATGTAATATTAAGATTTTAAAATATACATAAATGATGTTAAATATATAGCTAGTAATGAATATAAAATAACTAATAATCTATTAACACTGTATACACAGAAAAAAAATGTATCACTAACTTAAAAGTACTAGATAGGCCAAAATACGAAACATCAAGAAAAATAAAGTTTTAAAAAAAATTATAATAAACATTTTTTAATTGTACAACAATAAAAAGTATTTTAATCTTGTAAAATAAGTATTTAAAAAAAAAATAAGGACATTAAATATAAATAATGACAACGCACCAGTAACAACGGTTGTGATAACCGTTGTTGATGATCACACAAAAATATCATTCATATTTAATATAATTAAAAAAAAAAAAGACTACGGTATTTTAACAACGGAAATGCTGACCGTTGTCCTTAAGCGAAAAATAACAAAAAGACTACGGTTGAACAACAACGGTTGTACAAAACCGTTGTCGTTTAGCGTAAAAAATTTGAGTTCCACTACGGTTGACATAACAACTACGGTTGATCTCTCAAAGATAACGGTTTATACGTACAACCGTTGTCTTTTAGGCGTAGTGATTAACAGTTTTTGTAGTAGTGAATCTTGATATCCTACAGATTCAGATTTATTTCCAGCCTAGCATATCCTACTACTAGCAGGAATCGCTGGCTTTTTTTCCTTGGCCCACAAGTATCAATCTCCTATAAATAGGTTGCCATCTTCATCGTTTTTTCATCCCATCTCAGTCCAAGAACAGTAACAACATCTTATAACGCTTCCGCAGCCGTCGTCGGCATCCATAATTGTGTCTGCATCGGTCGTCGGCATCCCGAATCATCTCTGCACTAGTCGTCGGTCGTCTCTGCAGTAGTCATCAGGATCCCAACTATCGCTTTCGTCAGGTACAAACAACAGGTATCTTTCTTTATTTTCTTGTCTGCCTTGTTGTTAATACTGGATGCTTTATCCTCCGTAGTTTGCCTCTGTCTAATTTACGTTGTGAGAAATAATCTCTTGTTTATTAGTTAAGGCATTGCAATTTTCCGGCCCCTTTTTCTTCTGCCAAGCATGCTATGGATCTTATGAGTAGAGTCAAGTAGTCAAGTAGTCAAGTAGCAACCTATTATAAATAGGATTTATAACATTCAAACTTGCTTCGAACATTCTGAAATTATTATTATTATTATTATTTTTTTTTTTTAGTCCGTATTATCCACCATAATACATAGATTGCATCAACTACTTCTCAGCCCGGATCATCGCCACCCGTATTGCTTCAGGTACTTTCGTTAGTTTGATCATCCTCGCACAATAGGTATGGACTACTTAATCTTGCATTTTTTTTTTCCTCATATTTGGCCAAAACATGATTCTTTTCTGTCTTTTTTCCTTGATAGTGATCATAATGGTTTATTTCAAAGATGTCGGGTCGTCTTCCGGGGCGCGACACTTGGTGATTCTTGATGACAAAGATCAACCTGAAGAGAAGGGTACCATCTTAACGGTCCAAGAGTCCCTTATTGGTGACTATGCAAAGACATGGCCAAATCTAACAACTCCGTTTCACATGCCTCAATGGTCCCAAGAAGTCACATTAAGCAAAAGATCAACGACCTGGACTTTGAATGCAACTCATCATCAACATCAACAAACAACGGATTCAGACCCACTTCCCACTTTCGGGCGGTGCATCATTGAAGGCAAAGCCAAATGGGGCAACTCCATCGAGTTCCTTGGAGAGTTTCACTACATCCGAGGTTATTGGGAGTGGACTGAAGACATTCTTTCTCGTTGCAACCGCAAGCTGAACTCCGCAGGAATATACGATGCTGTCTATGCCTCACTCTTCACATACGAATGCAACATTGAAGTCCTCAAGGCGTTCTGCGAAGCGCGGTGTCCCTCCACCAATACATTGCTGACTTCCTATGGAGAGATGTCGATATCATTGTGGGACATTTACTCTTTGGCGGGCCTCCCGGTGAGTGGATATCTTTACGACGAGGTGATCCCAAATTCAGAAGAGCTTACTGGTGTCATCAACGGATCTACGAAACTATATTTGCCTTCAAGTTGCAAGTACTTGTTCCAGGCTTATCACTTACTCCGGGGGCATACTGATAGATCTCGCATTTCTCCCGTGTCCATTGAAACTTGGATTAAGTTTTTGTCGAAGAAAGCACATAAACATCATCCACCTCCCTGTCGTGACAAACGAACACTTATCAAATGAGCAAAGAGCCGCCCCAAAGAAACTCACAATCCTTCCGGCAATTTAACTAAACTTGAAGAATGGACCACGGCGGATCAAGATGTATTCGAAAGGCTTGGGATCCGACGGGGGCGAGAAGAGGTATATCTGGCAGCACACCTAGTTTGTTGGTTGTGTGCGTTTGTCCTCCCTAATGATGAGATTGATTGCATACGTCCCGGCACCTTCAAGATAGCGAGTATGATGGTCGTGGGCACATAGGTGGGTCTTGCTACTCCCGTTCTAGCAAACGTTTATAGAGGGTTGAATAAGATTGCAAGTTTTCCTCGACCGCCTCGAGTTCGGTCAACTTTTCCAGCCCATTTCGTCTATGGTTGGCTAGCTTGTTACTTTAACACTCACTTTCCGCTCAAGCAAGGAATGCGCTTACCCACTATGGCACTTTACTCCGGGGAAGGAGGAGCGAAGCATTTTGAACCAGAAGAAGCGCGTGTCCGCATACACAAAGGAGATTCAGCCGCTTGGACTTACAATATTCTTGATAAGGTTGTAGGTCGTAGGTTTGTTGATGACGATCGTGCCCAAGGACGCGTTTGGAATTATTTCACTTCTATTCGTTCGAGTTATCTTACGTGGCGACAAGGTAACAATTTCATTGTGGAGCCCTATAGTCCTCATAGATTCAGCCGGCAATTTGGCTTCTATGAATTGGAATCCGGGTCGCTTATAAGGGATATACGCAAAGCTTCTTTGGAAGAGGGAATCAAACTTTGGCGTCAAAGTGTGCTGCATAAATCCATGTCGGAAGCGTATCTACCACGTGCTCCTTCAAATACTAAAAAGTTCTATTCTCCTGATTACTCATCTTGGTGGAGTTGCGTTCATGGAGATTACTTCGAGAAGAACATTGAAAAACTGGTGAGACCTCAGCATAGTAAGCAACCATTGAAGACCAACAAAAGGAAGGAATCTCCAAGGCCCTCAAAGGAAAATAGTAGCAGTGAAGAGGAAAGACATTGGAAAAGACGCAGAGCCCCTGAACCATCGAAGCCTGTCGGAAATGATGCGAAGGATGACTCGCAACAAGAGTTAGCACGAGATGTACTTCCCTTTATTTCTTCATCTTCTTTTCCTTGCACTATGTATTGTAACATTTTCTTCTGCTTTTTGTGGCTTCTCTCAGTTGGAGAAGGAATTATTTGGTGTTGATGAAGAAGAGTTGGAAGAGAGTGTGGAATCGGTTGCAGTGCCTAATCAACCTGTCGATACTTCTTCTTCACCCCAAGAGGTTCAAAAGGAGGTTGTGGCCACTCCGACGCCCAACAATGCTGCTGCGGCCTCTGTGTTTGTTGGAAGCAACATCATTCTTAATTGCAAAAAAAAGTATCTTCAATTACTATGGGATGGTCTTCGCGAGGCGATAGTAAAGAGATCTTTGGACTGCCTCTCAGCTATGCGAGATGAAGTTTCTCCTATAATTAATGACATGAAGGAGTACAAAGGTTTCGACATTTCTCATACTGAAGAAGCTTTAAAGGTATTATTTGAGAAGGCCACTGCATATGATAATATGCGATCCGCATCTTCGGAGGAAGTATCAAAAGAACGTCTCGCACAACAATTGAGTGAAGCTAAAGATCGTCTTTTGAATGTCACAACCGAACAGAGTGAAGCAGCCAACTTAGTCGCATCTACCAAGTCTGAGTTGAAGCTTCTTCGGAAGAAAGTCAAGGAGTTGAAGAAGCAAGAGAAGGAGTTGTCAACACTCTTGGAGGATCGGCGAGAGATTCTTCGTGTTGCCCAGAGCAAACTGAGTGAGACGGAAGCAGAAATAATTGCCATAGAAAATATTGTCCCGGTGACTGATGAAGTGATTGAAAGTTTGGAGGTCTCCAAAGAGCATCTAGAATCCGCAAAAGAAGTTATTTTGGATATAAATCCTTTTGCTTAGACTTTGTTTAGGATATTTTACTTTCTGCTTCATCTCGTGTTGGGATTTTTTTGTTTTTTGCTTTATGGACTTATATGATTACGTAGCAGACATTATTTTCGTTTATTATATTGCAACCTTTAAAGTCCATTTACTTTACTTTTGGCTTCGTCTTTCGTTTGCTTCAACTAACGTATAAAGGGGAAACACAACATATGTATGACTGAACTTAGAAAATTCCTAAGCTGCCTACGTACCCCGGTGAAAGAGATCAAGTCATAACGTAGTTCAAATTGCCACTTTTGTGTTTTGTTTTGGGGGGGTGCCGTGCACAGTTTATACTCATGCGGGCCAGGAGTGACTATTCTTTAACCACTTTAGCCAAAGTGGGGTAAGTTAGCATTTTAACCACATACTTTACCTTTGGTGGTCGCCGTGCACAGTTTATCCTCATGCGGGCCAGGAGTTTCTTTCTTTCTCTCTTTTTTTTTTTTTTTTTCTTTTTCTGTTTTTTTGGTTTTCGCTTTCTTTTTTTTTATTTTTTATTTTTTATTTTTTGGTGGCAGCAGACTCAAGCGTAGTAGCGCTTCAAGAACTTTCCATTTATGGGCCCGACCCGTACGCCATCTTCAGAAATCAACTTGTAAGCACCATTTGTGTAGACTTCCTTTACAACATAAGGGTCATCCCACCTCGATGTGAACTTGTTGCCAACTCGGTGAGTAGTGATAATCGGCCTCCGAACAGCAAGTACCAAATCACCTACTTGAAATGAACGCGTCCGTACCTTTTTGTTGAACGCCTTTGACATGCAAGCTTGGTAACATTCGAGTCTTTGTTGTACTTCTAATCGCTTTTCATCAAGAGCCTCCAGCTCCTCGAGACACAACCGCGCATTCTCTTCTTCAGTTAGCCCTTCTTGCATTGCTATCCTCAACGATGGAATTTGCTGCTCAAGAGGAAGAACAGCTTCTACACCATAGACCAACGAGTAAGGAGTTGCTTGTGTAGCCGTCCTGTGCGTAGTTCGGTATGCCCATAGAGCTTCTCCCATTCTTTCATGCCAATCACGTTTTGACTTTGCAATCAATTTCTTCAACAAATTACATAAAGTTTTGTTGAATGCCTCAGCAAGACCATTGGCGGCAGCATAATACATGGACGACTTTCTTTGCTTGAATCCAAACTTCTGACAGAGATTATCTATCAAGCTATTGCTGAACGGTTTTCCGTTATCGGTGATGATGTATCTTGGTACTTCATAGCGGTAGATTATGTTACGACGGATGAAATTAGCCACTGTTTCTTTCTTTACTTCTTTCAGAGGGACAGCTTCAGCCCACTTGGAGAAATAATCCGTCGCTGCCAGGATATACAAATGTCCACCAGAAGACTTTGTCATTGGTCCAACTACATCTAAACCCCATGCGTCGAAGGGCCATGAAGCAACAGTAGGATGTAGGGGCTCGGGTGGTTGATGAATGAGATTTGCATGAAACTGACAAGCTTGACACCTTTGCGCATAATCTATGGAATCCTTCACCATAGTCGGCCAGTAGTAACCCATCCTCTTGATTCGGAAGTGTAGTTTTGGACCCGATTGATGAGCTCCACAAATCCCGGAGTGAGCTTCTTCCATAGCTCGGATAGATTCTTCATTACTTAAGCATCGCAAAAAGACTCCATCAAATGACCGTCTATAGAGCGTCCCTTTGAAGTAAATGAAACGTGATGCACGACGTCGTATATCAACCCTTTGGCGGGGGTCATTCGGTAGCTTCTCATATTTTAAGTAATCCACAAAGGCTTGACGCCAGTCTTCTTCTTCAATCTCAAATACTTCAACGGAGAGACTTTCCTCCTCATCATCATCTTCATCTTCAAAGATTGGTGGAATGACCCAACTTTTACATACTGGTACACGCACCTCGACATCAGGCATAGCAATTGTTGAAGCGAGCTTAGCAAGTTCATCTGCTTGTTTATTGTGCTTTCTTGGAACGTGATCAAGTTCTACATCTCCAAGCCACCCAATAAGTTTCCGAGCATAGGTGACATATGGTAGCAATTCGGGCTTCTTAACTTCATATTCTCCGCTTAGCTGGTTGATTACCAACTTGGAATCTCCATACACTTTGAGATGTATTCGTTTTTTGTCCACCGCCATTTCAAGCCTAAGTATGAGTGCCTGATACTCAGCGACATTGTTCGAACAATTCTGAGTTTAAGTGAATGAGTATGGAAGTACATCACCATATGGTGTCATAAAGACAACCTCAGCACCAGCTCCTTCTCTATGAGCTGCTCCGTCAAAGTACATCTTCCAAGGAGGAGAGATTTCAACAGCTAAAGCATCTTCATCTGGCAAATCGTCCGATAATTCCCATTCAGCTGGGATAGGATGATCAGCTAAGAAGTCGGCCAACACTTTTCCCTTCACTGCCTTTTGGGGAACATAAACTATCTCGAATTGTTGCAGCTGGAGATACCATCTTGCAAGTTTGTCGGAGAGCACTGGTTTTGACATAACATACTTTAAAGGATTTGCTTTTGAGACAAGGCGGATGGTGTGAGCTTGGAAGTAGTGCTTCAGCTTTTTGAATTGCAAAGATCAGAGCTAGACATATCTTCTCTATTGGTGAGTAGTTTAGTTCGTTTGGCGTCATCGTCCTGCTTAGATAGTACAAAGCATTTTCCTTGCCGTTGTCATTTTCTTGTGCCAATAAAGCTCCAACAGATCGTTCTTGTGCAGCGATGTACAGAATCAAGGGCCGTCCAGACACTGGCGCGACTAACACTGGTGGCTTCGTCAAGTAGTCCTTGATGCTTTTGAAAGCATTGGTGCAAGATTCGTCCCATTCAAATGGAACGCCTTTCTTCATGAGCCTACTAAACGGTTGACATCGTCCAGCCAAGTTTGATATGAACCTTCGAAGGTATGCCAACGTTCCTTGTAGACCTTTGAGCTCTTGAATGTTTCGTGGCTCACGCATCTTCAGAATTGCATCAATTTTAGCTTGCTCAATTTCTATGCCCCGATGGCGGACGACAAATCCGAGGAATTTTCCAGACGTGACTCCAAATGCGCACTTGAGGGGATTCATCTTAAGTTGGTATCTTCGAAGGCGTTCAAACACTTTCCTTAAGTCCTTCAGATGATCTTCTCGCCTTTTAGACTTCACGACCACATCATCAACATAGCATTCAATATTCTTATGGAGCATGTCATCAAATATCTTCTGCATGGCCCTTTGGTACGTAGCTCCAGCGTTCTTCAATCCAAATGGCATCACCTTGTAGCAGTATATTCCTTTCGGAGTTCGAAAGGCTGTCAACTCTTCGTCCTTAGGTGACATGCGAATTTGATTATATCCCGATGATCCATCCATGAAGGACAAAACTTCGTGCCCCGTAGTCGCATCAATCATGAGCTCGGTGATCGGCAGTGGGAAGTCATCTTTTGGACATGCCACATTTAGATCTCTGAAGTCAACACAAACTCGGATTTGTCCATTCTTCTTTCTTACTGGGACAATGCTGGATATCCATGTGGGATATTTGACTTCTCGAATGAATCCAACTTCGATCAGTTTGTTTACTTCCGCTTCTATCGGAGGGATCAATTCAGGTCTAAAGCGACGTTGAGTTTGTTTGACGGGTCGAGTGCCTTTCTTTATGGCCAAATGGTGGACAGCTACCTTCGGGTCTAATCCAGGCATCTCTTTGTATGACCATGCGAATACATCTCTAAATTCTTGTAGCAATTCAATGTATTCCTCTTCTTCATTGGCCGTCAATAGGGCGCTGATGTAAATTGGTCGTAGATCATCGACATCACCTAAGTCAACTTCTTTCAGCTCGTCCATTGTTGATTTCACTCCTTCTTCGAGTTCTGGGGGCGCAATTTCGGCATCTTCCTCTGCTTCATGGACCTCTTCACTCAAGGTAATGTGATTTGTTGAAGCAACGTCCTCATTTACCTCTTCATCTTTCTTAAAGTCTACGCATGCTCTCATTTGCCCGTTCCTTTGCCTTATTTGGATTGTGTGCATAGTACCATTCCCTTCGTTGACGTAGCCACCTCTGACTAGTCGAATGATTTTCCTTTTTAGGTTTTCTATAGTGCTCTGAGGGGCACGTTGAGGGACATGATGGGCGCCACTATTAACGAAGTATGAAGTAGCCACACTTTCTCTATCGTCTTCATCTTGTGTTTTTGTGAAGATGATTGTTTGCATTCTAGCCTTCAGCTCTTTATCACATGACACAATTAAAGTGGTGAACCTCTTCATACGGGACGGGATTAAGCTTCTAATCCTTTTATTGGATTTTCGCTCATTGCCCCCTTGTACCTTGGCAGCATTTATCCTTTGGCGAATGTTTCTCCCACGTCTTTTCACTGGGCCAAGTCTTTCAAAGACGGAGACCCGACGTACTTTTCTCCAATTTCTATCTAAATTATCTTCTGTTGATGAGACTTCTCCCTCAATGATATAATTAGTGGTTGCTCTTTTAATGGTGATGCGAACAGGATTTGCTGGCGTATAACCGAGACCTATCTTGGAACTTTTGCCACCATGGCCAGCCTTCTTTACTGTATTTGTGACAACATCAAATTTACTGGAGCTACTTTCTTGTGGGTTATACCCGGCTTGGACAAGGAGTTTGAAGGCTTTAGGACCGTAATGCTTGTTGTCATCAGGTAATGGAAGTGTTCCATGCTCGGTTCTAGCTCCCGATGTCGGATGGACGAATCCTTTAAGCGGTTGACTTAACGGGATTGTTGCATCAAGCTTGTGTAGTGGCAAGGTCAACTCTTTTAGAGGTTCTTCTTGGGAAAGGAGCATGTTTCCCTTTGAGATCTTTCCATCGCAACGAGGTGAAGGTTTACATGGCTCGTCTTTAACAGCTTAACCCTTTTCAGATTTTTTGTTTGAGAGAACTTCTTTGGTTCTTGTGTCTTTGAAGTAGTATTTGGCATCGGCAAAATGTGATTGAGCCTCAGAAAAAGGCTTATCGTCAGCAACTACTTTTCTTACGACACCATTTTCACAATATTTCAAACACTGGTGCCAAGTAGATGGAACTACCCCATTCTCATGCAACCATGGGCGGCCGAGGAGCATATTATATGATGTTCTAGCATCAATCACATAAAGCAAGGCCGTCGAAGTCATCTCGTCCATCAACAAGTTTAGCCTTATAACTCCAAGAGCTCGTTGTCCCTCTTGGTTAAATCCTTGGATCATCAGTCGACTACTTACAAGCTCATCTGTGGAGATCCCTAACTCTTTCATTGTTCGTAGAGGCATGATGTTCACGGCAGAGCCTCCGTCAATGAGTATTTTGTTCACCTTTTTCTCACGAGTGTATGCAGCCATGAATAACGGCCTATTATGTGGATCAGAGCCGAGTTGCAAATCCTCGTCGGCGAAAGTGATTGCTGAAGTATGATCCCTATCAGTAGAGCGATCGTCCGTCTCGGATAGGCAGGCTTCTTCATTTTGATGATTTGTTGTGGAGCATGTAACAGTGATGAGGTTTGTTGTAGCATCTTCCTCTAAAAGGATTTTTCCTTCCTGAGACAACCGCAACACTTTGTCTTTAAATACAAAGCAATCTTGAATTGGATTGCCCAACAGCCGATGGTATTTGCAATACTTTGGGTCGTCGATTCTTCCAGCCTCTTCCGGTCGCTTCATTTCTGGCAACTCGATCAAACCTTCTTTGAGTAGGTCATCAAAAATCCCGGGAACATCCGAATCTAGAAAAGGGTATTGTTTGTTCTGCATTTCCTTCAAGGTTAACTTTCTTTGTCCCGTCTCTCAAGGAATGTTCTGCTTTTCACCTTCTTTATCATCATTCTTTGTTCGGAACTTGATGGATTTAACATTTACCGCCATAGATTCTTTGGTTGATGGTTTGACGAACGACTAGCCCCCTTTCTTGATTTCTTGTCTTTCTTTGGATTTTGGGAAGTCAAGGGTCGGTGGTCCTTCAATTCCACTTGAAGCCATACTTAGTTCCATATCATGCGCTCTAGTTGCTAATTCTTCAAATGTCCTTGGCCGAATTCCTTGGAGGATGTACCGAAGACCCCATTGCATTCCTTGGGTGCACATTTCAATCGCAGAAGCTTCCGACAAACGATCTTTGCAATTGAGGCTTAGATTCCGCCATCGGTTGATGTAGTCAACTACAGCCTCCTCTTTCCATTGACGCGTGTTGGTCAATTCAATCATGCTTACGGTTCTCCTAGTGCTGTAAAAGCGGTTGAGGAATTCTTGCTCCAGTTGCTCCCAACTATCAATGGAATTGGCTTCTAAGTCTATGTACCAGTCGAATGCATTCCCCTTCAAAGAGCGGACAAATTGCTTCACCAAATGATCACCATATGTCCCAGCGTCATTGCATATCTCGACGAAATGAGCGATATGTTGCTTGGGGCTGCCTTTACCATCGAAGAGTTGGAACTTCGGGGGTTGATAACCGGAAGGCATCTTCAAGTTGTCAATCCTCAGAGAGTATAGTTTGGTGTAAGTTGAAGATGACTTAGATGTCCCGTCAAATTTGTCCTTTAGGGTTCCTAAGATGATCTCTTTTAGTTGATCAACATGGACCATACCATCGGAGGAGACTTGCAGTTTATCCATGGTTCTCTCCTTCTCGTTTAGTTGATATTGATGTCCCGCAGATTCTTGAGCCTCATCTTGATCCTCAAGAGGTGCTTTTTCAGGAGCACGACTTGTAGTACCGCTATCAACCTTGCTTATTAGTTTTGCGATCAAGAGTCTTGCTCTTGTGCATGTCTCGTAAGCCCTTCAATAGCTTTAGTCAAGCTCACGAGTTGTTCTTCAAGAGTTGAGGCATTTGTTGTCATGATCGGAGCTGCTTCTAAGCTTGATGAAGAACGAGGTGTAGAACATGCAGAGTTGTCCTTGTCATCCCTATTGCTATCAGCAATGTCTCGCAAATCCTTCTTTGTAGCCTCGGAAGAAGTATTTCCTTCTGAAGATGCCAACGATCGCGAGTTACTTGACATACTCCTTGTGACGACGTTGACATTTGCAGTAGGAGAGTTTGTTGCAGCCATCTTTGTCAGCATGATCTTATGAGGCGCCATAACACTATCTTCAATTGTTGATTGAGGAGAAGAGATGAGAGGTAGAGAGGTCCCACTGGGCGTGCCAAAAATTTGTAACAACAAATTTTGTGTATAAACACAAATAATTCGTACAAATTAAAAATCTTGAATCAAACAATATTGCGGTACGATCCCTAAAATCCCTCTGATTCTTCTCTTCAATTTGTTTGATGCCTTCAAATGTGGAGTTGACTTCGATCTTCTCCGATTTTGAGCTTTGACTCGAATAACGTTGACCCAAAGGCTTGGAAGCTTAATTTTGGATCAAACGGTCTTCTTGGATGGATGTGCGAAGAACAACGATTTTGATGAACGTCGACGAACACCTTCGGATATTTCTCTCGGAAACGTTGATTGGAGGGGCTCAGCACCTTGATCTCGAATCAAAAGCCGTTTCTTGGAGAACGCCGAAGAACACTTGGAGTTGCCTGAAGAATGCTGAAGAACTTTGCTCTGGAATTCTTCACTTGCTTTTTGACTTGTGCTCTTGATTTGTGTTGTTGATGATTTTGGTGGAGAATGAGGCCCTATTTATAGTTGTAGGATTGGAAAACCCTAACGGGCTCGGGTCCGAATGAAGTGATATGATTGGTCCTCCACAATATCATTATCCATAAGATAATTATTAAATTAATTGTATTTAATTTAATAAGTACTGCAACAATTTGACACATGGAGCATTCTAATTGGTCCACCATGATTTGATGTTTATCATCATCTTCTTGGATAATTACTAGATTATTTAATTTAATTTTGTAATATCTGCATCATCTTTGACATGTGGCGGGTTCCGATTGGCCAATAAAATATTTAGTAAATGACCCATTAAATTGATTATTTAACTTAGGAATTTTTATTTAATTAACTCCAAATGTTAAAATAATCAATTATAAAATTGATTTTCAACTCATATTTTATTACGTGACGCGTTTTAATTGGATACAAATTTTTGCGTATCAACAGGGATCTCCCACTAAATCAAATATCCCGCATCTCATGCTATATTGACTTAGTATCACATCTATTTTAACCCTCAATAATATTGCTAGGATATTCTATAGGAAGTCCTTATAATATTAGATTTAAGTGTATAACCTTTATCTTAATAAATTTTAAAACTATCAAACAAGTATGGTATCTATAGGATAAACATAATTAATTGAAATTTAAAATTCACTAGCATAATTGGGCCCAATCAAGTAACCGAAAACAATGCAACCCTCCTATAGGGAGACTAATTTAATTAGTATGAGACATACATAATATTTTATAAAACTAATTTGGGTTTTATTCAATTAATATTTTCCAAATTATTTTGACTCTCAAAATAATTAAATATTAATTACTTTATTAATTTTCAAATCTAATTCTAAATTAGAAAAGAAAATAAATAAAAAAATATGCATGATAGATTAATACCTAGAGCGGTGTTCATACAATTCTATATGACATGCTATGGGAATGACAATTAATTTAAAGCATAATTAAAGTAAATAATAAGCAATAATTAAACAAGAACAAATTTATGGCCATCCTAGACTCAAAAATTACAGAAGAATGAAAAACTAATTGAACTACAATCCGACCCAATTTTTCACAGTTCATCTGCAATTTTCTTGGCCCAGAATGAATTAATTTGTAAATTTCCAGCAGCCCAAGTGATTGGCCCAGCAATTAAATAAACCATCAGCCCAAAATATAATTACTGGCCTAATAATTTATTTAGTTGAAGAATGGCCCAACAGAATTTAGTGGAATGAACCAATTTAATTAAAAATAGGCTCATTCCCTAAACCATAGGCTAGATCCGGTCCGACCCACAGAACCGACCCGGACAAAAAAAACGCTCGATCCGGATCCGGGCCTATGGTCTGAACCCTAGCCCATGGTCTTGTTACCGCCGTCGCCGCCACCTTCAGGCTGTCAATGGAATCTGTCGCGCCGCCACCATCATCGTCCACCCCGCTGCTTGCCGGAGAATTTTCGCTGCCGCCTGAGTCTGGGATTCTAGGTCGCTGTTTCCAAATCAGCGGGCTACCACCGCCACGATTGAAAAACCCAGACCAGATCACAACCATAATAGGTCGCAACCTCCTAATTCGCGACCCTTCTAGGTCGCGGCTGTGACAGCCGCAGCGCCACCATTAGAGATCATCAGTCTTTGGCTCGTTTCTGGTTGAGATCGTGAGTTTGAGAGCTTCAATGTCATCAACAATGGAACCTTCTTTATTCTTTGCAGATTAGTCCTCCGATTTTTTAAGATGATGAAGAAATGCCCTATCTACTTTATTAAACTTTCGAATATATCAAGTTGACCCTAGAAAAGTTATACAAAATACAGAACGCCCCCATATTCGAAAAATACTACAAAATTACATATTTTGTACCCTATTTCAAAATCTAACAAGGGGAAAACATGGAGTCGTAATCCACCGCCTTGTGTACAACTCGAAAATACAAAATATAATTTTTTTTACCAATCAAAACTAGTCCATAAACCGTTCAATAAAAATTAAAACATCCATCCATAACAATAATAAATTGTAAACCTAAACACCGCTCAATACTATATGCATAATTAAATTAATTAAAAGAGAACATATAATAATATCAAAACCTACGCTCTGATACCAATTGTCAGAACCACGATTCCTATCCGATCTACAATACAAAATATTGAAGATCGGATACATCGTTGTAGGATCGACCGATTTATTTTATGTTCTACAATTAATTGATTTACGCTAGAAGGATTAAATTAATACCTTTGTAGCGTGTAGCTTCAAAACTCCAAGTCTTCTCCGGTGTTCTCACGAACTGTGCTGCAATACACGATGTGTGGACACCTCCTTGGAATATTTTTGTATGCGCGATTATTAAGAAGAATGAGAATAATGGCGTGACTTATATATGTATAATATCCCATTATTCTTTTTCTCCAAGTAGCATATCCCATTATTCTGGATATCTCCATCTTCTATATCTATCAATATCCAATATATTTATTATATTGCAATAATAAATTATAATCTCTATAATTTATTCTAGTTCATATTGAGTCACTGAAGGGACCCGATCGGACCCAATTAAATCAAGCTATAATAAATAATTTATGACCCGGTCAACTCTTGACTTATCATATTAATTTATTAATTATATTCTATTCCACTAAGAGAATATATAGGAATTATTGAAGCAATGTATCAACAATTATTATCCTCTGATTGATCAATCCAACATATCCAAGAACATGTTACAGACTCTCAAGTACTCGTACAAACCAAATGGAATAAAAAAAGAAAAAAAAAGGAAAAAATATGTGCAACTTATTGCTTGGAAGATCAAGACCTAGATACTGCCTCACTAGTGCACGAACTTGCTTCCGATTGAGATCATATTCTCTACCAAGTGTTAGCAGTAATGTCTAACGATTCTCATTTGAAAGACGAAAGTATGAAGAAATACTAGAGATTAATTCTAGTTCCTACTATAGGAACAAAAGTGCTCAGAATTCTTAGCTCAAAATAGAGCATGTGCAGAAGAAAGAGAAAGTGACTTAATTACTCAAAAAAATTGTTCTTACACTTTATGTTTCCTAGTATTTGTATAGCAAAGCTACAGCTGTGAGACAATCCTTAATCCTTCTGAATAGTAAACTAGCCTATCAATATTTGACACCTGTACACTTAAACTAACACAAAACTGGTTTTTGCCCGCCTAAGCTGGTCTTCTTCTGATTTCATATGTATGAGCCTTTTTGTTGCTGTTTTTGTATAAGAGTCACGTGCTTCTTCTTTTGTTGCTTGCATGCATGAATTGCTGCCACGTCAGCTCAGCTTCTGGCAGCTTCTATTCTCTACAGCCCCCCCTCAAGTTAGGGCATGGGGATCTAGCAAACCCAACTTGCTACGAACAGTAAAAACTTGTGAAGGGCCTAAAGATTTGGTAAACAAGTCAGCAAGCTGGTTATGAGAGGAGATGTGAGATAGAGCAAGAAAATAGGATTTATAGTGAATGCGCACCAAGTGGCAATCAATCTTGAGATGCTTGGTGTGTTCATGAAATACCGGATTTTCGGTGATGTGAATTGCGGCCCTGTTATCACACCCAAGGGTTACTGGTTGAGGAATAGAAATAAAAAAATCTGTAGCTATAGATGAGGCCCATAGCAGCTCGCACACAGTTGAAGCGAGTGCACGATATTCGGATTCGGTCAAAGAGTGAGAGACAGTGTTTTGTTTCTTGGAAAACAGTCCCCGAGATATACGCAGTAGCCTGTTAAGGAACGGTGAGTATCAAGACACGACCCCCAATCTGAGTCACTATAACCCGTGAAGGTGAATGTGGGAGTCGAAGAATAGAAAATACCAAGAGAGGGACATCCTTTAAGATATCTAACCAGGTGTAGAGCAGCATCCCAATAGGCTTGAGTAGGTGCAGCTACAAATTGACTTAGTTGCTGGACTGCAAAGGTGATATCAGGTCGTGAGAAATTCAAGTATAAAAGTCGACCAATTAAGCGTCAGTAAGATTCTGGATTGGAGTAAGCATCTCCTGAAGTGGTGAGTTTGAGACCAGGAGGTACAGGGGTAGAAGAAGGCTTAAATTCAAGGCAATGAGTGTCTTTGAGGATGTCCAACACGTATTTGGGTTGGTTAATGTAAGTACCAGCTGCTGTGCGTGATATTTCTAAGCCCAGAAAATACTTGGCTAGACCAAGATCCTTAATGGTGAAAGCCTTGTCAAGGTATGATTTGAGATCATTGATGAGCTCTGGGCTAGAACCAGTGATAAGTACGTCATCGACATAGACTAGTAGCGCCAGGAAATGAGATCCCTTTTGAAGAGTGAAGAGGCAATGATCGTGAGATGACTGGGAGAATCCATATTGAACAAGTTTGCTGCAAAATTCAGTATTCCATTGCCTCGAGGCTTGCTTGAGGAAATATAAACTGCGTAATAGCTTGCAAACTTGGCCTGGTACAGCCATTTCATATCCATCTGGTGGAGTCATGTATACTTCTTCATTGAGATAGCCATGGAGGAATACATTATTGATATCCAATTGGAACAATGGCCACTGCATCTTTGTTGCAAGTACAATCAGCATCCTCACTGTTACTGGTATGGCGATTGGGAAAAAACTATCCATCTAGTCGACTCCGTGAATCTGATGATAACCTTTAGCAACAAGTTGGGCCTTGTGCCTTTTGATACTCCCATCAGCTTGGAGTTTGGTCTTATAGACCCATTTGCATCCAATGGTAGTTTTCCCGGGCGGAAGAACCTCTACAACAATTTTATAAATAGACAACAGTTAAAAGACAACCGTTTTTCCTAGCAGTGTTGTCTATTCATCAGTTAACAACAGTTTTACCGCTATATGTTGTCTATTAGCGACAGACACGCTAATAGACAATAATTTTACAACTGTTTTCAACATCTATCGTATATTAGCGTCTTTTTCCACAGATAGACAACATTTTTAACGACATTTGCCCAAATCTGTTGTTTATTGACAATACATTGCTCCAATAGACAACACTAGTGTCAACATTTTTGCAAAACTGTTGTAAAAAAGGCATTTTAATTTACAATACTTTTATTATGTTGTAAAATTATTTTTTTAATAACCTCTTCAATGTAATTTTAATAATTAATAATATATTTAAAATAAAATAATAATTACTCCCTCCGTCCCAGCTAACTTTGCATACTTTCCTTTTCGATCCGTCCCACTTAACTTTGCACACCCTTAAAAAGGAAATCTCTCTCACAATCTCCACCCTCGAAATCTCCACCCTCAATCTCCACCTTTAAAAAAGTCAAAGATTCCCCAAAATCTGTTTTTTCTTAACATCCGTGTCAGGTCAACCGTGCAAAGTTAGTTGGGACGGAGGTAGTATGATTTTATTTTATAGATTGCATTTTATTTTATGTATTGCATTTTATTATTTATTGCATTTTATTTTAATAAAGTCTTCATTGGAATTATCCAGCCGGCCTGATAATCTTAAGTTATTATAGGGTAATAAGCTGGGACAGGCCAATTAATTTTAGGGAAGATTAAATTTGTGCTCGGCTTGACCAGATTAAATTTTTGAGGCTCCATCATTAATCGCTATAAATAATTCGATTGCAAAATGTACTTTTAATTTTAATTTTTGTTACACAAGTTAAACATCATATATCACCTTTTCCTTTTCTTCGTATACAAACACTTTATTTTCTTATCTATAATTTTATATCAATTTTTAGATATTGAGATAGTGAATAGAGAAAAAAGAAGAAAAAATACCTACAAAATACAAATTACATATGGTAACAGAATATACGGATTCCGTTAATCTAAAATTCAGTGCAAAGCCCAACTACAGAATTAGCCAACGACATCTGAGGAGAATCCTCTGGCCCAACGACATCTGATGTCAAAAAACTTAACAATTTTAATAACCTCTGGCCCAATGACATCTGATGTCAGAAAACTTAGCAATTTTAATAACCTCTGGCCCATTTAAGAGCCAATCCTCTGGCCGGCCCAACGCTCATTCAGTTCAATCTATATATATGAGTCCCTTAAATCAGAAAAGCTCAAATAGAAAAAACACAAATCAGCCCAAATCAGAAAAGCACAAATTAGCCCAAATCAGAAAAGCGTGCAAGAGCGCGCCTTCTTTCGTTCTCTTGCTTCTCTCGCAAAAGCACAATTTCAGTGGAATTTCACAAAAGTAACGAAGGATTTCAGTAGAATTTTGCTGGTATTTGGTCGTTGATTTTTGAATGCACTGTAAATCATCATCAGATTTCACCTCCACTTCTCTTGCTTCAGTCAAGTATTGTTTATTCGCGGATTGTGGTTCCGTCTAGTCCTACGTGCTTTGTTTCTCTCTCAATCGAAGGGTTTGGGAGTTTGTCCTCTATTTTGTGAACTGGATTTTAAATTTGAGGTCGAAGGTGAAATTTCTGAATTAGTAGGGCTTTGATCGGTTGAGATTAAGGAATTACGTGCTCTCACTTAAAAACAAAAGAAACAACAATGCTGGAGTGCTGTTGTTTCGAATATAGGGAGTTTTATTCCATAAATGTTAAAAGATGTGAGACAATAACAGATTAGTAGGAGAATACTATATGTAGTTATGTTTTTCTGCTCTCTGTTTTATGCTGTTTTATCTCAAAGTGTCGCATGTGCATTCCACTTTTTGTTTTTATATTTTGTTGCTATATCAGATCCTGAAGCGGTGAAGCTGATGCTCGATTTGCAAACATGAGGCAACTAGTGTAATAACTTTGCAAATGGATGCTTTCTAATTTTGTAGTCTAACAGATACCTTTTTTTGCAGAATTAAGAATTTTGTTATTGTGTTGTTTTGGTAAGTAGGTGAATCTGAGGGAAGGTTGAAGATTCATCATCAAGGCAGATTGAACTTGTCAGATGTCTTAAGTTTTTGTAAGATTGAACTCATGTTTCTACATAAGATATCTCAAATTAAATACTGCACTGATGCTCATATGGATGCATGTTAGCAAAATCTCCATTCTGGAGAAGTCAATTTGTTAAATTTAGACAACATATATTCTTGAAGTCTTGTACGAGAAGTTGAGAATTTTATAGTTCTTGTGTAGTTTGTTAAGAAACATGACTTGAGTAAAGGTGTGCTCACTACTAGAGGTTGTAGGGAGTTTTTTTATTAATTTTTCTCTTTAACTCTAATATATTCTTCAATTGTGGCTTTCGTCTCCCTAGTTATAGCTTGTCTGGAGGTATAGCTTGTCATTCTTCAATTGTTTAAATATATATATTTTGCTATTATATTTTACTGCATTTCACTTTTGGCAAATGTCATCTCGGTTTTAACTTATCATTTGGTGGCAAATTTTGATGATAGCTAATCAAATGCAGAATTTACAGTAGAGTTTTTTGTAAAACAGGCTAGCAACCAGACATGTATATCTCTTCTATTCTCTTCTCTAACTATGAACCATCTAGAAAATCCCATTTCTCTCTCTCTCTCTAGCTCGCACTGAATATACCGTTAGCTCCTTCCATCTCTGATAAACCTAACTTGCAATCGGTTCAGCTTCTTCCTTCCAATGCCCTATTCCTTCAACCTTATAATTTCCAATTCAATTCATCCTTAAATTTCACCACCATAGATTTTAATTTGCAAAATTGTAAGGTTTCTACAAAATATACTCTCTTCAGATCAAGATTCGAAGCCCTTGGTTAAGATCAGATGTTTCTCTCTCTAAAACTATGTTACTTCTTTCACTTCCAGGTATACTCTCTTCAAATCAAGATTTGAAGCCCTTGGTTGCGTGATTTGCCGAATATATTCTATGGTTTGACCTCGTTATTTTTTCCCTTTTTCAAGAATTTTGTTAAAAAATTTGCTTTACAGTCTGCTTCTTAGATATTCTAGATCATATGTTAAGGTATATGGACATTTTCTATAGCTTATTGATTTATGTCTTTCAACGTGTTTTAATTCTTTTGTCTAAGGTTATACTTTTGTCTATTTCTGATGTATGTTCTCCTTTGGTTACAGTACGTCCATGGGCTAGCAGCAAGAGGATTTCACTATTTTCACATACCTTGATTTACTGATTAAGACGCTAGCTTCTCCTGAAGACCATGAAAACACTACAAAATAAGCCAATACACATCAAATGGTCCAATATATCAAATATGAATGATTCTCGACAAATTATACATGTAAATGCTATAAAATACATACGTAAATAGACCTAAATGCATGCATACATAACGTGTATCAAAACCCCCCAAACTTAAACTATTGTTTATCTTGAACAACATTATAGAATAAATAGAAGTAGATAACATGTATTTAGGGCGATTAGACGATGAATCAAGTTTCAGATTGATTTTCTCAAAACGCTAAGCAACACTGTGTAATTGAGCATATCTGATAACGCAAAAATCCACAACTTTTGAGACTTTGAACATTTAAAATATTCAATGCTCATGGGGTAAGTGTTCCGCTCATCTCTCAAGTGTTTAGGTTAAAACATATTTCCACTCAAATTGAACTATATCCAAAGTCTACCATATGCTTTCTAATTTTCTAAACTAGACCTCGTACTTGATATGTGTGACAAAGGATAAAAAACGATTTTCGTTTTGGTTGTTATGTGGGCTTAAGGTAAGGTGGGATATATTTGGTTAAAAGTGATTCTACAAGTGATTACTTTTGGACTAATCAAGTTACTCCTAACCCGACTTCTCTTCGATACATCACTCAACCTCACTCTCAAATTTCAGTAAATCACCCCGCCAAGTGACTTCTTCGCCTTCTCAAATCCTTACACTTTAAGTGATTTTCCTTTATATGGGTACCACATCTTGGGACTACCCGACTTTTCTATTAAATTCAGCACTAAGCAATTCATTTCCTAGCCTCTTCTCAAAATTATGAACAAATTATAAACACAAATTTTTCTTTTCTTTTTCTAATTTTTTCTTCTTTTTCTTCTTCTGTATTTTTCTTTTTCCTTTTCTTTTCCGAACAAGGAAATGATATTCTTCTCGTCTTTTCACCAATCATTTTGTTCTTCCCTTTATCTTTTTGAGTATCCACTAGGTTTTTTTTTTTTTTTTTCTCCCAAGATTTTTCACCCAACTACCTTCAAATCATCCTCCCTTTTTACTCAATTAGTCCAACTAGGGAGTCGGAATGGCTGCTCTGTTTTTCCTTGATGGATGAGGACCATGACTGCTTGCTTCAACTGTTTGGCCCGATTGAAAGACTGGAGCATCTGGCCTATGGGAGTTGGCGAAATGCTCATCAGAGACATGGCAAGATTGTTTGTATCATCAAGACTCATAATAGTGGTGAGCTCGGAAATAGGGAGTCGGAAATATGCCCTACATTTTAGAACACATATGGAACCCTTCTATCCTCTCCCAGGACAACCACCTGTATACTTTCTAGGAGCTCCCATGTAAAACAAATGTCTTCCTTTACCGCTACCAAATTATCAAGTGGAACACCACAATAGGCAACGATTGAAGTAATAATACCTCCAATTGTAATGTTGTCCTTCTACTTTTTGATAACATTAACAAATTGCTCTGCCAAAAGGACAACATTATCATTCTACGGTTATGGAGTACATTCCACATCAACTGGAGTTTCTTCTGTCGGATTACGCCCGTCTCCTTTCTAGCAATGAGTGTATGTGCCAACATCTTCTAGAAGTATCTAATCGATGGGTTCCGAATCCATGAGGCATTTGCATTTCTCGAGACATAAGCCTGTAGAGGCAGTAGCGGAGGAGCTGGTGTCAATCGTCCCTAGAAATCATTCCGGTTAAACATCTCTGGGGTTCACTTTCAGTTGGAGCCGAAAATTTGAAGATCTCATCAATCTCAGTAAATGTCACTTCCTGCGGCTCTCCCATCAACTGAAAAGTAATTTTATCCGGTCGCTTCTGCTCGAGCTGGCTGGATACTATAATCTCAAATGCGCTGAGAAATTCGATTGTCCGCCTCTCGTAAGTTTGCTCATGTTTCATGTACTCTGTCAATCCTGCAACCACGAGGAATGCTCTTACATTCTCAAATATCCCCGTAGCTCTTGTTAACTCAAAATTTGAGAATCGGGTAGGCACTATTGTGCACTGACGAAGCATGTCAAATCTTTGTCGGTGCTCGTCTCTCTCTAGTGCAAACCCAAATAGGATTCGGCTATCACTTGGTAGTATCACTACCCTCTCTAGATCGGGGATAGGAGCTTCTTCACCCACCTTTTTCTTTCCTTTGCTTTTGCTTGTGCTAGCTTTTCGTGGAGCCATTTTAGTGAACCTGACACACATCAAACACAACTCAACTTCAACAACCAATGAGGATTGATAAAAGATGACTAACTTAAACAACCAACTTTTCGTTCTTTAAAAATAATTTGCAATTAGTGCTTATCTTAAGGTGTTGAAAGTTAAGTCGATCATCTTTATATAACTTGCATATCACATAGCGACATCCCACAACTTGTAGCTCAACCTTCACCCCCTAGACTATGCGTACAATCTAATTTGCTCAACTATTGTGTAAGTCGAATCCTATGAACGTCTATCGAATTATGTGTAAGCAATTCATCATCTCACTACACCCATTAAGCCTAAGAGGATCATAAAATCAAGTTAAAGCTAGTTTCAACCTATGCACATAACTTGTTCGATGAAATTCCTCAATGAAGAAAACATGTTAATCATAATAATGTTACTAATTATCCATTCTCAACATCACAAATTACCTATATGCATGCTCAATTCACACCTATATCATCCAACTCAAACGAACCAAGCAATAAATCATAGAAGATGGCACTACTAGTGTTTCAAACTAAGGAATCATAACTAGAACAATCTGCAATCTCAATTACAACAAAACTAAAAAATAATCAAGCATAACTAAAAGATATCAAGCATAAAAGTTCGGGTTTGCAAGTCTTACCGGAGAGTTTTAGTCGTAATTTGAGGTTTTTTGGATGTGCCCTAACTCTGCCCAAATTGACTTCGTCTAACCCAAATTGAATTGATGGGTTTGAAGATATCGATGTGTGGATGTGTTGGTGAGTGAGAGTGTGTGATTTGGTGGTAGTATGCAGAAAAAATGTGATTGTGTGTATTTTATGTGTGTTTCGCGTAGAGAAAATGAGGAGGAGAAGAAGAAGAAAAAAATGACATGACGCGGCCATTTAAATCCTGAATCGCAACCTGAAGTGACTGCGTCGTAGGTTGGCTCGACCGTGCCCAGCATTCTGACCTGCAAGTCAGGAAACGTTTTTCACGTGACCGCGTGAAGATTCTGACGCGTTCGCATTGAAGTTTCTGTCTCACTGTTGTCTGGATCGATTTGGATGCAACTGCGTTTGTTGGTGGCGCGATCACGTTGAAGTTTCTATGGGACACAGGCCAGTTTTACATCTTTTTTACCCCTATTTCGTGCTATCCCATTCTTTCTCTTTTGGATCGTCAATGTTGGTGTAACACCCCGAATTTCTCAGAATGTGATTACTAGATGCGCATTTATGTGGTCATCATTTTATTATGCATTTTGTGAGATAAGTTTGATACTTTAATTTATTTTATATGGTTTATGTGCTATTGGTGAGAATATGATGTTTTTATTGTTCATGATAGACTTTGGCAAAATTTTAGAACACCAGTAATATAGAAGACCTTTTACTAGTTATTAAAGGCCTTTGTGCAGAAATTTAAATATAATATATTAGTTAAAAAATAACAAAAAAAATGGTAGAGTTGGTAGTTGAGATAGCACTACAACAAAAACTGTTAATCACTACGCCCAAAAGGCAACGGTCTTACGCAATAACTGTAGTCTTTTAGCGCTCAACCGTGGTCATTGTACAAACCGTAGTGTTTTACATTTTTTTCGCTAAAAGACTACGGTTTCGCAAAACCGTTGTCGTTTAACCGTAGTCGAATACTTATTTTTCGCTAAAAGACTACGGTTCGCAAAACCGTTGTGGTTTAACCGTAGTAAAAAACCTATTACGGTTCACAAAACCGTTGTGGTTTAACTGTAGTCAAATACCTATTTTCGCTAAACGACTACGGTTCGTAAAACCGTTGTGGTTTAGCCGTAGTCGAATACCTATTTTTTCGCTTAAAAACAATAGTTATGCTAATCGTAGTTAATCGAGCGTTGTCATTATCCTTTTTAATTTCCTTAACTTTTTTTATACATATTTACAAGATTAAAAACTTCTTAATGTTTTACAATAAAAAAATGTTTTTTATTAATTTTTTTAAACTGTTCTGAATTTCCTTGATGTCTATTATTGACCTATCTAGTATTTTGAATTTAGTTGTACAATTTTTTTCTGTGTACAATATTAATAGATTATTGTTCATTATTAGTAATATATTTTATTTATTGTATATATAAATATATTTATATATCTTTAAAAAATAAATACTCCGACGGATTGCTGACAAACTAACAACCTATTTTAGCAACTAATTTTTCGTGTTGGTAACAATGTACTAATTTTCAATACGACAAAATAGCGACTATTTCGCGACGAAAGACTACGCCGGATATAATTCAGTTGGTAAGTTTATAATCCTATCGCAAACCTTTATGTAAAATATAACACTGCAAGAAAATTAAGTTTTAATGACCAAAACTTAATGACGGGATGACAATTTGGTTATTGAAAACATAAATCTATGTAGTAATACAGTGGAAAAAAGACATTCCTAGTTAAAGACTTACATTCTTTAGTGTGGAACTTAAAATTTCCTAACTATTGGTAGATAAACCCTTCATTATTTGTATGTAGGAAAAATCTCGTCATTATTGGTTAAAAAAATTTAGCGGCACTCAAGAGTTTGAAAGTTTTGGGTAACCCTTCCCACTAAAATCCATACTTAATACTAAAGGAGAAGTGTCATAATTCAGGTTCTGACGAGTGTCCCGCTGAGGTGTCGCATTCTTCTTATTTATTGGATTCTCACCCAATCAAATTTTTTTACTATCTTTTTCCTTCGAAGTTTAAAGATTTTATAACTTTTTTGTCTCAACTCAATTTTCGATGAAAAATATACCAAATTAACAATCTTTTCACGATCTTCGATTTAACATCCATGACGCATATATATAATTAAAATATTAATTTTAATTGTAAAATATATTTTTATGATGATTATGATATATTTTGATTTTTAAATATTTGTGTATAAAATAAAAATGTGATATAATTTCGAAAATAATATCTTCACTAAAATTATTTACTTTTTTTAGAAGATTAAAATTATTTACTATAATTTTGTCTTTTCTAAATCTTAATAATATTTGGGTAGTTTGAATTATTTTGTTTAAAAATGATTAAAAAAACATAAATTAGTTAGATTTACACTTTACTGTAGAAAAACCTTAGATATATTTATTAAAATGATTTGTTGATTAAATTAGTTTATTTTTTAATTATTTATTTCTATTATGTGAAAAAAATTATGTTATCTACAAAAATGATAAGTTGATTATTTTTTATTTGAATATGACATGATAGTATAGTGTATCACAAATATACTTAATTGACTAATATAATTATGATTTCTTATAATAATATAAAAAAAATTCAATCCGTACATCGCACGGGTGCACATCTTGTATGTCTATCAAATAAAATAGCAAAAGGAAAAAGGCATTTTCATATATTTCTTTTCCCCCAAATCAGCTCACACCAACCCCCAAATCAGCACACACCAACCTCCAATATTGCGTCAAAAAACTATTGCCGCCCAGCCGCATTGTCACCGTCGTCGCCCAGCTGCACCGTCGCCGCCCAGTCGTCAACTGCTCAGTTGTCTCTGTCACTCCGCTCTCGATCCATTTATTCTCTCCTCACATTTTAATTCGGTACTCTCTCACAACATTTCAGCGCACCTAGTTTATTTCCCCCTTTCATCTTCTTCACGCAGTAGTTAGGGTTCAAGTTCTCCATCTTCATCTTCATTTTTCTAATAGCATTTGAGTCTAGAAAGAGTCTTCCTTTCTTCTATCTTTTCTGTAGCCCTCGAAATTGGGGTTACAGCATCATACAAAACTATGATTTCCCTTTGCCGACGAGTTCCTAAACCAAATTGCTGATGGAGTGCTGATGGAATCGAATCAAAGAAGAAGCAGAATCTCTTTTCTCTTTTTAACTCCAACGAAATTGTAAGTGGAAGGTCAGTGCACTGGAATACCTAGTCCGAGTAGAGCCGCCTCGATCAAAAGTTCGCTGATTCTAATTCGGAGCTACCAAGAGGGCCTCGGCTTCGCATCTCTTCCTACGTTGGAGAGAGACAAGTAAGTAATTATATTTTCAGCTATGATAATTTTGTTAACCGTATACATCTAAATAAGACAATCATGAGGCATGTTTGTTTGGAATTCTATATTTTGGACTTTATCGTGGTTATTGAGGAAGGAAGCTAGATTTTCTGCACAAAACCAAGTTGTTCAGCTATTTATCTACTATGTAGGTGTGAGTTTCTGTATGTCTTTTGCCTGAAAAGGAAATTGTAGCAGATATAGAAAATTAGATTGTCTTTACACCATCTCTCACTCTGGTTCTGTTTCGCAATTTTGCAGTTATGATATGGGTGGACGATGGTGTCGGAGAGAGTAAAATATGAACATGAACACAGATTGAGAGTAGTAAATTAAGGTGTTGAGATAGATGTATGGACACACTTTATTAGATAGAATAAGTAATGGAGGTATTAGAAAGAAAGTGAGACTAATTACCAACAATACTTGAGGAAATTAGAGAAACATCATTAAGATGGTCTAGACATGTAACGAAACCTCTAGATGCGTGAGAGAGCCATTTAGAAAACATAGATTAATTAACCTCCCCGTAAGAGAGGAGGTCAGAGCTTCAAATCATTTTCCCCACCTTTACCTCCAAAATTGTATTTAAAAACCTACGAAACAACAAAAGAAATAAACAAACTCAAATCAAGAGGGGACTGGGAACTAGTAGAAATGATATGTCATACTTAACTTTAGACGAAAACTTATATGTCTTGTCAAAAGGTGATGGAAAAATATGGTCCATGGAGCTGACTCTACATAGCGGGTCAAAGGTTTAGTCGTTGTGGTAGTATATGGATGGAGTAAATCTTGAATTAACTAGCAATTCTTCAAACAGAACTATGTACTTCAGCTATGCATTACTATTCGTGCAACTTGTCCCCTGCGTATTGAAGTGAGCTTATTTTACATTTCCTTATATCAGATACTTCAGATGGGTTCAGATTCTAAATGGTGTAAATGTTTCACTTGATGTATTCAATCCAAGTCCAAAAGTCATTGCTATGATTTCCGCTTGCTTAAAAGAGGATGGACAACTCGTATGCTTCAGGGATAATGTCACAGTGTTCCGTGTTTTCAAGGGCTGAATGAAATCTAATTAATTGGCTTGACAAATTGTGTAGCTTGCCGTGGAAGTGCTACTTCAGAGGTAAGCCAACCTTTTCTTCTTTTTTTGATAGGGAACATAGAATTTTGTTAATGGTTAAGAAAACGAGGGATGAAATGATCGCTTACAAGAGTAATAACAAAATAAGGCAATCTTGAAATAGGTTATAAGAGTAATATCAAAACCTATCTCAGCTTGGTTTAGTTATTGCTTGTTTTAGCTACTAACTTATATTTTGGATTGAAATATTTTGATGCACGGTTAGTACTCAAGTAATTAAATGAATTGACACATGTTATGCTGATTAAGATGCAGGGCAAATTCATCTTTTACTCTTCAGGTACCCATATGCCACTACTAATTAGCTCTATTCACATTAGATTTTTCACATCCTCTCTCATTCAGACCCATCGTACTTCCAAATTCTGCTAGGTTGGAACTTAAGGTATCATTTTGCGCTATAAGAAATGAATTTTTTTTGTAATAATTGTGTTTACATAGAGCTTATGCTATGGTGAACAAACTCTTCATTATCAACATGGGTGTGAGAGCATTTGTGTCCAAAACTTGTTAGATATGAATTCATTTTATTTGCAGGCCTGTGTGCCATTTTTTCTTTCATTTGGAATGCATGTGAGCCAATTATGATTGTGTTATCGAGGGCCTGTGTGCCATATTTCTGTTGCACTGTTCATGTAGTCTCAATTTCGCTCATAGTCGAGAACAAGTGCCATAATGCCATTCTTGGTAGAATCACATTGATTATGAGTCTGACAATCGTGTGGTTAATGTTGATTTTAGACCTTGAGGACAGAGTGAATGTTTTCTGTAAATTTTTCTAATACATTTTCTGTAAGAATATGAAATTTTGTTACAACTTCTGTTACCAGAAAATTAAATGAAGGGCATAACGGTTGGCATTCCGGATGGTGGGGATTGAAGTTTGTATTGTTGCTATTTGCTTCGTGATACCTTTTTCCATCCCCATGGATTATATTCAACTATACGGTATGTTTACTAGCAAAAAATTGAAGTATAATGCTTATGAGAGATGATAGTTTTTCAAATTCTTGTTCTCTAAATGAGCTTTCGTTTTGACTATTCTTGCAGGTGAACTTGCTCGTGTTGGTGCAGAGTAATCTTTATTTTTTCAACCTGAATTTTCCAGTATTAATAATTCCATTTATATAGATTTCTGTCACTACTATATTGTTGTTATGGACTTCTAAGAACATTAAAATGTGGAGCAGTTTAATGTGTTCTCCAATATCTTGTGAAGTCTTTTATTACAAGTGTCGAAAATCATTATACTACAAGTCTTTTATTAAAGCGATTGAGACATATCTTACGAAAATCATTCATCATTATACAATAGCCGAATATATGTATATATCTTTATTTTCTCTATCTTTATTCATAAGTCATAACTAGTAAAGTGGCTAGCAGTATTGATTTTCCATAAAGTGATGGTCCTATGTTCATTATGCGATCGGGGAAGTTTGAGTATGGCTTTTTTTTATGCTTTTTTTGTTAATTTTAAAAAATGGGGATGCATAGATTGTGTGTTTGTGTTGGAGATTGCTTCTCTGGTTCAATTGGTTTCTGTCTTGCTCGAATTGTATTTACCGACTGCGTGTTTTCTTCGATTCTGAAAGAAGTTTTATATTATAGTTTTATTTATTTATTTACTCCTTTGTAATAATTTGATGTTAAATGTTTGCTTGTTTTGTGCATGAATCTTGTTCGTTGACCAAAAAATGAGGTTTAGGGTGTTTATGATAATCTTTCTCTTTAGATTTGAATGTTCTTAAACAAAAATTGGACATTTTGTAATTTAAACTCTTGTTTTGGAGGAATGATTCAGTAATTTCAATTTATAAATGCCTTATTATATGTATTTTTGTTTCTTTTTTTCTTTAAATAATAATTTTCAACTATTACAATAATTGGAATTGGACAGACAATTGAATATCCACTGATCTGAGTTATATACGATCATTTATCATGCTACTGTTCCTCCTCAGATTGTTTTGTTATTGGGAAGTTCCCTTGGTAGACTAATTTTTGTAGTATCTCAGAGTTACATTTGTTGTTTTGCTTTAGGATTCGAGATTCTGCTTTGTACTTTTTATGTAGCAGTTTCTGAATCGCATGGGTATGGATACTGTTGAACATAGCCTTGGAAGCAGGGAGTGTAATCACGGAAAAAGTGAGCATAAAATTCGGCTCTCATGGTAGTGAAGAACCAGCTAAAGCGGAACTGAGTAAGCCTTCAGAGCCTGATCTCCCTAAGAATGTCGTTGATGAGTGGCCCGAGCCCGCACAGATACACTCATTCTACATTGTTAAGTACCGGGCTTATGAAGACCAGAATCTGAAGGCCAAACTTGATGTGGCTGAAAAAGAGTTGCAGAAAAAGAATCAGGCCCCGCTTGCAGATATCTGAAAAATTGAAAGCAAAAAAGGTAACGCTATATTACATTATGTTTTTTTTTGTATAAAATGAATATATGCAATGTAGTATTGTGATTGAATGATGTAGTCGGAGTTATGAATGAAAAGCTGCAGGAAGAGATTGCATTGCAGGCTTCTTGCTGTTAGGCTGATCTTAAATTAGTTAAAATATTTCATCCTAAAGTGTAAAAATATTTCATCTTAGATTAGTTAACTAAGTGGTAACAGTTTTTCTGAAGGTCATGGGATGAACAATGTCAAGTTTATAATGCTCCCATGCTTGTGATACTTACTATTCTTGAATCAAAGATTCAGAAATTGTTAACTAGAGAGCCACTCGGTTTATGTAGATGTAGACTTTTCTTATTGCAGACTTGCAGATTTCTTTATGAACTTTTAATCTTATTCAGTTATATACTTATATGCAAAAATTTGGGGGTGTAAATATGTAACAATGCATACAAATACCATAAAAATACTAGTGTAAATGTGTAACAATGCATACAAATAGCATACAAATGCTAGAAGTTTATTTTCTCTTTGATATAGACAACTAGTCAACCACATTCTGCAATGCAATGACTGTTTCTGTTGGAAATTGAAGTGAGTTTATATTTGGTGCATTTTTTTCACTTATCCCTGATTTGTATCTGTTTTTACATTATGAGGTTCCTCCCTTAGTCCCTTACAATTCCTACTATGTCAATTCATGATGATTGTTATTGGAATTTTTCGAGTTTTATGATTGCTCTTCAATCCACCCTGAAATTAATCATCGTTTTTTCAAATGTTGCTCTTCACTTATTCATGATTGTTCTATCTTTTTTGGTGTTCTTTTTGCAGGAAATGAAAGATGATTCAAAAGAAAAGATGCGTCTCTGTAATGGATTTAAGTATAGAGAAATTAATTTGTAATTTTTTTTCTTTTCTAACTTTTAGACGTAATGTAACTTTGATATTTAGAAATAAATGAAGTTTTTTAATCTAATATTTACTCTTTCTTATCTGATATGTTATTGAAGATTAATAAATATTAATTTATGTTATATATATATTATTTATATATATATTATAAAAGAAAATAAGAATATATAATAAAAATTATAAAAGAGCATCATCTACAACAACGGTTTATGAAAAAGAAAAGACAACGGTCTTTAACCGTAGTATAAGAAATTCATCAACCGTGGTCATACATACCGTAGTCGTAGATGCTACTATTACGACAACGGTCATCAACCGTAGTCTTTATCGTTAATTACTACGGTTCTGACCGTAGTTGAAGAAAATAAGCAACCGTGGTCATACATACCGTAGTCGTAGATGCTACTATTACAACAACGGTTATCAACCGTAGTCTTTATTGTTAATTACTACGGTTCATTAACCGTAGTTATTGGTGGTAGGTCTACCACTACGGTATGTACTACCACGGTCGTTGAATGTCTTTAACTACGGTTTTTGACCGTAGTCTTAAACGTTTTTTGTAGTAGTGTAGATTAGGAATTCTTTTAAGTAGTGGAATATGTTATTGGTGATAAATAGTTATAAAACCCGAAGGAATCTATACACTAATATAAAAGTGTCTTAAGTTTCAGCCAATTTAAGTTTGGCCTATTTTACCCCTTTTAAATTTAAATATGCTAAGGGCAATAATGTAATTTTTTAACATATCCTAATTATTATATTCTTAATAATTCTAATCCTAATTGTATTATAATATCCTAATTATATACCATTGTTCTATTTCGATCATAATTCTAATCCTAATTGTATTCTAAATCCTAATTATATACGAAGAATATTTGATTTGTTTTACAACCTACTCACAATTAGAAGCCAATATGCAGACCATCAAACCAACACCACATTATGATTATAAGTTACAATAAATATACTTATACGTATACACGTAAAAAAAATTAAAAATTGCGACCCACCACCTTCGTGGATTTTGAGCATTCAAAAAGTAGATAAGTGCACATAAATATTTGTGCTAATTATTTGTGTAAATCACATCACTTAAGTAATATAATACTACAGTTGAACACATACACATAACATATACTACCTCCGTTTTTTTTAGATATCTTTTTAACTTTTTCTGTACATTTTTTTCCAATAGTACCCTTATAATTATTCCTAAAAAAACTCTAATTATCTAATCTACCATATCTATATAATCTAATTGAGGACTTATTTGTCCATTTTCATACCTCTTAATTTTCTTATCCAACCCGACAAAAATATCTAAAAAAAATGGAGGTAGTTTTAAATTATAACGAATCAAAATAAGCATTATATGTTATACTGTTCTAACTAGATTATTTAAGTGTTTCCTAAAAAAACTAGATTACTTAACTTCTCATCTGCACCAAAATCAAAATAAATATAACAAAAATAACAATACTAGAAACCTCAACTTTTCATCCAAAAAAATAAAATAAAATGATAACAACAACAACAACAACAACCACCACAATCCCAGACAATAAATTAGGGATGTAGAACGACTCAAAACCGTGCAGGATTAAGTTTCCATATAGCTGGCCACTAAAACTGACTCGACTAAATTCATGCTCGATTAGCTTAAACATTATTAGAATTAACCCAAAATTAATTGGACTAACTCAAGTAACATCCCAATAGTAAATTGGATAGTTTCTTTTTTCCCAAGAAAAATAAACGGGCTTTTTTCTCTAAAAAGATCACTCTGAATATAATTAATTATTTTAAACACGTAGAGTAGAAAAATCCACTAAGTATAAAATAGTATCACTTCTATATAAGTGCCAAAGAAGGGTCAATGGTAAATATGTAATAGTTCACATTTCCTTACTTAACATGCAATTTATCTAAGTATAGAAATATAACGGTATTGGTAGCAGCTTAGTTGGTAAAGTATCTTGTAGTCCTGGCAATTAAAAGTGCCTTAAGTTTCAGCCAATTTACGTTTAGCTTATATTGCCTCTTTTAAGTTTAAACATTCTAAGGGCAATATTATACTTCTTAACATATCCTAATTAGTATATTCCGATCCTAATTTTAATCCTAATTGTATTCTAATATCCTAATTATATATCATTCCGATCCTAATTCTAATCCTAACTGTATTCTAATATCCTAATTATATACCAAGAATTGTTCATTGTATTCTAATTACATATTCTAATTGTATACCAAGCACATCCAATCATAAGTATTATTGCAAAGTCTGGTACTAGCATCATCAATGTCCATCAATTAATTATCAATTTTTCACAATTTCATGATTAACTTTCTTAGAAACGCTTCTACACAACAACAAATTGAATGTCAGTCCAACTGATGCAGTAGGAAATTGCATTGTGTGCTATGTCCTACTGTTTGTGTGTGTAACATCTCGAATCACTTATTGAATGCGATTTTTGGAAAGCAATCTCGATTTTTGGCTAACTCCGGAGATTTCAAGAAACGACTTCAATCTCGAACAACTTTTTGAACGAGATTTTTTGGAGAGCATTCTCAAATTTTGGTTAACACTTGAGAAATAAAGAAATGAATTGAATTGTTATTCTCAATTTGTGGATACCCCAGAGAAATCAAGAAACCAATTGAATCACTTATTAAAGGGAATCTCTTGGAGTGTAGTCTTGATTTTTGGCTAATTCTGGATAAATCAAGAAACAAATTGAACGGATTTATTGATCATGTAGAGGTTTGTCTCTATTAATTGTTTACATGCAAAAATTCAACTTCTTAGCTAACATAATCCTCTTTTCTAAGATGGCTTATTGTTTGTCCAAGTTATTCAATTAGTGTAAATGAAGTAGTATTCTTCAGGTGCACATTGGTTGATTAAAACCAGAGATGAAATGTAATTTTGGAATATCAACTTGTATATCTGTTTCATAAAGTTATGTTTTTCACTCTGAATTCCTCTATTGCAAACAATGTTTCATCCCCAAGTTAGGTCCTCCGATAAGATATGGACAAATGACAAAAAATGATATTGTGCAGCAGACAGTCAAAATAGTGTGTACACGACCTTTATTGATAATGTTAGAATAATAAAAGACAAAAACTGATTTACGTTAAATTAATAATGTACACATGGCATCATTTCTTGTTTAAAATATTCTTAGAACTGGTAAGAAAGGGGTAAGCATTGTTCATCTATTAAATAGTGATGTTGGTGGTCATTATAAATCTTCGATAGGAACTATTAAAGTTGTGGCACATAACTTAATATTAAGAAAGCTGATAGATTTGATTTTATTCTTTCGGTGTTGCACCATAACTTTAGACGAGGGGATATTGTGGAAGAAATTCCATTTTTTAGGATGTATCATCTTTTAAAAATTACGCTAATATATCTGGTTAGAAAGAATTAGAACTCTCTGGAGATTGTAAAGAGTCCATATAGGCGGTAGGAAAGGGTACACGTGATTGGTGGGATTTATTTTTAAGGAATTCGAAATTTTATTGTATCTAATATTGCTAAAGATTGAGTGAAGTGTTGTAGAGTATATCTTTTAAGGATCTCTCTTTTATAATAATAGATTCATCTCTTTCATAGGTGATTATTGTTCGAGGCTTCTCGATAGAGAATTTTGAAACTTTTATTTTGAAGTACTTAAGAACAGTTGAAGAAATGAGAGGCTCTGCGAGGACTAATGGACAACCAAGGATAAACATGTACCCCAAAAGCATAAACATAATGCAACATTTGGTAAGGACGTACCCCAAAAGTTCTTCTAACATCATAAAAAATGAGCAGATACCTACGACATGTTGACAAGGGATGCATGAAAATTCATATTCATAAAAACGGACTCAAAGATAAGAGAGAGATTACTATCATGAACAAAGAGTAAGTCAAAACTATATTTATAATTATATTTATGCATATATGTATATATATATATATATATATATATGTGGAGAGAGAGAGAGAGAGAGAGAGAGAGAGAGGGGCAGAGGCAAAGGGGGAGAGAGAGAGAGAGGCGAGGGGACAGAGGTGAAGGGGGAGAGAGAGATAGGGAGAACACAATTCATAGACCTACTACTATATTCTCGGAATGGTTGTAGGTTTGGAGATGAGGCAAAAATATGGTATAACTCTTGTAAAATTTGCACTGGATCAGTGCATGAAAGTGAGACTACTGCCATATGCAACAAGTGCTACGATGAGCCAGTGGAAGCAATACCAGGATACAAATATGTTTATAATATAATTTTCATGATACTTTCAAAATGACATGCACACTAACAATTAATGATACTTAATATACTACTGGTACATAATAAAACAAAACGTTTCAAGGAATCTAAACTGCAACAATAACCATGTTCGATGAGATAACAATAGTATATATTAGATGTTCAGCACAAGACTACATAAAATTCATAGCAAAGGTCACTACAACATAAATGAGCTATTGTAACACCCAAAAAGTGTTACATATATATTAAAATATGTTACTATAGACTTTAGGTAACACTTTATTGGTGTTACATTTGTCGGTGCTACCTAAAGTCTAATGTAACACTTTTGATGATCTTTAGTAACACTTTTAATAAGTGTTACATTATGTTTTAAATTGTAACACTTTATGGTAACACTAAAAAAATGTTACATATAATCCCCCTTTATGTAACAGTTTTAATTGAAATTAAGAAAAACTTAAAAATTTGTCATTGCTGGGTTTCGAACTTAGGTTGCTAGATTGCAGGAGTTTAAGCACAATGTCTTAACCACTAGGCTACAATAACCTTTTTAGTTATATTTTTAAGAAAAATAATATATACATAAGATTTTATTGTAACATCAATAAAATATACTCAAAATTAAGTTCTCATCAAACTACAATCTAACTTAATTTTATTTAGATTATCCATATCAGTTTGACACAAAGTTTTCACTAATTGTTTTTTCATTTTCATCCACTCATATATATATATATATATATATATATATATCACTTATTTTACATCACATTAATTTTATACATCTAATTATTGTATATAAATCTTAAGAGACTATCATCAATTTTAATTACCATAACTTATGTATTAAGACACCTTAAATATTATGTTTTATAGATTTTAAATAAAAATATAAACTTACAAGCATGAAGAGACATGACCAAAAATCCAAAGTCTAGGTTCTCACACTTAAGAAATGTGTCATATAATAAAGTAATTGAATATGATCGAATGTGTCATATAATAAAGATGAGAAAAATGATTGAGTTATTTGGATAGACACATGGCATATCCTAGGCTCAGTCAGGTGGTTCGTGAATGAAGTGATATCACATAAACTTCATATAAAGGTTTGTTTACTAGATTCACGTAAACGTCCTTCATATATCGAGTTCGCTGCGCAACGCAGTCTAGGAGTTTTGTGCAGACTTTAATTAGATTATCGTCGATAATGGGGGCCTGAAGGGTCACACTTTATGTGTATTGTTGTTCCGCTCAAGGGTACAAGGTTGGTGCTTCGAATTATATCTAATGCTAGTCCAAGTGGGAGATTGAAAGATATGGACTAGATTAGGATATGTGGGCTTTATTAATTAATAAGTCAGACTAATTAATTAATTAAGTGGACATGGATATTAGGCCCATAAACCTAGGGTTATATGGTACTATATATACATATTCTCATATAGTAGAGAATTAAGGGTTTTATCAGATAAAAATTGGAGGCACTATAGAATTTGATAAGTGGTTTCCTAGCGATCACTTATCGAATAATTGTACCGAGGATAGTTCCTGCGGCGGACGATATACCACTACAAGAAAACAAACTTTCAGTGGCTTTTTTTTTTGTCACTGTATGTATTGCTATTGTCACTATAATATGTTAGTGACAATAACGTGCATCGTCACAGAGTTGTGACTATAGAGCCCGACACTAAAAGATCTAGTGACAACCATTCGATTGTTGTCACTATAACACTCACCTTTAGTTTCAAGCAAATGTTGTCACTAATGCCTAATAAATTAGTGATAAACAATTTTCGTCACTATAACTCTCACCTTTAGTTGCAAGCAAATGTTGTCACTAATGCCTAAGACATTAGTGATATACAATAGTTGTCACTAAAAGTTGCTACTTTAGTCACATGTAATTGTAGTCACTAAAACCATCAAATATAGTGATATATATTACTCGTCACTAAAGCTCTAATATTTAGTCACATGGATTATTTTGTCACTAGAATCATATGATTTAGCCACATATAATCAATGTCACTAAAATTAAATTTAGTGACATCCAATTATTGTAGCTAAAATTCGATGAACTAGTAACATATAATTGTTGTCACTACACATTAATTTAACCACAACCACTTGTTATCACTAAATGTTAAATATTTACTCACACATAAATATTTATGACTAAAATTGATATCAAATTGTCACAATTATATAGTTGTAATAAACTTTATTATCACTGAAGTACATAATTTGTCACTATATATGTTACTAAATGGAAATAATAAACATTTTTTAATATAGTAAATAATGAATTTTTTTTAGCGATAGATCAATTCACACACCGTGTAAATTTTGTAAATTTTGCCCCTAAGGTTAAAAAATGAATTAAATAAAGCATAGATACATCAAATGAGTCAAGCCAAGAAATTAAATTTCAAAGTGCAACTGTTTCATATAGTCAAGTACTAGACATGAAATACAAAAGTGTGAAGGAAACAACCACGACTTTAAAAGGAAACTCAACAATAACAAGTTGGAGTCCAATGACTAAGATAACAACAACTAAAAGATAAGCATTTAGTAATATATATAGCTAGTAAAACTATTGCAAACCGCATCCATTTCTTCATAACCATATGCCCCTCGTACAATTCAAACCTACAAAAACAAAAATCAATAAAGTTTACATTATAGCAAGTATTTGCAGGACAAATACATAATGCAAATAGTTAGTGACCCATTTTCCAATTTCCAAGACATTATGCTCGTCACAATATGAGAAATAGATAATACAATCAACTCGAAAAGGTATTTAAGAAAATGCATTTATATAAGGTACGTAAAGGTACTCACATCAGTTCTTGGAGGTTGATTAGTTTGGCTTAAACTTTGAAGGAGCGTTGGAAGTTGAACTTTCAAAGTAGCTTCAACTTGAGTCTGTACTTGGTTGTTGACTTGAGCTTCTAGGGACTCCAACCTTGAGGCTATCTCTTCATTTTTCTTCCTTAAATCTTCATTCTCTTTTTGTAGTTCAAAGTTAATTCTTTCACCTCTTTTAGAAGGTGGTTTCAAGCCATCCCCACATCCACGTAACCGATTAGGCTTCTCTTCACCAAGAACTTTTTCAAAAGCTTCATCCTCACCCATGAATTCCTCACCATTTTCAGTTGGTTCACTTTGCAATCTAATAAGTTTTTCCTGCATAATTTATTTTAGAACATCAGTTTCCTATTTAAAGAATTTCATACTCAATTACAAATAAGAAACATATAAACTTACATAAGCTTCTCGTGAAGCATCATCAACCCATTTCATTGTCTTATTATTATATCTACTTTTTCTCCATGCAGTTGTTCGTGTTGGCTCCTCCCCAGTCTCAGGATCACGCTATCATTCAAATAAATAAATAAGAATCATAAATAACACCAAGAATTGATGCTTAAAGAAATATTTAAATTGACTTACATCTTCATAGCAAGATTGAGCTATAGACTTTGTTCCACATGCATGAGCCATCTTTAACTCCTTCCTATTTTTCTTATTCCGATCACTAACTTTCTACATATTGAAGCACAAAAAAAAAAAAAAAAAAAAAAAAAAAACAAGCATTCAATATTGTCGTTGTATTAAATGTCAAATATAAAACATAAGTAACCAAATCAAAGATATAAACCAAGTCTGTTGCTTCATAATATTGATTGATGAATGTAAATATTAGTGCCTATTTATTAATTAATGTAAATCTATAGTACAAAACCCAACAAGGAGAATCGAACTTACATACCTCAACATCAAAACCAAGGACGTCACCACTAGACCACTAAATTCCTAAACATTCAAGAACATGTACTACAAATTATATACATACTATCTGGGGGGATGGGGTACAACTGTAACCTCATGTACCTTACTTGGGTCCACCCCTGCACTCTATCTAGCATTGTAATGATCTTAGATGTGCAAGAATCATATCATTGGTAATGTACAAATTTGCAGCAAAATAGGACAAATAAATCAACAAAGTTATGGCTAGACATGAATCATACAATTAGTCTCTACATATTCACAAGAAGTAACATTCACAAAAACTAGCAAAAATTCTAATGTAGAAAAACTTAATATATTAATTATTACGTCTTCCACTTGAATCATTTTTCATACCTTAAAATCAGGACCCTTAAAGTAGTCAACTAGCATCTCCCAATCTTCTTTGCTTACTCCAGCAGGATGCTCGTCCAAAACTTTATCAGAGTCCTTATTCTTGAGGTAGTGCTTGTGTAACTTATGCCGATAACTTCGGTATTGACGATTAAGTTGTTTAAAAATAACTTCTTTCTTTAAAGGATCTTCCGGAAGGTTAAATTTTTGCTGCAGTGTAGTCAATATAAATAAATTTTAGGTTGGCATTGGTCTAAGTAGAATATATAAATAATATACATTATAACAAGAAAAGTTTAAAATGCTACCTTCATCCCAAGCCACATCTTCTTCTTGTCATCAAAAGGAATATCCTTCCACTGAGCATGTTTAAGCGGTGCGTGCTGCTTAATGATCACACATGCTTCAGTTTTAAAATCCACCGCATGCTGTCCAACAATCCGATTCCTCTTTGGATGAATAACTATATCGAGTTTTTCAGTCCAACGCCTTTTCTTTTGAACTGATAGGCCTGTTGTAGCACCTCTTTTCTTTTGTGAAGTTTTCCCTGCATCAAATTTATAAATATTAGTATTCTTGAGACGTCAAACTACTTAATATAATCAAGATAATATGAATTATTAAAATTATTATTCTAAAACTAGAAAACAATATATGATGCATTAATATGACAACCACTAGTGGTGTTGTTTGTTTCTTCAGAAATGAGTGGTTGTTCAACTTGGCCAGGAGACTCTTGAGGAACTGGAGGTGACTCATTTCGATCTTCATCAGCAAGAGTTAACCTAGAAACTGATTGGAAGAGTGTTAAAAAATTGAAATTAGTTTACAATTCAATTATAAAGTAAAATACAAAAAATGATTTATTTAAAGGAGTTTCTACCATCAAGAAGTCTTGATTAAGGTTAAATAGAAACTTTTCAATTTACAAAAGAACATAAACAAATGGATTTTGAGATATTTTCCACGTGTAATATTTGACCAGGCAATATCATAATATTTAAACTAAAAGAAAGACACTTACTTAAACTAAAAGAAAGAAACTTACTGAAACTAAAAAGACTTATAGATTATCAATGAAAACAAGGGCATGCATTTCAGTACTATTGGAACTCAAGTTGATAATTCTAACAACTAGGAACAATGAAACAAATATATGTATGAATAATTTCATTCTTCAACTCTTGAGCAAAAGACAAAACTAATAAAGAAACTAAAATAAAAGCAATTAACTGATACTCTAACACAACAAGACACATCCATGAATTCTTTATTCCCCTTTGATTTTTCTTCTCTCTCTACACTTACTGTTGGAGCATATTCAATTTTTTTTTTTTTTAATTCCTTACAATTATAATCCGAAAACTATTCTTAAATTAACATGGCTATGTCTTCAGTGATTCAAAAGCTTCAGTAATTCCCTTGCCACTTCGTGCAATTGTGTCATCTTGTAATATTATCAGGTCTCCGGTGGTAGCAGTAGAGCTTAGCAGCTGAGAAAGCTCTATTTTTCACACCAGTTACACTTCTCTTCAGTTACAACAGATACAATGAAGCAAGTTGATCGGAAAATTTTCAAAGCACTCAAATCTCAACTTAAAACGGTGTAAAATTACGGGACATCTAGTTGTCGATAGTGCCGACTGGCTTCCCTTTTGAAATCGAAGATAATCTTAGTGAATTGTCTATCAAATTGAAGAGGGAATATGGTGGAAATAAAATTGTAGTGGATATATGACCCTATTTACCCACCAAATTGGACTGGCAAAAACTTAGTAACGAGTAATGAGGATGAAGAAGAAAAACGTATTTGTTAATTAGGCATTATATGTAGTAGAAGATCTAATTCGCCCCATTGCTGTCACATGGAAATCTTGGACGAGTTAGGTTCAAATTGTGATTACATTTTCAATTAATGGAAAAATTAAGAATGGACAAATCACACGTAACAAAATTAATTTTTACATGATAACAATAGAGTAATACAACAAAAGATGTAGAAGGATTATACTGGACATGATCCGAATCGTTGTGATGTTGCTGATAGATTACCTTTTCTTTTAAATAAATCATGCAACAAGAGAAAAAGCAGTGTCTGCTCAGGACAATACATATTACTTTTTTTTTTATTAAAGCTAAGAATTTCATTGCTTAAATAACAATCATAAGTACAAGACTCTCGATTTAGGCAGTAATATCATGCCCCATTGAAACAAGGGGATAGGCACGAGTCAAGTGATATGTACCCGAAGAACACGTCGCTCCGTGACTGCATGCACGTAAGCCAGGAATCGAAAAATCATCACAATGAAACCAAACAATTACACAACAAACTCCATCTAGAACAAAAATGAAAGAAAAACTGAAAAAAAAAACACCAACGAATGGTATGCGGCGAAAGGACCAGAACGATAACGACAGGAAAAATTCTAGCGGAGAAGAAAAGCATGAGTAACTAAAATTAAATACGGACTGAACATGACGATAGTATAAACCGTCGGCCATTAAAGATGCAAGAGCGAGATGTATCGTTTTCTACTTTTATTTCCAGGTTCCCAGTTCAAACTTCTTTCTACATATAATTATTTCCAAAAAGGAAAAACACAGTCACACAAACACACAGTGAGCATTGTTTTCAGGAAGAGTAGTTGTGATTCCATCACATATACGTGGTTCATGAGTAATCATACATCCAAAGGAATTAATATGCGTGATCAAGCCTCAAAACTCATAAACTAACCTTAAAATAGCCAAAAAAAAGGTGTAAACACGAAAAATAAGGGATAAAGTTAGAACTATTGGTTTAACCTCGTATTCAGCTAACTATTCTCATTAGTTAACTTTAGGCAAATATTGAATACATTGGCCTCTCTGAAATTTTCATTGACCCTGGGACTGCATATCTGTCATATTAGATGTGTCGTGATAAGGAAGCATATTTCAGGGAGTTATTCAAGTCCGAGGGATTGATGATTCCATAGAAAAAGAGCACTGAAGGTGAAAAACAACTTTCATCACGAATGCAATACATGTTTGAGGATTATTAATATGGAAAAGAAACGTTACCCGAAGAACAACCGTCTTTTGTCATGGTTGATCAGAGTGGAGAGTCAGGCTTCGAGATTTCAGATCGGAGCGCAGAGTTGGGCAGTAGAAAGTTTGATCGGACTGTAGTTTTAGGTTGTGCCATGGTTAATCGGAATGCAGATTCGGGCAGCGAGATTGTGGACCGCAGTGCAGAGTCGGGCAACGCAATGTTTGATCGAAGGGCAGATTTGGGTGGCACCATGTCGATCAGAATGCAAAGTCGGGCAACGAGATGATCGATCGAATTGCTGAATACGGCAGAACAATGATTGATCGGTGTGCGAAGTCAGGCTGAGTTGCTGTTTGAGGGAACAGTTATGATGTTTGAGCTCTCTAAGGGAGAGTGGAAAGAAGCGACGTGCTTAACTTTTGATTTCGTTGGAAAAAAGAAGAATTTTATTTGTCGCCAAGGTAAAAAATCTAGCAAAACTTTCCCTCCTTATTTTTGGGTCTTATTTCCTTGCTTTGTGGCTAATTAGTATGCCATATCCGATTTATGTGCACATAATATTTTATTTTAATTGAACTTATACGGGAAAAAAAATCATTTAATTGGAACTAACCTGATTTTAGTTATCAAAATTAATTTTTTCTTTGTATTAGTAGACACGTATACAAAATCACCAGAAAAATATTATGGTTGGTAGTATAAATTTTTAAGTAAAAGGTAATGATGTTATGAATTCGCATAAACCTACCTCTAAGATTGTACTAAAAATAAAAGTTATCAATATTAATAATCTTAGGACAAAACAAAATCTATTAGTTACAAGATTAAATTTATCGATAAATACATTATTTGTTAAATATAGATTGAATGTATAAAAGTAATGATATAAAAAAGTGGATATAGTTTCATCAAATGAAGCACTTCAAGAACATAAATAACATCTCATAACTTTTGTTTTATTATGAGCAATGTTGCAGAAGTCGTTAGGCTCTAGTTAGGGGGTAGATTGATGGTTAGCAACCTATTGGGGGCCTAGGTGTCCTTAGGAGGGGAGGAATCGGGAAAAAGATTTAGGCGGCCAATGAGAGTTTATCGCATAGCCGGGTATTAGTTGGAACTAGTCATGGATTTTCTCAACAGAGATTTTTGCGGGGAAAAAAGCTTAAGAATTATAGATGCAAGAAGAAGTTTAGAGAGAAATTATAACATTTAATTTTATTTTTTCTTAAAAGCAAGTGTGAATAGACATATTTTGGTAGAATATAAATTTTATTAGATTTATTAATGTATATTATCACTGTGACTATATAGTATATAGTGATAAATATATATATATATATATGTATGTATATATATATATATAATATCTTATTATTTTATCCCGTATAATAATTTAGCCTACAAGGCTTGGTCGATATTAGAGAAAATTATTACATTGAAGAGGATACTAATTTATCGAACACTAACTTACAGTGGTTTTATTGTACTTGTATTTTAGGCGTGCAACAAAAAAATTAAATTTACATTACACATTATGGGGATATATATATATATATATATATATATGTATATATATATATATATATATATATATAGGAATAGCTATTTAATAAGTGTAATCCCTATCAATGGATAGTGGCTGTCAAAATCTCAGTATACCCCGTTTATCATACCCAAAAGTACCGATGATAACAAAAGTTTGGTATAAAAACAAGAAAACTTAAGGTATGTTGGTATATAATAGCTCACCGGAAAAAAAATCAGTATATCGGTATAGCCTCTAATAAATGCATATTTTAGTAAATGCCTAAAGCTAACCACATAATTTTGGCAAGCAGAAATCAATGATACAAAACTATATCATGACAACACCGAGATGAGATATAGAATATCAAATTTTGGTACCATATCAATGTGTCCATTTTCAATATACTAAATATTGGTACAATATTGATATGGATTTTCTATTATGGTAAATCGTATCGAATCTAAATCTATTGTGGCTCGATCAATTAATTTTTCATTAAAGCACTTCTGAATATATCTACATTTTATTTATATGTACTTATAATTGTCAAACGGGCTGGGCTAAATTGGTCGGGCCTAGTCCACCTCAACCCGCCTACTAAGTTGGCCAATTTGACCCAGGTCCGCACTAGAAGCGGTCGAGCTAGTCTGGGCTTTTCGTAGAATACGTTGGCTGAACTCGTAATACAGGCTGCATATAATGGGCCAGTTCCGAGCTGGACTCAAGCCAAACAGGCTAGGCTGGTGGAAGGACTGACCTATTATGTTTATATTTTCCTTCTTTTTTTAGCATAATTAATATTTTATTGTTAAATATATTACATAACATATTATAGTTTATCATTCCATATTATTCAAAATTATCATACTGTAATTTATTATAATTTATTTTTGTATATTATTCCAGATCATCATACTATTGTTGATATTATTCTAAATCTTTATTATAATTTATCATTATATATTATTATAATATGAAAGATAAAAAAAGAAAAAGTATAAACCTCATGCCTAAAAATTGTAAACTTTGTCAATCAATCCTAGTTGGCGTACGGGCCTGGGTTGATCTGGGCTTCAATTCTATGGCCCAAATAGCTCACAGCTCGGGCTTGGGCTAGGCCGTGACAAGTTGGTCTGGAGGTTGGTCGAGCCATTTCTGTCCACCTGAGGAGTTAGGCACAAGCTGGGAGTCCGGACTAAGGGAAGGTCCATTCCTGTTTAGTGCCTAGATGGGGATTAATCGAAGCTAGTCCGAAATTTAGGGTACAGAAAATTTTATTAACTAATATATGAAGTTCATTATATACACTATTATATACCCAATCTACTAAATTTTAAAACATCTATCTTGTATATCACTAAAATCTATACTAATGTTTCAGCAATTTATATTATAATATATACTAAATATTCTTCCGTCCATAATGAGAGTTTTTTTTTTTAATATGTACTACATTTTATTTTTTGTTAATTTGATGAAGTTACCTCCAACAGTCATCACCTCACACTTATTCCAATATATATAACTAATTCTAAAATAAATAAAAAATAGTTTTTACTTAGAATAATAAAACGAGATATTGACTATTGAAACAGGAGTTCACATGAAACTAATGAATTAGGTGTCCCAGAAGTATATAGTCCATAAGAAATTTAGTTAGCGGTAAAATTTCTAAGTCCTAGGAAAACTCATATTAATCTAATTAATATTCTATTATAATACATGCTAATATATAGATTAACAATATCATGCTATTAATCATGGTCATCAAATATTCTAAATTTAATTATAAATATATATCTTTAAAAGCCATTAGAAAGAGATTTTTGGGAATACATATAAAAAGTAGAAAGGGAGATTAAAAACAAAGACAGAAACCTAAACCCTCGAGGATATAATATCGTAAAATACCCTCCGCAAGAACCCGCGAAATTGAATTCCCGCGTGATGGAGAGGGAACTCCATAACTGCCTATCTGAGACTGATTGGTGCTATCATGTTCCCACGATTCTTATTTTTCAGAGTATAAGAGATTGTTGGGGGTTCACATCTTACGAAATCCCCTCTCCTGAATTCCTTAGGTATTTTTATTTTCTCCTAGTGAAGGTGTACAAGTTCATAAGTTCCTTGTATGATTTACATATTGAGCACTATGATTTTAAACTTTCTGATCGTGATTTCATAATTTGTTCTCTCGAACATATTCTTTTATCAAAATGATAACTTACAATATACAGTTTTGGTTCCAAATTCATATTAATTTTCTGAGGCAACTCATTTGCAGATATGGCTAATGAAGTCATAGCTCCTAACCTACCGGTGGCATTGATTCATGTTGAATATAATAAAGCCGGATTACCAATAGGTGGTGAGAGTATCATACGTTTCCGTTTCTTAGGCTCTATTGCGAGAAATGGAAATTACTGCCCAATTGATGTGAAAAATTGGAATGATATGCCCATTATAAAGAAGGATGAGTTGCTAGATGTTATAACGGTATAATATGTTCGCTTTTAATGTACTGCTATCTTATTTTCATCTTTTTGTGTAAATGGTGCATTTTCTCCCCTATTTTTCACTATTTATGTTTGTTACGTTTGGCCATGTGTTGCAGTCACGGTTCTATGTTTCTATTGCTGCCCGGAAATGGATTTTGTCTTACGTTGGGGGCAGATGGAGAGATTGGAAGTGTTCTTTGAAAGCAAAGTATTGGCCTAATGTTCCTTTACATGATTTGATAGTTCAGAGGGGTGAAGGTCTCATTCTTGATCAATGGATCAACCTTTGTGCTTATTGGAGGACTAAAGAAGCAAAGGTTTGTGGACGTGGTTTAGTTAATTAACATTTATGCATTCCATCTATTAGTTTATAACTGTGTGAGCACTATAGTTTCAGGAATCACTTCCAAAACACAAGAAATTTGCATCAGTTGCCCTAATTGGACTTCAGCAGGTGATTTTTTCCACATTTCCTTCTAATGTGTCATATTTATTCCAGTACATTAATACTTTATAACTTCACAATATCTACTCCCAGACTAAGAAATTACGAACTCCTCCGAATCCATCTGAGCTTTTTAGTTTGTTCCATGTTAATCCAAATGAGAGATCAAGTGATATGGCTTTAAGTAAAATTGTAAGTATGAAATTAATATATGAATAGCAATATACTTTTAATTTCTTCATTAGTATATTATGTAGAAATTCATATTACTTTCTACACATAGTTGGCAGCACAAGAGCATGAGCATAAAGTTCGTGAAGGTTTTGAACATCAGATTGGTGAGGATGATGTATTTGCCAGAGCCGGGGGAAAGATTAGGCCGTGTCATGTGGCATCATCATCTGGTATATAATCGTAATCATCAAGTATATTACTAGCTTGATTTAAAATAAAATAGTTTCAATTGGAATCTAGATGTATCTATTTATTTCTGCAGGGCCTAAAAAGTGAATTGCTCTATCAGTGAGGTTGGGGCTTTAGCTAACTAGTAGTTGAATAGATGCTTTTGTAGATGGTCAACTTTCTGTAATTTCGGTTTCCGGATGACTTACTTTCCTTGACTAGCCAATGGCTATAGGATTATATTTTATTTTGGTCCAAGAAATATTTTGAACAAGTTGAATTGTGGTTTGGTTTAACTTCAACAAATTTAGTTTTCGGGTTTGATTTCAATTCTCGATTGTGGGTTGTTTTTTTCTACCATACGATGACTATTAATTATTGTGTTTTTATCTTTTCTTGATCCATAACTTTGATTTTAGTTCAGTTATGGTTCCCTAGTTTGATTTTTTGGAGTTTAATGTATTGATAATTTTGTTATGACAAAGTAGTTTTGTTCTATATTACTAGTATTAATGATGTTGATAACAAAATCATTTAAAATAACATGTGCAACACTTGGTGGATAGTGGATATATCAAAATTTGAAATGCAAATATTTGAGTTTAATGATGTTTTAATAGATATAACTGACCTGAGTGGAGGGGTGTTGTGCTCAATGAGTTTGCCCTTGTTGGATCTTCCATTAGGCTAATTTGTGCATCCCAAATCACTAAAACTCACGAGTCTTCTTCATCAATCCCGATCGTCGTTTCCAAATCGTTGCTTGCCTACTTTTCAAAGGTTTTTCATATGTTAAAACATTTTTTACCAATTGGTTTTTCAGCTGTTAACTCTCACGACTTCTTTATTCAACATTACCTTAATAACAATAGAGGGTACATCCTCATATCTTGAATGTTAGTGAGATGGATAAATGGTAGCTTCAGGGGAATCGTCGGAGGGCCCGTCGCCGCCCTGCATTACCTTCCGAACGGATTTTCATTGCGGTAAGCTAATCGGCTTCGACTTCGCCAGCACCCTAGCCGTCTCTATCCCCGACCTCGCACCTGTTACCCATCTAGAATCATCTTCACTTTTCCAGAAAAAATATGTTATTGATGAGCTAATACAAAAAAAAATTATATTTTGTATACCTGTGATTATGGCGGCGATGTGACGGAGATCAGGGCACACGAGGTGACTTCCTCGGCGGTGGACTTGGAACTGAAGCCATCTGCTCCGGCGGCTGTGTATTTCACAGTCTCAAGCATCTTTTCTCTGTTTGGTTTTCGATTTCCTTGCTTCGCCTCTCCCCGGCCCGTACCACAGGTGGTCCTTGTTGAATATAACTCTTCTTGAATACAGATTCATTAGGAGAGTATGTTGTGTTGTGTGTGCCTTAGTGTGGGAGGGAGATTGAAACGAAATGAGGCTGAAGGGGCTTTTTGCCGGCTGAAGGTTAGTCGAAGAGTCGTACTCGAGATATTCAGTCCTTAACCACTACAGCTAGCTTTGACTTTCAATTCCAGGGACTAGAAAATACTTAGTTGCTTTATGTAAATTTTTTTGAATAAAATATGAACCAATTGTATTACAAAATTACTTTTTATCAAGTCCCCCTAAATTATTTTTAAATTATAATTAAAACCGTCATTCATCTTTGATTTCATCATTCTGGATAATTTCATGTGAGTTAGAATTTGATTGGATATGATTATACGTTAATAAATTTTGAGAGCTTATAAGCTTATTTTGTCTTATAAGATGTTTTAATGCCCTTATAAACTTTGCCAAACACTCTCTAAATGTAGGGAATTTAGGTTAAAATTGATATTTTAATTAAGATCCATCTGGATTTGTTTTAAAAATATTTTTTATTCTATTTTGATTCATTGCAGAAGATTAAAATAAGACAAAATAAATACTATCACAAAATTACTCATATTACTTTATCACAAGGTTGTATGTACCAATTCACATTTTAAATTATTAACTTGGACATATATATTACAACTGACAAACCATTGCAAATATTACCGTCCCGATTTTCATAAAATAATTTTAAATAGTTTTAAATAGCAATAATCAATATTCATACGTTTTATGTAATAATAAAACAATTTCTAATCAGAGCATTAGATGAACCAAATAAAATGCATCTAAATTTATTTGCGAACACAATTATCTTCAATAAGGGATTATTCAGTATCATACATTGACATGCTTATAATATAATATTGATCGTATGGAAAGAGACCCATACGAGTGTACTTACATTGACCGTATGGAAAGAGACTCATACGAGTGTACTTACATTGACATGCTTATAATATAATTAATTAACAATACATAATATAATATTGATCGTATGGAAAGAGACTCATATGAGTGTTTACATTGACCGTATGAAAAGAGACTCATACGAGTGTACTTTAATTTATCCTATTAAGTATAAGTGTTTGTGTGTCTGAATGTACAAGCCTATATAAAATGCAAATCAATTCCTACTTAATCAGATTCTAATAACATTCACAACCAAAATAACTTCACAAACTTTAACTAAATTTCATAAGTACCACAATCTAAGAAAGAACTTGAATCATTTAAATAAAATATATATATATATGTATATATATATATTGTTTCCAACTCATGACAATTAGCAAAATCTAACTTTTAAGAAAAAAACTTTTATTAGATACAATTGTTGTATCACATAAATACCCTATACTTATAAATATATATTATAGGCCTTTAATAAGTTTTAAATAGGCCCAAGTTAGGCTTGATCGCGAAAAAGTTCAGTCCAGGGCTATAAAAGAAATAGCCTTTTACTTATAATAGTCTCAAATAATTACCATTTGTCACAACTTTATTATTAGAAAAAACATGTCTTCACTAATTAGATGTATCAATCACTTGAAAGCAAGTAATATATTTGAGACGATAAAAATTGTATCAAATATTTTTTACAACATTTAGTTGTCTTTAATAGTATTATTACAATGGTGTCAAATATTTTGTAGAGAGTTGTATGACAACAAGTGATCACAAATAACTTATTATTGATGACCACAATTGTGGTCTCAAATACTATAACATAAAAATATTTCTTATTGTAGTGATAAGGTAGACTTAAGCTCGATGTTTGTAAAATAGATTGTGGTTTTTTTTTTTTTTTTTTTTTGTCCCGGCCTAATGCCAGACTTGGGATTTAAATAAGCTTTATAAGCCTAACAAACCCGCATACTTAGAATTCACATATATAAATTTTATATATTTAATATATAAAATAAATTCAATACGCAAAATAATTATAGATACTTTATAGATATTAAATATATAATATAATACATATATACACATGAATTTATTCATTATGAAAACAAAGCATTCTGTTATCCGTTTATTAAACAAAGCATTCTGTTTCTAATTTTTCCTTTTTCATTGTTTTAAGTTCTAACCCTTACGTTCCTCTTTGTCCCACTCATTGCCCCACAAAAGTTTTAGCCGCCACAATTGAGTTTCCGGATCAAAGCCGTCACGCTCCAGCTCCCTATCGCTGACTAGCTGACGACGACATCTGCACCGTTGGCATCCCCCTCTCCGTCTCTACCGTGTCGGGATACCTCGTTGTGAAGGTATATTTAATTTTCTCTGGTCCTGCTCTTATAGTTCTTGCTTTGATTTATTATTTATGATCGAATTGTGCGTGCAAATAATTTATTACGGGTGTTCTGAGTAGTAGCACATTGTTATTAGAAAATTTAAACTAGAGAAGCATAGAAAGTAAGTTTCATTTCAAAAATAAATACTACCTCCGTCCCGACCTAACTTGCCTCCTTTGATCGGGCATGGAGGTTAAGAAAAAACAGATTTTGTGTCTTTGATTTTTTCAAAGATGGAGATTGAGGGTTGAGATTTTGAGGGTGGAGATTGTGAGAGAAATTTGTCATTTATGCACTGAAGTGTTAAGTTGGGACTAATCGAAAAGGAAAGTAGGCAAGTTAGGTAGGGACGGAGGGAGTAATTAATAAGGGATTGTGAAGTTTAACAGCCATGAAATCTGATGTTGTGGTGCACAAGACCATTAAATAATATAAGACAAGAAAAATAGAAGTCCTATATCCATACATGTTCAAAACGTTAGAACCATAGTTGCATCAAAAGATAGTGTAATGTTCTGATAAATATATAACAAATGCTCTAGGTATAATACTAGTCTCTTGTGTTGATTTCTTTGTTAATCTTCATATCATGTTTGAAAATATATACGGGCAGAGGTGTGCATCAATATTTAGGCAATAAAAATAGGAACTAAAAACTATGGTCGTATGAGTCGCTATGCATTAGCCGGATAAAAAAATAGAGCCTAGCGCCTAGTTGGAGTATAGACGAAGTTAATTTGGTCTAATTAGTGGAGAAGTAGGGAAGCCTACACGGTTGTAATCGGAGGTAGACGGGGTCATTAGAAACATTTAATTGTCTGAAATGGTCATGTACATTGTACACATATCGACACAGATCATTCTATCACATATATAGTAAAGTGTCAAATTTGGAGTTTTCCTATTTCTAATTATGATTGCATATATACCTGTTGTAATATAGGGCTGGTGTCAACTACCCCCTCTACTAGTTAACACATGATATATTTGCCTACCTTCAAATATTGTACACTTACTTTAAAACTAGAAACTGATTCTGATTGCAGATGCATAAAGAGCAGTACACGTGGGTATGCTTGGAAATTGAAAGTTTTAGTTGTGAGATTAAAATAGTTGAATATATATGTTATCCCATCTTAATGTCTACTCATGTTAAACAAACAGAGTTAAGTGCAAATTTAGTGTAAAATTTAATGTTGTACCAAACTTGATAATAAGTAATATTTCAAGTAATAATGATTACTGATAATATGTTTAGAGGATGTTTGGCTAAACTTATTTTAAACATCTTATGAGATACAAAGTCATATAAGTTATTTAACATCTTATTTTTTAAAACACATTTAAAGAGCTTACAAGCTATAAAACCCCTTATAAGATATTTTGAAGAGCTAACTTAGTCAAGCACCCTCTTAGTCCAAACTTATCTATAAGTGGTCGTAGGAGTACTATGATTAATGCCTCATTTCTTTTTCTTGATTTTTGGTGTAAGGCAGGTGGCTCTTATTCGGCTAGAGAATTGTTCGGCACATATAAAAATGCAACTTTTCAGTAGTCCGACAACATATTAGTAAAGTCGATATTTATATATGCCTTTGTCCAATATATCTATGAATATTATTTTTCTTAGATTTTAATTAATTAATCTTGCTCCGTTCTCTACAATATGTTATAAAATAATTCAACCATCATAAAGCTATAAAAATTATGAAAAAATTGACAATAATAAAGATAAATAAATAGAGTAATATTATGCATTTCACAATAAAGGAGCAAAACATTGTGGGGATTTATGTTTACCATTTTAAATTTGTTTGCAGGATCCCAAATGGACAAAAGTTGGATGATTATTGAGAATAGGGCACTCCCTCAATATGAAAAAGGAGTACAACAATTCTTGGATTTTGCTTATTCTTCGATTGAGTCATCGAAAAAGATCAGATGCCCTTGTAAAAAATGTAACAACGTTTATTACAAGACTCGTGATGATGTTGAGGGAGATCTATTTCAATATGGTATACTAAAGGATTACACCACCTGGATGCTTCATGGTGAAGCACTTGATGACTCTGATGAAGACTTTGATATGGATGAAGAAGAAAATGAGGACGAAAATGTCTTAAATGAAGTAGCAGGAAGCGACATTCATGAGACTGAAAATAACTATGTTGACGTGCAAAATCTATTAGAAGAGTATTACACAGCCACAAGAACAAATGCTTGGAGTACGGAGGAGCCTGTAAGAAATGAAGGTGCTGTGCCAAAATGGGAATCGGAGAAGTTTATGAGATTACTAAGAGACGCCGATAAGGAATTATACCCAGGTTGTGAAAGCTTCACAAAACTGTCTTTTACACTAACCTTGTTGCATATTAAAATTATTAGCAGATGGAGTAATAAATCTTTTACAATGTTGCTTGAACTGTTAAAGAAGGCACTCCCTGATGGTGAGACCCTCCCTTGCTCTTATTATGAAGCCAGAAAGATAATTAGAGATCTGGGATTAGATTATGAGAAAATCGATGCTTGTGTTAATGATTGTGTGCTATTTAGGAAGGAATATGAAAAAAAAGAAGAGTGTCCAAAATGTTCAGCGCCTCGATATAAGTTGATTGATGTTGGTGATAACACAAGTCGTGGAAAACAAAGCAAGAAGGTTCCCCAAAAGATTTTACGTTATTTTCCATTAAAGCCTAGATTGCAGAGGTTATTTGTATCCAAAAAAAAATGCACAAGATATGAGATGGCACAAGGAAAAACGTATGGATGATGGAGTTTTGAGGCATCCAGCTGATGGTGAAGAATGGAAAGAGTTTGATAAAAGGCACGAATTATTTGCACAGGATCCCCGTAATGTTAGACTTGGATTAGCAAGTGATGGTTTTAACCCTTTCTCAAATATGAGCTTGTCCTATAGCACGTGGCCGGTAATACTATTGCCTTATAATCTGCCACCATGGAAGTGTTTGAAAGCTCCTTTTTTCATTTTGTCAATGCTTATTCCAGGTCCAACATCGCCAGGAAATGACATTGATATTTTTCTAGAACCACTAATTGATGAGCTGAAGGAGTTATGGACTGATGGCGTTGACACATATGATGCCTCCACAGGTACTACATTTAGCTTACGTGCAGCTCTACTTTGGACCATCAATGACTTTCCAGCATATGGAATACTATCGGGGTGGAGTACTAAAGGGTACTTGGCATGTCCAATATGTAATAAGGAAACATCTAGCCAATGGTTACCCAATGGGAAAAAGTTGTGCTATATGGGCCATCGTCGATTCTTGCCACCTAATCATAAATGGCGTGATATCAAAAATGCTTTTGATGGCAAGAAGGAAAACAGAGATAAACCAATTCCATTAACAGGAGAGGATGTTGTTAAGTAGTTGAGGCACATTAATCCAATTATATTTGGAAAGGCACAATCAAAGAAGAGAAAAAGGAGCGAGGAATTAAATTGGAAGAAATGCAGTATATTTTTTGAGCTGCCATATTGGAAAGATCTAAGTTTATGCCATAACTTAGATGTTATGCACATAGAAAAAAATGTGTGTGACAATATTCTAGGCACATTGTTGGACATTGATGGGAAATCCAAAGATAATATTAAAGCCAGGCTTGATATGCAAGTAATGAATATAAGGCATCAGTTACATCCCAAGTTCACTGGAAAATCGTATTTAGTGCCTCCTGCATGCTACACATTATCCACAAATGAAAAAAGAATGTTGTGCAAGTTCTTAGCCTCGGTGAAGTATCCAGATGCATATGCAGCAAATTTGTCGAAACGTATCAATATTACCTCATGTCACATTGCAGGATTGAAAACTCATGATTGTCACATTATCTTGCAACAATTATTACCAATCTCAATACGTGGATTGTTAAATGACAATGTGCACGAGGCATTGCATGAATTTAGTAACTTTTTTCGGCAATTATGCTCAAAATCATTGAAGAAAGCCGACTTGGACCATCTTCAAGATCAAATTTCTTTGACCCTATGCAAGTTAGAAAGAATTTTTCCACCATCTTTTTTTGATATTATGATACACTTGCCTGTTCACCTTGTACGAGAGGCAATTTTGGGAGGACCAGAAGAATTTCGATGGATGTTCCCTGTTGAAAGGTTAGTAGTTTCTTTTTCCTATTTATATGATAATTGAATTGAACTAAACTATTATTTCATTCTATTAATATGCTCATCAATTTAAATTTGTTTTCTAGGTACTTATGCAAGTTGAAACGATATGTCAATAATAAGGCTTTTCCAGAAGGATCAATGGCAGAGGGTTATATCGCTGAAGAATGCTTAACTTTTTGCTCAATGTATATGAATAACATCGAGACTCAATTCAACAAAGTAGAACGCAATTTTGAAGGGTGCAAAGCTACGTCAGAACAAAGTTTGCTTGTGTTCTCTGAAAACATACGTCTTCTAGGGAAAGGCGTGTACAATGTTTTAGATGAAAAATCATTAAAACAAGCGCACTCATATGTTCTGAAGAATTGTGATGAAGTGTTGGATTTAATTAGGTACTTTATTATAATTGTTATGTTTTGTGGAAACGTTAATATTCATGTATGTTGTATATTTATATCAGCCACAATATTTATATTTAACTTTACTTGTCAATTTGTGTTTAGTGAGCATAAGGAGGAACTGAGAAGGGATGGTTGTGCCAATGTGGAAAAAAAGCACGAGGAATCCTTCACGAAATGGTTTGAACGACGAGTAAGTCTTTTTAAATTGCAAGCTTTCTTTAATATATTTCTTCATATTGTTTGTAATTTGGAAATGCATTCATAGATCATGTCAACATCCACTGAAGAAAATCAACTTGTTAGCGAGGATCTTATGCATTTGGCATATGGCCCCGATCGACGGGTAACTCATTATGAAGGATGCATAGTGAATGGATTGCGGTTCCACACCAAGCAATATGAGATGAATAAAAAATCTCAAAATTCTGGTGTGGTTGTGAGAGTTGATGAAGAATCAGGGCATCGAGATTATTATGGTGTGTTGAAAGATATAGTTCGATTAGATTATTTAGGTAATCATCAAGTGACATTGTTTGAGTGTGATTGGTTTGAGGGGAAGTCGGTGCAAAAAGACAAATATAATTACATAAGCATTAATATGTCAAAGCCCTGGAAGACTACTGAACCATTTGTATTAGCGACTCAAGCACAACAAGTATTCTATGTTAATGACATCAAGTTGGGCAATGATTGGAAGGTTGTTATTCATGCACAAGCTCGAAGTATGTGGGACATAGTTGAAAACAAAACTGATGAAAGCATACATATTGATGAAGCATGTCAACAAAATGAGTCACAATGTACACATGACACGTTTGAGTGTTCGAATGACATCATTGAGTGGCATCGAGATGATATCCCAGTATCAACCATTGAGGCAGATGGAGTGCGACCTATTGAAGAGAATGTTGACACATTTACAAATGATCAAGATGAAGAAGATGATGCTGAAGGCGAGAATCATAGTGATGATGATGATGGCGACGACGACGACGACAATGAAGAAGGAAGTAGTGATGAAAATGATGATGAATTGGGGATTTATTAGATATCAAATTATGTTTCTTACAATGTCAAAACATCTCCACTTTATGATGCTATATATTTAACAAATTCTCGATTTTTATTTTTATTTTTTTTCTCTTTCTTCTTCCATTATTCTCTCCTATTTAGTTTTTTTTCCCCACTAATGACGATATGATTCTTCTTTATCATTTTAACTTTTCTTGTGATATATAAAGGCTATCTTTAAAATATAAATCATTTGAACAATTGTTTTGTGTCTTCTACCTCCATTAATGTCAGTCGTTTTCTATAATTTACTGGCTATATTATTTATTGTCACTATATTAACTAGCATAATACCAACTTGTAATTTCCTCTTCACTTAATTAAAATGGAAAAAGAACACTAAATAGTTTAGTTATATAAATTTAGTGATGATATGAAATGTTCTCACTCTTTCAACAATCAGTACGTAAGAGATTTTCCACACTAAATTATTGTTTAATTAGTGACAACTTTAGATGTTGTCACTCTTCCAAAAATCGGTGACATGACGATTTTTGTCACTATTTTTTTATTAGTGACAACTTTAGTTGTTGTCACTATTTTTTTTATTTAGTGACAACTTTAGATGTTATCACTAATTTTTTTTTTTACATATTGTCGACTTTATTTGTTGTCACAATTTAAAATAGCACTAGTGACAAGTTTTATTTGCCACCGACAAAAAAAATTCGCACCAAAGATTTAGTGACAAAAAATAGTGACACTAATTCTTGTTGTCACTAATACTATAGGTTTCAGATAATTAGTGACAACAAAATATATTGTCGCAATTGATACATTTATTGTGACAATATTACAGCTATCACTAAGATTATTGTCACAAAAAGACGTTTTTCTTGTAGTGTACGCGTGGATACTTGAAGTGGTGAATCAATCGCTCAATTCTGTCCGACTAGTTACGCACAAGTAAGTTGTTCCAACTTTAGCGTAATTTATGCTCAACGTTTAATTCAGTTATAAATCACGATCAATATTCTCGACTGTTTATTCCGCTGCGTACATTAGATGTTGTCGAGAATTACTAACATCCAGTACGTGCATCACATCCAGATACTTAGAAATTAAGCATAACAAGAACTAAAACAAATTGTTGTCGAAATTAATTTGTGAAGCACCTTTAATTTACCCCTTATTATAATTTTTTTTCTAAAATGTATATGTGAAAAAAAATAATATGAAAAAATAAAACATGCATCTAACGATAGAAGAAAATTGACCTATGGAGCAGTGATGGTTTCCCTTCATGGAGGTAATGATGGCTCATCACCAGGGCGTTCCTACCCTAATGGGTGGGGTGGTCTTGTACCCCTCAAACTCCCATCCGTATCCTACTATTTTTATGCCCAAAATGTATGTATATTATGTATACTATGTATTCATTTTGAAGAATATAGGTTTGTTTGTTTAAGATTGGAAAATTTTGAGTCAAACTTGGATGAGAGAGTTAATAAATATTCTTTAGTAGCATTTGGTCCCCTAAATCCCTCTAGCGAAACCATAAACTAACACACCTCTATGTGTTTTGACCCTCCTTAAAATTATAAAATACTTGGATATATATAGTTAGATAATTTTCATTATATACAATAAAGACACTCTAAGTTTTAATATATAGATAACTAATGATACATTTCAACATATTTAATAATATATATCATTGATATTCTATTTATTTCAAATGATAAATATAAGATATTTAATATTTATTATCATGTGTATATTAATATTTGTCCAAAATTTTTTGTTTGTCGTCCTCCTAATCATGAGTTATGGGTCCGCCCGACTCATCACCATCCCAAGATAATTAAAATTAAGACGGCCTCGCCGGCGCTTCATAGAAAGAGGAATGAACAAGACCTTGAGAAGTTGCCCACAATATACCATATAAAGAAGTAACGCTACAACATAAATGAGTTAACGTAACGCCCAAAAAGTATTATATATATACCAAAATATGTTACTATAAACTTTAGGTAACACTTTATTGGTGTTATATTTGTCGGTGATACCTAAAGTCTAATGTAACACTTTTAATGATCTTTAGTAACACTTTTAATAAGTGTTCCATTAGGTTTTAAATGTAACACTTTATGATAACATTAAAAAAATGTTACATATAACCCCCCCTTTATGTAACACTTTTAATTGAAAGAAAAAAATTAAAAATTTATTATTGCTGGGTTTCGAACCCAAGTTGCTAGATTGCAGGGAGCTTAAGCACAATGTCTTAACCACTATGCTACAATAACTTTTCTAGTTGTTTTTAAGAAAAACGATATATACACAAGATTTTATTGTAACATCAATAAAATACACTCAAACTTAAGTTCTCATCAAACTACAATCTAACTTAACTTTATTTAGGTTATCCATATCAGTTTGACACAAAGTTTTCATTATTTTTTTTTTCATTTATATCCACTCATATTTATTTTTTATATATATATATAGATAACTTATTTTATATCACATTAATTTTATACATCTAATTGTTGTATATAAATCTTAAAACACTATCATTAATTTTAATTACCATAATTTTATGTATTAAGACACCTTAAATATTGTGTTTTATAGATTTTAAATAAAATAAAAAAAAGCTTACAAGCATGAAGAGACATGACCAAATTTTCCAAGTCTAGGTTCTCACACTTAAGAAACGTATTCAAATTGTTAAAGCTACAAGTCTATTTTGTTATTGTTTAGTAAAAATATAATGTGTGTATATATCTATATACATACACACAAATAAGTCGCAAATAAAATTTAATGTATTCTTGATAACGAATAAGTAAATCTTTAGGTACTCTAATAAATAGTTATTTTTGTAAGTCTGAGTCTATCGTTCTCACAACTTATGTTACAGATATTCTATTGTGATAATTAAGATGTAACACATGAGATAAATAAATACACAAATATTTAATTAGTTTAAAATAAAATAAATAATTTTATTAATTACAAGTGTTACTTATTTATAAGTGTTACATAAAAGTGTTACTTATTTAAAAGTGTTGCATAAAAAGTGTTACTTATTTAAAAGTGTTACGTTCAAAGCGTTACATATTCCTAAAGTGTTACACGAAAGTGTTACTTATTCGCAGATGTTACAAAAGTGTTACATGAAAGTGTTACATATTCATAAGTGTTACAAAAGTATTACATAAATGTCAAAATTTTAAAAGTGTTACAAACGAAGTGTTACATAAAGCCATTTATGTTGTAGTGGGTAATAAATTATTTAGCAATAACCATCACTAATAAATTCGTAGATTGCAAAATGAAATCTTACTAAGATAAATCTAATGCAGGATAAAATGAATCCACATACTACGGAAAAATAATCTTACAGAATGTAAATGACGTGAGTTTCTTGATCGCATAAAATCAAAATGCTAAAGTTGTCGAAAAAAGATTGAATGGAATAACAGTTGCAATAGAAATAATAGAACCCACTGAGCAAAAAGAAGAGAACAAGAAAGATACAACTACAACAATACTTGAGAAAAAAACTACAAAAATGGAAGAGAAGAAAGAAGGCGAACAACAAAGAAAAAACAAGAAGATGAAGAAACTATAAGAATGGAAGAGAAGAAGTAACGACATCACACAAAAACAGAAGTAAAAGATTGCATTCAGATTGTAAACGATGATGAGATCATATAGATCACAAAATAAAATAGAGGGGTACAAAAATATAACTTCAGTTTTGGAGGATAAAACTACAGAAGCTGAAGGGAAGAAAACAAGAACAATATCGAAGAAGAAACAACATGAACAAACTGCAACAACGAAAGAAAAGAAGAAACGAAGAAACACAAAGAAAAAAATAGAAGATAACATTTAAATAGAGAGCGATGTTTCAAACAATTTTTTAACAAGTCACAGCAAAAAAAGGTCTCGATAACAATGAATATCAAGAATGAGAAAAATAGAAACAAGTGCATCTGTAAAAAGAAAGAATTACGACATTTCAAAATAATTTCCAAGATAAATAGGTTATTTATTTTTCCTTTTTTCTTTTTATTAATTACTATAGATGAATAGTTTCATATAAATCAATTTGAAGCAATTCATTCATGCGTACTAGGACAAATTTGTGATATTACAATTTTCCTTGGGTTACATATATTATTTATTATTAGTTAATTTAGTAAAAAAGTTGTAGATCTTATTCAACATACTATGTTTCGACTTTCAATTAAACTAACATTTTAACAATTACACTATTTTACAACAAAATTTATAGAATATTTTAAAAAAAAATAGGTTACTATTGAGATAATACGGAGAATAAGTGGTCTTATGATAACATTATGATTCATTTACACAATTCTACGAGAAAATAATTTATTCTCTTAATACATCCTGCTAAAAACATTTCGAAATTACTAAAAATAAAAAGCATACAAAAAATAAGTATCAAAATATAATTTCTAAAATTAATATATTAAGTGTCGCACGTGCAACGTACGTGCCAAATTCTAGTATAAAAAAAATAGAGATAATTATTTGCAATCAGTTTCCTCAAGCCATAGTCGCCGAAGAAAAAAAAAAGAGAGTGAAGAGTCTAGGCTTTCAACTAGGAATTTCTGGCAAAGGTAACAACCTAATCTTAATTAAAGTTTTTATTTGTTCTACTCGTAAGCATCATTCACTCCAGTAGTGATAATTGATTAATTCATGAATCACTTTTGTTAGAACTTCCAATTCTGTCTGTTTGCATTTCGCAATGTAAAAGTTTCTAAATTTTTCTAAATAATCAATATGAGAACATGATTACTTTCTGACAAAATTAGAAGCATAAACCAATCGAATAATATGTGCACTTTCACACCCTCTAATGAATTAAATAGTAATAGATTTAGTTTTTATTCTTGCAAGTTTTGTTTCAGACTTCCAGTATTTAATTCCTTCTCATGGATATATATATTTTATTGTATGGTTATTGAGAATTGATTAACAATAACTATAATAAGAATATTTAAATAATCAGGTTAGACCTTGTAGTTGGTGGTAGATGATTACATATGATTCCACTACATGGTTTAGAAGTTGTATATATTTTTAATATATAAGAACTTAGTGAGTAGATTACATGATTTTACCAGTTTGAATGGAATCTCACGCAAGAATTAGAATTTCAGTAATTAGATTGGAAATTGGTACTAATTAAGTTGAAATATAATTTTTTTTCGGTTCTGCATGTTAAGGAAAACTTACGAATATTATATATTAAACTATTTTGATTTGGATTACCCTATTGCTTAGATTTCATTGAGGAAGTCTAGTACGTTTTAAGGATTTTGAGGTAGCGTAAGTTTGTGACATCGAGGTAATTACATCTCTCACCTGCAATATGAGGAATTATGTTTTTTGAGAAGTTGATTTATTTGTTGTGCAACTTGTATGATTGTGTACTTGGATTATGGTACATGTTTTAATTTGTAAAGGTCTGCTAGTTTTATTTAATTTACCTATTGAAGTTGTATGAGTATTAGGTGCAATATATGAGTTCATTTGTATTGAGTAAAGATAAAGTTTTTGGAAAAGTATATTATTATTTTGATATATATGGACTGGTACCTGGGCACGAGACCGCCCACAAGGAGTTTTGGTTACGAGACCACCCATTTATGAGTTAGGGCACGAGACCGCCCTATGAGTTTGAGTTGCTCCATTAGGATTCAGTGGCTAGCTACCCTAGGTCTTAATGGAGTTGCGCGCATTGGTATCAAGTCTGGGCCCAAATAATTTATATATATATATATATATATATATATATATAAGTTGAGTTATTTAAGTCTTTAAAGAAGTTATGTTGTGATAAAAGAAAGGCTTTTGTGAGATTATGATGTTACTTACTAAGCAATGCTTATAGTTTATTTTACCTCATATTGCAAATAAAGGCAAGGGTAAGATGAGTTAGAAGGGAGCAGGACGATGTGCAATGGTAGTGAAGGTGGAACCTCGGAACTGGTTTCGAACGTTTACTTAGTGTGTTTATGATTATTTTAAATTGTTTAGTTTGCATGTTTCGTTTGAGGTGACACTTATTTATGAGTTTATTTAGCTAGTCGGATTTTGTCAAGGTTCTTGAGATTTTATTTTATTATTTAAACTTGATATTTGGTTTCGATAAACGTTTTAATTACTTCGGAATTTTGAGAAAGTTGAAGTTATTCCGAGTTTCTTAAAAGTATTTAAAGAAGAATAAAAATCTTTTGAGAATTTATGTTTATGCTGCGTCGAGCACTTGAGTAATAGTAGAAGTGACACTCCACTAATAGGGGGGTGTTACAATATGGTATCAGAGCCAGTTTCCGTCGCTCCATCACACTACCATCGAACATCAGTCTTGCCGCCTTTCAAGTAAGAAGTATATGTTTCTTTTTTGTATCTGCAAAGATTGTTAGAATGTTGAGTATTTCGAGTATGCTTTTAGAAAGAAAGAGCTGGAATGGTTATGCCTTAGTTCCATGTTCTTATAATGTTATGATCTGAATGTTATTAAGAAAAAGAAATGGTGAGAGGACGTCAAGCTGCTGGTAATCGCGGACCGGTGCAGCAGCACCACAGCCAAACATACAAGATATGTTAGCTCAGCTTCAGCAACAAGTTGCACAACAACAACAACTCATTGAAACTTTGATGGCTAATAATCAACAAGCTAATCCTGAGGCCCCGCCTGCTCCCAATGTTGCTGCTCCACCTGCTCCAAATGCTGCTCGACCTGTTCCTAATGTTGCTCCACAGGTTCCTCCGGGAGGCCCAGCAGTAGGAGTGAGACAAGAGTCCTACTTAATTCAATGGCAAAAGTTGAGACCGGAGAATTTTATGGGGACAAATGAACCATGGGATGCTCAAGCATGGTTTAAGACCCTTGAGATCATTGTAGAATTGCTAGACTGGCCGAAGAATGAGAAAGTAAGGTGTGCATCTTTCTGTTTGACAGGAGATGCTAGAATGTGGTGGGAAAGAGTGAGGATGAAGAGGAACATCAACGAGATGACCTGGACTGATTTCGAGAAAGAATTCTTTGAGGAGTTCTTCCATATGAAGGTGACCAACAAACACTATGATGTGTTCACTTTAATTTCGGCAAGGAGGCTTGTCTGTTGAGGAGGCCGTGAAGAAGTTCAATAGGCTAGCTCGTTTATGCCCAGAGCTAGTCAAGGATGACAAAGAGAGAGTTAGGTTGATGCTGAAGATGTACCGACGAGAGATAGCTCTGAACGTGACTAGTGGAGTTCATCGACCCAACACTGCGGAAATAATCAGTAGTGCCTTGACCATGGAACATTATCTGAATGGAATGAAGAACCTACAATAGAAATAGACACTCATTGAGAATCGTAATCGTGGAAATTTTGGGAGACACAGACCTCAAGGGAACAACCAAAATTGAAAGGGGAATAACAACAACAGTAATAAAAAAAGGAAGCACTGGGATCAGAAGCCTGTGGCAGTCAAGATTGAAGGAGGGACAACTCATATGTAAGCAAGGTTCACTCCGTGTCTAAAGTGTGGAAGGATGCATCCAGGGGTTTGTCGGCAAGGCATGAGTGGGTGTTACTATTGCAGTATGGAAGGGCATATCTCCAAATTCTGTCCTACCAAGGCCAATCTACCGCAGGCACAACCATCTAATCAGTATAGGAGCAGATGTTCGCAATTACATCAAATGCAGCCAGTGCTCGAAGGACCTTCGATCGGTCAAGGAAGACTTGAGGAACCACTGTGAAGAGTTAAGCTCAAATCATCATTGGAAGATACTTAAGATGGTTTAACATCAATTAGAAGGAGCATAGTCTGTATAAAACTCAGTCTGAAGATCCTTGAAATCATTCAAGTTAAGTGTAACACAAGTAGAAGAGGTCAAGCACTGTTCGGTCCATAACTGACCGTATTACTGAACAGTTTTAAAACCGGAGCTGGCCGAGTTTGCTTGGTATTGTTCGGTTCAATAACGGTTTTTATAGGCTGAATATTGTTATAACCGTTTTCTATTGCTGTTAGCTGATTTGGATGATTGTGACAGTTTCCAAGGGACTTGATTGGTTAGGAGGATGACGGTTACTTAGTATAAGTGGAAAACCATTGATCATGGAGCTCACAACCTAGAGTTTGACATAGAGAGGAGAATGAGAGAGTGAGATTCAATAAGAGAGAAGAGTGCATTGTAGCTTTGCTGGTTTCTTTCTGGTTTGATCTTGTTTGAACCTCTTGTAATTGTTTCTCCTTGGAATCAATAAAGGTGTGAGGGATTTGATGCCGTGGATGTAGGATTCTCATTGAATCCGAACCACGTAATTGTTCTTGTTTCTTTTCTTTTCAGAATTCTTATCTTGTTTGAGTTGAGTTGCATTTGGGAGTGGTCATATTATTCTTGTGTTGTGTGTATTTATCTGAAGTATAAACCAACAAGTGGCGCTGTCTGTGGGAACGCCATGACTACGGCTCGATTTGATGTGGAGAAATTCAACGGGAATTCAGATTTTGGATTGTGGAAAGTAAAGATGAAGGCTCTCTTGGTGCAGCAGGGTCTTGCAGTTGCTCTAAAGGGAGAAGATGACCTCCCTATTGCAATGAAGGCAGAAGAGAAGCAATCCGTGCTGGAAAGAGCACACAGTACCATCATCTTAAGCCTTGGAGATAAGGCCTTAAGAGAAGTATCCAAAGAAACTACTGCAAAAGGTGTTTGGGAAAAATTGGATCAAGTCTATATGGTAAAATCTGTAGCAAATAGACTATATATGAAACAGAAGTTATTTGCTTACAAGATGTTTGAAGAAAAGTCTATCACAGACCAGATAGATGAATACAAGAAAATTCTTGATGACTTGGAAAATATTGAGGTCAACATGGATGATGAAGACAAGGCTCTGATCCTGTTGAACTCACTACCCAAATCATATGAAAATCTGAAGGATGCTCTTCTGTTTGGAAGTAAAACCAAACTAACTTTGTTGGAGGTTGAAGGAGCTCTTAGATCCAAAGAGTTGCAAAAAGGAGCTGATATTCATCAAAGTGAAAGGCAAGCTGAAGGACTGATAATCAAGAAAGCATACCACAAGAAACAAGCTCCCCAAAAGAACAAACAGAATTGGAAGAAAGGGGATCAATCTCAGGAAATGGAGAAAGAAACCAGAAAATGTTTCAAGTGCCATAATGTGGGACACCTGGCAAAAGATTGCCCCACCAAGGAAAAGAATCAACCCAAGAAACCTCAGAATCAACATCAGAAACATCAACCGGCCAAACCTACTGCAGACATGACTGAAGCCAAAGATGATACAGATTATGCAGAGGTATTAACTATCTCCTCAAACCCTGTATCCTCTGAATGGGTGTTAGCTTCAGGCTGTTCTTTTCACATCTGCCCTATTAAAGATTGGTTCAAAACTATAAAGTATATAGATGGAGGATCTGTGCTGTTAGGTAATGATGTTGAATGCAGGGTAAAAGGAATTGGATCAGTTATGATTAAGATGTTTGATGGAGCTATTAGAATTTTAGAAAATGTGAGATTTGTACCTCAACCAAAGAGGAATCTTATATCCCTTGGAATGTTAGATTCATTAGGATATAAGTTTCAATCTGAAGGAGGTATTCTAACAGTGTCAAAGGGGTCTTTGGAAGTGATCAAAGCTGTCAAGAGGAATGAATTATACTTCCTGCAAGGAAATACAGTACTGGGAGAAGTTTCGATGGCAAAAGAAAGGGATAACACCCTACTTTGGCATAAAAGACTAGCTCACATAAGTGAAAAGGGTCTAGAAGAGCTGAGCAAACAGAACCTACTCTGTGGTGATAAAATCACTCACATGGACTTATGTGAGTCATGTGTATATGGTAAAGCAAAGAGGCTGAAGTTCACCAAGTCAGAACACACAACAAATGATAAGCTAGACTACATACATGCTGATCTTTGGGGTCCATCCAAGGTGCAAACACTCAGTGGAGGAAGATACTTTCTATCAATCATAGATGATTACTCAAGGAAAGTTTGGGTATACATTCTGAAAACCAAGAGTGACACACTACAGAAGTTCAAAGACTGGGTCACTGAGGTGGAAAATCAAACTGGAAAACAAATAAAACACCTCAGAACAGACAATGGTCTAGAGTTCGTTTCTGAAGAGTTTAATGAGTTTTACAGAGGAAAGGGTATCAAGAGACACAAAACTGTTGCAGGTACTCCTCAGCAAAATGGCTTGGTAGAAAGAATGAATAGAACTCTCCTAGAAAGGGTAAGGTGTATGATGATCAGTGCTGGTCTAAGCAAAAGTTTCTGGGGGGAAGCTGTTACAACTGCTGCTTACCTAATAAACAGATCTCCCTCCACTGCTCTGTCCTTTAAAACCCCTGAAGAAATGTGGAGTGGTCACCCATCTAGTTATTCAGAATTGAAGGTGTTTGGTTGCTTAGCCTATGCACACATAAAACAAGACAAATTAGAGCCAAGAGCTCTAAAGTGTATTTTCCTGGGATATCCTCAAGGAGTTAAAGGGTTTAGACTATGGTGTATTGAACCAGGGAATCAAAAGTGCTTGATCAGTAGAGATGTCATATTTGAAGAATCAAAGATGCCACTTCTGAAGGAGAACAGCAGAGAGAGCAACACCTCAAATCCCTATCAAGCTCAGCTTGAGGTGGAGCTTGATAATTCAAAGCCACAACAGGAATCTGATACAAATACAGAAGCTGACACTCTAGAGGATGTAGAAGTTGATACCATAAGATCATACCAGCTAGTGAGAGATAGACAGAGAAGGCAAATACATGCACCCCAAAGATATGGACAAGCTGATATTGTATCTTATGCTTTATATACTGCTCTAGAGGTTGAAAGCACTGAACCAGAATCATATCAAGAAGCAATGAGGAGCTCTGAAAGTGATAAGTGGACAGTGGCAATACAAGAAGAGCTGTTATCCTTGGAAAAGAACTCCACCTGGAAAGTAGTCAACAAACCAAAACTACAGAAGCTTGTGGGATGCAAATGGATTTTTAAGAAGAAGATAGAGTCCTCTAAACCAGCAAAGATCAGATTTAAGGCCAGGTTAGTTGCAAAAGGATTCACTCAGAAAGAAGGGACAGATTATACAGAGATATTCTCACCTGTAGTGAAGCACTGCTCTATAAGAATTTTACTTGCTTTGGTGGCTCAGTATAACCTTTATCTACACCAGATGGATGTGACTACAGCCTTTCTTCATGGAAAGCTTGAAGAAGAAATCTACATGAAAATTCCAGAAGGAGTACATGTCCCAGAACCAGACAAGAAAGCCTGTCTGATGAAGAAGTCATTATATGGACTCAAACAGAGTCCTAGACAATGGTACATGAGGTTTGATGAGTTCATGTTGAGAATTGGTTTCAAGAGAAGCAAGTATGATAGTTGTGTATATCTCAAAACCTACTCACAATCATCAAGGATATTTTTACTTCTTTATGTGGATGACATGTTGATTGCTTGTGAAACTCAAGCTGGTATTCTTGAAGTTAAGGAGTTACTAAAGACTGAATTTGAAATGAAGGATCTTGGAGAGGCAAGGAAAATCCTAGGAATGGATATTCTAAGGAACAGGAGTAGAGATGAAGTGTTCTTGTCTCAACAGGACTACTTGGTTAAAGTCTTGCAAAGATATAATATGCATCAGTGCAAGATAGTTTCTACACCTCTGGGACAGCATATCAGACTATCTCTGGAACAAAGTCCTAAGTCAAATCAGGAAGAAGAATATATGAGAAGAGTGCCATATGCAAGTGCAGTGGGAAGTATGATGTATACCATGGTCTGTTGCAGACCAGACCTTGCTCATTCCATGAGCCTTGTAAGCAGATATATGGGGAATCCAGGAGCACAACACTGGGAGGCTATGAAGTGGGTATTGAGGTATGTGAGAGGTACAACTGAGAAGGGGTTGAAGTTTCAGAAGCAAGACAGTTTGGACAATACATTAACAGGATATGTTGATGCTGATTATGCAGCTAACATTGACACGAGGAAGTCTATCACTGGGTATGTTTTTACCTTATTTGGCACAGCTATCAGCTGGAAAGCATACCACCAGTCAGTAGTAGCTCTGTCAACTACTGAGTCAGAATATGTTGCTTTAACAGAAGCAATTAAAGAAGCAGTATGGTTAAAGGGAATTGTGAAAGAGTTTGGAGTGTTCCAACATCAAGTAACTATCTGTTGTGACAGTCAAAGTGCAATACATCTAGCCAAACATCAGAGTCATCATGAGAAGACGAAACACATTGATGTCAGACTACATTATCTGAGAGCCTTAGTAAGCAAAGGATTGATACATGTAAAGAAGATATCTACTGATGTAAATCCTGCAGATTGTTTTACTAAATCTCTTCCAGCAACAAAGTTTCAGTTATGCTTGGATCTTATCAATATGAGAAGTTATGTTGAGGAGCAAGATCAGCGGAAGACAGCTGAGACAAGTCAGTGACTGGTTTGGAGTGATGGTTTGGAGCTTAAGATGGAGAATTGTGAAGAGTTAAGCTCAAATCATCATTGGAAGATACTTGAGATGGTTTAACATCAATTAGAAGGAGCATAGTCTGTATAAAACTCAGTCTGAAGATCCTTGAAATCATTCAAGTTAAGTGTAACACAAGTAGAAGAGGTCAAGCACTGTTCGGTCCATAACTGGCCGAATTACTGAACAGTTTTAAAACCGGAGCTGGCCGAGTTTACTTGGTATTGTTCGGTTCAATAACGGTTTTTATAGGCTGAATATTGTTATAACCGTTTTCTATTGCTGTTAGCTGATTTGGATGATTGTGACAGTTGCCAAGGGACTTGATTGGTTAGGAGGATGACGGTTACTTAGTATAAGTGGAAAACCATTGATCATGGAGCTCACAACCTAGAGTTTGACATAGAGAGGAGAATGAGAGAGTGAGATTCAATAAGAAAGAAGAGTGCATTGTAGCTTTGCTGGTTTCTTTCTGGTTTGATCTTGTTTGAACCTCTTGTAATTGTTTCTCCTTGGAATCAATAAAGGTGTGAGGGATTTGATGCCGTGGATGTAGGATTCTCATTGAATCCGAACCACGTAATTGTTCTTGTTTCTTTTCTTTTCAGAATTCTTATCTTGTTTGAGTTGAGTTGCATTTGGGAGTGGTCATATTATTCTTGTGTTGTGTGTGTTTATCTGAAGTATAAACCAACAACCACCAACCACCACCAATGCTCGTGCCTTTTCTCTTAAAAAGGAACAAGCAACCGAGACCTCCACAGTCATCACATGTCATATACCTACCTTTGATCATATTGCTACTATATTATTTGATACTGGAGATGCGCATTCATTTATATCTGCACCCTTTGCAAAGAAGTTAGATAGACCTATGGATGTTTTATATTGTAATTTCTCCACGACTTTAACTTCAGGAGAGGTGATGTTTTCCACACATTGGGTACGTGGGGTACCAATTCATGTTTCTGAAGGGGAACTTTTCGGCGATTTAGTAGTACTTGGCATGCATGACTATGATGTTATTCTTGGGATGGATTTTCTGAGTAAGTATGGTGCAACTATTGAGTGCTGTAAGTGGATGGTAGTGTTCGAGCCTGAAGGTGGATCTCGATTTGAGTTCATCGGTGAATCGAAGAAAAGAACCATAAAATTTTTGTCAGCTGTAAAGGCCCAAACGATGTTAGCTAATGGGTGCTCAGGATTCTTGGCCTACGTGGTGGATATAAAGAAAGAAGAGCGAAGTATGGAAGAAGTACCAGTAGTTCACGACTACCCTGAAGTATTTCTTGATGAATTGCCAGGTTTGCCACCTAGAAGAGAGATTGAGTTTGAGATCGAGCTGGTTCCAGGTACGGATCCAATCTCAAAAGCACCTTACCGCATGGCTCCAGCTGAACTAAAGGAGCTCCAAGAACAGTAGCAAGAGCTACTTGAAAAGGGCTTGATTCGACCTAGCCACTCACCTTGGGGAGCTCCGATCTTATTTGTCAAGAAAAAGGATGGCTCAACCGAGCCGCCTCTCTTCGCTATTCGATGCCTCCACCTTGATCTTTCCGCCCTAATACTCTATCAGAGAGTTATCAGCATTTATCAACTCTGTTCCTATCTAACGGAACGTGAGGCAATAGCTTACCAAGGCGATGATCAGTAACTGGTCCGAGAGGATGATCAACCACACTAGGACTAAGACACGGGCCAGACTCCTACAGGAGGTAGCAGTGGGGCATTTTCCGCACCCCCAGAGTAAAAGCTTCCACAGCCGGTTGACCAAAATGAGGATCCCTAATATGTGCATTGATTACCGTGAGCTATACAAATTAACTATCAAGAATTGATATTCGTTACCAAGAATTGATGATTTATTCGATCACCTAAAAGGAGCTACTGTTTTCTCCAAGATTGACTTACGGTCTGGTTACCATCAATTAAGAATCAAGGAGTTTGATGTGCCAAAAACTGCCTTCCGAACAAGGTATGGACATTATGAGTTCGTAGTTATGCCTTTTGGGTTAATGAATGCTCCAGCAGCATTTATGGAGTTAATGAATCGGGTCCATAAGGAGTTTTTTGATAAATTTGTCATTGTCTTTATTGATGACATCCTTATCTACTCAAAGTCTCACGAAGAGCATGCTGAACATTTGAATATTGTTTTGTAAACGTTGCAGAAGAATCAATTATATGCAAAGTTCTCGAAGTGTGAATTCTGGCTTGACAAAGTAGTTTTCTTGGCTCATGTCATATCGAGTGAAGGGGTAATGGTGGACCCAGTCAAGGTAGAAGCTGTTAGTAATTGGAGTCAACCAAAGAGTGCCAGTGAAGTTAGGAGTTTTCTTGGATTAGCAGGGTATTATAGGAGGTTCGTTGAAGACTTTTCAAGGATCGCATCGCCTTTAACAACACTCACGAGCAAAAACAAAACGTATGAATGGTCTGAAGAATGCGAGAAGAGCTTCCTGGAACTTAAAAGGAGATTGACGAGTGCACCAGTCCTTACTATTCCAGATGGTGATGAGGGTTTCAAAATATATAGTGATGCATCGAAGATGGGGCTCGGAGCTGTACTTATGCAAAACGAGAGAGTGATTGCATACACTTCAAGGCAACTCAAGGATTATGAGAAGAATTACCTGACACATGATCTGGAGTTGGCAGCAGTCATCTTTGCCCTGAAGATATGGAGGCATTATTTGTATGGGGTCCAATGCAAGATTTTTACCGATCAAAAGAGTTTGAAGTATTTCTTTACCCAGAAGGACTTGAATATGATACAACGTACGTAGCTTCTGGTTAAGGATTACAATTTTGAGATTTTTTATCACCCAGGAAAAGCAAATAAGGTCGCTGATGCTTTGAATAGGAAGACCTCCGCCGCACTGATGTCCTTGTCTCAACTGTCTCAACCACTACAAAAGAAAATGTTGGAGTTTGGAATTGAGATGATTAGTGGACAACTTTCCACTTTGACACTAGCGCCGACATTGTTCAGTGACATAAGAGAGAAACAAGAGGCGAACCCAAATATGCAAAGGATAAAGCAAGAGATGCAAGAAGGGATTAGTGGGGGTTTCCAAATGTCTAACGACGGGGTACTCTACTTTGGTTGTCGTTTGTGTATTCCCAACTATGAGGAATTGAAGCGGAAGATATTAGTAGAAGCTCATGGTGCACCATACTCAATGCACCCGGGATCCACCAAAATGTATTGTGACTTGAGAAGTAGTTTTTGGTGGTTTGGAATGAAGAAAGATGTGGCAAAGTATGTCAACACTTGCTTGACTTGTTAGCGAGTAAAATCTGAACACTAGAGACCAGGAGGAGAGTTGCAACCCATACAGATACCGGAGTGGAAATGGGAGGATATTACCATGGACTTCATAGTTGGGTTGCCGAAAACCACGAATGGCTACAATGCAATTTGGGTGATTGTGGATAGATTGACGAAGTCAGCACACTTCTTGCCAATCAAGATAACATATTCAATGGATCAGTTGGCTCAATTGTATGTTAAGGAGGTGGTCAGATTGCATGGAGTTCCGAAGACGATCATTTCTGATAGAGGCAGTTGATTTACTTCTTGTTTTTGGGAGTGTGTCCAAAGGGCTCTTGGAACAAAGTTACATTTAAGTACTGCTTTTCACCCTCAGACGGACGGACGGACCAAGCGAACGAATCCAACCTTAGAAGATATGCTTTGAGCTTGCACCTTGGACTTTAAAGGGAGTTGGTGCAAATATTTATGCTTAGCCTAAGTCGCCTATAACAACAGCTACCAATCCACTATTGAGATGGCACCTTACGAAGCCTTATATGGGAGAAAGTGCAGATTGCCTATTTGTTGGCATGAGCTTGGATAGAAGAAGGATATAGAGTTGGGGATGTTAGTGAAGAACAACTCAGAAACACACAACTCCTAAGAATCTGGAAATGTACGAAGAAAAACAATCTGAATTCAAACACACAATTCGGCCAGAGTTGTGACCGAACTAGACTTGCGCAGAACAGGAAATATAAATGGATCAAACACCAATTTAACGTGGTTCGTTCAAGATGAACTACATCCACGGAGGCAAGACACACCCCAATCCACTAAGAAATTCAACCAATTACAGAGAATACACTCAAGAAATGAAATGCCCAATTATGTTGACAAATTAGAGCACGAACACTCAATTCTAAAATACTCTCTCTAATCTAAAGAACAAGGAAATTGCTCGACGTAGTGATCTTCTCCTCAATGAGAGCTTTACAATGATATAAGGATTGAAGCTCTAATGCAACTGTACAGAAAGATCTAACTGAAAGAAGTTGAGCTCAGCTACCGGACAAATGTGACGGTTTTCTTCGTCACAATTCTGCAACTGCTCCGTCACAAACGACGGTTACCTTCAACTGCCTCGAACCCGGTTTATTCTGAACAGCTTGTCTTCTTAATGCTAAAACCCGGTTCATCCTTCCGGTTCTTCACTTCATGATTCCGGTTCCACATTCCCAACACTCCATTTTACAAAGTATAGCTCACTTGACGAAATTGACCATCACCTCACAAATCTCCACCTCAATGAATCAAGTGTGCCTCTTCCTGCCACATCACTGCCTTGTCTTGCTAATACTCTTCATGACATTGCTCAAGCTGCAGCAGGCTCGAGCAATGCTCCATTTTGTTCCCAGGTACACCCTTAGTAAGAAAATCAGCAGGATTATGCAATGTGTGTACCTTCTTCACTTCCACAGAACCAGAATCAATGATGTCTCTAGCAAAATGCAACTTGACATCAATGTGTTTTGACCTTTCATGAAATGCTTGGTGTTTCACAAGGTGTAAAGCACTTTGATTATCACAGTAAATTGCCACACACTTTTGCTTGATGTCCAAATCTCTCAGAATCCCTTTAAGCCAGATTGCTTCTTTGATTGCTTCAGTGAGAGAGATATATTCTGCTTCTGTTGTTGATAGTGCTACAACTGACTGTTGTGCACTTCTCCAGCTGATGGTTGTCCCATATAAGGTAAACACAAATCCAGAAATAGATTTCCTTGTGTCTACGTTTGCTGCAAAATCAGAATCAGCAAATCCCTCCAATGCAACAGTGCTTCCATCCACTTTCTTCTCAAACTTCAGTGACAAGTTCACTAAACCCTTCAAATACCTCATCACATGTTTCAAAGCTTCCCAATGCTCTACTCCTGGGTTTGACATGAACCTACTTACTAAAGACACAGCATAGGCCAAATCAAGGCTACTACAAATCATTCCATACATAAGACTTCCAACTCCACTTGCATAAGGGATATTGCTCATATGTATGATTTCCTCTTCAGTCTTTGGGCATTGTTCTTTGGAGAGTTTCTTCTGTAGATTAACTGGAGTGGAGAGAGGTTTGGCTTCATGCATATGAAACCTCTCCAACACCTTCTGTAGATATTGCCTCTGAGATAACCAAAGCACTCCAGCTTCTCTGTTCCTTAGAATGTTCATGCCCAAAATCTTCTTGGCCTCTCCCAGATCTTTCATGTCAAATTCAGTGTTAAGTCTGTCCTTCAACCATTGTACCCTCTTCTTGTTCCTGCTGGCAATTAGCATATCATCCACATACAATAGAAGGAAGACTTTATCTTGCTTTGAACCCTTGTTGAAGTAAACACAACTATCATAAAGACTTCTTACAAAGCCAACACTGATCATGAAGTCATTGAACCTCTTATTCCACTGTCTTGGACTTTGTTTGAGTCCATATAGTGACTTCTTCAGCAAACAAACTTTTTCTTCTTGTTCAGGAACAACAAAGCCTTCTGGCTGTTTCATATATATCTTCTCATTGAGTTCTCAATGTAAGAATGCTGTCTTTACATCCAGTTGTTGTAATTCCATGTCCTCTTGTGTAACCTTTGATAAAAGCAACCTGATTGAGCAATGCTTTACTACTGGAGAGAAAACTTCATTAAAATCAATTCCTTCTCTTTGTGTAAAGCCCCTAGCCACCAATCTTGCTTTAAACCTCACCTGTTTGGATCCTGCAGTCTCTAGTTTCTTCTTGTATGTCCATTTAGAGCTTACAAGTTTCTGACCTTTTGGTTTATCCACCAATATCCAGGTCTCATTCTTTTCCAGGGACTCCATCTCTTCAATCATTGCCTGAATCCAGTGTTCACCTTCTTCACAGTCTAGTGCTTCTTTAAAACTACTAGGCTCTTGTGATTCCAGGTCTTCAGCAACACTTAAAGCATAGTAAACACTCCCTGCTTGACCATAGAAATCAGGTCTGTTGATTGTTCTTCTAGGCCTGTCCCTTCCAATGATGTATTCTCTAACATTTTGTGAAGGTCCAGTTTGTTCTTCTTCTTCAGATGATGAGTCACTATCTTGTAGATTTTCTTGTGGTTGAGGTGTGTGATTATCTTCAGCAGGATGCTCCACCTGAATTGATATCTCTTCTGTCTCTTTAGCACCATCAAATTCTTCCTTAGAGCCTGTAGAAGTATAAGCCATCACATTCTCATTAAACTTTACATCTCTACTTGTGATTATCTTCTGATTTCCCTTCTCTAGACACCACAATCTGTAGCCCTTTATTCCATCTGGATATCCAAGAAATACACATCTTAGAGCTCTTGCATCTAACTTGTCCTGCTTGACATGGACAAAAGCAAGACAACCAAACACCCTTAACCCTTCATAGCTTGGTTTCTGTCCACTCCACACCTCCTCAGGTGTTTTGAACCCAATCACTGATGAGGGTGACCTGTTAATGAGATAACGTGCTGTAGCAATGGTTTCACCCCAAAATACCTTTGGCAACCCAGCATCCAACAGCATACACCTAACTCTTTCAAGAAAAGTCCTATTAAGCCTCTCAGCAACTCCATTCTGTTGAGGATTCATTGGAACAGTCCTGTGTCTCTTGATTCCTCTTTCTTCACAGAAGTTTGTGAACTCAGTAGAGAGGTATTCCAGTCCATTATTAGTCCTAAGGTACTTCAGCTTCTTCCCTTTGACATTTTCCAGTTGAATCAACCATGTTTTGAACTTATGAAAAGCATCACTCTTATTCTTCATCAACATGATCCACACCTTTCTACTGTAATCATCAATCAAGGACATGAAATACCTTGCACCACCATGAGTCTCTGTCCTTGCAGGACCCCATATGTCAGAGTGAACATAATCTAATGGCTCTTGAGTTGTGTGAGCACCCTTTCCATAGGGCAGCTTCTTGGATTTGCCCAAAGCACACTGATCACAGAACTCCAGGTCTTGATTTCCCATGTTTCCAATTACTCCACTTCTTGACAGTTCCTTCAACCCCTTCTCTCCTATGTGTCCTAGCCTCTTGTGCCATTTAACAAGCTCAGAACTGCTCAAGACCATATCCACACTCCCAACAACAGGTGAACCAATCAAGATAAACAACCCATTATGCTGTCTACCTTTAATCACCATTTTTCCATGTTTAGTGATATGCAAGAAGCCATCCACTGAGCTAAACTGACACCCACTAGTTACCAAAGAACCAAGAGATAGAAGATTTCTTTTAAGGCCAGGAACATATCTTACATTTGAGATGACTCTGACCACACCATCAAACATCCTTATGCTCACTGATCCAACTCCTTTGACCTTGAATGATTGGTCATTTCCCAGGAGAACATTTCCACCATCTTCTCTCTTCAGTTCATCAAACCATGACTGGTGTGGACACATATGAAAGGAGCAGCCTGTGTCCAAGACCCATTCCTTTACCATTCTTGATTCAGTAACATTTAATACCTCTGGAGGATCTTCTTGATGGTCAATGGCAGCAGCTTCTGCCCCTTGATTTCCACCTTTCTTGTTTCTCTTAGGACAATCCTTCTTCAAGTGACCAGGCTGCTTGCACTTGAAACATTTCCTCTTCTCAACCCATTCATTTCCCTTCTTTGGATTAGAGTCTCCTGCCTTGGGATCCTTAGCATTCTGTCCCTTCTTGCCTTGCCAAGGTTTCTTGAATTTAACATTCAAACCTTCTCCAGATTGCACCATGCCTTTATCACCTTGAGTCTGGAAACATTTAGACCTCAGAGCCTTCACTATTCCATCATAAGATAGCTGCTCATCTCTCCCATACATCAAGGCATCCTTAAAGCTTTCCATGGATTTTGGAAGAATGTTTAACACCATCAATGCTTTGTCATCCTCCTCCAATTTCACATCTAGGTCTTCCAATTCTTCAACCATCTTAATGAACTCATCAAGTTGATCAGAAATTACCTTATCTTCAGTGATCTTGAAGGCCAACATCTTCTGCTTCAAGAACAGCTTGTTGGAAACTGACTTCGATTGATACAGATCTTCCAATCTCTTCCATGCTTCTGAGGAACTCTTGCATCTTGAGACCTCTCTCAACGGTTTGTCACCAAACACAGAAAGATAAGACTGAGGGCCTTCTTATCCACTGATGCAAACTTGGGTTTCTCACTTTCTTCCCACGAATCCAGAGGTATCAAAGCAAGATCAAGGCCATTGTGAACTAATACTGCATTCATCTTGATCTTCCACAGTGTGAAATCATTTCTTCCTGTAAACTTCTCAAAGTCCATCTTCATACCAGCCATTCCTTCCCTTCTTCAAGCTGTGAGAGTTGATTTCCCACAGACGGCGCCACTTGTTAGTGAAGAACAACTCAGAAACACACAACTCCTAAGAATCTGGAAATGTACGAAGAAAAACAATCTGAATTCAAACACACAATTCGGCCAGAGTTGTGACCAAACTAGACTTGCGCAGAACAGGAAATATAAATGGATCAAACACCAATTTAACGTGGTTCGTTCAAGATGAACTACATCCACGGAGGCAAGACACGCCCCAATCCACTAAGAAATTCAACCAATTACAGAGAATACACTCAAGAAATGAAATGCCCAATTCTGTCGACAAATTAGGGCACGAACGCTCAATTCTAAAATACTCTCTCTAATCTAAAGAACAAGGAAATTGCTCGACGTAGTGATCTTCTCCTCAATGAGAGCTTTACAATGATATAAGGATTGAAGCTCGAATGCAACTGTACAGAAAGTTCTAACTGAAAGAAGTTGAGCTCAGCTACCGGACAAATGTGACGGTTTTCTTCGTCACAATTCTGCAACTGCTCCGTCACAAACGACGGTTACCTTCAACTGCCTCGAACCCGGTTTATTCTGAACATCTTGTCTTCTTAATGCTAAAACCCGGTTCATCCTTCCGGTTCTTCACTTCCTGATTCCGGTTCCACATTCCCAACACTCCATTTTACAAAGTATAGCTCACTTGACGAAATTGACCATCACCTCACAGGGGATAGGGCAAAAGACCAAGATCATAGATGAAACGACTGAGGCCATTATCGTCAAAGAATTGAAACAGCTTAAAGCCGACAGAAAAGTTATGCCGATGTTCGTAGAAGGCCTCTTGAGTTTGAAGTGGGAGACGCAATTTTTATCAAAGTAGCTCCAATGAAGGGAGTGATGAGGTTTGGTAAGAAAGGGAATCTTAGTCCACGTTATGTTGGACCGTATGTTATCACTAAGAGAGTTGGGAAGGTAGCCTACGAATTGGATTTGCCTCAAGAGATGTTGGCTATCTATAATGTCTTTCATGTTTGATGTTGAGAAAGTATATTCCAAATCCAAGTCATGTAGTTCAACCACAAGCGGTGCAAATTCGAGAAGACTTGAGTTACGAAAGTAAACCTATCAAGATTGTAGCCCGGGAAGTTAAGAAATTGAGAAACAAAGAGATACCACTTGTTAAAGGAATTTGGCAAGATCATAAGTTTGAAGAAGAGACTTGAGAACGTGAGGAAGATATGAAAGAGAAATACCCCGAGTTATTTTAAGTTTCGTGGACGAAAATTTTATTTGGTAAGGGGGATTGTAACACCGCGAATTTCTCAGAATGTGATTACTAGATGTGCATTTATGTGGTCATCATTTTATCATGCATTTTGTGAGATAAGTTTGATATTTGAATTTATTTTATATGGTTTTATGTGTTATTGGTGAGAATGTGATGTTTTTATTGTTCATGATAGACTTTGGCAAAATTTTAGAACACTAGTAATATAGAAGACCTTTTATTAGTTATTAAAAGATAACCTTTGCGTATAAACTTTTGATATAATTTATTAGTTAGAAAAAAAAAAGGTTGAGTTGGTAGTTGAGATAGATTAGGAATCTTTTTAAGTAGTGGAATATGTTATTGGTGATAAATAGTTATAAAACCCGAAGGAGTATAAAAAAAATACAGATAATTATTTGCAATCAGTTTTCTCAAGGCCTAGTCGCCGAAGAAAAAAAAAAGAGTGAAGAGTCGAGGCTTTGAACTAGGAATTTCTGGCAAAGGTAACAACCTAATCTTAATTAAAGTTTTTATTTGTTCTACTCGTAAGCATCATTCACTCCAGTAGTGATAATTGATTAATTCATGAATCACTTTTGTTAGAACTGTCAATTCTGTCTGTTTGCATTTCGTAATTTAAAAGTTTATAAATTTTTCTATATAATCAATATGAGAACATGATTACTTTCTGACAAAACTAGAAGCATTAAACTTTGTTTTGATTGATCGAATAATATGTGCACTTTCACACCCTCTAATGAATTAAATAGTAATAGATTTAGTTTTTATTCTTACAAGTTTGCTTCAGACTTCCAGTATTTAATTCCTTCTCATGGATATATATATTTTATTGTATGGTTATTGAGAATTGATAACAATAACTATATTAATAATATTTAAATAATCAGGTTAGACCTTGTAGTTGGTGGTAGATGATTACATATGATTCCACTACATGATTTAGAAGTCGTATATATTTTTAATATATAAGAACTTAGTGAGTAGATTACATGATTTTACAAGTTTGAAGGGAATCTCACGCAAGAATTAGAATTTCAGTAATTAGATTGGAAATTGGTATTAATTAGGTTTGATTGTTATTAGGTTGGAGTATAAAATTTTTTCGGTTCTGCATGTTAAGGAAAACTTACGAATATTATATATTAAACTATTTTAATTTGGATTGCCCTATGGCTTAGATTTTGTTGAGGAAGTCTAGTACGTGTTAAGGATTATGAGGTAGCGTAAGTTTGTGACATCGAGATAAGTACATTTCTCACTTGCAATATGAGTAATTGCATTATTTGAGAAGTTGATTTATTTGTTGTGCAACTTATATGATTGTGTATTTGGATTATGGTACATGTTTTAATTTGTCAAGGTCTACTAGTTTTATTTAATTTACGTATTGAAGTTGTATGAGCATAGGGTGCAAAATATGAGTTCATTTATATTGAGTAAAAATAAAGTTTTTGGAAAAGTATATTATTATTTTGATATATATGGACTGGTACTTGGGCTCGAGACTGCCCACAAGGAATTTTGGGTACGAGACCACCCATTTATGAGTTAGGGCACGAGACTACCCTATGAGTTTGAGTTGCTCCATTAGGATTCGGTGGCTAGCTACCCTGGGTCTTAATGGAGTTGCGCGCATTGGTACCAAGTCCGGGCCCAAATGGTTTATATATATATATATATATATATATATATATACACATATATAAGTTGAGTTATTAAAGTCCATAAAGAAGATATGTTGTGATTAAAGAAAGGCTTTTGCGAGATTATGATGTTAGAGTAATGCTTATAGTTTATTTTACCTCATATTGCAGATAAAAGCAAGGGTAAGCTGAGTTAGAAGGGAGCAAGACGATGTGCAATGGTAGTGAAGGTGGAACCTCGGAACTGGTTTCGACCGTTTACTTAGTGTGTTTATCATTATTTTAAATTGTTAAGTTTGCATGTTTCGTTTGAGGTGACACTTATTTATGAGTTTATTTAGCTAGTCGAATTTTGTCAAGGTTCTTGAGATTTTATTTTATTATTTAAACTTGATATTCGGTTTCGAGAAACGTTTTAATTACTTCGGGATTTTGAGAAAGTTGATGTTATTCCAAGTTTCTTAAAAGTATTTAAAGAAGAAGTGACACTCCACTAATAGGGGGGTGTTACAGTTGGTTCCTAATATCACAAAAACACTAAATACACACATAAAATATAAAATAAATAAAACAATAAAAATAACAAAAATTAAGGAAAAGCAGTAAACATTGAGTTGCCTCCCGACAAGCGCTAAATTTTACGTCTTCTACTCGACGGCCCCCATTTCTTTATAACTAAAGCCCAACCAACTATCTTTACATGCCATTGGTTTAATTAAGACTTTATTTAGCCACTTAGGACTTTTCACAGTAGTATTAACAACACAACAATTGTCCTTTCCTTTTAAGCTCAACCTATTATAAATGGGGTTTGTGACTACTTCGTTTTGGATACAAAACGTCAAATTTCCTTTAGGCATGTCTATCATAGCTTCACTTGTTGTCAAGAATGGTCGACCTTAAATGAAAGGAACATATATATTCCCTTGCAAGTCAACAACTAGAAAGTCACTAGGGAATTCAAAATGTTCAGCTCAAACAAACACGTCCTCGACTACCCCCAGTGGCGTTAGTACTGATCCATCCACCAATTGGATAGTAGTAAAAGATTTCTTTACTACCCCTAATCCTAATTGTGCATTAAATTGACACTTGATCCTAAATCACACAACATATTTTTGAACACTTAACTACCAATAGAACAATATATGGAAAAACTCCCTTGATCTTTCTTTTTAGTTTCCCTTTTTAATGCGAGTGGTTGTGTTCTTTGAGGAACTCGTGTCCTCCTTCGTCGTTACCTTTTTTCTTAGCGTGCATTGTCTTTGAGTCCTTTAGCACACAATCAGCTTTCGTGACACTTCTAACTGGGGACTCTTTCATGACCCCCTTATTCTTAATTTCTTCCTCGGATTTGTCCTGCACTATAGAAAACGTACTAGAACATTCTAAAGGAACTTGATTAGAAGAGATATTATCATGTAAATCATATTTAGATGAATCATTAAAAGAATAAAGTATTATTTTCTTATCTTTGTCGTCGCTGCTTTCTTTCTTTTGATGTTCCGCTTTTTCTCTTGCTAATCTCTTCCTTTCTTCCCATTCCTCCTTTGCCAACTTCTTCTTAGTTTCACATTCTTCCAAAAGCTTAGCATGTTTGATGTGGAGTTTCTCATTCCTCTTTTTAATGGATGCTAGAGAGAATGGGATGAGAGGTATGTATTCGGGGACTTCTTTTCTTTTTGGTGGTGCAAACTCAGATTCGACTACCTCCTCTTTATTTTGTTCACATCCCTTTTTCAGCTTCCTTCGGCTCTTGACTCTCTTGTCCAGTCTCGTCCCTTGAGTAGATACCATTACTTTGGGTTGATGATGGTGTCGCTGGGAAATTGACCCTGCTTGTGTTGAGCCCCAACAATCTTTATCAACTGACTTAGGTTGCTGGATATTTCTTTCATATTCCCACCTAATTGCTTGATCTCCGATCCTTGACTAGTCACTTGCTTGTTTAGCTCAATAAATCTTCCATCCATTTTTCTCTCCAATTGAGCTAATTTTTCATCGTACTTTGTAAATTGTGATTGTACTATTTCTTCTTGTGTCGGCTTTTGCCTTCATGGATCATACCATTTGTGATTGCAGAACCCGGCGGTGGATTAAGCAGTTTTTTCTTGTTTCTATAAGAGAAATTTTGGTGATTCCGGTTAGGTGGATACTGGTTGTGCCTCGGCTGGTTATTCAGGAAGTTATTGAAGTTTCTCTGATTTACGAAGTTAACCTCTTTAACATCTTCCTATCCCGATGACTGTTGTGCTGAAGTATCAGTGTGTTGTGCTAACGTCAAACTAGTTAGCATACTTGGTTTGTCAGAGCGGTCAATTAAGATGTAAGAGCATCAATCATCTCATTCTTGACGGGCTTTGCATCTACAACACTAGCCACTCCTCTTGGCTAATTTCTCTCATTCGGCCACTGATGGCTGGTTCTAGCCATTGCATCCAAGACTGATAATACATCCTTGACATTCTTTTCCATCAGGCTACCTCTGGTGCTGCATCTACCTGGTTCCGTGCTGGAGCAAGCAATCCATTGTAGAACTTGCACACATGCTGCTTCTTTGAAAACCCATGCTGGGGACAACGCTGGATGAGATCCCAAAATCGTTCCCAAGCTTCGTGGAATGGTTCTTGATCCATCTGCCTAAATTGATTGATCTTATTCTGCAAATCTAACATCGTACTCGGCAGAAAGTACTTGAATAGAAATCGAGTGTTTAAATCTTCTCATTTTGTTACATCATCTAGCGAGTAAAACCACTGAAGTGCTTTGTCTTTCAATGAGAACGAGAACAACCTCATCTTTACTTGCTCGTGTGGCACATGATTTATCTTGATCATTTCAGCCAACCTACGGAACTTATTCAGATGCACATTTGGGTCTTCTAGTGCGCTCCCACCAAACTGATTCTGCTGAATAATATTTATTAGAGCATGCTTCAAATCGAAAATATTGGCATTCGGTGGCGGTGGTTGCACTCCTCCGAACTGCTGATTTGGCATAGGGCGAAGACAATCACTTATGGATGTGATATTCTCATCTGCGTTATCTTGCACGGCTTGAGCTTGCCTTTGTTGTCGTGGTGGCTGATGCTGCTGCAGATTGGTGACTCTATCATCCAGATGGGCTAAGGCCCCTAATACCCTGTTCTATACATCTTATTGATTGTAATTTGGCAGAGCGTTATCCATCTCCAACGTGTGGTTTCTTCTCATTCAGTGTTTACGTGTAGTCGCCTCAATCTCAGGATCGAAAGGAACAAGTTGCTCTTTTTCTTTTGACCTAGTTTGCATATGAAATCTGAAAACAGCAACAAGGAGAATACCACGTAACAATTAAATAAAATAAACCTAACTAAAAATTAAATAACAAAATTTAATATTGCAGGAAAAAAATCTAGACTAGTATCCTCTTATTACTTAGAATAAAAACTAAGACGCTATACCTATTCCCCTGCAACGGCGCCAAAAACTTGACAGACTCTATTTCTAACCCTAAGGTACCTGCAAGTATACGTGTGTAGATGTATATAGCAAAAGTTAAGTGTGATCCATAGAGAATAGATTAGTGTAACTTAATACCCTAATTATCTAGGATTATCCTAACTAGACACTAGAATTCGTGAATGAATTTATGAAACTACATAGCATATACTAATAAACTAAATAAAAGAACAAAGGAGAATTTCCAATCAACAAGAATGTATCATAGGATTTCGATTTCAGAAATTACTCTAATGATGATTACTCTCTAACTTATAGACTTTTAAACTAGTTAATTATCTATTAGGCGGCACTTAATTAACCTAACCCTTCTCTCAAAGTGAGTAAGTCGTAGATTGATTAAGATAATTACTCTCCCGAGTCAATTAATCCCAACAACTCCTAACAGCCCCTTTAACCTTTTGCCTACACGATCATAGACTATCACGCTATATGTTAGCGTCTATTAACAGTTCCCTTCTCTCGAAATGGGATCGTTACACAAGTAAGGGAAAATTGGTAAAAATGTCCCGTAAGTTTGCCCTAATTAAGAAAATATCCTTTAAGTTTGACACTTTTTAAAAATGCCTTATAACTTACAAAAAATTGATAAAAATGCCCCGTGACCGGCTACTGCAGGTTACCCATCAGGTCATGCATGAGCTGGCTGTTTTTTGCTTATATTACACTTAATTTTTTTACTTTTTTTGCATTTTTCCTGCTCAGTCACTTATTAGGATGGTAAATAAATTAAAAAAAAAAAAAAAAAATATATATATATATATATATAAATTAATATAATATTAAAATTTAGATATAAATGATAATTAAATTTATATAATATTTAAAAATTCATAGTTTTAGATCCTAATCTGAAAAATTATTTTAATAAATCTTTAATATATTATTTTGAATTAATCTAGATTGTAAAATATATAAAATATTCAAAATAAATTATAGAATGATTTAAAACAAAAATATATATAAATATATGATTACTAAAATCTTTAATATTAAATTAATTTTTTTATTTAAAATCAGTAAAATTATTTTAGTAAATCTTAAAGTAACTTGAAATTTTTTAAAATTAATTTATAAATGTAAAATTAATTCTTAGAAGTGTCTTAAATCTTAAATTATATATATATATATATATATATTTTAATTTCTTTACCATCCTAATAAGTGACTAAGCAGGAAAAACACAAAAAAAGTCAAAAAATTAAGTGCCACATAAGCAAAAAACAACAAACACATGGATGACCTGATGGGTAACCTGTAGTAGCCGGTCACGGGGCATTTTTATCAATTTCTTGTAAGTTAGAAGGCATTTTTAAAAAGTGCCAAACTTAAAGGATATTTTCTTAATTAGGGCAAACTTACAGGACATTTTTACCATTTTCCCCAACAAGTAAATTACACGTAATTTTCCAGATTAAATTCAATTCTACGATGAAACCAAAAACATAGATAGATAGATAGAAACAACTGGAGTCTATAATTAAACAATTAAATCAACATTGTTATAAAATCCTACTTTCTAATCATAGGACACGAGTAATTTAGCTACTCGTGTCTACTAACAACTCAAAATAAGAATTCAAAGAGAACATTATCAAGAACTTGAAAGTAAACAAAGAGTAATTAAACCCAATTGTCATCTCGTCGATCTTTATCTTCTCTCCCTCACGCCTTCTACTCTAAGGTAAATAGACCTAAATGCATTTATACACAATGTGTATCAGTCCGGGCAAGAAGTTTGGGTTTTGAAGAATCTGTGTAGTTGGTCGTCGATACTTTCTAAATCGGGTTCGGGGGTTAGTTTTCTTGCTTGGGTTTGTAGAAAAGGGAGGAAAATCCATTAAAATTGATTCATGGGTAAAAATAGACTAGCTTGGCTTTTTAAGTTTAGATCCTAGTAATTTGTTTTTATTATTTTAAAATTGCACCAAGAATCCATTGAAAAATAGCAAAATAGCCCAACGTTTGTATGCAAATGTCACGTGAGTGAGATTTGGCCTGAAAAAATCGACGGAGGTTGCAAGTTATCGAATTCATATACTTCAGGTTGCAACCAGTGAAAAAATAAAGTTCAAGTACAGAAGTGTAAAAACTCAAAAAGTACAGGTTGATTTAAATAGAATTTTATTATTTGGTTGTACCTAAGGCTCTTTTGTAAAGGTGGTAAAATTTTGGAAAGAGTGACTTTTGACTTGGACTAATTGAGTAAAAGACTTCCTCAATTTTTAACTGTCAATATTAGCTCTCTTCACCTTATTTCTTCAATATATAAATACTACATTACCAAATATCAGTCAGACTTTTCTAGCATTTTTGCTTACTTTTTCATGACTATGCAGCCCATATCTTTTCTAGACTGTCTTGATTTCCTTAAAATTTTAATTTATTTTTTTCTCAAAAATTACGATGCAGAGGGTATACTTTTATGTTGACACCTTTTCCTACACAACAAGCTCGAGTTTTTCTTTTCTTTAAAAAAACATACGCAGAAACTTCTTTTAGCATATGCAAAAAGGTTGTTTTAAAGGCAACCTAATCGCTCTAATCTCTATCAGTTATACTACAAGTCAACGGTGTTGTAGCGGCTAATTGCAAGAAAGGTTTTATTCCACAAGGACTAGTGAAGATAACCTAACTCAATTACTACAGTGATCCTAGTGCTCAAATATCGAGGCTGATCGAAAAGTTGATTGGTTGGTAGTTATCCTACTTACTAAGTATCTAGTCCCCAAGACAACAGCAAGGGAATAACTGAATTAACTTGTGTCACTAAATAAACGATCAATTAAATTATGAACATTATCTAATGATAAAGACTATCTTAGGATATAGATTTTAGAATTAACTACCATGCGATCATAGACAACCGTACATGTAAACACGTATATACAACTATAATTTCCATGTCTTATTGCTATAGGGCTTCACGAGTATGCATCTTAAACCCCCTACCACAACGCCTAAGGTGTGGATTATTGACAACAAACAACCATCTCGGATGAAGTGCCTATAACTCCTCAAAGAACCTAGAAATTACCCCCATAATATAAAATACATATAAACATTCGCATTTTTAATTTAATTTTACTTTTGCACTCTAAGATATTGAACGATTACTCCATCGAATAATAAATAAAAACTGGAAATTTCATAAATAACATCATTGTTCAACAGGAGTTTAAACAGATATTAATTAAGAGTTAGAATACCACAGTTGCCCATCGATTTCGTCGGAAGAATCTCCATCGTCTTCTCCGACTCCTCGCAAACTACTTTAAATGACTCTCAAAACTAAGAACATACTGAAAACTATGATAAAAATTGTATATTCGACAATACCTAAGGCTACAAATTTATAGGAGTACATAATATTAGGTAAATATGGGGATAAATAAGGAGAAAACCCTAAAAAATGCGTCAGCCATTTAAACAGATGGCACATTCCTCAACTGAAAACTAGGTTGTTCGTGTTAGGAATTAAACCCGCACACACGATCACAAAATTAAAGAAAACTAAGAATGAGAAAAACACACAAGATTTGGTTACTGAGTTTGTTACGATGTGTAACTACGTCTGGGGGCGATTCCAAACTAAGGATTCACTCTGATATGATAGTTTTCGGATACAATGATACAATGAAGGAAACAACTATTTATAATAGCTCAATTGGACCTAAAACTTGAGGCCCACGAAATCTGCCGCCTCAACTCGATGTGACCGCGTCCACACCAATGCGACCACATTGCTCGTCTTTTGGAGCGACCGCATCCCAGCGTGATGCGATAGCGTTGATGCGACCACATTGCTCGTCTTTTGGAGCGACCACATTGCTCGTCTTACCGGCGCGGTCGCATTTTACGCCACAGTTTCGCCAGTCCAAAGTATACTCCTTTTGATGTGACCGCGTCCTTCCCTGGCGTGACCGCGTCACTTTCCTCATTTTTCAGGCTCCACTCTCAACAATCTTCCAGTTAGAGACAAAAACACCTTCAAGTAACCATTTCTCCTCTATTCTTCTTCGTATTCGGTCGGTATCGCCTAGCCTCTTCTTCAAGTACCACGGCCAATTGAAGTTATGTATAACGTCAATTTCTCTTAGGTCACCACCTTAGTAAACATGTCAGCTGAATTCTCACTCCCGGGAATTTTCACAAGTTGCAAGGTCTTCTTTTCCAACAGGTGCCTTATGTAGTGATATTTCAACTTAATGTGCTTTGTCCTCGAATGAAAAGCCGGATTGCTAGCCTAGAAAATTAAACTCTGATAATCACTGTAGAGAACACAATTTTTTAAGCTTCTTCCCAAGTTCATCCAAGAAATTCTGCAACCACACCATCTCTTTGCTCACTTCCGTCACCTCTACATAATTAGCCTCTGTGGTGGATGGGGCAACAACCTTCTGCAACTTCGATTTCCAAGAATTGTTGTACTACCATAAGTAAAGATATACCCGGTAGTACTTCTTCTTCCATCAAGATCATTTGATGCCAAGTCTGCATCAGCATAACCAACCAACTTGGAATTTCTCCCATCAAAGCACAATGTTTTATTCTTGGTACCTCTCACATACCGCAATACCCACTTCACAGCTTCCCAATGTTGTTTCCCAGGATCACTCATGAATCGGCTCACTACTCCCACTACATGTGCAATATCCGGCCTAGTACACACCATAGCATACATTATGCTGCTGAAGCATAGGGGACCTTCTTTATTTGGGCACGTTCTTCATTAGTACTCGGTGACTCCTTCTTCGACAGCTTAAAGTGACTTTCCAAAGGAACACTCATAGGCTTCGAATTCTTCATGTTGAATCTCTCTAGGACCTTCTAGAAATAATCCGCCTGCGCAAGATACAATCTCCCAGCCGCTCCTCTCGATTCTCATATCCGAAATATGTTTCGCTTCTCAAAGACCTTTCATGGAGGACCATTCAGACAACTGCTTCTTCAACTTATCCAACTCCTTTAGATTAGCTCCTGCGATCAACATATCATCAACATATAATAGCAAGATAAGAAAGCTTTTGTCAAACGTCTTTTAGTAACAACAATGGTCGGTGTCGCATTCATGATAACCAATTTCAGCCATGAAGCTGTCGAACATCTTGTATCACTGCTTCGGAGTTTGCTTAAACCCATACTATCTTTTTCTCAACTTGTACACAAGTTCTTCCTTTCCTTTAGCTTTGAATCCCTCTGGTTGTACCATATAAGATTCCTCCACTAGATCACCATGAAGGAATGTCGTCTTTACATCCATTTGATGTAACAACAGGTTCTCTGCAACAACAATACTCAACACCATGCAAATAGTCGTCAACTTCACAACAGGAGTAAATACATGTTAGTGAATTCAACTCCTAAACACACAGCTAAACAGAATCTGGAATTCGCACAAAGACCAATCTGATAAACACACACTCAGTTCGGCCAGAGTTGTGGCCGAACACGACTTGTGCAGAACAGGAAATATAAATGAATCACACACAACTTTTACGTGGTTCGTTCAAGATGAACTACATCCACGGAGGCAAGGCACACCCCAATCCACTAAGAAATCCAACCAATTACAGAGAATACACTCAAGAAACAAAATGCCCAATTCTGGAACAAATTAGGGCAGAAAACGTTCTCTCTCAAAATACTCTCTCTAATCTAAGAAACAAGGAAATTCCTCGACGTAGTGTTGTTCTCCTTGATGAGAGCTTTACAATGATATAAGAATTGGAGCTCGAATGTAATCGTACAAAAAATTCTAACTGAATCAAGTTGAGCTCAGCTACCGGACAAAAGTGACGGTTTTCTTCGTCACAAACCCTGAAACAAACTCGTCACAATCAACGGTTATTCTCAACTGCCACGAACCCGGCTCATTCTGACCAGCTTAGCTTCTCGATGCTCAAACCCGGTTCAAACCTCCGGTTCTTCACTTCCTGATCCCGGTTCCACATTCCCAACACACCATATTACAAAGTATAGCTCACTTGATGAGATTGAACACCACCTCACAAATCTCCACCTCAATGAATCAAGTGTACCTCTTCCTGCCTCACCACTGCCTTTCTGTTTAATACTCTTCATGACATTGCTCAAGCTGCAGCAAGCTCGAACAATGCTCCACCTTGTTCCCAGGTACACCCTTGGTAAGAAAATCAGCAGGGTTATGCAATGTGTGTACCTTCTTCACTTCCACAGAACCAGAATCAATGATATCTCTAGCAAAATGTAACCTAACATCAATGTGTTTTGACCTTTCATGAAATGCTTGGTGTTTCACAAGATGTAAAGCACTTTGATTATCACAGTATATTGTCACACACTTCTGCTTGATATCCAAATCTCTCAAAATTCCTTTCAGCCAGATTGCCTCTTTGATAGCTTCAGTTAAGGAGATATATTCTGCTTCTGTTGTTGACAGTGCTACAACTGATTGTTGTACACTTCTCCAGCTGATGGTTGTTCCAAATAAGGTAAACACGAATCCAGAAATGGATTTCCTTGTGTCTATGTTTGCTGCAAAATCAGAATCAGCAAACCCCTCCAATGCAACAGTACTTCCATCCACTTTCTTTTCAAATTTCAGTGACAAGTTCACTGATCCTTTCAAATACCTCATCACATGTTTCAAAGCTTCCCAACGCTCACCTCCTGGGTTTGACATGAACCTGCTTACTAAAGACACAGCATATGCCAAGTCAGGCCTGCTACAAATCATTCCATACATACGACTTCCAACTCCACTTGCATAAGGGATATTGTTCATATGTATGATTTCCTCTTCAGTCTTTGGGCATTGTTCTTTGGAAAGTTTCTTCTGTAGATTAACTGGAGTGGAGAGAGGTTTGGCTTCATGCATATGAAACCTCTCCAACACTTTCTGTAGATATTGCCTCTGAGATAACCAAAGCACTCCAGCTTCTCTGTTTCTTAGAATGTTCATGCCCAAAATCTTCTTGGCTTCTCCCAGATCTTTCATGTCAAATTCAGTATTAAGTCTATCCTTCAACCATTGTACCCTCCTCTTGTTCCTGCTGGCAATTAGCATGTCATCCACATACAATAGAAGGAAGACTTTATCTTGCTTTGAACCTTTGTTGAAGTAAACACAACTATCATAAAGACTTCTTACAAAACCAACACTGATCATGAAGTCATTGAACCTCTTATTCCACTGTCTTGGACTTTGTTTAAGTCCATATAGTGACTTCTTCAGCAAACAAACTTTGTCTTCTTTTTCAGGAACAACAAAGCCTTCTAGCTGTTTCATATATATCTTCTCATTGAGTTCTCCATGTAAGAATGCTGTCTTTACATCCAGTTGTTGTAATTCCATGTCCTCTTGTGTGACTTTTGATAAAAGCAACCTGATTGAGCAATGTTTAACCACTGGAGAGAAAACTTCATTAAAATCAATTCCTTCTCTTTGTGTAAAGCCCCTAGCCACCAATCTTGCTTTAAACCTCACATGTTTGGATCCTGCTGTTTCTAGCTTCTTCTTGTATATCCATTTAGAGCTTACAAGTTTCTGACCTTTTGGTTTATCCACCAATATCCAGGTCTCATTCTTTTCCAGGGACTCCATCTCTTCAACCATTGCCTGTATCCAGTGTTCTCCTTCTTCACAGTCTAGTGCTTCTTTAAAACTACTAGGCTCTTCTGATTCCAGGTCTTCAGCAACACTCAAGGCATAGTAAACACTCCCTACTTGACCATAGAAATCAGGTTTGTTGATTGTTCTTCTAGGCCTGTCCCTTCCAATGCTGTATTCTCTGACATTTTGTGAAGGTCCAGTTTGTTCTTCTTCTTCAGATGATGAATCACTATCTTGTAGATTTTCTTGTGGTTGAGGTGTGTGATTATCTTCAGCAGGATGCTCCACCTGAATTGATATCTCCTCTGTCTCTTTAGCACCATCAAATTCTTCCTTAGAGCCTGTAGAAGAGTAAGCCATCACATTCTCATTAAACTTTACATCTCTACTTGTGATTATCTTCTGATTTCCCTTCTCTAAGCACCACAATCTGTAGCCCTTTATTCCATCCGGATATCCAAGAAATACACATCTTAGAGCCCTTGCATCTAGCTTGTCTTGCTTGACATGGACAAAAGCAAGACACCCAAACACCCTTAACCCTTCATAACTTGGTTTCTGTCCACTCCACACCTCTTCAGGTGTTTTGAACCCAATCACTGATGAGGGTGACCTGTTAATGAGATAACATGCTGTAGCAATGGTTTCTCCCCAAAATACCTTTGGCAACCCAGCATCCAACATCATACACCTCACTCTTTCAAGAAGAGTCCTGTTAAGCCTCTCAGCAACTCCATTCTGTTGAGGATTCATTGGTACAGTCCTGTGTCTCTTGATTCCTCTTTCTTCACAGAAGTTTGTAAACTCAGTAGATAGATATTCCAGTCCATTATCAGTCCTAAGGTGCTTCAGCTTCTTCCCTTTGACATTTTCCAGTTGAATCAACCATGTTTTGAACTTATGAAAAGCATCACTCTTATTCTTCATCAACATGATCCACACCTTTCTACTGTAATCATCAATCAAGGACATGAAATACCTTGCACCACCATGAGACTCTGTCCTTGCAGGACCCCATATGTCAGAGTGAACATAATCTAGTGGCTCTTGAGTTGTGTGAACACCCTTTCCATAGGGCAGCTTCTTGGATTTGCCCAAAGCACACTGATCACAGAACTCCAAATCATGATTTCCCATGTTTCCAATTACTCCACTTCTTGATAGTTCCTTCAACCCTTTCTCTCCTATGTGTCCAAGTCTCTTGTGCCATTTAACAAGCTCAGAACTGCTCAAGACCATATCCACACTCCCAACAACAGGTGAACCAATCAAGATAAACAACCCATTATGCTGTCTACCTTTTATCACCATTTTTCCATGTTTTGTGATATGCAAGAATCCATCTACTGAGCTAAATTGACACCCACTAGTTACTAAAGAACCAAGAGATAGAAGATTTCTTTTAAGGCCAGGGACATATCTTACATTTGAGATGACTCTGACCACACCATCAAACATCCTTATGCTCACTGATCCAACTCCTTTGACCTTGCATGATTGGTCATTTCCCAGGAGAACATTTCCACCATCTTCTCTCTTCAGTTCATCAAACCATGACTGGTGTGGACACATGTGGAAGGAACAACCGGTGTCCAAGACCCATTCCTTTACCATTCTTGATTCAGTAACATTTAGTACCTCTGGATGATCTTCTTGATGATCAATGGCAGCAGATTCTGGCCCTTGATTTCCACCTTTCTTATTTCTTTTAGGACAATCCTTCTTCAAGTGACCAGGCTGCTTGCACTTGAAGCATTTCCTCTTCTTAACCCATTCATTTCCCTTCTTTGGATTAGAGTCTCCTGCCTTTGGGTCATTAGCATTCTGGCCCTTCTTGCCTTGCCAAGGTTTCTTGAATTTGACATTCAAACCTTCTCCAGATTGCACCATGCCTTTATCCCCTTGAGTCTGGAAGCATTTAGACCTCAGAGCCTTCACTATTCCATCATAAGATAGCTGTTCATCTCTCCCATACATCAAGGCATCCTTAAAGCTTTCCATGGATTTTGGAAGGATGTTTAACACCATCAATGCCTTGTCATCCTCCTCCAATTTCACATCCAGGTCTTCCAATTCTTCAATCATCTTAATGAACTCATCAAGTTGATCAGAAATTACCTTATCTTCAGTGATCTTGAAGGCCAACATCTTCTGCTTCAAGAACAGCTTGTTGGAAACTGACTTTGATTAATACAGATCTTCCAATCTCCTCCATGCTTCTGAGGAACTCTTGCATCTTGAAACCTCCCTCAACGGTTTATCACCTAAACACAGAAAGATAAGACTTAGGGCCTTCTTATCCACTGATGCAAACTTGGGTTTCTCAGTTTCTTCCCATGAATCCAGAGGTATCAATGCAAGATCAAGGCCATTGTGAACCAATACTGCATTCATCTTGATCTTCCACAGTGTGAAATCATTTCTCCCTGTGAACTTCTCAAAATCCATCTTCATACCAGCCATTCCTTCTCTTCTTCAAGCTGTGAGAGTTGGTTTCCCACAGACGGCGCCACTTGTTAGTGAATTCAACTCCTAAACACACAGCTAAACAAAATCTGGAATTCGCACAAAGACCAATCTGAAAAACACACACTCAGTTCGGCCAGAGTTGTGGCCGAACACGACTTGCGCAGAACAGGAAATATAAATGAATCACACACAAATTTTACGTGGTTCGTTCAAGATGAACTACATCCACGGAGGTAAGGCACACCCCAATCCACTAAGAAATCCAACCAATTACAGAGAATACACTCAAGAAACAAAATGCCCAATTCTGGAACAAATTAGGGCAGAAAACGTTCTCTCTCAAAATACTCTCTCTAATCTAAGAAACAAGGAAATTGCTCGACGTAGTGTTGTTCTCCTTGATGAGAGCTTTACAATGATATAAGAATTGGAGCTCGAATGTAACCGTACAAAAAATTCTAACTGAATCAAGTTGAGCTCAGCTACCGGACAAAAGTGACGGTTTTCTTCGTCACAAACCCTGAAACAAACTCGTCACAATCAACGGTTATTCTCAACTGCCACGAACCCGGCTCATTCTGACCAGCTTAGCTTCTCGATGCTCAAACCCGGTTCAAACCTCCGGTTCTTCACTTCCTGATCCCGGTTCCACATTCCCAACACACCATATTACAAAGCATAGCTCACTTGATGAGATTGAACACCACCTCACAATACATCAGTATAATTAATACCAAATCGTTGCTCAAACCCTTTCACAACCAGCCTAGCTTTGTAGCACGTGCTACCATCTACTTCATTCTTGATTTTGTAGACCCACTTGTTGTGCAAAACCTTCATTCTCTTGGGAAGCTCACTCAGTTCCCAAGTGTCATTCACACGAAGAGATGTCATTTCATCATCCATGGAAGCCTTCCATCTTCGTCTATCATCAACCTGTTCTGCTTCTGCAAAGCTCTCAAGTTCATTACCGTCAGTAAGCAATAAATAATAGTTAGAGGGCGAATACCTATTAGGTGCACATCGCTCTCTAGCCGGTCTCTGCAGCAGAATAATATCTTGAGGTGGTGGTGGAGTTCTTGGCTCAAGAACCTCCTCTTCATTCCGACTCTCCTTACTCCCACTTGAGTTTGAGATGTCTGACTCGACTATAGTGGGTTCAGTGCTATCAGAACCTGATGCCTTCAATCTATCATTATACATCACCTGTTCACTAAACACTACATCTTTACGGCGAATCATTTTTCGGTTCTACCCATCCCAAAGCCTATAACCAAACTCATTGCCACCATAACCAATGAACGTACATTTAAAAGATTTTGCATCTAACTTACTTCTATCAACATAACTAACATGAGCAGATGCAACACAACCAAAGATATGTAGAAAGGACAGGTTTACCTCATTTCCCGCTAGTACCTCCTCCGGTATTATATTCTCCAATGGGGTCGATGGGCCTCTATTGATCAAGAATGCAGCTGTGTTAACAACATTCACCCAAAACATCTTTGGCAACCCACTTTCAGCCTGATGCATCTAGCCCGCTCATTCAGTGTTCTGTTCTTTCTTTCTGCTACTCCATTCTGCTCGGGAGTTCCACACATTGTCTTCTCCATGTGAATCCCGTTCTTAGCACAGTAGTCTTTAAACTCCTTGAGGTCATATTCGCCTACATTATCAGACCTCATACACTTCACCTTCAGCCCTGTCTCGGTTTCAACCATAGCTTTCCACTTCCTGAAAGTATCGAATGTTAGGAATTGTGCCTTGAGTCTGGTTCGATTTGGGTCGGCGTTCGTGTCAAGGTGGAAGAAAACATTGAAGCAAGTTTGGATGCATTGGAAGAAACACGACTGCGTCACACGGCCACGACAAATTGTGATGGATTTGATGATTTTGAAGCTGATATATCTCCACTGTCGCAACGTAAAGGTGTCGCGATCGTAACATTCGAAGTAGGTTTGGTCGTGGTCGCGATAAGTAATGGTCGCATGGGCCTAGGCGGTGCAGATTATGGGCTTACGCTGCTTAGACCCAGTTTGATTTCTTTTATGTCTAGGATTGGGTTTGGGGGTTTATAAATAGTCCTATTATCTTTGGGATTTATATTGTGAATTAGACAGACAAAAGAGAGATTGTCAATTTAGGATATTCTAGAGTTGGTATTTGTTGAGTACTTGGTACTCTGTTGGTCTAGAATATTCAGTTTGATTTTGGGACTCTATTTTCGGGTTTAAAGTTGTTTGGTTGATAGAGTGTGGAGAATTTGTTTTGGTCGAGTATCAATCAATTGGTACTCAATTTGTCTCTGTTTGTTAGGATGAAGTCTTTGATAGTTGACATAGGGTCAAGTTTGTCTTTTTCTTATGTTGTAACACTCTTTCATATATTAATTAGTTCCTCTCATTTAGACGTGGACGTAGCTCACAAGTTGTTAGCGAACCACGTTAAATTTGGTGTTCGTTTAGCTTTGTCGATCTTTCTCATTTATTGTTTGTTATTCATCGTGATAATTTCCCAACAAGTAGTGTCAGAGCTTGGTTCGAGTTTCCTCTGTTTTGTGGGAAAGATATTTGGAGTAAACATGAAGATCGACAAATTTGTGAGTGGATTCGGAATTAAAATGGAGATTTATCCGAAGAAGTCCTATCGTTTATGGATTCAAGTCAAGGTGGAGGTTGTTAGGAATTCTGCCTTGAATCTGGTTCGATTTGGGTCGACGTTCGTGTCAAGGTAGAAGGAAACACTGTGAGGTAGTGTTCAATCTCATCAAGTGAGCTATACTTGGTAATATGGTGTGTTGGGAATGTGGAACCGGGTTCAAGAGGTGAAGAACCGGAGGTTTGGACCGGGTTTGAGCATCAAGAAGCAAAGCTGGTCAGGATGAGCCGGGTTCGTGGCAGTTGTGAATAACCGCTGATTGTGACGAGTTAGTTCAGGATTTGTGACGAAGAAAACCGTCACTTTTGTCCGGTAGCTGAGCTCAACTTGATTCAGTTAGAACTTTTCGTACGGTTACATTCGAGCTTCAATTCATATATCATTGTAAAGCTCTCATCAAGGAGAACAACACTACGTCGAGCAATTTTCCAGTTTCTTAGATTAGAGAGAGTATTTTGAGAGGGAACGGTTTCTGCCCTAATTTGTTCCAGAATTGGGCATTTTGGTTTCTGAGTGTATTCTCTGTAATTGATTGGATTTCTTAGTGGATTGAGGTGTGCCTTGCCTCCGTGGATGTAGTTCATCTTGAACGAACCACGTAAAACTTGTGTGTGATTCATTTATATTTCCTGTTCTGCGCAAGTCGTGTTCGGTCACAACTTTGGCCGAATTACGTGTGTGTTTTCAGATTGATCTTTGTGCGATTTCCAGATTCAGTTTAGCTGTGTGTTTAGGAGTTGAAATCACTAACAAGTGGCGCCGTCTGTGGGAAATCAACTCTCACAGCTTGAAGAAGGGAAGGAATGGCTGGTATGAAGATGGATTTTGAGAAGTTCACAGGAAGGAATGATTTCACATTATGGAAAATCAAGATGAATGCAGTATTGGTTCACAATAGCCTTGATCTTGCATTGATACCTCTGGATTCATGGGAAGAAACTGAGAAATCCAAGTTTGCATCAGTAGATAAGAAGGCCCTAAGTCTTATCTTCCTATGTTTGGGTGATAAACCGTTGAGGGAGGTCTCAAGATGCAAGAGTTCCTCAGAAGCATGGAGGAGATTGGAAGAACTGTATCAATCAAAGTCAGTTTCCAACAAGCTGTTCTTGAAGCAGAAGATGTTGGCCTTCAAGATCACTGAAGACAAGGTAATTTCTAATCAACTTGATGAGTTCATTAAGATGATTGAAGAATTGGAAGATCTGGATGTGAAATTGGAGGAGGATGACAAGGCATTGATGGTGTTAAACATTCTTCCAAAATCCATGGAAAGCTTTAAGGATGCCCTGATGTATGGGAGAGATGAGCAGCTGTCCTATGATGGAATAGTGAAGGCTCTGAGGTCTAAATGCTTCCAGACTCAAGGGGATAAAGGCATGGTGCAATATGGAGAAGGCTTGAATGTCAAATTCAAGAAACCTTGGCAAGGCAAGAAGGGACAGAATGCTAAGGATCCAAAGTCAGGGGATTCTAATCCTAAGAAGGGGAATGACTGGGTTGAGAAGAGGAAATGCTTCAAGTGCAAGCAGCCAGGTCACTTGAAGAAGGACTGTCCTAAGAGAAATAAGAAAGGTGGAAATCAAGGGGCAGAAGCTGCTGCTATTGATCATCAAGAAGACCCTCCAGAAGTATTAAATGTTACTGAATCAAGAATGGTAAAGGAATGGGTCTTGGACACAGGCTGTTCTTTTCATATGTGTCCACACCAGTCATGGTTTGATGAACTGAAGAGAGAAGATGGTGGAAATGTTCTCCTGGGAAATGACCAATCATGCAAGGTCAAAGGAGTTGGATCAGTGAGCATAAGGATGTTTGATGGTGTGGTCAGAGTCATCTCAAATGTAAAATATGTTCCTGGCCTTAAAAGAAATCTTTTATCTCTCGGGTCTTTAGTAACCAGTGGATGTCAGTTTAGCTCAATGGATGGATTCTTGCATATCACAAAACATGGAAAATTGGTGATAAAAGGTAGACAGCATAATGGATTGTTTATCTTGATTGGTTCACCTGTTGTTGGAAGTGTGGATATGGTCTTGAGCAGTTCAGAGCTTGCTAAATGGCACAAGAGACTTGGACACATAGGAGAGAAAGGGTTGAAGGAACTGTCAAGAAGTGGAGTAATTGGAAATATGGGAAATCAAGAACTGGAGTTCTGTGATCAGTGTGCTTTGGGCAAATCCAAGAAGCTGCCCTATGGAAAGGATGTTCACACAACTCAAGAGCCATTAGATTATGTTCACTCTGACATATGGGGTCCTGCAAGAACAAAATCTCATGGTGGTGCAAGGTATTTCATGTCCTTGATTGATGATTACAGCAGAAAGGTGTGGATCATGTTGATGAAGAACAAGAGTGATGCTTTTAATAAGTTCAAAACATGGTTGATTCAACTGGAAAATGTCAAAGGGAAGAAGCTGAAGCACCTTATGACTGATAATGGACTGGAATATCTCTCTACTGAGTTTACAAACTTCTGTGAAGAAAGAGGAATCAAGAGACACAGGACTGTTCCAATGAATCCTCAACAGAATGGAGTTGCTGAGAGACTTAACAGGACTCTTCTTGAAAGAGTGAGGTGTATGCTGTTGGATGCTGGGTTACCAAAGGTATTTTGGGGAGAAACCATTGCTACAACATGTTATCTCATAAACAGGTCACCCTCATCAGTGATTGGGTTCAAAACACCTGAAGAGGTGTGGAGTGGACAGAAACCAAGTTATGAAGGGTTAAGGGTGTTTGGGTGTCTTGCTTTTGTCCATGTCAAGCAAGACAAGCTAGATGCAAGGGCTCTCAGATGTGTATTTCTTGGATATCCGGATGGAATAAAGGGCTACAGATTGTGGTGCTTAGAGAAGGGAAATCAGAAGATAATCACAAGTAGAGATGTAAAGTTTAATGAGAATGTGATGGCTTACTCTTCTACAGGCTCTAAGGAAGAATTTGATGGTGCTACAGAGACAGAGGAGATATCAATTCAGGTGGAGCATCCTGCTGAAGATAACCACACACCTCAACCACAAGAAAATCTACAAGATAGTGATTCATCATCTGAAGAAGAAGAACAAACTGGACCTTCACAAAATGTCAGAGAATACAGCATTGGAAGGGACAGGCCTAGAAGAACAATCAACAAACCTGATTTCTATGGTCAAGCAGGGACTGTTTATTATGCCTTGAGTGTTGCTGAAGACCTGGAATCACAAGAGCCTAGTAGTTTTAAAGAAGCACTAGACTGTGAAGAAGGTGAACACTGGATACAGGCAATGACTGAAGAGATGGAGTCCCTGGAGAAGAATAAGACCTGGATATTGGTGGAGAAACCAAAAGGTCAGAAACTTGTAAGCTCTAAATGGATATATAAGAAGAAACTAGAGACAGCAGGATCCAAACAGGTGAGGTTTAAAGCAAGATTGGTGGCTAGGGGCTTTACACAAAGAGAAGGGATTGATTTCAATGAGGTTTTCTCTCCAGTGGTAAAGCATTGCTCAATCAGGTTGCTTTTATCAAAAGTCACACAGGAGGACATGGAATTACAACAACTGGATGTAAAGACAGCATTCTTACATGGAGAACTCAATGAGGAGATATATATGAAACAACCAGAAGGCTTTGTTGTTCCTGGGAAAGAAGACAAAGTATGTTTACTGAAGAAGTCACTATATGGACTTAAACAAAGTCCAAGACAGTGGAATAAGAGGTTCAATGACTTCATGATCAGTGTTGGCTTTGTAAGAAGTCTTTATGACAGTTGTGTTTACTTCAACAAAGGTTCAAAGCAAGATAAAGTTTTCCTTCTATTGTATGTGGATGACATGCTAATTGCCAGCAGGAACAAGAAGAGGGTACAATGGTTGAAGGATAGACTTAATGCTGAATTTGACATGAAAGATTTGGGAGAAGCCAAGAAGATATTGGGCATGAACATTCTAAGAAACAGAGAAGCTGGAGTGCTTTGGTTATCTCAGAGGCAATATCTACAGAAAGTATTGGAGAGGTTTCATATGCATGAAGCCAAACCTCTCTCCACTCCAGTTAATCTACAGAAGAAACTTTCCAAAGAACAATGCCTAAAGACTGAAGAGGAAATCATACATATGAACAATATCCCTTATGCAAGTGGAGTTGGAAGTCGTATGTATGGAATGATTTGTAGCAGGCCTGACTTGGCATATGCTGTGTCTTTAGTAAGCAGGTTCATGTCAAATCCAGGAGTTGAGCATTGGGAAGCTTTGAAACATGTGATGAGGTATTTGAAAGGATCAGTGAATTTGTCACTGAAGTTTGAAAAAAGAGTGGATGGAAGTACTGTTGCATTGGATGGGTTTGCTGATTCTGATTTTGCAGCAAACATAGACACAAGGAAATCCATTTCTGGATTTGTGTTTACCTTATTTGGAACAGCCATCAGCTGGAGAAGTGTACAACAATCTGTTGTGGCACTATCAACAACAGAAGCAGAATATATCTCTCTAACTGAAGCTATCAAAGAGGCAATCTGGTTGAAAGGGATTCTGAGAGATTTGGATATCAAGCAGAAGTGTGTGGCAATCTACTGTGATAATCAAAGTGCTTTACACCTTGTGAAACATCAAGCATTTCATGAAAGGTCAAAACACATTGATGTTAGGTTACATTTTGCTAGAGATATCATTGATTCTGGTTCTGTGGAGGTGAAGAAGGTACACACATTGCATAATCCTGCTGATTTTCTTACAAAGGGTGTACCTGGAAACAAAGTGGAGCATTGCTCGAGCTTGCTGCAGCTTGAGCAATGTCATGAAGAACAATAACAGACAGGCAGTGGTGAGGCATTAAGAGGAACACTTGATTCATTGAGGTGGAGATTTGTGAGGTAGTGTTCAATCTCATCAAGTGAGCTATACTTGGTAATATGGTGTGTTGGGAATGTGGAACCGGGTTCAAGAGGTGAAGAACCGGAGGTTTGGACCGGGTTTGAGCATCAAGAAGCAAAGCTGGTCAGGATGAGCCGGGTTCGTGGCAGTTGTGAATAACCGCTGATTGTGACGAGTTAGTTCAGGATTTGTGATGAAGAAAACCGTCACTTTTGTCCGGTAGCTGAGCTCAACTTGATTCAGTTAGAACTTTTTGTACGGTTACATTCGAGCTTCAATTCATATATCATTGTAAAGCTCTCATCAAGGAGAACAACACTACGTCGAGCAATTTTCCAGTTTCTTAGATTAGAGAGAGTATTTTGAGAGGGAACGGTTTCTGCCTTAATTTGTTCCAGAATTGGGCATTTTGGTTTCTGAGTGTATTCTCTGTAATTGATTGGATTTCTTAGTGGATTGAGGTGTGCCTTGCCTCCGTGGATGTAGTTCATCTTGAACGAACCACGTAAAACTTGTGTGTGATTCATTTATATTTCCTGTTCTGCGCAAGTCGTGTTCGGTCACAACTTTGGCCGAATTACGTGTGTGTTTTCAGATTGATCTTTGTGCGATTTCCAGATTCAGTTTAGCTGTGTGTTTAGGAGTTGAAATCACTAACAAACACCGAAGCAAATTTAGATGCATTGGAATCTCTGCCGTGACCGCGAAAAATAGTGATGGATTTGAAGCTGAGGTTTCATCACGGTCGCAACGTAAAGGTGTCGCGGTCGCGACATTGGAAGTAGGTTTGGTCGCGGTCGTGACAAGTGATGGTCATGGCCGCGACAGGCTTAGGCGGTGCAGGTTATGGGCTTATGCTGTTTAGGCCTAGTTTGATTCCTTTTATGTCTAAGATTACGTATGGGGCATATAAACAGTCCTATTGTCTTTGGGATTTGTATTGTGAATTAGACAGACAACAGACAAGTTGTCAGTTTGGGATATTATAGAGTTGGTATTTGTTGAGTACTTGGTACTCTGTTTGTCTAGAATATTTAATTTGATTTTGAGACTCTATTTTCGGGTTTAGAGTTGTTTGGTCGATAGAGTGTGGAAAATTTATTTTGGTCGAGTATCAATCAAATGGTACTCAATTTGTCTCTGTTTGTTAGGATGAAGAGGTTGATAGTTGACCTAGGTTCAAGTTTGTCTTCGTCCTATGTTGTAACACTCTTTCGTATATTGATTGGTTCCTCTTGTTTGGCCCTGGACGTAGCTAACAAGTTGTTAACGAACTACGTTAAATTCGGTGTTGTTTTGCTCTGTCGATTTTCTCGTTTATCGTTTTTTCTTTATGTTTGTTCTTTCCCAACATCGAATGCATTAGATTTACTTTTTAGAATATAAACTCATACCTTTCTCATGGAATCATCGATGAAGGTCATATAATATGATGATCCTCCAAGGGGCGTCACAGGCGCTGGTTCCTAGAGATTACTATGGACCAACTCCAACTTCTCAGTCTTCAAGGCTCTACCAACTCTTTAGAAACTCACTCGTCTCTATTTCCCAAACACACAGTCTTCACATAGGACAACTTTAACAGTCTTCACGCTAGGTAGTCTACCCTTTGAACACATCACTTTCATCCCCTTCTCACTCATATGGCCCAACCGACAGTGCCATAATTTCAGTTCATTTGTTGCTTCAGCAAGATCGATGTGATCTTTCGAATTTGTTATCATGTACAACACCTTCTTCTTACCCCAAGCCACTACCATAGCTCCTCTAGTAATCTTCCAATTGCTGCACCCGAATGTTGCCATGTAACCCTCCTTATCAAGCTGCCCAACTGAAAGTAGATTCCTCTTCAGTCCGGGAATGTGTCGGACTTCATTCAGAACCAAAGTGGATCCTTTTGAGGTCGCAACTCGTATGCTTCCCTTTCCCATGATTTTTAGGGCTTCATCATCTGCAAGATATACCTGGCAAAAATGGCCAGAAACATAGTCATTCATCATTTCAATATTCACACATGAATGAAATGACGCTCCAGAATCCAACACCCAAGACTCCATAGGACTAGACACGCTCAAGACCAACACATCACCATCATCTTCTCTGTGGTTGCATTCGATGTCTCCTTGTTTGCTTGATCCCTCTTGTTCTTCACTGGTTTCCAAAGTGACCAGCTCGTCACAATTCAAGCACTTAACCGAGCTCGTATCCTTCCTGGATTGGCTCTTTCTTCTAGATTTAGACCGTCCCCGATTCTGCCTTCCCTTGGGCTTGCCTCTATTCTTGGTGTTCAGTGCTGACCCCGAAGTAGATCCTGATTCTTTCCTGCGGATCTCCTCGCCAATCATCAGATCCCTTACTGTTGTCACTGTATCGGCCCAACTGTCTGGCAGAGATGATAGTATTATCAAGGCACATAGTTCATTGTCAAATTTAATCTCCATGGAGTTCATCTACAAGGTAATCATGTTGAACTTGGTAAGGTGCTGCTGCATCAGTGTACCCTCCGACATTCTTAGGTTGAACTATCTCCTAATCAGATGTACCTTGTTCGCCGTCGATGGTTTCTGATACATCTCCTCCAAATTTGCCAGCATCTCCTTCATGGACTTTGCTGCAGTCATGTGATAAGCGATCTCGTTAGACAACGATAAATGTATCGCGCTCATCACTTTCCCGTCCAATAACGCCCACTCAGCCGCTTCCATCTTCTCGGGCTTACCTTTTAGAGGTAAGTGCAGATCTTTACTGAAGGAATTTATGCACTGGTCATGAGAGTGTTACACTGGGTGTTGTAACACTGGGATGAACACACGCTATTTAAAGTTGAATTATAGGTTGTATAAAATTAGAAATAACAAACAGAGACGAGATAATTCAAACTCAGACAAAACAAAGCCTAAGCAATTTTATCATCAATCACAGCGGAATGAGTTTTATACAATGCCTTCCAAAACCTAAATTTGATCATACAACGAAAAGTCATCCTCTTTTGATAGAAGAATCACAAAAGTTCTCTCAACGAAAAGTGTGAGATGTATGAAGATGTTAGTCTTCAACTTTTGGTGCGAAAATGACTTGGAGATTTTTTATCTTTACACTTCGATTTTCACTCCTTTTTCCCACACCTTGATCTTTTTCTTGTTGCTTATAAAAAGCCTTGAAGAATGGCAATTATAACCTGCAAGATAACATAAAAAACACAACCATCAATCTTCCAAGAGAAGACTTTCGGTTTGGATAAGTTCACAAGTAATTATGCATTTAAAAACAAACTTAACCGAATACACATACATACCGTAAACATAAAATAAACATACAAGGGCAGCAAGGTAAAAATACAAGGAAGAGTAGAACATGTTTCTCAGGGTGTTTCAACACAAGGTGAAATACTGAACCTAGAACACTGGAAGAAACACTTCTTCTAACAATGTCCCCCTTTTACCTTGCTGGCCAAACCAAACACACAACCACATACCTAATGAACAAACGTTAACATAACTAAACAAGTCCTAATGTACGACATATAACATACAAAACCACAAAACCATAACATTCATCTTACGAGAGAGGATAGAGGTCACAAACAGCTCCACTCTCTCTCCCTCTAAATATGTACCATACAAACACACAAAAGGAAGAGTAAACAACTCCCCCTCAAACCGATGTCCATACATCATTCACACAAACCAACATAAAGATGTCCAGCATAAAAAACCATCACCAACATACAAGCACAACTATCAATTATCTTTGGTACCACTGGTACCGACAATGTTAGTCACATCCACAAATCCACCACCTGTTTCACCATCATCATTTTCCCCAGAACTAACTCCATCATCTTCCTCCTCTATGTCACCACCAACACCAGCCTCACCAACACTTTCTTCCCCTTTTTGCCCGGCAAGTATGCTTTGTAGGTCCCTCTCAACACTTCCCCAGAAGGCTGCATCCTTTCTGCACTCCTTCTCCTAGCATTAGCCATCTGAATCCAGTGCAAGCATTGCACGACTGGGACAGAGACTGCACCTGAGTGTGTTGCACCACGGTCAGCAGCACCTCCTCCAATCACTTCTTCTACTATAGGCTCCACACGTTGTACATCCCACACATGTGGAGGATCAAGCAATTGGAATCAATAGTGTCTCATGGAAATCATGGAAGTATTGTGAATTGGCAGAGACCTTGATATTCTGACTTCGAAGTAGTTTCCAAATAAGGCAAGGGAAAGGTAGATATTGATGTTGCGACTTCGTCTCTGCAAAGATAGTAATTGTATTTTAGTTGCAACATTGTGGTTCTTGGTGGGAAACCAGTTAAAGAAGCCAACCTTGTGTAGGATGGCATACTTTGAGGTAAGGAGGGAAGCTGGAATTTTCCAGTTAACTAGCCAAACAGCCTTGTGACCACCCATGTCTTGGGCAATCACGTGATCTAAGTCATGGAGTTCTTCCTCTTCATTGTTTTGAGGTAAATGGAGGAGGTCATTGATAAGGGCAGGAGTAAAAAGCACAACTCTTCTCCTAAGGTAAACTTGTCCAAACCTAGAATTGTTAGGACTCTTCATGCCTTTAGTCAAATTGCAATAAAATTCTCGTACCAGATCATCAGCAAACTTACAATTTTAACTCCAAAGGTTTACCTAGATGAGCTGCTTCAATTATGGAAATAAGGTCATACCTTTCAAAGTAAGGAGTATCAAGCTTTCTCTTAGAGATAACTGCCCTGTTTTAGAAATATTCCCAGTGTTTTAATGCTTTCTCCATGTAGAAATAGTTGCTATGAGCCTTGTATGCATTCAATGATGTAGCACCCCGTGTAGCACGTCTGGTCCTTAATGGAGGTAGGGCCTCTTCTTCACTCAAACTCTCATCTTCAGGAGCAACTTCTTTCATTACCACATCTTCATCACTGGAGTCATCAAATTCTTCAAACTCTGTCTCCTCAGAATCCTCATTTCCTTCCTCCTCTGCCTCTTCATTTCCAGAACCACTTTCTTCCTCATCAGACCTATGTCCTTGTTCTTTTTCAGCCTCCTCTTCCAACTCAGCATCAAATTTAGTAGCAAATTCAGTAATGTCATCATAAGGTGTTTCAACAGGTGCTGGAAAACTGGATCCTTCACCAAAGTTTTCAGGAACTTTGTACTTCTTTTTCAAGGCTCTCAGCCAGTCAGCCAGTGTCTCCTCTCTGTCATAGCCTGGTACTTGTTCTTCTACAGGAGTTTCTGGTCGAGGAACTCCATCAGAAGGTGATTCCTTGGGTGTTGAATCACCTTCAATAACACTGGATGGTCCTTTACTTGACCTTTCCTTGGCAACTTTCCCTTTCCTTCTGGCCTCTTCAGTAAACATCTTCTGGGCACTTTTTGTATGAATTACAACCTCATAGTCAGGGTCCTCCTCTTCATCGTCTTTAGCATCCAAGGGAAACATAAATGGTGGTGGAGGTTGCACCTTAGGAGGCCCCTTCTTCGTGGCTGGAGGCTTATTCTCCCTAGAGTTGGTGAGTGCCCTCGTTGCCCCTTGGAGGGACGTTTGATCGGACCAAAATATGTTTGAATAGTGTCCCTAATCAAGTTTAATGCAGGAATATCCTCCACATCTGCAGGATTTTCTTGATCACCTACTAGTTGCATGTTCAGAAATGCATCTGGAGGAACAAATTCTTCAAGATCCATACTAGGGTTTTCTTCCTGAATTTTCGACGGGTTTTGAATCGGGGGTGTTGTAGTATCTGATGGAACATCATCCCTTCGAGTTCCTGCATATTCACTCCTAATGTCGTAAGGATTTATGGTCAAACCTGCCATAAATTGTGAGTGTGAGGGTTCGGCAGAAACGGAAGAGGTAGCGTGAGTTTGAGATGGAAACGTTTGAGAAAGAATAGGGGATGTTTGTTCTTGTAAACTATCTTTGAAAGAGGAAATAATCCGGCCTATATCCTCCTCCGTATCCGACATCTTGTCAACAATAAATCAGAATAAAAATAATGAACAAGCCCAGATTAAATACTCCACACTAAAAAAACAGTTATTAACCATTCGAATTTTTTGAAAAATAACTCCCCCTAAAACTAACGTGTTCCACCACTATGGTAACCACCCACATCTTCCATGAAAATATGGAAATGGATAAGTTCTAATGTTACACCACTTACTTAACAATTGCAGATATTTTTATTAAAATATTACGAACAAAATTTAAAACATAACTGCAAAATAAACTAAAAATATTATTTTTAATGGATTTTTAGTTATTTTAATTTATGTTTTATTATATAAAAAAATTATTTTGATCTTATAAAAGAAAAAAAAATACCACATTACAGAATTTTTAAATGGAAGTAAGACATAAGAAGATTCACAAGAACTGACCAAAAATGATGTTCCATACATTGATCCAACACTTGATGTAACACCTTAGTTCACGTGTTTTTCTCCAAAATTTTGGAGAACATGTCACATAATTGCATGTTACCTATAGATCATCATCAGTAGAATCTGACAGGGTTAAGAAAATCAGAATTGGATGATGATTTAGGTAAAACAACTTGTGAACAGGGGATTGTACTGAATACCCATCGAGATCAAGTCCTTGCAAGAATAATCTTTAGTGAAATCCATCCTTCCAAAAAAAAATTCGGTAATGAGTAACAATAGTATAAAAGAAGACACAAACACAAGAACAACACTTACATACACAAAGGGTGTTGTAACACCCTATACAACACTTAAGAAATTAAATAATACACAAGCCAAGAGATTTCCTTAGAAAGGAAAACCTCTCAAAATCTAAGGATTTAGTAAAAATAAATGCAAGTTGTCTTTCAGATGGTATATGTTCTATGTTCACAACATTCTTTTCAACCAAATCCTTTATGAAACGATAACGGATATAAATGTGTTTTGTGCGAGAGTGTTGTACTGGATTTTTGGTGATATCAATAGCACTAGCATTATCACAACACACCAAAAGACCATTACTGTTAAGGCCATAATCATCTATCATTTATTGCATCCATAGCAGTTGAGTAACTCCCTATTGCAATGTATTCTGACTCGGCAGTGGACAAAGAAACACAATTTTTCTTTTTACAATGTCAAGACACCAAATTATTTTCTAGGTAAAAACAACCTCCTGAGGTACTCTTTTTATCATCTACATCTCCGGTCCAATCAGCATCACAAAAACCTACCATATTAGCGTTAGTGTCTTTAGAATACCGAATACCTAAATCTGTGGTTCCACTTACATATTTTATGATACGTTTTACAGCATTTAAGTGGGTCACTTTAGGATCAACTTGATAACGTGCACATACAAAGACACTATAATACAAGTCTGGATGGCTAGCAGTCAAGTATAGCAAACTCCCAATCATACTTCTATACAAGGTGTTCCCAACACTTTGTGAAACACTGTCTTTACAAATCTTGGAACAAGAACTCAAAGGAGTTTTCATTGATTTAGAGTTCACCAAATTAAACTTCTTAACCAGACCCTTGACATATTTTGATTAGCTAAAATATGTTCTATTTTCATGTTGTTTTATTTGCAAACCAAGAAAGAAACTTAAGTCACCTACAAGACTCATTTCAAAATATGTGGACATTTGATCAGTGAAATCTTTCAAATCGTTTTCACATGTTGATTTAATGTCATCCACATATATTTGGGCAATGGTGTGAAGACCACTTCTTTATAAATAATGTTTTATCAACATTGCCTCTTTGAAATCCTAGTGAAATGAGGAATTTAGTCAACCTATCATACCAAGCTCTAGGCGCTTGTTTCAATCCATATAGAGCCTTCTTAAGTTTAAACACATGATCAATTTTATATGGACCAACAAAACCTTTGGGTTGCTCAACATAAGCTTCTTCATTCAATATTCGATTTAAGAATGCACTTTTAACATCCATTTGATAGAGCTTTATATTGAGAAAGCATGAAACAGCTATTAAGAACCAGATGGACTTTAACCTAGCAACATGAGCAAAAGTCTCATCAAAACCAAGACCTTCAACTTGTGTGTACCCTTGTGCCACAAGTCGTGCCTTGTTACGAATCACTTTTCCTAGTTCATCTGTCTTTTTCATGAATATTCATTTTGTACCAATGACATTCACACCATGAGGTCTAGGAACTAAATCCCAAACATCATTCCTTGTGAATTGATGAAGCTCTTCATGCATAACATTAATTTAGTTTTCATCACGTAGAGCTTCATCTACATTCTTTGGTTCAAAATTGGATACAAAGCAAGTTTCATGAATTTGCATGAAAGTAGAAGATAGGCAAGCAAGTTTTACCGTTTTTGAGTAGTCAGTTCTTTCCTTATGACGAGTACGAACACGGTCATTATCATTACCTATGATTTGAGAAGATGGGTGCATCTTTCGGACTCTACCTGGTGGATCTATTCTAACCATGACTTCATCTCCCACATCTTTGTTTAAATATTCTATATCTCTTTGAGCTTCATGAGTGGAAGGGTCTGAGTTTGTGGGATTTGTAACATTGTCAACGGGAGGTGTTTCAACATCTTTAGCAACATCCTCAGTATTTTGAGATTATTGTTCAACAAGGTCCAACACATCATCTTCAACTCTATTCCCTGCAATGTCAGTCAGATCATCAAACACAATGTTAACACTTTCTTGGATGGTTCTTGTTCGTAAGTTAAACACACGATATGCATGACTATTGCTTGAATATCCTACAAACAACCCTTTGTCACTTCTAGAATCAAATTTATTCAGTTGATCACGATCATTCAGAATGTAACAAATGCATCCAAATACGTGAAAATATTTAAGATTAGGTTTCCTACCCTTGAGTATTTTATAGGGTGTCATAGTATTCCCTGATCTTAAATAGACATGATTCGAAATGTAACATGCAGTGTTGATGGCCTCAGCCCAAAATCTCTTTGACATGTTTTTAGCACACAACATAACCCTAGCCATTTCTTGTAAAAGTCTATTTTTCCTTTCAGCTATGCCATTTAGTTGTGGTGTTTTAGGAGCTGAAAATTCTTGTATTATGCCCTTGTTTTGAAAAAATTCAGCAAAGGATACATTTTCCAACTCCCTTCCATGATTAGTTCTAACTCTACCCATCCACATACCATAAGAATTGTGAATTTGAACCGCATGAACTTTAAACACATCAAAGGTTTCAGATTTTTCTTTAAGAAAGAATACCCATGTAAATCTTGAAAAATCATCCACACAAAGTAACACATATTTTTTTCCACCTAGACTATCCATTTCTATAGGACCCATTAAATCCATATGAACAAGTTTAAAATAGTGTGTTGTAACATGGTGTTGCAGTACCTTATGAGACACCTTAGTTTGTTTACCTTTTGCACATGAGTTGCAAACTTTATCAATCTTACCACAGAATTTTGGCAAACCTTTCACAGCCTCCATTGAAGCAAGCCTTTAAAGCTAACGGTAGTTGACATGGCCCAGCTTTTGGTGCCACATCTCAACTTCATCAATTTGTGCCTTGTGACATGCTATTCCTTCCTCAATAGAGTAGAAATTGTTAGAGGCTCTTGAGCCTGTCATTATACACTCATTTCTACCGTCATATACACTGCATAAATCTTTTTCAAACTTGACATGAAAATTTTCATCGCAAAGTTGACTTATGCTTATCAAGTTTGGCATAAGGCCTTTCACATGCAAAATATTTTTCAGGTTAGGTAATCCCATAACATTTAGAACACCCTTATCAATATTTCTACCTTTTGCTCCCCCACTAAAAAGTAACACTGCCACCATCAAAATCTTCATACTCTTTCAAAAATATTTTGGTTCGGTCATATGCCTAGAGCAACCACTATCAAAATACCATACCCCTCGAATATCAGTTATTATGGAGGTATCGATCATGTTACATCAACTATCAAATAATTTCAATGGAGGATGGGCGTAGTGCAGTACGAGGTAGAGTATTGCAACACAGACTATTACACTCTAGAAAGTTTCTTACGAAGCAACTTTCTTTTTCTACTGAAGCAATAAGGTCTCTTGTGACCAGGAATAGCGCAATAGTCACACACTAGTCCTCTATCATTATCATCAGACCTGGACCTTTCAATTTTTGAGAGTCATTGCTATCTTGTTCTTGGAAATTTCTGACCTCACTACTAGTAATGGGTAAATTACCAGTTTGTTCTATTAGGCTAGCAATGTAAAAATTATCTTTCAACATTTTAGGAGGAGTCTTCTCTAGGGATACATTTTGAAACATATTCATCTTTTTAACAAACATAGGCGTTATTGGATTCTTAAAAAATTGATTGAAAAGAACTCTGAGACGAATGATTATAGCCAATGCCAAATGACCTATGTTGTTGTGCTGAAACAATTTCATTCAATTTTGAAGTACTAGAATTGAAACGATTCAAGCACTCAATTTTTCTTTTAAGATCGAGAGTCACAGTTTCAAGATCTTTGTCTTTGAGAGATAAAGATCTCTCTAAGTGAGAGATTTTACTTTTGAGAAAATCATTTTCCGATCTAGCCTTATTTAACAATCTGCCAGAAACCACAAGTTGTTGATGCATTTCTCTAAAAGCCATTAGAAGAAGTTCTTACTCAGATGGATCTGAGTCAGTGTCACACACATCAGGTGTTTCAAGAGATGTTTCAACACTTTGAACAACACTCAATTCATCAAGTGTTACCATGAGTGCTGAAACATTCCGTGAAGCACTGCCTCCTTCTTCCTCATCATCAAACTCATTGTCACTCAGTGTGACAACAAGATTTGTTCCACGTTTCATAAGATTGTTATCACAATGATTAGCATAATGACCATAACCAGAACATGCACGACATTAAATGGACCTAGCATCTTTGGGAGAGTATCCTCCTTAATTTTGAAAATTAAAACCAGAAGTTTGAGGAGAATCATTTTTATTCAGGGATTTCCCATAAGAATCTTTTCCAGGATTTTAATTTTCAAAACCTTTGGTGGCAGGATTGAAAACACCTTTTGAAACACTCTTCTTTTTGTTTTTGGTTAAAAATCTTTGATACTTCTAGTCAAATATGCAATGGGATCATCAAGATTTTCATTCAACAGGATGCTATCACATTTTGTGTTTGAACTAGACTCACCCAAATAAGAAGGAAAAACAATTGCTTTGTTATTTCCTCTCATTTGGTGTTGTTGATTTATGTTTAGTTCAAAGGTTTGAAGAATACCAATCAACTCATCCAAAGACATTTTGGATGTATCTCTAGAATCTTCTAAGGGATAGAATTTGATATTAAAACGTTCGAGAAGAGTACGTAATACCTTTTTAACCAACCTTTCATTGCTAATGAGATCTCCAATGGCATGAGACTCATTAGCAAGTTCACACAATCTGGAATTGTATGAAGAGATAGTTTCGGACTCTTCGATTCTGAGTGTTTCAAAGCGTGTTGCTATCGTCCTGAACTTTGACTTTCGTAGACTCTCTGAGCCTTCACATTACCTTTGCAAAATCTCCTAAGCTTCTTTAGCAATAACACAATTTTGAATTATTTGAAACAAAGATGTATCAACAAATCTCCTATCTGATTCTGTTTACACTAATCACTATATATGTCCCTATATCTCTCTCTATTAGTAGATCATATGGTGTGTTGTAGATCAAAGAAGATCATATGATTGGTTAAACTTAATGAGATATAAAATATATATCACAACTAAGACAACATGAGGACGAGTTGTTGGTATAGGCTGCAGTATCAAGTAGGAATAGTTTATCTTGACTATTTACTTATACTGGTACATCTTTACGTATTGATAGGATCAGGGTGAGATAAATTCTTCTGTCTGACCTTAGTGAAGAACAAGAGATCTTGGTGACTTATTGTAATCTAAACCCTAAATAAATTACAGTTATGTGTGCATGTCTGTGTGTCACTTTGATTTAGTATGGGTGAGAGTTAAGTGCTAACTCTTTATACTCTGTATCTTGAGTGACATTAGCTTGCATATGATAAGTGGTGATTTGTGTCTAGGTAACCGTATCCGTTTAGGATGATGATATCCCCTTAAGGAGCTCAAAAGGTTTATTGTACTAAACCCTGCAAGTTGATTAAGTTCTGGTACAATAATGAAGTTGAGTGGTACTACTTAAGGAATTAATAAGCAATTAATTAATTTAAGCTGTCAGAGGCTTTAATTAATTAATGGATATTCGATATCTTAAATACGGGGATTAATTAAGTCTAATTCAAGCACCGACTCAATTCGGGAATAAAGGGGTAAGTCAGTATTAATTCTTTAGTGGAATGAATTAATATTTATGAATTAATTATGTTCTGGGCTGAACATAGAAGAATTAATTCATAGTTAGGCCCATCTTTATTTCTTGTATTTGATCCCTAGACTGGCCCATCAGGCTCCTAGCCTAGTAGGGAATTTACGAGGCTAGGCCCACACTCAGTTATTTTGTATTATATACATAACTCTCAATCTGTGAAATATAACAGATACATGTAAAAAATCACAGAGCAAAAAGGAGAGAGTGAGAGGGCGGTGGCCGCACAGTTGGTTCCCACACTTGGGATTTCTCAAAGTTCGTTGGAGTCTAAAATCGAATCGTTGTGCACACGATTCTCAGGTCAACTCTAAAACAACTATGTGTTGCATTTAAATTAATAGATGCATGTTTAGGATTAATCAATGTGTATATTGAATTATGACAACCAAGAAGGTCCTAGGGAAATTCGATAATTCCTACAATAACGATCAAACTTCTCGATCTACACCTTTCCTTCCATCGTGATACTCCCTTCAAATTTAGAGCTCCGATACCAGTTGTTAGGAATTGAACCCACACACATGCTCACAAAATTGAAGAAAACTAAGAATGAGAAAAACACACAAGATTTGGTTACCCAATTTGTTACACATCGTAACTACATCTGGGAGCGATACCAAGCCAGGGATTCACTCTGATATGATAATTTTTGGATACAAACAACAATTTTATAATAGCTCAATTGGACATAAAATTTGAGGCCCACGAAATCTGTCATCTCAACTCAACGCGACCGCATCCACACCAAGGCGACCGCATTGCTCGTCTTCTAGCGCGACCGCGTCCCAGCCTATCGCGATCGTGTTGCATCTGCTTAATGGAACTCTTATTGGCACTACCGCGTCCTCCGCGGCGCGGTCACATTTTATGCCACAGCTTCGCAGTCCAAACTAGACTCCTTTTCACGCGACCGTGTCCTTCCCCAGCGCGGCCGTGTCAGTTTCTCATGTTTCAGTCTCCACTCTCAATAGTTCGGCCGAGTACAAGCTCTTCATATACGAACAGTCTTTACTTTTGAAGGATGCACAACTTACCCACATGCATGTTTAGTTGAGCATATGCTTTCCATCTTGATCGTTTTCTCGCCTGTGAAGCTTGCACAAAGGAACCACTTTCTTGTTCGACCGAATAAATGCTCCCCATATTTCTTCTCATTTTATCTCGTCTTTTAGGCTTTTCGACTTCATCTTGAGCATACCCAAAACCTATTTTGGGCCCAATTCTTTAATTCCTTAAATCTAGACCTCTTTTTATCTGTTTAGACTTGCCATTTCACCATTAACTTGAAAAATGCATTATTTTATACTGAAAACACTACAAAACCAAAAATCACATGAAATCCTCCAATCATATGAAAATATGAGTTAGGAAGTACTAATTTATGCAATCATTCACTGTTTTAGTTATAAATATGTGCCTCAAAATTACGTAAATTTGGAGTGATCACAACCAAGATTATCTAACAATTCCAACCTTATGAATATTTAAACAAAATAAAAATTCTCTATAAATTAAATCTCACTAAATCAACCAACCTCACTACTATACTCTCTCATTCTGACTCATTCTTCTTCCTTAGTCAGCATAGTCCAAGTACTGGAAAAAAGGCTAAAGATAAGTGATAAGCTTGTAATGTGGATATCAAGAAAAAGCTAAGGCTCAATGTAGCTAACTAATGATAAATTAATATCCGGTAGTGAAATTCTTTGTATTATCTATTGCAAGACAAACAATAAATGAACACGGTGGACATACGTGAAAAATAAAGTCACTAGTGTACTACTCCATTCCCCTCCCTCAAACTTGTTTTGTGTTCAAGTTTGTGGAGATAAGTATACAGTGTGGTCGGGCTTACAACTCTTCGGCTAAGATCACACTATCATAATATTCCAGATCTGCCAGACCATACATGTTTATCCACGTGCTTGCCTTATCCACTCTAGTCGTCTTGCGTAGCTTAAACAATTATAACCAAATAAATCAATCATATAAGTCACATATATGATGATAAATATTTCATCCAAGTATTGCAAATATACTAGAAATTTTTTCCAAAGTTCTATTTGTATTTTGCCTACCAAGTGCTTTACAAAATGTCTAAACTAACTCCATTCTAAATATAGCAAATTCAAGATCCCTCATCCCGCACATTATCATAAGCAATTAATTTATCAAAATTAAGAAATAAGAAACATGTTTAAATGGATTATAATCACGAGAATTTAAAACTACGGCTCTATCAACTAAAGGCTGAAACTATCAATTTTACTCTTATTCTAGTGCGCACAGATAAAATTGACAGTCTTTTGGTTTATTTGAAGCAATCATAATCTATCTGCACAACAAAGTAATTAAATCATAGGATCTGTCAACACACATTAGGCATTACAGATACCATCAACTAGCGATAAATGAAAATCGTATGTTATACACACCACAATACTCAAATTTATGTTGTCCATGAAATTAAACTATAGTATAATAATTAAAACTAAGATCAAGAGTAGAAAACATACTATTCGATGATATAAACAACAAAGCATGCTTTCAGCGACCGGTAAATGTTTAACCAAATTAAAATTTTGAATTGGTTAAATAGTCTAGATCTAATGGGTAATCTAATTATATAGGTAATTAAAGGTAAGTGGGTGTGATGGATGAGTAATAAAAAGTGACGTGTGTGATAAATTGAAATGATTAAGAAATTGCATGGCCCTATAAATTGAAATGTGGGAGAACAATCTCCCCCTCAAATTCATGCACTTGGGGAAAAATAATTTTCTCGCTAATTTGTTTAGCCAGACCAAAATTTTTGCTGCTGTGCATTTTTATAAAGACGATAATTTGCTCGACCGGGTAAACTTTATCTTATCATACAAACCTCTTCGCCCTTACCTGGCCTTTCTTGTAGGGCATTTGCTAGGCCGACTAAAATCTTTCCCGGTTGTACATTTGCTTACTCAAATTTGTTGCTTTCTTCGATCCTTGTGCTCGGGTTGCTATCCTCTATTGTTCTTTCTTAATTTTTTTTGAAAAATTGCAAAGCTAAAGAAAAAATTAGTAATGAAAAATAAATTAACGGTCAAGGGGTAGTAAATTTATATAATTAGCGGGTTACCTCCCACTCGGTGCTTATTTTTAAGTCGACGACCCGACTTTCACCAATGTAATTAAGGATCAAACTAGAATTTTTTTTCTTGCCATGCTTTTCTTTGCTCTAATAAAATTGATGAATATTTTATATGAGCATGGCAAAGGAAGGTCCTGAACTACATTATGGGCATTATGAGTATAAGAGAAACTTAATTTTCAGTGCCCAATAGTGGTGCATGTTTTCTAAACTTATTTGGAAATGGTGACTTAACAACAGAATATAAATCAAGTAAACGCCCCGAGTCAAGAGGTTAAGGTATCTCTTTTTCACAATCAACTATGTCATCGTTGTTCTCCCTTAATGATTGTGCATCGAAGAGGCATCCTTAGTCTCCATTGTGACAAGTGAAACAATAGTCCCCTGTTCATGAATGTGTTGCATATGAAATCAAGCTTCATTCATCTCCTCATTGACTGATGGTTCTTGGTCATGTACTAACAGTTAAATCGTATTGCAATGCTCTATGGATTTGACTTCAATTGCAAGTGGAAAACATATTTATTGCTGCTATGAACCCGCTATGATAGCTAAATTTTCTACACTAGATAGAAGTCCACCTACTGTTAAGATTGTCAATAAGCCCCACTTCAGATATAAATGGGAGGATCATGGAATTTATTAGGATTGAAGTATCTCTGTTGATATGAGGCCTTTTTTCAATTAGCCTAAGAACAAATACGTGCAGCCATGGGCAAAATCGAACAATATCATACCAATGTGGAGTTTAGGGACCCAGTCCAGGCTTAACAACTGGTAATAGAGCCAGGTTCTAGACAGGACCGATGTGGCAGAGAGCCTCGGAGTGCCGAACAAAGAAACAATGACAACACCAATTCATGCTCTACATACCAGATGTAGAGATCAGGTGAGGTACACCTGGATAGGGCTAACTTTCTAGCAGAGACAAAAGGTAGGGACCAGGTGAGGGACACATGGGTAAGGACAACTCTTCAGCAATGGTACAACAAGTCCGGAAGTATGGATTAGGTATAGAGACCATGTGAGGTGCACCTAGGTAAGTCTAGCATTAGTAAGCCATGGACTCCATGTAACACATGGGCCCAGATGCAGTTAGGATGGCTAGCCAAGTAGATGGAGCAGGCATGGCTAGTAAACTAGATGGAGCAAGTATCTTCCGAAAAAAAAAAGAGTTGGTGATTGTCATTTAAGGGGAGGTTCGGTGGTCCTTTGTTTGAAAGAGAGGATATTTGGGATTGTCAACAAATTCCCACATCAGATATACATGAGAGGATCATATGGTTTATGATTGAAGTATCTCCATTGGTATGAGGCATTTTGAGAGTTTTCCCAAAAATGAAATCGTTCGGGCTTGACCCGAAAAGGAAAATAGCATACTAATGTGCAGACGGGGACTCATTCAGGGCCCAACACCTACTTCCACAGCTAACTGCCCGATTTGGGTATGTGTTGATTGAATTTGAGCTCCAAAAGCTGTAGCCATTTCTCCAACTCGATTTCTCAGCTGGTTTTTCTTATTCTCCATATTGTCAAACTTTGCCACGAATCTTGGTTAAGGAAAGTAGCCAGAGCATTTGCTAGAGCAAACAACTTTTCAATTGAAGTAGCCTCTAATTCACTGTTTGCTTTTCTAATCGATTTTCACTCTACGGGCCACTACTGCATATTCATAGTCATCTCTTCAAGTAAATTAAGATCATTTCCAAGATATTTACTAAGGAGAGCACCTCCTGCTGCAGCTTCTTTGGTCATGAAGTCTGGTGCCTTATTTCCTTCTCTATGTATGTGGGACACAAAAATTAATCCCTCCAATCTTAATTCTTCCAAACGGCCAATCAAGTTTTGATATTGGCATCCTTCAGGATTGACCTGTTTTAACATATATACAAGCTCAAACCATAGTACAATACCATTAAAAATAGCCTTCATTTCGGAAAAAGTATTGTCACAAAATGGAATAAACATAGAAAAACCAGCAATAAGATTTGGTTTGGAATCTCTCACTACACCCCCAACACTCCTTTCCACTGAGATATCCCTTAGATGCTCCATCAGTATTTAGCTTTACCTACTCATCAGTTGAAGGTTCCCATCTTACCAACAAAGGTCTTACCACTTCTGAACTGAAACTTAAAACCCCACAACTTGGCAATATGCCAATAACCATACCACAAACATGTCGGCACCAGGCCTCCTAAGGAAATATTCTTTAGCATCCCAAACACCAGGGACTGAAGCCTTGTAGAGTTGTCGCTGAATTTTGAAATTTCATCATATTTCTAGCGTTCTAAATTTCCAACAAATGATCATAGGAAGAACCCCATGTGTTCCTGACAAAAGAGTCGTGGGAATCATGAACTAAACGATTGATGTAGGAAAATGGTGCAAGAAATTTGAAACTCGAAAAACTTGGGAAATAAAAACCAAACATCTTGAGCATAAGGGCGAATAACAAAAAGGTGATCTACGGATATATAGTTGGCATGACAAAGGACACACATAGAAACTACCTCAAGTACTTTCTTTCTAAGGTTGCTATCAAGAGGAATCAATTTTTTAGTCAACCTCCAATAAAAAGAGACAATAGATTTAAAAAGGGACTTATGCCACATCATAGACTCCCAACCCCTAATGGGTTTGTTCTATCTTAGTGAGTTCCATGCAAAAAAAAACAGAAAAAGTTCCATTAGATGTTAAGTTCCAAACAGGTTTTATCTGGAAAAGAAGAAGTGGTAGAAAGCTCAAGGGTGCAGTTCATGACATTGGGAGGAAGTAATGAAGAACAGAAGATAAATCCCAATTATTGTTGCACCAGAAGTCTGCCACAGTTTGATTGGTATCAAACATATCCTAGAAATAATACAGAGGACTATACTCACATCACCTATCAAACTAAAATGAAATTTTCCTTCCCCCAACCTCCAATATATGTTTTGTTCAGCATCTACTTTGATATCAAACAATCTTTTCCAGAAGAAGGACTGATTATAACCCACATCAGCAACATAAGGGTGAACGTTTTAAGATATCTTTCCCTCAAATAATGGCCCAAATAGCATTGCTAGTTCTATGTTCCCACGAAACCTACCAAGCAAAAGCTTTAGCTAACTCATTCTCTCTTCTCAGGCCAAGCCTTCCTAAATTTAACAGCAAACCCTTTCCCAAGAAGCCCAGTGTAACTTCCTCCCCTTTTCAGAACCCCATAAAAAGCTGTTGAAAAGCTTCTGAATCCTATCCACCACAATTTTAGGAGGTCCAGTGATTCTCAACGAGTAGATAGGAATGGTATCTAAGTCACTTCTTATTAACTCAACCTACCTCCCATGCTAAGAAACATCTTGTCCCACCCAGAAATTATAACCAAAATTTTCTCATTAACTTCTTGAATAGCTCACACTTAACCCTACCTTTTAATAAGGGCACCCCCAAGTATTTAAAAGGTATACCCTCTTCAACAACACAAGCCAATTCCAATATTTTTTTTTTTTACCTTTTGACTTTATTCCCAAATAAATAATAGTACTTTTGGAAAAAAAAAAAAATTATCCAATGGCTCTTTCAAATTTTTTTAAGGAAAACCAATACCTTTTTGAAAGAAATGATGTCAGTAGAATAGAAGATAATTGTATCATCAGCAAAGGATAGAGATGACTGATCCAACCCTTTTTATTAAATCGAAGTTTAGGATGGGAGTTGAATAGGTCAGTTAAGCCACAAGACAAAATGATAGAATAGATGGCAAACAAATTAAGGGATAGAGGATATAGTTGTCTTAGACCCCAGGAGAATTTGAAGAAACCAGAAAGAGATCCATTGATGAGAATAGAAAACCAAGATTGCTCAATCTTGTTGGTCATGTACTTGATAAACAATTCAGGAAAGCTGACAAACGGGATTTTTCATAGGAAAATGCGCTTAGAATCAAAATTATTTGGTGCATTTAGACACTCTAAGCTCTCATTTATTGTGCTTTATTGAATTTTCTCTCTTGTGTTGGAAAACCCATGTTTTAAATGCTTTTCAGGTAAAAAAAAAATTAACAATCAAACGACTGGAGAAAAAGATGAAGAAAAAGGGCAAAAAGGGGGAATTGAAGAGGCCCACATGACCAGGTCGTGTGGCCCATTTATATGGCACATGACCTGTACGCAAGTCCAGGTGAAATCAAGAGTTCTGCAACCCACACAACCCGGTAGTGAGGCCCAGTTATATGGCACATAGCCTGTGTAACAGTCTAAGGTAGAATTCGAGTTCAAGAGGCCACATGACCGGGTATGTGAATCAGTTATAACTCACACGACCTATGTGAAGAAATGGGCTTTTAGGCCCAAAACTCCCCTTTTTAGCCCATTTGGCTTAAAAAAACCCCAAATCTGTATTGAAACTCTACCACATTCAGATATTTGGGAGCACACTTTTCATTTTATACATTTTGAGAGAGAGAGATAGATGTAACCACCACCATACCACAACAACAATTTTAGGTTACTGCTATTGAGGCATCAAGCCTAATAAGATGGAATCTTCTCATGAAGAAGTTCACACGATTTATGAAGAAGAATCCCAGTGGCAACCCACCCAAGTCCTACCACCCTAGACCTACAGAACCCATTTAGGTGACAAAGGATGTTGGAGACTTTTGTTACAACTGCAGGAAGCCAAGGTACTTTGCTAGAGGATGTCCACATACTAAGGTGTACAAGTATCCTGAAGATGCCAGGACGCAAAGGAGAGAGAACAGGATGATTGAGAAAGCTCACATGCGTTCCTGGAGAGAATGCAATGCTTACAATTGAAGTTGAAAAACTTACAGCTGAAGCCATTGACTGCAATTATCTTTGATGGGAATCAAGTAAGCTGCAAAAGTCTATAATCCTTTAAGAAAATAAGGAAAGCGAATTGTTGTCTGTTAGCTAGAATTTTAGTAGATCATCATGAAATACTGAAGAGATATTGAATGTTCAGAGTAACCTATCTGACATATTAAGAATAGGTTTCTCAGAGTACATCTATTGATGTTCAAGAAGCGAGTATGAAAGAGACACATACGGTCCCCAAAGAACAAGTAGATAGACCTAAAGAGATAATTGATATCTCTATACGGCCATCTAGTCTGGAGTCAGGAAAGAGAAGAGACAAGGGGAAGCCTCCACTTGTAGACCAATGAGACTACATCATTGTAAGAGCCTCTAACATGTTAGGAAATTTGTATATAGGTTTAACGATACACAACCATTTTGGCACACGACCCTTGTGCAAGTCTAAGTGGAACCTGTATCTTTATATGGCCCATGACTCGTGTGCAAGTCTAGGTGAAATCAAGAGTTTAGCAACCCACACGACCAGGTCGTAAGGCCAAGTTATATGACACACAACCCGTGTAAGAGTCTAAGGCAGAATTCAAGTTCAAGAGGCCATACGATCGGGTCATGTTAGTCAGTTATAACTTACACGACCCGTGTGAAGCTCTGGAGTAAAAATGTACTTTTAGGCCCAAAACTCCCCTTTTTGGTCCATTAGCTTAAAAAAACCCCAAATGTGTATTGAAACCTTAGTACATCCAAACCTGTGTTCGTGTTGAGCCTCTGCGGGATCATGAGTGGGTGATGGGGAATCAAGATAAGTGGGCACATTACCATTATAGCGGTTTCATTTTACACAGTTTTAGGGAGAGAGAGAGAGATAGGGAGAGAGAGAGAGAGAGATTTTCTTGCAGAGCAAGTTTGGGGGAAAGACACTATGTTCAAGAAAAATTGAAGATTAAATAGGTTTTATCAAGACATAATCAACATCTTCCAATTCCACACTTATGGGGCGTATTCAATCCCACAAGACTTTAACTTCCAGGTATTTTGGGAAGTGATTACGTGGAACGCCCTATTTTACCTGACAAGCTAAAGCAAGGCCACGCAAATACAAAACCCGGTGATCAGATACATGTGAAAGGCATTGGCCAACACTCTGCTAGCAAGAGGAGAAAGTAGGTCAATAAGAAAAGATGAAATGTTCATATATGGAGCATGTATTACAACAAAGAGATCGACTCCGCTTCCTAGTTGATGAACCAGCTCAACTTAGTTGCCAAGGGTGCGAAGGATATTAGGATCGGAGGAATTATCACTGTAATCACTAGACATCGTAAGGTTCGAATCTCCCATCTTCATCCAGTCAATGGGGATATGAAGCTAGCCATTGCTACTTTGAACTCAAGCAACTTTAAAATACCCTCCGCATCGAATATTTTGATGTTTTACCAGAGGTGTGGGGATCAGTTTCCCTTACCCAATACTGCTTTGACCTTTATTGCAATCCCTGGAAACTTGCTGATGAACACACCGGTGCATGATGTGGGGAGAGCAAGAGCTAGTACAGTTGTACCCCGACATGCTCAAGTCAGTGATAAGGAGATGGAGGAAGAGCAGGTTATTGCTATTGAGGAATCAAGCCTAATGAGATGGATCTTCTCATGAATAAGTTCACATGATTCACAAAGAAGAATCCCAGAGGCAACTCATCCAAGTCCTACCACCCCAGACCTACAAAAACCATTTAGGTGAGAAAGGATGTTGGAGACCTTTTGTTACAACTGCAGGAAGCCAAGACACTTTCCTCGAGGATGCCCACATAGTAAGGTGCACAAGTATCCTGAAGATGTCAGGACACAAGCGAGAGAGCACATGATGATTGAGAAAGCTCAAAGGCGTTCCTATGAAGCATAGAAGCTACCAAAGCCATTCTAGTTGCGCCAAGGGAGCCTATATCTAGTGAAGAATCAGAAATCAACAATGATTCTTCATACTTTAAATAGAAAAATGCTCATTTGCCTCATCGCAAAGGAAGTAGATGACTATGACGAGGTAGTTCTCCCCCCACCTCATCGCAAAGGAAGTAGATGTCCACATACTCATTTTGTTCAGACATATTTATAGCTGAAAATGGCCTAGTCAATCAGTCATATGAAGAGCTGAAAGTTGAGAGCATGCAACTTCTTGGAGAGAATGCAGTGCTTACAACTGAAGTTGAAAAACTTACAGCTGAAGCCATTGACTGCAATTATCTTTGATGGGAAGCAAGTAAGCTGAAAAAGTCTCTAATCCTTCAAGAAACTAAGGAAAGCGAATTGATGTCTCTAATCCTTCATGAAATATTGAAGAGATAAATGTTCAGGGTAATCTATCTGACATATCAAGGATAGGTTTCTCAGAGTACATCTATTGATGTTCAAGAAGCGAGTATGAAAGAGACACAGACAGTCCCCAAGCAACAAATAGATGGACCTAAAGAGATAATTGATACCTCTATACGGCCATCTAGTCTGGAGTAAGGAGAGAGAACGGACAAGGGGAAGCCTCCAGTTGTGGACCAATGAGGCTACATCACTGTTAGGAACCAGAGCTTTCGACATGTTAGGAAATCTATGTCTAGCTTTAACGATGCACAACCTTTCTGTAAGGTAAAAACTAGTGCCCTCAATATTCTTTAATCTTTGTAATAGATAGGGTTAGTTCTCCTTAGGGTAAAGTCACAACATGAAGTTACTGCAAATCATCAATGGCATACAACAAGAAAGGGTTTCTTGAATTTATTGCTTAGGTGAAGAAATTCCCCTTGGACTTTCAACATCTTGGTATTTTATTCATATATTGGCTACAAATTTGGTGAATTAAAGACTCTTGATACATTTGATGAAGGATTGCACCATTTATGCTTCAAGACCAAGCTTTCTTCTTCTCTTCTACAACTATTGTGCATTTATTGCATCTCTCTCTTTATCTTCTTATTGAATGCTTGGGTTTTGTTGTTTGATGATGGTTAATTATATGTTACAGATGTGTGGGTAGTTCTTGGAATTTCCAAGGATTAGGAGTAGCCCAACCCTAGGATTATAGAATATTAGTCATATATGTGTTGATTATGGGGGAAATTTATATTTGAAATTGACATTATGGATTTGTATGTTTTATACCCCGAGAATAGCTAACCTAGTGTATATAAGGACTTCCTCAACAGGCCATGGGCGACGACGGAAGGATCGTATCATAATTTTCAGTCTAGATTAATGTATAAACCTCTCGTCCTTGAGAAATATTCATTTTGTTTAGAGATATTGAAGCTTCTTCCCTCAGTATTTAGCGTGTAGAATTGAATTATACTTCTGGTAACTTGGTAACTTGCATTTTTCACTCTTCATGGACTATTTAGATTTCTTATATCGACACATCACCTTTCCCGTAACCCATTATCAACTTGTATTTGCTAATCCGCTATCATAGGTAGGTGTGAAACCTTTGTTTTGGAGATATGTATATCAATTCTTAATCGCCTTTTAGCTAGTATCCCATAGTTCCTCAAATATTGTTGCATCCATATTATTTTCCCAACATAAGTATATTATGCTTCCGTTGCAATAGATTGTTGCTTCTTGTTGAACCATGAAACTAGTTTGTTTCCAAGAAACTAATAAGTTGGACTTGTGCTTTTGCAGTCAATCTTGCAACCTGCAAAATCAGAATCACTATAACATTTTAGCTTAGATCCTTCATCCTTTGGGTACCAAAACCTTGACTCCAGTTGTTCATTTCTGATATCTCAGGATTCTCTTCAGTGCTAGGAGTTGAGACTCCTTAGGTGTAGCTTCAAACGGTGAACAAACTCCTATAGTGAACAAGATGCCATGCCTTCTTGTTGTAAGATCCACAAGTGAACTAATTAATCTTATGTTCTATGTAATATATATCAACATTCTTCCCATATTCATCTTTGGCAAGCCTTGTTGATATACTCATGGAACACTTATAGGGGAGCAACTGTCTTTCCCAAATTTCTTGAGAAGCTCACTTGTCTACTTAGCTTGAGTGACAAAGATTTCATCATCTAACTCCATTACTTGCAATCCAATAAAGAAGCTTAACTCACCCATCATGATCATCTCGAACTCATTTTGCATCAGCTAGGAGAACTTCTTACACAAATCTTCATTAGTTGATATAGAAATAGTGTCATTGATCATTGGTAATTTTAAGTGCTTTCAGAGGAATTAAGAATCGTCAATCGTGTGATTTCAACTCCTACATTAGACATTATGCTCAATTTCCTACAACTATGTAGTTTAACCGACTTTGTTCTTCTTATTCTCTTCCCTATTTTGGGCCGGTCTAGCTCCATTTTGGGCCAATTAAAGGCCTTTCTCGAGCCCGATCACTTCAATTCTCCTTGTTAGATCCTTTCTTCACTTAGTTCTTATTGGGAATTCACAATTGCTCCAGAAATGCCCCATTTTGTACAAAATATGCTATAAAATAAACAAACGAGTAAAATCCGCCAAATATAAGTGTAACAACAAATTTTGTGAATTGAATTAACAAACACAACCAATTGTACAAATTAATTCCAATTGAATCAAAATGAGTAACTTTATGGGTAACACTCTCTATTCTTCAATCCTCTGATTCTTCTCTTCGAATGTTTTCTTCGAAATTTGAATTTTGGAGTAAAATTCGCTTGTTGATTTTCTCCGCCGCTTTTGTTGTCTTTCAATAACGTTGTCCGAAGGCCGACCGGCTTGATTCCGGATGGAACGCTACTTCTCGATGAATTTGATGAAGAACGTCTTCGAATCTTGAAGAATGTCTTCAAATCTTCAAGAACTTTGAGTCTTCTGAATTTCTTGGAGTTCTTCCAATTCTTGAAGCTCTACACTTGTTGTTTTTAATGAATGAAGAAAGGCTCTTATTTATAGGTGTAGGGGAGAGCTCTTTCCATATTTCATTTGCCACGTGGCGCCATTTGACTGGCCACTCTTGATTTGATGGGCTTGGCCTGATTTGATTGGGCTAAGCCTGATTTGATTTAGCCTGGCTAGACTTGGCCTGAATTGATTGGGCTAGACCTGATTTGGTTGGGCCTGGCTAGACTTAGCCCGATTTGGTCGGGTCTTCTTGTTGGATTAGGCCCTTTTGACTTGATTGGGCCTTTCTTGATTTGATTGGGCCATCTTACCAAAATGTTAGTAAATAATTTATTTTGGCCCAAATTAAATATCAATTATACTATAACTTAGGAATTAATTTAATTAAATTCCCAAAACATGGATAGTATATTTTTATTGATATTTAATTAATTTTCATGTGTCCTTTTTTGATTGGACACAAAATTTATTTATCTACAAATGCCCCCTCGCAATTTGTCCACGGACGTTTCGTCTTGAAGTGGATGAATCGCGAATACTTGAACTCTATACTTAGAGTTCAACTTTGTAGAATTGCATATACACTTCTAGACTTGAATCAAGTAACCAACGAGTGCTCAAAAGTATGGACTAATATTTGATTTGATAGCCCAAATTGTATTCTTTATTTATTTGATCAACTGCATTAAAAGCATAAGCCTAATTCTTCGCCCATCACCACGTATAAGAGATTGGAAAATAAATCCATTGTAGGGCCCACTGCAATTCCATGCATAGCATATATTTGTTTCCAACTTGACGTACACCTTCCTTTTCCTCTAATGAGCAACAAAACCTTTTCCAAGTTTACGGAAATCAATCACGGGAATTCCTCTTATATGTATTTGTTAAAGATTTTTTTTTTTCGATCTTCAATACATATATCTCCTCAAAATAATGGCCTTCCATTATGAAATTGATTTCATATATATCCAGCCAAAATCGTGAACCTTCCTCAAATAAAGATATTCCTCACCTTTATATAAAGAGGCTTTTTGCGTTCATCCACCATCATCACAATCAGTTCTCTTTCGTTGTTCTTCATACTGCTGCTACAGGGTGAGTTGCTACATCCAACTTGCAATCCCAATCTCTTACTTCTCTATAAATCTGACGAGCCATCTTAACCCTTCCTCGTATTCTCCTTTCGCAGGCTCGACGTCGGAAAATTGGTCGGAGTATCGTTGTCAGGAGGGGGTAAGGTAGCGGTTCTGCATCTTCCAGAAAACACCGTTTCAAGCGCTTTCGTTTCGAGCCGGCAGGTATGGTGTTTTTTTTTTTTTTTTTGCAAGTATATGGGCTAATGTAATCTAAACCAATGATGTAGAACCAAGACCCATGTATAAGCTCCCGCAACCTCATATGTCATTTTATGTTATTTCCTTAAAACTGTGACAAATACCGTGCCTTATTTTATGTCTTGCATGCATAAATCTCCTTCAGCATAACCTGAGCACTTCTACCGCCACCCACTCTTCAATCTTAAACATATGTTTATGCATGTATGTAAGCCTGTCATCAGCCTGGAATCCCTCCTTTTTGGCACATTATTTTGCAAGTGCTTGACTCGTGTATCTATGTTGATTCCCTCCTCATTATGTTTGAGGGATTTGGGATGTTTAATTGGACTAAATGTTGCTTCTTTCTCATTTATTTTATTTTATTTTATTTTATTTTATTTTTTAGGCTGAGACTACGCATTAGTTTATAATGGTGTATTTCAAAGATACCACTTCTTCGAACGGAGAGCAATACTTGGTGATCCTTGACGAAAGACATCATTCTTTGGAGGGAGGAACCCACTTAGTGGTAGACGAACCCGTTACTGGCAGTCACTCGAAGCCGTGGTCAAAACTGACCAACTCTCTCTACATCAGTGAATGGTCCCAAAGCGTCACGTTTGGCAAATCAAAGGCGTGGAGTCTACAAGCGACTCATCATTATCCTACGAAGGCAGTGGATCCGTTGCCAACCTTAGGACGACAGATTATCGACGGCAAGTCGAAATGGGGAGATGCCATAGAATTTTTTGGCGAAATTTGCTACACCAAGGGATATTGGGAGTGGACTGAAGACGTCCTCAGCAGATGCAAGTGCCTGCTTAACGATGCATAAATTTATAACCCTGTGTACGCGTCTCTTTTTACATATGATTGTAACTCCGAAATCATGAAGGCCTTTTGTGAGGCTTGGTGCCCATCGACCAACACGCTGCTTACATCATTCGGGGAATTATCAATTTCTCTATGGGACTTGCATACATTATCAGGCCTTCCGATGACTGGATTTCCTTATGACGAGGTCGTACCAACATCAGTGGAGCTTATTGGGACTGATAGAGCTGGAAACCTCTGCCTTCCTCGTAGCTGTAAATACCTATTTCACGCATACCATCTTCTTTGTAGGGATGCAAACGGAAGCCAAGTGTCGATTGAGAAGTGGGCGAAGTTCTAGTTCAAGAAAGCTACGAAGCATGGTGAACCTCCCTCACGCAAAATTTCAGAGAAGAAGAGATCGACGCGTCCCAAGCTAACCCACAATCCGCATGGCGACTTAGGAGAATCCGAGCAGTGGACTTCGATGGAGGAGTCTTTGTTCAAGAAGCTCGATATTGAACGAAAGCTGTGGGAAGAGACGTATTTGGCCGCCTATCTCGCCTGTTGGCTTTGCAAGTTTGGCTTTCCAGGTGACGATATTAGCTTGATACGACCAAGCACTTTCAAGATGGCGAGCATGATGGCGGCGGGGAATACAATAGGTCTTGCAGTCTCTGTTTTGACAAGCATCTATCGAGGCCTGAACAAGATTTTGAATCTCGCGAGACCTTCGAGAAGTCGATCAACTTTTCCCGTTCATTTTGTTTATGCTTGGTTGGCGCAATACTACAAGACTCACTTTTCAATTGGTCCCGGAGTACGAACGCCCGCGATGGTTACCTATTCCGGTGAAGGTGGTGCGAGGCATTTTGACCCCGACGAGGCACGCAAAAGGATTTTTAAAGGAGATTTGGTTTCATGGACATGCAACATGCTAAAAAGTGAAGACTTCTTTTATGTTGATGACACCCGATCAAGGGGGGCGTGAGTGGAGATACTTCATAGCTATTCGCTCCAATTACCTTGCGTGGCGGCAAGGCGATCGATTCTTTATTGAGCCTTATAGTCCTCATCGTTTTAGTCGTCAGTTTGGATACCACCAAGATATTCCCGGATCACTTAAGCATGATATTCGAGAAGCTTCTCTTGAGAAAGGAATTTATTACTGGCGGCTTTGTGTTCTCAACAGATCGATGTCTAAGGCATATCTACCATGCGCACCTCAAAGGACCAAGATTTTCTATACATCTGATTATAAGAAATGGTGGAACCAGCTGCATGGGAGTTTTCTTGAAGACAACATCGAGCAGCTTATCGAGTCGAAGCCAAGTGAAGTACTTCCGAAGGGTAAAGAGCACGTTCATGTAAACGCCCCCACTGCCGAGAATGATCGAGATGCCACACCTACTATTGTCATCCATCCCGAGCAAGATGACACACATTCGATCGAGCCGGTTGAGGTGAGTAAAAGGAAGAGCAATCCAAATTCCTTAGACGAAAGTGATAGCAAGAATGCCGACCGTCATTGGAAGAGGCCAAAGAAGGACCTTCATCTTTTGAAGCCCGATGAAGGATGCACAAGCAATCAACAAGATGCTAAGGATCTTACGGCTAAGGTTCCCTACCTCTTATTTCTTTCATTTTCTGTTGTGCCATTTTCTTTACTAAGTTTTTTTTTTTTTTTTTTAGCTCAAACTTACTACTTGTCAGGTGATTAGAGATGTCTTCGGTTCCGACAGTGTGGAAAGTCAAGGGTCTTCAATGGCCAAGTCATCGACTAGGACTCCTTCTGAAAAGGCAACACAAGCAAGGCCTGTTGCAATATCAACACTTGAAGGTGACAAATTCGTCCGCGACCGTCAGAGGAAATACCTTCAAGAGATGTGGGATGATCTTCGCGAGAAGGTTTTATTGACTCCTGTTGATTCAATGTCTTCTATGAAGGAAGGAGTTTTCTACGTGCTTAATGAGATGAAGTGCTTCAAGAAATTTGATTTCTCCGGCATAGAGAAACTGTTGAGAGGGTTGTTTGACAAGGCCGCCGCTTACGAAGAGATTCGATCGAAGTCTTTTGAGAGGGTGACGAAGGCACTTCTCGAGCGGCAACTCTCTGAAGCCAAAGATCGTCTTAATGATGCCAAGACGAAGGAACTCAAGGAAGCTGATGAGATCAAATCCACCAAATCCGAGTTGGAGAAAGTTGAAAAAGAGCTCGATCATCTCAAGGAAAGGCAGAAAAGTTTGTTGGAGGCCCTCCATGAGCAAAAACAATCCCTCTCAGATACTAGAGCTGAAGTCCATGATATTCAAGAAGAGATTCTTGCGATCAACAACACTCCTCCCTTAGATGACGAGGTTGTTGAAGATTTGAAGGCATCGAAGCTCGACTTGGAGGTAGCGCGAGAAGAAATGAAGAATCTTAGCCCATTTCCTTAGTTTGTTTGAGCTTTCTCTATTCCTTTGCTGTTTTTTTTTTTTTTTTTTTTTAATGAATATCCAAGACTTTATGATAATAAGAAGGTTGTTTTTGCTTTTCTGTTTACAATCTCTTTTAGTTTCTTTGCTCTTATTGGCTTTGCACTTCACTTGTGCTTGAGTTAACCAACTTAGAAAAGAGGAAACACAATTTATGACTGAACTTAGAAAATATCTAAGCTGCCTATGTACCTCTTTTGAGGAGGATCAAGTCAAAACGTAGTTCAATTTGCCACTTTTGTGTTTGATTTTTGAGGGGGTGCCGTGCACAGTTTATACTCATGCGGGCCAGAAGTGACTATTCTTTATCCACTTTAGCCAAAGTGGGGTAAGTTAGCATTTTTACCACATACTTTACCTTTGGTGGTTGCCGTGCACAGTTTATACTCATGCGGGCCAGGAGTTTGTTTTATTTTATTTTTTTTTTGTTTTATTTTTTTTTTTGTTCTTTTTTTTTTTGTTCTCTTTTTTTTTTTTTTTTTTTTGTTTCTTTTTTTTTTGCATCAGGCTCAAGCGTAGTAGTGTTTCAAAAACTTCCCATTTATGGGACCAACTCGTACGCCGTCTTCAGAGATCAATTTGTAGGCGCCATTTGTGTAGACTTCTTTCACCACATATGGTCCATCCCACCTTGACACGAACTTGTTTCCAACTCGATGTGTAGTAACAATGGGTCTTCTCACCGCAAGCACCAAATCACCGACCTGGAAGGAACGTGACCGTACTTTCTTATTGAATGCTCTAGAAAGACGAGCTTGGTGGCATTCAAGTCTCTGTTGCGCTTCCAACCTTTTCTCATCAAGGGCCTCTAACTCATCCAGGCGTAAGGGCGCATTCTCCTCCTCGGTCAACCCTTCTTGCATAGCTACCCGAAGAGAAGGAATTTGTTTCTCCAAAGGGATCACTGCTTCCACACCATACACCAAAGAGTACGGGGTAGCTTGAGTTGGCGTTCTGTAAGTTGTTCGGTAAGCCCAAAGTGCTTCTCCGATCCTCTCGTGCCAATCTCGCTTTGACTTTCCGACAACCTTCTTTAGTAGATTGCACAGTGTCTTGTTAAATGCTTCGGCGAGTCCATTGGCGGCCGCGTTATACATTGATGACTTCCTTCTTTAAAATCAAACTTCTCACAAAGTTTATCAATCAAGCTATTGCTAAAGGTTTTTCCGTTGTCAGTGATCATGTAGCGAGGAACTCCATATCGATAGATGATGTTGATGCGGATAAAGTCTGCTACATTTTCTTTCTTTACTTCTTTCAAAGGCACTGCCTCCGCCCATTTGGAAAAGTAATCCGTTGCAGCCAAAATGTACAAGTGACCTGCAGAAGACTTTGTCAACGGCCCAACTACATCCAAGCCCCAAGCATCAAATGGCCACGAAGCAATAGTGGGATGCAAAGGTTCAGGCGGCTGGTGAATGAGGTTTGCGTGGAACTGGCATGCTTGACATTTCTGGGCATAGTCCATGCAGTCCTTTACCATTGTTGGCCAATAGTAACCCATCCTCTTTATTCGAAAATGTAGCTTTGGGCCCGATTAATGGGCGCCACAGATGCCGGAATGAGCTTCCTCCATGGCTCGAATGGCTTCATCATCGCCTAAACACCTCAAGAAAACTCCATCAAAAGATTGCCTATAAAGTGTGCCCTTAAAATAAATGAAGCGAGGAGCACGGCGTCGGATATCAACTTTTTGCTTTGGATCACTTGGTAACTTCTCATACTTAAGGTAATCAACGAGAGGTTGTCGCCAATCCTCTTTCTCAATTTCAAATACTTCCACAATATGGCTTCCTTCCTCATCGTGGCCTTCATCTTAAAAAATTGGCGGTATGACCCATCTTTGGCAAACTGGCACGCGAACCTCACCTTCCGGTATGGCTATTGCGGCTGCAAGTTTTGCTAAAGCATCGGCTTGTTTGTTTTCTTTTCTCGGCACATGTAACATTTCCACATCATCAAGCCAAGCTACAAGCTCTCGGGCGTATTTGAAATAGGGAAATAACTCTGGCTTCTTAACCTCGTAATCACCAAGCACTTGATTGATTACCAACTTAGAGTCCCCATACACTTTGAGATGCAAATGCTTTGTGTCAACTGCCATTTCTAGTCCCAGGATGAGCGCTTGGTATTCAGCGACATTGTTGGAGCAATTTTCGCTTAGTGTAAAAGAGTATGGAAACACGTCTCCGTCGGGTGTCACGAACACAACCCCGGCACTGGCCCCTTCTCTGTGGGATGCTCCGTCAAAATACATGCTCCATGGAGGAGAGATTTCAATTGCCAACACATCTTCATCTGGTAGATCATCAGATAATTCCCACTCGGCAGGGATGGGGTGATCAGCCAAGAAGTCTGCCAAGACTTGTCCTTTCACTGCCTTTTGAGGGACATATACAATCTCGAATTGTTGCAGCTGGAGGTACCACCTTGCAAGTCTATCAGAAAGAACCGGTCTGGACATGACATACTTAAGCGGATTCGCCTTTGAAACAAGACGAACAGTATGAGCTTGAAAGTAGTGCTTCAACTTTTGAATTGCGAATATGAGAGCCAAACATATCTTCCCAATGGGTGAATACTTGAGCTCATTTGGTGTCATCATTCTACTCAAGTAGTACAAAGCACTCTCTTTTCCAACATCATTCTGTTGTGCCAGCAAGGCTCCAACTGAACGCTCTTAGGCAGCGATGTAGAGAATCAATGGTCGTCCAGGTACTGGCGCGACTAGCACGGGCTGTTTCATCAAGTAGGCTTTGATGCTCTTGAAAGCATTGCTACATGCTTCATCCCAATCGAACGGAGTACCGTTCTTCATGAGACGGCTAAAAGGCTGACATCGACCAGCTAAGTTTGAAATGAATCTTCGGAGGTATGCCAACTTTCCTTACAAACTTTTAAGTTCGTGGATGTTGTGAGGCTCGGGTATCTTTAGAATTGCATCAATCTTCGCCTGCTCTATTTCAATGCCTCGGTGGCGAACAACAAACCCAAGAAACTTTCCCGACGTAACTCCGAATGCACATTTAAGTGGATTCATCCTCAGTTGATATCTTCGTAGGCGTTCGAAGACTCTTCTTAGGTCACAAAGATGATCTTCTCTCTTCTTAGATTTTACCACCAAATCATCCACGTAACACTCCACGTACTTATGGAGGATGTCATCAAAGATTTTCTGCATTGCCCTTTGGTATGTCGCACTGGCATTCTTCAAGCCGAAAGGCATCACCTTATAGCAATATATCCCTTTTGGGGTTCGGAATGCTGTGAGTTCTTCATCTTTAGGCGACATACGAATTTGATTATACCCAGATGATCCATCCACGAAGGATAAAGCTTCATGGCCCATCGTAGCATCAATCATAAGTTCGGCGATAGGCAATGGAAAGTCATCCTTCGGGCATGCTTCATTTAAGTCTCGGAAGTCAACACAAACTCGTATTTAACCATTCTTCTTCCTCACTGGAACAATGCTAGAGATCCACGTAGGGTAATTAACTTCACGAATAAACCCCACTTCAATAAATTTATTCACTTCAACTTCAATCAAGGGAACTAACTCCGGTCGGAATCGACGTTGAGCTTGTTTGACAGGTCGTGCCCCGTTTCTTATTGATAACTGATGAACTGCCACTTTTGGGTCTAAACCCGGCATCTCTTTGTACGACCATGCAAATACATCCTTGAATTCGTGTAGCAGCTCAATGTATTCTTGCTCTTCCTCAGTTGTCAGCAAGGCACTTATGAAGATAGGTCGTGGTTCGTCAGTTGTCCCAAATTAATTTCCTTCAACTCATCAACAGTGGCTTTGATGCCTTCTTCCAGTTCAAGTGGAGCTTCCTCAGCATCTTCCTCTTGTACTGGAACGTCATCACAAAGAGTTATGTGATTTGATGATGCCACTTGTTCATTGACTTCTTCAGGACTTCTGAAATCTATGCGCGTTCTTGTCTGTCCGTTCCTCTGTCTCACGCGGACAATTCGCATGGTGTTATTCACTTCAGTGATAAGCCCTCTCTCAATCAGCAAAGCAATCTCTCTTTGTTGGGTACTTTCAATATTTTGAGAAGTTGTGCGGTAGATGCTAGCATCAACAAAGTTTGAGGAAGCCACACTTTCTATATCCTCCTCTTCGTTGCCTTGAACGCGAGTCAGAATTACAGTCTGCATTTTAGCAGTCAAAACGCTTCCGCATGATATGGTCAAGGTAGTGCGACGTTTCATTCGAGAGGGAATTGAGCTATGGAGTCTCTGAAAAGGTCCCTTGGTGACTCTCAACCTTCGACGGCTATTTCTCCTACCCATTCGAAGTGGGCCAAGCCTATCAAAGACGGAGACTCGTCTCACTTTCTTGCCATGTTCATCAAATGTGTCTTCTGTTGATGAAGCCTCATCTTCCATGATGTAGTTCGTACTGGCTCTCTTAATTGCAATGCGAATGGGACTTCCAGAGACATATCCCAAACCCTTTTTGGTGCTTTTGACAGTATATCCACTTTTCTTCAACATTATTTGAGTTGCATTAAATCCATACTCTGACTGGCTAGGGGCTTCGGGAGTTAATTTTCCTAACTTAGAGCTTCCTTGTGGATCATATCCAGCTCTAACAAGAAGCTTGAAAGCCTTCGGGTCATAACATTTGGTGACTTTGGATTCAAGCAATCCTCCATGCTCCGTTTTAGCACCTTGAACTGGACGGACGAACCCTTCGGGTGGTGGCAGAGAAGGCTTGCTTGCATCAAGCTTTGTCAAAGGTAGGTTTAAATCCTTTAGCACCTCGATTCCCTCGCGAGGTTGCTTGCCTTTATCACGATTAGCTGTAGGTGTGTCCTTATTTTCTTTGACACGATCATCCTGAGATTTCTCTTGCACAAGATCTTCCTTAGGTCTCACAATTTTTGCATCTTGAAAATAATACTTAGCATCAGCAAAGTACGATTCTGCCTCGGTGAAAGGCTTAGCATCGCCCACCACTGTCTTCATAGTTCCCTCCTGGCAGTATTTGAAGCATTGATGTAAGATGGATGGGATTACTCCATTCTCGTGAAGCCATGGGCGTCCCAAAAGCATATTGTATGATGTCTTGGCATCTATGACATGGAAGAGTACATTCAAGACCATTTCTCCAATCAGCAACTCGAGCATGATGGTGCCAAGAGCTCTTTGTCCCTCTTGGTTGAACCCTTGAATCATCAATCGGCTATTCGAGAGTTCGTCTATGGAGACCTCCAATTTCTTCAGTATCGCAAGGGTAAGATGTTAACCCCCGAACCTCCATCGATCAAGATTCGATTTATCTTTTGCTCACGGGTATATCCAGCAACGAACAGCGGTCGGTTGTGGGATTGTGAACCGAGCAACAAATCTTCATCAGTGAAAGTCAATGCTGAGCTGGAGTCATCATCGCTATTGCAAAATCCGATTCCAGATTGACACACTTCGTTCTTTTCTCCATTAGTTGTATAACATGAGATGTTATTGCTACCGCCATCATTGTTAGCAGTGATGAAATTTGAGACCGCCTCACTTTCCTCCAACAAGATCTTCCCTTGTCGAGCTAACTGCAAAACTTTCTCTTTGAATATGAAGCAATCTTGGATGGGATGCCCTACTAAGCGATGGTATTTGCAGTACTTCGGATCATCAGTTCGTCCAGCTTCTTCTGGCCGCTTCATTTCTGGCAGTTCGATGAGGTTTTCTTTGACCAGATCATCGAATATTCCAGAGACGTCGGAGTCTAAGAACGGGTAAGTCTTTTGTTGCATCTCTTTTAAGGTTGGCCTCTTCTGCCCCCTATCTTGTGAAGTATTCTTTCCTTTGTCGTCCTTGATGTCTTCCATTCTCCGAAACTTAATAGGCATTGCACTAACAGCCATTGTCTCTTTGGCTTGCCCTTTGCCGAAGGGTTTTCCTCCTTTCTTAACTTCTTGCTTATCTTTGAACTTGCGAGCCTCATAAACTGGAGGCCCCTCAACTCCGACTTCAGCCATGCTCAGTTCCATGTCATGAGCTCTAGTCGCCAGTTCTTCAAATGTCCTTGGTCGGATTCCTTGGAGGATGTACCGAAGACCCCATTGCATTCCTTGGATGCACATTTCAATAGCTGAACTTTCAGACAGCCGATCCTTACTGTTGAGACTTAGATTTCTCCATCGATTGATGTAATCGATGATAGACTCATCTTTCCATTGACGAGAATTCGTCAACTCGATCATGCTCACTGTCCTCCTGGTGCTATAGAAGCGGTTGAGGAATTCTTGCTCCATCTGGTCCCAGCTATCTATGGAGTTAGCTTCTAGGTCTATGTACCAGTCGAATGCATTTCCCTTCAATGAGCGAACAAATTGCTTTGCCAAATGATCACCATAAGTCCCGGCGTCGTTGCATGTTTCGATGAAATGGGCAATATGTTGTTTAGGGTTACCTTTGCCATCAAATTGCTGGAACTTAGGAGGTTGGTAACTTATTGGCATTCTTAGACTGTCGATTCTCTGAGAGTATGGTTTGCTGTAAGTTAGGGATGATTTAGGCGTCCCATCAAATTTTTCTTTGATGGTTCCTAAAATGATCTCTTTCAATTGGTCTACATAGACCAAACCATCAGCGGAGACTTGCAGTTCGTTCAAAGATTTCTCCTTCTCAAGTGGTGGATGATGATGCCTTGCAGAATCTTCAGCTTCATCTTGGTCCTCCATAGGTTCTTTTCCAGGAGTGCGACTTGTATTGCCATTATCAGCTTTGCTCATCAGCTTTTCTATCCTAGAGTCTTGCTCTTGGACATGTCTCGTAAGGCCTTCAATTGCTTTGGTTAAGCTTAGGAGTTGTTCCTCCAAAGTTGAACTATTTGTCATCATCACCGGAGCAATGTCGGGAGTGGATGAAGAGCTTGATGTGGAGCGAGGAGTGGAACATGTAGAGTTGGCCTTTTCATTTGTATTGCTATCAACAATGTCTGGCACTGGCTTCTCGACAACTCCGGGTGAATTGTTTCTCTCTGAAGATGCTAACGGTTGTGATTGTCTCGACATACTCCTTGTGACGACGTTGACGTTTGCAGTTGGAGAGCTTGTTGCAGCGATCTTCGTCACCGTGATCTTATGAGGCGCCATAACACTATCTTCTGTTGTTGGTTGAAGAGAAGAGATGACAGGTAGAGAGGTCCCACTGGACGTGCCAAATTTGTAACAACAAATTTTGTGAATTGAATTAACAAACACAAAAAATTGTACAAATTAATTCTAATTGGATCAAAATGAGTAACTTTATGGGTAACACTCTCTATTCTTCAATCCTCTGATTCTTCTCTTCGAATGTTTTCTTCGAAATTGGAATTTTGGAGTAAAATCCACTTGTTGATTTTCTCCGCCGCTTTTGTTGTCTTTCAATAACGTTGTCCGAAGGCCGACCGTCTTGATTCCGGATTGAACGCTACTTCTCGATAAATTTGATGAAGAACGTCTTCGAATCTTGAAGAATGTCTTCGAATCTTCGAGAACTTTGAGTCTTCTGAATTTCTTGGAATTCTTCCAATTCTTGAAGCTCTACACTTGTTGTTTTTAATGAATGAAGAAAGGCTCTTATTTATAGGTGTAGGGGAGAGCTCTTTCCATATTTCATTTGCCACGTGGCGCCATTTGACTGGCCACTCTTGATTTGATGGGCTTGGCCTGATTTGATTGGGCTAAGCCTGATTTGGTTGGGCCTAGCTAGACTTGGCCTGAATTGATTGGGCTAGACCTGATTTGGTTGGGCCTGGCTAGACTTAGCCCGATTTGGTTGGGTCTTCTTGTTGGATTAGGCCCTTTTGACTTGATTGAGCCTTTCTTGATTTGATTGGGCCATCTTGCCAAAATGTTAGTAAATAATTTATTTTGGCCCAAATTAAATATCAATTATACTATAACTTAGGAATTAATTTAATTAAATTCCCAAAACATGGATAGTATATTTTTATTGATATTTAATTAATTTCCACATGTCCTTTTTTGATTGGACACAAAATTTATTTATCTACAATAAGAAACAAGGGTTAACATGTACTTTCACATACTTCTCCATAATTTTCGCTATGAATTATTGACTACAAATTATGGCTATTACAGAACAACTTTACTTATGCATTTATATTTCCTTATAACATTTAGTGTGCTGGAATCTTAAGACTTGTCAGTTTTAAGAGAGAAACAATCCTTTGTTCTTAATAAAAGGTTTTCCCACATTTAATGCAAACGTCACTTTACTTTTCTCATAAGTAATTATGGTTTTTTTATTTGACCAAAGTGCTCATTAAATTTCATAAAAACCCTTAGTTCTCTCCTTTTTTCTGAAAGAATCACTAAAAGTTCCAAAAACCTTCAAACCTTCGCAAAAATGACCCCTAAGAAATCTACTTCATCAAAGAAGAATCTTGAATACATTGAAGGACATCTTGCATCTCTAGGCCATCTGAGATAGAGGATGGCAAGGAAAAATAGAAGTACACGGTTGATAGAGACAATCTTCAGAAAACAAGAGATCAATCATCTAGACTTCTTTCTTGGTGTGCACATGACAATCCACAAAGGACGGATTTGAAAAAATTCTAACAAGTTACCCAGGTCACCACGTTAGAGAAGTGTGATTCAGTATGCATCAAGTGCATAAACTGAAAAATTCCGTCACAAGGAAGGCGTAGTGACGCATTGCTGGCGGAAATGAACTGTAACAAAAACCTTTGTCACTACATAGATAATGACGGATTTTTCAATCTGTAACTAAACTGATGACTGAAAATCTGCCACAATTCCAAAAAATCTGTCATAATGTTTTTTAATATTTTCGTCTCTTGAACCCCGTTACTGATGGAATTTAGCAAATTTTATGACGGAACAGCCATCATAAATTAATGATGGAATTTACCATCACTATCTTGCCTGTATTAGTAATGAAATTATTACATTAAAAAAAAATAAAAAAAAAATTGTCTCTAGTCCGTCACTTTGTTATCTAATTTCTGTCATTAGTGCTATCTGATTTTTTATAGTTTTATTTATATTTTAACATACAATCTCTCATGAAAAAAAATATTTACCCTTAATGAACTTTTAAAATTCGTAGCAAACATTATATGATACGATATCTAAACTTAAAAAATTCATACAGTTGTTTCTACTGTACACAATTAAAAATTCATAGCAAACATTATACACTTCTCACTATACACTCTGATCTCTATCCGTCTAGTTCTTGTTGATCCTACTAATGTGGATGTCATGGAACCAGCTAACTCTGACGGTGCACATGGAGATAGAGATATCAATGGAGAATCAGACGGAGAAGCGGCAGAAGAAGTTGGTGCCACATCCGAAAGAGTGTGCTGATCGAGCACATTTGAGTGAGATGTTCTCATTCGTGCCCTCCGGAACCTTTACCTCATGCAATCTAAATTAAAAAGTACAATTATACAAATATACATAATCATACCAACATCAAGTTTAACTTTATACACATTAGTCAGTAGCCCATAGACAATAAAAAATACATATATTAGACACAACACATGGCATTTGTTTAAACAAGTCCTCCCTAAAGTCGTTATATAACACTATGGGTAGCTAATGAGTTTAGTAGCTTTCTTACCTGAGAATATAATCAGCAATTTGGTCAAATCTTACACAACGGCATATTAGAAAAAGAAAAATACAAGTTAACTGACTTATGCAGCTCTACATTTTACATTTTGGTCAACAAAAGATATAAATCATGTCAAATTTACAATTCAAGAAGCGAAATACTAAATAAATCAGCAAAGATAACTAAACTTTTTCCATGTTCCTATACATCATTTGGCGAGACATACTTTGTCAAAGAAGGAAGAAATTGTATGATTGCAACAAGAAATAAATTGCCCCTTTCCAACATATGTCATGGCAAAGAAAATGACTATTTTGCTGATCACTAAAAATGTAGGGTGAATATCCAAATCTATTAAGGCATTAACATTAGCTTCTACATATTTTCATCTTCAACTATGATCAAGAATTCGTGATTATTTAGCTATGCTTCAAATATGTACCGCTCAATGATATAAGGTCCAATTGAACACAATAGAAGATGGGGGCTCAATAGAACGAGGGACAAAGAAAGAATTAGGGGCTTCAAGTTGCATTTCGCCTATGTAAGCACTAAATCTAAGACTTGTTGAAACTACATTCTTAGTCTTTAGACCACAGACATATCAAAGAAAAAAATTATGGCTATCATTATAAGATTAAAGTTATAGTTTTAACAAATCTTGGATATAGTGCTTGTATGTAATATACAGGTAAAAATAAATTTTTAAGCCTCTGATGTTTTTGAGCCACATACTTTTGTTGCCTTCTCTATTTAGCACTCATACTTTGGAGTTTCATTCTATTGTTGTCTATCAAGACCAAATTGAAGGATTTACAATAGTTCTAATTCTATAACTCACCAATCTACCAATTAGGTAATAATAGTTGTCACCAGATCACTACCAGTATATAGCTTGATCTATATGAGGAGGAATCTGGTTGAATTCTGTCACTAATTCTTGTTCAATCCTATACCTAAAAGGAGAGAGAAATTAGAGATAAAAATAATCTTTATAAGACAGGAAGTTGTCTGAGTTCCTAATACAAACCGAGGACTGAAATGCATACAAATTTAAGCGGTCACTACAAGAAATCTGTAAACAACAACGCCTCAAAGACAACGTTTTTTGTTCAAAACCGTTGTCTATTAAAACGTAACCGTTGTTGTTTGAAAAACCGTTGTTGATTTGTTGAACAACAACGGTTTATATCAGCCGTTGTTGTATAACCGTTGTTGTTAAGCTTTGTTGAATTTTTTTTAATTATTTTTTTCTCCTCGAATTTTTTGGATTAATATATATATTTGTTTTTTGAGAAATGGCTTAATTATTTTTTAACTTATAAGGTTTTAAATTTTACACTTTCACCCACTAATTGTGTTTTTTTAAAATATTGAGTTAATATTTGTTTTAATTTTAACACAATTCAGAAATAAAAAATATTAACCCACTACAAGGAAAAATGGCTATTAGAATGGTATTATTGGGACATTTCAATAAAAAGTGTCATATTATCCATGTAATAGAACATTTATCTAACAGAGTCCCATTAATCAAGGAGAGAAAAAGAGAGAAAGAGAAGAACATTTCAGTAAAAAGTGTCCTATAATCAAATAAGTTCGTCCCAATCATTAAACATATGGCTTAAGTAACACGTCATTTATTTGGGCTTTTCGGATCAACGGCCTGCACACTCTAAACAAGATATCTCTTAAACTTCTTTTAGGATGTGTGATCACTGTTAAAATCATCTGTTCTAAAATATGTATTGTATTTTTGTAATTCATGCACAATAAACATGATTCATGTCTTATAATTTTAACCTTTTCTTTTTAATTTAAGAAATTATGAAGTATGTATCACTTCTATAGTGAGCAAAATATAAAATGAAACACACGTTTAAAAATGGATGATAAGGATTAATACACGAGAGTAAGTGGAAAAATATAAAAAAAAAGAATGCAAGCTAGTGACCTGGATTTCGAAGCTTGCAGGGAAAGAGACGGGGAGGGGGAATTTTTATGCTTTCTATTGGGAATAACAGCGACTTTGGTCTCAAACTGCTGCTAGGCCCATAAGCCCATTTGAAATGGGCCTAATGATGGGTAGGGTTTACTTTCCTTTTTGAATTCATATTTGCTTCTTTTCTATATTTCCACCTGGTTCATCGTTTTTGTTTCATTTTTCAGTATCAGTATTTTCATATTTTGTGATTCATATTCATATTCGCAGTATTTCTAATTTGTTGGTTGTTCAACTATAAACATGAAATCGCAGGGTGTGACTGCTCCGCCATTGCGTCGCCATCGGTTTAATCAATATTCGTGGCTCCTCCAATTTTATACTTTTTTTGAGTAGCTGCGAAGAAGGAAACGATGATAACAATAACAATCAGTCGCCGCTGTCCGCTGAAGAAGATAGGGACCGCGTTGCCCTCGATCCCAAGGCCGGTCTCCACCCCCTCAAAGTTCGTCTCTTATCCCTCTCTCTCCCTCTCTCTCTAGGTTTTCGTTTTAATCGTTCCGATTGTTTGATGTGTGGTTTTTTTATTTGTTTTAGCTTATCGTGTTGAATCAGTAGTATTGTATGTGAGGAGCTTAAAAGAGTTCTCATTTTGTTTAAAATCAAATATTTTGAATTGAAGTGCCAAACATGAAGACTCTGCTTTTTGAACTTGCTAATGAGAAGTTGATTTATCTTCTGATTCCTGATTCCTGATTCAGACTAGATGATATTCTGATTCTCTTATGATGGCATTTTGTTTAATTTGTTTTAGCTTATGGTGTTGAATCGTTAGTATTGTCTGTGAGGAGTTTAGAAGAGTTCTCATTTCTTATTTAATCGATTATTGTTGAATTGAAGTGCCAAACGTGAAGATTCTTGCTTTTTGAACTTGGTGATGAGAGGTTGATGATGTGTGTCTGTGGCTTTAATTTGTTTTTATTTCCTGATCTGAGATTTTGGGGGACAGTATTGATGCATTTTTGCCTATATTATTTTGATTTTGTTCTCTCATTCAATCCGTCTATCTTGAATTCCATGTTTTGAAAAGTTAAACAAATAAATCTACCTGACTAGAATGACAAGCCAAACTATCAGAGTTTTATGTTGGTTTCCAGATTGAGTTTAGTTTAATAATAATGCATATTGGTATGTTGTTATTAGCCTGTCAAAACTGGTGTGTTTGTCCTTCTCAAAAGTACCATCCATTTGAGAGTCAAGAAAATTGGTGATATTCTAAAAACTGAATTTGTGAAAATGATTTTGTGTTTTGTTTTAGGATGTAGGATCTTATAACTGACAAAACTGCCTAAATGCTCAACCTATATACATAGGCTAATTTTTCTTATGATCAAGTATCTATGTTAGGAGTTAATTTATAATGGAATCAGAAGGACGAAGAGGGTCTGTAATGAAGGACCTCTTCGACATCCAAATCAGCCTCCATCCCAAATCACAATTTCAGTAAATATATGTGAATTGATGGCGGTCCTGCTGCAGATTGTGTGTAAATACGGGGAGTCTTTTGTTCTTTTTCAGGTTTGGCTTTTGCTATGTTTTTATCTCTGATGTGGGTAGAATTATCTTAACTTTAACCCTCCTTTACTAATTACTATTTCCCATACAAAATAAAAGAGGATATTAAATTATGCAATACACTAAGGGAGAAAAAAAATAAGAGCTCATTGAAAAATCTTTGCTTTTGGAATCGCTATTATGTATATTGGATTCTAGAAATCATAATGATATTATGTTTCTGCTACCTATGATGAGGAATGAATGTACTCTGTCTTGGGTGAATTGAGAAAAAATTGCATGGTTTTCTGGTTTAATCATATATTGGCCATATAATAATGCATGTGTTTGTGCTCTTCTTTTTGTATTTTTTATCTAATAAGAACTAGAGGATGTTAATTAGTTCTTGATTTTTTTTGCTTTTCTTAAACAAGATACAAATGGTCTTACAACTGAATATAATGAACTCAAACTATGCTTAGCTTACAAACAATGGAATAACATGTGCATTTGCAAGATGGTTAAATTCTATCTGTAACTGTATTTTTTGTAACTGTACATTCTCTCATTTTTCTGCACAAGTCCTACTATTGAGTTTGCCGGCCATAATTAAAGGAAGTTAGAAGATGCGGATGGAGGCCCGAATGAATTTACACCATTGCCCTTGGTAAATTTAGAATATTAACTGGTATGATCAGCCGAATTAGAGTTTATGATAATTTAGTCATTGCTATCACTATTATATTGGTCTGAGTTTCAGTAGGTGAGTTATATGATATTCCCGTACTCTACCATAACTTATGAGAACTTCTGGATATGAATGCACGGTTGAAGAATCTCTTTGTAATTGTTCTAAGAGAATTAGTAGATTCTCTAGCTGAATAAATTTGAATGTCACCAATGGCATTTGAAATCCTCATTAGTTGAAAAATGTTTTTGAGAAACGCAATTTGTTCTAGTAAAAAAGTAAAGAGTAAATTTTAATTGTAAGAAATAAAAATATGCATGTGGATCAGAATGAATAAACAATATCTGAATTGAAGGATTCTGTGATGAAGGCGGTGGTTTGGTTTTCTGAATTTGGTTGCATCCCCTTTATTCTTGGATTTCTAGGGACAATTATGAACAAGAAAGTGGCAACTGTTGCTAAATAAACAATGTGCAAGTTTTTTTTTTTTTTTCTTTTTGTGAATTGTAACTAGATATTTCACAGAAAAATGATGGCTCGGCTTCAAATGAGCTACCAGAGAATGTAGGACAAGGTTATATGAAGGCTAAAAACAGTTATCAAGGTAAATGCCAGTTGAAGAAACACTTGTAGTATCATTTTATTTTATTAATGTTATTATAAAATGGAACTTGAAATGAATTGCATATAAAGTCTTTAGAAGAAACCTGAAAGAAATTTAAGGATGCATTAGTATTTATAAGACAATTTGACAAACCTAAAGCATAGAAACCTGGGGGTCAGTTCTCGCCCAAGATTGAAAATGATTAATACAACTGCATTGTTTAGTGAATAATGATTGATAATGACGCACAATTTTGTAGTATGATTAGGAGTAAAAAATTAATGTATCCTTGGCCTTTAATTACCGGAGTGATCATAAATATAATTAGGAGTAAAAAAATCTTGATTCGAGATTGTAGTGATGCCACGTTGATGTTGTTTGGGGATTGTAGCAGTTCATTAGTGTTTCTTATTTCATGTATTTGAGTACTGTTTGACATTTACTGGGATTAGTATATCCAATTCTGATTACAAATTTAATGCTTCTCTGGCTTGGTTTTGTATTCAGCATCATCAACTCTTATAGAAACACTTAGGGAACGCATGTTCAAGCCTTATCTGTCCACTATCATTTCCGAGAATTCTAGGTAAAAGTGGTTTTCTTTTTGTCAGATAAAGGTTTTCTTGGCATTGTCTATATTACTTTATTTGTTATATTGTATTGTCTTCAGGGTTGCGACTGTATCGCCTTCAGATCCTGTTTACATTGCTGCTAAAAGAATGCGTGAATTTTGGGTGAATTATGTGCTTATTACGACAGGAAACCACATTCAAGGGATACTCACGTATAACCATTTGTTCTGAATACTCTTCTTTTAATTTATCCTAGATCCATTATGTAAAGGGATACTCAACTGATATACACTTCTCCATATTAAGCTAATGTTTTGAGTTTTTTGAATTTCTCAGTTCTAAAGATATACTAATGCGAGTTGTGGCCAAGGACTTGTCTCCTGAGCTGAGTCTTGTTGAGAAGGTTTGATTTTTGACAGCTTCTTGATAGGCATCTTTTTACATTTTGAGTTGCTTCTGTGAGTATGATAAGCAAATCCTAGCAATGTTAAATGTTCTTATATGGCCTCTTGAATTTTGAGTTTATACTTTGATCCCTCTGTAAATAAGTTTTACTTCATTGCTTTGTGACATGTTTTCTAAACTTCCTTCGGTTAATCATTGACTTATCATTCTTTTACGGCACTACTTTTTCTCAAGGTGATGACGCCTAACCCTGAATGTGCAACACTGGAGACGACTATTCTTGAAGTATTGCACATAATGCGTGATGAGAAATTTACATCTTCCTGTTGTTGACAAAGGTCGGTGATAATTTTTCCTTTCATTTTCATTGGCAAAAGTGTTGATATTTTTCCCCTGGGCAGATGGATGTGTTGCTGCCTGTCTTGATGTTTGCAGATAACTCATGCTGCAATTTCTATGGTAAATATATTTTCTCCTGGTAGGAATAGATCAAGGCAATGGTATTTGTGCATCATCTCTCTCTCGCTCTCTCTCTATTTGAGTATTGATTGTTGCATGCATATCTGACATGGTGTCAACCTGCCCACTTTACGTTAACCATGTTCCCTACCCTACATGTTTCTGTGGTTCTCACCTGAAATAATTTCATTTATTCAGCTCTGAAGCTCTCATAACTAAGAGCAGAGATCATCCATATAAGAGCACAATATGTATATGTGTGTGTGTGTACATATATATAAAATAATCCCTAATTTTTTGAATTCTGGCATCGAGTACATGTCTGTAAAATGAAATATGTGCATTTGTCCTCGTGAACCCCTACATATAAAGTATGGCCTTTTGTCCTTGTTACCTGTGGATAAAAGATATAACTATCTTTGGATTAATTTTCTGAAATTTTGTTTTCATCAATCCAAAGCATGTTTGTTTCTGTTTTTATAAAAAAAAATTGCCAGAAAAAGACATGTTTCTACCATCTTTTACTTCAATTTTTGGAAACTAATGTTCTAATAGTACACCTGGTATTATAGAAGTATGTACACGTGTCAATAGCATAGGGCACTTACTATTAGAGGCAGTTAGTAGTGAGTATAAATACTCTTGCAGCTTGTATCGTTGGAGATGACTTCTTGGTTTTTGTAGTTGGCGAGCTCTCTGTCAGTTTTGATTAATGAGAAAAACATAACACTGACAATAGGTCACCCAGGGTTTATTTAAAGTAAGAGTCTAGATTTATAAGAATATTTAACAACTAAAAACAAGTAATTACTCATGCGGGAGACAAAGATATATTCGAGTTGTGTTTGCGTCCAGCAGATAGTGGATCTGTAATAGAAAGTAAACTCTGCATCTATCTGTGTTTAATGTCTTGACTCTTGAAGTCCTTTTGCTTCTGGACAAAAAGAAAAATAAATGAACTCATCTCTTTTGTTTCACACAGAGAAAGGTAATTTTCCATTTTTATTTATTTTCGTTTTTTTTTTTTTTTTTTGTCTGCTTATTTATTATCATTGATATATTTTTGACATTTTGCGAGGTACTAATGTTCTTCATGAGCTATTGCGAAATGGAGGAACGAGGTTTTGCATACTGGGAAGTGCGTTGAATCTCAAGAAGATCTAGTTGAGATCTAGTTGCATCATTATTTTTTTATGTTAGTTTTGGAAACATATTGATGGATCTTTTTGCTAAAACAATGTACTAGATATATTATATTGGATGATTTAACTATCAAAATAATTGTTGGTTTATTTATGTTTTTTTTCCTTTTATGTGATATATTTTCTTGAATTATTTATTATTAAAAAAATATTAAAAAAAATAAAATAGGAAAATAATACCTAATAACATAAACCATAAACCTCTATTATAAAGGTTAAACGACAACGGTAAAAAATCGTTGTCTTTACGTCGTCGTAAAAATTAAAACCACAACGGTTAAAACCCCTTGTAATGACTGTTGTTGTAAAGGCCCAAACGACAATGGTTAATAACTGTTGTTAAAAATAAGTGTTGTGATACAAACGACAACGGTTAAACTGCATTGTAAAGGGCGTTGTTGTAAATGTCAATCACAACGGTTAAAAACCGTTGTGGTATAGGTCTTCAACAACGGTAAAAAACTGTTGTGGTAGGTAGGGGTCTACTACAACGCCAGGTACGGCAACGCTCATTTATCACAAACGACAACGGTTTTCCACCGTTGTCGTTTTGCAGAATTGTTGTAGTGGGTCCTCATAGGTGATTAGATTCACAGCTAAACCAAGGTGTCCAAATCTTCCAGATCAACCGACCTTCACATGACATGGATTGATATCAAGAAATCAAGAGAGACTATAGAATTGAAACTCAACAAAAAATAAAAGCACATACCCTGTCTAAATATGTTTCTAAAAAAAGTGTTGAGGCAGTGAACTTTATGTCTTTCTTCAACATAAGCATAAACTTCATTTTTTTTTTTTAATTTTTTTTTTAAAGGTATAAGTTCATTCATTCAATGATTTGCGAAAATTGCCTTACATCTTCAGAAAGACAGGGAATGATGGATTGAGGAAGCAATTCCTCAATCCAAAACAATTTTGTATCAACATTAGTCTCAAGCTATATTATGCACAACAATATTTGCTAGTCTTGGAACAAATGTAAAAGTAGAACAATCAGTAGGGCCACAAATTGAAAGAATGTCTTCCTTGATCATCTCAGCCATTGGGTCCAAATAATCCTTCCCTTTTAGTTCGTCGACCATTACTTTACAATCACTTTCCACCTGAAATTGCATGATTCCACTTTCCCAACTACTTCTGATTGAAAATAAAATAGCCATTCCTTCCAATGCTATGAAACTTCCTTTGAATTTCAGTCACTTCACTCCGCCTAGAAGTACCTCCCCTTTATAATCCCGTACCACAAAACCCAATCCCACTTCTCACTTTTTAAAACACGCCGCATCACTATTTTTTTTCATCATGCCTCGTGGTGGAGCTTGCCAAGTGACTATTGGATTTTGTATCCCTTGTCTTACCTCCGAATTTGGTACGCTTGACAATACTTTGATCGTCATATTTTGGGTTTTTTGCAATACCCGCTCCAAATTAAATGGTTTATTTTTGAAGTAAAATCTATTACGTGCACATCAAATCATCCAAGACAATACACCCATCATACTCAATCTATCCTCTCGCATTGAATCCATATAACACTATAGAAAATTTTGAAAAGTTCCAAAGGATGCAACATTAGTATCGTACCTTAATGGACTCGTCTTCCATAGATGAAAGGTAAGTCTACACCGCAACATCAGATAATGTTTAGATTCAGTCTCCTCTCCACATAATACGCAAACGGGGTCCCTATCCATGCCCTTTTTGCCAGATTCTCTTTCCTAGGAAGAGCATCGTGAGCAGCTCGCCATAAGAAAACTCTTATCTTTGGGATCACCTTTATATGCCATTATTTTGCCCATATTTTGTTCTCTTCACTTGAGGCCGTCAGCTAGTGTTAGGTCTCGGATAGATGGCCCAACACAACTTGATAACCGCTTCTCACAATATACTTTTCATTTGGTGTTCCACATCATATTCGGGGATCAGCTGATCCAAGAAAACTTAAAGGAATCTGCAAAATTAAATTAGCATCATGAGAGTTAAAAGCATGCCGATCCAGTTTTGCATGCCACTACCGAGATTCCGGCAGAATGAGATGAGCTACAACAGCTCGGTCCGGTATTTAAGCTGCAACAGTCATCAACTTCGACTTAATTTTACTCCCTATCCACCTTTCTCCTCGAATCCGAATATCCTCCCCATTCCCCACATTCCACCCTATTCCTAAGTCGATCAACTGCCTTGAAGCAAGAATACTTCGCATGCAAACTTGGTTGGTAACCCAATTTTGCACTTTGTAAATCTCCTCTCGGAAAGTATGTAGCCTGAAATACCTTAAAAGCTAGAGATGTTGTATCCATTTCAAACCTCCAAAATAGTTTGCCAAACATGGCTAAATTGAATAAGTGGACTTCTCTATAACCCATCCCTCCCTTTTATTTTAGTTGTGTTAAAAATCCTTTCCTTTCCCAATGCTACTTCTTTTCTCCCTCTCCATATCCCCGCCAAAACCTAATTATATCCCTCTCAATATCTGAAAAATGGATAAAGGTAATTGAATTCATGACATTAAATAGGTAGGGATTGATTGGATTACGCTTTAATAAGTATCTCTCTTCCTGCCTAAGATAATGCTTTTTCCTTCCACCCTTTCATTCTACGCACCACCCGCTCTACTATCACCCCAAACACCTCCCTCTTTCCCCGTCCTACTAGAGTAGGTATACCCAGGTAATTTCCATGTTTCTCTACCTATCTGATTCCCAATCTATCATAAAGGACAATACGTTTAACTTTTGCCCCGACACCTCCTCATACACCCATAGGATTTCAGCAACTTTATCCAGCTTTAATTCATTTTCTCTAAAGAATAAGATGAGGTCATCATCAAACAAAAGGTGAGATATGTGTGGCGCTCTCCGAGCAACTTGAAAATCGTGTAATTGATAACCATGTTCGGCTTTTTTTATCAAGGTTGTGAAACCCTCTGCACAACATAGAAACAAGTATGGTGATAAAGGGTCTCCTTGATGGAGCCCTCTTTCCGGTGCAAACACATCAGTAGGATTACCATTAATCGAAATCGACTAAGTAATAGTTTTGACACATCGGAGAATAAGCGACATAAAATTATTAGCAAATCCTACTTTCAAAAGTATAGCCTTAAGAAAACACCACTCAACTTTGTCATAGGCTTTACTCATGTCTAATTTCAGAGCCTAATGACCATTACGACCTTTTTTTTTTTTTTTCATCGAATGGAATGGTTCAAAAGCTACAATCGCATTATCAATAATTAAACGAACTTGTATAAAAGCATTCTGGGATTTTGAAATGACTTTAGGTAATATGCGCTTCATCTTATTGGCTATGGTTTTAGTTAAGACACGGAAGACCACATTGTAGAGGTTGATTGGTCTGAACTCCTTTGGGGAAACAGGTGACTTAACTTTTGGAATTAAAACAACATTTGTCAGACTTAAAAAACATGGATGAACATGATTATTGAGAATATTCAGAATATAATTAACAACATCACTACAAATAATAGACCAATACTTCTGAAAAAACTGGGGGACATACCATCGGGCCCAGGGGCCTTTGAAGGATGTATCTGTTTCAGAGCCACGTAGACTTCGTTCTCCATAAAGTGTCTAAGCGACTCCTCGTTCATTTCTGGTAAAACTTTGGAATCTACAGTGCCAAGAATCATGTGCATCTCGGATGGTGGAACAAATCTGATATCCATGAAATAGTCCCTAAACACCCAACTAATATCCTTTTCATCCTCAACCCATTGACCCCCATTATCTATTACTCTATCCACATTTTTTTGATTCCTTTCCCTTCTCTAATCCATAAAGCCCATGATCTTTGTAACCAAAGAATTTTCTCCTTTCTTCTTAATTCATCAAGTTCTAACTCAATCTGTTTGCACTCGTTAACCACCTTCTAGGACTGGGTGGCTCATGCAATTCGGCTAGTTTTTTCGAAAGTTCCCAAACTCAACGATGAACATCCCCAAAACTTGATTTGTCCTAAGATGTTAATGCTTCACTGCATTTTTTATTCCTTCCAAAGATAATGAATTCTCCTCCCAACTTTCCTGGACTATTCGTGAACTTTCCTCATGACCCAACCATCAATTTTCAAAGTGGAAATGCTTTATCCAGTGCTTTTTCTTTATCAGATTTTTCAAGTTAATCGGCCTTGGATTACATCGAATTAACAGTGGGTGGTGATCCGATTTCAAGCGGTCTAAATGTGTATATCCCAATATGGAAATCTATCTCACCATTTTGTGTTACTAAGGCCTCGGTCTAGACATTCTTGTGTATTAAACTCTCAAGGTTGACCATTCGCCCACGTGTATTTGTGACCCCTATGAAATACAAGATCTTGAAGATCACAATCTTCTAGAACTGCTCTAAACAGTGCCATAGAACCCCCTATCCAAAAATTACCTCCAATCTTCTTCACCGACCACAATATTTCATTGAAGTCATCTATACATAGCCAAGGTTGATTTCCTCCCAGATTTAGTTGTCTCATAAGTTGCCAAGTTTTTTTTATTTTTTATTCATCTTTGGCCAACCATACGAACTGGTTAGTGTCCACACAAACCCTCTATCACTAGTAACTTCCATGGAAATGTGATTATGTGAGTCACTTGTAACCTTCACCAAAATATCAACTTTTTATAGGACATAGATTCCATTACTATGCGCTCTACCCTGGCCGATGTAGTCGATCATAAAACACCGTTGGAAACTAAGAGCCCATGAGTTCAATCTTTCAATTTTTGTCTACTCCAATCTTGTCTCCATCAGAAACACTATATCCGAATTTCCTTCACGTAGGAACTTTGTTAGTGAGTGAATTATCACCCGGTTTCCTAGCCCGTCATAATTTAATCTCAAAGCGATCATTGATCTCGGCAGTGTCGATGGTCGGTCACCGCCGTTTTAATTTTGCAGAATGGATCCCTTCAAATCTAATTTTTTTAGTATCAGTTTCCATATCTTCCGGTCTACTATCATCCAAATGCCTTCTCTATCTCTTGGAAAAGGTTATGTAGTTTGGTATTGTACTATTCGAGCCATGATGGCCTGCCTTCCTTTCGATTTTGACTTTTCACAGTACTGGTTTACTTGATTAATCCTATTGATACGTGACACTCACCATATCTTTTAGTATGTGAGTGGGAGTCATATGTTGGTTCAAAGGGAGCTCGGCGTGGCTATTGGAATTAGTAAAATCAATGGTATTTTCTGGATCAGGTGGTTTATCTTGGGAAATAGTTTCAGTATAATTGGATTATTTGGAGTAGTTGTATGGGTGGGTATTCTTGTTATTTTGGAGTTTGAGGTTTTGTTATTTTCAGTATTGTTGGCAGGACCATGTGAGGCGATGGAGGAGTGAGGTGGGTGAGGGTCCTTATTTTTGGTATATGGTGTTGCGGGTACTGTTTCTATACGGGAGGAGCTGGTATTTGGGGGAATATTGATATAAATGATAGTATTTTTTGTTGTGCATGGGGCGGTTTGTTTTCTGCATGCATGTGGGGGAACTTGGTTTGATAGTGTTTGTTGAGTCTGTTGCATGGAAGAGTTAGGGTGCGATGGGTGGGTTGTGATTGGGTCTTTTTTAGCCTGCATGGTTATTTCAAGGGTAGGAGTGTTATTTTGTTTTGGGGAGTATTCAAGTAAGGGAAATGGATTTGGTATTTGCTGATTGTGGGACTGTATTAGGTTAAGGGCTTGAGGAATAGTGTCAGTAGCAGTATTACCCACTTCATTCAATTTCTTTGCTTTTTGGCACTGTAGTTGAATCAGACTCATTGCCAAAGCTCGAATAATGTTATCATCCATTTTCTGTTAAGGTCGTATACTATTCCTTCATCATGTTGTTGTTGCTTTCGTCGAAACTCATTAAACAGTCGACGATGGGATTCCACCAATTCTCATTTTGTCCCTTTATCCACTACAACCTTTATACGTTTAGTAGGAGAGGCTTTAAGGTCATCAGTATATGGCAATCCCTCCTCCTCTAAGTCTAAGAACTCTTTCTTATCATCAACAACGTCGCACTCTCGTCGAACATGGTCCAGACAACCACATATCAGAAATTGGAATGTCTCTTGTATCGAAGCGGAACCTATAGCATATGTTGCTTAAGTGATATATGGGTTCCCTTACATAGCGGTTTTGTGAGATCTATTTCCCCTTTAAGTCTTACACTTTTATTGAGCCCAACAAATGATGATTTATCAAGCTCTATAACTTCTCCCACTCTACTACCAATTGCTTTGACAATAGTTTTAGTTCGTACTCGGGCCAAAAGATCATATATTCACATCCAAAATTGCGAGAGTGATAGGACAACGTCAGATGGACGCTCAACGAATCCCAATTCTCGTAAAACCAGAATATTTCTTCCATAGTGCCATGGTATGAGTTCTAGGACTTTATCGCCTTCTTTCACACTATTGAATTGAAAGGAAAAAAGGTTTATCACCACGTCTGTGGCCATAATACATAATGTTAGCGGCCCTGATCACTGCTTCTCCTTCATCAATCATGATGGGTAGCTCATCGCCATGTATCGCCATGTACAACCCCTGAATTCAGATCTATCTCCATCTCTGAGGACAGTTCTTAACCTACAAGAAAACTCAAAGAGATACCAAGAAACAATCCAAGAAATCACAAATAGCCAAAACAGATCCGAAAATCAACATGCCTTATCTCAATGCAATCCTAAAAAAACCCTACGTCTACAAGAAATAAAGATCAAGCAAATGATATTGAAACGAAAAGAAATCGTTTTGCAAGTCAGACATTAGACATGAAAAAAGCTGTAGATTCCAACGCATAACATAAAATACCCCCTTAGATGCGTTACCATAGCCTCACGGGAGAGAAGCACATAAACCCTACTGACCTCAATCGACTTCTTTTATTTTCTGAAACATGAGGCATAACTATCGCAATGAAAATTTCCATCATTATTTAATAACGAACGATTCTATCGTTGAAAAAAATAAAAATGACGATGTTTAACATGGGCAGGAGGTAGCGATGGAATATTTCCATCACTACTTAGTGACGAAGAACTCTATCAGTAATCCGTCAATACGAGTTCAAGGACATTTATTTCCGTCACAACCTTAAAATTTTTTGTTCCCGTATCCTTGTCCTCTTTTGTTACTACTCATTAATGAAGGATTTTTCACTAAATTCCCTCATAATTCTATCACTGAATCGTTGCTAATACGCCAGCAACCTTTAAGGTCCCTATTCATGGGTAATCTGTCAATAGTCTGTAGCTAGATTGTGACAAAAATCGTCTGTCACTAAAATCCGTCATTATCGGTAATATTTCTTGTAGGGATAAGAGGCACACCAGTGGATATTACCCCCACTCAACTCCCCTAAATATAGGAATTTTCTGAAGAATGACTTTCCCCATAAGAGAAAAAATATACAGTGAGGATTTTAGGTTAGAATGCTTGAAGATTTTCCTAGGCAACAAGCGTGCCAAAAATGTGCGTGATTCATGTACCAAGACCATGATATCTTCAGCAAAATTATAGAGTGCAGAACAGAGAGTTATGACAAGTGTACCATTCCTAGTTTCTGGGTTATGATAGTTTTCTAGAAAGAAGACTTGGTGAACTGGCCACTATATCTCTTCACTCGACTTGTGGAGGAGATCACAAAGTTTAAAAGGGGCAGATCATACAAGATCGTGCTCAATTATGTCATGTCAGTGTAGGAGTTAGGATTGTAGATGGACAGAAATTGGGCAACGAGAAGTGGATAGCTAGCACAAAGGAGACTATGAAGAAGTCACAACAAGAGGCTTCTAATGATGATGCAGAGAGGAAGGCTAATCCTCAGATGAAGTAGACAGTCCTAAGCTACTGGAAGGCACTGGTAAAGAAACCACCATCTACGATAGGACTCAACAGATGAGACCTGTAAAGGAATCGATAATTTCTTCCTCACCATAACTGAAAGTGGAAGACACCAATATTAACGTACAACCCCTACAACAGAAGAAAATGAGGCTGATCAAAGCCCATATCAAGGCAAACACTATCAGTCAGTTATTTAATGAGCCTAAAGAAGCACCCTCAAACAAAAGGTTTCCATCTCCAAACCTTAAGATGTACCCTGGAGCAACATAGAATGAAGACACATCCACTGCTCCGGCATCTGGTTTGATGTCTCAATCACTACCGAAGGCAATAACCTATCCCCTTTAACTTTGTTACCTCAGGCCTTGGGTGTTCAGACATTAGCAGTATCCCAAGCACCCTCCCCCCTCCCAAGTAAGTGCATTGTCCAATGTTAAAGAAGATTCCCATATAGCTTCTAGAGCAAAAGCAAAGTTTTCTGACACATGCAGTAGATGAAGCCCATGCACCCCCTAAAGGTGAAGGTGAAGTTAACATTGAAGAGATATGGGAGAAGAAGGTGAAAAGATACTACTGATGGAGAGCTAATAGAGTAAGGATGGGCCATGCCATTCTAAAGTGGGATAATTGGGGGGAGGAATAAAATTAAGTCACCACTAGGGTAGGGTCAAATAATATTGCTAAGCTGACCTCTAGAGAGTATGGTGATCACGTTAGTGTGATTCGAAGTTTTGATGAATGTAAAAATAATGGTTATTCTCATGCTTTTTATGTTCATATTTTATTGAGAATTACATTTATTTGTTATGTTTAAGTGCATATTTTGTATAAGTATGTTTTCAAGTTGATTCATTTTTTATATGATTTAATGCACTTGTCGGTATCTTTTAGTTGTAACTTGAAGGTTTGGAAACTTCAACGGTTCAAAGAATTCATGTGCACACATCCTGACATTTATTGTCCACATTTTGAGGCTCAAATGGGCCCTATCTGGTACTGGGCCTAAGCCAACTTCAAGATCTTCGAGTGCGAAAACAAAAATTCTTGAAGCGACTGTTTGAAGAAAACATGAAAAAATGGTCAAAACAAAGGAAAACGAAGGCAACGCGCATGATGGAGATAGAAGACCCATATTCGAACACTAGGTAGGACAGTCGGTACCGCCGTGGGTACAACCGCATATATGAGTACCTATATTTCCTCTGGTATTGGTTATTGTACTTAGATACCACTACGGGTACCAGATCGTTATTGGTCGTGGCACCCAAACTCGAACATGCCTTGTTTTTCGTAGAAACCGTCGTAGTTTTGTATTTTGGTAATAACGTTGTCGGCTAAAATAGGATTATGGTGGCTCAATTTTTACAGATAGCTAAATACAATATCTACAACTTAGTAGAAGAAGTCAAGAGCTGATTCCGAGTGGATAATTCCCAGACTAGCTGAGAAGTCAAAATCAAGTGCCTTCGGGATGTTTAACACAAGTTAACTTATAATCTCCACTCATATTTATCTAATTCACTTTCTTGGGTTGGTGTGACACCTACACTTTGAAATTCTACCTCTTAATTCTTGACCCATTTTATTTATTTTTATGCTTCTTTTGATATTTGCTTGATAATTAGATAATTTCATCATCTTATTGAATTTTCCTAACTTCATAAAAAAATTGACCTAAGTGTGCGTGATGAGAACATCCTCCATGTGGACACAATACTTTTTATACTACCTCTGACATGAGTTGTATACTCTTGACCCTGAAAAAGCCTTCTAATCTTATCTATTAGAAGTGGTTTTCATGACAAGTTCACTGGTCCTTCAGGAAAAGCAACCATAAAGTGCCCCCACTGATATAGTCTTCGAAGAAGGGCTTGTAGATCCAGAGGAGCAAGCTTGTTAAGTAATAAAAGCAACCAGAATAGAAGCCTTATAGAGACAAGCTATAGCTTCCATAGAGACAATAAAATTTTGTAGAGAATCCTGAGGATGGAAATTTTCCTCTATTTGCTGTGTGCAGGACTCATCAACAGGGAAATTCGATGAATCTTCTATACTAGAGGTTGCAGTAGACAAGGCAGCCACTACCTCTCTAATAATTGTTGTAGAGACGCCAGGGAGTAAAGTAGGTGGTGTCTCAGAATCTATGGTAGCAAAAAAAAAAAAGAGAAGCTACTGCAAGTGAGCAGAAAATAGCAACGATAGGATTGCGTCAACTGCTGCTGACCAAACTTCAACTAGGAATGGCATTATGTACCTGAATAAATCACAATCCTCAAATTAGTTGAAGAAGAAGATAAGGTTTGTTTAGCGTCGGCAACGAGAGGAAGAAGAAGTCTTCCCAGATGAGCAACGAAGAAAGAGGAGTCCAAGAGAAAAAATAAGTAGAAGAGAGCTCAAGTGGAGAAGGAGCTCGATTAATCTTTTGTTGAGTCTGATCAAAGAATGAAGAACAAGGTTGCTCAATCTAATGAGAGATTATGTGACATCTTTCTTGGCACAAGAATAATACTTGAAGACATTCTTTCTTAGAGCCAGCAGGCAGGATCATCAACCTAGTAGGCAATTCCGCAGCCAGCCACCTCCTAGAAAAATTGAAGCCACTCCAACAACAACAATGTTCAAGGTAGAACAACAATCCATCAAAGAAGGAGATTGACAACTAGAGATTGGTAGAAATCATCAGATACTTTAACCGACTGCAAAATTATAAATACTATTACAATGTGCAAGGTAGAACATAACAAAAGTTGGAGGCCTTCAGAAGGCAACTGCATGTAGGATTGCTTTCAAAACAACTCGATCTCAAAGGAAGGAAGGTGAATGAGAAGAAAATCTCACCTTCTGAAGATTGGTGGTTATCTGAGGAGACAACAACCGAAGTTAAATATAAAATAGACACTTCGAACAAATCATTTACGATCAATGGTGGAGGTATACTAATGAAGACCCTGATCAAGTAAGGAGGAAAAAGGATTGACTGAAGAAGACAATAGGAGAGGAGAATACCATCTATGTAGTCTAAGTAAATGTTATTCTCAACAGAGGCGAAGAAAGTAAGTTACAGCCAGGGTAATTATAGCTACTTCTTTTTCCTTAAATGATGTAAGATGTTTTACTTGTGGCCTATATTTTACTGATGCAACTATAATAGATATAATCATCTAATAAAATAGTTTTTATCTTACTGCTGAAAGGATTACAGATTGTAATCTTACATCATATGTTGTTTTATTGCCTTTACATGATTAAATATATTGACTATTAGTTTGTTGTCATGTGACATTAAGTTTTGGTTTGCTTATAGTTTTAACATCATCAAAAGGGGGAAAATTGTTCGGAAAAATTTATGTTTAGTTGTAATGATGCAAAACTACTTTGTAGTATAAACTATTGCCCTCAAAACATTCTGTAATCTATTGTAAGGTTGTGACATATTGGGGCTAGTTTGTACTTAGGCAAAAGTCACATCACAAAGATATAACAAAGACATTAACAACAAAAAACAAGGAAAGTCCGATGTAGGAAAAAAAGTTCAGATGATGTAGGATACTGCAATAATGGCGTGCGCGTAGAATACGTAAAGAGCAATCAGGATTGTACATCAGATGCGAGGCAATCGTGTACTGACTATACAATAACGTCAAGATACGTATCGTAACAACGAAACTGCAGACTGACTTTGGTACATCGACTCTAACCTACTCTCTTAGCTAAGGAACAACGACTGATCCAAGTTGTACAAGAGTGCACGTAGAAGGATTACTACCACCGTCTAACCATTATAATTTACATGTGTTCATTTTCCTTATCTTTACGTTTTTTAAATGTTGTTTGTAACATACTATGTATATTGCATTGATTTGAATTTTTTTATAATTATTTCGTTGAGCTTAAAACTCATAAGGCATTGCTAGTTGTAAGTCTCGTAGGAACTTACCGATGTAACTTCTCCTACAAAGAATCAGTTTCTAACAGCCAACATTAAGTTACTGCCTACTGGTTTTGAAAGAAATTTTGAAAAAGGCTAGACATTTATTCACCACCTCTGAATATCTAAAATTTGGGACCAACAATGCTTATTATGTTAAATGTAGATTAAAAAAATGTACTTATGTTAATTCTAATCTATAAGCTCTATTACATACATATTATGTTGTATAAAGATGATGATTTTATTAGCTTAGACCTTATTTTTTATTTATTTTTTTAAAATTTCTTCCTCTATCGTAGATTCCGATCATTACTTTCTATAGTCTCATTTATTTCAATACTAACTTTAATTCTTTACAGGGTCCCATTAAATTCGATCTGACTTTTCTGCATAAAATGTGAGTGTGATTAAACAAATCTCCTAACAAAAGCTTGATGGTTCTTTGTAACTTTGCACATCTGTACATAATAAATTTATATAAAATCTTATATACTCGTGCATCTGCATTATTTTACATTGTGTACCCAAAATAATCACCATACGCTTCATATCTTTAATAACATCATAAAATTAACATATGACACACATCAAAGGTGTATCCAATATTTTGAACTTGGGAGTGCGATAAATTTTTTCAAGGTTCTTACAAACAATAAAAATGTACTAGTAAATATGTTTACCATTTTTAGTTGACTTTGAAGGTTTTATTATAGCAACAACCTTATTTAGTAATTAAAAAAAATGTAAATAAATTATTTTATATTTTAGAACAAAAATTGACCTTAATATTAGAGATATGGTTTCAACAAAATAATTCACCATAACATAGTTTCATCTTAATTAAAAAGCTAAATAAAATTTGTCGTAAACTCAAAGATACTACAACAATGAGATAAAATAAACAAATGAATAAAGTACTCCAATTATGTTGCTAGCACATACGGTTAGTATCCTAGCAAGTGAATGAAGCCACCTAGCTGGGTCTGACATGGTAATATTTGATTCAATTTAATTACAAGGGTTAATTATAGTAACTCCATCAAACTATCAACGTTTTTCACATAAATCGTTAAATTTATTTTATGACATTAGTACATATAAACTATACGGAATTTGGCAGATAAAACTACTAAATCTATTTTCTGATTATTTTCTCTTCTGGAATTATGCAGGTGACTTGCGCGTGATAAATTTTTAAGGGCTCTTTTTCTAAATAACCTTTTTAGTATGCCAAAAGTGTAATTTCCTTCACGTCTTTCTTTTCCCTATAAAATCCTTTGAATCACCAACAGTTCTCCCCCCCAATATCTAAAACCTCCATTGTTGAAGATAAGAAGCTCTTTTACCTACAAAAAAACCTATTTGGACAAAAAAACCCTTCAAAGTTTATCACGCGCAAGTCACGTGGGGAATCCGAAGAAAAATGTTCGAAAAATAAGTTTGGTAATTTATCTTCCAAATCCCGTATAATTTATATGTATGAGTGCCAAAAAAAAATAGTCACATGTGATGCCTACAATATTTGTGTATTAGATTTAGGTAATTATGTCAATTTAGTGATAGGAACTACTGTAGTTTGATGAATTTCTTCGTTAAGTGGAGTCTAAATATGTCATCGGTCCTTTTTTCCCTTAACAAAGCGTAGCAATCTTCTTTTTCTAAGATAGTGATTGGTATATTTTGTAGGTTTAAACATGCAGAAGTTGCTAAACTAGTAGGGCATGCGCCAACAATTACAACTTTTGTAGTCTTTAGCTTCTCTCGCTCTCTCTATTTTTTCTCTCTTAATATTGTACTTTTGTCTGTGGTTATTGAATTTATGATGGTATTGGTAGAGAACTCCGAATTTATTGGCGAAAGAATTGTAAGAGCATTGATGAAAAGATAATGTAGTGAGTAATCCCTTTGCACATATGGACGAAAGTCTTACACCTTTCCATTACGTAAGATTAGGAAATCATTATGACTCTATTATTCAAGAGATAATATCAGCATTCAATTTCGAACTGCACATTTGGATTTATTGATCATTTCAATTTTCAAGGTCACGGATAGTCGTTCAGAATATTTATTGCAATTTACCTTCATTATTTGTCTCATCTTCAGTTACATTGCTTTTAATACACATGATGTGTTAATTAGTGATATCATCAAATATATGAGACCTTCAAAAGATTCTTCACTAATAAAAATGTGTATATGTTTCTAATTTCTAAAGAGTGATTTTTAGGAGTCCACTACTAAAAGTCAAATTTTATACGACGGAAGTAGTCATATCCATCCATTATGCTGCATGAAATGTTTACATGTTAAAATACATTTTTTGTTTTTTTTTTAAATATTCTACTTAATATTCCGCCCCAATTCTAAATTTTTCATTTTTGATAGATCCCCATTTCTTCTTTAGCTATACATAAAAGCCCTTAACTACATGAAAAGTTGATACACATTGAGTTGCATACATTTAGGTCGATTGAAGTGATTATTTCGTAACATTTATATGCATATTTGGTCAGAATTCATTTATGTGTTATATTGGGGTAATTTCATGTGTTTTGACTTATTTTGGGGTTAATTAGGAGAATTCATTCCATTTGGACGAAGTTCGGAGAAGAAACAAGTCAAATATGCTAAAAAACGAACGAAAAAAGAGTTAAAAGAGCAAAAAGGTCGACCACGGTCGCATCTATGGTCGCAACCACATCAAAAGTGGCCTAGAACATGGAAAATCCGAAGCATGTGATGCGGTCGCGTCAGAAAGTTGCCCGAAAGTGGAGTTTTCGGTTACCTTGACACACCTCTAGTATTTTGACCATATCTTGAGATCAACAACTCCGATTGAGGGGCAATTAGTGGCGTTAGAAATATGATTCAAAGTGCTACAACTTTTCTTAAAAGCGACAAATCCCAAAAATGACCTGAAGACCTTAAAAAATGTCTCGGAAGTCAGACCTGAAAACTCGCCTGGCCAGCCTGCGACGCGGTCGCATCTAACACAACTCGGTCACTTCAAAAGTCATTTCTATAGAGAAATCCGGGTTTCCAAAGGAATTCTTGTCCTAATCACTTAAGGAATTCAACCCCAACTAACAAAAAGAGGCCCAAGCTCGAGATTGTTTAAGGAGAACACTTATAGAACATCATAGAGAGCACATTCGAGAACAATATACATCTCATACTTTTACATCAAAGTGGGAGCATGAGAGCAAGAAGACGAAGATCGACAAGCCGATAATTGGGTTTAATTATTCCTTGTTTATTTCAATTTCTTGACCATGTGTTGTTTGAATTATAGTTTAGATTTGTTAGTAGACATGTGTACCTAAACTACTCGTGTCCTAGGATTAGAAAGTAGGGTTTTAACAATGTTGATTTAATTGTTTAGTAGACTTGAGTTTTCATTATCTATCTATGTGTTTGGTTTAATCCTATAATTGAATTTAATCTGACCAATTAGGTTTAATTTACTTGTTTAACGTTTCCGTTTCAAGAGATGGAATTGTTAATAGACGACAACATATAGCACGATTGTCTATGATCGTGTAGGCATAGCGTTAAGAGTCTTTTGGGAGTTGTTAGGATTATTTGACTCGAGAGAGTAATTATCTTAATCAATCTATGGCTTAGTCGCTTCGAGAGAAGAGTTGGGTTAATTAAGTGCCACCTAATAGATAATTAACTGGTTTAAAGGTTAGTTAAATTGGAATGTCCTCGTTCGTTAAGTTAGTTAAATTAGTTTAAGTACTCTAGTTTATTAAAATCATTCTTACACAATTCGAGTATCTAGTTAGAATAATCCTAGAAAATTAGGGTATCGAACTACGTTAACCCATTCCCTGTGGATCGACCTTGACTTCCGCTACATACATCTACACCCGTACACTTGCGGTATTTTAGGGTTAGAAATTAGGTCTGTCAGAAATAGATTTAGAAAAAATAAAATAGGAAAGATAAAATTCTTAATTTTTCTTTTCTTATGAAAGGATTAATAACTAAGGAAGCAATATAAATAATTTCATGTGTTTAGCTACTCATGTTTATAATAACATCCAAGAACATTCATAAACAAATATTCTAAAATATAAAATAAAATAAACAACAAAACCCGAAGTAACGAACTTGATTGTCATCGCTTCGCGCTTCTTGCTCTTCAATCCAAGCCTCCAAAGTTTTTATGATATGAGATGATGATTTTCGGACTTAAAACAATTTATAAGTCAGGAAGGGGCCGATTCTAGGCCAAAACACATGGAAACCCCTTAGACCGCCTAAGCAACGCGGCCGAGTACAGTGGCACGGCCGAGTTGAGTGCTCGGCTGAGCGGTTAGCCGAGCACAGAAACACTGGGCTTTTATCTCGCAAACCACCAAAATTTCCTGCAATCGCTACCAAAATATTCGCATAAAATTAGCTTAATTTCATGCATACACTACGTGTATCATAATTCCCCAGACTCAGACTATTATTTGTCCTTGAACAACATAAGTAGGTAATAGCAAGAAGTCAAGCACTAGGGCAATTTGGATGACTAATCGTGCCTCATATTTTCTTTAAAAAATAGATAACATTGTCCATTAAGCATATTCGATTTGGCATCACATCAATTACTTTTGAAATATGACACTTCGAATAAATGATCCTCACTGGATCAGTGTATTGCTCATCTCTCAAGTGTATGAAATATGACGTGTTTACGCTTCGTACTTGATACTTCGTACTTGACACGTATAAACAAAGAATCACAAAGGTCTTTGTTTTTTGTTGTAATGTAGGCTTAAGGCAAGGCGAGATAAATTTGGGCAAAAGTGAATCAGTCTTGGACTAATCAAGCTATTCTTTACTCAATTACCACTCAATTAATGTTCATTCTTTACCTTTCTTTCAAATCTCAGAAAGCCAAAATATGACTTCTTCACCTCATATAAACAAGCAGTTGCCTTATATATAACCCAATTTCTCCTAATGCCAATACTGATTGAGTACCACTTTGGAACTACTCATCTTTTTCAGACACTTAAACATTTTAAGAACTTTTTCTAACTAACCCCTCCTAAAAACAACAAATAGAATAAGAATACTACTTCTTTTTAAGAACACAAAAAAAAAAAAAAAAAATTACTTAGTAAGGGCTGAATTTTCTATTCTTCTACCCATAACTCAACATTTATTTTCCCCAAACTATTTCCAATCATCCTTTCCACTCACCAATTTGCATTTCACACACTACCTTCCAATCCACCTCCCTCATACTCAACTAGTCCAAGTTATGGAACAAAGGCTAAAATGAATGGTTATAAGCTTTTATCATATGGCTATGAAAAATAAAGTTAAAGGCTCAAAGTGGCTAACTAGGGAATTTTGTTTATGAAATTTGGTAAAAAGGTAAATGTTGGCTTAACATAGTAAGCTAAAGAAAATAATTTCTTAAAATAATTTTCTAAATTCACGACGTGTACTTGATGATTCTTAAGCAGACACAAGGCAAATTCTAGAGACATATTTACATGCTGACCAAAAAATCACACCGAAAGAAATATGCAATCAAAAGATCAAAAGATCTATAAATGGGAGTTCAATCAAAAGAGCAAAACCTCATGGGTTAATGTGATCATTATTCTTCGTGCATGATCAATTTCATATCAAGTGTGCCTATCAGGCTTGTCTATGTGTTCTAAAGATTTTTAAAACTTGACTCAGCATCGACACAACATTGTCAATTAACCCTTTTTTCGCTATATGTTCATCAAAATAAGCATCAACTTCTGGTTTGACTCAATTGAGTCAAAAAAATAAAACTAACACCAAATGGAATAATTAGAAAAACTACTACCCAACATGATGCAACTAAATAGCAATACAAACATGAAAAGCAACAAAATAAAAACTTAGCTGCCAAGACATCTCACTCTACCCCCTCCCCTGAACTTGGACGAGGAACAAGGTTTGTAGGAAAGAAGTGGTATCCCTTGGTGGCACTCACATAAAATTTGGGAAAAAGATAAAACCTGAAAAATTTCATACTCATTTTTTATATTCGCCATAATAGTTTTACCCTTGGGTTCAACGGTATAGACGACACAACACCTGTGTAAACTACTTAGTCCAAGCCTATTATATAGGGAAAGTTACTTTTCATTAGAAATACAAAAAAGTTAATTCCCCTTTAAACACATCTATCAGAGTTTGGCTGGTCACCAAGAAAGGCCGGCCTAGGATGAAAGGGACATCAGTATTTCCTTGCATATTAACAACTAATAAATCACTAGAGAATTCAAAATTGGACACTCTAACCAATACATCCTCTGTTACTCTATATGGCTTTAGTAAAGATCCATCAACCAACTGAATAGTAGTAATGGCTTGTCTCACCGTCCCTAGTTCTAATTGCCTATATATTTTTAGAGCCATCAAATTTATGATCGATCTAAAGTCACACGACACATTTCGAAAATTATGTCTACCAATAGAGCAAAGATAGAAAAACTCCCTGGATCGTCTACTTTTGTTGTTTTTCTTGTGTTTGTGTTGGTGTTATTTTTAGGACTTTCTATCCTTTGCACATTTGCCTCTTTCTATTTGTGCGCCTTCTTCTTTTCCCCTCGTGCACTAGTAGATTTTACGCAGGCAGATTCGGTTTTTCTTTGTTTACCCCCTCACTATCAATGCTCTATTTTCATAATTTTTGCATCAAATTAAATGTACTAACACAATCTATGCGATCAAGGTTAGCAAAAAATGAATCATATTAGCAAAAAATTAAAAAATCATTGATAGGAGGCATATAAATTTCTTATCTATGCTAGCCCAATTTTCCTTCTTTTGCTTAGTGACCTCAACTTTCTCTAGCTTTTTCTTCCCTTGAAGCTCCTCTAAAAGTTTAACACAGTTAGTATAGTTAAGAGAAATTCTCTTCCTATAAAATTCTTGGGGAAAAGGAAGAGGGGGGAACATATTTAGATGGAGGTATATATACAGAATTGTCTGAGTTAGAAGTCGACTTTGGCTTCTCAACCCCTCTTTTTACCAACTTGTGACCATCTTCCTTGACTTTATTATCCTTCTCCACTTGTTTCTTTCTATCGCCTGATCTTCGGCCATTAGTAGCTTCGAGCTCTCACACTAGGCCTTGTTCATCGAATAGATCACATTGCACAGCTCCTTTGAATTAACCACCGTATCACTCGGGAACTACCCTTTTTGGTGTAAAGACCCAATGGCTTGTGCAATTTGGCTCAAGTGAGTCTTTGTCTCCTTCATTTCAACCTCATGATTTTACTTGATGTTGTTCAATAACCTATAACTCTTCATCTCTGCCCCGTAACTCATGAGCGCATTGTTCATCTCTACACCCAAAGTGCAACGCTCTTCTCAATATTTGAAATCCTCTCATAAGTCTCAGCAAATTGAGACTGCATCAACTCTTCTTGAGTAGGCTTCCTTCCTTCAGGGATCATACCAATTGTGATTGCAAATGCCCGTGGTGGTTAGAGTGCATTATTGTTTGGATTATTGTACGAGAAATTAGGTGATTCCTTGCACCTGATGGATACTGATTATACTATAGGTTGTTGCCACATAAGTTGTTAAAGTTTCTTTGATTAACATAGTTAGCATCTTCAACTACCTCCTGCACGGGTTGCTTCTGTGAATTGGACTAAGTGTACTAGGCTAAAGTAACACTAGTTAGCAAATTTAACGTATTGGTAATAGCCGTCAATTGAGTCATAACTAGGTCAGTCGGCTTAGTCTCAGTGATGTTGGCTACTGGCTTCGGCTGATTTCTATCATTTGGCCGTTTCCAACTCGTTGTGGCCATCTTATCTAAGATAGTAAATGCAGCCCTTGTACGCTTTGTGGGGCGACATATATTGGATCTTCTTTTGCGTTACTTTTTTTATTGTTTTATGCCTTTTTTATGAAGGAAAAAAGGCAGGAGTGTCAAATTGTGTATCTAACAAACAAAATATCTTTTGTTTTGTCCAAGTGCGGTGTATATAGAATGTTGGGTGTATATAGAGATTGCGGGGGCGTGTTGATAATCTCATCCTAAATTGAGTTGTTCTTAATCAATTGAGAGGATTCAATTTCACTAAAGACATTCATATACTCCCTCAGTCAACAGTAACTCAGCAATCCTTGCCTAAAGCAAAAATACTAATTTCTGTTAGGAACATAAGAGAGAGAGCGATAAGAAAAATATTAAAAGAGAACCATGGATTATATCGCAAAAATGCTCCCATGCTTCTCCTGAAGGTTCCCCATCAGCCATTTGAACTGGGTGATTTCCCTCTACAGTCTGAGCATCTTGCACGATAGAAAGTACTTTACTAAGAACCTGTACTCAGATCTTCCTAAGTAGTGACCCGCTCTAGCGCATTATACCATGCTAGTGCCTTATCTCTAAGAGAGAAAGCAAACAACCTAAGCTTGACCTGATCATATGGTATTCCATTCATCTTTAGGGTCTCCAAAACTCTTTTATCCGACCTAAATGGACATTGGGGTCTGCTAGTGCTCCGTCATCAAACTAGTTCCGCTAGAGTATAGATATCAATGTTGTCTTAAGTTCAAAGCTATTAGCTTTGATTGGTGGTAATTCGACTGGTAAGGTCGTTTTGTTCACCACCAAATTAATATATAAAATATAATTTTCCTTCATCTACGACTCTAACTAGTAGAGTCGTGAATAAGGGTCGATCCCACAAGGAATGGCCAACAATTTCGCTTTATGTATTAAACTATTATGGTCAAGCAATATAACATAAAAAGCTAGAAAAGTAATAAAGAATTGGGGAGAGTTTGATGATCAACTCAAAACCTACTAATAACAATAAAAGCAATTAAATGAAATTGAAAGCATTTAATAATAGAATTCAAATAAACAAATAATCAAAGACAATAGAATAGATTTTTCGAGTTTTGTCAATTAATAAAACGATCCATCCTTGATCATGCTTCCCCTTGGTCTTAGACAATTTATGCAAGTATTGTTTATGCCCGATTAATTGTGATTCAATCTCTTATCTCAAGACTATTAACAAGCTCTAATAGCTTTATTATCTCTTAATCTTAGTTAATCAAAATAAGCTCTTTGACTAACCCTATTCGATTTAACCGAATCCTCAAACAAGCTCTCTTAGATTCAATAATCAAATGCATTAGGCACCAAGAATACGACATAAATACGCCATAAAACTCGCAAGCTTGGTTTTAGTGGTCGAACTTTATGTTATCACTAATGAACATTCATTATTTGCTACAAATGAGTCGAAATCACTACAATTACGGATAACAATCCCGACTACTAGCAACACATTCATAAGTCCCCTAAAGGGTGATCAGTCTAATAATCAACTCATAAATGTGAATCAATAACAACAAATAACATAAAACACTTGAATACACAATCCTTTCGGTAACATTAACCACAATAATCACATAAATATCTTCAACACAAGGTTCCACAATTATCAAGGGTGAATAAAAGGGTGCTAGCCACCCATTACACCTAATACAATAAAAAAATGGATGGAAATATAAGAAAACATGATAAACTTAAAGATTGAACCAAGACCTTGGATTGAGGAGTGAAAAGCCTTCAATCTTCTTCCTAATTTTGTCCTTGAGGATGACTGTGGCCTAAAAGTGGCTGGAAATGTGTTCTAAGATAGGTCATTTTCGAATTGGAGGTTATATATATAGAGGAGAAAGTGCTAGCTCAAAGTTGGGCAAAATGTGTTTGGGTTTTTAAACAGGGGGTCGCGCCACGACCGTGGCGCACAATCGGCCGCAGGCGTGGTGAGAAACAAGGGTTTGTGCCGAATTTGTGACCACGACCGCGGCCCAGACTTTGCCTCGGATGCGGTCTGGTTGGGTTAGATTTTACCCCCTTTTTTGGACCTTCTACCACGTGCATGGCTAATCCTGGTCGCGGCCGTGGGCCTTGGTCCGAAACGGGCGTGGCTTGGTATTGGCTCGGCCGCGGTATGGTTGGGTGAAATTTTTCCATCTTCAGGACAAGTTACCACGATCGTGGGCTAGTCAGCCTCGGCCGTGGCTTCAGTCGCGGGCATGGCTCAAGCAACTTGGGCAAGGTCCTGTTTCTTCCTTGTTTTCTTTTCCCCTCGAGTGCAAATTGTCAATTTGAGATCTTTGAAACCTGTTTTTCAACCTTAATTCACCTGTTTTGACATGAAAACGAACTAAACACGTCAAACTACCTAATATGAAATAAACGCAATAAATACCTGTGGATATGCACACAAAAGCCCATGAAAGACACTTAAATTGACCTAAAAGTGCGTGCACAACCACATGTACCGAATCTCCCTAAACTTGGACCTTTGTTCGTCCCAAATAAATAAAGAAAAAGGACACGTGTTAAGTTAGATTTAAGTGGCGAATTCGGTTTCAGCAGAATTTTTCAAAAGTTAGGCAATCTTGATAAGAGTGAACATATGAGATAGAACCATATCAACTACTTTCAAGACTTGACACTCTCAACTTGAGATCCTCACTAGGTGAGCGTATCTCTCGACTCTCAAGTGTGTCAAATAGGTAGTGTATACGCTCACATTAAGATGTATAAAATTCCTACCATAGGCTTGCCAATCATCTAAACTTCGACGTATATCCGGCATGTGTGACAAGGAATCAAAAAGGTCTTTAAAAGGGTTGTAATGTTTCTTGGGGTAAGGTGGAATAATTTTGGGTAGAAGTGACTATAAAATGGACTAAATGAGTTAGCTACTCTCATCTACACCTCAAACAACAATCACTCTACCTCACTCTCTCACTTCCCAATCAAACTGATCCTGAAATGTAGCTTATTCACCTTACTACAAACTCACAACCTAAATGCTTCTTTTTCAATTCTCCCTTAGGTGTGTTTTCTTTTGAACTTTTTAACATTGAGAACATCGGTCAGAAAGCATTTATATTACTGGTGTCTCCAAATCAAAAGCAACAACTAAGTGTATACAACAAACTCTTTCCTTTGTTTACTGCTTTTTCGACTTTTTTTAAACAAATATTTATGAACATTGAAGAAGACTAATGTTCTCGATTCTTGCCTATTTGTGTAGATTTCCCTACACCCTTCAATATAATTCCACTAGTCTACCGAATTGACCCCGAAATTACCCGACTACCTTCTAACCGCCTCCCTCATACACATGTAGTCCAATTAGGTTCAAAGGCTAATTAAAAGGGGCTCTTCTTGTAGAGTTGAGTTGTCAAACAAGAGGGTAAAAGCTCAAGGGGTTAACTAGGGACAATTTTCAAACTTTTGGTAAAAAGGTATGTATTTTCAAGTTTAGAAATAGGCTCAAGTCAAGAATTGCCTAAGATCATTTTCAATGTCACACAATGCACCAACTCATTTAAAGTAGAGAATCAAGGAAAGTTCTAGAGACGGTTAGATGCATTCAATGAATTTCACACCGAAAGAAAGTTTAAATTACTCCAAAGATGGGAGTATCTTTTAAGGCTAAAAAATTCAATAGGCGTAATTTGACCAAAAGTTTTGAATGTAAGCTTAATTTCGTCTCAAAGCCAATCATGCTCTACCATGAGCCAAATTTTAAATTTTTTATCAAAAGTTTTGCCATCAATAACCGTTTCCACATTTCTCATTCTTACACGGTCCATTCACCTTTTACAAGCGGCCAATTCGTACACCTACCACACCCTCCCCAAACTTGGTTGAAAACCAAGGTTTGTGGAAAGAAAGGGGTACGAATTGGTGCTTAAACAAAACTCAACTAGTTTATTAGCACCATTAATCCCAAAATTAACTAAAGCCAAAATTATTATTCCTATGTGTGTAAGTACCAAAAACTCAACATATAAACATGAAAAAGCCCAAAGTAACTTAACCAATCAAGTAAGATAGTAGAAGGTGGCACACAGGCCAATCAATAAACAACATCCTAACAAATCATCCAATAAAATTGTACAAGAAAAAGTCACAAAACAGCGGATACACCATGAATCTAAAGTACAAGCTAATCAGAAGGGGCACACAGGCCTAATATTCATAAAATATGGAAAGGAAGCACGAGAGAATTGAAAATCGCAGCTGCCAAGAACATCCTACTCCCCTCCCCCCCCCCCCCAAACTTAGTTGAAAACTATGTTTTTGAAAAAGAGGAAAGTTATTCTTGGCGCTCCTACTCACAACGATTTGGAGGGTCGTGGAGATTGAGAGCTTTGGCCACCAAAACATGCTTGTATGTTGTTGAGTGCATCGAGGAGCTTGTTTTGATTCGCCTTTACCTCATTCATGTCTATCTTGATCTCCACGATGTATACCTCCATTGTGCTCAATCTCTCATCAACCTGTTGTTGAAATTCTGTATTGGACTGAACAACGGAAACTAACCTCTTTATTGAATGACAACTGCTCTCACCCTCGCCTGTAGGGTCAGCCCCGTCTGCTGCAGGTTCTGATACTTGGCCTCTTTGGCATTTCTGGAACTCAAGGGCACTTGTTTCCCTCGAGGCTGCCCATTTTGCATCGGAGCTTAAGGCTAGGATATCCATGGATTTCAGGTCTCTGATGTGGGTGAGGGTTTGGTTGGGAAGGCATAGCATTGACCCTACATTTTGGATCATGTAGGGAACAGAGACTCCGTCTTGCTGGTCCAAAGCAGCAACCCTCATGTTGGCTAAATCCTCCAAACCCAGAAGGAACGACTCTGATACAGCCTTGAAGTCGATCGACCGAATGCCAAAGTGCTCAAAAATAGTTGTGATAAGAGCCCTGTTGAAGACCGGATCATACTGCTTTTGGCTCTTTCTTTCTTTTCGTTGTCAGCTCCTTCACCGTCCTCTCAAAAGAATCGACCAGAACCTCCTCGTATCTTCTATCGATCCTATTGAGGATGGACCATAGGATACTAAGCTCAGAAATCCTTGTTGCACCCATCTCCTTCCTCGCAAAAAGTGTCAACGCCAGGAGCTTTTGCAAGAATTTTACGAGTAGATTTCTAATCCAGCTCGTTTTTTAGCTCTTCGAATCAAAAGCTACGGTTCAACCAAGCTGGGGGCAATAGTGATTCGCCCCCAGAACTGCTCGACGTTGAACTCGTCTATCTTCTCTATGTCTGTAGTGGAGGGGTCTTCCTCGAACCCATAAATCCGCCTCAACTCCGATATTGTGAGCATTTTCTTCGTTCATCAGGTAGAACGAAACATTGTGGGTACTGTTGCCACATTTTTTAGAATTGGCTCAGATTGAGAGCGTGGCGAAGAATTCAAGGACAAATCTTTTGTAGGTGGGTCGTGGAGTGAATAGTCTAATAAGGCCAGATGCTCTCATAAACTCGCCTGTGTTGTCCTTGATCCCTATGGAAGATAAGCACTCAACTTTAAAGTAGCGGGTTGAAGCTATTTGGCGCTTTGGTGATCCAGGTCTTCCAACACTATGCCGAAGTACCGGCTATCCGTATTCGGCCCTTCAGACATTGGAACCTCCGGAATCTCGATCTCTGGTTCTTCTTGAATAGGTTCCCGAATCACTAATTTCCTCTTGCCCTTGCTTATACTTGTTGTGCCTTTGCTTGTGGTGGCACTTTTGCCAGTAGGTTTCTTGGATGTCTTCTTGCATGGTTTCATTTGGCCTACAAAGAACAATCACACACATTAAATTCCTGAGTTTGACAAAACTAATCAATCCTTGTGCAACTAGTGTTAAACTTCATCACCAATTAACAAATCAAGTTTAATAAAAAAATCCGATAAAAATCAAGTTCATTATACCAATTACATGCATTCAATCAGCAAGTACTTAACGAATGAACTTACAAAATGGATAATTCCATCAACTTGACACAATTTGTAGATATGCCAAACATTTACAATTACTATCCTATTGCAACTAAAATTGATCTATACTCAACAAAAATAGGGCAAATTTCCTCATTACAAAACAAGAGTCTAAAATAGTCTATTTTTCACCACAATGTCAACCGATCGACCTAAGAATTGAGCATGTCAACCAAAGCAAGTTACAAAACAATATCAATAATGTAATGCATGCTATGTGTTCGGTGATATGCCACAACCAATTTCACCCCCAAACTTAAAACTGCTCACCCTAATCATCATCCTATAACAATCAACATGTAAATACTAGAGCTATCACAACAAATTGATTCTTAGAATGCACAACACAAATTAATATTAGCAAAAAATCAAAACACTAGGTTCGTGTATAACCAACATCAACATAATAGCTATTTTAATACAAAATTTGTCCCCAATCTAGCAAAAACCTTCATAATAAGTAATAAAAGACTAAGGGATAGAGATAGCCGTACTTACCGGTCGGATTTAATCGAAAAATTTGATGTTTGCTTTTTCGCGCCCTTTTTTTACCCGACTCCAAATTCGAAATTCCTCAGGTAGAAGTGTGTGTGGTGATGTAGTGAGTGATTGTGTGAGTTTGAGTGACTTTGATTGAGGAAAAATAGCGGAACTTTGGATCGTATTTCTACCGGAATTTCTTGGGAGGGTGTTGTTGAGCCACTGTTTCCACTACCTCTCCATTAGCCTCCCAAGATTCCACTTCTTCCAAGCTATTTGAAAGTTCAACAGCATCCGGATCCCTATAATAACACTCAAGAACTTCCTCTACCATAGGGTCAATAATATCAATAGAAAATACACTATGCACATCTTATGGGAATTTTATTGACTCGAATATGTTAAATTTTACAACTTGACCATCGAACTCCATCGTAAGGGTTCCCTCACGTACATCAATTTTAGTTTGGCAAGTGTGCAAAAACGGTCTTCCTAATAAAATTGGTGTGGAGTTAGATGCATCACCTTGCATATCTAACACATAAAATTCGGCTGGGAACACAGACTTATCCACTTCGACTAACACATCCTCAACTACCCCATCCGAAAATGAGGTGCTACGGTCTGCTAGTTGAATGACCACCTTGTGTCTTTCAACGGTCCCAAATTCAAACTATGAAATATTGATCGGGGCATCACGTTGATCGATGCCCCCAAATCGAGCATAGCTCGTTCGACCCTATAGTTACCGATTTTACATGGGATTACGAACATCCTAGGATCCTTGCATTTCTAAGGAAGTTTCTTCTGGAAAATTGCTGATACACTTTCACCCATGAGCAGTTTCTCGTTTCCCTTAAGCCTTCTCTTGTTTGTGCACAAATCTTTCAAGAATTTGGCATAATGGGGAATCTGCTTCACAACTTCGATCAATGGGATGTTGATCTCTACCTTCCGGAATACCTCAAGAATTTCCTGATGCTTATTTCTATCCACCACCCTCTTGATTTGACTTGGAAGGGAAGTGGTGGAATAGGAATAGGAATCGAATGGCGGAGTCTTGAATCTTCAGGGCCGCAGCTGAGGCATCAGTGGCCGCGGCCGTGGTGAATGCTCCAGAATGTTGCCCTATTTCTTGTTGCAGGAGGCCGCGGCCGTGGTAATTCTTCCAGTGAGGTTCCCCTCGAAATGCTCAAGTTGGCCATGGTCGAGGCCCTTTTGCGCCTCGGGCATGGCCTTTTCTTCAGTAAATTTTCCCTCTTTTCCAACTTTCTCTTCACCTCCAAAGTGATGCCCGGGCTTGTTAGGCTCTCCAAGCACCACCCCACTCCTTTGGGTGATGGCACCCACATTTTCCGGATTGATGGCACTGAAGAGGTAATCTGATTGAATTGTGTCTCGAGATTTTGAAATCTCGATTGGGACTCTTTCTGAAACTAGATTGTACTAGTGGCCAAGATCTTCACAATATCCGGCAGTGATGGCTCTGAAGATGACGATTTTGTGGGTTGCTTCTGCTGATACATCCCCTTAGGGTAAGGGGCTCGGTTTTCCCCACCTTGTTCACTTTGTTGGCCACTTTGGTTACCATACCTAAAGTTTGGATGATCTCTCCACCCGGGGTTGTAACTTTGAGAATAAGGATCATACCTCCTTCCCCCATTGAGGCTACCAACGGCGTTTGCATGAGCTCTGATCTCTTTATCTAAGATTGGGCATGTATTATGGTCGGTGGTTTGGCAAATCCTACACTGCTTAGGGGCTTGAGTGTTACCCGAGGTCACCTTCTTGACCAAGTTAGTAAGTTGCTCCAGTTTCTCATCAATGGTCCAATCATGTACCTCTCTAACCGTTTTTTTTGGCTCACGACTCCCAAATTATTGGGTATTTGCAACCATCTTGGTAATTAACGAACGAGCGGTTGTAGGAGTTTTTTCAACCAATGCTCCTCCACTTGCTGAGTCGATCATGTTCTGGTCGGTCAGGGACAAGCCTTCATAGAAGTATTGTATAAGAAGTTGATACGTGATCTGGTACTGTGGGCAACTAGCAACTAACTTTTTAAATCTCTCCCAATACTCATATACTGTCTATCCTTGGCATTGTCAAATTTGCTTCCGAATATTTGTGGCCCGAGAGGCCGGAAATTACTTCTCAAGGAATTGTCTCTCCATTTGTTCCCATATTGTAATGGAAGCCGATGGAAGGTAGTATAGCCAATCTTTGGCTAGATCTTTCAAAGAAAAGGGGAATGCCCTTAACTTAATTTGCTCCTACCTCACCTTTGTAGGCTTCATACTTGAACATACAATATGAAACTTCTTGAGATGCTTATGAGGATCCTCTCCCGAAAGACCACGGAAAGATGGTAACAAGTGTATAAGACCAAACTTCAACTCAAAAATTGTATCCTGTTCAAACTCGAGGAAGGTAATACATAGGGGTTGGTGTGTGACCCCCGTGTTTACTAACTCCTTCATGGTCCTCTCGGGTACCCTTTCATTATCCATTTCTTCCCTCGGTTCTTCTTCAGGTGCAAGATTTTAATCCTTCAAATTCTCCCCTGATTTGCTCAAATAACCGGGCTCGTCTCCTCAAAACTCCCTCACGCTCAACAATATCCGGCTCAAATAATAGTCCTTTCTCTCCTTGTGAGCGCGTGAACATCCTATAATATGCAACAATCAAGAAAATTATAGTAAGTATCAAGATCACTAACAAACAAACAACTATCTATAAAACTGAAAATAGTGTTTGAATACTAAAAACAATACTAATCAACACCGTTCCCCGGCAACGACGCCATAATTTGGTAAGATCGTTTCGTTAACTACCAAATTAATATATAAAAAATATACTTTTCCTTGATCTACTACTCTAACTAGTAGAGTGGTAAATAAGGGTCGATCCCACGAGGAACGACCGAACAATTTTGCTTTATGTATTAAACTATTATGATCAAGCAATATAATATAAAAATCTAGAAAAACAATAAAGAAGTGGGGGGAGTTTGATGATCAACTAACAACCTACTAATAACAATAAAAAGCAATCAAATGAAATTGAAAGCATTTCATAATAAATTTCAAATAAACAAATAATCAAAGAGAATAGAGTAGATTTTTTCGGTTTTTTGGTTTCAGGTAATAAAACGATCCACCATTGATCATGCTTCCCCTTGGTCTTAGACAATTTATTCAACTATTGTTAATGCCTGATTAACTGTGATTCAAGCCCTTAGCTCAAGACTATTAACAAGCTCTAATAACCTCGTTATCTCTTAATCTTAGTTAATCAAAAGAAGCTCTTCGACTAACCCTATTCAATTTAACCAAATCCTCTTAGATTGAATAATCAAATGCATTAGGCACCAAGACAATGAGATAAATACAATATAAAACTCGCAAGCTCGGTTTTAGTGGTCGAACTATATGTTATCACCAATGAACATTCATTGTTTGTTACAAATGAGTCGAAAGCACTCAATTACGGATAGCAACCCCGACTACTAGCAACACATTCATAAACCTCCTAAAGGGTAAGCAATCCAATAATCAACTCATAAATGTGAATCGATCACAGCAAATAACATAAAACACTTGAATACACAATCCTTTCGGTAACATTAACCACAATAATCACATAAATATCTCCAACTCAAGGTTCCACATTGATCAAGGGTGAACAAAAAGGTGCTAGCCACCCATTACACTGAATACAATAAGAAAATGTATGGAAATACAAGAAAACATGATAAACATAAAGATTGAACCAAGAACTTTGGTTGAGGAGTGAAAAGCCTCCAATCTTCTTCCCAATCTTGTCCTTGAGGATGATGCTGGCTCAAAAGTGGCTGGAAATGTGTTCTAAGATAGGTCATTTTTGAATTGGAGGTTCTATATATAGAGGAGAAAGTGCTAGCTCATTGTTGGGCAAACACATGTTTGGGTTTTCAAAAAAGGGGGTCGCACCGCGGCCGTGGTGCACAATTGGCTACGTGTGTGGTGAGAAACAAGGGTTTGGACCAAATTTGGAGCCGCGGCCCAGACTTTGCCTCGGCCGCGGTCTGGTTGGGCCTGATTTTACCCCTCTTCTGGACCTTTTGCCACGGGCGTGGCTAATCTTGGTCGCGGCTGTGGGCCTTGGTCCATCACGGGCATGGCTTGGTATTGCCTCGGCCGCTGTATGGTTGAGTGAAATTTTGCCATCTTCTGGACAACTTACCACGGTCGTGGCTTGAGTCGCGGGCGTGGCTCAAGAAACTCGAGTAAGATCCTGTTTCGACCTTAATTTCTTTTCCCCTTGAGTCAGAATTTTCAATTTGAGATCTTCGAAACATATTTTTCGACCTTAATTCACCTGTTTTGACATGAAAATGAACTAAACACGTTAAACTGTCCAATATGAAATAAAAGCAATAAATACATGTGGATATCAACACAAAAGCTCATTAAAAGACACTTAAATTTACCTAAAAGCGCATGCACGACCACGTGTACCATCGACTCCTCCATAATTTTGGTTCGGCACAGAGCGAAGACAGTCCCCTATACGTGTCTGATGTTATTTAGGATCGGTCTACGAGTTTAATTGTGGCTGCTATATCGGTTGAGGTATGTTATTTATTAGAGTCTGTAGACCAGTCACTACCCTAAACAATAGAATAATCATCTCCTCTTAGCTCATATTTTCCAGCAATTCAGCCATCTTGTCTAATGAATTTTTTCTTATTATGTATCTTCGGGAAGTTGCTTCGATTCGTGGGTCAAAAGGGATAAGCTTGTCTTTTTCTTTAGACCGAGTTAGGATACACTACTTGAGATCACAATAGAGAGAACATAATGAAAACGAAAAAATAAAAATTAAAAAATACGGTGCAGAAAATAAATGTCTAGCCTATTGTCGAACTATTTCTCAAGATAGAAATTACCACAGTTACCAGTCCCTGGCAATGGCGCAAAAAACTTGAAAACACTTTCTCTAACCCTAGTATTACGTAGGCGTACGGTGCCTACAGCTAGTAACAAGCAAGGACGATCCCAAATACACTATTTACTTAGGTCAATTTAATACCTCGATCATAATTAGGTAACCTTATCTAGACTCTCGAGTAAAGGTGATTGATTAATTAACCAAAACCTAAAGTACAGAAACACAGTAAACAAAGAAAAAAAGATGCTTAAAAGGAAGCAGACAATTAATCAGGAAGGATTGAATCAGATAAAATAATGTATTCTAGTGTTCCGATTTCAGTTAAATATCCTATGTATGATTATTTTATTATTCTAGACTTTTAAACAAAATTCGAATGTTTATTAGGCGGCATTACTATAGTTAGCCCTCCTCTCGGACAACGCTAGCCCTTTTGGGCTAATTATCACATATGCAACTCCAAAGAGACCTTAAACCAATGCCTACACAAATATCTCACTCCTCTCGGACGACTATTGATACCTATGCTATATGTTGTATGCCTACTAAAATCCCTCTCTTCTCGGATGTCAAGTTGTTAAGCAAGTAAAATAATAAAAATAAACTAAACAAACCTCGGAGTCTTCGATCTTGATTGTAGTCACTGACACGTCGGTTTCTAACCTAGTGTTCCGCAAGTGTACGGATGTAGGTGTAGTACTATTGTCAAGGTCGATCCCATAAGGAATAGGGTCTTTAGGTAGTTTGATACCTCAATATTCTAGGAATATCCTAACTAGACACTAATTCAGGAAAGATTGATTTTACTAACTAAAATACTTAATTAACTCTAAATTCAAACTTGAAAACCACGAATAATTAACAATCAAGGGAAAACAGCATCCTAGGGTATTGATTTCAGAATATTTATTCCAATGATAATTAGAATTAACTTATTGATTTTAACCGATCTAATGTTTATTAAGCGGCGCAATATTAACCTAACCCTCCTCTCGAAGTAATTAGATCGTTGATTAACTAAGACAATTACCCTCTCGAGTCAATTAATCCTAGCAACTCCAAACAGTTCATAAACCTATGCCTACACAGTCATAGACAACTGCGCTCTATATCGTACGTCTAATAACAAACCCCTTCTCTCGAAGCGGATTTGTTAAACGAAATTACTAAACCTAGATGGCCAGTCCAAATTTAGATGTTAAAACGGATATAAAGATAAACATATCAAAGAACGGAATTCAAAAAGTTAAAACATAAATCAAAACATTGTTATAAATAATTCTTACTTTCTAACCCTAGGACACGAATAGCTTAGCTACTCATACCTAGGCTCAATTCGATACAATATTTAAGACAAAACATTCTAAAGAATTAAACTAGGAAAATTGCTAAACCCGAGTATCTCGTCCCGCTGATCGAATCTTTGTCGTCGTCCAAGTCGTCTCGTGCCTCAAACTCGGATAATATGTGTGTTGTTGTTGTAAGAAGCACTTGAATCCTTTTTATAGAGTTAGATAATCCCAATTGAATTAAGAAATCAAATCCTCAATTAAAACAGGATTTTAACAATCGACGCGCCTTTTGACACGGCCGTGTTGCTTTAAATGACACAGCCGTGTCGCTTTGCAAAATTCCCTTTTCCAGCAACAATTTGACACGGCCGTGTTGCTTTGTGACACGGCCGTGTTCTATTCCAGAACCAATTCGCACGTTGCAGACCACTTTTGACACAGCCGTGTTGCTTTGTGACGCGGCCGTGTCGGTTCTTGCCCCGTTTTGCTCCTGGACCGGTTCAGGCCGGTTTGGACCGGTTTGGACCGATTCTTGGACGATTCGAACCGGTTTGGACCGGTTCTCGGACGGTTCGGGTCGGTTCTCACTGATTTTCACTACTTTGGGCCTATTTTTACTCTGTTTCAACTTGTTTTCTTGTCCAGTAGTCGTAAATCACAACTTTTTAGCCTGAAAATGCTCAAAATACCTTAAAACAAGTCAAGTACGTCAATTGGTCACTTATATCATATTTCATACAATTTCCAACCATGTACTTAAAGCGATTGGATGATAGATTTGTTTCAGAATGATTTTTTCAAAAGCCTAGACACGTAGTATAAACGAACATGTGCGATAGTGCAAAAATCTACTACTTTCGAGACTTAAACTTTCAAAACTTTGGATCCTGACCAGGTAAGTGTTTCTCTCATCTCTTAAGTGTTTATGGCGAGAATTTGAAATTTCACTCAAATTGGACTATACGCTCGGTTTTACCATAGGCTTGCCAATTGTCTACATCAAATTCAGTACATTAGTATAAGTGACAAAGAATCAATTAGGACTTATATTTGGTTGTAGTATTGGTTTAAGGTAAGGTGGGACATATTTGGATACAAGTGACTGTGTATTGGACTAATCAAGTTATATAAATATAACCCCACTACCCCTCAATACAACCACTCAATCTCACTCTTCCCGTCTCAGCAATTCACCCCTTAAGGTGATTTCTTCACCTTACAAAAGCCCATACACGCAAGCGATTTTCATTTCTTCGGGTACCACATCTTGGGACTACCCGATTTTCCTATTCAAATTCAATTATTTATATCCTAGCCTCTCCTCAAGAATACTAAAATAACAAACTTCCTCCTGTTTTTTTTTTTTTTTTTTTTTTTGTTAGGAGAGGCTATTTTCCTTGGATTTTACCTATCACTTTCCTCTTATTTCCTTCATTTTTCGAAAACATCCCTACTTCCCATTCCTTCTCACACGTTGTTCACCCAATTTCCTTCCAATTCTCCTCCCTCTAACTTGATTAATCCAATTAGGGCCAAAAGAGTTAAATCAAAAGGTTTCGGCTGACAGTATTAGGTGGTGAATAAATAAGGCTTATAAGGCTCAAGTGGGCTAACTAGGGACACTTTTGTACAAAAATTCCGGGTAAAAAAGGTTAGTTCAAGGCTCAATAATTGGGTACGAAACAAAAATTGCCTATATCACTTCCTAAGTCACATTACACTTTCGACCTATTCTTAACGCAGTCTCAAGGCAAGTTCTAGAAACCAAGACATATATCCAATCAAACTCACACCGAAAGAAAATATAGCACTTCATAAATAGAAGTCACTTTTTAGGCTCAATTTCTCACACGGGTCATTTTGATCAAAGTTCTTAGTTTACTCAATTTCGTTTCAAATTGCCTATCATGCTCAACTCTTGTGTCAATTTTCAAATTCATGCATACAATCGCATCATCATTAACACTTTATCATCCATCTTTTCCCTAAATTTGCAACAATTACTCCTTGGGTTTGCATACTTTTCCTTTTGACTCTAACCAAAAAAACTAAACTCTACAACTCAAGTATGGACAAATTAAAACAAAGAACTTGAGTGCACACATCCATCAACACCAACTTTAACAAATATTTGGGCACACAGACCCAATACTCAAAATCAACTAAAAATCATAGCACATTCTCGATAGCAATGGGCACACAGACCCCAAAATAAAAGTAACAAACATAGCAAAGGGCTCACAGACCCAACAACTCACTTAACTACAAGTTCAACTCAACGCATCAATCCATCATTCAAATTTTTCAATTACACAACCAAATGACTAATAAGACCGTAAAGCAGAAATAACAGCAAAACAATAAACATAGCGGCCAAGACGTCCACAGTTCACCCCCTCCCCCAAACTTGGCTAGAAGCCAACGTTTGGAGGAAAAACTGGTACGCCTTGGTGCTAACTTACAATTCACTGAGGCGGAGGCGGAGGGTGGAACCCATATTGGCTCCAAAACTGTGGCATGGCCTCCCACTGACTCTATTGCTGCTGTCTCCATAAACGGTCTTCATCACTTCTTTGCAGGAGTGTGTTGAGTACTCCCCGTTGAGCATGTAATTCAGAGTGGATAGTCTGAAGTGATCCCCGGACCTCCGTGCGGTGCCTCTCCATCGAGGTTTGGAACGTCTGCATCGACTCGGTATGGAGACGAACATCATCCCGTAATGAGTTGATGATGCCAACCATATCGTCATTGAGCTTCGATGGAGAAGCACTTATCGTAGATGCTCGTTTCTTCCGGGGCTGTCTCGGAGTGTGGCTACTTTGCTCAGGTGGTAGCCTAGACTGGAACACCTCGGAGTTCGGTGGTTGGGAGTGCTGGAGATGGTCTTCAGTGGATAGCGACAAATTCGCTGTATCATGGACTCCGGTAACCGCTGTCCCTAACTCATATGGTAGACGAAGGTAGGGCCCAACATTTTGGTAAACATACGGGACAGTCCCATCCTCACCGAGGACCACCACTTGCATCAATTCAAGCAAGCAAGTCCCATGTAAATTGGACTTCCCCTCTTACCGACTCCATCTCAGTTAAGTCAATGTCATCAAATGCAGCGGCAATAGGAGTGATCAATCCTCCAATCATAATGTTGTCCTTTTGTTTCCGGATGACATTCTCCAGGTGCTCCATCAATATCCGGGTGTAGTCCACCTTATACCCATGCAATATGTTCCACAACATATGCAATTCACTCTATCTCACAGCTCCTACTTCACGCCGAGCAAAAAGCGTGTAGGCCAGCAACTTCTGTATATACCGGATGACTAGACTACGAATCCAGGAAGCTTTTGCGGCCTTGGAGATATACGGTTGGGCTGCTACAATTGGTGGTGCAGCCGTCAACAATGCCCAAAAAGAATGCGGGTCAAATACCTCCGGTAGGGTCACTTTTGCAAAAGTCGGGAAGCCATATATCTTGTCCAGCTCATCGTAGGTCAATGTTCGAACTTTCCCCATCAATTGGAACGTGATGCCATCCGGACGGGTGGAGCGAAAAGAGCTGGCTGCGATAATGTGGAATGTGCTCAAGAACTCGAGGGTGATCCGTCTGTATGTCTGCTGCGTCCTCATGAGCTTAAGTAACCCGACTCGGTTGAGCAAAGCACGAACATTGTCATGAATGCCCATGGCCCGAGTCAAGTTATCACTGCCAAACCGTGTGGGAATGACAGTGCGATGCCTAAGCTCCTCAAACCGAGTCTTATGTTCCACCTCCGTCAAAGAGAACCCGAAAAGGGTCTGACTGTCATTTGGGTTGACAGCCGGGGTGTCTTCAACCATGACTTGCTTGCCTCTGCTACGACTAGATTGTCCTTTCGATGGTGCCATTTTCTAGAATCCTGTGCACACACTCAACAGCACACAAATCAATAGGGCCATAATCCTTAGTTTGGCACAATCATAGACAAAAATGAAATATGCCAACATATATAGCAAGATATTCATAGGCTAGTGACGCCCGAGCCATTTATGCGTTTTATACCCCCTATCCTATGCTCAACTCCTACCCACTTCACTTGGGAGATCGTGAAATAATGGAACTTCAAATTTTAGCAACTGGAGCATGCATCATAATTCCATTAAGTCGTACAATATGTAGAATTGTTATAAGGAATAGAAATCAAGTGACATAACATCAATATAAACCATGCACATTACATGTTTGATAATATGCCTCAATGAGTCCAACACATGAATTTCAATCTCGGGGTGCTCGTTCCATGTTAACCTCAACATTTTCATCTAATTCTAGCAACAATCACAACAATTTATACTCATTACGTAACCCCATTCACTACTCGCACAAGTTCATACCCAAATTGCATTATTTAACACATATGTACTACAATACTCACTTGAATCATGAAATTAATTCATCCCCAACACGAATTAAGCATCAAACTTGAATGGGAAACAAACTAATAAGGGTTAGCGTCACTTACCGGAGAAATTTAGTCGGAGAAAACCCAATTCGGAATGTGCCCTAGGTCCTTGGAAGTGGGTCGAAATTTCCGACTTTGGTGGAGGTAGTGAGTGAGTCAGAGTGTGTGATTGTGTTTGAGTTGGATTATGGGTGAATTTGAGTGTGTTTGTGTGTGAATTGGTGAAGTGTGGGTGAATTTGTGTGTGCTTCGTGCGTGAGTATGAAAAGAGAAAAGGGAGGACGAAATATAACATGTTCTTGTTTTTTAAACTGGCTGAAAGTGTGACACGGCCGTGTTATGTTTGAACCAATTTCTGTATTTCTGGGGCGCTTTTGACACGGCCGTGTTCAGTATGTAACACGGCCGTGTTGCATTCCAGTGTGTTTTGACTGTCTGAGCCCTCTTTTGACACGGCCGTGTTAAGCATGCGACACGGCCGTGTTGGAGTTGAACCAAAATTGATTTTCTGAGGCGTTTTTGACACGGCCGTGTTCCATATTTGACACGGCCGTGTTGCATTCCAGCTTGTTTTGCCTTTTGGAGCGATCTTTTGACACGGCCGTGTCATTTGTGAGACGCGGCCGTGTTCCATATGTGACACGGCCGTGTTGCATTCCAGCTTGTTTTGCCTTTTGGAGCGATCTTTTGACACGGCCGCGTCATTTGTGAGACGCGGCCGTGTTGATTTTGAGCTGAGCTTGACGCGGCCGTGTCATCTAGTGACGCGGCCGTGTTGATTTCCAGTAGATTTTTCCCTTTTCACGCCAGTTTTGACACGACCGTGTTGAACAAGTAACACGGCCGTGTTACTCCGTTTTCCTTCCACACGCCATTTTTCGTCCTTTCGACCCCCGTTTCTTGCACTACTCGTCCGTATTGAGTCCTAAGATTGAACACAAAACAAAAAACATAAAATTACCATAAACTAAAAACAATTTAAAGACAATGCATAAATACTAAATATCGGGTTGCCTCCCGACAAGCGCTTGTTTTATATCTCAAGCTTGACGACCTTTGACTCTACTTTGCTTCTTTCAACCGCACTTCATGGACGGTTTGAATTTGGTCGGACTTGTAGTATTTCTTTATGCGTTGTCCATTCACGAGAAATGTGCTCCCGTCTTGATTCAACAGCTCCACTACACCCGATACTCGGACAGTTTTGATTGTGAATGGCCCGGACCATCGAGATTTCAGCTTGCCCGGAAAAAGTCGTAGACGAGAGTTGAACAAGAGAACTTGTTCCCCAGCTTTAAATACGCGATTCGTGATCATTCGGTCGTGGAACTTCTTGACCCGTTCTTTGTACAAGCTGGAGTTTTCGAAAGCTTGTTGTCTAAACTCCTCCAATTCGTTAAGGTTTAAGAGTCGCTCTTTTCCAGCAGCTTCGAAGTCGAAATTCAGCTTCTTGACTGCCCAATACTCTCTATGCTCCAATTCAACCGGTAGATGACATGCCTTCCCAAACACCAATTGATACGGCGACAGCCCCAATGGAGTTTTATATGCCGTCCTATATGCCCAAAGCGCATCATCTAACTTCATCGCCCAATCTTCCCGGTTCCCGTTTACAGACTTCTCCAGTATCTGCTTGATTTCTCGGTTTGCTAGTTCCACTTGGCCATTGGCTTGAGGATGATACGGAGTGGTCACCCGATGTTTTACCCCATACTTAGCCAATAATGCAGCCATCCATCTATTACAAAAGTGGGAGCCCCCATCACTAATCAAGGCTCTTGGAGTGCCATACCTTGTCAAGATGTTCTTTTGGAGGAATTTGAGCACCACCTTGGCGTCGTTTGTTTGGGTCGGAACAGCTTCCACCCATCTTGAAACATACTCCACAGCTACCAAGATATATTGGAACCCACTTGAAGATGGAAAGGGTCCCATAAAATCTATCCCCCATACATCGAACAACTCAACTCAAGAATTGAGGTAAGAGGCATCTCGTGCTTCCGTGTGATTCCTCCGGTCCTTTGACACTTATCACATTGCAGAATGAAGGCATGACAGTCTTTGTGGATTGTTGGCCAATAGAAGCCACTTTGAAGCACCTTCGCTGCTGTTCGTGCTGATGCAAAATGTCCCCCAGTTGGGGATGAGTGACAATGTGTTATGATATCTTTCACTTCCTCTTGAGGAACACACCGTCTAATGATTGTATCCGCACACCTCCTATAGAGATAGGGATCATCCCATATGTAGAACTTCACATCATGGAAAAATTTCTTCTTCTTATGATGAGGGAAGTCCGGAACGATCCCACTCGCTATAAAATTGGCGATGTCACTATACCATGGCCCATTCTCCACAACCATCACGTGCTCGTCTGGAAAGATGTCGCTAATGGCTGTTTGTTGACCCTTTGCATCCGCTTCATTCTCAATGCGAGACAAGTGGTCAGCTACCACATTTTCGCAGCCCTTCCTATCTTTGATCTCCAAGTCGAACTCTTGTAGAAGCAGTATCCATCTCATTAGCCTTGGTTTGGAGTCCTGTTTAGCACACAAATACAAGAGCAGTATGATCAGTATAAACTATTGTTTTAGCTTGTACAAGATATGAACGAAATTTATCACAAGCATAAACAACAGCTAACAATTCTTTTTCCGTGGTGGTATAGTTTGCTTGAGCGGGGTCAAGAGTTTTGCTGGCATAGTATATGACCCGAAAAATCTTCTCCCGCTTTTGACCCAATGCAGCTCCCACCGCCATGTTGCTCGCATCACACATAACCTCGAATGGTTGTGACCAGTCAGGTGTAATAAGTATTGGAGCAGTAATCAATGCCTTCTTCAGCGTCTCAAAAGCCTGTATGCATGCATCATCGAAAACAAAAGAAGTATCTTTTTCTAACAAACGAGATAAAGGTTTAGCAATCTTAGAAAAATCCTTTATGAACCTTCTATAAAACCCCGCATGTCCTAAAAAGCTTCTAACCCTTTTTTCATTCGTAGGAGGTGGTAATTTCTCTATTGCCACTACCTTAGCCCTATCGACTTCTAATCCTTGTGCTGAAATTTTATGTCCTAAGACTATCCCGTCTTTTACCATGAAATGACATTTTTCCCAGTTAAGGACCAGATTAGTTTCTTCACACCTGTTAAGCACCTGAGCTAAGTTATCTAGACAGTTATCGAAAGACGAACCGAACACAGAGAAATCATCCATAAAGACTTCCATTATATTTTCTATCAAACCCCCAAAGATTGCCATCATACACCTTTGAAAAGTAGCAGGAGCATTACAAAGCCCAAATGGCATTCTACGAAAAGCAAAGACACCATAAGGACACACAAAAGCAGTTTTTTCTTGATCCTCCAGGGCAATTACAATCTGATTGTACCCAGAATAACCATCAAGAAAACAATAATACTCATATCCTGCTAACCTATCAAGCATTTGATCTAGAAAGGGAAGGGGAACATGGTCTTTACGAGTGGCGGCATTAAGTTTCCTATAGTCTATACATACACGCCAGCCCGTGATTACCCTAGTGGCTATGACCTCATCAAGATCACCCTTAACTACAGTCATCCCCCCCTTCTTTGGCACAACCTGAGTTGGACTTACCCACTTACTATCAGAAATAGGAAAAACGATCCCAGCGTCTAACCACTTAAGTACTTCTTTCCTAACTACTTCTTGCATCATTGGGTTAAGCCTACGTTGGTTTTGAACAGAGGGTTTATACTCATCTTCCATCAGAATTTTATGCATGCAAATCGTAGGACTAATTCCTTTCAAGTCAGCTATTGACCATCCTATAGCAGATTTATACTTCCTCAATACACGCAACAGCTTATCAGTTTCAACATCAGTAAGGGAAGAGGAGATTATTACCGGATATTTGTGCTCATTATCTAGAAATGCGTACCGCAGATGATCAGGCAATGGTTTCAGCTCCGGGCATCCATCGCCCCCTTTTTGCTCTTCTTCAACCGCCTTCTTGTTTATGTTTCCTTGAGTCGAACTCCCCTTAGGAGCATCCTGCAAGACATTCAATGCACTAACACTTTCGGCAAGATCAAGGTCAGTAGGGTCATGGAGATTAACATTATAAACAGAATTGGTAATGCATGTTTCAAGGGGATCACTATCACTTGGGGAGGTTAGTTTCCTATAAAATGCAGCTTCAATTGTATGAACAAAACTACATGTTTCTAATTGAAATTCATCCTCCCTATCATGATGTTGTAGAGCTTTATAGATTGAAAAAGTAACTTGCTCTTTATCTACCCTTAATGTTAACTCTCCTTTTTGGACATCTATCAATGCTTTTCCCGTTGCTAGAAACGGGCGACCTAAAATCAAAGGGACATCTTTATCTTCTACCATATCTAAAACCACAAAATCCACAGGTATTATAAATTTCCCAACTTTTAACAACACATCCTCTATAATCCCTTTTGGCCAAGTCATAGACCGATCAGCCATTTGTAAAGAAATTGTAGTGGGTTTCAAAGTACCTGGACTCAATTTTTCAAAAATAGATAATGGCATCAAGTTAATACTAGCCCCCAAATCACACAGTGCCTTATCAAATGTAATAGTACCTATTTGAAATGCTATAGTAAAACTACCTGGATCTTTTTGCTTGAGCGGTAGCTTCCTTTGGATCACAGCACTGCACTCTTCAGTCAAGTTGACTGTCTCGTATTCTTCCCACTTCTTCTTCTTTGAGATCACTTCCTTCAGAAATTTAGCGTAGTTCGGCATCTGCTGCAGTGCTTCGACAAAGGGGATATTAATTTAGATCCTCTTCAGCACGTCCAAGAACTTCGCGAACTGCTCATCGATCTTCTTCTTCCTTAAGGCTTGTGGGAATGGGACAGCCGGGACATAAGGTGGGATGTCTGCTTTGATTTCCTGTCCTTCGCTTTGCTTTACTGCTTTCTTCTTGCCCGATTGCTCGTGCTTCTCTTCCATTTGCTCTTTCTCCACCACTTTATCTTCATCAACCGGCAGTTGGGGTCCCTCGTACTCAGTACCACTCCTCAACTGAATGGCTTGACATTGCTCTCTTGAGTTCACCACCGTATCACTCGGAAATTGGCCCTGCTTGTGTTGGGCCCCAACAATCTTGATCAACTGGCTCATATTGGAAGACAACTCCCCAATACTTACTTGAGTCTGCACCATCGTATTCTCTAACCTCTTGATGTCTGCCCCTTGCCCAGTTATATGCTTGTTTAGCTCAATAAATTTTCCTTCTACTTTCTTCTCCAATTGAGCTAACTTCTCATCATACTTTTCAAACTGTGATTGGGCAATCTCTTCTTGTGATGGCTTCTTACCATCATGTATCATACCGTTTGTAACAGCAAACCCAGGTGGTGGATTGAGTGTGTTCTTGGAATTCCCATATGAGAAGTTTTGTTCCGATTTTGTGGGTACTGATTGTACCTAGGCTGGTTGTTTTGGAAGTTGTTGAAGTTCCTTTGGTTTAGAAAATTAACTTCTTCAGCTTCTTCTTGACCCCTTTTCTGTTGTGCCAACGTCAGACTAGTTAGCATATTGACTTGACTCGTCAGGGATGTCAGCTGTGATGTGAGTTTGTCTAGCGGCTCATTGCTGACCGTCTCCACTTCCATAACATTCACCACCCTCCGTGGCTGGTTTCTCTCGTTTGGCCACTGATAACTTGTTCTAGCCATAGCATCCAAAATCAAGAATGCTGTCTTTACTGATGTCTCCATCAAGCTACCACCTGCAGCTGCGTCCACTTGGTTTCTGGTCGGAGCGAGTAAGCCATTATAAAACTTACATATCTGCTGCTTTTTCGTAAACCCATGTTGAGGGCAACTCCAGATAAGGTCCTGGAATCGCTCCCAAGCTTCTCCAAACGGCTCCTGATCCAGCTGCTTGAACTGATTAATTTGATTCTGCAAGTCGAGCATCTTGCTCGGTGGAAAATACTTCAATAGGAATGAAGTGCTCAACTCTTCCCAGCTGGTGATATCTTCCAAGTAATTGAACCATTGGAGGGCTCTATCCTTCAATGAAAAAGGAAACAATCTCAGCTTAACCTGCTCGTGTGGCACATGGTTTATTTTGATTGTGTCCGCCAGTCTTCGGAACTTTATCAGGTGAGCGTTCGGATCCTCCATACTGGTTCTGCTGCACTATGTTGATCAGTGCAGGCTTCAGCTCGAAACTATTGGCATTCAGCGGTGGGAGTCGTACTCCTCCTGACTATTGATTAGGATTTGGCCTTAAACAGTCACTAATGGGTGTATCGTCTTCTTCTCCCGCATCTGGCTCTATTGGAATATGTCCGTGCTGTTGTGGCAACTATTGCTGCTGTACAGGTATCTGCTGCTGTATGTTAGTGACGCGATCGTCCAATCGTGCTAAGGCTGTTAGCACTCTATTTAATGCTTCATCATTCGGTTGCTACGGTGGGTTCTCCATCTCAGACATTCTAGTGCGGTGTCTACGAGCTGTCGCTTCAATCTCTAGATCGAAAGGAAGAAGAGTCTCTTTTCCTTTTGATCTGGTGTGCATGCGATGCCTGATAACACCAAAAACAGCAAATACCGTGTAACACAAAAATTAACAAAAATAAAAAACGAAAATTAAAATTAAAATTACGAAAAAATAAAATCTAGTCTAGTTTCCTCCTATTTTTCAAGATAAAAACTAAGCGCTAAATCCTATTCCCCGGCAACGGCGCCAAAAACTTGACACGTCGGTTTCTAACCTAGTGTTCCGCAAGTGTACGGATGTAGGTGTAGTACTATTGTCAAGGTATCCCACAAGGAATAGGGTCTTTAGGTAGTTTGATACCTCAATATTCTAGGAATATCCTAACTAGACACTAATTCAGGAAAGATTGATTTTACTAACTAAAATACTTAATTAACTCAAAATTCAAACTTGAAAACCACGAATAATTAACAATCAAGGGAAAACATCATCCTAGGGTATCGATTTCAGAATATTTATTCCAATGATAATTAGAATTAACTTATTGATTTTAACCGATCTAATGTTTATTAAGCGACACAATATTAACCTAACCCTCCTCTCGAAGTAATTAGATCGTTGATTAACTAAGACAATTACCCTCTCGAGTCAATTAATCCTAGCAACTCCAAACAGTTCATAAACCTATGCCTACACAGTCATAGACAACTGCGCTCTATATCGTACGTCTAATAACAAATCCCTTCTCTCGAAGTGGATTTGTTAAACAAAATTACTAAACCTAGATGGCCGGTTCAAATTTAGATGTTAAAACGGATATAAAGATAAACATATCAAAGAACGGAATTCAATAAGTCAAAACATAAATCAAAACATTGTTATAAATAATTCCTACTTTCTAACCCTAGGACACGAATAGCTTAGCTACTCATACCTAGGCTCAATTCGATACAATATTTAAGACAAAACATTCTAAAGAATTAAACTAGAAAAATTGCTAAACCCGAGTATCTCGTCCCACTGATCGAATCTTCGTCGTCGTCCAAGTCGTCTCGTGCCTCAAACTCGGATAATATGTGTGTTGTTGTTGTAAGAAGCACTTGAATCCTTTTTATAGAGTTAGATAATCCCAATTGAATTAAGAAATCAAATCCTCTATTAAAACAGGATTTTAACAATCGACGCGCCTTTTGACACGGCCGTGTTGCTTTAAATGACACAGCCGTGTCGCTTTGCAAAATTCCCTTTTCCAGCAACAATTTGACACGGCCATGTTGCTTTGTGACACGACCGTGTTCTATTCCAGAACCAATTCGCACGTTGCAGACCACTTTTGACACGGCCGTGTTGCTTTGTGACGCGGCCGTGTCGGTTCTTGCCCTATTTTGCTCCTGGACCGGTTCAGGCCGGTTTGGACCGGTTTGGACAGATTCTTGGACGATTCGGACCGGTTTGGACCGGTTCTTGGACGGTTCGGGTCAGTTCTCACTGATTTTCACTACTTTGGGCCGATTTTTACTCTGTTTCAACTTGTTTTCTTGTCCAGTAGTCGTAAATCACAACTTTTTAGCCTGAAAATGCTCAAAATACCTTAAAACAAGTCAAGTACGTCAATTGGTCACTTATATCATATTTCATACAATTTCCAACCATTTATGCACATAATTCCTATCAAATAGTACCATACACCGACCTAATTACATGCATAATCAACGTGCATCAGTCACTTCACGCTTCTTGCTTCTTGTTCTTCAATCCAAGGCTCCTAATTACTTCTTATGATATGGGATGATGATTTTCAGACTTCGAAAGGCCCTATCAATAAGTCAAGAAGGATTGGGGTTGAAACGAGCCAATTCTGGGACAAAACGTTTAAACTCCCCTCGCACCTCCTAAGCAACGCGGCCAAGTTGAGTGGCATGATTGAGTTGGGTAATCGACTGAGTTGGTGTGCTCGACAGCATTTGCTTGCCAGAGATTTTGAAGCTTTCTGGTATACCTTTTGCTCAGCCGAGATGCTGAGCGTGGCTGCCTGGGCTTTTTTTTCCAAAACCAAATTTTGAGCTATGTTAGCTCGCCCAATCCATCTTCTAATTCCCTTTTCGTCTGTTTTAATCCCTATTGGACTTATTCTTATTGCCCAAGCCTCGTTCCAATAAATTTAACCCTAAAATATAATTTTTTTCAGTACAAAAAAAGTAAACACGTTATTCGACTCAAGATAATCAAATAATACATAAAATCACCGAATTTATACTACAAGAAAAGTCACTTTTAGCGACAAAAAATTAATAAGAGTACGGAAAACTTCTCACTAAATGTACACTATACATAGTATTAGTGAGAGTATAAAAATACTCATTAAAATTTTAAGTTTTGGTGACCAAATAAAAAAAAAAAAATTAAACAGACCGTCACTAAAAATTGTAAAAAAGGGGTGAAAACATTTACCACAAAAAATTTGGAGTCTTTAACCAAAAAAAATATAAAAAACAAAAGAGATTATGATTATTAATCAAATCAAATAACAGCTGACCCATTTCGTCTCTCTCTTCACTCTTCAGTAATTATATTTTCTATTTAATCCACACACAAACCTTAGCCAAGAATTTTATCCGCCACGAAGATGCAGATCTTCGTCAAATCGGAAGATATCTCTCTTATATTTCTTGGGTTGTTGTGTTAGCATACACCGGATATTCTCTGGATCAAAATTGAAGGGATTTCTCTCCCACTCTCATCGACGATGTATTTCCGTCGGAGTCAGTCGTGCTCTTAACTAGCTTCATAGCCAGATATTGTCCCGTGGGGGTCTTTGAGTCTCGTGGCTCTTCATTGGTTCTTCTTATTTATGATAACTAGATATTATTTAGTTCTGCTCAGATGGACCCGATTCTGATTTTAGTGGGTGTTATAATATTCCCTTTAATGTATTGTTGTGCAGGTGTCTTCTATGTCTTCTCTTAGAAGTTTTTTTTTTTTTTTTTTAAGTAAAATCTTAAAGATTGATTTTCCTTCTTCTGGGAATATCATGTTACTTGTGTAGGAAATTGAATTGGAAGTGCATGCTGTAAAAGGATTAGATAAGATGTAACCTAATTGTTATATCCTTTTAATGGGGTACAGGGCAGATACTTATAAATTTGTTATCAGCTTATATGAATTCACAATATGGTGAAGTCTGAGTCCTACTAACAATATTCTTATGTAGATTGTTTTGCTGCAAGATATTGAGATAAAAAGCTGAAGAACTTGTCAAGAAATGTCCCGTAAATGTGTTTTGTATTGAAGATATGGGTAAAGGTAAGATGATGGCTAGTGCTAATTGTCTTGAAAAACTTAAGATGATGGCTAAGTGGTGATTATCTTGGAAAACTGCTTTTGATTATTTATTGTAGTCAAATTGGTATTTTAGTTGCAGGACGAAGGAGGTTGTCACTCTTATAAAATTCCAACCAAGGTCATTCTTGATTGTTTATGGTTGAACTTGTTATAGGTGAAGATATTGATTCTTCAAAACTCAATAATGATATGATCTCTTACATAAGCCCGAGGTAGATTATATGTTGAAACTGAATCAATATGTATTAAAAGAAAAACAATATGGGGTTTAAAGATTCCATTTCAAATTCCAATAATTCGTTTATAAATCATGAAAAAGTATGGTGAGACCATATTGTTAGGATTGGGTTCTCCATTGTCTTGATTCACTGCATCTCTTTTTTAGTTGCAGAAATCATGCATACATAGATATGGCTGATGATAAGTGTGATACCCCGAATCTTTATAACACAATAAAGTACACTTTTTGCATTTTAAAATATTTTTATCAATTTTATTTTAGTTTAAATTGCAAAGTTATTTGATTTTATGATTTTATTTTGGCAAATAAGTGTGACCGCGGTGTACCAGGTCAACTGCATTCCTAGCACCGAAAGGATGAAAATTAAAAATATACGATAGAAACCAAAAATTAACATCGGGCATAAGAAATAAGAAACATGTTTAAATTATAACATAATATATATTACATATAGTAACATAATTAAATAAAATACATAATAAGAATAAGTAATAATAAAATAATAATATACCTAACATCTAATTTGTAACAAATTTATAACATACGTATATAAATACATAACCTAATAATAATATAATATGAATATACTAATTTTAGTAAAAAAACCTACATATACTAACTATAGTAAATAACTTAACATATGAACATGAACTAAACTAAATGAATGAAAACTATGAATATTGAATCTTACCATGTCCCACATCGAAACATATTTCATAAAATTTCTACAAATTCACCTATAAAAGAAGTAAAATAACTTCTTTTTAAAACATAAGAAAACAAGTAAAATAATATATATTAAATATTGGATTACCTTTAATTAGGAGGTCCTTATTAGTTTAATTTTCGACAACGCTCGGGTCGGTGATTTGGGAATTGTCGTATAGTGTTAAAATATTTTGAGGTATGTCTTCTTTAATAGATTTCTTTTCTTATTGTCATTTATAGTTTATATAGATTTAGGAATTTAATTATTTTCTTGATTTAAGTAGATTTATAGATTTAGCTATTTTCTTAAAGTTTGTATTAAATAGTTAATGTTTAAGATGCATGTTAGTTAGTTTAAAATATTTATTAATGTAATTAATAATTTAAATTTAATAAGATAATTAGGCCTTTTAATTTAGGACTATAATTTATTACGACTTGGCTTATGTGTTAGGGATTGTAAAAATAGATATAATTCAAGGATAATGTACTACACTTAATAATCGTTAAATAGTAAGCTCGATAAGTAATAATAATTAATTAAACAACATGTGCTAGGTGTAGTGCAGGTCGGGCCTTGGGACGTACGGGACTTACCTACTGTAAAGCAAGCATAAAAGGTGGGTGACTGGGCTATTTGTAAGTACATTATGCCATTGAACATGTATTTTGATAAATATGTTTGCCTTCGGGTTTATTGATATGATACCTCTTAAGTCGTAAGATTGACTTTTGAGAAAGGCTCTTAAGTCGTAAGATTGGCTTTTGAGTAGGGCTTGGGAGTCGTAAGATTGGCTCCTAAGTCTAGCAATATGGCTTTTGAGTCGTAAGATGGGCTCCTAAGTCAAGGATGTATTTATTATTGTGCATCTTCATTTAGTATAACTGCTTACAAAGTTCCCACTGAGTTTATACTCATGCCCATAATTACAAATCTTCAGGTTAATTGAGCGAGGTTGCGGGGCTGTTGCGGCAAAGGTCACCGGGTTCCTTCTTCTACCCGCAAAGATATTTTTGCCTCTTCTATGTATATAAATAAATAAGTTTGTGTGTCACAAAATCCGGAATTTTCATTTTCTTAGAAACTTTGGAACCACTAGTGTAAATACGTTTTGGCAGTGTCTTATTGTCAATAAAATTTCTACTTTTATCCAATAAGTATTTTATGTCACGCTTTCACACTTTTTCTGATTTATTACTTAATCAAAAGAAAAGAAAATTTTAGTAGCACTTCAATCCCGAGTTAATGGGATTGGGGCGGTACAATAAGGTAGAAGAAGGTATTGTGTGTGTGTGTGTGTTGTGTAAAATTTATCCAATTTAAGATAGTAGCATATGTGTGTGTGTGTGTGTTGTGACTTTGTGTAATATACATTTTATTTATAACATATTATGTTGGTTTGTGTTTTCTTGTTCTTCTTGTATATATATCAAGAGTGAAGAACCTGACACTTGTTTGAAATACCAAAATTTTTACCTTTATTTCAGCTAAGGTACAGTGCATTTGATGATATTTAATGAGGTACAAATGTAGTATATATTTGTAGATATTTTCTATCCCCACTAGGCTGAGTTTTCAAAGGGGGTTTTATTGGTTCAGATATTACTTCTTAGAAGTTTGGTGCATTTGATAATTAATTTTTTTTCGAGCACTATAAATACTACAATTTCAAGCATTGTATGACAGACAACAAAACCTGTAAGCCTATTTGAACTTAAATTGATAAAACATGAGGTATAACTAATTTATACAAGGTGGAAATTGGTGCATGTACTTTTTTCTCTTCTTTCTTTCTTTTTATTTATTTATTGTTTTCTCTTGTCGGCTATTCTTTGTTGCAGATTTTATCAGTATCTGATGTTTTCATTATACTTCTTACAAAATTGGATATCACTCATTATGTGTTTAGAGATTCATGTTTAAGCTTTTACTCTTGATAAATGCTCATGGTGTTTAGGCGTTTGTATTCTCCAATTATTATGATTAACCTATATAAAGATTTTATGAATGATATGATGTTTGTATTCTCCAATTATTATCTACTTAATAACAAGTATGATATGATGTTTGTATAAAGTAAGTGTTTGATGTAAATACCTATGTTATCCATATGAAAAGAGAAAACCTTTACATTTCAAAGCTTGATAACATTTCGGGGATTAGATGTAGTTTAGAATAAGCTAAGGTTGGACAAATTTCTAATCTAATGCATGAGTAGTATATCTATAGCACGAATAGAGTATCTATATTCAAACTAATATGTTCTAATCTTTGGTTGAATAACTGACTTTTCATTGCTCATAAGTTATTCATCTTATTTAATTTTAATTTGTGTATCGAGGTTGCATCATCAATTTTTGATACTCAAAGTTAAGCAAGAACCAACGAGGAGTTGATAGTGGTTGAAGAAAAAACAAAATGCAAACGGAAACAAAAAGTCATTTTGATTAATTATTTATGATATCTCAAACTTGAAAGATTTGAATGATAGTTCTTGTTTAGTTTCTCTTTTATCTATGATACTTTAACTTACATGTATATATATTATGTAATTGCATTAAATATTTGTAATTTAACATTTTGTGAAGTTTTATTAATGTTGTTTTAGTTCTGCAGTACAAGAAAATTCACTTTTAGTCACAAGTAGAAAAAACCCTCACTATTGGGTGGTTGGAGCCGCACACCCCCTATTTCCAAAGTAATGATGAGGCTAGATAACAATTTTGTTGTTTTTGTCCCGTGCTCAAATCATGTAGGTTGTAGCGTTACATGGTATCTCTCTCTCTCTCTCTCTCTCTCTCTCTCTCTCTCTCCTTCCCTCTTTGTTTTCCCTTCTCCACCTTCTAGATTGGTAGGCACCCACCCGATCTCTCATTTTCTCAATATTTTATCTTGATATTATGTAATATTTTATGTTGTTAAGACTTCTAATAAACATATGTATCAAACATCTAGGTAAAATATATCTACAAGATTCCTGAAATTGTTCTGTGTTTGGTCTGATGGATCAAGTGGCTAAGAAGATATTGGAAAATGTAATTTTAGTATATATCATCTACTGATTGTGGCCTATGTTATTAGTAGTATTGCAAAGAGATCATAATTTTATTTGCTTTCTTCTTTTCTTTTCATTGTTGTTGGTTTTAAACTTATATTCTGTTAATTCTGATCGTGTTATTGATTTATAGGAAAGAAAAAAACAAGTTAGTGGGACTATATCAGGGAAGTTTGTGTTCATGTTTAGATGCAACAGACCGAGTTCCTACGGATTGAAATAAGATGTAAGTGATTCCAACTTGAAGTAAGTAGTGCTCCTATTTATGTTGTACTTATAAAATAATGACTACAGCAAATGGTGCATCTATATGTTGTTTTTGTTTCCTCTTCTGCCAAGTGATGAGGTAGCTTTGTTCATAGAAGTAGACTTCTATATGAGAGTACTAATATAAGGACAATCATGTCATTCTACCACCTATAGCAAACATCCATGCTTAAGATTGTCCGTAAAAAATAAAACGTACATGCTTCTTCCTGTCTTGGTGTTGTCAATTTCTCCTTTTGCATTGATATGTAGTGAATCTAAGGATGAGTGTAGAATGAAGTTTTGTTGCAGAAAAGCTACTAGAAGACTAAGAATTTGTAATAGATAGTGAGGCTAGATTCTTATTTTGTTCTTCAATCTAGTGTGTAGTAAATTTCTCAATTACTAGGTGCACCATGATTGTGAAGTATGTATGTATTTATGTTGCAACATAAAGATGCTTGTTACCATGCTTTTTGCTTCTTAGCTGACACTTTAAGGTGAATTAGGTTGAAAGGGACATAAGAACCTCTATTGATTTATCGGGTAATTCAATATTAATTACATGATAGTTTTTTCCTAACTATACTTGAGTGGATAAGAACTTTTTATTAATTTAACATACATATCATTAATAATATCTACATTATACAATTTTATGTTTCGATGTGCTGTTAAAATCTTCTTTTGTTTATTTTGAGGCTTCTTCAATCAAGAAGTTCAAGCATAGATCAAAGGGGCATGTGGTATTTTCCTGTTAGATATCAAAGATCCAAATAGATTGCTGTGTAATTTTGTGAAATTTAGTAGAAATCATGTATTGAACAAATGATGAATACAATATAGTTGCGTATATTTGGGTTAAATGATTATAAAATATTTTGTTGTGAAACAAGTTTGTGAAATGTTTTATTTAGCACAATGTATTAATTTTTTTATTAGTTATTATATTGTGGTTGTAACGACCCGAATTTCTAGTTGCATCGTCTTATTTGATTTATGCGAAACTATATGAGTTGTATTATTTTTTGTGTGCATTTTTACTTGTTTTAGTTATTTTCTTACACTTGCATAAATTATCATTTTTCATAATTAATTGTATGAATGGGTCGGGAAAACAAGAGTTTAATTAGATAACACTTACACGTTATATTTCCTAATGATATAAGAGAAGACTACATTTTTTATGGTAAGTCCTCTCCATAGGATTACTAACAAAAAATCAATGGCTAAATCCCATAGTTTTATGCCCACAATATTGCTCAAAACTAATGGCTAAATTTCACAGTTTATGCCCACAATATTGCCCAAAACTAATAGCTAAATCCCATGGTTTTATGCCCACAATATTGCTCAAACCCAATGAATAAATTCCATAGTTTTATGCCAACAATATTGCCCAAAACCATGGCTAAATCCCATGGTTTTATGCCCACAATATTTTCCAAAATCAATGGCTAATTCCATGGTTTTATGCTCACAATATAACCAAAACTAGCAGCCGATACCACGGTTTTATTCCCACGGTTTTGTGCTTGGTAGGTCTATAAATAGAGGTGTAAGAAAACTTTCATTCCATCACCTCCTCCCACCAAAACATAGCTTGGAAGTCTTCCTTTCTTCTCCCATAAAGCATAGATGGTAAGTCTTCTCTTTTTCCCTCTCAAATTTTCCATCCCCAGCCACCAAAATCCGGCAAAATCGCCGGAAAACTGACCCGGCAACTTTTTAGGCTCGTCGGATCAGCTACTGCCCCATTTTCATTTTCGTCCCTTAATCAAAACCCATATTTTATTCTACAATATGATAGGGCTCAGCGAGAGAATTCCGGAACAGCTTTCGGAATTGCAATCGGAGCTCTAGAACTCCGGTTATGGCCGGTCAAAGTTTAGGCGAAACTCATATGACCGAACCATCTTCAAGGAGCCATAACTTTCTGTTCCGAAGTCCGATTCTATTGTGGCTGGTCATTATAGAAAGTTCTTGACGAGACCTTTCCGTAGCCATGTCCCAATTGGAATTCCAACGACTGAGTCACCGAAAAAGTTTGGTCAAAGTTGCTACAGAAGTTCATGTACCATCTTTTGAAAATTAGATATTCTTTAGGGGCTAAATGTAATTTTTGAGTTTTCAATTCTGCCTCTAGTCAAAGTCAGTCTTTTTGAAAGTCAAGCAATCCATGTATTTACGAAAATTTCTTTTTTACAAAATTACCACTCTTTTTCTAGAAATTACAACAAGGCCACTGAACTTTCAAAGTGTCATAAAATGCTCGTTTTTAATTCGATTCGACTCAAACCAATTTCCAAAGAACCCAAATTCCAAAATCAATAGTTTAACATAAAGAATATGAATCTAAAATATTTTATGAAATTACAAAATGGTCCCTCAACTTTTATAAAATCACAATCTTGACCCAAATCTTCAATTTATGTTTAAAGCCTAGTACCTACCTATGCTAAGACAAATATTCTATATTGCAGGACTAGAAGAAGTTGAAGTAGAAGAGGACTCATGTCTAGAGAAGGACTATATGACCAACTAGCTGTACACATTTCTAGGTGGGGAATCTCTATGTGGCTACTTTATGTTGTCTACTTGTTTTCATGCAAATTATTGTCATAATGACTTTTACATTAGTGTTGCATACGCCTATGTTTATGTGACAAATATGTGAAATTTATGTGAACTTGTGTGAAATTTATGTGAAGTTATGGGTAAAACCATATTATGTGTATTGTATACGGGTAATAACGTACTAGCTATGCTAGGACTGCGGGTAACACCGTACAAATCCTCGGGTCGCTCCCGGATATGCTATGCTTTTCAAAAACCTTACGGGTAAAACCGTACATGTTATGCTTTTAAAAAACTTTAGGGGTAAAACCGTATATGCTATGCTTTTCAAAAATCTTAAGGGTAAAACCGTACATGCTATGCTTTTCAAAAACTTTACGGGTAAAACTGTATATGCTATGCTTTTCAAAAATCGTACGGGTAAAATCGTACATGCTATGCTTTTCAAAAACTTTACGGATAAAATCGTATATGCTATGCTTTTCAAAAATCTTACGGGTAAAACCGTAAATGCTATGCTTTTCAAAAACTTTACGGAAAATCGTATATGCTATGCTTTTCGAAGATCGTATGGGTAAAACCGTGTATGCTATGCTTTTCAAAAACTTTACGGGTAAAACCGTATATGCTATGCTTTTCAAAAATCTTAAGTGTAAAACCGTACATGCTATGGTTTTCAAAAACTTTACGGGTAAAACTGTATATGCTATGCTTTTCGAAAATCGTACGGGTAAAACCGCACATGTTACACTTTTCAAAAACCTTACAGTTAAAACCGAATATGATATGCTTTTCAAAAACTTTACGGGTAAAACCGTATATGCTATGATTTTCAAAAATCTTACTGGTAAAACCCTACATGCTATGCTTTTCAAAAAACCTTACGGGTAAAACCGTATATTCTATGCTTTACGGGTAAAACCGTACACGATTATGCTTACGGGTAAAACCGTATATGATTATGCTTACGGGTAAAACCGTATATGATTATGCTTTCGGGTAAAACCGTATATGATTATGCTCTACGGGTAACACCGTACATGTTATGGATCGAAAGATCACCCTCGGGTCGCTCCCGAATATGTTATGCTGCTCGAGCGGGGCAACACGTCCCCCACCTATGTGCTCCTATGTGTATCTATATAGTATGTATATATGCGTATATTTATTTTAATTTAGAGTCCAATATGTTTTCGGATGTGTTTTATGCGTGATGGTATATGCATTATTTATGTAACTGCCCGTTATTGCAATTCTTTGTATGACATCTCAGTGGGCAACCGAGTGAACCACGGGGTGTTTTCCAAACACTCACCCCATAACATTTCAGGTACCAAGGTCGATGTGGAGGACTGACACGGATAGCATGGCCCTGCACCACTCCAACTCACAGAATTTCAAAGTAAAAGTTTATTTTCAATCATAATAGTTTCTCAAAGGTGATATTTCAACTGTTTATTTTTTTGAATGAAGATATATTTAGTTGATGTAAAAGTACTTGAGGATTTTCCTCTAAAGTTTGAAAGTGAACTTATGTTTCTTAAGAAAAGAGCTTCCGCACCAAACTATATTCTGTTGTTGATATTTATCTAATGATATGAAGTTATTTTTATAACTCCAATCTATATTCAAAATTTATTATTTACAAAAGAAAAATAAAAATATATCCTCAAACAAAGCTTGTAGCGCCCTTTCCCCGAAGTTGCTCCTTTACGAAAACGGGACGTTACAGTGGTAGCACATATTAATATTATAATGAAAATCTTGTTATTAAAATTAGTGACCGGTATTCGAACCTACAAATATGAATTTTGCTACAGTAATTTTGTTGGGAATAGACTGTTGTTGGAATTTCCGAATTTCCCTAGGACCTTCTTGGTTGTCATAATTCAATATACACATTGATTAATCCTAAACATGCATCTATTAATTTAAATACAACACATAGGTGCTCTAGAGTTGACTTGAGAATCGTGCGCACAATGATTCGATGTTAGACTCCAGAATTGACCTTCTGGACTGTATCCCTGCTCGATCCTCAACGCCGGATGGACAATGAACTTTAAGAAATCCCAAGTGTGGGAACCAACACTGTTGCTGCCGCCCTCTCACTATCTCTTTTCTGCTCTGTGATTTTTACGTTGTTTTGTTATTTTCACAGACTGAGAGTTATGTATTTAATACATAATAACTGAGTGTGGACTTGGCCTGGCAGTTTGATTGCCTACTGGGCTAGGAGCCTGATGGGCCAGTCCAGGGATCAAATATAAGAAATAAAGATGGGCCTAACTATGAATTAATTCTTCTATGTTCAGCCCAGAAAATAATTAATTCATAAATATTAATTCATTCCACTAAAGAATTAATACTGACTTACCCCTTTATTCCTGAATTGAGTCGGGGCTTTAATTAGACTTAATAAATCTCCGTATTTAAGATATCGAATATCCATTAATTAATTAAAGGCTCTGACAACTTAAATTAATCAATTGCTTAATAATTCCTTAAGTAGTACCACTCAACTTCATTATTGTACTTGAACTTAATCCACATGCAGGGTTTAGTACAATAAACCTTTTGAGCTCCTTAAGGGGATATTATCATCCTAAACGGATACGGTTTCCTAAACACAAATTACCAATTATCATATCCAAGTTGTTGTCACCCAAGATACAGAGTATTAAGAGTTAGCACTTAACTCTCACCCATAGTAAATCAAAGTGACACACAGACATGCACACATAACTGTAATCTTATTTAGGGTTTAGATTACAATAAGTCATCCAGATCTCTTGTTCTTCACTAAGGTCGGGGAGAAGAACTTATCTCACCGTGATCCTATCAATACGTAAAGACATACCAGTATAAGTAAATAGTCAAGATAAACTATTCCTACTTGATACTGCAGCCTATACCAACAACTCGTCCTCAAGTTGTCTTAGCTGTGATATATATTTTATATCTCATTAAGTTTAATCAATCATGTGATCTTCTATGATTTACAACACACCATATGATCTACTTATAGATAGAGATATAGGGACATATATAGTGATTAGTGTAAACAAAATCAGATAGGAGATTAATAGTGAATAACTTGAAACATTGTATATAAAAGATCTTGCTTTCAGTATTACAAATCCAACGATTTCCCACTTATACTAAAGCAAACTTATAGTATACCAGGTGTCTAACTATCTAGCTATTACATTCTCCCACTTATACTGAAACTTTACTAAGTGGATGGCATCAATCGTAGCCCTAGTCCTTGAACATGCTTATCGTAGACTTTCTGCGATAAGCTCTTCGTTAATGGGTCAGTCAAATTCTTTGTCGTACAAATCTTCTCTATCCGCACATCTCCATGTTTTATGATTTCTCGTATTATGTGGTACTTTCTCTCTATGTGTTTAGTCGCCTTGTGTGTCCTGGGTTCCTTTGAGTTTGCCACTACACCTGAGTTATCACAATAGATAGTGATACTCTTAGGCAAACTAGGTACCACGCCTAGATCCAAGAGGTAGTTCCGGAGCCGTACTGCCTCCTTAGTAGCCTCTGAAGCAGCCACATATTCGGCTTCCATAGTAGAGTCCGCAATGCATCTCTGCTTTGCACTCCTCCATGTAAAAGGCTCCTCCTCCCAAGGTAAACACATAACCCGAGGTAGATCTTTTCTCATCCCGATCAACCTAAAAATTCTAATCCGTATAACCCAACGGATTTAGACTGTCTGCCTGGTAAACTAGCCTGTAATCTCTAGTCCTCTTGAGGTCCTTGAGTACATGTTTTACCGCAATCTAATGTGCCAGCCCAGGGTTAGACTGATAACTTGCCACTATGCCAACTATATAGCAGATATCGGGTCTCGTGCATAGCATGACATACATAAGATTACCTACTGCGAAAGCATAGGGTACCTGTCTCATTTTCTCTTTCTCCTTAGGTGTCTTAGGACACATCTCCTTAGAAAGTGGAATGTCATGTCTGAAAGGTAGCAATCCTTTCTTGGCGGTTTGCATGCTAAAATGAGTGATCACAGTATCAATATAGGCCGCTTGGGATAAGCTCAACATCCTCTTCTTGCGATCTCGTATAACATTGATCCCAAGAATGTAAGCTACCTCTCCCAAGTCCTTCATTTGAAACTGTTCGGATAACCATATCTTTATGTCTGATAATACTTCCACGTTGTTGCCAACTAGAAGAATATTATCTACATAAACTGTAAGAAATACTTTATCTCCGTTGACATTTAAGCGATACACACAACTCTCGTTTTCACTTTAAGTAAATCCATAGGATTTAATCACAATCAAGCGTGGTCTTTTCACAATCAAGCCTAAATTGGCATGTATATTTAAAGCATATTAAAGGCCTGCAATAGGTATCTATATATAAATATATATTAGTTATTACACAATTAGTTACATAAAGCATGAGTTCTATAATGATTCAAGTTTATATACATGGATTATATTTTATGCATTTCTTTTTCCTTATTCTGGAAGTGTATTACATTTTTAAACCTCTATATGTATGCACATTATTGAAGAAGTTTGATAGCTTTTCACTAAAGTATAAGACCAGAAGATATATCTTCTAAACAGGTTGACTACTCTACTAAACACAACATTTAAATCAATAGCTAAATTTTCTAGATGTGATATGAACATCTTATTTAATGATTAGTAATGAGTCCACTAGAAAGAAAGTTGGAATCTCTCCAATAAATTATAAAATAATAGAAACATACCCAAGAGTGTGTAGGCATTTAAGTAGGAGACCTCTAGATGTGTTAACATGGTGTGTAGAAAGTATGGAATCATTAGACAATGGGGACAACAAGACATTAAAGAATTTTAAATAAACTAATGATTGTTCAACTAAACACAATGGAGAAGTGGGATCTATTTATATGACTTATTGGGTTATTGGCTTTACTATTGTTGATGTTGGGCCTCTATGCAGCTATGCAAGGTCAGGACTACATGTTTTCCATGGACTCTTATGTTAGAGTTGGTAAAATTGTGGTGGAATTTCAAAGACACTAAAAGACGATTTTGACTTATAACAAGTGCAAGTATAATAATACCTTAATTTTCCTATCTTAAAGTGCGTACAGATGCAACATGTTATTTTCAACAAGTATTTATAGTAGTCATTTATTTATTGAATGCAGAGTAACTAAATATTAATTATGCTGCAGGGAGAAGGAATCAGTACCTCTGTATTTATAGCTTTCTTTTCCGAGTCTTTAGCATGATCGAAAATGGTGAGTCTCTTCCTCTTTAGTTTTCCAGTGTTTCCGTGATTGATCTGAATTACTCTTTACAATGTTGTCTAGAGTTCTTTTCCATTTGTTTGAAAAAGGAAATTGGAGTAGGTGTGGTACAGGAAAGTACGGATTCAGGGTTCATCCCTTAATCAAGCACTACTTGGAAGAAAGTCAAACAATCTCGTATGGATGTGCTAGTTTCTCTTTCCATTAGTGTGTTGTGCTCTTTTATCAATGTCCTCGAAGATAGATTGTTTGTGAACAATGCATGTTTTATTTTTCTTATGCATTTCATTTAAGGTGCAAGAAGATAACAAGTGGATTTGCTCTGTAGTTATGGTTCTGTATATGTCGATGAGTAAATTTTTCAATAGAAAAATGAAAATACTCTTATAGATATTTTTTTTTACTTTTTTGGCAGTATACAAGTGATGTGAATAAAGGAAACAGGAAAAAGTTGCGATGCAAACATATTACAGGTAGAAAGGCTTTTACTTTTCAGCGACATTAAATTGTGAGTGTTATATATTGTACGTACATGTTTTATATCTTGATTTGCATTTTAGTTGAATGGAGATGTTTGGGAAGTTCTGAAGTTGGGCTACATGCATTGACATGGTTAATTGGATGAATGTTTACAAAATAGTTTAATAATCAAGATGATACTTGTTCTCTTTCACTTACCTCTATTTCTTTAAAGTTATTCTACTTACAAATTTATTATTTTGTACATTTTTCTTTTATTTGTTCCAGTCTGATAAGGAGCTAAACGGAAATTTTTCTTAGTAGTGCTATCAACATGCTTATGACATATTTGGCTAATAGTGAAGTACATTCCTTAATGTCTACAAGGTTAGTTTACTTTCCGTTTGGAACAATTATCCATTTTTTTATATTGAACTAACTTTATATACTTTTATTCTCTATTATTTTTGGCCTTTTTAGATTTGATGCAGTTGTGCGAGAAGATGAAGGACGAGGATTTTCATCATTAGCACTGTGGAGTTGGAAACAGAGTGAAGTTTGGATATAAGTTTTAGGAGAATAATTTTGGCTCTTCGTTTTTTTCTAAAGTGATGATTGTTAGCTAAGTTAATTTTTAAGTTAAAAAAATGTTCTTATTTTAGATATCAAACTTGGATATTTGAACTATGCTTAGTGTTCTTGCTTATTCATTATTTCTTTTGGCTCTATTTAGTTTTATACATATATTGTTGTATATAAATTTATTTAATATTTTGTAAAAGTTTATTAGGTGATTGTTTGAAAAAAGTTGTCACTAAAAATTAATCCTCCTTTACAACTAGTGTGCCACTATGTTTTATATATATATATATATATATATATATGAAAAAAATATTTGTCGCTAGATGTCACTCTATAATGACAAAATATATTGTCACTATATCTAAGTCTTTAGTGACTATTTATATTTTCGTTACATATACAATTGTATGGTGACAGATTCATGCCGTCACCACTTGTATTCATTTAATGACAATATCACTACAATGACAAAATATATTGTCGGCATATCCAAGTATTTAGTGACAAATACAATTTTCATCACTCCATACAATTTTATTGTGACACAACATGTCGTCACCACTTGTGCCCATTTAGTGACGATGAAACTTTTGTTACTTTTTTTTTAATCTTTTCTGACGTAATGTGTTGTCATTATGGATATTGATATAATGACGATATATATTTTGTAAATATAAAGTAATTCTTTTGTGACGATTTATTATAAACACGACGAAATAATGAATATAGTTGTGACGATGAAAGCGTCACCAAAGTTTGATGAGTTGAGTAATACATTGATTTTCGTCACCAAAAATTGATATTTTGATGACAAAAATAGTTTCTTTCATATTATATGTTTACTTTCAATGACGAAATACAATATAATATGACAAAATTTGGATGCTAAGAGTGACGAATTAGGCATCACTATAAATTATAATATACAAACGATGACATTAACGTCATTAAAAGTCATACTTTTGGTGACGAATTCAAATATTGTCACATATACCTAATACCACGAACATACGATGACTATCGTTGTGACGCTAAAATTTCGTCACCAAATACTTATGGTGACGAAATATGAATTTTATATGACAAATTTTATCGTCACGAAAACTCACATTTCTTGTAGTGTTATTTGAAAATTTAATTAAAAGCTAACGAAAATATGTTCTATAGCCCTTAGGAATATTCAATGAATGAAATAAAATTTGATGTATAAGGATGGTATAAATGATCTTATTTACATACTAGAAAGAGAGAATTTGAAACACTCTAGCAAAAATCAGAAAAAAAAAAACAATACCAAAACCTCGAAGGAAAAAGGAAAAAAAAAAACAAAAACAATAAAAGAAAAAGAATGAGAGCTAAAGGTAGTTGATTCTTAATATGTTAGTATTATATCAGATGGGCCTAAATAAAAAACAATGGGTTAATCTTGCCCATAATTCATTTTATTACTTAATTTGGAGGGAGTTATTATATACATAGAGTAATGTATTCTTACGTGCCTATAAACTAATTAATTTATCCCATCCAACCATATAGTTGGGTAAGCTGATATATATTTTATTAAATAAGAAAGTAATTGCTTGAATAAATCCATAAATGAAAGTTTACTGCAATGTTCAATTCGAAATTTTGCAATTGGCAGTAAAACATGTAACTATTCATTATGAAGATAAATCTTACTATCATTAAACACCTTGTTGAGGAAATTTTAGAAGTAGAAAAGGTTAACATAAGAATATTATTTAAAGAATGATTAAAGAGAGGAAATTATGATCACCATCCAGTACTTGTGGATCTAGTTTTAATTCAAATATGTGCTTATGTTGTAAAACCTCATAAATAAGCCACGGGTGGGCTGTGTTTAAAAAACAAACCACGAGCTTTAGATAGTTTGCACCTTAAATAAATTTTAATTTCATCGTATGACTCTAATATTAGTTTGTATAAGAATTCATTGCAGCTCATCGAAATAGTTACTAATCTTGTGCTTGGTGAATTTTTCACATCCTCTATTACATTTTTTATAAGGTTGATTTTGACTTATGTTCAACAAAAATAATAACACCTAACAACTCATCCTAGTCAATTTCATTGTTTGAAGGTTCCGAGTTGCATCTTACTATGACATGTTTCATTCCAAAATTATTGCCGAAGTTAAATATAAGTTTATAATAATTTTTATATTATATATATTAAATATAATGATCAAATATATGATAGAACACTCGAGGATTTAGTATAAAGAAAATAAGAACATCAGATAACTAAATATGGTTGTAAAAGAACAATCACAGAGCTCCACATCATAAGTGTTGCCGACAATATTTGTTCGTTAAATTTTGTTCTTGTATTAATTGAACCATAGGAACAAGAATCGCTTCTCTAGGTGGAGTTTAAATTTTCCACCAACTTCCTGTTTTCGCCATAGTCAAGCATAGCAATCTTTTTTTTCTAAGACAGCATTTGGTATATTTGCATGGTTAGACATGCAGAAATTGCTATATCAACAGTTTAGGCATGCAGAAGTTGCTAAATTAGCAGTTTAGACATGCAGAAGTTTCTAAAGCAACAACTAAGACATGCAGAAGTTGCTGAATCAATAACTGACATGCATAAGTTGCTAAGTCAGTAGAGCTTGCACAAATGAGCATAACTAGTGTGGTCTTTCCTTGCATTCTCTCTCCCTCTCCATCGATCTATCTATATATCTATCTATCTATTTTCTCTCTCTTAACAAAAGACTAAACGGACTAACTCATTGTAACTCGACATTGCTCTTTGGTTTGAAGTTCAAGAATACGATGGCATTTCCTAGAGAACAACAAAATTTATATGAGAAAGGGTTGTAAGAGCATTGATGAGGAGATAAATGAGCGAGGAACCCCTTCGCACATATGGACAGAAGTCTTACACCTTTTCATTACGTAGGATTTGGAAATCATTATGACTGTCGTATTTAAGAGATAATATCAGCATTTAATTTTGAACAAAAAATTTGGTTTTATTGATCATTCAATTTTTAAGGTCGCAGATAGTCGTTCGAATTTATTTATTGCAATTTACCTTCATTTTGAAATGGCAAATGCGATTACCTTTCTAAGAAAAAATGACATGCGGTTAGAATCCTCTGTAGCATTATTTTTTTTAATTAATTCAAATGAGAATTATAAAAGCTTAATGTAATTTGTAGTTTAAGAATGAAATCATCATACAAGAAGAAATAAATTATTTCTAATTATCATTATTGTAGATGAAATTAATTATGTTATACAAATTTGACAAACTAAATAAAATTACATGTGGTAACTTACTGAGCCAAATTAATTGAAATAATAAATAAATTTTGAAAAAGAATAAATTGTAGGGAATCGAGCCAAACTATTATGAGTGAGTCTTGTGTGTGACGGAATACACTTTTACAAGAAAAATGATACTTTTACAGATAAAAGTGATACTTTTGCTATAAAAAGTGAAATTTGTTTTGTTAAAAAAAATTCATACTTTTACAAATAAAAGTAATACTTTTGCTACAAAAAGTTATACTTTTTTCCCGGTCTCACATAGGCTTTTGTGAATTATTATTAGGTATTACTAGAAAATTAAATTAAAAGCTAACGAAAATATGTACTATAGCCCTTAGGAATATTCAATGAATGAAATAAAATTTGATGTATAAGGATGGTATAAATGATGTTATATACATACTAGAAAGAGAGGATTTGAAACACTCTAGCAAAAATCAGAAAAAAAAATAAAAAAAATACCGAAACATAGAAGAAAAAAGAAAGGAAAAAAACAAAAACAATAAAAGGAAAAGAATGAGAGCTAAAGGTAGTTGATTCTTAATATGTTAGTATTATATCAGATGGGCCTAAATAAAAAACAATGGGTTAATCTTGCCCATAATTCATTTTATTACTTAATTTTGAGGGAGTTATTATATACATAGAGTAATGTATTCTTACGTGCCTATAAACTAATTAATTTATCCCATCCAACCATATAGTTGGGTAAGCTGATATATATTTTATTAAATAAGAAAGTAATTGCTTGAATAAATCCATAAATGAAAGTTTACTGCAATGTTCAATTTGAAATTTTGCAATTGGCAGTAAAACATTTAACTATTCATTATGAAGATAAATCTTACTATCATTAAGCACCTTGTTGAGGAAATTTTAGAAGTGGAAAAGGTTAACATAAGAATATTATTTTTAAGAAAGATTAAAGAGAGGAAATTATGATCACCATCCAGTACTTTTGGATCTAGTTTTAATTCAAATATGTGCTTATGTTGTCAAACCTCATAAATAAGCCACGGGTGGGCTGTGTTTAAAAAAGAAACCACGAGCTTTAGATAGTTTGCACCTTAAATAAATTTTAATTTCATCGTATGACTCTAATATTAGTTTGAATAAGAATTCATTGAAACTCATCGAAATAATTACTATTCTTGTGCTTGGTAAATTTTTCACATCCTCTATTACATTTTCTATAAGGTTGATTTTGACTTATGTTCAACAAAAATAACAACACCCAACAACTTATCCTAGTCAATTTCATTGTGTGAAGATTCCGAGTTGCATCTTACTATGACATGTTTCATTCCAAAATTGTTGCCGAAGTTAAATATAAGTTTATAATAATTTTTATATTATATATATTAAATATAATGATCAAATATATGATAGAACACTCGAGGATTTAGTATAAAGAAAATAAGAACATCAGATAACACAAATTAGTTGTAAAAGAACAATCACAGAGCTCCACATCATAAGTGTTGCCGACAATATTTGTTCGTTAAATTTTGTTCTTGTATTAATTGAACCATAGGAGCAAGAATCGCTTCTCTAGGTGGAGTTTAATTTTCCACCAACTTCCTGTTTTCGCCATAGTCAAGCATAGCAATCTTTTTTTCTAAGACAGCATTTGGTATATTTGCATGGTTAGACATGCAGAAATTGCTATATCAGCAGTTTAGGCATGCAGAAGTTGCTAAATTAGCAGTTTAGACATGCAGAAGTTTCTAAAGCAACAACTAAGACATGCAGAAGTTGCTGAATCAATAACTGACATGCATAAGTTGCTAAGTCAGTAGAGCTTGCACAAATGAGCATAACTAGTGTGGTCTTTCCTTGCATTCTCTCTCCCTCTCCATTGATCTATCTATATATCTATCTATCTATTTTCTCTCTCTTAACAAAATACTAAACGGACTAACTCATTGTAACTCGACATTGCTCTTTGGTTTGAAGTTCAAGAATACGATGGCATTTCCTAGAGAACAACAAAATTTATATGAGAAAGGGTTGTAAGAGCATTGATGAGGAGATAAATGAGCGAGGAACCCCTTCGCACATATGGACAGAAGTCTTACACCTTTTCATTACGTAGGATTTGGAAATCATTATGACTGTCGTATTTAAGAGATAATATCAGCATTTAATTTTGAACAAAAAATTTGGTTTTATTGATCATTCAATTTTTAAGGTCGCAGATAGTCGTTCGAATTTATTTATTGCAATTTACCTTCATTTTGAAATGGCAAATGCGATTACCTTTCTAAGAAAAAATGACATGCGGTTAGAATCCTCTGTAGCATTATTTTTTTTAATTAATTCAAATGAGAATTATAAAAGCTTAATGTAATTTGTAGTTTAAGAATGAAATCATCATACAAGAAGAAATAAATTATTTCTAATTATCATTATTGTAGATGACATTAATTATGTTATACAAATTTGACAAACTAAATAAAATTACATGTGGTAACTTACTGAGCCAAATTAATTGAAATAATAAATAAATTTTGAAAAAGAATAAATTGTAGGGAATCGAGCCAAACTATTATGAGTGAGTCTTGTGTGTGACGGAATACACTTTTACAAGAAAAAATGATACTTTTACAGATAAAAGTGATACTTTTGCTATAAAAAGTGAAATTTGTTTTGTTAAAAAAAATTCATACTTTTACAAATAAAAGTAATACTTTTGCTACAAAAAGTTATACTTTTTTTCCGGTCTCACATAGGCTTTTGTGAATTATTATTAGGTATTACTAGAAAATTAAATTAAAAGCTAACGAAAATATGTACTATAGCCCTTAGGAATATTCAATGAATGAAATAAAATTTGATGTATAAGGATGGTATAAATGATGTTATATACATACTAGAAAGAGAGGATTTGAAACACTCTAGCAAAAATCAGAAAAAAAAAAAAAAAAAAAATACCAAAACATAGAAGAAAAAAGAAAAGAAAAAAACAAAAACAATAAAAGGAAAAGAATGAGAGCTAAAGGTAGTTGATTCTTAATATGTTAGTATTATATCAGATGGGCCTAAATAAAAAACAATGGGTTAATCTTGCCCATGATTCATTTTATTACTTAATTTTGAGGGAGTTATTATATACATAGAGTAATGTATTCTTACGTGCCTATAAACTAATTAATTTATCCCATCCAACCATATAGTTGGGTAAGCTGATATATATTTTATTAAATAAGAAAGTAATTGCTTGAATAAATCCATAAATGAAAGTTTACTGCAATGTTCAATTTGAAATTTTGCAATTGGCAGTAAAACATTTAACTATTCATTATGAAGATAAATCTTACTATCATTAAGCACCTTGTTGAGGAAATTTTAGAAGTGGAAAAGGTTAACATAAGAATATTATTTTTAAGAAAGATTAAAGAGAGGAAATTATGATCACCATCCAGTACTTGTGGATCTAGTTTTAATTCAAATATGTGCTTATGTTGTCAAACCTCATAAATAAGCCACGGGTGGGCTGTGTTTAAAAAAGAAACCACGAGCTTTAGATAGTTTGCACCTTAAATAAATTTTAATTTCATCGTATGACTCTAATATTAGTTTGAATAAGAATTCATTGAAACTCATCGAAATAATTACTATTCTTGTGCTTGGTGAATTTTTCACATCCTCTATTACATTTTCTATAAGGTTGATTTTGACTTATGTTCAACAAAAATAACAACACCCAACAACTTATCCTAGTCAATTTCATTGTTTGAAGATTCCGAGTTGCATCTTACTATGACATGTTTCATTCCTAAATTATTGCCGAAGTTAAATAAAAGTTATAATAATTTTTTATATTGTATATATTAAATATAATGATAAAATATATGATAGAACACTCTAAGATTTAGTAATAAAGAAAATAAGAACATCAGATAACACAAATTAGTTGTAAAAGAACAATCACAGAGCTCCACATCATAAGTGTTGCCGACAATATTTGTTCGTTAAATTTTGTTCATGTATTAATTGAACCATAGGAACAAGAATCGCTTCTCTAGGTGGAGTTTAAATTTTCCACCAACTTCCTGTTTTCGCCATAGTCAAGCATAACAATCTTTTTTTTCTAAGACAACATTTGGTATATTTGCATGGTTAGACACGCAGAAATTGCTATATCAGCAGTTTAGGCATGCAGAAGTTGCTAACTTAGCAGTTTAGACATGCAAAAGTTTCTAAAGCAACAACTAAGACATGCAGAAGTTGCTGAATCAATAACTAAGACATGCATAAGTTGCTAAGTTAGTAATGCTTGCACAAATGAGCATAACTAGTGTGGTCTTTCCTTGCATTCTCTCTCCCTCTCCATCGATCTATCTATATATCTATCTATCTATTTTCTCTCTCTTAACAAAAGACTAAACGGACTAACTCATTGTAACTCGACATTGCTCTTTGGTTTGAAGTTCAAGAATACGATGACATTTCCTAGAGAACTCCAAAATTTATAGGAGAAAGGGTTGTAAGAGCATTGATGAGGAGATAAATGAGTGAGGAACCCCTTCGCACATATGGACAGAAGTCTTACATCTTTTCATTACGTCGGATTTGGAGATCATTATGACTGTCGTATTTAAGAGATGATATCAGCATTTAATTTTGAACAAAAAATTAAGTTCTATTGATCATTCAATTTTTTAAGGTCGCAGATAGTCGTTCGAATTTATTTATTGCAATTTACCTTCATTTTGAAATGGCAAATGCAATTACCTTTCCATGAAAAAAATGACATGCGGTTAGGATCCTCTGTAGCATTATTTTTTGTTAATTAATTCAAATGAAAATTATAAAAGTTTAATGTAATTTGTTGTTTAAGAAAGAAATCATCATACAAGAAGAAATAAATTATTTCTAATTATCATTATTGTAGATGACATTAATTATGTTATACAAATTTCACAAACTAAATAAAATTAGATGTGATAACTTACTAAGCTAAATTAATTGAAATAATAAAATAAATTCTGAAAAAGAATAAATTGTAGGGAATCGGGCCAAACTATTATGAGTGAGTCTTGTGTGTGACGGAATACACTTTTACAGGAAAAAATGATACTTTTTTCTTGTGTGTGACGGTATACACTTTTACAAGAAAAAATTATACTTTTACAGATAAAATTGATACTTTTGCTATAAAAAGTGAAATTTGTTTTGTTAAAAAAAAATAGATACTTTTACAAATAAAAATGATACTTTTGCTACAAAAAGTTATACTTTTTTCCCGGTTTCACATAGGATTTTGTGAATTATTATTAGGTATTACTAGAAAATTTAATTAAAAGCTAACGAAAACATGTACTATATACCTTAGGAATATTCAATGAATGAAATCAAATTTGATGTATAAGGATGGTATAAACGATGTTATATACATACTAGAAAGAGAGGATTTGAAACACTCTAGCAAAAATCAGAAAAAAAAAATAAAAAAATGCCAAAACATAGAAGAAAAAAGTAAAAAAAAAAACAAAAACAATAAAAGGAAAAGAATGAGAGCTAAAGGTAGTTGATTCTTAATATGTTAGTATTATATCAGATGGGCCTAAATAAAAAACAATGGGTTAATCTTGCCCATAATTCATTTTATTACTTAATTTGGAGGGAGTTATTATATAGATAGAGTAATGTATTCTTACGTGCCTATAAACTAATTAATTTATCCCATCCAACCATATAGTTGGGTAAGCTGATATATATTTTATTAAATAAGAAAGTAATTGCTTGAATAAATCTATAAATGAAAGTTTACTGCAATGTTCAATTTGAAATTTTGCAATTGGCAGTAAAACATGTAACTATTCATTATGAAGATAAATCTTGTGAGGTAATGTTCAATTTCATCAAGTGAGCTATACTTTGTAAAATGGAGTGTTGGGAATGTGGAACCGGAATCAGGAAGTGAAGAACCGGAAGGATGAACCGGGTTTTAGCATCAAGAAGACAGGCTGTTCAGAATAAACCGGCTTCGAGGCAGTTGAAGATTTGTGACGGAGCAGTTGCGGAATTGTGACGAAGAAAACCGTCACATTTGTCCGGTAGCTGAGCTCAACTTCTTTCAGTTAGAACTTTCTGTACAGTTGCATTCGAGCTTCAATCCTTATATCATTGTAAAGCTCTCATTGAGGAGAAGATCACTACGTCGAGCAATTTCCTGTTTCTTAGATTAGAGAGAGTATTTTTGGATTGAGCGTTCGTGCCCTAATTTCAAAACAGAATTGGGCATTTCATTTCTTGAGTGTATTCTCTGTAATTGGTTGAATTTCTTAGTGGATTGGGGTGTGTCTTGCCTCCGTGGATGTAGTTCATCTTGAACGAACCATGTTAAATTGGTGTTTGATCCATTTCTATTTCCTGTTCTGCGCAAGTCTAGTTCGGTCACAACTCTGGCCGAATTGTGTGTTTGAATTCAGATTGTTATTCTTCATACATTTCCAGATTCTTAGGAGTTGTGTGTTTCTGAGTTGTTCTTCACTAACAAGTGGCGCCGTCTGTGGGAAATTAACTCTCACAGCTTGAAGAAGGGAAAGGAATGGCTGGTATGAAGATGGACTTTGAGAAGTTTACAGGAAGAAATGATTTCACACTGTGGAAGATCAAGATGAATGCAGTATTAGTTCACAATGGCCTTGATCTTGCTTTGATACCTCTGGATTCATGGGAAGAAAGTGAGAAACCCAAGTTTGCATCAGTGGATAAGAAGGCCCTCAGTCTTATCTTTCTGTGTTTGGGTGATAAACCGTTGAGAGAGGTCTCAAGATGCAAGAGTTCCTCAGAAGCATGGAAGAAATTGGAAGATCTGTATCAATCTAAGTCAGTTTCCAACAAGCTGTTCTTGAAGCAGAAGATGTTGGCCTTCAAGATCACTGAAGATAAGGTAATTTCGGATCAACTTGATGAGTTCATTAAGATGGTTGAAGAATTGGAAGACCTGGATGTGAAATTGGAGGAGGATGACAAAGCATTGATGGTGTTAAACATTCTTCCAAAATCCATGGAAAACTTTAAGGATGCCTTGATGTATGGGAGAGATGAGCAGCTGTCTTATGATGGAATAGTGAAGGCTCTGAGGTCTAAATGTTTCCAGACTCAAGGTGATAAAGGCATGGTGCAATCTGGAGAAGGTTTGAATGTTAAATTCAAGAAACCTTGGCAAGGCAAGAAGGGACAGAATGCTAAGGATCCCAAGGCAGGAGACTCTAATCCAAAGAAGGGAAATGAATGGGTTGAGAAGAGAAAATGCTTCAAGTGCAAGCAGCCTGGTCACTTGAAGAAGGATTGTCCTAAGAGAAACAAGAAAGGTGGAAACCAAGGGGCAGAAGCTGCTGCCATTGACCATCAAGAAGATCCTCCAGAGGTCTTAAATGTTACTGAATCAAGGATGGTAAAGGAATGGGTCTTGGACACAGGCTGCTCCTTTCATATGTGTCCACACCAGTCATGGTTTGATGAACTGAAGAGAGAAGATGGTGGAAATGTTCTCCTGGGAAATGACCAATCATGCAAGGTCAAAGGAGTTGGATCAGTGAGCATAAGGATGTTTGATGGTGTGGTCAGAGTCATCTCAAATGTAAGATATGTTCCTGGCCTTAAAAGAAATCTTCTATCTCTTGGCTCTTTGGTAACTAGTGGGTGTCAGTTTAGCTCAGTGGATGGCTTCTTGCATATCACTAAACATGGAAAAATGGTGATTAAAGGTAGACAGCATAATGGGTTGTTTATCTTGATTGATTCACCTGTTGTTGGGAGTGTGGATATGGTCTTGAGCAATTCTGAGCTTGTCAAATGGCACAAGAGGCTTGGACACATAGGAGAGAAGGGGTTGAAGGAACTGTCAAGAAGTGGAGTAATTGGAAACATGGGAAATCAAAACCTGGAGTTCTGTGATCAGTGTGCTTTGGGCAAATCCAAGAAGCTGCCCTATGGAAAGGGTGTTCACACAACTCAAGAGCCATTAGATTATGTTCACTCTGACATATGGGGTCCTGCAAGGACAGAGACTCATGGTGGTGCAAGGTATTTCATGTCCTTGATTGATGATTACAGTAGAAAGGTGTGGATCATGTTGATGAAGAATAAGAGTGATGCTTTTCATAAGTTCAAAACATGGTTGATTCAACTGGAAAATGTCAAAGGGAAGAAGCTGAAGCACCTTAGGACTGATAATGGACTGGAATACCTCTCTACTGAGTTCACAAACTTCTGTGAAGAAAGAGGAATCAAGAGACACAGGACTGTTCCAATGAATCCTCAACAGAATGGAGTTGCTGAGAGGCTTAATAGGACTCTTCTTGAAAGAGTTAGGTGTATGCTGTTGGATGTTGGGTTGCCAAAGGTATTTTGGGGTGAAACCATTGCTACAGCATGTTATCTCATTAACAGGTCACCCTCATCAGTGATTGGGTTCAAAACACCTGAGGAGGTGTGGAGTGGACAGAAACCAAGCTATGAAGGGTTAAGGGTGTTTGGTTGTCTTGCTTTTGTCCATGTCAAGCAAGACAAGTTAGATGCAAGAGCTCTAAGATGTGTATTTCTTGGATATCCAGATGGAATAAAGGGCTACAGATTGTGGTGTCTAGAGAAGGGAAATCAGAAGATAATCACAAGTAGAGATGTAAAGTTTAATGAGAATGTGATGGCTTATACTTTTACAGGCTCTAAAGAAGAATTTGATGGTGCTAAAGAGACAGAAGAGATATCAATTCAGGTGGAGCATCCTGCTGAAGATCATCACACACCTCAACCACAAGAAAATCTACAAGATAGTGATTCATCATCTGAAGAAGAAGAACAAACTGGACCTTCACAAAATGTCAGAGAATACAGCATTGGAAGGGACAGGCCTAGAAGAACAATCAACAGACCTGATTTCTATGGTCAAGCAGGGAGTGTTTACTATGCTTTAAGTGTTGCTGAAGACCTGGAATCACAAGAGCCTAGTAGTTTTAAAGAAGCACTAGACTGTGAAGAAGGTGAACACTGGATTCAGGCAATGATTGAAGAGATGGAGTCTCTGGAAAAGAATGAGACCTGGATATTGGTGGATAAACCAAAAGGTCAGAAACTTGTAAGCTCTAAATGGATATACAAGAAGAAACTAGAGACTGCAGGATCCAAACAGGTGAGGTTTAAAGCAAGATTGGTGGCTAGGGGCTTTACACAAAGAGAAGGAATTGATTTCAATGAAGTTTTCTCTCCAGTAGTAAAGCATTGCTCAATCAGGTTGCTTTTATCAAAGGTTACTCAAGAGGACATGGAATTACAACAACTGGATGTAAAGACAGCATTCTTACATGGAGAACTCAATGAGAAGATATATATGAAACAGCCAGAAGATTTTGTTGTTCCTGAACAAGAAGACAAAGTTTGTTTGCTGAAGAAGTCACTATATGGACTCAAACAAAGTCCAAAACAGTGGAATAAGAGGTTCAATGACTTCATGATCAGTGTTGGCTTTGTAAGAAGTCTTTATGATAGTTGTGTTTACTTCAACAAGGGTTCAAAGCAAGATAAAGTCTTCCTTCTATTGTATGTGGATGATATGCTGATTGCCAGCAGGAACAAGAAGAGGGTACAATGGTTGAAGGACAGACTTAACACTGAATTTGACATGAAAGATCTGGGAGATGCCAAGAAGATTTTGGGCATGAACATTCTAAGGAACAGAGAAGCTGGAGTGCTGTGGTTATCTCAGAGGCAATATCTACAGAAGGTGTTGGAGAGGTTTCATATGCATGAAGCCAAACCTCTCTCCACTCCAGTTAATCTACAGAAGAAACTCTCCAAAGAACAATGCCCAAAGACTGAAGAGGAAATCATACATATGAGCAATATCCCTTATGCAAGTGGAGTTGGAAGTCTTATGTATGGAATGATTTGTAGTAGGCCTGACTTGGCCTATGCTGTGTCTTTAGTAAGCCGGTTCATGTCAAACCCAGGAGTAGAGCATTGGGAAGCTTTGAAACATGTGATGAGGTATTTGAAAGGTTCAGTGAACTTGTCACTGAAGTTTGAGAAGAAAGTGGATGGAAGCACTGTTGCATTGGAGGGATTTGCTGATTCTGATTTTGCAGCAAACGTAGACACAAGGAAATCTATTTCTGGATTTGTGTTTACTTTATATGGGACAGCCATCAGCTGGAGGAGTGCACAACAGTCAGTAGTAGCACTATCAACAACAGAAGCAGAATATATCTCTCTCACTGAAGCAATCAAAGAAGCAATCTGGCTTAAAGGGATTCTGAGAGATTTGGACATCAAGCAAAAGTGTGTGGCAATTTACTGTGATAATCAAAGTGCTTTACACCTTGTGAAACACCAAGCATTTCATGAAAGGTCAAAACACATTGATGTTAAGTTGCATTTTGCTAGAGATATCATTGATTCTGGTTCTGTGGAAGTGAAGAAGGTACACACATTGCATAATCCTGCTGATTTTCTTACTAAGGGTGTACCTGGGAACAAAGTGGAGCATTGCTCGAGCCTGCTGCAGCTTGAGCAATGTCATGAGGAGCATTAACAGAAAGGCAGTGATGAGGCAGGAAGAGGCACACTTGATTCATTGAGGTGGAGATTTGTGAGGTAATGTTCAATTTCATCAAGTGAGCTATACTTTGTAAAATGGAGTGTTGGGAATGTGGAACCGGAATCAGGAAGTGAAGAACCGGAAGGATGAACCGGGTTTTAGCATCAAGAAGACAGGCTGTTCAGAATAAACCGGGTTCGAGGCAGTTGAAGATAACCGTCGTTTGTGACAGAGCAGTTGCAGAATTGTGACGAAGAAAACCGTCACATTTGTCCGGTAGCTGAGCTCAACTTCTTTCAGTTAGAACTTTCTGTACAGTTGCATTCGAGCTTCAATCCTTATATCATTGTAAAGCTCTCATTGAGGAGAAGATCACTACGTCGAGCAATTTCCCTGTTTCTTAGATTAGAGAGAGTATTTTTGGATTGAGCGTTCGTGCCCTAATTTCAAAACAGAATTGGGCATTTCATTTCTTGAGTGTATTCTCTGTAATTGGTTGAATTTCTTAGTGGATTGGGGTGTGTCTTGCCTCCGTGGATGTAGTTCATCTTGAAAGAACCACGTTAAATTGGTGTTTAATCCATTTCTATTTCCTGTTCTGCGCAAGTCTAGTTCGGTCACAACTCTGGCCGAATTGTGTGTTTGAATTCAGATTGTTATTCTTCATACATTTCCAGATTCTTAGGAGTTGTGTGTTTCTGAGTTGTTCATCACTAACAAATCTTACTATCATTAAGCACCTTGTTGAGGAAATTTTAGAAGTAGAAAAGGTTAACAAAAGAATATTATTTTAAAGAATGATTAAAGAGAGGAAATTATGATCACCATCCAGTACTTGTGGATCTAGTTTTAATTCAAATATGTGCTTATGTTGTCAAACCTCATAAATAAGCCACGGGTGGGCTGTGTTTAAAAAAGAAACCACGAGATTTAGATAGTTTGCACCTTAAATAAATTTTAATTTCATCGTATGACTCTAATATTAGTTTGAATAAGAATTCATTGCAACTCATCGAAATAATTACTATTCTTGTGCTTGGTGAATTTTTCACATCCTCTATTACATTTTCTATAAGGCTGATTTTGACTTATGTTCAACAAAAATAATAACACCAAACAACTCATCCTAGTCAATTTCATTGTTTGAAGATTCCGAGTTGCATCTTACTATGACATGTTTCATTCCAAAATTATTGCCGAAGTTAAATATAAGTTCATAATATTTTTTATATTATATATATTAAATATAATGAACGAATATATGATAGAACACTCGAAGATTTAGTATAAAAAAAATAAGAACATCATATAACACAAATTAGTTGTAAAAGAACAACCACAGAGCTCCACATCATAAGTGTTGCCGACAATATTTATTCGTTTAATTTTTTTCTTGTATTAATTGAACCATAGGAACAAGAATCGCTCCTCTAGGTGGAGTTTAAATTTTCCACAAACTTCCTGTTTTCGCCATAGTCAAGCATAACAATCTTTTTTTCTAAGACAACATTTGGTATATTTGCATGGTTAGACATGCAGAAATTGCTATATCAGCAGTTTAGGCATGTAGAAGTTGCTAAATTAGCAGTTTAGACATGCATAAGTTTCTAAAGCAACAACTAAGACATGCAGAAGTTGCTGAATCAACTACTAAGACATGCATAAGTTGCTAAGTCAGCAGAGCTTGCACAAATGAGCATAACTAGTGTGGTCTTTCCTTGCATTCTCTCTCCCTCTCCATCGATCTATCTTTATATCTATCTATCTATTTTCTCTCTCTTAACAAAAGACTAAACGGACTAACTCATTGTAACTCGACATTGCTCTTTGGTTTGAAGTTCAAGAATACGATGGCATTTCCTAGTGAACTCTAAAATTTATAGGAGAAAGGGTTGTAAGAGCATTGATGAGGAGATAAATGAGCGAGGAAGGCCTTCGCACATATGGACAGAAGTCTTACACCTTTTCATTACGTAGGATTTGGAGATCATTATGACTGTCGTATTTAAGAGATAATATCAGCATTTAATTTTAAACAAAAAATTTGGTTTTTTTGATAATTCAATTTTTTAAGGTCGCAGATAGTCGTTCGAATTTATTTATTGCAATTTACCTTCATTTTGAAATGACAAATGCGATCACCTTTCTATGAAAAAAATGACATGCGGTTAGGATCCTCTGTAGCAATTTTTTTTAATTAATTCAAATGAAAATTATAAAAGTTTAATGTAATTTGTAGTTTAAGAAAGAAATCATCATACAAGAAGAAATAAATTATTTCTAATTATCATTATTGTAGATGACATTAATTATGTTATACAAATTTCACAAACTAAATAAAATTAGATGTGGTAACTTACTGAGCCAAATTAATTGAAATAATAAAATAAATTTTGAAAAAGAATAAATTGTAGGGAATCGGGCCAAACTATTATGAGTGACTCTTATGTGTGACGGAATACACTTTTACAAGAAAAAATGATACTTTTTTCTTGTGTGTGACGGAATACACTTTTACAAGAAAAAATGATACTTTTACTGATAAAAGTGATAGTTTTGCTATAAAAAGTGAAATTTGTTTTGTTAAAAAAAATTGATACTTTTACAAATAAAACTGATACTTTTGCTACAAAAAGTTATACTTTTTTCCCGGTCTCACATAGGCTTTTGTGAATTATTATTAGGTATTACTAGAAAATTTAATTCAAAGCTAACGAAAATATGTACTATATCCCTTAGGAATATTCAATGAATGAAATAAAATTTGATGTATAAGGATGGTATAAATGATGTAATATACATACTAGAAAGAGAGGATTTGAAACACTCTAGCAAAAATCAGAAAAAAAAAAAAAAAAATACCAAAACATAGAAGAAAAAAGTAAAAAAAAAAAAACAAAAACAATAAAAGGAAAAGAATGAGAGCTAAAGGTAGTTGATTCTTAATATGTTAGTATTATATCAGATGGGCCTAAATAAAAAACAATGGGTTAATCTTGCCCATAATTCATTTTATTACTTAATTTGGAGGGAGTTATTATATAGATAGAGTAATGTATTCTTACGTGCCTATAAACTAATAAATTTATCCCATCCAACCATATAGTTGGGTAAGCTGATAAATATTTTATTAAATAAGAAAGTAATTGCTTGAGTAAATCCATAAATGAAAGTTTACAGCAATGTTCAATTTGAAATTTTGCAATTGGCAGTAAAACATGTAACTATTCATTATGAAGATAAATCTTACTATCATTAAGCACCTTGTTGAGGAAATTTTAGAAGTAGAAAAGGTTAACATAAGAATATTATTTTTAGGAATGTTTAAAGAGAGAAAATTATGATCACCATCCAGTACTTGTGGATCTAGTTTTAATTCAAATATGTGCTTATGTTATCAAACCTCATAAATAAGCCACGGGTGGGTTGTGTTTAAAAAAGAAACCACGAGCTTTAGATAGTTTGCACCTTAAATAAATTTTAATTTCATCGTATGACTCTAATATTAGTTTGAATAAGAATTCATTGCAACTCATCGAAATAATTACTATTCTTGTGCTTGGTGAATTTTTCACATCCTCTATTACATTTTCTATAAGGTTGATTTTGACTTATGTTCAACAAAAATAATAACACCCAACAACTCATCCTAGTCAATTTCATTGTTTGAAGATTCCGAGTTGCATCTTACTATGACATGTTTCATTCCAAAATTATTGCCGAAGTTAAATATAAGTTTATAATATTTTTTATATTATATATATTAAATATAATGATAAAATATATGATAGAACACTCGAAGATTTAGTATAAAGAAAATAAGAACATCAGATAACACAAATTAGTTGTAAAAGAACAATCACAGAGCTCCACATCATAAGTGTTGCCGACAACATTTAATCGTTTAATTTTGTTCTTGTATTAATTGAACCATAGGAACAAGAATCGCTTCTCTAGGTGGAGTTTAAATTTTCCACCAACTTCCTGTTTTCGCCATAGTCAAGCATAACAATCTTTTTTTTCTAAGACAACATTTGGTATATTTGCATGGTTAGACATGCAGAAATTGCTATATCAGCAGTTTAGGCATGCAGAACTTGCCAAATTAGCAGTTTAAATGTGCATAAGTTTCTAACAACTAAGACATGCAGAAGTTGCTGAATCAACAACTAAGACATGCATAAGTTGCTAAGTCAGCATAGCTTGCACAAATGAGCATAACTAGTGTGGTCTTTCCTTGCATTCTCTCTCCCTCTCCATCGATCTATCTTTATATCTATCTATCTATTTTCTCTCTCTTAACAAAAGACTAAACGGACTAACTCATTGTAACTCGACATTGCTCTTTGGTTTGAAGTTCAAGAATACGATGGCATTTCCTAGAGAACTCTAAAATTTATAGGAGAAAGGGTTGTAAGAGCATTGATGAGGAGATAAATGAGTGAGGAAGCCCTTCGCACATATGGACAGAAGTCTTACACCTTTTCATTACGTAGGATTTGGAGATCATTATGACTGTCGTATTTAAGAGATAATATCAGCATTTAATTTTGAACAAAAAATTTGGTTTTTTTTATAATTCAATTTTTTAAGGTCGCAGATAGTCGTTCGAATTTATTTATTGCAATTTACCTTCATTTTGAAATGACAAATGCGATTACCTTTCTACGAAAAAAATGACATGCGGTTAGGATCCTCTGTAGCATTTTTTTTTTAATTAATTCAAATGAAAATTATAAAAGTTTAATGTAATTTGTAGTTTAAGAAAGAAATCATCATACAAGAAGAAATAAATTATTTCTAATTATCATTATTGTAGATGACATTAATTATGTTATACAAATTTCACAAACTAAATAAAATTAGATGTGGTAACTTACTAAGCCAAATTAATTGAAATAATAAAATAAATTTTGAAAAAGAATAAATTGTAGGGAATCGGGACAAACTATTATGAGTGACTCTTATATGTGACGGAATACACTTTTACAAGAAAAAATGATACTTTTTTGTTGTGTGTGACGGATTACACTTTTACAAGAAAAAATGATACTTCTACTGATAAAAGTGATAGTTTTTGCTATAAAAAGTGAAATTCGTTTTGTTAAAAAAAATTGATACTTTTACAACTAAAAGTGATACTTTTGCTACAAAAAGTTATACTTTTTTCCCGGTCTCACATAGGCTTTTGTGAATTATTATTAGGTATTACTAGAAAATTTAATTCAAAGCTAACGAAAATATGTACTATAGCCCTTTGGAATATTCAATGCATGAAATAAAATTTGATGTATAAGGATGGTATAAATGATGTAATATACATACTAGAAAGAGAGGATTTGAAACACTCTAGCAAAAATCAGAAAAAAAATAAAAAAATACCAAAACATAGAAGAAAAAAGTAAAAAAAAAAAACAAAAACAATAAAAGGAAAAGAATGAGAGCTAAAGGTAGTTGATTCTTAATATGTTAGTATTATATCAGATGGGCCTAAATAAAAAACAATGGGTTAATCTTGCCCATAATTCATTTTATTACTTAATTTGGAGGGAGTTATTATATAGATAGAGTAATGTATTCTTACGTGCCTATAAACTAATTAATTTATCCCATCCAACCATATAGTTGGGTAAGATGATATATATTTTATTAAATAAGAAAGTAATTGCTTGAATAAATCCATAAATGAAAGTTTACAGCAATGTTCAATTTGAAATTTTGCAATTGGCAGTAAAACATGTAACTATTCATTATGAAGATAAATCTTACTATCATTAAGCACCTTGTTGAGGAAATTTTAGAAGTAGAAAAGGTTAACATAAGAATATTATTTTTAGGAATGATTAAAGAGAGAAAATTATGATCACCGTCCAGTACTTGTGGATCTAGTTTTAATTCAAATATGTGCTTATGTTGTCAAACCTCATATATAAGCCACGGGTGGGTTGCGTTTAAAAAAGAAACCACGAGCTTTAGATAGTTTGCACCTTAAATAAATTTTAATTTCATCGTATGACTCTAATATTAGTTTGAATAAGAATTCATTGCAACTCATCGAAATAATTACTATTCTTGTGCTTGGTGAATTTTTCACATCCTCTATTACATTTTCTATAAGGTTGATTTTGACTTATGTTCAACAAAAATAATAACACCCAACAACTCATCCTAGTCAATTTCATTGTTTGAAGATTCCGAGTTGCATCTTACTATGACATGTTTCAATCCAAAATTATTGCCGAAGTTAAATATAAGTTTATAATATTTTTTATATTATATATATTAAATATAATGATAAAATATATGATAGAACACTCGAAGATTTAGTATAAAGAAAATAAGAACATCAGATAACACAAATTAGTTGTAAAAGAACAATCACAGAGCTCAACATCATAAGTGTTGCCGACAATATTTATTCGTTAAATTTTGTTCTTGTATTAATTGAACCACAGGAACAAGAATCGCTTCTCTAGGTGGAATTTAAATTTTCCACCAACTTCCTGTTTTCGCCATAGTCAAGCATAACAATCTTTTTTTTCTAAGACAACATTTGGTATATTTGCATGGTTAGACATGCAGAAATTGCTATATCAGCAGTTTAGGCATGCAGAAGTTGCTAAATTAGCAGTTTAGACATGCATAAGTTTCTAAAGCAACAACTAAGACATGCAGAAGTTGCTGAATCAACTACTAAGACATGCATAAGTTGCTAAGTCAGCAGAGCTTGCACAAATGAGCATAACTAGTGTGGTTTTTCCTTGCATTCTCTCTCCCTCTCCATCGATCTATCTATATATCTATCTATCTATTTTCTCTCTCTTAACAAAAGACTAAACAGACTAACTCATTGTAACTCGACATTGCTCTTTGGTTTGAAGTTCAAGAATACGATGGCATTTCCTAGAGAACTCCAAAATTTATAGGAGAAAGGGTTGTAAGAGCATTGATGAGGAGATAAATGAGCGAGGAACCCCTTCGCACATATGGACAGAAGTCTTACATCTTTTCATTACGTAGGATTTGGAGATCATTATGACTGTCGTATTTAAGAGATAATATCAGCATTTAATTTTGAACAAAAAAATTGATTTTATTGATAATTCAATTTTTTAAGGTCGCAGATAGTCGTTCGAATTTATTTATTGCAATTTACCTTCATTGTGAAATGGCAAATGCGATTACCTTTCTATGAAAAAAATGACATGCGGTTAGGATCCTTTGTAGCATTATGTTTTTTAATTAATTAAAATGAACAAGGTTGTCAAACTCGCGATTTTAAGAAAAATCGATGAAGTGTCAGTAAAATCGGATCGTAAAATCGAATCGTAAAATCATAAGATTCTACTACCTATACAAAATAACCATATATATAAATTATTCTAAATTTATTTTAATTACAACAAGTTCTGAATAGATATCCCATATAAAACTACACATATTATATACACAATTAATCAAAAAGAAAAAAAATACAATCTAGAGAAATGTTCTAGGCATCATGGTTGATATATACATTTAGTAAGACATTCCTAAATTATAATTATGAAAACTTTAATTTTAAGAGAAAATTAAAAAATAACCTTAGTGAAATTAAGTACTACATAAAAAAAGATATAATTTTTTATGAAACTTAGATTTTAATTTAGAACTCGATAGTTAGAAAAAAGTTCAGCAAAATTGGTTCTCATTGCATATAATTTGCTCTAGAAAAGTTTTAAAATTCGAACTTTAAGTTGGTATAACTTCTACAATTCGTATTATATATTTTTTAATTGGTAAAATAGAATAAAAAGTAATATATTATAAAATTATTAAACTCGTACACAAAATCGTAAAATCGTAAAACTCGCAAAATCGCATCAGCAAACTCGAGAGTTTACTCCGATTTCATCAGATCTCGATTTTATCACGAGTTAACTCGTTTAGGGAGAAATAACTCGTAAACTCGTAGAATCGTAAGAGTTAACCCGAGATTTTGACAACATTGCAAATGAAAATTATAAAAGTTTAATGTAATTTGTAGTTTAAGAAATAAATCATCATACAAGAAGAAATAAATTATTTCTAATTATCATTATTGTAGATGACATTAGTTATGTTATACAAATTTCACAAACTAAATAAAATTAGATGTGGTAACTTACTGAGCCAAATTAATTGAAATAATAAAATAAATTTTGAAAATGAATAAATTGTAGGGAATCGGGCCAAACTATTATGAGTGAGTCTTGTGTGTGACGGAATACACTTTTACAAGAAAAAATGATACTTTTACAGATAAAAGGGATCATTTTGCTGTAAAAAGTAAATTTTGTTTTGTTAAAAAAATTGATAAATTTTGTTTTGTTAAAAAAATTGATACTTTTACAAATAAAAGTGATACTTTTACTACAAAAAGTTATACTTTTTTCCCGGTCTCACATAGGCTTTTGTGAATTATTATTAGGTATTACTAGAAAATTTAATTAAAAGCTAACGAAAATATGTACTATAGCCCTTAGGAATATTAAAAGAATGAAATAAAATTTGATGTATAAGGATGGTATAAATGATGTTATATACATACTAGAAAGAGAGGATTTGAAACACTCTAGCAAAAATCAGAAAAATTAGAAAAAAAATAAAAAAATACCAAAACATAGAAGAAAAAAGTAAAAAAAAAACAAAAACACAAGAAGGAAGAGAATGAGAGCTAAAGGTAGTTGATTCTTAATATGTTAGTATTATATCAGATGGGCCTAAATAAAAAACAATGGTTTAATCTTGCCCATAATTCATTTTATTACTTAATTTGGAGGGAGTTATTATATAAATAGAGTAATGTATTCTTACGTGCCTATAAACTAATTAATTTATCCCATCCAACCATATAGTTGGGTAAGCTGATATATATTTTATTAAATAAAAAAGTAATTGCTTGAATATATCCATAAATGAAAGTTTACTGCAATGTTCAATTTGAAATTTTGCAATTGGCAGTAAAACATGTAACTATTCATTATGAAGAAAAATCTTACTATCATTAAGCACCTTGTTGAGGAAATTTTAGAAGTAAAAAAGGTTAACATAAGAATATTATTTTTAAAAATGATTAAAGAGAGGAAATTATGATCACCATCTAGTACTTGTAGATCTAGTTTTAATTCAAATATGTGCTTATGTTGTCAAACCTCATAAATAAGCCACGGGTGGGCTGTGTTTAAAAAAGAAACCACGAGCTTTAGATAGTTTGCACCTTAAATAAATTTTATTGTCATCGTATGACTCTAATATTAGTTGAATAAGAATTCATTGCAACTCATCGAAATAATTACTATCCTTGTGCTTGGAGAATTTTTCACATCCTCTATTACATTTTTTATAAGGTTGATTTTGACTTATCTTCAATAAAAATAATAACACCCAACAACTCATCCTTGTCAATTTCATTGTTTGAAGATTCCGAGTTGCATCTTACTATGACATGTTTCATTCCAAAATTATTGCCGAAGTTAAATATAAGTTTATAATATTTTTTATATTATATATATTAAATATAATGATCAAATATATGATAGAACAATCGAAGATTTAGTATAAAGAAAATAAGAACATCAGATAACACAAATTATCACAGAGCTCCACATCATAAGTGTTGCCGACAATATTTATTCGTTAAATTTTGCTCTTGTATTAATTGAACCATAGGAACAAGAATCGCTTCTCTAGGTGGAGTTTAAATTTTCCACCAACTTCCTGTTTTCGCCATAGTCAAGCATAACAATCTTTTTTTTCTAAGACAACATTTGGTATATTTGCATGGTTAGACATGCAGAAATTGCTATATCAGCAGTTTAGGCATGCAGAAGTTGCTAAATTAGAAGTTTAGACATGCATAAGTTTCTAAAGCAACAACTAAGACATGCAGAAGTTGCTGAATCAACAACTAAGACATGCATAAGTTGCTAAGTTAGTAGAGCTTGCACAAATGAGCATAACTAGTGTGGTCTTTCCTTGCATTCTCTCTCCCTCTCCATCGATCTATCTATATATCTATCTATCTATTTTCTCTCTCTTAACAAAAGACTAAACGGACTAACTCATTGTAACTCGACATCGCTCTTTGGTTTGAAGTTCAAGAATACGATGGCATTTCCTAGAGAACTCCAAAATTTATAGGAGAAAGGGTTGTAAGAGCATTGATGTGGAGATAAATGAGCGAGGAACCCCTTCGCACATATGGACAGAAGTCTTACACCTTTTCATTACGTAGGATTTGGAGATCATTATGACTGTCGTATTTAAGAGATAATATCAGCATTTAATTTTGAACAAAAAATTTGGTTTTATTGATAATTCAATTTTTTAAGGTCGTAGATAGTCGTTCGAATTTATTTATTGCAATTTACCTTCATTTTGAAATGGCAAATGCGATTACCTTTCTATGAAAAAAATGACATGCGGTTAGGATCCTCTGTAGCATTATTTTTTTTAATTAATTCAAATGAAAATTATAAAAGTTTAATGTAATTTGTAGTTTAAGAAAGAAATCATCATACAAGAAGAAATAAATTATTTCTAATTATCATTATTGTAGACTAGTAGTTACCCCGTGCGATGCACGAGAAAGTGTTTAAATTAATATTTTTTATATACAAAAATATCATTTAATTTAGTGCTAAAAGTGTAACATGTTGGAATTTGAATGTGTAACTTTTGTGTCTGCGTGTGTTCTTGTTAGGAATATTTTATTTGTCATTTTTACTCTCATAAATATATCCTTAATAACAAACATAATAACATCAAAATTCATCATAAATAAACAACATGAATTCAAAAAATTCGAAATTAGTAGGTTTTTCTTAAAAAAAAAACATCATGCAAAAACACAAAAGGTTTAGTATCAACATACTATAACAAAAAATTAATGGAAAAAACTAATATAGATCATTCAAGTTTCTAAAAAGTCATAAATGTTAACGAATTTTGAAATACTTATTTATACACGAACCTGTAGTAGCTTTCCCATAAAATATCAAAATCTTCAATTATTCTTGATTCGTAACTCTAAAAACAACTAAGAATATACCACGATAGAAGATAGACTTACTAAAGAGCAATCCTAACCTGATTGCGAAAATATCAAGTTGTAACATCAATTAGTATATATCGTCAATTCTAGTAGTATCACAAACTCCCACTTTTGAAAATATAGTCTTGAAAATATTGAAAATAACATCGAAAAAGAAAGAAAAAGTCGGTATACAATTTTCCCCATTAGGAACTACTATAGAAAATAATAAGAAATCTATCAAGAAAATGTTTGCCATTTGAAACTTTTGCAGAAAAGCAAGAGAATATAATCTACAAATTGTTCCTCGGTGGGGACTTTGCAAAAGGATCCACCAAAATCTACATCATAAACCTAGAAATATTTCTTTAATTATCATCATAGAAGAAAGTAATTGCTTGCAAGATCTTCAATTCCTGAAACTCATACATGAACTATAAATGTGAAGCAAATCAGGGTATTGCTATTACTTATATAGTGGAGAATAGATTTCTCCTTAGCAATAATCAACCAAAAAAAAAAAAAAAAATTAAGAAGTAGGTAGTCAACGTGGGGAACTTCGATAAGAATTTTGTTTTCCTCCATAAACTAATTAATTAATGTAGTACTACCTCCGTTTTTTTTAGTTGTCATTATAACTAATTTTTTTTGTTTGTAAATAGTTGTCATTCTAGCGATGCACGGGCTATATTTTTTAAAAGTAAATCAATATTAACATGAACAATACTTTTTATTGAAAACACATTTTTATTTGATAATGTATAACAAAAAAGGAAATGGTTAAAAAATTTTACAAATAAAACTTTTGTGTTCTTTTGCAGTGTTATTCATTCATTGCCCCTTACTCCGGAAAATCAGTAATTTCCACTAATAAAAACACATTTTAATTTTTTCACGAATTTCTTACTCGTATCTTGTTCCAGTTTTTTATTTTTATTTTTATTTTATTTTTATATCTTCTCTCTATCAAAACATTAATATTAAATTATGATAAATTTTGAATAGACTACACTGATTGGTAATAATAAATAAAGCTAACATACATAATTTAGAATCCGATATCAGCTAATAGAATTGAGAAACAAATAATCTTAAGGATTATTCGTATATAAAATATTTTAATATTGTAGATGACATTAATTATGTTATACAAATTTCACAAACTAAATAAAATTAGATGTGGTAACTTACTGAGCCAAATTAATTGAAATAATAAAATAAATTTTTAAAAAGAATAAATTGTAGGGAATCGGGCCAAACTATTATGAGTGACTCTTGTGTATGACGGAATACACTTTTACAAGAAAAAATGATATTTTTTTCTTGTGTGTGACGGAATACACTTTTACAAGAAAAAATGATACTTTTACAGATAAAAGTGATAGTTTTGCTATAAAAAGTGAAATTTGTTTTGTTAAAAAAATTTGATACTTTTACAAATAAAAGTGATACTTTTGCTACAAAAAGTTATTCTTTTTTCCCGGTCTCACATAGGCTTTTGTGAATTATTATTAGGTATTACTAGAAAATTTAATTCAAAGCTAACGAAAATATGTACTATAGCCCTTAGGAATATTCAATGAATGAAATAAAATTTGATGTATAAGGATGGCATAAATGATGTAATATACAGACTAGAAAGAGAGGATTTGAAACACTCTAGCAAAAATCAGGAAAAAAAAAAAATACCAAAACATAGAAGAAAAAAAGAACAAAAAAAAAAAACAATAAAAGGAAAAGAATGAGAGCTAAAGGTAGTTGATTCTTAATGTGTTAGTATTATATCAGATGGGCCTAAATAAAAAACAATGGGTTAATCTTGCCCATAATTCATTTTATTAGTTAATTTGGAGGGAGTTATTATATAGATAGAGTAATGTATTCTTACGTGCCTATAAACTAATTAATTTATCCCATCCAACCATATAGTTGGGTAAGCTGATATATATTTTATTAAATAAGAAAGTAATTGCTTGAATAAATCCATAAATGAAAGTTTACTGCAATGTTCAATTTGAAATTTTGCAATTGGCAGTAAAACATGTAATTATTCATTATGAAGATAAATCTTACTATCATTAAGCACCTTGTTGAGGAAATTTTAGAAGTAGAAAAGGTTAACATAAGAATATTATTTTTAAGAATGATTAAAGAGAGGAAATTATGATCACCATCCAGTACTTGTGGATCTAGTCTTAATTCAAATATGTGCTTATGTTGTCAAACCTCATAAATAAGCCACAGGTGGGCTGTGTTTAAAAAAGAAATCACGAGCTTTAGATAGTTTGCACCTTAAATAAATTTTAATTTCATCGTATGACTCTAATATTAGTTTGAATAAGAATTCATTGCAACTCATCGAAATAATTACTATTCTTGTGCTTGGTGAAATTTTCACATCCTCCATTACATTTTTTATAAGGTTGATTTTGACTTATGTTCAACAAAATAATAACACCCAACAACTCATCCTAGTCAATTTCATTGTTTGAAGATTCCGAGTTGCATCTTACTATGACATGTTTCATTCCAAAATTATTGCCGAAGTTAAATATAAGTTTATAATATTTTTTATATTATATATATTAAATATAATGATCAAATATATGATAGAACACTCGAAGATTTAGTATAAAGAAAATAAGAACATCAGATAACACAAATTAGTTGTAAAGGAACAATCACAGAGCTCCACATCATAAGTGTTGTTGACAATATTTATTCGTTAAATTTTTTTCTTGTATTAATTGAACCATAGGAACAAGAATCGCTTCTCTAGGTGGAGTTTAAATTTTCCACCAACTTCATGTTTTCGCCATAGTCAAGCATAACAATCTTTTTTTCCTAAGACAACATTTGGTATATTTGCATGGTTAGACATGCAGAAATTGCTATATCAGCAGTTTAGGCATGCAGAACTTGCTAAATTAGCAGTTTAAACATGCATAAGTTTCTAACAACTAAGACATGCAGAAGTTGCTGAATCAACAACTAAGACATGCATAAGTTGCTAAGTCAGCAGAGCTTGCACAAATGAGCATAACTAGTGTGGTCTTTCCTTGCATTCTCTCTCCCTCTCCATCGATCTGTCTTTATATCTATCTATCTATTTTCTCTCTCTTAACAAAAGACTAAACGGACTAACTCATTGTAACTCGACATTGCTCTTTGGTTTGAAGTTCAAGAATACGATGGCGTTTCCTAGAGAACTCCAAAATTTATAGGAGAAAGGGTTGTAAGAGCATTGATGAGGAGATAAATGAGCGAGGAACCCCTTCGCACATATGGACAGAAGTCTTACACCTTTTCATTACGTAGGATTTGGAGATCATTATGACTGTCGTATTTAAGAGATAATATCAGCATTTAATTTTGAACAAAAAATTTGGTTTTATTGATCATTCAATTTGTTAAGGTCGCAGATAGTCGTTCGAATTTATTTATGGCAATTTACCTTCATTTTGAAATGGCAAATGCGATTACCTTTCGAAGAAAAAAATGACATGCGGTTAGGATCCTCTGTAGCATTATTTTTTTTAATTAATTTAAATGAAAATGATAAAAGTTTAATGTAATTTGTAGTTTAAGAAAGAAATCATCATACTAGAAGAAATAAATTATTTTTAATTATCATTATTGTAGATGACATTAATTATGTTATACAAATTTCACAAACTAAATAAAATTAGATATGGAAACTTACTGAGCCAAATTAATTGAAATAATAAAATAAATTTTGAAAAAGAATAAATTGTAGGGAATCGGGCCTAACTATTATGAGTGAGTCCTGTGTGTGACGGAATACACTTTTACAAGAGAAAATGATAGTTTTACTGATAAATGTGATACTTTTGCTACAATGATACTTTTACAGATAAAAGTGATAGTTTTGCTACAAAAATTGAAATTTGTTTTGTTAAAAAAAATTGATTCTTTTAAAAATAAAAGTGATACTTTTGCTACAAAAAGTTATACTTTTTTCCCGGTCTCACATACGCTTTTGTGAATTATTATTAGGTATTACTTGAAAATTTAATTAAAAGCTAACGAAAATATGTACTATAGACCTTAGGAATATTCAATGAATGAAATAAAATTTGGTGTATAAGGATGGTATAAATCATGTTATACACATACTAGAAAGAGAGGATTTGAAACGCTCTAGCAAAAATCAGGAAAAAAAAATAATACCAAAACATAGAAGAAAAATAGAACAAAAAAACAAAAACAATTAAAGGAAAAGAATGAGAGCTAAAGGTAGTTGATTCTTAATGTGTTAGTATTATATCAGATGGGCCTAAATAAAAAACAATGGGTTAATCTTGCCCATAATTCATTTTATTACTTAGTTTGGAGGGAGTTATTTTATAGATAGAGTAATGTATTCTTACGTACCTATAAACTAATTAATTTATCCCATCCAACCATATGGTTGGGTAAGCTGATATATATTTTATTAAATAAGAAAGTAATTGTTTGAATAAATCCATAAATGAAAGTTTACTGCAATGTTCAATTGGAAATTTTGCAATTGGCAGTAAAACATGTAACTATTCATTATGAAGATAAATCTTACGATCATTAAGCACCTTGTTGAGGAAATTTTAGAAGTAGAAAAGGTTAACAAAAGAATAGCCTTTTTAAGAATGATTAAAGAGAGGAAATTATGATCACCATCTAGTACTTGTGGATCTAGTTTTAATTCAAATATGTGCTTATGTTGTCAAACCTCATAAATAAGCCACGGGTGGACTGTGTTTAAAAAAGAAACCACGAGCTTTAGATAGTTTGCACCTTAAATAAATTTTAATTTCATCGTATGACTCTGATATTAGTTTGAATAAGAATTCATTGCAACTCATCGAAATAATTACTATTCTTGTGCTTGGTGAATTTTTCACATCCTGTATTACATTTTTTATAAGGTTGATTTTGACTTATGTTCAACAAAAATAATAACGCCCAACAACTCATCCTAGTCAATTTAATTGTTTGAAGATTCCGAGTTGCATCTTACTATGACATGTTTCATTTCAAATTATTGCCTAAGTTAAATATAAGTTTATAATATTTTTTATATTATATATATTAAATATAATGATCAAATATATGATAGAACACTGGAAGATTTAGTATAAAGAAAATAAGAACATCAGATAACACAAATTAGTTGTAAAAGAACAATCACAGAGCTCCACATCATAAGTATTGCCGACAATATTTATTCGTTAAATTTTGTTCTTGTATTAATTGACATAGGAACAAGAATCGCTTCTCTAGGTGGAGTTTAAATTTTCCACCAACTTCCTTTTTTTCACCATAGTCAAGCATAACAATCTTTTTTTTTCTAAGACAACATTTGGTATATTTGCATGGTTAGACATGCAGAAGTTACTATATCAGCAGTTTAGGCATGCAGAAGTTGCTAAATTAGCAGTTTAGACATGCATAAGTTTCTAAAGCAACAACTAAGACATGCAGAAGTTGCTGAATCAACAACTAAGACATGCATAAGTTGCCAAGTCAGCAGAGCTTGCACAAATGAGCATAACTAGTGTGGTCTTTCCTTGCATTCTCTCTCCCTCTCCATCGATCTATCTATATATCTATCTATCTATTTTCTCTCTCTTAACAAAAGACTAAACGGACTAACTCATTGTAACTCGATATTGCTCTTTGGTTTGAAGTTCAAGAATACGATGGCATTTCCTAGAGAACTCCAAAATTTATAGGAGAAAGGGTTGTAAGAGCATTGATGAGGAGATAAATGAGCGAGGAACCCCTTCGCACATATGGACAGAAGTCTTGCACCTTTTCATTACGTAGGATTTGGAGATCGTTATGACTGTCGTATTTAAGAGATAATATCAGCATTTAATTTTGAACAAAAAATTTTGTTTTATTGATCATTCAATTTTTTAAGGTCGCAGATAGTCGTTCGAATTTATTTATTGCAATTTACCTTCATTTTGAAATGGCAAATGCGATTACCTTTCGAAGAAAAAAATGACAAGCGGTTAGGATCCTCGGTAGCATTATTTTTTTTTAATTAATTCAAATGAAAATGATAAAAGTTTAATGTAATTTGTAGTTTAAGAAAGAAATCGTCATACAAGAAGAAATAAATTATTTTTACTTATCATTATTTTAGATGACATTAATTATGTTATACAAATTTCACAAACTAAATAAAATTAGATGTGGTAACTTACTGAGCCAAATTAATTGAAATAATAAAATAAATTTTGAAAAAGAATAAATTGTAGGGAATCGGGCCAAACTATTATGAGTGAGTCCTGTGTGTGACGGAATACACTTTTACCAGAAAAAATGATACTTTTACAGATAAATGTGATACTTTTGCTACAATGATACTTTTATAGATAAATGTGATAGTTTTGCTATAAAAATTGAAATTTGTTTTGTTAAAAAAAATTGATTCTTTTACAAATAAAAGTGATACTTTTGCTACAAAAAGTTATACTTTATTCCCGGTCTCACATAGGCTTTTTTGAATTATTATTAGGTATTACTTGAAAATTTAATTAAAAGCTAACAAAAATATGTACTATAGCCCTTAGGAATATTCAATGAATGAAATAAAATTTGGTGTATAAGGATGGTATAAATCATGTTATACACATACTAGAAAGAGAGGATTTGAAGCACTCTAGCAAAAATCAGGAAAAAAAAAAAAAAAAAATACCAAAGCATAGAAGAAAAAAAGAACAAAAAAACAAAAACAATAAAAGGAAAAGAATGAGAGCTAAAGGTAGTTGATTCTTAATGTGTTAGTATTATATCAGATGGGCCTAAATAAAAAACAATGGGTTAATCTTGCCCATAATTCATTTTATTACTTAATTTGGAGAGAGTTATTATATAGATAGAGTAATGTATTCTTACGTGCCTATAAACTAATTAATTTATCCCATCCAACCATATAGGTCGTAAGCTGATATATATTTTATTAAATAAGAAAGTAATTGTTTGAATAAATCCATAAATGAAAGTTTACTGCAATGTTCAATTCGAAATTTTGCAATTGGCAGTAAAACATGTAACTATTCATTATGAAGATAATCTTACTATCATTAAGCACCTTGTTGAGGAAATTTTAGAAGTAGAAAAGGTTAACAAAACAATATTATTTAAGAGAGGAATTTATGATCACCATCCAGTACTTGTGGATCTAGTTTTAATTCAAATATGTGCTTATGTTGTCAAACCTCATAAATAAGCCACGGGTGGACTATGTTTAAAAAAGAAACCACGAGCTTTAGATAGTTTGCACCTTAAATAAATTTTAATTTCATCGTATGACTCTGATATTAGTTTGAATAAGAATTCATTGCAACTCATCGAAATAATTACTATTCTTATGCTTAGTGAATTTTTCATATCCTGTATTGCATTTTTTATAAGGTTGATTTTGACTTATGTTCAACAAAAATAATAACACCCAACAACTCATCCTAGTCAATTTAATTGTTTGAAGATTCCGAGTTGCATCTTACTATGACATGTTTCATTTCAAAATTATTGCCGAAGTTAAATATAAGTTAATAATAATTTTTATATTATATATATTAAATATAATGATCAAATATATGATAGAACAATATATTAAATATAATCACAGAGCTCCACATCATAAGTGTTGCCGACAATATTTATTCGTTAAATTTTGTTCTTGTATTAATTGAACCATAGGAACAAGAATCGCTTCTCTAGGTGGAGTTTAAATTTTCCACCAGCTTCCTTTTTTTCACCATAGTCAAGCATAACAATCTTTTTTTTTCTAAGACAACATTTGGTATATTTGCATGGTTATACATGTAGAAGTTGCTATATCAGCAGTTTAGGCATGCAGAAGTTGCTAAATTAGCAGTTTAGACATGCATAAGTTTCTAAAGCAACAACTAAGACATGCAGAAGTTGCTAAATCAACAACTAAGACATGCATAAGTTGCCAAGTCAGCAGAGCTTGCACAAATGAGCATAACTAGTGTGGTCTTTCCTTGCATTCTCTCTCCCTCTCCATCGATCTATCTATATATCTATCAATCTATTTTCTCTCTCTTAACAAAAGACTGAACGAACTAACTCATTGTAACTCGACATTGCTCTTTGGTTTGAAGTTCAAGAATACGATGGCATTTCCTAGAGAACTCCAAAATTTATAGGAGAAAGGGTTGTAAGAGCATTGATGAGGAGATAAATGAGCGAGGAACCCCTTCGCACATATGAACAGAAGTCTTACACCTTTTCATTACGTAGGATTTGGAGATCATTATGACTCTTGTATTTAAGAGATAATATCAGCATTTAATTTTAAACAAAAAATTTGGTTTTATTGATCATTCAATTTTTTATGATCGCAGATAGTCGTTCGAATTTATTTATTGCAATTTACCTTTATTTTGAAATGGCAAATGCGATTACCTTTCAAAGAAAAAAATGACATGCGGTTAGGATCCTCGGTAACATTATTTTTTTTAATTAATTCAAATGAAAATTATAAAAGTTTAATGTAATTTGTAGTTTAAGAAAGAAATCATCATACAAGAAGAAATAAATTATTTCTAATTATCATTATTGTAAATGACATTAATTATGTTATGCAAATTTCACAAACTAAATAAAATTAGATGTGGTAACTTACTGAGCCAAATTAATTGAAATAATAAAATAAATTTTGAAAATGAATAAATTGTAGGGAATCGGGCCAAACTATTATGAGGGAGTCTTGTGCGTGACGGAATACACTTTTACAAGAAAAAATGATACTTTTACAGATAAAAGTGATACTTTTGATACAATGATACTTTTACAGATAAAAGCGATACTTTTGCTATAAAAAGTGAAATTTGTTTTGTTAAAAAAAATTGATACTTTTACAAATAAAAGTGATACTTTTGATACAAAAAGTTATACTTTTTTCCCTGTCTCACATAGGCTTTTTTGAATTATTATTAGGTATTACTTGAAAATTTAATTAAAAGCTAACGAAAATATGTACTATAGCGCTTAGGAATATTCAATGAATGAAATAAAATTTGATGTATAAGGATGGTATAAATGATCTTATATACATACTAGAAAGAGAGGATTTGAAACACTCTAGCAAAAATCAGAAAAAAAAAAAAAAAAAAAGAAAAAGAAGAAAAAAAGAAAAAAAAAACAAAAACAATAAAAGGAAAAGAATGAGAGCTAAAGGTATTTGATTCTTAATATGTTAGTATTATATCAGATGGGCCTAAATAAAAAACAATGGGTTAATTTTGCCCATAATTCATTTTATTACTTAATTTGGAGGGAGTTATTATATACATAGAGTAATGTATTCTTACGTGCCTATAAACTAATTAATTTATCCAATCCAACCATATAGTTTGGTAAGCTGATATATATTTTATTAAATAAGAAAGTAATTGCTTGAATAAATCCATAAATGAAAGTTTACTGCAATGCTCAATTCGAAATTTTGCAATTGGCAGTAAAACATGTAACTATTCATTATGAAGATAAATCTTACTATCATTAAGCACCTTGTTGAGGAAATTTTAGAAGTAGAAAAGGTTGACAAAAGAATATTAGTTTTAAGAATGATTAAAGAGATGAAATTATGATCACCATCCAATACTTGTGGATCTAGTTTTAATTCAAATATGTGCTTATGTTGTCAAACCTCATAAATAGGCCACGGGTGGGCTATGTTTAAAAAAGAAACCACGTGCTTTAGGTAGTTTGCACCTTAAATAAATTTTAATTTCACCGTATGACTCTAATATTAGTTTGAATAAGAATTCATTGCAACTCATCGAAATAATTACTATTCTTGTGCTTGGTGTCTATTACATTTTTTTATAAGGTTGATTTTGACTTATGTTCAACAAAAATAATAACACCCAACAACTCATCCTAGTCAATTTCATTGTTTGAAGATTCCGAGTTGCATCTTATTATGACATGTTTCATTCCAAAATTATTGTCGAAGTTAAATATAAGTTTATAATATTTTTTATTTTATATATATTAAATATAATGATCAAATATATAATAGAACACTCGATGATTTAGTATAAAGAAAATAAGAACATCAGATAACACAAATTAGTTGTAAAAGAACAATCACAGAGCTCCACATCATAAATGATGCCGACAATATTTATTCGTTAAATTTTGTTCTAGTATTAATTGAACCATAGGAACAAGAATCGCTTCTCTAGGTGGAGTTTAAATTTTCCACCAACTTCCTTTTTTCGCCATAGTCAAGCATAACAATCTTTTTTTTCTAAGACAACATTTGGTATATTTGCATGGTTAGACATGCAGAAATTGCTATATCAGCAGTTTAGGCATGCAGAAGTTGCTAAATTAGTAATTTAGACATGCATAAGTTTCTAAAGCAACAACTAAGACATGCAGAAGTTGCTGAATCAACAACTAAGACATGCATAAGTTGCTAAGTCAGCAGAGCTTGCACAAATGAGCATAACTAGTGTGGTCTTTCCTTGCATTCTCTCTCCCTCTCCATCGATCTATCTATATATCTATCTATCTATTTTCTCTCTCTTAACAAAAGACTAAACGGACTAACTCATTGTAACTCGACATTGCTCTTTGGCTTGAAGTTCAAGAATACGATGGCATTTCCTAGAGAACTCCAAAATTTATAAGAGAAAGGGTTGTAAGAGCATTGATGAGGAGATAAATGAGCGAGGAACCCCTTCGCACATATGGACAGAAGTCTTACACCTTTTCATTACGTAGGATTTGGAGATCATTTTGACTGTCGTGTTTAAGAGATAATATCAGCATTTAATTTTGAACAAAAAAATTGGTTTTATTGATCATTCAATTTTTTAAGGTCGCAGATAGTCGTTCAAATTTATTTATTGCAATTTACCTTCATTTTGAAATGGCAAATGCGATTACCTTTCGAAGAAAAAAATGACAAGCGGTTAGGATCCTCTGTAGCATTATTTTTTTTAATTAATTCAAATGAAAATGATAAAAGTTTAATGTAATTTGTAGTTAAAGAAAGAAATCATCATACAAGAAGCAATTAATAAATTATTTCTAATTATCATTATTGTAGATGACATTAATTATGTTATACAAATTTCACAAACTAAATAAAATTAGATGTGGTAACTTACTGAGCCAAATTCATTGAAATAATAAAATAAATTTTGAAAAAGAATAAATTGTAGGGAATCGGGCCAAACTATTATGAGTGAGACTTGTGTGTGACAGAATACACTTTTACAAGAAAAAATGATACTTTTACAGATAAAAGTGATACTTTTGCTACAATGATACTTTTACAAATAAAAGTGATAGTTTTGCTATAAAAAATGAAATTTGTTTTGTTAAAAAAAATTGATACTTTTACAAATAAAAGTGATACTTTTGTTACAAAAAGTTATATTTTTTTCCCGGTCTCACATAGGCTTTTGTGAATTATTATTAGGTATTACTTGAAAATTTAATTTAAAGCTAACGAATATATGTACTATAGCCCTTAGGAATATTCAATGAATGAAATAAAATTTGATGTATAAGGATGGTATAAATGATGTTATACACATACTAGAAAGAGAGGATTTGAAACACTCTAGCAAAAATCAGAAAAAAAGAAAATACAAAAACACAGAAGAAAAAAAGAAAAAAAAAGCCAAAAACAATAAAAGGAAAAGAATGAGAGCTAAATGTAGTTGATTCTTAATATGTTAGTATTATATCAGATGGGCCTAAATAAAAAACAATGTGTTAATCTTGCCCATAATTCATTTTATTACTTAATTTGGAGGGAGTTATTATATAGATAGAGTAATGGATTCTTACGTGCCTATAAACTAATTAATTTATCCCATCCAACCATATAGTTGGGTAAGCTGATATATATTTTATTAAATAAGAAAGTAATTGCTTGAATAAATCCATAAATGAAAGTTTACTGCAATGTTCAATTCGAAATTTTGCAATTGGCAGTAAAACATGTAACTATTCATTATGAAGATAAATCTCACTATCATTAAGCACCTTGTCGAGGAAATTTTAAAAGTAGAAAAGGTTATCAAAAGAATATTATTTTTAAGAATGATTAAAGAGAGGAAATTATGATCACCATCCAGTACTTGTGGATCTAGTTTTAATTCAAATATGTGCTTATGTTGTCAAACCTCATAAATAGGCCACGGGTGGGTTGTGTTTAAAAAAGAAACCACGAGCTTTAGATAGTTTGCACCTTAAATAAATTTTAATTTCATCGTATGACTCTAATATTAGTTTGAATAAGAATTCATTGCAACTCATCGAAATAATTACTATTCTTGTGCTTGGTGAATTTTTCACATCCTCTATTACATTTTTTATAAGGTTGATTTTGACTTATGTTCAACAAAAATAATAACACCCAACAACTCATCCTAGTCAATTTCATTGTTTGAAGATTCCGACTTGCATCTTACTATGACATGCTTCATTCCAAAATTATTGCCGAAGTCAAATATAAGTTTATAACAATTTTTATATTATACATATTAAATATAATTGTAACGCCCCAATCCCATTAACTCGAGATTGAAGTGCTACTAAATTTTTCTTTTCTTTTGATTAAGTAATAAATCAGAAAAAGTGCGAAAGCGTGACATGAAATATTTATCGGATAAAAGTAGAAATTTTATTGACAATAATACACTGCCAAAACATATTTATACTAGAGGTTCCAAAGTTTCTCAGAAAATGAAAACACCCGGATTCAGTGACATGTAAACTTATTTGTATACATTGAAGAGGCAAAAACATCTTAAAGTTGCGGGTAGGAAAAGGAACCCGGTGACCTTTGCCGCAACAGCCCCGCCACCTCGCTCAGCTAACCTGAAGATTTGTATTTATGGGCATGAGTATAAACTCAGTGGGAACTTTGTAAGCAGTTATACTAACGAAGGTGCACATTAATAAACACATCCTTGACTTAGGAGTCCATCTTACGACTCAAAAGCCATATTGCTAGACTAGGGGGCCAATCTTACGACTTAAGAGGTATCATATCATAAGCCCGAAGGCAAACGTATTTATCAAAGTACAAGTTCAGTAGCATAATATACTTACAAATAGCCCAGTCACCCACCTTGTTTTGCTTGGTTTAAAATAGTTGAGTCGTGTATGTCCTAGGCCCGACCTGCACTACACCTAGCACATGTTGTTTAATTAATTAGTATTACTTATCATGTTGTCTAATTATCATTATTGTAGATGACATTAATTATGTTATACAAATTTCACAAACTTAATAAAATTAGATGTGGTCACTTACTGAGCCAAATTAATTGAAATAATAAAATAAATTTTGAAAAAGGATAAATTGTAGGGAATCCGACCAAACTATTATGAGTGAGTTTTGTGTGTGACGGAATACACTTTTACAAGAAAAAATGAAACTTTTACAGATAAAAGTGATACTTTTGCTATAAAAAGTGAAATTTGTTTTGTTAAAAAAAATTGATACTTTTACAAATAAAAGTGATACTTTTTGCTACAAAAAGTTATACTTTTTTCCCGGTCTCACATAGGCTTTTGTGAATTATTATTAGGTATTACTTGAAAATTTAATTAAAAGCGAAAATATGTACTATAGCCCTTAGGAATATTCAATGAATGAAATAAAATATTATGTATAAGGATGGTAGAAATGATCTTATATACATACTAGAAAGAGAGGATTTGAAACACTCTAGCAAAAATCAGGAAAAAAAAAAAAAACACCAAAACATAGAAGAAAAAAGGAAAAAAAAAAAACAAAAACAATAAAAGGAAAAGAATGAGAGCTAAATGTAGTTGATTCTTAATATGTTAGTATTATATCAGATGGGCCTAAATAAAAAACAATGGGTTAATCTTGCCCATAATTCATTTTATTACTTAATTTGGAGGGAGTTATTATATACATAGAGTAATGTATTCTTACGTGCCTATAAACTAATTAATTTATCCCATCCAACCATATAGTTGGGTAAGCTGATATATACTTGAATAAATCCATAAAAGAGAGTTTACTGCAATGTTCAATTCGAAATTTTGCAATTGGCAGTAAAACATGTAACTATTCATTAGGAAGATAAATCTTACTATCATTAAGCACCTTGTTGAGGAAATTTTAGAGGTAGAAAAGGTTAACATTATGATCACCATCCAGTACTTGTGGATCTAGTTTTAATTCAAATATGTGCTTATGTTGTCAAACCTCATAAATAAGCCTCGGGTGGGCTGTGTTTAAAAAAGAAACCACGAGGTTTAGATAGTTTGCACCTTAAATAAATTTTAATTTCATCGTATGACTCTAATATTAGTTTGAATAAGAATTCATTGCAACTCATCGAAATAATTACTAATCTTGTGCTTGGTGAATTTTTCACATCCTCTATTACATTTTTTATAAGGTTAATTTTGACTTATGTTCAACAAAAATAATAACACCCAACAACTCATCCTAGTCTGTTTCATTGTTTGAAGATTCCGAGTTGCATCTTACTGTGACATGTTTCATTCCAAAATTATTGTCGAAGTTAAATATGAGTTTATAATAATTTTTATATTATATATATTAAATATAATGATCAAATATATGATAGAGCACTCGAGGATTTAGTATAAAGAAAATAAGAACATCAGATAACACAAATTAGTTGTAAAAGAAAAATACAGAGCTCCACATCATAAGTGTTGCCTACAATATTTATTCGTTAAATTTTGTTCTTGTATTAATTGAACCATAGGAACAAGAATCGCTTCTCAAAGTGGAGTTTAAATTTTCCACCAACTTCCCTTTTTCGCCATAGTCAAGCATAACCATCTTTTTTTTCTAAGACAACATTTGGTATATTTGCATGGTTAGACATGCAGAAGTTGCTATATCAGCAGTTTAGGCATGCAGAAGTTGCTAAATTAGCAGTTTAGACATGCATAAGTTTTTAAAGCAACAACTATGAATTGCAGAAGTTGCTGAATCAACAACTAAGACATGCGTAAGTTGCTAAGTTAGCAGAGCTTGCACAAATGATGTAGATATTAGTTCAATTTCATCAAGTGGTTATGTTATGAAGTAGAGGTTTTGAGGAATCCAGAACCGCATTTGAAATGCAAGGAACCGGATCAGAGAACCGGATTTTAACCGAGATCAGAAATGAGGTTAAAAGAAGAACCGAGCTTGAGGTAGTTATAACTGCCATTCACAACGGTTTTAGTCTGTTGCATAAGAAACCGTTGTGAAAGCCCCGCTGCAGTAGTTTTGAATATCCTGAGTCAAAGTGGTTACAACTGCCTCAACTTCCAGATTCGAGCTTCAGCACTTATATACATTGTAACCACTTGTAGTTGCGAGCTAGTAGACGTAATTTTCCCTCTGTAAACATTACTCAATCAAGAGAATTAGATCTCTAGGGTTTTCTGCTCAAATCAAGCTGTGATTTGGGGTTTTGCTGGATTTCTGGATAATTCTTGTAATTGGTTGATTAGTGGAGTGAATTGAGGTGTATAGAACCTCCGTGGATGTACACCATCTTTGGTCGAACCACGTAAAAGTCCTGTGTTCATCATTTTCATTTCTATTCTTGGTTCGGTTGTTGTTGGCCGATATCTTGGTTGTTTTTCATTCAAATTCTGTTGTGTGTTGTCTTGTGAGAGGTTGAGCTAATTCTAACAAGTGGCGCCGTCTGTGGGAAACATTCTCACGCAACCAGAAGATAAAGATGTCAGGAATGAAGATGGATTTGGATAAATTCTCAGGGAAGAATGACTTCTACCTATGCATGATCAAAATGAAGGCCATTCTGGTGCAAAACAGGCTAGTGAGTGCTCTGAAACCTGAAAGTTACTGGATTGAGACTGAGAAGCCCAAATATGTAGAAATAGACCAAAAGGCTTTGAGTTTAATCATCTTGTGTCTTGGTGATAAGCCTTTGAGGGAAGTCTCGAGGTGTAAGAATGCAATTGAGGCCTGGACAAAACTGGAGATCTCTATTAGTCCAAATCAGTATCAAACAAGTTGTTCCTCAAACAGAGATTGTTGGCTTTCAAAATGGTGGAGGAAAAGGACATTTCCGATCAATTAGATGAGTTACAAAACTTCTTGATGAGCTGGAAGATCTTGGGGCAACAATGGAGGATGATGACAGAGCCTTGATGGTGTTAAATGCTCTAGCAAGATCTATGGAAGCATTCAAAGATACTTTGATGTTTGGGAGGCAGGATAAACTGAGTTATGACTCAATCATTACTGCTTTGAAGACCAAATGTTTACAAAATCAAGGAGACAAGAAGGCAACTCAATCTGGTGAAGGATTAAATGTTAAGTTCAGAAAAACTACCAAAAGAAGAAGGGCCAAACCTCAAAGAATCCCAAAAGTGGCAACACTGCTCCAAAGAAATCTGGAGAATGGGTAGAAAACAGAAAATACTTCAAGTGCAAACAAATTGGGCATCTAAAGAAAGATTGCCCACAGAAGATGAAGAAGAAGGAAGGCCAGGGTGAAGAGCATGAAGAGGTCTTGAATGTTACTGAGTAAAAAATGGAGATGGAGTGGGTATTGGATGCTGGTTGCTCCTTTCCTATGTGTCCCCATGAAGAATGGTTTCAAATCTCAAGAAAGAAGATGGAGGGAGTGTACTGCTAGGAAATGACCAATCCTGCAGAGTCCAAGGCACTGGATCAGTAAACATTAATATGTTTGATGGAGTGATAAGACAAATTACTAATGTAAGGTATGTGCCTGGACTTAAAAGAAACCTGATCTCCTTAGGATCTCTTATTGCTACTGGGTGTGAATTTCAGTGTGTTGATGGTCAATTACACATAACCAAAGAGAATAAACTGGTAATCAAAGGAAGACAACATAATGGCTTGTTTATTTTGGTAGGAAAACCAGTGGTTGGGAATGTGGGAAACATTCCGGACAAGGATGAATTAACACTGTGGCATAAAAGGTTAGGACACATTAGGGAAAGGGGATTAAAAGAACTATCCAAGAAAGGTATAATAGGAGAGGGTGGAAACCAGACACTTGAATTCTGTGATAAATGTGCATTAGGCAAATCACAGAAATTGCCTTATGCTAAGGGGATTCACATTACTCAAGAACCTCTTGATTATGTTCACTCTGATATCTGGGGACCATCCTGAACTGAAACTCATGGAGGAGGAAGGTACTTTATGTCTGTTATTGAAGATTTCAGTAGGAAAGTGTGGGTGTTTGTCTTAAGAAACAAGAGTGATGCCTTCACTAAATTCAAGACATGGTTACTTCAGATGGAAACATTAAGAGGGAAGAAACTCAAGCATTTGAGAATTGACATTGGCTTACAGTATCTATCTACTGAGTTTCCAACTTTCTGTAATTAAAAAAGGATTACTAGACATAGAACAGTTCCCATGAATCCACAATAGAATGGAATGGCAGAAAGATTCAACATAACTATTCTTGAGAGAGTGAGATGCATGTTAATTGATGCTGGACTGCCAAAGGTGTTCTGGGGAGAAACAATCAATACAGCATGTTACTTAATAAATATATCACCTTTATCATCTCTAGGGTTCAAAACACCAGACGAAGTATGGAGTGGAAGAGTTCCAAATTACTCAAGACTAAAGGTGTTTGGATGCTTGGCTTATGCTCACATGAAATCAGACAAACTTGATCCTAGAGCATACAAGTGTGTGTTTCTGGGATATCCAGAGGGAATAAAGGGTTACAGGTTATGGTGCTTGGAACCTGGAAATCGGAAACTAATGATAAGCAGAGATGTGAAGTTCAATGAATCAATTATGGGATATCACTTTTCTAGAAATCAAGAAGAACATGATGACAATACTGAATCAGAAAGGTTATCAGTTCAGGTGGAGACCCAGATGGATACTGGACCACAAAGGGTTGAGAACTTGAATGAACACTCAAGTGACAGTTCTTCAGAAGAAGAGGAAATGCCACCCAGAAATACAAACTTGAGAGACTACAGCATTGCCAGAGACAGACCAAGAAGGCAAATTCAGAGACCAGACTTCTATGGACATGCTGGAAGTGTACATTATGCACTCAGTATTGCTGAAGACATAGAACATCATGAACCACAGAATTTCAGAGAAGCTGTCAGTGATGATGAAAGTGAATACTGGGTTAGTGCAATGATGGAAGAAATGGAATCTCTAGAAAGGAATGGCACCTGGAAACTGGTGGATAAACCAAAGGGGTAGAAGCTGGTGAGTTCCGAATGGATATACAAGAAGAAAGTTGAAGCTGGAGACTCAGATAGGATAAGGTATAAAGCAAGATTGGTGGCATGGGCTTTTACTCAGAGAGAGGGTATTGATTTCAATGAGGCTTTCTCTCCTGTGGTGAAACATTCCTCTATCAGACTACTTTTGTCAAAAGTAACACAAGAAGATATGGAGTTGCAACAGCTAGATGTCAAAACAACATTTTTACATGGAGACTTAGTTCAGAATATATATATGAAGCAGCCTGAGGGGTTTGTGATTCCTAGAAATGAAGAAAAGGTATGTTTTCTCAAGAAATCATTATATGGATTGAAACAAAGTCCAAGGTAGTGGAATAAGAAGTTCAATGAGTTTATGATAAAAGTTGGTTTTGTCAGAAGTCTATATGATAGTTGTGTATACTTTGATAGGAGTACTTGTGTTGATCCTGTATACCTGTTGCTCTATGTGGATGACATGCTTATTGCCAGCAAGAGTAAACATAAAATACATCTGCTAAAGAAGAAGTTGAATTCTGAGTTTGACATGAAAGATTTAGGGGATGCAAAGAAGATTCTGGGAATGAGTATAATTAGAGATAGAGCTGCTGGAATTCTATGGTTGTCTCAGAGGCATTATCTTCAGAAAGTGGTGGAGAGGTTTCAGATGCATGAAGCTAAAGCATTGAGTATTCCAGTAAGCCAACAACTCAAATTATCAAAGGAACAGAGTCCTAAAATAGCAGAAGAGGTGAGATACATGAGAAATATGCCTTATGCAAGTGGGGTTGGAAGTTTAATGTATGGTATGATATGCAGCCGACTAGACTTAGCATACTGTGTGTCTGTGGTTAGTAGGTATATGTCAAATCCAGTAAAAGCTCACTGGGAGGCTTTGAAGCAGGTGTTAAGATATTTAAAAGGAACAGTCAATACGGGGTTGAAATTTCAGAAACTGGCTAATATGTCTATTCCGTTGGAAGGGTTTGCTGATGCTGATTTTGTTGATAATATTGACACCAGAAGGTCAATCACAGGATATGTGTTCACTTTATATGGTACTGCAGTAAGCTGGAGGAGTGTACAACAATCTGTAGTAGCTTTATCAACTACAGAAGCTGAGTACATGGCTTTGACAGAAGCAATTAAGGAAGCTGTGTGGTTGAAAGGAATACTGAAGGATCTGGGGATAAAGCAGGAGTGTGTGACTATATATTGTGATAATCAGAGTGCACTACATCTGGTAAAACATCAAGCTTTCCATGAGAGATCCAAGCATATAGATGTTAGGTTGCATTTTTCAAGGGATGTGATTGATGCAGGGTCAGTTGAGGTTAAGAAAGTTCACACAAGTGACAATGCTGCTGATTTCTTGTCCAAAGCAGTGCCTGGAAGCAAGGTGATTCATTGCTCAAGCCTGATTAGGCTTGAACGGTGTGATTGAAAGATAAAGAACAAAGCAGGATTGAGGTAGTGACATACACTTGAATTCATTGAGGTGGAGATTTGTAGATATTAGTTCAATTTCATCAAGTGGTTATGTTATGAAGTAGAGGTTTTGAGGAATCCAGAACCGGGTTTGAAATGCAAGGAACCGGATCAGAGAACCGGATTTTAACCGAGATCAGAAATGAGGTTAAAAGAAGAACCGGGCTTGAGGTAGTTATAACCGTCGTTCACAATGGTTTTAGTCTCTTGCATAAGAAACCGTTGTGAAAGCCCCGCTGCAGCAGTTTTGAATATCCTGAGTCAAAGTGGTTACAACTTCCTCAACTTCCAGATTCGAGCTTCAGCACTTATATACATTGTAAACACTTGTAGTTGCAAGCTAGTAGACGTAATTTTCCCTCTATAAACATTACTCAATCAAGATAATTAGATCTCTAGGGTATTCTGCTCAAATCAACCTGTGATTCGGGGTTTTGCTGGATTTCTGGATAATTCTTGTAATTGGTTGATTTGTGGAGTGAATTGAGGTGTATAGAACCTCCGTGGATGTAGATATTCTTTGATCGAACCACGTAAAAGTCTTGTGTTCATCATTTTCATTTCTGTTCTTGGTTCGGTTGTTGTTGGCCGATATCTTGGTTGTTTTTCATTCAAATTCTGTTATGTGTTGTCCTGTGAGAGGTTGAGCTAATCCTAACAAATGAGCATAACTAGTGTGGTCTTTCCTTGCATTCTCTCTCCCTCTCCATCGATCTATCTATATATCTATCTATCTATTTTCTCTCTCTTAACAAAAGACTAAACAGACTAACTCGTTGTAACTTAACATTGCTCTTTGGTTTGAAGTTCAAGAATATGATGGTATTTCCTAGAGAACTCCAAAATTTATAGGAGAAAAGGTTGTAAGAGCATTGATGAGGAGATAAATGAGCGAGGAACCCCTTCGTACTTATGGACAGAAGTCTTACACCTTTTCATTACGTAGGATTTGAAGATCATTATGAATGTCGTATTTAAGAGATAATATCAGCATTTAATTTTGAACAAAAAATTTGGTTTTATTGATCATTCAATTTTTTAAGGTCTCAGATAGTCGTTCGAATTTATTTATTGCAATTTACCATCATTTTGAAATGGCAAATGCGATTACCTTTCAAAGAAAAAAATGGCATGCGGTTAGGATCCTCTGTAGCATTATTTGTGTCATCTTCTGTTACATTGCTTTTAATTAATACACTACATGTGATAATTAGTAATATCATCAAACATACATGGTATTTGAAAAGATTCCTCACTTATAGAAATGTTTGTACATGTTGCGAAGTACTAAGTAGTAATTCTTAGGAGTCCCCTACTAAAAAATAAATTTTTACATGACATAAGGTCTCATATCCATCCATTCTATCGTATGAAAATTTTACAAGTCAAAATATTTTTTTGAAAAAATATTCTACTTTATATTTTACACCCGATCTCGTTTCTTCTTTAGGCTCACATAAATGCCCTAGAAGTGAATCAAAAATAGATTAATAAAAAGTAAAATGGGAAAAACTAATTCTTAAATTTTCTTTTCTTATGAATGGACTCATAAAACTAATAACTAGGGAAGCAATACAAATAATTCCCAAACAGAGAAGCCTTTCGAAATATTCATGGATAATTGAAAGACCTCATGATGCAATTTTCCTTTAGAAAAGTACATATATTATTATACATGTGGATACATTATGAAACGCTACTTCAAAGAGAAAAATCTAGTACAATAATTACAGTATGAAAAACACTGATAATGAACACTTTTGGTTAAATTTTCAAGATAATCTATAAAAAAGTCTATTAGGTACTAGACATGGAGAAATACACCATATGTAGCATCCACATTTAATTTATTCATAGATACGCATACATACCGATCCCTCCATATTTTACGTAATTTTTAGGTAGAAATGCATAGAAAAATAATGCAAAAGTACATGAAATGATACTTGGTAACCCTATTTTTATATATTTGGTGAATTTCACTTGTTTGTTGGGTTTGTAGCATTTGTGAAGTCCTGGTAAAAATCGAGTGATGAAAGGGTCTAAAAAAGAAGAATTGAAGTGATCGGGCTTAAGAAAGGCCTTGGACTGACCTAAAACAAAGAAAAATATGAAGGGGAGCAGAACATAAAGAATTTTCTGGCGGAGCAAAAGTTGACCGGCTGTGAAAAGTGTTAAAGAGTGAGAAATAGAATGTTTTGCGAGGCTAAGAAACAAAAGTGTTAAATAGAATTGTCTGGTGGAACAAATGTTTTGCTAAATTAGGGCCCATGTCCGATCTTCTCCCAACTTTGACCTAGTTAACATCCTCATGCAAATATCCTAAGGTTTTCTTCCAATAAAGACTTTTGATTCATCTAATTTTGAGTCATACTTTCGGAGAGAGAGCTTTAGAGAACTGGGAAGGAGGAAGGAGTAGCAGTGGGTATCCAGGACGGGCACACCAGTGATATCTTCGATGACTCTTATAAACCATATTGTTCATTGTGTTGCATTATGATTGGTGCTTGATTAGCATAGTCAGCCATATCTTGCATACACAAAATCACTACCCAAAACTCAGGAGATGAGGACATGGCTACAACACTGTAACGACCCGATTTTCATAAAATAATTTTGAAGCATTTTAAAAAGACAAATAATCATATCAATGAAAATCCTTCATTTTATTGGAGAAATAATTTCTAAATTAGGCCATTGAAAACTATTTGACCATGACTTAAACAATAAATATAAAATTAAAAATCAATTTTTCACACAACAAAACATTTCAAGTAATCCGAATTCGGGAACATAAACCATAATCTATAGCAGCGAAAAGTAATTTAACTTGATTAAATCCTAAACATACTTCTAGCTTATTCACATAATACTTTTAAGATTAATAACTTGACTTACGAATATCCAAAATTCACTGTAAAGAAATGTAACATAATAATTTATTCAAATTAATATGTAATTATATTAGAAATACTTAATACGCTTTAACTACATCGCCCTCTCCTAACGTCTAGCTCCCTGACCTGAAATATTAAAAGTTATGGGGCATGAGCTACCTCAAGCTCGTGATTATAACTTGGGGGCATGTAGCAAAGTTGCATTCAAAACTTGAAGGATTGAACTAATCAATCATACTTAGGGGTGCAAAGCAGAACACATATATAACAGTTAAACATGTATACATATCATACAAACATAATTAATAATGACAAACCAATAAGAAAAACACCCCACCTGGATTGCGATGCATGAATACAGTTCGAGAACCTCATGAAATATCACGTAGGGTATGCTCTTAATCCTTCATGCCTTGATTCCATCCTCACCATAATATTAGTATAATATATTTTGAGAGACTTAGAAAAAAATTAATAGGAATTCTTTTAGGACTTGAACATGATTTTGAAAATATGTGGAATTATATTAAAAGAAACTAAAAAGTCCTATATTTATATATATGATGCGTAGTTATGACTAAATATTTAATATCACAAAATATAAGGAGGAAAAATTCAAATTTTGAACATAAGTACATAACTCATATATTAATACCATATTTAAATTTCATAAATTTATAACAAGTATAAATATAATTTTTGAATTTTTGAAATCGAAATAATTGCAGCAGTAAACTATGTACAATTGTGAGAAAATATTCATAATGAAAAAAATACTTAATGGATTCGTTTGAATTTTTTACAGGATATACAAAGCATAGTGGGGAACAATATATCCAAAAATCATATGATTTCAAGACATGTAACTACATATGTCGAATTTTTTAAACTGAAAAATCAGAATATTTAAAATCTGGATCAGGGAACATAGAAAAATCATATAAAATAAAATACGAATCATAGAGACCTGATATTTTAACGGTAACTTGAAAATATATATTTAATAACATACTGAAATTTTATCAAAAATAGTATGTATAGAGAGGTTTAAAATTTTTTAAAGTGAAAACCTGAAAATCCGCACTATAATGTCGACTCTCCAAAGGACCCTAGGGTATTATGGATGGAAACTGATGTTCAAGAGGGTGAATATATTCTTTCTTGCGATTTGTATGTGTAATTATTCAATTACGAGCCCATATATTTATAGGTATCAATCATAGATATCCCAATTCTAATAGGATTATGTATTAATTGTTCACCACTACTTAATATTTTACTAGTATTTTATATTTACTTATTCTCCTAATTAGACTAAATGTTTTCTTGTTCCCTAAGCAATAATCATGACTTGGGCTTGACTATTGCAATTGGCTTGTATCCAAATTATATTTGGAAAAAATCACTAATGACATAAATTATACTCTTAGTCGTATGTTGAAATCAAAACTGGCACAAGTTATTTAAAAATAGTTATAATTCTAATAAGATAGAAATAAATAATTATATATCATAAATGATTAAATAATTTACGGGGCGTTACTAACACACAACATAATTATTCAATAGACTCGGAGGTTGAGAATGATTATGAGGGTATTTCGTAGGCACTTTTATGAGTTATATACATATGTTGAACTGGACGATTAATCTTTTGTATATAATCCGCACCTAAAAAAATCCACGAGGGGTCTTGAGATACATATAAAATAGATTATGTATTTAGTTATCGTGGCTGAGTTTGTAGATTGTAATTGATTTCAAAATCGACAAACTAAGGTAACCTTTTAAATATTGAATTTCGTTTATAAATTGTTTATTATTGTCAATTTGTCCAATTCTTTGATAACGGTCTAGTTAGAGTAATTAGATCTCCCTTAGGCTTCTCGTACGCTACAAATAGTCTAAATATTGTAATTTCTAGCAGTAGAAGAGTCGAATCCATGACTGTCACCATTTTTTTAACTGTATATCCTAATACCTAATGTGTCTAAGAAAGAATGGTCTAAAGATACGATTAAATAATACACGTTAGCAAGATTCAAACTCTAGATTTATCCAATCCAAAATAAATCGCATAATAAATCAACAATACATGTAATCCAAGGACAGTTTACCCCCTAACCTCGGGAAATAAAGGAACTACCCACTAATCATCACAATAATGGCGAAGAAAATTATCAATAAGTAGAAACTTAACATAAACTATAACAAGAGTGACAAAAATGCTTAATAGTTGAAGATCCTTCAGAGAACTCTGGAGATTATAATTAAAGTAACAAGCTTTAAGGAATACCCAAGTTCTTCGATTCCAAATTTCCGACTCCTTATAGGAAGTAGAACATCCTAGGTTACAAGAGTAAAATAAAAACAAGAAAGTAAACTAAAGACCTAGAAAGTTGCAAAAATAAAAGGAGGTCATTAGTCAAAGTGTTGAGTCGGTCAGCGTTGAAGCGTAAGTAAGTCAATCGGCACTTAAATCCTTCTACACAGTTGCAAATCATGAAGTTAGATTTCCATACCTGGTTGAATTGCTGAAAAATAAATTACAACAGGCCAGCGATGGGATACGGCTGTAGGAGCAATAATAGTGCACTTTCGTCTTCCATCATCTTTTTATACCTCTTCCACTCATTTTTTGTTCTAGGTACCTCCAAACATTTTTTTTGTGACTCAATAAACTTTGATGACTTAGGCCCTGGCTCAATTTGGGCTTTTTTATACCTAGAAATGCATTGCAGAATGGACGGTGTGTGGAGATGTTTCCTTTAGACTTCTAGATTTTCTTAACCTACAAAATACAACTCAAAAACATTAAAACATGCTTCAAAATATATAAATAAGAAAAATCGACCCTGAATACACTTTTACACGTTACTGGACCTAGTTACATCAAATGAGCATAAAAAATGATTAACTATGAATGTAAAATGCATATAAAAGTGATCACTTTGACGTTCATCACTTGGCCGAGCAAAAATTTCCTGGCCGAGCTAATTGCCGTCTCCACTTACACGTTTTGACGCGAATTAATACCCATATCCAATCTTTCCAAAATTGAATCTGGTCAACACCCTCCTATAAGTACCCCGAAGCTTTCTACCTCTAGAACCTTTTAATTTATCTAATTTTCAATTATATACTATTAGAGAGAGAGTTTTAGAGAGCTGGAAAGGAAGAATGAGTGGTAGTGGGTATCGGGGAGGAGCATGTAGTCATTCCGTATTGTAACGTCCGTTTTCGGAAAGAAGAAGCTTCAGAGAACGGGGCGCTACAAACTTTGGTTGAGGATATATTTTCATTTTTCTTTTGTAAATAATAAATTTTAAATAGAAATTTGAGTTATAAAAATAACTTCATATCGTTGGATAAATATCAACAACAAAACATACTTTGGTGCGGAAGCTCTTTTCTTAAGAAACATAAGTTCACTTTCAAACTTTATAGGACAATCCTCAAGTACTTTTTCATCAACTAAATATATTTTCATTTAAATAAATAAACAGTTGAAATATCACCTTTGAAAACTATTATGATTGAAAATAAACTTTACTTAGAAATTCCGTGAGTTGGAGTGGTGCAGGGCCATGCTATCCGTGTCAATTCTCCACATCGGCCTTGGTACCTGAAATGTTAGGGGGTGAGTGTTTGGAGAACACCCCGTGGGTTCACTCGGTTTCCCACTTAGATGTCATACAAGAAATTGCAGTAACGGACAGTTACATAAATAATGCAATACCATCAACACATAAAACACATTCGAAAACATGTTGGAATCTAAATTAAAATAAATATACACATATATACATACTATATAGATACACATAGGAGCACATAGGTGGGGCACGTGTTGCCCCGCTCGAGCAGCATAGCATATTCGGGAGCAACGCGAGGATGATCTTTTGATCCATAACATGTACGATGTTACCCGTAGAGCATAATCATATACGATTTTACTCGTAAGCATAATTGCCCGTAGAGCATAATCATATACAATTTTACCCGTAAGCATAATTGTGTACAGTTTTACCCGTAAAGCATAGCATGTACGGTTTTACCCGTATGGTTTTTGAAAAGCATAGCATGTACGGTGTTACCCGTAAGGTTTTTTGAAAAGCGTAGCATGTACGGTTTTACCCGTATGATTTTGTAAAAGCATAGCATATACGATTTTACCCGTAAGGTTTTTGAAAAGCGTAGCATGTACAGTTTTACCCTTAAGTTTTTTTAAAAGCATAGCATATACGGTTTTACCCGTAAGGTTTTTGAAAAGCGTAGCATGTACGGTTTTACCCTTAAGATTTTTAAAAAGCATAGCATATACGGTTTTACCCGTAAGGTTTTTGAAAAGTGTAGCATGTACGGTTTTACCCGTAAGATTTTTGAAAAGCATAGCATATACAGTTTTATCCGTAAAGTTTTTTTAAAAGCATAGCATGTACAATTTTACCGGTAAGGTTTTTGAAAAGCGTAGCATGTACGGTTTTACCCATAATATTTTTTAAAACCATAGCATATACGGTTTTACCCGTAAAGTTTTTGAAAAGCATAGCATGTACGAGTTTACCCGTAAGGTTTTAGAAAAAGCATAGCTTATTTGGGAGTGACCCGCGGATTTGTACGGTGTTATCCGCAGTCCTAACATAGCTAGTACAGTATTACCCGTATACAATACACATAATATGGTTTTACCCATAACTTCACATAAATTTCACACAAGTTCACATAAATTTCACATGTTTGTCACATAAACATAGGCGTATGCAACATTAATGTAAAAGCCATTATAACAATAATTTGAATGAAAACAAGTAAACAACATAAAATAGTCACATAGAGATTCCCCACCTAGAAGTGTGTACAGCTAGCTAGTCATATAGTCCTTCTCTAGATAGGAGTCCTCTTCGACTTCAACTTCTTCTAGTCCTACAATATAGAATATTTGTCTTAGCATAGGTGGGTAATAGGCTTTAAAGATAAATTAAAGTTTTGGGGCAAGATTGTGATTTTATAAAAGTTGAGGGACGATTTTGTAATTTCATAAAATATTTCAGATTCATATATTTTTCACGTAAAACTGTCGATTTTAGAATTTGGGTTCTTTAGCATTTGATTTGAGCCGAATCGGATTAAAAACGAGTATTTTATATTAGATTGCTTGAAAGTCTAGTGGCATTGTTGTAATTTCTAGAAAAAGAGTGACAATTTTGTAAAAAGGAATTTTCATAAATACATGGATTGCCTGACTTTCAAAAAGCCTGACTTTGACTAGGGGCAGAATTGAAAAACTCGAAAATTGCATTTAGCCCCTAAAGAATATCTAATTTTCAAAAGATTATACATGAACTTCTGCAGCAACTTTGACCAAAATTTTCCGGCGACTCTGTCATCAGAATTTCAATTGGGACATGGATATGGAAAGCTCTCGTCAAGAGATTTCTAGAATGACCAGCCACAATATAATCGGACTTCAGGACAGAAAGTTATGGCTCCTTGAAAGTGGTTCGGTCATATGAGTTTCGCCTAAACATTGACGGGCCATAACTGGAGTACTAGAGCTCCGATTGCGATTCCGAAAACTGTTCCGGAAACCTCTTACCGAGACCTATCATATTGCAAAAGAAAATATGGGTTTTGATAAAGGGACAAAATTGAAAATGGGGCATTAGCTGAACCGACGAGCCTAAAAAGTTGTCGGGTCAGTTTTCCGGCGATTTTGCTGGATTTTGGTGGCTGGGGATGGAAATTTGAGAGGACAAAAGGAGAAGTCTTAGCATCTGTGCTTTATTGGAGAAGAAAGGAAAACTTCAAGCTATATTTTGGTGGGAGGAGTTGATGGAATGAAGGCTTTCTTACACCTCTATTTATAGACCTACCAAGCACAAAACCGTGGGAATAAAACCGTGGTATCGGCTGCTAGTTTTGGTTATATTGTGGGCATAAAACCATGGAATTTGGCCATTGGTTTTGGACAATATTGTAGGCATAAAACCATGAGATTTAGCCATTGGTTTAGGGCAATACTGTGGGTATAAAACTATGAAATTTAGCCATTGGTTTTGGGTTAGTAATCCTGTGGAGAGGGCTTACCATAAAAAATGTAGGCCTCTCTTATATCATTGGGTAATATAACGTCTAAGAGTTGTCTAATTAAACTCTTGTTTTCCCGACCCATTCATACCATTAATTATGAAAATGATAATTTATGCAAGTGTAAGAAAATAACTATATAAAACAAGTAAAAATGCACACAAAAAATAATGCAACTCATATAGTTTCGCATAAATCAAATAAGATGATGCAACTAGAAATTTGGGTTGTTACACATATAATATCTTTGGCGGCTTCCATTATTTGATTTTTCTGCTTCTAAACAAAGCTTTCTTTTATGATGATTGTTTTTATTATTTGTGGCATAGTTTAGTCATCGCATATCTTAGAGTTTAAAAAAGTGCATCTATTTTGCAATGTAGACGTATGAATATTTGATTTTTATGTTTATTCTATATCTTATGGTTTATTGTGTTGCGTTTTGATTGATACATGATTAGCTAATCACCGATATCTTGCACACACGAATCAATATCCAAACCTCAGGAAATGAAGACATTGATGGCCAAACAACGCACAACATAATTATTCAACAGACCGGGAGGTTGAGAATAATATGGGGGTATCTTTTGTGCACTTTTAGGAGTTATACACGAGGGTTGAACTTGATGTTTGATCTTCTGTATATAATCCACACCTCAAGCACTTTGCGAGGGGGTTTCAGATACACTTAACATAGATTAGGGATTTAGTTATCGTGGTTGAGTTTGTAGATTGTAATTGACTCTGAAATCCACAACCTTAAGATAACCTTCTAAATATTAAATTTCGTTTATAAATTGTTTATCGTTGTCAATTGTCCAATTGCTTTGATAAAGGTCTAGTTAGAGTAATTAGGGTAATACCAACCATCACTTATGTGATCCGCCTAGATATACTAGAACTAAGGCCACTATAGTGTCGCAGCAAGACTAATTAAGGATTGATCACTCTTCATACCGTAACATCTCCCTTAGTTCTCCCTTATGCTATGAATAGTCTAACTAGTGTAATTTCCAGCATTAGAAGAGTTGAGTCCATGATGGTCACCATTTCATACCTGTAAATCCTAATACATAATGTGTCTATGAAAGAATGGTCCAAAGATACGATTAAATAACAAGTGTTAGCTAGATTCAAACTCTTGGTTGATCAAATCCACAACAAATTGCATAATAAATTAACAATACATCAACCCTGAGGCCTCTGTTACTCCCTAACTTCAAGAAATGTGGGAACTGCTCACTACTCATCACAAGAACATCGATGAAATCATCATTAAGCAAAAAATGAACATATATGATAACAAGAGTGTTATAAGGGGAATAAATACTTAATAGTTGAAGATCCTTCGGATTACTCTAGAGATTACAATTGGTGTAACAATCTTTGAGCAATACACAAGTTCTTCAACTCCAGATGGCCGACTCCTTAGAGGAAGCAGAAAAGCCTAGGTTACAAGAGTAAAATAAAAACAAGAAAGTTAACTAAAGATTTAGAAAGTTGCAAAAACTTAAATAGGGAGAGTGAGGATTATGTATAGACTCACCCTCGCACCCTCAAGTAAAAGACTCAAATCTACTAAAATTAACCGAAAAATTAAGGGTAAATAAGGCAAAGAATAAAAGGAGCTTATTAATCAAAGTGTTGTCGACTTTCTCGATAATTTTTGGAACTAACGAATTATAATTGGCTCTTAAATCCTTCTACACAGTCGTAGATCATGAAGTTAGACTCCGTCGCTAGTTAAATTGCTTAAAAATAAATTACAATGGGTCGGCGAGGGATACACCCATAGGAGCAATAAAAGTGCACCTCCATCTTCTATCATATTTTAGTGCGTCTTCCACTCATTTTTTTATCCATGTACATTCAAACAAATTATTAGTGACTCGATGAACTTCGATTTGACTTTGGTCCCGTCTTAATTTGGGCTTGTTTATACCTAGAAATGTATGCTGAAATAGGCATGTGTGTGTAGACATTTTCTTTAGACTTCCAGATTTTCTTAACCTACAAAATATAACTCAAAAACACCCAAAAGTGCATGAAATTATATAAATAAGTAAAATCAACCCTGAAATGCACTTTTACGCGTTATTGAACCTAAATACATCAAATGAGCACAAATCACAATTAAATATGAATGTAAAACGCATACAAAACGTGATCACTTTGACGTTCATCATTCTGCCGAGCAAAAGTTACTTGGCCGAGATAATTACCATGTCCACTTACACGTTTTAACGTGAATTAAGAGCCGTATCCAATCTTCCCCCAAATTTAATTTAGTTAACAATCACCTATAAATACCCCAAGGCTTTCTACCTCTAGATCCTTTTGATTCATCTAATTTTTAACCATATACTTTGAGAGAGAATGAATTTTAGAGAGCTGAAAAGGAGGAATGAGTAGTGGATGATATCGGGGAGGAGCATGTCGTCATGTCGTATAATATCTTTGGTGGCTTGTATTTTATAGATTTCCTGCTTTTAAACAATGTTTGCTTTTATGATTATTATTTTTATTATTTTGGCATTGTGTAGTCGTCACATAACTTAGAGTTTAAAAAGTAGGTTTCTTTTGCAATATAGACGTATGAATATTTGTTTTTTTATTTTATGTTTATTCTGTATATTTTTATTAGTTGTCTTACGTTTTGATTGATGTATGATTATCTAATCACCAATATCTTGCATGCATGAATCAATATCTAAAACTCAAGAGATGAAGACATTGAGGGCCAAACAACACAATACATGATTATTCAACAGACCAGGAGGTTAAGAATGTTTATGGGGGTATTCTCTATGTACTTTTATGAGTTATATACACGGGTTGAACCAACAAGTTCATCTATTGTATATAATCCACAGCCCAAGTGCTCTGAGAGGGGTTTGAGATACACTAAAGCGAAGCCTCATAATAAATATAATAACATAGATTCGGGATTTAATTATCGCTCTTGAATTTTTAGTTGATTTCAAGAACGAAAAACTTAAGATAATTTTTTTAATTATTGAATTGTGTTTATAAATTGTTTATTGTTGTTAATTGTCCAACGACTTTGGTAAGGGTCTTGTTAGAGTAATAAGGCCAATATCAACTATCACTTATGCGATCCACCTCGATATACTGGTACTAAGGTCACTGTAGTACTTTAGGTAGGTCACATTCACTAGTCTCTAGTATATATGGCATTGCTCAGTTAAAGAAAAGTGTGATCGCATACACATGAGTGTGTCTCTAATTAATAGTAGATGTTATACAAGGTATACTATTGCTTCCAGGTGTAACATGCACACATACACACATATATATATATATTATTCTGATATGTTGCACAACTACGGTGAGCACTCTATCAGCACCCGCTAATGTGCCAATGATGTATACATACACCACATACCCAGGCATATTATGTCATGTTTTAATTAAAAATTTATCTAATATACATATATCAGCCCCCAAATAGTATGGACTAATCTTCCACTGAAATGACTTTCTAATTTAAAAAGCAATTTTTTTTGCAACAATAATCTTTATTGAATTAATTAGAAGTAGGATATGTAACAGAAATAAAAAAATCAAAGAAACTAATGAAAAAGATAAAAATTAATAATCATAATATTCTAAACCTCTAATGTACTAATAGGGTAACAATAAAGTTTATAGGCAACTTTGACACCACAATAAATAATATAAATTAATATTCATTTTAAAAGAACATCTAGAATACTTGGAAGGTTTTCATGGTCACTCTTATTCTACAAATGATTAAAAAAAAAAAAAAGAACTTTAGGTGATAAACAATGATCATTAATATATTAAGAGAAAAAAACTCGAGTAATACGTGCAATTCAGTTTCTTACATGGTGAAACATTGAATTTATTTTTCATATTTTCTTTCTTCTAATTATTCTTTTTGTATATTTTATTGATCTATATATCACATTATTTTGTTCTTTTTAAATTTATTATATGTCATCTATATTTGCTTATACATCTATAAGTCCTTGATGAAGTACCAAGAAAGTGAACTTTTTCATGCGCTATCAAACACAAGAATTCATGTAGTGTTATACACTTACATGTCTCTATCTCTTTATGCATTCAGAAGAATTTTTTGTTGGTATGAAGAGTGTAATTTTGAAAAGTGATTGGGGGGTAGCTAAATATAAGGTTTACTGATAACCTCCATTCATTTGAACTGCAACTGAAGATGTAGGTTGTGTATCATAACATTAATTACTACAGGTAATATCTTAACTACAACCTATTATATGTCCAAACTTATGAAAATATAATAAACTCCAAGCACCATAAACAACATTGTTGCAATATTCAAATATCAAATCCAGGAAATTCATGTGTAGTTCTGATAATGAAAAACCACTTGGTAGTAGGATTAGTACCCCTAAATATTATGTAATCTATTGCAATAGATAAGGCTAATTGCTACTTAAGAAAAAAGTCGCAGCATGAAGACACAACAAAGAAACAATAACAAACCACAAGAAAAGCCTAATGAGGAATAAAGGTAAAAGGTCTTAAGGATACTACAAAAATAGATTGTGCATCATACAGCAAGGTCTGCCAGTAGCACTATCCACTTCATCCAGTAGTCAAGATAGTACAATAGACTATGCAGCAAGCAGTCAACAGAAGCAGCAAAGAGTTAACAAGTCAACAATTTCAAAATTTAAAAAATGTAGCTAATAAAGACAAGAGGAAATCTTGTTCTGACTATGCAATAGCGTGAAGATATGGATCCTCGAAAAACCAACTGTAGAGTGACTTTATCGCATCACTCTGATCTACACTCCCATCTAAAGGACAATAATGACTCCAAGTCGTACAAGAGCATTAAGTATCAACATGAATCTCTTGAACCATCAACAAAGAGAAACCCTACCACTATAAATATAAAAAAGTGAAGACCGAGAAGAGCACGAACTTATGCATAGCGCGAACTGAATAATATTCAAGCATACCTCTCAAGAGCTACAAAGATTCTTCCTCATCTACGAAGCCAATTCTTAAGAAGCTCTCTCTCAATCTCAGTCTTTCTCACTGAAGCTAGCTCATCTCTAAATTAGTTCAAGAACGTTTAGAGGCATCTTCAAGTTGAAGAAATCACTTATAACCAGCTCTTTGATGTGTATAACGGGGAATAAGTACAACTACAGGTGTAGCCATCCGATGATAGATGAAAATTAGCTGGAGATGCATAGTTGAGACTTTAACATCATGTACCTTAGATTGTACTGTGTGTGCACAACTTAGTGAATTTTCTATGTGTGAGAGAAGAGATGACGTAGAAACATTACACACACCTTCGAAACAGTATAATTTATGTGTGTCCAGTTTCCTCCTATTTACTTGTTTTAATTGTTGTTGTAACAAGTTATATATCAATACTTGCATTGATTTGAAAACTGCAATACGTGTTCTGCTATACTTAAAAGGTATAAAGCGTTGCAAGTTGTAAGTCTTGAAAAGAATGGTTTGTTGGTAGCGTTCTACAGGAACTTACCGCTGTAAGCTCTGTTACAAGAACATACACTACAACACAAATGAGCTTATGTACCACCTGAAAATTGTTACGTACATACCAAAAGGTGTTACATTAGACGTTTGGTAACACTTTATTGGTGTTACATTTGTCGGTGCTACCTAAAGTCTAAAGTAACACTTTGGATGATCTTTAGTAAAACTTTTCATAAGTGTTACATTAGATCTTAAATTGTAACACTTTAGAGTAATACTAAAAAATGTTACATATAACCCTTTATGTAACATTTTTTTTAAAATATAAAAAAAATAGATGTTCACCCGTGCCATGCACGGGTTAGATGAAGTTTATAAATCATTAGTAATATAATAATATAAGTATAACTTAGTTTCTTGCTTCACTTATCAGAGTCAGTTATATGAATATTTAAAAAAATATATAATGTATATAAGATCAATTTAATTTTTTATAATGATTGACTCAACATATTTCATGATATTCTTTGAAGACTAAATGTGTCATATAATCTGTTTCTTTGAAGACTTGTGGTGTCATATAACCTGTTTAAATGATGCATTTTCACCTTATATTTCTTAAAGCCACACCCATATATTAAAAGGAAATCAAAGTTTCTAAATTCATATTCAAATATCAAAAGGAAAATGTAAAATTTACGTTGTGCCTAAACTGACCCACAACATTGTTCCGAGACTGAACACCAAAGTCAAATAAACCATGCAACAGTCTTAACCTAAACAATAAAAGTTATTCATAAAACATGAATCCTAACCACATTTGAATTGCCACTGAAATATGAAAAGCACTAAACTAATATGGAAGACTTAAAGCAATATGTTTCTCCCTTCTTGAGAAGAAGTTGTTCTTCTTCTTCTTTTGTCCAAAGAAATGTTGAAGAATCCTCCATCAGAATCCTCTTCATAATGTTATCATTTTCCCCACAATCAGTATTCTCTTTCCCATGCCACAAGTTGTGGATTGACTCTCAACTTCAAAACTCACATCCTGGATATTTTTACTTGATTCAGGATTCTGGGAAGTATCCTTATTGTCTGCCATCATAGTCAACACATGTTAGATAGCATGATCCTTTCTGAAAGTGCATATTCGATGTCGGTTGTCATTCCTGAATTACCTCTAAATGAATAACACTAATAATTAAAAAATATATGAAAATAATAACAATAAAAGTTAAATTACATTATCATTTACAATAAAATATAGACAAAAAGTGGCATAGGGAAGAAATATTATGTAGTTTCAATTTCACCTATAGAGTCTAGCTCTCTCCCTTGTCCCACAGTTAGCATAATGAACTTTGTATCTTCCATTGGCTTCTTAGAACACACTACAAGGAAAAGGGTCTTTTGAGACCACAAAAAAGTGGTCCCAAATAATGAGTATTTGCCACAACTTAAGCAAAGTGGTCTCAAATAATAAGTATTTGTCACAACTTATGAGTATTTGTCACAACTTTATTGTCGTCTCAATAACTCCGTCGCAAATAATATATTTGTGACCACAAAAGTGGTCTCAAATACGTCTCAAATATTTTTTACAACAACTAGTTGTCTCTAAAAGTAGTCTTAAAGTTGTCTCAAATAATTTGTAGAGAGATTTGTGACAACAAGTAGTCACAAATAACTTATTATTAGTGAACACAATTGTGGTGTCAAAAAGTCTTATGCAAAAGACTTCTTTTGTTGTAGTGACACATCTTGCACTCGCTATAACACAATTTACTTAAGCTTTCTAAATCCACTATTGCTAGCAGATACCCAGATTATAAAATACATAAAAAATACGCTAATTAAAATAAGAGTAATTTGTTGGGAATGATACTATAAAAATATGTCACCTTATTGCACTATGGATTTTCTGTCACTTGAAGCTTTTCCTCAGTAGGGTTTGCCTTCAGATTTTAAGTTAGTTGCATGGTTTTATCGTTAGGTGCACATTCAACACTTGATATATTAGCATTGTTTCATATGTAGACGTTTAGTACTGCCCGATAGGTGGAGAATGGATTCACATCTTTCATCAAACTTAATAAAAAGAGAGTCATCGCCAATATATTTTCAGTTTTATTTTTTAAATTATTTAAGAGTAAACAAAATTGAGCAATTATAGGTGAACAAAAGAAATGTAAATCAAAAGTTGATGGGGAACTATTTAAGGTTGCAATGGACGAAGGTCAAACATACACATGTACATTTCAAATTCAATTTTTTAAACACAATACAAATTCGAGCTATCTAGACTTATCCAGCTATTTCAAACTTGGGAGAGAAAGTAAATTGACGGACTATACACATGCAGCCATGGATATATACCAGAAATCTTAGAGTTGAACACATAATTGAAAAAAGAAACAATTGACAGACTGTTAGATATGCAGAGTCATGGATGCCACAAATCTTACAGTTGAGCAATTGTAACAAAATACAGATATGTGTTCATTTTGGAAAAGAGTTTGTTTAAATAACTTGGATAAACTAGGAAGCCAAAGAAAAGGTCCCGGAAGATGTTACCTGTCAATACATAGTGTAGGCCCCTAAAGATGGATGTACATGCAGTTCCAACAATCCAGTTAAAAAATAAACTTATAGTGAACCTCTTGTGCCTGACTCTCTTAGCATCAGCTTCTCCAATTTATTCTTCTCTTCTAGAACACCGTAATCAATCAAAAGACCCCATCTTTTTCCATACCATATTCACAAATCGCCAGAAAAGAGTATTCTCTATTTTTTTTCGAATGTCGAAAGGGTGAGATGGGATTGATAGAAACTTGCATGTTCTGAAGCCATTGAAATCGAGAATGAGGATTAAGACAGTTCCTCATCTGCACCCCCAAAAGTGAGGAACCGAATCTTATTTGCTTAATGGTACACATGTTTTGTGCACTCACTTTAGGGCACTTTAGTGTCATTTTAGTGTCAATAATGTGCATAATCACGTGTATTTAGTGATTTTGTACTCTCATGGGCAAAATAATGTATTTGTGTTGTTTTTGTGTTAAGACAGGTGAAAGAAGATCGAAAAAAGAACATCAAACGATCGAGGATTCGAGAGATCGATCGAGGCAATAAAGGACAGGGCTGAAAGATTGATCTTGACCGAGACAGGACACAAATCTGGGCCGTGATACCTCTCAAGGGAAATCTTGGAATTTTGAGAGACAGAAGATCTAGGCCGAGACGGATATTGCATCTAGGCCAAGATGAGTCTCCAGGGGATTTCAGAAATTCAAGAGATGAAGATCTCGGCCGAGATGCAACCCAATCTCGGCCGAGATCAGCCTTCGACCCACCAGCTGAAAAATCCTTTTTCACGTCTTGGCCGAGACACACTTGCATCTCGGTCGAGATTCCTTACCCTGTTTTAAAATCTTGAATGCGATTTTGCCTATTTTTTACTAGCACTTTTCTCCCTTATATATATCTCCTCCCATTCGAATTTAACCTAACCTAGAACACATCTCCCACATATATTCAACCACTATTCTCCATTGGAAGCAAGGGAACCCTAACCTTTGGTTCTTTCCATCTTATTTTCATGTTTTCTTTAATTTTCTGTTATTTTATCTTTATAATAGTTAATATGGGTGGCTAGCACCCTTAATTCTACCCTTGATCATGTTGAACCTTGATTGATGATGAGAATGTGATTATTGACTCTTGATGTTACCTTATTTATGCAATTTAAATGTTCTATAATGCTTGATTGCATTGTCTCATGCCTAGATGTTTATTTTAGGATTGATCACCCCTTGGGAAGCATTTATTGTATGTTGCTAGAGATTGAACTTCACTTTCCGTGATTGCTGAAGCTTCAATCTCCCTTAGTAGCGAACAATGCTTGATATAATTGGTAGCATTATAGAGTTTGGCCTCTAAACCCGATCTAATCGAGGTTTATGCCTTATTTATTCCATTGTTCTAGTTCATGATCATCCAATATCAATTAGTGTGAAAAGAGCTTGTTTGGATCACTAATTGATTTGGGTAGGGATAAATCGATAAGCGGACTTTCGATTTATCCACAATTAAGGGACAACACAATTTGCATAAGCGGACCTTGTAGATTGTGGGACAAGGGTTTTAATCGCATTGAATTTGAGACATCAATAGTAATCCATAGGTAGTCGGATTCAAGGGGATATTAGATCGAGGGTAGACCTTTTATTATATTCAAAAACACCAAAAACATAGATTAAGAGTTAGTTACTTGTTAGCATTTAGTTGTTAAACCCAATTAAAACTCCCCCCACTTCTTTATTGTTTTCTCTAGCTATTTATATTATATTACGTGACAATAATAGTTTAACACATAAAGCAGAACTATTCGACCGTTCTCCGTGGGATCGACCCTTACATACCACTCTACTAGTTAGAGTTGTAAGCTTAGGTTAAATATACATTTTTTATACAATTTAATTTGGTACGGTCCAACGACTTATCGTGCCACTTAACCCACATTCATATACTATTTCTCCTCCCAATTAAAGATCAGAGGAATTATGGAAAAGAAAGTTAATTCCAAAAGTTGATCTTCTAATAATGATAATGTAAATCTTTATAGACAATAGATTTCCAGTGAAACGATTTCAAAATTGAGTGATCTAATAAAGGAACTCATCATTTCAATTTTCGTGTTTGCAATCTGTTGCACATCCTCGTCTTCCTCTGACATTTTCCTACAGTTGAGAGATTCTTCTTTTACGTGTTTGTACCTGCAAGGAGAAATAGAGAAGCAGTGGCCATGAGAATCGATGAGCGTTTGTGTTTGCTACAGGTGTGTCGCCCTATTTTGCAGTGTAATTTTAAGAACAAATTAAAGCAAAATTCAGCTTAAAATCTCACATGCTGACACGTATTTTTTCCGAATTTGTAGCGACTCTCTTTTAATATTTAGTGTGGATGTTCAATGTTGTCATAGCTGAGTTTCGAATCCAGGTTGCAAGCCTGGAAGATCTATAGTTGTAAAGGCCAAACCACTAGACTATAATACCTATTTTGTCTTATTTTGTAAAAAACACTATATATACCCAATATTTTTGTCATAACATCAATAAATTATTCTCAAGATCAAATTTCCCTCAAATTACAACCTAACTTAATTTTGTTTAGCTTATTCTACTATCTAATTTCATACAAAATTTTCGTTGATTTTTCTTTGTTCTAATTTCATCCCCTTATATATATTACTTATTTTATATACACTAATTTGTTACATCAAATTATTGTGCATACATTTTAAGGCATTATCATTTAAATGAATTACAATAATTTTATATATCTACTTGTTGTAAATAACTTTAAGACACCTTAAAGTCACCTTTAAAATTAAGTAATTAATTACTTATGTCGTTTTTTATAGAAAAACAAAATTAAATAAAAGATAAACTTAGGAACATGAAAGACATGAAAAAATGCTTCAAGCCCATGTTTCTACACTTAAAAATATATTCAAATTGTTAAGCTACAAAACTCCATTGTCGTTGTTTAGTAAAATATAATGTGTGTATATCTATATACACAAAAAAAAAAAAAAATCACTAGTGAAATTTATTTTAGATAACTAATAAGTAAATCCTTAGATGCTCTAATAAATTTCTATTTTTGTAGGCCTAAGTCGATTATGTTTACCATCTCATGTTATGAATATTTTATTATGATAATTAAGATGTAACACATCTATAAATCTTTGCCTTAAAAAGTCATTTTACAAAATATAATTAATTGAAAGATGCACATAAGAAAATAAATCTAAATATGATTATTAGTTTAGAATAAAAGAAATATATAATTTTATTTAAGATATTACCTAAAAAGTGTTACATAAAAGTAATACTTATACAAAAGTGTTGCTTATTTGAAAGTGTTACAAGTTGAAAAGTGTTACATCCAAAGTGTTACATATTATAGAAATATTACATAAAGGTGTTACATATTCACATATATTACAAAAATGTTGCATGAAAGTGTATCAAAAGTATTACATAAATGTCAAAATTTTAAAAGTGAAATAAACAAAGTGTTACATAAGGTCATTTATGTTGTAGGGATATTTCTTACAAGAACACATTTTACGTCCTTCTAAACATCTACCATTTGGGTCTAACAAGTAATATTAGAGTGGTTGGTTTCCCACACCAAACGTCTTTGGTAACCTAACTATATCTATTGATTTTTTCAAAATTCATATTTGCATAAAACCCTTTTTCATAAAACAATATTATAGCAATAGAAAACCTTTCTTCAAAATCTCTGATGTTTTTCTTTAAGGATTATGTGGGACTAGTGATCACTGTATTCTCTAACAGCATAAACCACAAATGCACGGTGTAATTTCTAGATAATGCCAAGGAAGGTCCTATCCCGCAGAGATTGGTGAAGGGATCCTAGTTAAAGTACTACAGTTCTTTTTTTTTTTTTTTTACTAATATATTTAGGTTAATGGAGTGGAATAGTTGTGGTTTCCCCAACTACTCTAACTAGACCCTATATTAAAACAGTTGAACAACTATAAAGCAAATAAAAAATAAAAGCAAGCAGACAAGTATGGATTAAATACAATTGTTAAAGACGATCTTATGTTATAGATTTCAAACTCAATTACAAGTGTAATCATAAAAAGTTGCACATTTAAACAAAGATAGTCATCCTAACTTATATCATTCTTATCATTATGAGACTTCACTATGTGTATCTCAATCCTCCTCTTGGAGCGACTGACGTGCAGGTTATATATGGAAGACTAACCTCCTAGTTATTCTTAGGGTGTTCATTCGGATTAATAGTCGGGTTTTGGGTTATTCGGGTTCATATTAGTCGAGTTTGAAGATTTTAAAAAGTCATTCGTAATCCGATCAGAAAGATTTTGGGTATTTGTGTAGACATCAGTTCAATATCATCAAATGATCATGGATTGTAGTAGAGGATTTAGGAGTCCAGAACCGGGTTTAGAATGTCAAGAACCGGGTTAGAGAACCGTGTTTTAGCCGGATCAGTTAAAAGGTTAAAATGGAAACCGGAGTCAAGGTGGTTATAACTGTCGTTTGCAACGGATTAAAACCGTTGCATGTAAAACCGTTGTGGAAAACCCACTGAAACAGTTTTGTGCAGTTGAGGACAAAATTGGTTACAACTACTTCTACTCCCTGATTCGAGCTCCGTCCTTTATATACATTGAAACCACTTGAAGATGCGAGTTGATTCACGTTTGTTTCCCTCTGTAAACATTACTCAATCAAGAGAATTAGATAGCTAGGGTTCTTAAGCTCAATTCGGTCTGTGAATTGGGGTTTCTAGTTTTCTGGATTAATTCTTGTAATTGATTGATAAGTGGAGTGAATTGAGGTGTATAGAACCTCCATGGATGTAGATCACACTGATCGAACCACATTAAATCCCTGTGTTCATAATTTTCTATTCCTGTTCATTGTTCGGTTTCTTGTGGCCGAGTTTCTTGTTGTTTTTCATTCTTTACTGGTTGTGTATTGTTTGTTTGTGAGAAGAGCTGATTCATAACAAGTGGCGCCATATGTGGGAAACCTGCTCACACACACGAAAACTTAAGGAGAATGGCTGGAGTTAAGATAGATGTGGAAAAGTTTTTAGGTAAGAATGACTTCTCACTTTGGAAAATCAAGATGAATGCAGTGTTGGTTCAAAATGGTTTAGATTTTGCACTCCTCCCCGTTGATCAATGGTCTGATGCTGAGAAACCAAAGTTCTCAGAAGTGGATAAGAAGGCTCTGAGCCTGATATTTCTGTGTTTGGGTGATAAACCTTTGAGGGAGGTATCAAGGTGCAGGAATGCAGTAGAGGCATGGAGAAAATTGGAAGAACTTTAACAATCCAAGTCAATATCAAATAAACTGTATCTGAAGCAGAAATTGATGTCTTTCAAAATTACTCATGATAAGGCCATTTCTGATCAACTTGATGAATTTGTCAAGATGATTGAAGAACTAGAAGACATGGGTGTGAACTTGGAGGATGATGACAAGGCTTTGATGGTGTTGAATGTTCTTCCAAAGTCCATGGAAAGCTTCAAGGATGCATTGATGTTTGGGAGGGATGGAAAGGTCAGTTATGAGTCTATCCTCTCAGCTTTGAAGACATAGTGTTTTCAAACTCAGGGAGATAAGGGTTCTACTCAGGCTTGAGAAGGCTTGAACATAAAGTTCAAAAAGAACAATCAAAAGAAGAAGTCCCAAGGATCCAAGGATAACAAGGCTGGAACTCAGAATTCAAAGAAGAATGGAGACTAGGTTGAGAATAGAAAGTGTTTCAAGTGCAAGCAAACTGGACACTTGAATAAGGATTGCCCACAAAAGAAGAAGAAGCAGGACAATCAAAGGGCAGAAGTGTCTGTGACTGAACATCAAGATGATGTTCCTGAAGTTCTAAACATCACTGATACAAAGATGGAAAAGGAATGGGTTCTTGATACTGGTTGTTCATTCCACATGTGCCCAAATGAATCCTGGTTCAAAGACTTAAAGAAAGAAGATGGTGGATGTGTGCTACTGGGAAATGACCACTCCTGCAGTGTTAAAGGCACATGATCAATTCAGATCAAGATGTATGATGGAGTCATCAGAACCATTTCAAAAGTGAGGTATGTTCCTGGTCTTAAGAGATATCTCCTATCTCTTGGTTCTCTTGTGGCAAGTGGCTGTCAGTTTAACTCCATAGATGGGTATCTTCATATCACTAAACACAACAAGCTGGTAATCAAGGGAAGGCAACACAATGGCCTGTTTATCTTGATTGGTTCTCCTGTGATAGGTTGTGTTGAATCTGTGATAAGTAGAGAGGATTTCATGAAGTGGCATAAAAGGCTGGGTCATATTGGAGAGAGAGAGTTGAAGGAGCTGTCCAAGAGGGGTATAATTGGTGAAATAGGGAATCAAACACTTGAGTTTTGTGACAAATGTACTTCAGGAAAGGCAAAGAAGCTGCCTTATGCTAAAGGAGCTCATTCTACTCAAGAACCACTTGACTATGTACATTCTGACATATGGGGGCCTTCAAGGACCGAGACACATGGAGGAGGAAGGTATTTCATGTCCATCATTGATGATTACAGTAGAAAAATATGGGTATATGTCTTAAGGACCAAGAGTGATGCATTCCTTAAGTTTAAAACATGGTTGAGCCAGGTGGAGAATCTAAGAGGGAAGAAATTGAAACATCTTAGGACTGATAATGGCTTGGAATATCTATCTACTGAGTTCACAAGGCTTTGTGGAGATAAGGGCATCACAAGGCACAAAACTGTCCCAATGAACCCTCAACAAAATGGTATTGCTGAAAGGTTTAACAGGACCGTGCTTGAGAGAGTTAGATGTATGCTGATTGATGCTGGATTACCCAAATCTTTCTGGGGAGAAACACTGAATACAACATGTTATTTGATAAATATATCACCATCATCAACTCTAGGATTTAAGACTCCAGAAGAGGTTTGGAGTGGAAAGGTACCAAACTATGATAACTTGAGAGTGTTTGGTTGTTTGGTTTATGCTCACATCAGGCAATACAAGCTTGATGCAAGAGCACAGAGGTGTGTATTCCTAGGATACCCTGAGTGTATCAAAGGCTACAGGCTATGGTGTTTGGAACAAGGAAACCAGAAACTCTTGATAAGTAGAGATGTGAGATTCAATGAGGCTGTGATGGGATACAACTCTACTGGAAGTCAAGAAGAGGCTGATGGTGCTATAGAATCTGAAAGAATTTCCATTCAGGTGGAGCCTACTGATGAAGAGAAATCACCAGAGAAAAATGTTCAAACTCAACCAGGTAATGACAGTTCATCAGAAGAGGATGAAGACCAACCTGAGATTTCAAATCCCAAAACTTATAGTATTGGTAGAGATAGATCAAGGAGGCAAATCCACAGGCCTGATTTCTATGGACAAGTTGGGAGTGTTTACTATGCATTAAGTGTAGCTGAAGACCTTGAGTTTCAAGAGTCAAGCAGTTTCAAGGAAGCAATCAATTGCAGTGATAGTGAACATTGGATAGGGGCCATGATGGAGGAAATGGAATCCTTGGAGAGAAACCAAACCTGGAAACTTGTAGACAAACCAAAGGGGTGGAGGCTGGAAAGACTGATAGAATCAGATACAAGGCAAGGCTTGTGGCAAGGGGCTTTACACAAAGGGAAGGCATTGATTATAATGAGGTATTTTCTCCTGTTGTGAAGCATTGCTCTATCAAACTACTTTTATCAAAAGTTACATAAGAAGACATGGAACTATAACAGTTAGATGTTAAGACAGCATTCCTACATGGTGATCTCATTGAGAGAATATACATGAAGCAACCTGAGGGCTTTGTGATTCCAGGAAATGAAGAGAAGGTCTGTTTTCTCAGGAAATCACTTTATGGTTCGAAGCAAAGTCCAAGGCAGTGGAACAAGAAGTTCAATGAGTTCATGATCAATGCAGGTTTCATAAGAAGCTTGTATGATAGCTGTGTATACTTTGATAAAGGTCCAAGGCTTGAACAAGTGTTTCTGTTATTGTATGTGGATGACATGCTCATTGCCAGTAAGAGCATGGACAAAATACAACAGTTATAGGGAAGATTGAGCTCAGAATTTGACATGAAGGATCTTGGAGAAGCAAGGAAAATTCTGGGGATGGGTATCTTTAGAAGAAAGAAGTCTGGAACACTTTGGCTCTCACAGAAGCAGTATTTGCAGAAGGTTGTGGAGAGATTTCACATGCATGAGTCAAGGCCATTAAGTATTCCAGTTAGCCAACATATCAAGCTATCCAAAGAACAATGCCCAAAGACAGAAGAAGAAGCAATTCACATGAAGAATGTTCCATATGGAATGATATGCAGCAGGCCAGATTTGGCCTATAGTGTTTCTTTGGTAAGCAGGTACATGTCAAATCTAGGAGAGGCTCATTGGGAAGCATTAAAACAGGTCTTGAGATATTTGAAAGGCTCAGTCAGTTTAGGTCTGAAGTTTGAGAAGCAAGAAGCAAATGTTGTACCTCTTGTTGGGTATGCTGATGCAGATTTTGCTGGGAACCTGGATACAAGGAAATCTGTTGCAGGCTATGTCTTTACCTTGTATGGGACAACTATAAGCTGGAGAAGTGTGCAGCAACCTGTGGTTGCCTTGTCAACAACTGAGGCAGAATACATTGCCTTAACAGAGGCAATCAAGGAAGCTTTGTGGCTCAAGGGAATCCTCAAAGACTTGGGGATCAGACAAGGTTGTGTCACCATTCAATGTGACAACCAGAGTGCACTTCACTTGGTGAAACACCAAGCTTTTCATGAGAGGTCTAAGCATATTGATGTTAGACTTCACTTTGCAAGGGATGTGATTGAAGCAGGGTCTGTAGAGGTGAAGAAGGTCCATACCATGGACAATCCAGCTGATTTTCTAACCAAGGCAGTTCCTGGGAGTTAGATGGTTCATTGCTCAGCCTGATTGGGCTTGAACGGTGTGATTAAACCTGGAAGACAAGGCAGGATGAGGTGATGAAATACACTTGATTTCATTGACGTGGAGATTTGTAGACATCAGTTCAATATCATCAAGTGATCATGGATTGTAGTAGAGGATTTGAGAAGTCCAGAACCGGGTTTAGAATGTGAAGAACCGGGTTAGAAAACCGGGTTTTACCCAGATCAGTTAAAAGGTTAAAATGGAAACCGGAGTCAAGGTGGTTATAACTGTCGTTTGCAACGGATTAAAACCCGTTGCATGTAAAACCGTTGTGGAAAACCTGCTGAAACAGTTTTGTGCAGTTGAGGACAAAATTGGTTACAACTACTTCTACTCCTTGATTCGAGCTTCGTCCTTTATATACATTGAAACCACTTGAAGATGCGAGTTGATTCACATTTCTTTCCCTCTGTAAACATTACTCAATCAAGAGAATTAGATAGCTAGGGTTCTTAAGCTCAATTCGGTCTGTGAATTGGGGTTTCTAGTTTTCTGGATTAATTCTTGTAATTGATTGATAAGTGGAGTGAATTGAGGTGTATAGAACCTCCGTGGATGTATATCACACTGATCGAACCACGTTAAATCCCTGTGTTCATCATTTTCTATTCCTGTTCATTGTTCGGTTTCTTGTGGCCGAGTTTCTTGTTATTTTTCATTCTTTACTGGTTATGTATTATTTGTGTGTGAGAAGAGTTGATTCATAACAATTTGGATATTCGAGTTTCAGATATTCAGGTTAATAGGATCGGATACCAAATTGTCCGAAATTCCCATGCCTACAATAACAAACACATTTACCTTTCCAACTACATCAAGTGAATACTTCAACCCGTAAGAATACCAACAGTGAATGCAATTCTATCGTTTACAAGTGTGGTGTATAATAATACAATTTAACAATCACAATCATATAACTAGATATAATCAGATAAGTGCCAAAATATTATCCAATTTGTTAGGGCCCCTTTTACTGGACATATAATATTTATTCTATAAACTTGTTTGTTTGGGCCTTAGATGCAATTGGACGTAATTCTTTTATATAACTAAGCCTAATGAAAATAAAAATAATATGTATGTATATATATATATATATATATATATATATATATATTCTTATTCGAGTTTCTCATGAATTCCGAATAACAATGTATGGTCCGAATCCAATTCATTTATCCATTCAAGAATTCGGTGAACCCATTTATTCGATCGGAATCTAAAATATCCGAATTAGTAATTCATATAACTAAATGATCCGGATAAATTTTTGGATAATTTGGATAATTCCAAATAATGATCACATAGAGTTACGCTTGTGCGTATCACTCCTAAAAGTGCCTAATAAGTACCCTTATAATCACTCTCAACCTCTCAGTTTGTTGAGTGTTTATGTTGTGTATTGTTTGGTTATCAATATCCCCACTTCTAGGATTATGAATACCGATTAATGTGGCTAAATATAGATGGTTAATCTAATCTAAAGGCAATCATATCTTACGCATCAAATAATAATAAGAAATGAAAATAAATTCGAAATAACAATATCAAAGTCTACATCGTAACCGAAACCTTTTTTCAAGAACCCTAGACCATATACGACTACTCCATACTAAACAAACTAATATAATAGAACAAAAAGTAAACATTGAGAGAAATAAAACTAGACCAATGAGTAGTGATGGTGTGATGGCGTGCTCTTTCCGGATACTCCTCGGCTACTCCTTCTTTTGCTCCTGGCTCTTCTACAACCTCTTTGCCTCGTGTATAGTATGTATATAAGGATAAAAATGAGTTTACTAATGTATTAGAGTCTTGATGTATTAATAGGAGTGTATAAAGTAGGTTAAGTTGGAGAAAATCGGACATGGGTTAAGTCATATGGGCCGTGCAGTGGGACGTGTGTTGCCCATAACTTTACTTCCTTTCCAAATTCAAACTAATTTTGGACGTCTTCTGTTTAGAATTTAGGATTGATTATTTCTGGAAAATATGTAGGTATTAGATTAGTATCCCAAGACCTCTAGTTTCACCTTAGTTGGATATGTATAACTCATGCCATGAGCGAAATACTAGAGATGTATCATGTCACCACTTGGAACATTTATGCGCAACTTCAACGTTCTTTAGGTTTTTTCTTATTTTTTAGAAGGAATTGGAAAATATCGTCAATATAGGAGTTGTAGCTCTCACTTTTTTAGCTTTCCAAGGAATTAAGAATCATATAATTTCAAATTCTACATCATATGTTGTGCGCATTCTCCTACGGTTGCACATTTAACTCAAATTTGTCCTCTTTCTTTTGGGCAGGTCCAAGGTCCTTCTTCATTCCATTCACCTCCAAATATCTTTCCAAACCCTCTTTTCACATACTCTCCATTGGGATTCCACAAGTACTACAAATTAATTTATTTTTGTACCAAAAATGCTACAAAACAAATAAACAACTGAGTTCCGCTAAACATACGAAAATGAGGGTTAGGAAGCATTAGTTCACGTACTTTTGCACAGTTATAGCTATGATTCAATGCTTAAAAATTACATAAAAATATGGAGTGATCAAGGATCCCTTGAACTTTACCCATTGTGCATCCCGAACAACAAAATTACTAAAAGAACTAGAATAGATGGCTACTTTTATAATGAAATCACTGATGACAATTCTGCTTCAGTTTTGATTTTTATAAATGCATACAACAAGGTAATAAGGACATATGATGACAGACACACTTCAAGTACTCTTAGAACTTACTCCTTAGAGTTAATGATCCTCACAGATTTTGTGTATTGCTCTTCACTCAAGTGTAAAAGATTGGGTCGTGTTTTACTCTCGAGTTGTGTCACGTATACGGCCTACCATATCATTGTATATCGTCTAACCCCTCATCGTACTTAAATGCATGTAATCTCGGAATCAAATAGAATTTTATTATTTGGTTGTAGCTTAGGCTCTTTGGCAAAGGTGGTAAATTTTTGGAAATAGTGACTTTTGACTTGGACTAATTAAGCAAAAGACTTCCTCAATTTTAAATTGTCAATAGAGGTAAAAGACTTAGCTCTCTTCATCTTATTTCTTCAATGTATATATACTACTCTCACCAAATACCAGACAAACTTTTCTAGCTTTTTTGCTTGGCTGACTTGATTTCCTTAAAATTTTAATTTATTTTTTTCTGAAAAATTACGATGCAGAGCGTATAGTTTTTATGTTGACACCTTTTCCTACGCAACAACCTCGATTTTTTCTTTTCTTTTTTTTAAAAAAAAAAACATACGCAGAAACTGTTTTTAGCGTATGCAAAAAGGTTTTTCAAGGCAACCTGATTGCTCTAATCTGTACTAGTTATACTGCAACTGAACGATGTTGTAGCCGCTAATGACAAGCAAAGTCGTATCCCACAAGGACTAGTGAAGATAACCTAACTCAATTACTACAGTGTACCTAGTGCTCAAATATCGAGGCTGATCGAATAGTTGATTGGTTGGTAGTTATTTTACTTACTAAGTATCTAGTCCCCAAGACAATTGCAAGAGAATAACTGATTTAACTAATGTTGCTAATGTAATGACCCGCTTCTAGATTTAACGGACTGTCCCCACAAACCAACACAAGTCTTTCCAGCACGCTTTTTCCTCACTCATGCGCACCCTGAGAAACTTCCCAGGGGGTCACCCATCCTGAAATTGCTCCACGCCAAGCACGCTTAACCTTAGAGTTTTCTCAAAATGAGCACCGGAAAGAAGATGTACCTAGTTGGTATGAGTAGCACTAATCAATTCTTTCAGCCTTCTTCAACTTATACAGTCCCATACCTACATAGTCTCGGAATACCCCTCAAAGTCGACTATACGGTTCCATACCCGCACAACCTCATGATACCCTCTTTTTCGGGTGCGGGATCGGTTCGTTCATGTCTCCCTTCACCTAGAAGCCTATTAGAAGCTGCTCATTGTCCGTGCCTTCTTCTCTGATTGCACCGGCGATCACTCCCCCTCCTCGTCGGTCCCGGGCGTCACATGCCCACTAGGAATGCGCCTCTATTCATTTAAAGGATATATTTACATTTGAAAAGTAAGTTTTCTGCTCTAAGACTTGTAATAAACTTTAACTCATTTTAAAACTTAGGAGGATAATTTAACCAAATCAAACTCAAAATAATACTAAAATAATACAAGTGTGAAGTTTTTCTTTCTTTTTTTTTTTTTTTTTTGTTTTTTTTTTTTTTTTTGTTTTATTGGAACTCTTCTGCAAAGAATTTAACTTGAAATACTTTCAAAGATCTTATCAATTTCCGAGGATCCGCCACCACTACACCGGCCTTACTTCCTTCTAGCTCTTGCCTTTATCTGCAATAAGAGATAAATAACTATAAGCTAATGCTTTGTAAGTACATCACCTATCTCACAAACATTTACTTTTAAAACTCAAGTGCTTAAAAATATCACTTTATAAACGAGTACACTTTTACTATAAAACTCAATTAAAATACTTTGGAATCATCTAATAAATAAAAAAAGTCATATACTACATAATACAAACTAAAGTGGCCCCAGACATGGTACCGACATGCGCAACTCCATTAAGACCCAGGGTAGCTAGCCACTGTATCCTGTGATACCCCGAACCTTTGAAACACAATAAAATACATTGTTTGTAATTTAAAATATTTTTACCCATTATATTTTAAATTACAAAGTTATCTGATTTATGATTTTATTTTAGAAAATAAGTGTGACTGCGATGTACCAGGCCGACTGCACTCCTAGCACCTAAAGGGGTAAGAATTAGAAGTTTACAAAACAGAAGTTTAAAATTAACATCGAGTTTAAGAAATAAGATAAAATTAATTAAATACCATATCTATATATGTATACGTAACATAATATAAATACACAAACATCTAGATATGTGTATACTAAGGCAAATAATTATAGTAATAAAATAATAATATAAATACATACCTATACCTATATCTAAAACGTTAGGCTAAATGATAATATAATAATAATAATGATAATAACATATCTAACCTACAAATAATAATAATAATATAATAATAATATACTAAATATAGTAAATTGCACACACATACTAAATTTAGCAAATAAATCAAATTATAAAATAATATTAACAAACAAAACGTATACATACAATAACATGAATTTGGGATCGTCCCACATCGAAAAAAAATTGAAACATTGTTGAAAAATTCCTTTATAAATAAGTTATAGGAAATGAACTAATAACTAAACATTTCAGTGAATGAATTAAAAGGAATTCCTTTAATTAGGAGGTCCTTATAAGTTATTTTTCGACTACGTTCGAACTGGTGTTTCCGGAGGTTCTCGTCTAGTGTCTAAAACTTTGGAGGTATGTCTTCTTTAATAATTTTACTTTTCCATTATTTTATAGTTTATTTAAATTTAGGAATTTAATTGTTTTAAATAGATTAATATTTAGTTGTTTTCTTTTAGGTCGTATTAGGTAGTTGTTATTTTGCATGTTAGTTAATTTTAAGTATGTCTTAATTAATGTTGTCTGTAATTTAAATTTAGTAGATAATTATGCTTCTTAGTTTAAAATTGTAATTTATAATAACTTGGCTTATATATTAAAAATTGTAAAAATAGATATAATCCAAAGAAAAGGATACTACATTAATTATTTTTAAAATATAACTGAACCCGATAAGTAATACTAATTAAACAAATAACTTGTGCTTGGTGTAGTGCGGATCGGGCCTTGGGACATTTGCGACCTACCTTTAGTTTTTAAAGCAAGCAAACAAGGTGGGTGACTGGGCTATTTGTAAGTATATTATGCTACTGAACTTGTACTTGATAAATATGTTTGCCTTCGGGCTTATGATATGATACCTCTTAAGTCGTAAGATTGGCTTTTGAGTAGGGCTTGGGAGTCGTAAGATTGGCCCCCTAGTCTAGCAATATGGCTTTTGAGTTATAAGATGGACTCCTAAGTCAAGGATGTGTTTATTATTGTGCACCTTCGTTAGTATAACTGCTTACAAAGTTCCCACTGAGTTTATACTCATGCCCATAATTTATTACAAAATCTTCAGGTTAGTTGAGCAAGGTGGCGGGCCTGTTGCGGCAAAGGTCACCGGGTTCCTCCTTTTACCCGCAACTCAAAGATGTTTTTTTTGCCACTTCTGTATATATTAATAAGTTTGTGTGTATGCAAATCCGGGATTTGCATTTTCTTATAAACTTTGGCACCACTAGTGTAAATATGTTTTGGCAGTATCTTATTGTCAATGAAATTTCTACTTTTATTTTATGTCACGCTTTCGCACATTTTCTGATTTATTATTTAATCAAAAGAAAAGAAAATTTAGTAGCACTTTAATCCCGAGCTAATGGGATTGGGGCGCTACACAGTGGTATCAGAGCGGGTTTACTTTTCTGTATACTTGATTTATAAAATAAAACCAAGGGGAACCGTGACTTTGCCAACAGACCGACACTCGCTCCAAGGTATGTATATTTTATTATGAGTTTTATATAGGTTCAAAAATGTTTTGTCCTCGAAACTTTTACTACCAATTAAGAAGCCAGATTAGAGACTGACCCATATTTCTTCTTTATGATAGGATGGTTCGAAGAAAACAAACTGCTAGAAAAACAGTAGTATATAGACAAAGAATACTCGCTAACAGAGATTTACCACCCGCGATGTCAGTCTACTGGAGGACCAGACAGGGTGAATATCAGAATATAGGCGAGTATATAAATATATTACGAAGACGTCGGAACAACGCCATACAAGAAGGACATCACATTACTGAGTACGAGGCTTCTATGCGCTTAGCAGACTCTGTCCTCCCAAATTATAGAGATGTTGCCCATCGGTTATTGGACGAAATGCTTACGATAGACTCTACGACTGGACTGACAATTAATTATGAACGTTTTAGTGTCCGCCTCGCTATGGTTATTAGAGAACGTCAAAGGTGCCTCGCAATTGCAGACCAGATGGAAATGGAGGCAGAGGAACAGAGGCAAAGGGCAAATCATTATGACGAGGTTGCCGCCAACAAGCGCTTAGAGGCTATTGCTGACGAACGACTTGCCGAACGCGCTAGGGATCGGGCGGAATACTGTCTCGAGTTCGCAAGATCGCAAAGGGAGGAAGCAGGTGTAGCAGAAGAGGAGGAGGACCCCTCAGAAGATATCGAGCCCAACGAGTCCATAGGATCAGTCCATGATGAGAGCGTACCATCTAGGGGTCGACGTATGCATACCCCACCAGCAGAGAACCAGGCGGGTCCCAGTAATTGGTTCTGATATAGTTAGAAACCTAAAGGATGTACATATAGTAATAGTAGATAGTTTTTGTATAATGATGTCTAGGTACATAACTAGATCGTAAATATCCTTTTGCTAATAGGAATGTATATAAGTCATCCTTTGATCATGCTATCTTTTTGCTCGTATAAGCATGATTAACTAATAGACATTTTGTACGGGTAAGAGTATCAAAAAAAAAAACCAGTGTACCTATTGTATATATATATGGATTTGTAAACCTAATATCTTCTACGTATATGATTTGTTTACAAATTATTCGGTATGTTAAACAAGGATATATATGCATGTAATTAAGTGTTATTTCTCCTTCTTCCAAAAGTATGGCAGCGCGGGGAAGGCCACGTAAACATGTGCAAAACGAAAATGAGCCATTTGTCGAGCCAGCTGCTGAGAGGCAACCTCCACCTGGGGTTAGAGTACAGGGAGCGGATTTTGCACGGGAATTCTTGAACTCTCTGCAGGGACTCATACAACAAATGCCAGCTAACCAAAATATACCAAATCCACAGAATCAGGGTATCAATACTAATGTCATTATAGAGCAATTCCGTCGTTTTTCACCACCAAGATTCAAAGGTAGCGAAGGACCTATGGTCGCTGAGGAATGGATTCTTGAGCTTGAAAGAATCTTTGACCATATGGAATCAACTGAAAATCAGAAAGTTTCGTGCGCAATATTCCAACTTGTGGAAGATGCTGGACACTGGTGGAAATCACACGAGCGAACAATGACGAATGAACAAAAACAAAATATGACCTGGAATGATTTTAAGAACATGATGATGGATCGTTACTTTCCACAGTCTATCCGTGACCAAAAGGAAATTGAGTTTGTCAATCTGAAGCAGGGAATTCTTCCAGTAATGGAGTATGAAAGACGTTTTAATCAATTATCTAAATATGCCCCACACTTGGTTGATACAGATGAAAGAAAAGCAAGACGTTTTGAAAGAGGTTTGCGTCCAGAGATTGGAGGTATCGTGTCGGGTTTGAAACTACCTACGTACCATGAAACGTTTGAACGAGCACATATTGTATCCCTTAGCCAGAATTTAGAATACAATCAGAAACCTCAAGAGCAACCCGGGAAAAGGAAATGGGATTTTAGAGATAAGAATAAGACTAACCACTTTGTGAAGAAGGCAACTCCAAGGGGGGGGCCAGGACCAAATGCAGTTCCGATATGTTCTAATTGCAATAAGCACCACTATGGGGAGTGTTTGATGGGAAAGAATGTTTGTTATAAGTGTCGTCAACCAGGACATAGATATTGGGAATGCATTGCCACACCGACCAAGGCACCACAAAATGTTAATACACCAGACAAGAAGACAGGGAAGGCACACGTTTTTGCTCTAGGACAAGACAAAGTGACCGAGGAGAATGAAACCATGGCAGGTATACTATTTGTCTACGATATTCCAGCATATATTTTGTTTGATACTGGTGCATCACATTCTTTTATGTCAGAAGATTTTAAAAGAAAACTGGGTTTGAAAAGTAATACAAATGGAGAAGAATTGACGGTAAGTATTCCCTCAGGAGAAACTATTAGGACTAAGGATATTGTGACTGGTGTGAAGCTTTTGATAGGTAACCAAGAACTGGAAGCCGATCTATATGTGTTAGAGATGAAATGTTTCGATGTTATTTTGGGTATATATTGGTTGACCAAGAATAAAGCAACAATCCGATGCTTTGAGCGTGAAATAGATTTTGAAAGACCAGTAGGATCCAAATTCACCTTTTACGGAGCCAAAACTAATACCAGACCGCGTATTGTGTCAGCAATGAAGGCTGTAAGAATGTTACGGAAAAAGGGAAGTGAAGGCTACCTTGTGAATATCATGGAAAATAATACTGTTAAGGTTACACCTGCTGATATATCAACGGTGAGAGATTATGTGGACGTATTCCCAGATGAGTTGCCAGGAATACCTCCTGATCGACAGGTTGAATTCACAATAGATTTGGTGCCTGGAGCTGCACCTGTATCTAAAGCACCTTATCGAATGGCGCCTAAGGAATTACAAGAATTAAAATTACAGCTTCAAGAGTTACTGGACAAGAAATTCATCAGGCCAAGTGTTTCTCCATGGGGAGCCCCTGTATTGTTTGTCAAGAAGAAAGACGGATCTCTTAGAATGTGCATTGATTATCGGGAACTCAACCGCCTAACAATCAAGAATAAGTATCCCTTGCCTAGAATAGAGGATCTTTTCGACCAACTGAAGGGAGCTAGCGTGTTCTCAAAAATCGATCTCAGATCGGGCTACCATCAACTTAAGGTCAAAGAATGTGATATTTCTAAGACAGCCTTTAGAACACGATATGGTCATTACGAATTCATAGTAATGCCTTTTGGATTGACAAATGCACCCGCAGTATTCATGGATTTGATGAATAGGGTATTCCATCCTTATCTAGACCAGTTTGTCATAGTCTTCATTGATGACATCCTAGTATACTCAAGAGATAAAGAACAACACGAGGAACATCTTAGAACTATACTAGGTACCTTACGACAGGAGAAGCTTTATGCTAAATTTAGCAAATGTGAATTTTGGCTAGATCGAGTTGTTTTTCTAGGCCATATTATCACGGCTAATGGAATCGAAGTGGATCCCGCGAAGGTTGAAGCAATAATGAATTGGAAAGCTCCGAAGAATGTGAATGAGGTTCGAAGTTTTCTGGGTCTAGCTGGCTACTACAGAAGATTCATTCAAGATTTCTCGAAGATCGCTAGGCCTTTGACTCAATTGACAAAGAAGAGCAACCAGTTCCACTGGACTGACGAATGCGAAAATAACTTTCAAGAGCTTAAGCAAAGACTCGTAACCGCGCCAGTTCTAACTATCCCTGACGGATCAGAAGGGTTTGTCATTTACACCGATGCCTCAAAGTTAGGACTAGGATGTGTTTTGATGCAGCATGGAAAAGTCGTCGCTTATGCCTCAAGGCAATTGAAACCCCATGAGTTAAACTACCCTACACATGACTTAGAATTAGCTGCTGTTGTTCACGCATTAAAGATATGGCGTCATTACCTCTACGGTGGGAAATGTGAAATTTACACAGACCATAAGAGTTTAAAGTACTTTTTCACACAAAAAGAACTCAACATGCGCCAAAGAAGATGGCTGGAGCTAGTAAAGGATTATGATTGTACCATCCATTATCATCCAGGTAAGGCGAATGTCGTAGCTGATGCACTTAGCAGGAAAAATGAAGGACACATGATCGCTCTACCAACACAACAGCAGCAACTGCTGACAGAATTTGCAAAGTTGAATCTAGATTTTGTAAAGTCAGGCCATACTACAGCTATGATCACAGCAGTAACCATACAACCTACTTTGAGAGATCGAATAAAGGTAGCATAAAGGACTGACCAATTCCTCCTCAAGATGAAGGACCGGGCAATTGCAGGAACCAACAAGGGATTCTTTGTAACACCAGATGGAACTTTAACATATGAAGGAAGATTATGTGTACCTAAGGATGATGACGTAAGGAAGGAAATTCTTGAAGAGGCTCACAATACCCCGTACACAGTTCATCCAGGAGGGACAAAAATGTTCAAGGACCTAAAAGAAATCTATTGGTGGAGAAATATGAAACGATCAATAGGGCAATTTGTTGAAAGATGTTTAACATGCCAACAAGTTAAAGCAGAACACCAACGGCCTTCAGGACTCTTACACCCTTTAGAGATTCCCGAATGGAAGTGGGAACACATAGCAATGGACTTTGTTACTAGACTGCCACGAACAACAAGAAGGAATGAAGCTATTTGGGTGATCATTGACAGACTTACAAAGACAGCACACTTTATACCAGTAAGAATGACGCTTAACATGGACCAACTTGCTCAACGGTACGTGGACAAGATTGTTAGATTACACGGAGTACCAGTGACCATAGTTTCGGACAGAGATACTCGTTTCACCTCTAAATTCTGGAGAAGTCTACAAACGGCCCTTGGGACAAAGCTCAACTTCAGCACATCATATCATCCACAAACTGATGGACAGTCAGAAAGAACAATACAAACACTCGAGGATATGCTTAGAGCCTGTGTACTAGACTTTGGAGGAAACTGGGAAACATATTTACCGTTGGTAGAGTTTTCCTATAACAACAGTTACCAGGCGACAATAAAGATGGCACCATATGAAGCACTCTATGGAAGGAGATGTAGATCGCCGATTTACTGGGATGAAGTTGGAGAACGAAAGATCTTAGGCCCTGAAATCATCGAAAGAACCATTGGAGTGGTAACTAAGATTCGAGAAAGAATTAAGGCCGCCCAGGATCGACAGAAATCATATGCTGACACACGAAGGAAGGATCTACAATTCAATACAGGCGATAAGGTTTTTCTCAAAATGGCACCAATGAAAGGAGTAATACGCTTCGGAAAGAGAGGGAAGTTGAAACCAAGATATATTGGCCCATTTGAGATTCTAGATAGAATCGGAGACGTCGCCTATAAGTTAGCTCTACCGCCGGGACTTACCAATATCCATAACGTCTTCCATGTATCTGTACTTAGAAAGTATGTCCCAGATACGAATCACGTTATTCATCATGAAAATCTGAAGATCAATAAAAACCTCACTTATGATGAGAACCCCATTGCTATCCTAGGAAGAAAAGTTCACACTTTGAGGAATAAAGAGATTCCCTTAGTACTAGTGCAGTGGAGTAGACATGGGAAGGAAGAAGCTACTTGGGAACGAGAAGAGGAGATCTTAGCAAAATATCCGAATATGTTAACCCAAGTAAGTACAATTTCGAGGACGAAATTTTTAAAAGTAGGGGAGACTGTGATACCCCGAACCTTTGAAACACAATAAAATACATTGTTTGTAATTTAAAATATTTTTACCCATTATATTTTAAATTACAAAGTTATCTGATTTATGATTTTATTTTAGAAAATAAGTGTGACTGCGATGTACCAGGCCGACTGCACTCCTAGCACCTAAAGGGGTAAGAATTAGAAGTTTACAAAACAGAAGTTTAAAATTAACATCGAGTTTAAGAAATAAGATAAAATTAATTAAATACCATATCTATATATGTATACGTAACATAATATAAATACACAAACATCTAGATATGTGTATACTAAGGCAAATAATTATAGTAATAAAATAATAATATAAATACATACCTATACCTATATCTAAAACGTTAGGCTAAATGATAATATAATAATAATAATGATAATAACATATCTAACCTACAAATAATAATAATAATATAATAATAATATACTAAATATAGTAAATTGCACACACATACTAAATTTAGCAAATAAATCAAATTATAAAATAATATTAACAAACAAAACGTATACATACACTAACATGAATTTGGGATCGTCCCACATCGAAAAAAAATTGAAACATTGTTGAAAAATTCCTTTATAAATAAGTTATAGGAAATGAACTAATAACTAAACATTTCAGTGAATGAATTAAAAGGAATTCCTTTAATTAGGAGGTCCTTATAAGTTATTTTTCGACTACGTTCGAACTGGTGTTTCCGGAGGTTCTCGTCTAGTGTCTAAAACTTTGGAGGTATGTCTTCTTTAATAATTTTACTTTTCCATTATTTTATAGTTTATTTAAATTTAGGAATTTAATTGTTTTAAATAGATTAATATTTAGTTGTTTTCTTTTAGGTCGTATTAGGTAGTTGTTATTTTGCATGTTAGTTAATTTTAAGTATGTCTTAATTAATGTTGTCTGTAATTTAAATTTAGTAGATAATTATGCTTCTTAGTTTAAAATTGTAATTTATAATAACTTGGCTTATATATTAAAAATTGTAAAAATAGATATAATCCAAAGAAAAGGATACTACATTAATTATTTTTAAAATATAACTGAACCCGATAAGTAATACTAATTAAACAAATAACTTGTGCTTGGTGTAGTGCGGATCGGGCCTTGGGACATTTGCGACCTACCTTTAGTTTTTAAAGCAAGCAAACAAGGTGGGTGACTGGGCTATTTGTAAGTATATTATGCTACTGAACTTGTACTTGATAAATATGTTTGCCTTCGGGCTTATGATATGATACCTCTTAAGTCGTAAGATTGGCTTTTGAGTAGGGCTTGGGAGTCGTAAGATTGGCCCCCTAGTCTAGCAATATGGCTTTTGAGTTATAAGATGGACTCCTAAGTCAAGGATGTGTTTATTATTGTGCACCTTCGTTAGTATAACTGCTTACAAAGTTCCCACTGAGTTTATACTCATGCCCATAATTTATTACAAAATCTTCAGGTTAGTTGAGCAAGGTGGCGGGCCTGTTGCGGCAAAGGTCACCGGGTTCCTCCTTTTACCCGCAACTCAAAGATGTTTTTTTTGCCACTTCTGTATATATTAATAAGTTTGTGTGTATGCAAATCCGGGATTTGCATTTTCTTATAAACTTTGGCACCACTAGTGTAAATATGTTTTGGCAGTATCTTATTGTCAATGAAATTTCTACTTTTATTTTATGTCACGCTTTCGCACATTTTCTGATTTATTATTTAATCAAAAGAAAAGAAAATTTAGTAGCACTTTAATCCCGAGCTAATGGGATTGGGGCGCTACATATCCTAATGGAGCAACTAAAAACTCATAGGGCAGTCTCGTGCCCTTACTCATAAAACTCATAGGGCCGACTCATGCCGTTACTCATAAAATTCATAGGGCCTCGGCCCCCTACTCATAAAATCATAGGGCCTCGTGCCCTTGCTCATAAAACTCATAGGGCCTCGCGCCCTTACTCACAACTAGGTGGTCTTGTACCCAAAAACACATTGGTGGATGGTCTCGTGCCCTGGTACCAACCCTATAAATATAATAAAATAATAAAATTTTCTCAAAACCTTTTCTTTGCATAATACAAAATGTGCTTATATCTTCTCGAATTCTACTAATATCTCATTTACTAAATATAATGAAAACTACTTAGGACCCGGACTTGGCACCAATGCTCGCAACTAAAATTTGATAGGGTAGTCTCATACCCTGGTACCAGTCCATAAATATTAAATACTGAAAATGCATAAAAATACTTTACTTGTATAAAAACTTTACTTTCCATTAGACAAGCTGGACTACAATCTCGTACACAATACTCATAACAACTTCAGGCTCACATATACATATCCCCTAAATAGTATTATAAAACTTTATTATCTAAATCATATAAAACAACTTGAGTACAGTTCACATAATAAGTCCAAATAATGAAATAAATCAATCAAGTTAACTTCACATAATAGACACAATAATAAACTCATACTTATCACTCAATAGATACAAGTTTCACATAATAGGCACAATAGTAAAACTCAACAACTTTCACATAATAGACACAGATAATAGAATCTAGCTCAAGCAAACTTAACATAATAGATACAAATAATCTCAATTAAACTTTACATAATAGACACGTATAATAATTCAAACTACTCATATTGCAGGTGAGAGATGTACGTACCTCAAAACCCTTGATGTGTTCTATGCTCTCTCTAATAAATCTAAATCATATAGAATTGAATGAATATAATAGAAAATTAAGTTATCTGAGCCAGCCAATACTCCTAAAATTGCAACACCTCACCGAAACTTAGCCTAACTATTCAATGTCCTAATTCTGAAACTTCATATCAATTATTATACCCTTAATTAATTGATTTCTGCTTATTATTGACATACCACTGTATCAAGGTTCAAATCTATATCCAATATAATAAATTTTATATTACTAACTGTAATAATAATAAGTCAAAGAAACTTATAACTTAATTTCCTCATAAATATTGGCACATATTTATATGTAAATCTAACTTCAATAAAAGATTCTAATGCATTCATGGTTATAAGAATTTCAAAGTTTCTACAATCATTTTGTAAAAGACACGTTTATAAGAAATAATTTCCATTTCATACAAATTCATCTAACCTAACAAAAGTTATATATCAACTAATACTGCAATTACACTACAAGAAAACTGTTAAATTCCAACAGCATAAAAACTGTTGGAATTTTTAAAAATTTCAACGATAATTCTAACAACAAATGAGCCGTTGGAATTTTGAAAAAAATTCCAATGGCAAAAGTCCATTAGAATAGCTTTTGGAAAAAAAATTCCTACGGCAGAAGGCGTTGGAATAGCTATTGGAAAAAAAATTCCAACGGTAAAAGGCTCTGTTGGAATTGCCGTTGGAATCATTTTTCCATTGAATTTAATTGTTGGAACAAAAAAATTCCAACAACCACTTTTCCAACGACATAAAAATCGTTGAAATTAAAATTTCAATGGTAATTTACAAAAAAAACTTTGGAATATGGTAAATCTTTGTTGGAATTTTTTTGTTCCACCAATTAAATTCCAACGGAAAAATGATTCCAACGACCTCTGCCCTTGGAATTTTTTTCCAACTGCTATTCCAACGGTCTTTTGCCGATGGAATTTTTTTCAAAATTCCAACGGCTCATTTGCCGTTGGAGTTACCGTTGGAATTTTTTAAAATTCCAACGATTTTTATGCCGTTGGAATTTGGCAGTTTTCTGTAGTGCTAGCCGAAAAATTCTATTTCATTATTCACTTAATTAACGAACCAATTGCTAATCAAATAAGAAAACATACCTGCATACTACTTGAATTTTGGTAGAATTGATTTCAATTTGTTCTCTATTCGTTTTCTTTCCAGATGAGAAGACACCGTATATATACACTATACTTTTTCTTTCTTTCTTTCTTTGCGGCTATTCTCCAATGAACCCTAATCTTGATGTACCTTTTTAATAGGGGTATTTCCGTTACTAGCTCCAATTCCGCCTCTCAAGTGGATCCCTAATTTATTACAACTACTAACTCCTTTATTTTGGGGATGAAAAATAATTAGCATAGGCCAACTAATGGGCCATGTTCAATAACTTTAGACCAAATATAATATCTTGGAAATAAATCTTAACTAGTTTGGGTCCGAATATTTAAAAATAACAGGGTTTTAGACTTAACTCAAATAAAAAATTGTAATAAGCATCATAGTTTGGCAGCATGCAACATAAACTCAAGGATCACAATAATCACAATGGTGCATCATAAAATCATGACAATTCAAATGTAGGTCTAATAATCATCTTAAAGAAAATTCGGGGTGTTACAGCTAAATAAACGATCAATAAATTTATGAAGATTATCTAATGAAAAGACTATCTTAGGATATAGATTTTAGAATTAGCTACCATGCGATCACAGACAACAGTACAAGTAAACACGTATATACAACTATAATTTTTTTGTCTTATTTCTATGGGGCTTCACGAGTATGCATCTTAAATCCCCTACCACAGCGTCTAAGGTGTGGATTATTGACAACAAACAACAATCTCGGATGAAGTGCCTATAACTCCTAAACGAACCTAGAAATACCACCATAATATAGAATACATATAAACGTTCGCATTTTAATTAAATTCTACTTTCTCACTCTAAGATATTGAACGATTACTCTATCGAATAATAAATAAAAATTGGAAATTTCATAAATAACATCATTGTTCAATAGGAGTTTAAACATAAATTAATCAAGAGTTAGAATACTACAGTCCCCGATCGATTTCGTCGGAAGAATCTCCATCGTCTTCTCCGACTCCTTGACAAACTGCTCTTAAATCACTCTCGAAACTAAGAACTTACTGAAAACTATGATAAAAAATGTATATTCAACAATACCTAAGGCTACGAATTTATAGGAGTACACAATACAAGGTAAATATGGGGAACAATACGGATAAAACCCTTAAAAACGCGTCAGCCATTTAAACAGACGATGCTTTCCATAACTGAATTGCTAGGCTATTCGCGTTAGGAATTAAACCCACACATGCGATCATGAAATTGAAGGAAACAAAGAATGAGAAAAACACACAAGATTTGGTTACTGAGTTTGTTACGATGTGTAACTATGTCTGGGGGCAATACCAAGCTAGGGATTCACTCTGATATGATAGTTTTCTAATACAATGATACAATTAAAGAAACAACAATTTATAATAGCTTAATTGGACCTAAAACTTGAGGCCCACGCAGTTTGCCGCCTCAACTCGTCGCGAATGCGTCCGCATCAACGCGATCGCATTGCTCGTCTTCTGGCGCGACGCGTCCCAGTGTGATGCGGTAGCATTGAATTTGATTAATGGAACTTTTTCTAGCACGACCTTGTCCTTACCGGCGCGGTTGCATTTTATGCCACAGCTTCGCCAGTCCAAACTATACTCCTTTTGACGTGACCGAGTCCTTCCCCAGCGCGGCTGCGTTACTTTTCTCCCTTTTCAAGCTCCACTCTCAACAATCTCCCACTTGGAGACTGAAACACCTTCAAATAACCATTTCTCCTATGTTCTCCTTCCCGTATCCGGTCGGTATCACCTAGCCTCTACTTCAAGTACCAAGGCCAATTGAAGTTATGCATAACTTCAATTCTCTTTAGGTCACCACCTCAGTAAACATGTCAGTTGGATTCTCACTCCTGAGAATTTTCACAAGTTGCAAGGTCTTGTTTTCCAACAGGTGCCTAATGTATGGATATTTCAACTTATTGTGCTTTGTCCTCGAACGAAAAGCCGGATTGCTAGCCAAGAAAATTGCACTCTGATTATCATTGTAGAGAACAAAATTTTCATGCTTCTTCCCAAGTTCATCCAAGAAATTATGCAACCACACCATTTCTTTGCTCGCTTCCGTCACATCTACATACTCAGCCTCTGTGGTCGATGGAGCAACCCTTCTGCAACTTCGATGTCCAAGAAATTGTTGTACTACCATAAGTAAAGACATACCCGGTAGTTCTTCTTCTTCCATCAAGATCATTAGATGCTAAGTCTGCATCAACATAACCAACCAACTTGGAATTTCTCCCATCAAAGCATAATATTTTATTCATGGTCCCTCTCAAGTACTGCAATACCCACTTCACAGCTTCCCAATGTTGATTCCCTGGATCACTCATGAACCGGCTCACTACTCCCACCGCATGCGCAATATCCGGCCTAGTACACACCATAGCATATATTATGCTGCCAATTGCTGAAGCATAGACCTTCTTCATTTGGGCACGTTCTTCCTTAGTACTCGGAGACTCCTTCTTCGATAGCTTAAAGTGACTTTCCAATGGAACACTCACAAGCTTCGAATTCCCCATGCTATATCTTTCTAGGACCTTTTGGACATAATCTGCCTATGAAAGATACAATATCCCAGCCGCTCTATTCCTCTCGAGTCTAATACCCAAACTCTGTTTAGCTTCGCAAAGATCTTTCATGGAGAACCGTTCAGACAACTGATTCTTCAACATATTCAACTCCTAAGGATTAGCTTCAGCGATCAACATATCATCAACATATAATAGCAAGATAAGAAAGCTTTTGTCAAACCTCTTGTAGTAACAACAACGGTCAGTGTGGCATTCATGATAACCAATTTCAGCCATGAAGTTGTCAAACTTCTTGTACCACTGCTTCGGGGTTTGCTTTAACCCATACAAGCTTTTTCTCAACTGTCACACAAGTTCTTCCTTTCCTTTGGCTATGAACCCCACTGGTTACCATGTACAATTCCTCCACTAGATCACCTGTTAAAAAATGAAGCACTTACAACACACACTAACAAGCTCAAACCAGAAAAGAATGAAAAACTAGCTGGAATTCGGCCAAACAAGAACCGAACGCAAAAACAAAAACAAAATGAAGAACACAAGATTTTTACGTGGTTCGATCAATGTGATCTACATCCACGGAGTCTCTATACACCTCAATTCACTCAACTAAACAATCAATTACAAGAAACAATCCAGAAAACTAGAAGCCCCAATTCACAAACCGAATTGAGCTTAAGAACCCTAGCTTTCAAATTCTAATGATTGAGAGGTGTTTACAGAGGGAAAGCAACGTGTATCAACTCGTCTCTACTAGTGGAACAAATGTATATAAAGGTCTAAGCTCGAATCAAGAAGCACCAAGAGTTGTAACCAATTCTGTTTTAACTGCTCAAAACTGGTAGACGGGCCTTTCACAACGGTTTTACATGTAACGGTTCCAAACCGTTGCATAATTCTGTTATAACCGCTTTGACTCCGGTTCTTCACTAACCTTCAAAACTGATCTGCCTTAAAACCGATTCTCCAGCCCGGTTCTTCCCAACCTGAACCCGGTTCCTGATTCCTCACAACCTCTACTACAAACTACAACCACTTGATGAAATTGAACTGATACCTACAAATCTCCACCTCAATGAACTCAAGTGTACTTCATCACCTCAAACTGCCTTGTTTCCTCTAGGTTTAACTACATTGTTCAAGCCTTATCAGGCTTGAGCAATGAACTATCTTGCTCCCTGGAACTGCCTTAGTTAGAAAATCAGCTGCATTATCCATGGTATGCACCTTCTTCACTTCAACAGATCCTGCTTCAATCACATCTCTGGAAAAATGAAGTCTAACATCAATATGCTTAGACCTCTCATGAAAAGCTTGATGTTTCACCAAGTGAAGAGCACTCTGATTATCACACTGAATGGTAACACACCCTTGTCTGATCCCTAGGTCTTTGAGAATTCCTTTGAGCCACAGAGCTTCCTTGATTGCCTCAGTTAAGGCAATGTATTATGCCTCAGTTGTGGACAAAGCAACCACAGACTGTTGCACACTCTTCCAGCTTACAGCTGTTCCATACAAAGTAAAGACATATCCTGTAACAGACTTCCTTGTATCAAAGTTCCCAGCAAAGTCTGCATTTGCATATCCAACCAAAGGTATAGCACCAGCTTCTAGTTTCTGAAACTTTAAACCCATACTGACAAAACCTTTTAGATATCTCAAAACTTGCTTCAAAGCTTCCCAATGTGACTCTCCAGGATTTGACATGTACCTGCTTACCAGAGATACACTATAGGCCAATTCTGGCCTGCTGCATATCATTCCATACATCAAACTGCCAAAACCACTGGCATATGGAATATTCTTCATGTGAATCTCCTCAGCTTCTGTTTTTGGACACTGATCCTTGGACAGCTTAGTCTGTAGATTAACTGGAATACTTACTGGTCTTGACTCATGCATGTGAAATCTCTCCACAACCTTCTGCAAATACTGTTTCTGTGAGAGCCATAGTGTTCCAGTCTTCCTTCTTCTAATGATGTCCATTCCCAGAATCTTCCTTGCTTCCCCAAGATCCTTCATGTCAAATTCTAAACTCAATCTTCCCTTTAGCTGTTGTATCTTATCCATACTCTTACTGGCAATGAGCATATCATCCACATATAACAGCAGAAATACTTGTTCAACTCTTGAACCTTTGTTAAAGTATACACAGCTGTCATATAAGCTTCTTATGAATCCTGCATTAATCATGAACTCATTGAACTTCTTATTCCACTGCCTTGAACTCTGCTTCAATCCATAAAGTGATTTCCTGAGAAAACAGACTTTCTCTTCATTTCCTGGAAGCACAAAGCCCTCGGGTTGCTTCATGTATATCTTTTGAATTAGATCACCATGCAGGAATGCTGTCTTGACATCTAACTGTTGTAGTTCCATGTCTTCTTGAGTAACCTTTGATAGGAGTAACCTAATAGAGCAATGCTTCACTACTGGAGAAAATACCTCATTATAATCAATACCTTCTCTTTGAGTAAAGCCCCTAGCCACCAGCCTTGCCTTGTATCTGATTTTATCAGCCTTTCCAGCCTCCACCTTCTTCTTGTAGATCCACTTTGAGCTAACTAGCTTCTGCCCTTTTGGTCTGTCTACAAGCTTCCAGGTTTGGTTTCTCTCCAGAGATTCCATTTCCTCCATCATGGCCCCTATCCAATGTTCACTTTCACTGCAACTTATTGCTTCCTTGAAACTGCTTGGCTCTTGAAACTCCAAGTCTTCTGCTACACTTAATGCATAATAGACACTTCCAGCTTGTCCATAGAAATCAGGCCTGTGGATTTATCTTCTTGGTCTGTCTCTACCAATGCTATAAGTTCTGAGATTTGCAATCTCAGTTTGACCTTCTTCATCTTCTGATGAACTGTCATCTTCTTGTTGAGCTTGAGCATCCTTCTCTGGTGATATCTGCTCCTCAGTAGGCTCCACCTGAATAGAAATTCTTTCAGGTTCCTCAGCACCATTAGCTTCCTCTTGACTTCCAGTAGAGTTATATCCCATCACATCCTCATTGAACCTTACATCTCTACTTATCAAGAGCTTCTGGTTTACCTGTTCCAAGCACCATAACCTATAGCCTTTTATGCCCTCAGGATATCCTAGGAAAACACACCTCTGTGCTCTTGCATCAAGCTGTTTGTCTTGCCTAATGTGAGCATAGGCTAGACACCCAAACACTCTCAAATCATAGTAGTTTGGTACCTTTCCACTCCAAACTTCTTCTGGAGTTTTAAATCCTAGAGTTGATGATGGTGATCTATTTATCAAATAGCATGCAGTATTTAGTGTTTCTCCCCAGAAGGATTTGGGTAATCCAGCATCAATCAGCATACATCTAACTCTCTCCAGCACAGTCCTGTTAAACCTTTCAGCAACCCCATTTTGTTGAGGGTTTAATGGGACAGTTCTGTGCCTTGTGATGCCCTTATCTTCACAAAACCTTGTGAATTCAGTGGATAGATATTCCAAGCCATTATTTGTCCTAAGATGTTTCAATTTCTTCCCTCTTAGATTCTCCACCTGGCTCAACCATGTTTTAAACTTAAGGAAAGCATCATGTGTCTCTGTTCTTGAAGGCCCCCATATATCAGAGTGTACATAATCAAGTGGTTCTTGAGTAGAATGTATCCCTTTAGCATAAGGCAGCTTCTTGGCCTTTCCCAGAGCACATTTGTCACAGAAATCTAGTGTTCTATTTCCCATTTCACCAATGATGCCCCTCTTTGATAGCTCCTTCAATCATTTCTCTCCAATATGACCCAGTCTTTTATGCCACTTCATGACATCTTCACTACTTATCACAGATTCAGCACAACCTAACACAGGGGATCCAATCAGAATAAACAGGCCATTGTGTTGCCTTCCTTTGATTACCAACTTGTTGCGTTTAGTGATATGAAGATAACCATCTGGGGAGTTGAACTGACAGCCATTTGCCACAAGAGATCCAAGGGATAGGAGGTTTCTTTTCAGTCCAGGAACATACCTTACTTGAGAAATGGTTCTGATGACTCCATCATACATTTTTATCTGAACTGATCATGTGCCTTTAACTCTGCAGGAGTGATCATTTCCCAGCAATACACATCCACCATCTTCTTTCTATAACTCCTTGAACCAGGATTCATTGGGACACATGTGGAATGAACAACCAGTATCAAGAACCCATTCCTTTTCCATCTTTGTGTCTGTGATGTTTAGAAATTCTTGGGTGTCTTCTTGATGCTCAGTCACAGCCACTTCTGCCCTCTGATTTTCCTGCTTCTTCTTCTTTTGTGGATAGTCCTTCTTTAAATGTCCAGCTTGTTTGCATTTGAAACACTTTCTAGTTTCAACCCAATCTCCTTGTGTTTTTTTCATTCTGAGTTCCAGATTTGTTATCTTTGAATCCCTGGAACTTCTTCTTTTGATAGTTCTTTTTGAACTTAATGTTCAAACCTTCTCTAGCCTGTGTTGAGCCATTTTCCCCCTGATTTTGAAAACACTTTGTCTTCAATGCTGATAGAATGGATTCATAATTGATTTTTCCATCCCTTCCAAACATTAATGCATCCTTGAAGCTTTCGATGGACTTTGGAAGAACATTCAACACCATCAGAGCCTTATCATCATCCTCCAAGTTCACCCCCAGATCTTCTAATTCTTCAATCATCTTGACAAACTCATCAAGTTGATCAGAAATGACCTTATCATTAGTGATTTTGAAAGACATCAATTTCTGCTTCAGAAATAGTTTGTTTGATATAGACTTTGATTGATAGATTTCTTCCAGTTTTCCCCATGCCTCCACTGCATTCTTACACCTTGATACCTCCCTCAAAGGTTTATCACCCAAACAGAGGAATATAAGACTCAAAGCCTTCTTATCCAGTTCTGGAAACTTAGATTTTTCAGCCTCAGGCCATTGATCAATAGGAAGAAATGCAGAGTTTATCCCATTTTGAATCAATACAGCATTCATTTTGATTTTCCAAAGTGAGAAGTCGTTTTTACCTAAAAACTTCTCCACATCCATCTTCATTCCAGCCATTCTCTCTTCCTCTTTAACTGTGTGTGCAAGCTTCCCATAGACGGCGCCACTCGTTAGGAAATGAAGCACTTACAACACACACCAACAAGCTCAAACCAGAAAAGAATGAAAAACTAGCTGGAATTCGGCCAAACAAGAACCGAAAGCAAAAACAGATACAAAATGAAGAACACAAGATTTTTACATAGTTCGATCAATGTGATCTACATCCACGGAGGCTCTATACACCTCAATTCACTCCACTAAATAATAAATTACAAGAAACAATCCAGAAAACTAGAAGCCCTAATTCACAAACCGAATTGAGCTTAAGAACCCTAGCTTTCTAATTCTAATGATTGAGAAGTGTTTATAGAGGGAAAGCAATGTGTATCAACTTGTCTCTACTTGTGGAACAAATGTATATAAAGTTCTAAGCTCGAATCAAGAAGCACCAGGAGTTGTAACCAATTCTATTTCAACTGCTCAAAACTGGTAGACGGGCCTTTCACAACGGTTTTACATGCAACGGTTCCAAACCGTTGCATAATTCTGTTATAACCGCTTTGAATCCGGTTCTTCACTAACCTTCAAAACTGATCTGCCTTAAAACCGATTCTCCAGCCCTGTTCTTCCCAACCTGAACCCGGTTCCTGATTCCTCACAACCTCTACTACAAACTACAACCATTTGATGAAAATTAAACTGATACCTACATCACCATGAAGGAATGTCATCTTTACATCCATCTAATGTAAAAACAGGTTCTCTGCAACAACCATACTCAACACCATGCAAATAGTCGTCAACTTCACAACAGGAGTAAATACATCAGTATAATCAATACCTAATTGTTGCTTAAACCCTTTCACAACCAGCCTAGCATTGTAGCACTTGCCACCATCTGCTTCTTTCTTGATTCTCTAGACCCACTTGCTGTGCAAAACCTTCATTCCCTTGGGAACCTTCATTCCCTTGGGAAGCTCACTCAGTTCCCAAGTGTCATTCACACGAAGAGATGTCATTTCATCTTCCATGGAAGCTTTCCATCTTCGTCTATCATCAACCTATTCTGCTTCTGCAAAGCTCTCAGGTTTACTACCATCAGTAAGCAATAAATAATAGTTAGAGGCTGAATACCTATTAGGTGCACGTCGTTCTCTAGTAGGTCTCTCCAGCGGAACAATATCCTGAGGTGGTGGTGGAGTTCTTGGCTCAAGAACCTCCTCTTCATTCCGACTCTTCTTACTCCCACTCGAGTTTGAGATGTCTAACTCGACTGCAGTGGGTTCAGAGTTGTTAGAACTCGATGCCTTTAATCTATCCTTGTACATCGTATTCACTAAACATTACATCTTTTCTGTGAATCACCCTTTGGTTCTGCTCATTCCAAAGCCTATAACCAAACTCATCACCACCGTAATAATGAATGTACATTTAAAAGATTTTACATCTAACTTACTTCTATCAACAGATTTAACATGAGCATATGCAACACAACCAAAGATACGTAGAAAGAACAGATTTACCTCATTTCCCGTCCATACCTCCTCTGGTATCCGATTCTTCAATAGGGTCGATGGGCCTTATTGATCAAGAATGCGGCTGTGTTAACAGCATCCACCCAAAACATCTTTGGCAACCCGTTTTTCAGCCTCATGCATCTAGCCCGCTCATTCAGCATTTTGTTCATTCTTTCAGCTACTCCATTCTGTTGGGGAGTTCCACACACTGTCTTCTCCAAGCGAATCCCGTTCTCAGCACAGCAGTCTTTAAACTCCTTGGGGTCATATTCACCTCCATTATCAAACCTCAGACACTTCACCTTCAGCCCTGTCTCAGTTTCAACCATAGTTTTCCTCTTCCTGAAAGTATCAAATGTTAGGAAATGTGCCTTGAACCTTGTGTGATTTGGTTCGATGTTCCTGTCAAGGTGGAAGAAAATATTGAACCAAATTTGGATGCGTTGGAAGCAACGCAACCACCAAAAAATTCTTATGGATTTGATGATTTTGAAGCTGATGTATCATCCCGGTCGTGACGTAAAGGTATCGCGGTCGCGACATTGGAAGTAGGTTTGGTCGTGGTCGTGAGAAGGGTCGCGGCTGCGACAGGCCTAGGCGGTGCAGGTTATGGGCTTAAGCTGTTTACACCCAGTTTGATTCCTTTTATGTCTAGGATTAGGCTTGGGGGCTTATAAATAGTCTTATTGTCTTTGGGATTTGTATTGTGAATTACACAGACAAGAGAGAGCTTACTAATTTAGGATATTATAGAGGTGGTATTTGTTGAAATTCAGTTTGATTTTGGGACTCTATTTTCGGGTTTAGAGTCATTTGGTTGATAGAGTGCAGAGATTTATTTTGGTCGAGTATCCATTAATTGGTACTCAATTTGTCTCTGTTTGTTAGGATGAAGAGTTTGATAGTTACCCAGGTTCAAGTTTGTCTTGTTCCTATGTTGTAACACTCTTTCGTATATTAATTGGTTCCTCTCGTTTGGTCGTGGATGTAGCCAACAAGTTGTTAGCAAACCACGTTAAATTTTATGTTCGTTTGGCTTTGTCAATCATTCTCGTTTATCGTCTGTTATTCATTGTGATCGTAATTTCCCAACAAGTGGTATTAGTGCTTGGTTCGAGTTTCTGCTATTTAGTGGAAAAGATATTAGAGTAAACATGAAGATCAAAACATTTGTGAGTGGATTTGGAATTTGTGCATTGAATCTGGATCAATTTGCATCGACGTTCGCGTCAAGGTGGAAGAAAACATTGAACCAAATTTGGATGCATTGGAATCCCTATTGCGGCCGTGAAAAATAGTGATGGATTTGATGATTTTGAAGTTGATGTGTCGTCGTTGTCGCAACGTGAAGGTGTCACGGTCGCGACATTAGAAGTAGGTTTGGTCGCGGTCGCGACAAGTGATTGTCGCGGCCGCGACAGGATTAGGCGGCGCAGGTTATGGGCTTAAGCTGTTTAGGCCCATTTTGATTCCTTTTGTGTCTAGGAAAAGATTTGGGGACTTATAAATAGTCCTATTGTCTTTGGGATTTGTATTGTGAATTAGACAGACAAGAGACAGGTTGTCAGTTTGGGATATTCTAGAGTTGGTTTTTGTTGCGTACTTGTTACTCTATTAGTCTAGAATCTTCAGTTTGATTTTGGGACTTTATTTTCGGGTTTTGAGTCATTTGGTCGATAGAGTGTGGAGAATTTATTTTGGTCGAGTATCAATCAATTGATACTCAATTTGTCTCCGTTTGTTAGGATGGAGAGTTTAACAGTTGACCTAGGGTCAAGTTTGACTTTGTCCTATGTTGTAACACTCTTTCGTATATTGATTGGTTCCTCTCATTTGGCCGTGGACGTAGCTAACAAGTTGTTAGCGAACCACGTTAAATTCGGTGTTGTTTCGCTTTATTGATTTTCTCGTTTGTCATTTGTTATTTGTGTTTGTTCTTTCCCAACATTGAATGCATTAGATTTACTTTTCAGAATATAAACCCATTTCTCTTGGAATCATCGATGACGGTCATATAGTATAATGATCCTCCAAGGGACGTCACATGCACTGGTCCCCATAGATCACTATGGACCAACTCCAACTTCACAGTCCTCAAGGCTCTGCCGACTCTTGAAAAACTCACTCATCTTTGTTTCTCAAACATGCAGCCTTCATACAGGACAACTTCAACAGTCTTTCGGCCAGGTAGTCTACCCTTTGAACACATCACTTTCATCCCCTTCTCACTCATGCGGCCCAACTGACATTGCCATAATTTCACTTCACTTGTTGCGTCTGCAAGATCGATGTGATCTTTGGAATTCGTTGTCATGTACAACGTACTTTCTTTCTTACCCCGAGCCACTGCCATAGCTCCTCTGGTAATCTTCCAATTGCTGCAGCCGAATGTTATCATGCAACACTCCTTATCAAGCTGCCCAACTGAAAGTAGATTCCTCTTCAGTCCAGGAATATGTCGGACTTCATTCAGCACCAAAGTAGATCCATTCGAGGTCGTAACTCGTGCGTTTCCCTTTCCCACGATTTTCAGGGGTTCATCATCTGCAAGATATACCTGACCAAAATCGTCGGAAACATAGTCATTCATTATTTCAACATATCCACATGAATGAAACGACGCACCAGAATCCAACACCCAAGACTCCATGGGACTAGACACGCTCAAGACCAACACATCACCATCATCTTCGTCTGTGGTTGCATTCGATGTCCCCTTGTTTTCTTGATCCCTCTTGTTCTTCACTATTTCCAAAGTGACCAAACTCGTCATAATTCTAGCACTTAACCGACCTCGTATCCTTTCTGGATTGGCTCATTCCTCTAGGTTTAGACCATCCCCGACTCTGCCTTACCTTCGGCTTGCCTCTGTTCTTGGTATTCAATACTGACCCCAAAGTAGATCCTGATTCTTTTCTGCGAATCTCCTCGCTAATCATCAGATCCCTTACCTTGTCAAACTTTAGCTTAGCTTCTGCGGCACTAACTACTGTCACTATACCGACCCAACTGTCTGGCAGAGATGATAGTATTATCATGGCACTATTTTAGTTATAAATATGTGAAAATTACATAAATATGGAGTGATCACAACCAAGATTGTCTAACAATTCCAACCTTATGAATATTTAAACAAAATAAAAATTCTCTCTACATTAAATCTTACTAAATCAACCAACCTCACTACTGTACTCTCTGATTCTGACTCATTCTTCTTCCTTAGTTAGCATAGTCCAAGTATTGGCAAAAAGGCTAAAGATAAGTGATGAGCTTCTAATGTAGATATCAAGAAAAAGCTAAGGCCCAATGTGGCTAACTAATGATAAATTATTATCCGGTAGCGAAATTCTTTTGTATTATCTATTGTAAGCCAAACAATAAATGAACACGGTGGAGATACATGAAAAATAAAGTCACCGGTGTACCACTCCATTCCCATCCCCCAAACTTGTTTTGTGTTCAAGTTTATGGAGACAAGCAGTACACTGTGGTCAGGCTTACCACTCTTCAGCTAAGAGCACAATATTATAATATTCCAAATCTGCCAGACCATATATGTTTATCCACGTGCTTGCCTTATCCACTCTAGTCCTCTTGCTTCTTGATCTCCTAGGATTCATATATGCATCTTAAAAATACCAAGTGAATTTGTATTCTCAGGAATACAAAAATAATCTAACACACATATAATTGACTAGCTTAAACAATTATACCCAAATAAATCAATCATATAAGTCACATATATGATGATATATATTTCATCCAAGTATTGCAAATATTCTAGAAAATTTCACCAAAGTTCTATTTGTATTTGGCCTACCAAGTGCTCGACAAAATGTCTAAACTAACTCCATTTTAAAAATAGCAAATTCAAGATACCTCATGCCGCACATTATCACACGCAATTAATTTAATGAAATTAAGAACCAAGCAACATGTATAAATGGATTATAATCACGAGAATTTAAAACTATGGATGTATCAACTAAGGCCTGAAACTATCAATTTTATCCTTATTCTAGTGCGCACAGATAAAATTAACAGGTTTTAGGTATTCTTGAAGCAATCATAATCTAACTACACAACAAAGCATTTAAATCATAGGATTTGTCAACACACATTAGGCATTACAGATACCATCAACTAGCGATAAATGAAAATCCTGTGTTATACATGCCACAATACTCAAATTAATGTTATTCATGAAATTAAACTATAGTATAATAATTGAAACTAAGATTAAGAGTAGAAAACATACTATTCAATGATATAAACAACAAAGCTTGCTTTTAGCGATCGGTAAATCTTTAACCAAATTAAAATTTTGAATTGGTTAAATTACTCTAGATCTAATGGGTAATCGAATTACATAGATAATTAAAGGTAAGTAGGTCGGATGAGTAATAAGGAGTAGTGTGTGTGAGAAATTGAAACGATTGAGAAATTGCATGGCCTTTATTGAAATGTGGGAGAACAATCTCCCCCTGAAATTCACGAGAACAATATCCCCCTCAAATTCATGCACTTAGGGAAAAATAATTTTCTCGCCAATTAGTTTAGCCTGACCAAAATTTTCTCGGTTGTGCATTTTTATAAAGACGATAATTTGCTCAATCGGGTAAAATTTGCCTTGTTGTGCAAACCTCTCAACCCTTACTTGGCCTTTCTAGTAAAGCATTTGCTAGGCCGACTAAGATCTTTCCCGGTTATACATTTGCTTACTAAAATTTCTTGCTTTCTTACATGCTCCTTTCACCCATTTTTGCAAATTTTTGCTCTAATTTTGTCCATTCTTCGATCCTTGTGCACGGGTTGCTATACTCCATTGTTCCTATTTAATTTTTTTAAACTTGCAAAGCTAAAGAAAACATTAGTAATGAAAAATAAATTAACGATCAAGGGATAGTAAAATTTACATAATTAGTGGGTTACCTCCCACTCGGTGCTTGTTTTTAAATCGACGGCCAGACTTTCACCAATGTAATTAAGGATCAAAACCGAAGAGTTTTTCTTGCCATGCTTTTGTTTGCTCTAATAAAATTGATGAATATTTTATATAAGCATGGCAAGAAAGGTCCTGAACTGCATTATGGGCATTATGAGTATAAGAGAAACTTAATTTTCAGTGCCCAATAGTGTTTCACGTTTTCTAAAATTATTTGGAAATGATGACTCAACAACTGAATATAAATTAAGTAAACGCCCTAAGTTAAGAGGTTGAGGTATCTCTTCTTCACAATCAACTATGTCATCGTAGTTCTCCTTCAATGATTTTTCATCAAAGAGGCATCCTAAGTCTCCATCGTGACAAGTTAAACAGTAGTCACATGTTCTTGAATGTGTTGCATATGAAATCAAGCTTCATTCATCTCTTCATTGACTGATGGTTCTTCCTCATATACTGAAAGTTAAATTGTATTGCAATGTTCTATGGGTTTAGCTTCAATTGCAAGTGGAAACCATATTTATTGCTGCTATGAACCCGTTATGATAGCTAAATTTTCTACACTAGATACAAGTCCACCTACTGTTAAGATTGTCAATAAAGCCCCACTTCAGATATAAATGGGAAGATCATGGAATTTATTAGGATTGAAGTATCTCTATTGGTATGAGGCATTTTGGTAATTAGCCTAAGAACGAATACGTGCGGCCTTAGGTCAAATCGAACAATATCATATACCAATGTGGAGATCAGGGGCCCAGTCCGGCCTTAACAACTTGTAACAGAGCAGGTTCTAGACAAGACCGATATGGCAGAGAGCCTACGTACCAGATGTAGAAATCAGGTGCAACTCTACGTACCAGATGTAGAGACCAGGTGAGGTGCACCTAGATAGGGCTAGCTTCCATCAGAGACAAAAGGTCTAGCTCTAGGGACCAAGTGAGGTACACCTGGGTAAGGATAACTCTTCAGCAATAGTACAAAATGTCCGGCAGTATGGATGAGTTATAGAGATGATGTGAGGTGCACCTGGGTAAGTCTAGCATCAGTAAGCCATGGACTCCACGTAACACATGTGCCCAAATGCAGTGAGGATGGATAGCCAACTAGATGGAGCAGGCATGGCTAGTCAACTAGATTGAGCAAGTATCTTCCGTAAAAAGGGAGTTGGTGATTGTCATTTAAGGGGAGGTTCGGCGGTCCTTTGTTTGAAAGAGAGGATGTTTGAGATTGTCAACAAAGTCTGACATCAGATATACATGAGAGTATCATATGGTTTATGATTGAAGTATCTCCATTGGTATGAGGCGTTTTGAGAGTTTGCCCAAAAACAAAATTGTGCGAGCTTGACCTGAAAAGCACAAAATCATACTAATGTATAGACGGGGTCCAGTCAGGGCCCAACACCTTCTTCCACAACTAACTACACGATTTGAATATGTGTTGATTGATTTTGATCTCCAAAAGTTGTAGCCAATTCTCCAACTCGATTTGTCAGCTGGTTTTTCTTATTCTCCACATTGTCAAACTTTGCCACGAATCTTGGTTAAGGAAAGTAGTCAGAGCATTTGCTAGAGCAGAAAACTTTTCAATTGAACTAGCCTCTAATTCACTGTTTGCTTTTCTAATCGATTTTCACTCAACGGGCCACTGGTGCCGATTCATAGTCATCTCTTCAAGTATCATTTTCAAGATATTTACTAAGGAGAGCACCTTCTGTTGCAGTATCAACTATGGTTCTAGTTAGATTACCCAAGCCATTATAGAAGTGACAGATCTACTCAGACCTCATATATTGACACAGATACTTCTACATGAACATCTCATTTTCCTTCCTCGATTGAAGAGTATTGACAAGAGTAAAGTATTTCAAAAAAGAATGTTGCACTATCTCATCCAAATTAGTGACATAATTAGGCATTAGTGAATACTAACATGTCTATGTCTCATTCCGTACAAAGAAAGGAAAAAGATGAAGACATATAGTATCATTTGAGACCACGTCTATCTTGACGGTCTCACATATTTCTATCAAGATCAATTATGGTTTTAGCTCAAAAATTATCAGCAACTATGGATTGCCTAAAAACTCCTCCATAACCAAATTTATTTGGCATAAAGTGATCTCGAATCGTCCTTTGCTCCTTAGCAGCTGGGAGATCTTTCGATGGAAAATTACATTTAGCCTACTCAATCCTTGCTAATTTTTTTATAATCTAACTAACAACTAAAGAAACAAATCAAAAGAAACTGATAGCTAGATAAACAATAAAAGTTGTTAGAGTTTTTCTCAAATAATAAAAGTATATAAACACAAAATAATATATATATAAACAAAAAATAATAATAACAACAACAACAACAACAACAACAATAATAATAATAATAATAATAATAATAATAATAATAATAATAATAATAATAATAATAATAATAATAATAATAATAATAATAATAATAATAATAATAATAATAATAATAATAATAATAATAATAATAATTTGGCAGTCCAAGAGCATCTACATGAACTAAACCACTAGTTTTATTACACAAAATTAATTTGTAAAACTTAAAGCTATTTCGTCTTCTCACAGCTTCATTGGGCATGAAGTCTGCTGCCTTATTTTCTTCTCTATGTATGTGGGACATAAAAATTAATCCCTTCGATCTCAATTCTTCAAAACGGCCAATCAAGTTTTGATATTAGCATCCTCTAGTATTGACCTGTTTTAACATATATACAATAGACAAATCATCTATCTCTTCCCCAATTTTAGTGTAACCAAGCTCAAAACATAGTACAATACCATAAAAAAATATCCTTCATTTACGAAAAAATAATGTCACAAAATGGAAAAAACATAGAAAAACCAGCAATAAGATTTGGTTTGGAATCTCTCACTATACCCCAAACCCTCCTCCCCACTAAGATATCCCTTAGATGCTCCATCAGTATTTAGCTTTACCCACTCATCAGTTGGAGGTTCCCATCTTACCAACAAAGGTCTTACCACTTTTGAACTGAAACTTAAAACCCAACAACTTGGCAATATGCCGATAACCATCCCAAAAACATGTCGGCATCAGGCCTCCTAAGGTAATATTCTTTAGCATTCCAAACACTAGGGACTGAAGCGTTGGGAGAGTTGTCACTGATTCTGAATTTTCATCATATTTCTAGTGTTCTAAATTTTCCAACAAATGATCATAGGCAGAACCCCATATGTTCCTGACAACAAAGCCGTGGGAACCATAAACAGCTGACATAGGAAAATAATACAAGAAATTTGAAACTAGAAAAACTTGGCAAATAAAAACCAAACATGTTGAGCATAAGGGCGGATAACAAAAAGGTGACCTACGGATTTATAATTGGCATGACAAAGGACACACATGGAAACTACCTCAACTACTTTCTTTCTAAGGTTGCTATCAAGAGAAATAAAATTTGTAGTCACCCTCCAATAAAAAGAGGCAGTAGATTTAAAAAGGGACATATTCCACATCATAAACTCCCAAACCCAAACGGGTTTGTTCTGTCTTAGTGAGTTCCGTGCAGAAAAAAACAGAAAAGGTGCTATTAGATGTTAACTTCCAAACAAGTTTATTTGGAAAAGAAGAAGTGACAGAAAGCTCAAGGGTGCAATTCATGACATTGGGAGGAAGTAATGAAGAAATAGAAGATAAATCCCAATCATTATTGCATCAGAAGTCTGCCATAGTTTGTTGGTATCAAACATATCCTAGAAATAGCCCAAAGGACTATACTCACACCATCTATCAAACTAAAATGAAATTTCCCTTCCCCCAACCTCCAATATATGTTTTGTTCAGCATTTGCTTTGATATCAAGCAATCTTTTCTAGAAGAAGGACTCATTATAACCCACATCAACAACATAAGGGTGAACGTTTTAAGATACCTTTCCCTCAAATAAATTGCCTAAATAGCATTGCTAGTTCTATGTTTCCACGGACCTACCTAGCAAAAGCTTTAGCTAACTAATTCCCTCTTCCAAGACCAGGCCTTCCTTGATAGCAAACCCTTTCCCAAGAAGCCCATTGTAACTTCCTTTCCTTTTCAGAACCCCGTAGAAAGTTGTTGAACAACTTCTGAATCCTATCTACCACAATTTTAGGAGGTCCGGTGATTCTCAATGAGTACATAGGAATGGTATTTAAGTCACTTCTTATTAACTGAACCTACGTCTCGTGCTAAGAAACATCTTATCCCACCCAGAAATTATAACAAAAATTTTCTCATTAACTTCTTAAATAGCTCACACTTAACCCTACCTTTTAATAAGGGCACCCCCAAATACTTAAAAGGTATACCCTCATCAACAACACCAACCAATTCCAATATTCTTCTTTTTTTTTTTTTTTACCTTTTGACTTTGTTCCCAAATAAATAGCAGTACTTTTGGAAAAAATTAATTTTTTATCGAGTGGCTCTTCCAAAATTTTCAAGCAAATCCAATAGCTTTTTGAAAGAAACGATGTCAGTAGAATTTAAGATAATTGTATGATCAACAAAGAATAGAGATGACAGATCGAACCCTTTTTTATTAAATCAAAGTTTGGGACAGGAGTTGAATAGGTCAGTTAAGCCACAAGACAAAATGATATAATAGATGGCAAACAAACTAAGGGATAGAGGATATAGTTGTCTTAGACCCCAGGAGAATTTGAAGAAACCAGAAAGAGATCCATTGATGAGAATAGAAAACCAAGATTGCTCAATCTTGTTGGTAATGTACTTGATAAACAATTCAGGAAAGCTGACAAACGGGATTTTTCAAAGGAAAATACGCTTAGAATCAAAATTATTTGGTGCATTTAGACACTCTAAGCTTCCGTTTATTGTGCTTTATTGAATTTTCTCTCTTGTGTTGGAAAACCCATGTTTTAAATGCTTTTCAGGAAAAAAAAATTAACAATCAAACGATCGGAGGAAAAGATGAAGAAAAAGGGCAAAAAGGGGGAATTGAAGAGGCCCACACGACCAGGTCGTGTGGCCTAGTTATATGGCACACAACCCGCGTCCAAGTCCAGATGAAATCAAGAGTTCCGCAACCCACACAACCAGGTCATGAAGGCCAGTTATATGGCACACGACCCGTGTAAGTCTAAGGTAGAATTCGAGTTCAAGAGGCCACACGACTAGGTCATGTGAGTCAGTTATAACTCACACGACTCATGTGAAGCTCCGGCGTAAAAATGGGCTTTTAGGCCCAAAACTCCCCCTTTTGGCCCATTTAGCTTAAAAAAACCCCAAATGTGTATTGAAACTCTACCACATTAAGATTTTTGGGAGTACACTTTTCATTTTACACATTTTTAGAGAGAGAGAGAGAGAGATGTAACCACCACCATCCACAACAATAATTTTTGGTTACTGTTATTTAGGCATCTAGCCTAGTGAGATGGATCTTCTCATGAAGAAGTTCACACGATTTATGAAGAAGAATCCCAGAGGCAACCCATCCAAGTCCTACCACCCTAGACCTATAGAACCCATTTAGGTGACAAAGGATGTTGGAGACCTTTGTTACAACTGCAGGAAGCTAAGGCACTTTGCTAGAGGATGTCCACATACTAAGGTGTACAAGTATCTTGAAGATGCCAGCACGCAAATGAGAGAGAACAGGATGATTGAGAAAGCTCACAGGGGTTCTTCGAGAGAATGCAATGCTTACAATTGAAGGTGAAAAACTTACAGCTGAAGCCATTGACTGCAATTATCTTTGATGGGAAACAAGTAAGATGAAAAAGTCTTTAATCCTTTAAGAAAATAAGGAAAGCGAATCGATGTCTGTTACCTAGACTTTTCAAAAATCATCATGAAATACTGAAGAGATATTGAATGTTCATAGTAACCTATCTGACATATTAAGGATAGGTTTCTCAGAGTACATCTATTAATGTTCAAGAAGCGAGTATGAAAGAGACACAAACGGTCCCCAAACAACAAGTAGATAGACCTAAAGAGATAATTAATATCTCTATACGGCCATCTAGTCTGGAGTCAGGAAAGAGAACGGAGAAAAGGAAGCCTCCACTCGTAGACCAATGAGGCTACATTACTGTAAGAGCTTCCAACATGTTAGGAAATCTGTATCTAGCTCTAATGATACACAACCATTTTGTAAGGTAGAAACTAGTACCCTCAATATTCTTTAATCTTCGTAATAAATAGGGTTAGTTCTCCTTAGGAAAAAGTCACAGCATGAAGTTACTGCAAATCATCAATAGCATACAACAAGAAAGGGTTTCTAGAATTTATTACTTAGGTGAAGAAATCCCCCTTGAGCTTTCAACATCCTGGTATTTTATTCAAATATTGGCTAGAGATTTGGTGAATTGAAGACTCTTGATACATTTGTTGAAGGATTGCACTATTAATGCTCCAAGACCAATCTTTCTTCTCTTCTACAATTATTGTGCATTTATTACATCTCTCTCTTTATCTCACTTATTGAATGCTTGGGTTTTATTGTTTGATGATGGTTAATTATATGTGTAGATATTAGTCAATTTTATCAAGTGGCTCATGGTATGAAGTAGAAGTTTTGAGGATTCCAGAACCGGGCTTGATGTGTAAGGAACCGGATCAGAAAATCGGGTTTTAGACAAGATCAGCAATAAGGTTAAAAAGGAACCGGGTTTGAGGTGGTTATAACCGTCAGTCTCAACGGTTTCATTCTGTTGCATGATAAACCGTTGTGAAAGCCCCGCTGTAGCAGTTTGAAACAACTTGAGTCAAAGTGGTTACAACTCCCTCAACATCCAGATTCGAGCTCCGATACTTATATACATTGTAATCACTTGTAATTGCGAGCTAATAGAGATAGTTTTCCCTCTGTAAACATTACACAATCAAGAGAATTAGATACCTAGGGTTTCTGTTCCAGATCGAGGTGTGATTTGGGATTTTGCTAGATTTCTGGATAATTCTTATAATTGATTGAATAGTGGAGTGAATTGAGGTGTATAGAACCTCCGTGGATGTAGATCATCTTTGATCGAACCATGTAAAATCCCTGAGTTCATCATTTTCATTTTTGTTCTTGGTTCGTTTGTTTTTGGCTGATTTCTTGTTTATTGTTCGTCCAAATTATGTTGTGACTTCTGTTTTATGTGAGATTGAGTTGATCCTAACAAGTGGCGCCGTCTGTGGGAAACATCCTCATGCAAGCAAAGACAAAGATGTCGGGAATGAAGATGGATTTGGATAAATTCTCAGCGAAGAATGATTTCTACCTATGGAAGATCAAGATGAAGGCCATCCTGCTGCAAAATGGGTTGGTGAGTGCTCTCAAACCTGAAATGACTGGGTAGAGGCTGAGAAACCAAATATGCAGAGATAGACAAAAAAGCATTGAGCCTAATCATTTTGTGTCTTGGTGAAAAGCCTTTGAGGAAAGTTTCGAGGTGTATGAATGCACTTGAGGCCTAGACCAAACTGGAGGATCTCTATCAATCTAAGTCAGTATCAAACAAGCTGTTTCTCAAGCAGAGATTACTGGCTTTCAAAATGGTGGAGGGAAAGGAAAACTCTGATCAATTATATGAGTTTACAAAACTTCTTGATGAGTTGGAAGATCTTGGGGTAACAATGGAAGATGATGACAGAGCCTTGATGGTGTTAAATGCTTTACCAAGATCTATGGAAGGGTTCAAAGATACTCTGATGTTTGGAAAGCAGGATAAGCTGAGTTATGACTCAATTATTACTGCTTTGAAGACCAAATGTTTACAAAATCAAGGGGACAAGTAGGCAACTCAATCTGGTGAAGGATTAAATGTTAAGTTCAGAAGAAACTACCAAAAGAAGAAGGGCCAAACCTCAAAGAACTTCAAGAGTGGCAACAATGCTCAGAAGAAATCTGGAGAATGGGTAGAAAACAAAAAATGCTTCAAGTGTAAACAAATTGGGCACCTAAAGAAAGACTGCCCACAGAAGATGAAGAAGAAGGAAGGCCAGGTTGCTGAAGCTGCTACAGTTGAACATGAAGAGGACACACCAGATGTCTTGAATGTTACTGAGTCAAAAATGGAGATGGAGTGGGTATTGGACACTGGTTGCTCTTTCCATATGTGTCCTCATGAAAAATAGTTTCAGAATCTCAAGAAAGGAGATGGAGGGTGTGTACTGCTAGGAAATGACCAATCCTGCAGAGTTCAAGGCACTGGATCTGTAAACATCAATATGTTTGATGGAGTTACTAAAACAATCACAAATGTAAGGTATGTGCCTGGACTTAAAAGAAACCTAATCTCCTTAGGATCTCTTATTGCTACTAGGTGTGAATTCAAGTCAGTTGATGGTCAGTTACACATAACCAAAGAGAACAAACTGGTAATCAAAGGAAGACAACATAATGGCTTGTTTATATTGGTGGGTGGTGCACGTGGTAGTGCACACACTTTTAGGTCAATTTAAGTGTCTTTTTACGGACTTTTGTGTGCATTTTCACGTGTGTTTTGTGCGTTTATTTCTCATTGGGCAATTTGACGTGTTTGTTTCATTTTCATGTCAAGACAGGTGAATTAAGGCCGAAAAACAGGTTCGAAGATCTCAAATTGACAAATCGAGCTCAAATGATGAAGAAAACAAGGAAAAACAGGGGATCATGCCCGAGGTGGTGAGGCCACGCCCGTGGCTCAAGCCACGGCCGAGGCAGTCCAAAGCCACGGCCGTGGCCATTCCTCCAGAAGAGGCCACATTTCAGCATCAATTGCCACGACCGAGGCAGCCAGTGCCACGGCCGTGGCACTACACGTTCCACGCCCGCGGTCTGAATCATCCGCGACCGTGGCCAGTCCTCCAGAAGTAAAGGCGAATTCAGTCCAAGAAAGACCACGGCCGAGGCAGTAGATATACCACGACCGCGGCCCTAAATTGGGCCCAAACCCTTGTTTCACCACGCCCGCGGCCATCTTTATTCCACGGCCGCGGCGGTGTTCTTTGTTTTAAAATCCTAAACACGTTTTTGCCTAAATTGGAGCTAGCACTTTCTCTCCTTATATATATATCATCCCATTCGAATTTAACCAAACCCTAATAACCTAGAACCCATCCCCCACACATAATCAGCCACTTTTCTCCATTGGAAGCAAGGAAATGGAAGGGGGTTGAAGATCTTGATCTTCAACCCCTAACCTTTGGTTCTTTCTATCCTATTTTCATGTTTTCTTTAATTTTCTGTTATTTTATCTTTGTATTAGGTAAAATGGGTGGCTAGCACCCTTAGTTCACTCTTGATTATTGTGGAACCTTGAGTCCAAGACATTTATGTGATTATTACGGTTAATGTTACCGAAAATATTGTGTATTCAAGTGTTTTGTGTTATTTGCTGTTATTGACTCACATTTATGAATTTATTATTGGATTGATCACCCTTTAAGGGATTTGTGAATGTGTTGCTAGAATAGGAGGTCACTATCCGTAATTGTAGGATTTCCGATTCCCGAGTAGCAAACAATAATTATTTATTGGTGATAACACAAAGTTTAACCTCTAAAACCGAGCTTGCGAGTTTTATGTTGAATTTATCTCGTTGTCCTAGTGTTTAATGCATTTGGTGATTGAATCTAAGAGAGTTTTTTCGAGGATTCGGTTAAACTGAATAGGATTAGTCGAAGAGCTTGTTTTGATTAACTAAGATTAAGGGATAACAAGGCTATTAGAGCTTGTTAATAGCCTTGAGATAAGGGCTAGAATCACAATTGAATAGGGCATTGACAATAGTTACATAAATCGTCCAAGACCTCGGTGAAACATGATCAAGGGTGAATCGTTTTGTTATTTAAAAACCAAAAATCTATAAAAATCTCTTTATTTGTCTTTGTTTATTTAGGTGTAGTTGTTATTTCATTGACCCCCCACTTCTTTATTGTTTTCTATCTTATATACATTATGTTTCTTCATAATAATAGCTTAACACATAAAAGCAAAATTTGTTCGACCGTTCCTCGTGGGATCGACCCTTGCTTGCCACTCTACTAGTTAGAGTAGTCGGTAAGGTTTAAGTGTATCTTCATACACGATTTAATTTGGTAGTCGGAAACGACGCTACCAGTGGGAAAACCAGTGGTTGGAGATTTGGGAAACATTCTAGGCAAGGATGAACTTACACTGTGGCGTAAGAGGTTAGGACACATTGGGGAAAGGGGACTAAAGTAACTATCCAAGAAAGGCATAATTGGAGAGGTTGGAAACCAGACACTTGAATTTTGTGATAAATGTGCATTAGGCAAATCATAGAAATTGTCTTATGCCAAGGGATACACATTACTCAAGAACCTCTAGATTATGTTCACTCTGATATCTGGGGACCATCCAGAACTGAAACTCATGGAGGAGGAAGATACTTTATGTCTGTTATTGATGACTTCAGCAGGAAAGTGTGGGTGTTTGTCTTAAGAAATAAGAGTGATGCCTTCACTAAATTCAAGACATGGTTACTTTAGATGGAAACTTTAAGGGGGAAGAAACTCAAATATTTGAGAACTGACAATGGTTTAGAGTACTTATCTACTGAGTTTACAACCTTCTGTAATGAGAAAGGGATTACTAGACATAGAACAGTTCCCATGAATCCTCAACAGAATGGAGTGACAGAAAGATTTAACAGAACTATTCTTGAGAGAGTAAGGTGTATGTTAATTGATGCTGGATTGCCAAAGGTTTTATGGGGAGAAACAATCAATACAGCATGTTACTTAATAAACAGATCACCCTCATCATCTCTAGGGTTCAAAACACCAGAAGAAGTATGGAGTGGAAGAGTTCCAAGTTATACTGGACTAAAGGTGTTTGAATGCCTGGCATATGCTCATATGAAATCAGATAAACTTGATCCAAGAGCATACAGGTGTGTGTTTCTGGGATATCCAGAGGGAATAAAAGGTTACAGGCTATGGTGCTTGGAACCTGGAAATCAGAAACTAATGATAAGTAGAGATGTTAAATTCAATGAGTCAATTATGGGATATCACTTCTCTGGAAATCAAGAAGAACATGATGGAATTACTGAAGCAGAAAGACTATCAGTTAAGGTGGAGACTCATATAGATCCTGAGTCACAAAGGGTTGACAACTTGAATGAACATTCAAGTGATAGTTCATCAGAATAAAATGATGTGCCACCCAAAAATACAAGCTTAAGAGACTACAACATTGCCAGAGATAGACCAAGGAGACAAATTCAAAGACCTGACTTCTATGGACAGGCTGGAAGTGTACATTATGCACTTAGTATTGCTGGAGACAGAGAACACCAGGAACCACAGAATTTCAAAGAAGCTGTAAGTGGTGATGAAAGTGAATACTGAGTTAGTGAAATGATGGAAGAAATGGAATCTCTGGAAAGGAATGGCACTTGGAAACTGGTGGATAGACCGAAGTTCAGAAGTTGGTAAGTTCCAAATGTATATACAAGAAGAAAGTTGAAGCTGGAGACTCAAAAAGGATAAGGTATAAAGCAAGATTGGTGGCAAGGGGTTTTACTCAGAGAGAAGGTATTGATTTCAATGAGGTTTTTTCTCCTGTGGTGAAACATTGCTCTATCAGACTACTTTTGTCAAAAGTAACACAAGAAGATATGGAGTTACAGCAGCTAGATGTCAAAACAACATTCTTACATGGAGACTTAGTTGAGAACATATATATGAAGCAGCCTGAGGGGTTTGTGATTCCTGGAAATGATCATTATATGGATTGAAAAAAAGTCCAAGGCAGTGGAATAAGAAGTTCAATGAGTTTATGTTAAAGGCTGGTTTTGTCAGAAGTCTTTATGATAGTTGTGTATACTTTGATAAGAGTACTAGTGTTGATCCTGTGTATCTGTTGCTTTATGTGGATGACATGCTTATTGCAAGTAAGAGTAAACATAAAATACATCTGCTAAAGAAGAAGTTGAGTTCGGAGTTTGACATGTAAGATTTAGGAGATGCAAAGAAGATTCTGGGGATGAGTATAATTAGAGATAGAGTTGCTGGAAGTCTATGGTTGTCTCGAAGGCATTATCTTCAAAAAGTGGTGGAGAGGTTTCAGATGCATGAGGCTAAAACATTGAGTATTCCAGTAATCCAACAACTCAAATTATCAAAGGAACAGAGTCCTAAAACAGCAGAAGAGGTGAGATACATGAGAAATGTGCATTATGCAAGTGGGGTTGGAAGTTTAATGTATGGGATGATATGCAGCAGGCCAGACTTAGCATATTGTGTGTCTCTCGTTAATAGGTATATGTCAAATCCAGGGAAAGTTCGCTGGGATGCTTTGAAGCAGGTGTTGATATACTTAAAATGGACAATTAATCTGGGGTTGAGATTTCAGAAACAGGCAAATGTGTCTATTCCATTGGAAGGTTTTGCAGATGCTGATTTTGCTGGGAATGTTGACACCAGAAGGTCAATACAGGGTATGTGTTTACTTTATATGGTACTGCAGTGAGTTGGAGAAGTGTACAGCAATCTGTGGTAGCTTTATCTACTACAGAAGCTGAATACATAGCTTTTCCATAAGCAATTCAGGAAGCTGTGTGGCTGAAAGGAATTCTAAAGGATCTGGGAATTAAGAAGGAATGTGTGACTATATATTGTGATAATCAGAGTGCACTACATCTGGGAAAACATCAGGCTTTCCATGAAAGATCCAAGCATATAGATGTCAGGTTACAGTTTGCAAGGGATGTGATTGATGCAGGGTCAGTAGAGGTTAAGAAAGTTCACACCAGTGACAATGCTGCTGATTTTCTTAACCAAAGCAGTGTCTGGAAGCAAGGTAGTTCATTGCTCAAGCCTGATCAGGCTTGAACGATGTGGTTAATAGATAAAGAACAAAGTCAGGTTGAGGTAAGGACATGCACTTAAATTCATTAAGGTGGAGATTTGTAGATATTAGTTCAATTTTATCAAGTGGCTCATGGTATGAAGTAGAAGTTTTGAGCATTCCAGAACCGGGCTTGATGTGTAATGAACCGGATCAGAAAACCAGGTTTTAGCCAAGATCAGAAATAAGGTTAAAAAGGAACCGGGTTTGAGGTGGTTATAACCGTCAGTCACAACGGTTTCATTATGTTGCATGATAAACCGTTGTGAAAGCCCCGCTGCAGCAGTTTGAAACAGCTTGAGTCAAAGTGGTTACAACTCCCTCAACTTCCAGATTCGAGCTCCGATGCTTATATACATTGTAATCACTTGTAATTGCGAGCTAATAGAGATAGTTTTCCCTCTGTAAACATTACACAATCAAGAGAATTAGATATCTAGGGTTTCTGTTCCAGATCGAGGTGTGATTTGGGATTTTGCTAGATTTATGGATAATTCTTATAATTGATTGAATAGTGGAGTGAATTGAGGTGTATAGAACCTCCGTGGATGTGGATCATCTTTGATCGAACCACGTAAAATCCCTGAGTTCATCATTTTCATTTATGTTCTTGGTTCATTTGTTTTGGGCCGATTTCTTGTTTATTGTTCGTCCAAATTCTGTTGTGACTTCTGTTTTGTGTGAGATTAAGTTGATCCTAACAATATGTTGCAGATGTGTGTGTAGTTCTTGGGATTTACAAGGATTGGGAGAAGCCCAACCCTAGGATTGTAGAATATTAGTCGTATACGTGTTGATTATGAGGGAAATTTATATTTGAAATTGACATTATGGATTTGTATGTCTTATGCCTCGGAATAGCTAACCTAGTGTATATAAGGACTTCCTCAACAGGCCCTGAGAAATATTCACTTTATTTAGAGATATTGAAGCTTCTTCCCTCAGTCCTTAGCGTGTAGAATTGAATTGTACTTCTTGTAACTTGATAACTTGCATTGTTCCCTCTTCATGGACTATTTGGATTTCTAACATAGACACATCATCTTTCTCGTAACCCATTATCATCTCGTATTTGCTAATCCGCTATCTTAGGTAGGTGTGAAACCTTTGCTTTGGAAATAGGTATATCAATTCTTAATTGCCTTTTAGCTAGTATCCCATAATCCCTCAAATATTATTGCATCCATTTTATTTTCCCAACATAAGTATATTATGCTTCCATTGTAGTCGTTGCAATCGATTGTTGCTTCTTGTTTAACAATGAAACTAGTTTATTTCCAAGAAACTAATAAGTTGGACGTGTGCTTTTGCAGTCATTCTTGCAACCTGCAAAATCAGAATCACAATAACCTTTTAGCTTATATCCTTCATCCTTTGGGTACCACAACCTTAACTCCAACTGTTCATTTTAGATATCTCAGGATTCTCTTCAATGCTAGGAAGTGAGACTCCTTAGGTGTTGCTTGAAACTGTGAACAAACTCCTATAGTGAGCAAGATGCCATGCCTTATTGTTGTAAGATCCACAAGTGAACCAATCAATCTTATGTTCTGTGTAATATATATCAACATTCTTCCCGTATTCATCTTTAGCAAGCCTTGTTGATATACTCATGGAACACTTATAGAGGAGCAATTGCCTTTTCCAAATTTCTTGAGAAGCTCATTTGTCTACTTAGCTTAAGTGACACATATTTCATCATCCAACTCCCTTACTTGCAATCCAAGAAAGAAGCTTAACTCACCCATCATGATCATCTCAAACTCGTTTTGCATCAGCTAGAGAACTTCTTACACAAATCATTATTAGTTGATCTAGAAATGGTGTCATTGATCATTGGTAATTTTAAGTGCTTTAGAAGGAACTAAGAATCGTCAATCGTGCGATTTCAACTCCTACATCAGACATTATGCTCAATTTCCTATAGCCATGCAGTTTAACCCTCTTTGTTCTTCTTATTCTCTTCCCCATTTTGGGCCGGTTCAGGTCCATTTTGGGCCAATTGAAGGCCTTTCTTGAGCCCGATCACTTTAATTCTCCTCGTTAGATCCTTTCTTCGCTTGGTTCTTATTGGGAATTCATAATTGCTCCAGAAATCCCCCATTTTGTACCAAATATGTTATAAATTGAACAAACAAGTAAAATCCGCAAATATATGAAACAAGGGTTAACATGTAATTTCACACACTTCTCCATAATTTTTGCTATGAATTAGTGTCTACAAATTATGGCTAGTATAGAACTAGTTTACTTATGCATTTATAGTTTCTTATCACATTTAGTTTGCTGGAATCTTAAAACTTGTTAGTTTTAAGAGAGAAACAATCATTTCTTCTTAATAAAAGGTTTTCCCGCATTTAATGCAAACGTCATTTTAATTTTCTCATAAGTAATTATGGTTTTTGTATTTGTCCAAAGTGCTCATTAAATCTTAGTAAAACCTTTCATTCTCTCTATTTCCTAAAAGAAACCCTAAAAGTTCCAAAAACCTTCAGACCTTCGCAGAAATGGCCCCCAAGAAATCTACGTCGTCAAAGAAGAATCCTAAATACATTGAAGGACATATTGCATCTCTAGACCATCTGAGATAGAGGATGGCAAAGAAAAATAGAAGTACACAGTTGATAGAGACAATCTTCAGAAAAATGGAGATCAATCATCTAGACTTCTTTCTTGGTGTGCACACGATAAGCTACCAAAGACGGATGTGAAATAATTCTAACAAGGTACCCAGGTCACCATGTTGGAGAAGGATGATCCAGAAACCATCAAGTGCACGATGTACTACAAAAAAATCACCTATTGCGATAGAAATTTCCGTCACTAAACTGAAAAATTTCGCCACAAGGAAGGCGTAGTGACGGATTACTGATGGAAATGTTCTGTAACAAAAACCTTTGTCACTACATAGATAATGATGGATTTTTCAATCTGTCACTAAATTCATGACGGAAAATCTGCCACAATTCCAAAAAAATCCGTCATAATGTTTTTTATATTTTCGTCTGTTGAACCCCGTTACTGATGGAATTTAGCAATTTTTTATGATAGAATATCCGTCATAAATTAATGATGGAATTTACCATCACTATCTTGCCTATATTAGTAACGGAATTATTCCATTACAAAAAACAATTGTCTCTAGTCCGTCACTATGCTATCTAATTTATGTCATTATTGCTAGCTGATTTTGTTTAGTTTTATTTATATTTTAACATACAAACTGTGATGTCAAAATTATTACCCTTATTAAATTCGTAGTAAACATTATATCATACGATATATAAACTTTAAAAATTCGTAGAGTTATTTCTATCGTCCACGATTAAAAATATCGTAGCAAACATTATACACTTCTCACTATACACTCTTATCTCTATCCGTTCGGTTCTTGTTGATCCTGCTGATATGGATGTCATGGCACCAGCTAACTCCGATGGTGCACATGGAGTTAGAGATACCAATGGAGAATCAGACGGAGAAGCGGCAGAAGAAGTTGGTGCCACATTCGAAAGAGTGTCGCAAGCACATTTGAGTGAGATGTCCTCATTTGTGCCCTCCAGAACCTTTACCTCGTGCAATATAAATAAAAAAGTACAATTATACAAATATACATAATCATACCAACATCAAATTTAACTTTATAAACATTATCCAGTAGCCCATAGACAATTAAAATACATATATTAGACACAACACATGGCATTAGTTTAAACAAGTCCTCCCTAAAGTCGTTATACAACATTATGGGTAGCTAATGAGTTCAGTAGCTTTCTTTACCTGAGAATATGATCAACAATCTGGTCAGGCCTTACATAACTGCATATTAGAAAAAGAAAAATACAAATTAACTAATTTATGCAGCTCTACATTGTACATTTTGGTTACCAAAAGATATAAGGCAAAAACTTATATGTGACCGTCACACGGCCATCACACGGTGTGACGGAAAAAAGTATTATTTTTATTATAAAAGTATCCCGTTTATCTGTAAATGTATCACTTTTTTTAACTAAAAAAAAAAGTATTACTTTTTATAGCAAAAGTATCACATTTATCTGTAAAAGTATCAATGTAGTAAAAGTATCACTTTTATCTATAAAAGTATAACTTTTTCCTGTAAAAGTATCAATTTTTTCTGTAAAAGTGTATTATGTTACACGTGTGACCATCACACACAAGACTCACTGAAGATATAAATCATGTCAAAATTTTCGTTTCAAGAAGTGAAATACTAAATAAATCAGTAAGGCAACTAAACTTTTACCATGTTTCTATACATCATTATTTTACCTCATATTGCAGAAAAAGGCAAGGGTAAGATGAGTTAGAAGAAAGCAAGGCAGTGTGTAGTGATAGTGATGGGGGAATCTCGGAACTAGTTATGAAAGTTTACCTATTTACAAGTTTATTTAGCTAGTTGGATTTTTGTGAAGGTTTTTTACGTTTTATTTTATTATTCGAACCTGATATTTGGTTTCGAGTAATGTTTTAGTTAATTCAGGATTTTGAGAAAGTTGAAGTTATTCCAAAATTTCTTAAAAGTATGTTTTTGAAAAAAAAATAAGAAATCTTATGGAGATTTTGTGTTTATGCTGCATTGAGCACTGGAGAAATAAGAGAAGTGACACTCTACTAGTAGGGGGGGTTACACTACACTCCACCTGCTCTACTATCACCCCGAGCACCTCCCTCTTTCTCCGTCCTACTAGAGTAGGTATACCCAAGTACCGTCCATGTTTTTCTACCTATCTGACTCCCAATCTATCATAAAGGGCAATACGTTTATCTTTTGCCTCGACACCTCCTCATACACCCTTAGGATTTCAGCAACTTTATCCACTTTTGATTCATTTGCTCTAAATAATAAGATGATGTCATCAGCAAACAAAAGGTGAGACATGTGTGGCGCTCTCCGAGCAACTTGAAAATCGTGTAATTGATAATCATGTTCGGCTTTTTTTATCAAGGTTGTGAAACCCTCTGCACAACATAGAAACAAGTATGGTGATAAAGGGTCTCCTTGATGGAGCCCTCTTTCCGATGCAAACACATCAGTAGGATTACCATTAACCGAAATCGAATAAGTAATAGTTTTGACACATCGGAGAATAAGTGACACAAAATTACTAGCAAAACCTACTTTCAAAAGTATAGCCCCAAGAAAACACTACTCAACTCTGTCATAGGCTTTACTCATGTCTAATTTCAGAGCTAAATGACCACTACGACATTTTTTTTTCTCATCGAATGGAATGTTTCAAAAGCTACAATTACATTATCAATCATTAAACAGCTTTGAATAAAAGCACTCTGAGATTTTAAAAAGACTTTAGGTAATATGCGCTTCATCCTATTGGCTATGGTTTTAGTTAAGACACGGAAGACCACATTGCAGAGGTTAGTTGGTCTGAACTCTTTTTGGGGAAATAGGTGACTTGACTTTTGGAATTAAAACATCATTTGTGAGACTTAGAAAAGATGGATCAACATGATTGTTAAGAATATTCAAAATAAAATTAACAACATTACTACAAATAATAGACCAATACTTCTAAAAAAACTGGGGGACATACCATCTGGCCCAGGGGCCTTTGAAGGATGCACCTGTTTCAGAGCTGCGTAGACTTCATTCTCCATAAAGGGTCTCAGCGCATCATCATTCATTTTTTGTAAAACTTTGGTCTATACAATGTCAAGAATCATGTGCATCTCGGATTGTGGAACAAATCTAAAAATCTCCATGAAATAGTCGCTAAACACCCGACAAATATCCTTTTCATCCTCAACCCATTGATCCTCATTATCTATTAATTTGTCCACATTATTTCGTTTCCTTCTTTAAGTAGCTTTTCTATTGAAAAAGGTTATATATATGTCCCCTTCTCTAATTCATAAAGCCCTTGATCTTTGTAACCAAAGAATTTCCTCCTTTTCTCTTAATCATCAAGTTTAGTTTGGTTGATTTGTCCGAAATAATGCTTTTGGCTAGTTTGTCCGAAAGTTTCCGAACTCGACGATGAACATCCCCAAAAGTTGATTTGTCCCAAGCTATTAATGCTTCACTGCATTTTTTATTCCTTCCAAAGATAATGAATTCTCCTCCCAACTTCCCTGGCTATTCGTGAACTCTCCTCATGACCCATCCATAAATTTTAAAAGTGGAAATGCTTTATCCAGTGGTTGTTCTTTATCAAAATTTTCAAGTTAATCGGCCTTGGATTACATTGAATTAACAGTGGGTGGTGATCCGATTTGAAGCGGTCTAAATGTGTAATATCCCAATATGGAAATCTATCTCGCCATTTTGTGTTATTAAGGCCTGGGTCAAGACGTTCTAGTATATTACCCTATCTAGGTTGACCAATCACCCACGTGTGTTTGTGACCCCTATATAATAAAAGGTCTTGAAGATCACAATCTTCTAAAATCGCTCTAAACAATGCCATAGAACCCTCTATCCAAAAATGACCTCCAATCTTCTCCGCCGACCACAACATTTCATTGAAGTCGTCTATACATAGCCAAGGTTGGTTTTCTCCCGGATTTAATTATCTCATAAGTTACCAAGTTTTGTGTTTTTTCTTCATATTTGGCCAACCATTCAAACTTGTTAGTGTCCACACAAACCCTTTATCACTGGTAACTTCCATGGAAATGTGATTATGTGACTCATTTGTAACCTTTACCAAAATGTCAGCTTTCTATAGGACACAGAGTCCGCTATTATGCGCTCTACCCTAGCCCATGCAGTCGATCGTAAAACACCGTTGGAAACTAAGAGCCAGTGAGTTCAATCTTTCAATTTTTTTTTTTACTGTGATCTCGTCTCCATCAGAAACACTATATCTGGATTTCCTTCATGTAGGAACTTTGCTAGTGCCCAAATTATCTCCCGATTTCCTAGCCCGCGATAATTCAAACTTAAAACGATCATTGATATCGACAGTGTTCATGGTCGGTCACCGCCGTTTCAATGTTTACAGAATGGATCCCTTCAGTGCTAATTTTTTTAGTATCATTTTCCATATCTTCCAGTCCACTATCATCCGAATGCCTTCTCTGTCTCTTGGAAAGGGTTATGTAGTTTGCTATTGTACTATTCGAGCCATGGTGGTCTACCCTCCTTTCGATTTTGACTTTTCGCAGTACTGGTTTACTTGATTAATATTGGTGATATGTGACACTCACCATATCTTTGAGTATGTAAGTGGGGGTCATATGTTGGTTCAAAGGGAGCTCGGCGTGGCTATTGGGATTAGTTAAATCAATGTTATTTTCTAGATCAGGTAGTTTATCTTGGAAAATAGGTTTCAGTACAATTAGATTATTAGGAGTAGTTGTATGCGAGGGTATTCTTGTTATTTTGGAGTTTGAGGGATGATTATTTTCAGTATTGTGAGCAGGACCATGCGAGGCGATGAAGGACTGAGGTGGGTGAGGGTCCTTATTTTGGGTATGTGTGTTGCGGTTCGTTTTCTGCATGCATGTGGGGGAACTTGGTTTGATAGTGTTTGTTGAGTCTGTTGCATGGAAGAGTTAGGGTGGGATGGGTGGGTTGTGATTGGGTCTTTTTTAGCAGTATTGCCCACTTCATTCGGTTTCTTTGCTTGTTGGCACTGCAATTGAATCAAATTCGTTGCCAAAGCCTGAATAATGTTATCATCCATGTACTATTAAGCTCGTTTACTGTTTCTTCATCATGTTGTTGTTGCTTTCGTCGAAACTCATTAAACATTCGAGGACGGGATTCCACTGATTCTGGTTTTGTCCCTTTATCCACTACAACCTTTATATGTTTAGTAGGAGAGGCTTTAATGTCATCAGTATGTGGCAATCCCTCCTCCTCTAAGTTTAAGAACTCTTCCCTATCATCAACAACATCACACTCTTTGTCGAACATGGTCCAGACAACCACATATCAGAAATGGGAAAGTCTCTTGTATCGGAATAGAACCCATAGCGTCTCTTGCTTAAGTGATATATGGGTTCCCTTACGTAGCGGTTTCGTGAGATCGACTTCCCATTTAAGTCTTACACTTTTATGGAGCCCAACAAATGATGATTTATCAAGCTCTATAACTTCTCCCACTGTACTACCAATTGCTTTGACAATAGTTTCAGTTCGTGCTCGGGCCGGAAGATCATATTTCGTATCCAAAATTTTGAGTGACAGAACAATGTCCGATGGATGCTCATCAAATCCCAATTCCCGTAAAACCAGAAGATTTTTTCCATAGTGCCATGGTATGAGTTCAAGGACTTTGTCGACGTCTTTCGCACTATTGAATTGAAAGGAAAAAAGGTTTGTCGCCACGTCCACGGACATCATATCAAATGATTGTCGCCAAGCATTCCTCACTTGTTCAAGAAATCCATAACCATTAAAAAATTTATCAGTCCAAACCCTTCCAATTAGGCATAACGTTCGCGCCCCTAATCACTACTTCTCCCTCATCAATCATAATAGGTAGCTCATCACCGTCTACAACCTCCGAATTCAAATTTATCTCCATCTTTGCGGATTGTTCTTAACCTACAAGAAAATTCAAAGAGATACCAAGAAACAATCCAAGAAATCACAAATAGCCCAAACAAATCAGAAAATTAACGTGCCTGATCTCAATGCAATCCTAAAAAAACCCCTACGCCTACACGAAATAAAGATCAAGCAGATGATATTGACACAAAAAGAAATCATTTAACAAATGCAAGTCAGCTATTAGACACGAAAAAACCTGGAGATTCCAATGGAAAACTCAAAATACTCCCTTAGACGAGTTACCATAGCCTCACGGGAGAGAAGCACATCAACCCTACTGACCTTAATCGACTTCTTTTATTTTTTGAAACATGGGCCATAACTATAGCAACGAAAATTTCCATCATTATTTAACAATGAAAGTGTGCTAAAAATGTGTGTGACTCATGTACCAACACCATGATATCTTCAGCAAAATTATAGAGTGCAGAACAGGGAGTTATAACAAGTGTACCATTCCTATATTCTGGGTTATGATAGTTTTCTAGAAAGAAGACTTGGTGAACTGGCCACTATATCTCTTCACTCGACTTGTGCAGGAGATCCCAAAGTTTAAAAGGGGGCAGATCATACAAGATCATGCTCAACTATATCATGTCAGTCTAGGAGTTAGGATGTAGATGGACAAAAATTGGGCAATGGGAAGTGGATAGCTGGCACGAAGGAGCCTGTGAAGAAGTCACAACAAGAGGCTTCTGATTATGATGCAGAGAGGAAGGCTAATCCTCAGATGAAGTAGATAGTCCTAAGCTACTGGAAGGCACTGGTAAAGAAACCACCATCTACAAGAGGACTCAACAGATGAGACTTGTAAAGGAATCGATAATTTCTTCCTCGCCATAACAGAAAGTGGAAGACACCGGTATTAACGTACAACCCCTACAAACGAAGAAAATGAGGCTGATCAAAGCCCATATCAAGGAAAGCAATGTAAGATAGTTATTTGATGAGCCTAAAGTAGCACCCTCAGACAGAAGGTTTCCATCTTTAGACCTTAAGATGTACCCTGGAGCAACACAGAATAAAGACACATCCACTGCTCCGGGATCTGGTTTTGATGTCTCGATCACTACCAAAGGCAATAACCTATTCCCTTCTACTTTGTTACCTCAGGCCTTGGGTGTTTAGACATTAGCAGTATCCCAAGCACCACCCCCAGTAAGTGCACTGTCAATGTTAAAGAAGATTCCCATATAGCTTATAGAGCAAAGACAAAGGTTTTCTGACACATGCAATAGATGGAGCCCATGTACCCCCTCAGGGTGAAGGTGAATTTGACGTTGAGGAGATACGGGAGAAGGAGGTGAAAAGATACTACGGATGGAGAGCTAATGGAGTAAGGATGGGCCATGCCATTCTAAATTGGGATAACTGGGGAGAGGAATAAAATTAAGTTACCACTAAGGCAGGGCCAAATAATATTGCTAAACTGACCTCTAGAGAGTATAGTGATCACATTAGGGTGATTCGTAGTCTGATTGGTGAATGTAAAAATGATCTTTCTTCTCATGATTTTTATGTTCATATTTTATTGAGAATTACGTTTGTTTATTATGTTTAAGTGCATATTTTGTAAAATGTATGTCTTCAGGTTGATTCATTTTTTATATGATTTGATGCACTTGTCGGTATCTTTTAGTTGTATCTTGAAGGTTTAGAAACTTCAACGGTTCAAAGAAGTCATTTGCACACATCCTAACATTATTGTCCACATTTTGAGGCTCAAATGGGTCCTATCCGGGACTGGGCCTAAGCCGACTGGAAAATCTTCGAGTCCAAAAGAAAATTCTTGAAGTGACGGAGAGAAGAAAACAAGAGAAAAATGGTCAAAACAAAGGAAAACGAAGGCGACGATTATGACGAGGATAGAAGACCCATAATTCAAACATTAGGTAGGATGGTCGGTACCACCGCGGGTACCACCATGTATAGAGATACCGGTATTTCCACTAGTATTAGTTATTGTACTCAGATATCGCTACAGGTACCACACCATTATTGGTTGTAGTTTACTCGAACATGCCCTGTTTTTTCGTAGAACCCGTCGTAGTTTTGTATTTTGGTTATAACATAGTCGGCTAAAATAGGATTCTGGTGACTTAAAATTCTACAGATAGCTAAATAGAATATCTACAACTTAGCCAAAAAATTCAAGAGCTGATTACGGGCGGATAATTCCCAGAGTAGCCGAGAAGTTAAAATTAAATGCGTTTGGGATGTTTAACACAAGTTAACTTATAATCTCCACTTCTAGTTAGTTAATGACTATTTTACCCTTTTTTATTTGGGGTTTTCAATAGATTTTAGAGATTTTTAAGGGGGGAATTTCTTCTCATATAAATACCCCCTTCCCCCCATTTAGATACAACGTTTGTCATATCTTTAATTTAACTCTTATAATTTTATTCTCTGGAATTAGGCTCTCTCCCATAAAAACTTGGTTCTTCTCTTTTGACCAAGAATTGACCTAGGGTTTTTTGAATCTTTGACATAATTTTCAGTAGGTGGGAGATTTGGGTGGAGATTGAGGACCCAAGACAGTAATTGAATCGTAATTCTATTGGTTCATTTTGCCAATCTTTGTGATAAGGGTCGAGGCATATTTAATTGTTAGCCGATTGACATATTTACTCCCGTTGGTTGAATTGCTTGGAATTCTGATTAAGATACGTGACCTTCCTTCATCGTCCACCACTAACTCATATTTATTTAATCACTTTCTTGGGTTAGTGTGAGACCTACACTTTGAAGTTCTACCTCTTAATTCTTGACCCATTTTAGTTATGTTTATGCTTCTTTTGAAATTTTCTTGATAATTAGATCATTTTCATCATCTTATTGAATTTTCCTAACTTCACAAAAAAATTAACTTGAGTGTGTGTGATGAATATCCTCCATGTGGATACAATACTTTTTATACTACATCTGACACGAGTCGTACACTCGTGACCCTAAAAAAGCCTTGTAATCTTATATATTAGAAGTGTTTTTCAAGATTCACTGATCTTTCAGGAAAAGCAGCCTTGAAGTGCCCCTACTGATAAAGTCTCCAAAGAAGGGCTTGTAGATCCAGAGAAGCTAGCTTGCTAAGAAATGAAAGCATCCACAATAGAAGCCTTATAGAGACAAGCTATAACTTCCATAGAGACAACCAAATTTTGTAGAGAATCCTGAGGATGAAAAATTTCCTCTATCTGTTGTGTGCAAGACTCATCAACAGGGAAATTCAATGAATCTACTGTACTAGAGTTTGGAGTAGACAAGGCAGGCACTATCTCTCTAATAATTGTTGTAGAGGCACCAAGGAGTATAATAGGTGGTGTCTCAGAATCTATGGAAGAAAAAAAAAAAAAAAAAAGAAGAGAAGTTACTGCAAGTGAGCAGAAAATAGCTACGACGGGATATAAAGCAGAGGAAGCACCAAAATACACCTATTGCAGTTGTGTCAACTGCGGCTAACCAACCTTCAATTAGGAATGGCATTATGTACCTAAATAAAACTCAAATCTCTAATCAGTTGAAAATTTTGAAGAAGAAGAAGAAGAAGAAGAAGAAGAAGAAGAAGAAGAAGAAGAAGAAGAAGAAGAAGAAGAAGAAGAAGAAGAAGAAGAAGAAGAAGAAGAAGAAGAAGGAGGAGGAGGAGAAGGAGGAGAAGGAGAAGGAGAAGAAGGAGAAGGAGAAGAAGAAGAAGAAGAAGAAGAAGAAGAAGAAGAAGAAGAAGAAGAAGAAGAAGAAGAAGAAGAAGAAGAAGAAGAAGAAGAAGAAGAAGAAGAAGAAGAAGAAGAAGAAGAAGAAGAAAGAGAAATTTTGTTGAGCGTCGGCAATGAGAGAAAGAAGAAGCCTTTCTAGCTGAGCAACGAAGGAAGAGTAGTCCAAGAGAAAAAATAAGTAGAGGAGAGCTCAAGTGGAGAAGGAGCTCGATTAATCTTTTGTTGAGTTTGATTGAAGAATGAAGAACAAGGTTGCTCAATCTAATGAGAGATTGCATGACATCTTCCTTGCCACATGAATCATCCCTAAAGACATTCTTTCTTAGGGTCAGCATGCTGGATCATCAAGCTAGTAGGCAACTCCGCAGCCAGCCACCCCTAGAAAAACTGAAGTCACTCCAACCCTTTCAATATTTGAGGATTAAATTGGGAGGATCATTGTGTAATGGTTCCTACCAACAACCATTCATCAAAGAAGGAGAGTGACAACTAGGGATTGGTAGAAATCATCAGATACTTTAACTGACTGCAAACTTATAAGTACTATAACAATGTGCAAGGTAGAACATAAATAAATTTGGAGGCCTTCGGAAGGTTACTGAGTTACTTACGTTTGAGGCTGAACCAACAGCCAATTAAGCCAATTACCCTCCGTCCAACCAATAAGGAAAGGAAGATGCTGTGGAAAGTAAGCCCTGCCCCTTCCCCCCAACTAAAAGCAAGACCTTTTCTCAAAAAACTCCGGATCCGGGGTTAGTATGGCTTAAAGGCATAGCTTCAATTGGGAAATGTTCAGTGTGGACAGGTCCCCGGCTGCGGATACAGGCTCGGCCTGGCATTGAGATCTGGACAACCTCTCTCAGAGGCTCAAATCAAAATAGTTTAGTGAAACAAGACAAAGAATTAAACACAGGTGGGGGTCGGCTGTTAATCTCCTACCTTTGAGAATGCTAAAACGCCCTTGGACATGGCGGAGGCTCATGCACTTACACTTAGGAAAGGTTCTTTGTGAATGGCCTTCCTAAGAAAGTAGCAGAAAACAAACTTCTTGCCCTGCCGATCCAAACGCTCCGGATGGCAGGGCGGTACGCTCTGCTCTCTCGCGACTCCTACCGCTACCTCACCTAGTAATAGATCGTAGTAGACACCGGGCTTATTAAGTAAGGGACCACTGGTTTGAGCGCCGGACCTTGAGTCGAATTGATCGTGTCATGTGCAACCTGGTCTTTGTCCCCAGCTTTCAATTCAGTGAAGTTTTGTTGAATGAATCCGGGCCTTCGGGCGGTGGCCCGGTCGACCAAATCATGATATTGAAGGATGGGCTTTTAGCGAATACGAAAGATGCTGACTTTCGGTAGGGGTTGTTCTCGTCGATTACACAGTATATGGCAAACAACCCTCCTCTAATAAGAATTGTGCCTTCTCGAATAGGGAAAAGCCTTCCATTTCCGTCAAATGACCCGGGGCAGCGTTCTTGACACGGCCTGGCCTTGTCGATAAGCCTTCTTCTTATTAGTGAGATAAGAAATTGACCGCAGCTAAGCGTAGTTAACTTGAGTCTTTGTGTTCCCTTGCAAAGGTATTATTTTGAGGGGGGATATTATAGTACTCTTGGAGGAGACCTCTTCCACTCATAAGGCGAGGCCATCCGTTGCCTCCTCATGCGACGGAGTTATATCATCATGAAGTGAGAGTCAAGGAAAGCAGGAAGATAGAATCCTAAGACTCCACTGGGGTAGTAGGCCTTCTCGCGCCCTTGACGTATCCGTGTCGCATTATGATTAATGAGCAAAATCTGGAACGGATCCACTCGGAGATAGGCCCGCCAATCGGAAGAAAGCTTGGAACTCCGTCACATCTCCATGGATTGAATATAGGGATTGCCGGATATTCACCAAAAGAAAGTGCTCGCTAGCCACACAGCCATAGCAAGATCCAGTAAAACCGACGGATGAAGAGTTAGGAGAGGTGCGCTAGCGGCGAGCAGAAGTGTTGATCAATATTCAGCAAGAGAGGGAGATAGTTCGAATACGCCTTTTCTTTCGTAGATTTATGGCTGGCTACTTCTTAAATAGACCTCCAACTGGAGCCTTTCCTTGCAATGAACCGAAAGGTGAGAGTCAGGGCTCTCCGAACCGCAGGAGATAGTTGCCCATCATACGGTTATAGGCATGCGTACGCAGCACACCTCACACCTCCAAGAGGGTCGGAAATGCGTATGCCGGTGTTCACAAACTTTAGCAAGCAAATCTCCGCCACTAGTTAGACGGAAAGTGCACACCTGCCCGTCGCTTGATAGCAGATATCTGAGGAGACAACAACCGAAGTTCAATATAAAATAGACACTTTGAAAAAATCATTTACAATCAATGGTGGAGGTATACTAATGAAGACCCTGATCAAGTAAGGAGGAAAAGGGATTGACTGAAGAAGACAAGAGGAGAGGAGAACACCATCTATGTAGTCTAAGTAAATGCTATTCTCAACAAAGGTGGAGAAAGTAGGTTTGAGCCAGGGTAATTATATGCTGCTTGTTTTTCCTTAAATGATGTAAGATGTTTTACTTGCGGCCTATATTTTACTAATGCAACTATAATAGATATAATCATCTAATAAAATAGTTGTTATCTTACTGCTGAAAGGATTACAGATTGTAATCTTACATCATATGTTATTTTTTTGCCTTTACATGATTAAATATTTTGACTAACAGTTTGTTGTCATGTGATATTAAGTTTTATTTTTTTTTATAGTTTTAAAATCAACAAAAGGGCTGAAATTGTTAGGAAATTTATGTTTAGTTTTAATGATGCAAAAATACTTTGTAGTATAAACTATTGCCCTCCAAACATTCTATAATCTATTGTAAGTTTGTGACAGATTGGGGATAGTTTGTACTTAGGCAAAAGTCACTTCACAAATATATAGCAAAGACATTGGCAACAAACAACAAGGAAAGTCCGATGTAGGAAGAAATATTCAGATGATGTAGGATACTACAATAATGGTGTGCACGTAGAATGCGTACAGAGCAATCAGGATTGTACATCAGATGTGAGGCAATCTTATACTGACTATACAATAACGTCAAGATACGTATCCTAACAAATGAAACTGCAGACTGACTTTACTACATCGACTCTAACCTACTCTCTTAGCTAAGGAACAACAACTGATCCAAGTTGTACAAGAGTGCACGTAGAAGGATTATTACCACTGTCTAACCATTATAATTTAGATGTGTTCATTTCCCTTATCTTTACTTTTTTCAAATGTTGTTGTAACATACTATCTATATTTGCATTGATTTGAAATTTTTCATAATTATTCTGTTGCGCTTAAAACTCATAAGGCATTGCTAGTTGCAAGTCTCGTAGGAACTTACCGATGTAAGTTCTCCTACAAGAATCAATTTCTTACAACTGACATCAAGGTACTGCCTACAAGTTTTGAAAGAAATGTTGAAAATGACTAGAGATTTATTCACCCCCTCTGAATATCTACAATTTGGGACCAACAATGCTTATTATGTAAATGTAGATAAAAAAATGTACCTAAGTTAATTCTAATCTATAAGCTCTATTACATACATATTGTGTTGTATAAAAGAGATGATTTTATTAGCTTAGACCTTGTTTTTTATTTATTTTTTAAAATTGTCTTCCTCTGTCGTAGATTCCAATCATTACTTTCTATAGTCTCATTTATTTCCATACTAATTTTAATTCTTTACAAGGTCCCATTAAATTCGCTCTGACTTTCTTGCATATAATGTGAATACGAATAAATAGATCTCCCAACTTATATAAAATCTTATATGCTCATGAATCTGCATTATTTACATTGTGTACCCAAAATTGTCACTATACACGCGTCATATCTTTAATAACATCATAAAATTAACACATGACACATATCAAAGGTGTATCCAATATTTTGAACTTGGGAGTGCGATAAATTGTTTCACGGTTCTTACAAACAATAAAAAAGTACTAGTAAATTTGTATACCATTTACAGTTGACTTTGAAGGTTTTATTATAGCAACAACCTTATTTAGTAAATAAAAAAATTATAAAAAAATTATTTTTTATTTTAGTAAAAAAAAATTGACCTTAATATTAGAGATATGGTTTCAACAAAAATAATTCACCATAACATAGTTTCATCTTAATTAAAAAGCTAAATAAAATTTGTCGTAAACTCAGATACTACAACAATGAGATAAAAAAGCATATGAATAAAGTATTCCAATTATGTTTCTAGCACATATGGTTAGTATCCTAGCAACTGAATCAAGCCACCTAGCTAGGTCCAACATGGTAATATTTGGTTCAATTTAATTATAAGGGTTATTAATAGTAACTCCATCAAACTATCAGTGTTTTTGCACATAAATCACTAAATTTGTTTTATAGCACTAGTACATATAACCTATACGAGGTTTGACAGATAAAACAACCAACCCTATTTTCTGATCATTTTTTTTCCGGAATTATGCACATGACTTGCGCGTGATAAATTTTTTAAGGGCTCTTTTTCCAAACAACCTTTTTAGTATGCCAAAAGTGTAAGTTCATTCACATATTTCTTTTCCCTAACAATTTCTTTGAATCACCAACAGTTCTCTCCCCCAATATCTAAAACCTCCATTGTTGAAGATAAGAAGCTCTTTTACCTAAAAAAAAACCTATTTGGACAAAAAAAACCCTTCAAAGTTTATCACGCGCAAGTCACGTGGGGAATCCAGAGAAAAATGTTCGAAAAATAAGCTTGGTAATTTATCTTCCAAATCCCGTATAGTTTATATGTATGAGTGCCAAAAAAAAAATAGTCACATGTGATGCCTACAATATTTTGTGTATTAGATTTAGGTATTATGTCAATTTAGTGATAGGAACTACTGTAGTTTGATGAATTTCTTCGTTAAGTGGAGTCTAAATATGTCACCGGCCCTTTTTTCCCTTAACGAAGCGTAGCAATCTTCTTTTTCTAAGATAGTGATTGGTATATTTAGTGATAGGAACTACTGTAAGTTTAAACATGCAGAAGTTGCTAAACATGCAAAAGTCTTTCGCTTCTCTCTCTCCAAATTTTCCCTCTCTTAATATTGTACTTTTGTTTGTAGTTATTGAATTTGTGATGGTATTTCTAGAGTACTCCGAAATTTATAGGAGAAAGGGTTGTAAGAGCATTGATGAAAAGATAATGGAGCGAGTAATGCCTTTGCACATATGGACGAAAGTCTTCCACCTTTCTATTATGTAAGATTAGGATATCATTATGACTATAGTTCAAGAGATAATATAAGCATTTAATTTTGAACTGCACATTTGGTTTTATTGATTATTTCAATTTTCAAGGTCGCGGATAGTCATTCAAATTATTCATTGCAATTTACCTTCATTTTGAAATGGCAAATACAGTTAAGATCCCCTGTTCCATTATTTGTGTCATCTTCTGTTATATTACTTTTAATACGATGTTTTAATTAGTAATATCATCAAATATATGAGGCCTTCAAAAGATTCTCCACTAATAAAAATGTGTGTATATGTTTCTCAATTTTAAACAATGATTTTTAGGAATCCACTATTAAAAAATCAAATTTTATATGACGGAAGTAGTCATATCCATCCATTCTGTTGCATGAAATGTTTACATGTTTAAATACTTGTTTTAAGAAAATATTCTACTCAATATTCCACACCTATTTCTATTTTTTTCATTTCTGATAGATCCCCATTTCTTCTTTAGCCTTACATAAAAGCCCCAAACTACATGAGAAACCGATTTAGAAAAAATAAAATAGGAAAAATAAATTCTTAATTTTTCTTTTCATATGAATGGATTAATAACTAAGGAACCAATACAAATATTTTCATGCGTTTAGCTACTCATGTTTATAATAACATCCAAGAACATTCATAAACAAATATTCTTAAAATATAAAATAAACTAAATAACAAAACCCGGAATAACGAACTTGATTATCATCGCTTCGCGCTTCTTGCTCTTCTATCCAAGCCTCCAAAAGTACTTATTATATAACATGATGATTTTCAGACTTAAAACTATTTATAAGTCAGGAAGGGACCGATTCTAGACCGAAACACGTGATAACCCCTTATAAGCAACGCGGCCGAGTTGACTGGCGCGGCCGAGTTGAGTGCTCGGCTGAGCGCTCAGCCGAGCACGACAACACTAGGCTTTTTCTCTCAAACCACTGAATTTACATGCAATCACTACCAAAATATTCGTATAAAATTAGCTTAGTTTCATGCATACACTACGTGTATCATAATTCCCTAAACTCAGACTGTTGTTCGTCCTCGAACAACAAAAGTAGGTAATAGCAAGAACTCAAGCATTAGGGCAATTTGGACGACAAATCGTGCCTCATAATATCTTTCAAAAATAGATATGGCATCACATCAATTACTTTTGAAACATGCACTTCGAATAGATGATGTTCACTAGATAAGTGTATTGCTCATCTCTCAAGTATATAAAATAGGACGTGTTTACACTCAAGTTGAATCACATGCACATTTTTCCATATGCTTGCATATTATCTAGTCTTAACTTCGTACTTGACACGTATAAACAAAGAATCACAAAGGTCTTTATTTTTTGTTGTAATGTAGGCTTTAGGTAAGGCGAGATAAATTTGGGTAAAAGTGAATCATTCTTGGACCAATCCAACTATTCCCAACTCAACTACCACTCAATTGATGTTCACTCTTTACCTTGCTTTCAAATTTTAGAAAGCCAAACTATGGCTTCTTCATCTCATATAAACAAGCGGCTGCCTTATAACCCAATTTCACCTAATGCCAATACTAATTGAGTACCACTTTTGAACTACTCATCTTTTTCAGACATCTATCACTTTAGAACTACTCATCTTTTTCAGACACTTAGGCATTTTAAGCACTTTTTCTAACTAACCCTCCTAAAAACAACAAATAGAATAAGAATACTACTTCTTTTTAAGAACGAAAATAGAAAAATAATTACTTACAGAGGGCTAATTTTACTATATGTCTACCCATAACTCAACATTTGCTTTCCCCAAACTATTTCCATTCATCCTTTCCCCTCACCCTTTTGCTTTTCACGCACTACCTTCCAATCCACCTCCCTCATACTCAACTAGTCCAAGTTACGAGACAAAGGCTAAAATGAATGGTTATAAGCTTGTATCATATGGCTACAAAAAATAAAGCTAAAGACTCAAAGTGGCTAACTAGGGAATTTCATTTATGAAATTCAGTAAAAAGGTAAAGGTTGGCTTAAATAACAAGCTAAAGAAAATAATTTCTTAAAATCATTTTCTAAATTCACGACGTGTATTTGACGATTTTTAAGAAGACGCAAGGAAAATTCTAGAGACACACTTACGTGTTGATTAACATATCACACTGAAATAAATATGCAATATATACTCCATAAATGGGAGTTCAATCAAAAGTTCAAAATCTCACAGGTTAATGTGATCATCATTCCTCATGCATGATCAATTTCATATCAAGTGTGCATATCATGCTCGTCTATCTGTTATAAAGATTTTTAAAACTTGACTCAACATAGACACATCATCGCCAATTAACCCTTTTTTAGCTATATGTTCATCAAAATAAGCATCAACTCCTAGTTAGACTCAATTGAGTCAAAAAATAAAACAAACACCAAATGAAATAAATAAATAAACTACTACCCATCATAATGCAACTAAATAGCTATACGAATACATGAAAAGCAACTAAGTATAAACATAGTTTCCGAGACGTCTCACTCTACCCCCTCCCCCAAACTTGGACGAGGAACAAGGTTTGAAGGAAAGAAGTGGTATGCCTTGGTGGCACTCACATAAAATTTGGGAAAAAGCAAAAGGATAAAACCTGAAAATTGGAGATTAGGCAATCGCTCCTTATAGCCGCTTTTGTTCGACACTCTCCCCGTGAGCGCATATCTCTTCTTTCGCACTTTTATGAGTTTTTTAGTTGCATCTTTACTCACACTATGTTAGTGTTCCTAAAAATCAAAATAACAAAAGAAAAAAATATCGAAAATGAAAAACAATAAACGCCAGGTTGCCTCCTGAAAAGCGCTAAGTTTTACGTCTTTAGCCAAACGACGCTTTTAAGCAACTCAGCTGGATTCGATCCAAACAAAGCGAGGCACATTATCTTCAAATAAAATTTCATACTAGATTCGCTACAACAGTTTCACCCTTGGGTTCAACGGTATAGACAACACAACACTTGTGTAAACTACTTAGTCCAAGCCTATTATATAGGGAAAGTAACTTTTCACTAGAAATACAAAAATTAAATTTCCTTTTAAGCACATCTATCAGAGCTTGGCTGGTCACCAAGAAAGGTCGGCCTAAGATGAAAGGGACATCAGTATTCCACTGCATATTAAAAACTAAGAAATCACTAGGGAATTCAAAGGTGGACACTCTAACCAATACATCCTCTACTACTCCATATGGCTTTAGTAAAGATCCATCAACCAAATGAATATTAATAATGGCTTGTCTCACCATCTCTAGTCCTAATTGCCTATATATTTTTAGAGACATCAACTTTATGCTCGATCCTAAGTCACACAACACATTTCGAAAATTATGACTACCAATAGAGCGAAGATAAAAAAAAACTCCCTGGATCGTCTACTTTTGGTGTTTTTCTTGTGTTGGTGTTAGTGTTATTTTTAGGACTTTCTAACCTTTGCACATTTGCCTCTTTCTATTTGTGCGCCTTCTTCTTTTCCCCTCGTGCACTAGTAGATTTATATGTAGGCAGATTCGGCTCTTCTTTGTTTACCCCCTCACTATCAATGCTCCCTTTTGGTACTTTTCGCATCGAATTAAATGTACTAACACAATCTATGCGATCAAGGTCAGCAAAAAATGAATAATATTAGAAAAAAACTAAAGAATCATTGATAGGAGAAGATATAAATTTCTCATCTATGGTAGCCCGGTTTTCCTTCTTTTGCTTATTGACCTCAACTTTCTCTAACTTTTTCTTCCCTTAAAGCTCCTCTAAATGTTTAACACAATTAGTACAGTTAAGAGAAATCTTCTCCCTATAAAATTCTTGGGGAAAGGGAAGAGGGGTAACATATTTAGGTGGAGATATATATATAGAAGTGTCTAAGTTAGAAGTCAATTTGGCTTCTCAACCCCTTGTTTTACCAACTTGTGACATCCTCCTTGACTTTATTATCCTTCTCCACTGTTTCTTTCTATCGCCTGATTTTCAGCCATTAGTAGCTTTGAGCTCTCACACCGGACCTCGTTCATCGAATAGATCGCATTGGACTACTCCTTTGGATTAACCACCGTATCACTCGGGAACTGCCCTCTTTGGTGTAAAGACCCTATGGCTTGTGCAATTTGGCATAGGTAAGTCTTTGTCTCCTTCATTTCAACCTCATGATTTTCCTTGGCACTGTTCAGTTCAGCCCCATAATTCTTCATCTCTACCCCGTAACTCATGATTGCATTGTTCATCTCTACACCCAAAGTGCAACGCTCTTCTCAGTATTTCTAATCCTCTCATCAGTCTTAGCAAATTGAGACTGCATCAACTCTTCTTGAGTAGGCTTCCTTCCTTCAGGGATCATACCAATTGTGACTGCAAATGCCGGTGGCGGTTGGAGTGCATTATTGTTTGGATTGTTGTACGAGAAATTAGGTGATTCCTTGCACCTGATGGATACTGATTATACTATTGGTTGTTGCCACATAAGTTTTTGAAGTTTCTCTGATTAACATAGTTAGCATCTTCAACTACCTCCTGCATGGGTTGCTTCTGTGAATTGGACTCAGTATGCTAGGCTAAAGTAACACTAGTTAGCAAATTTAACGTATTGCTACAAGTTTTCAATTGAGTCGTAACTAGGTCAGTTAGCTCAGTCTCAGTGATGTTGGCTACTGGCCTCGGTTGATTTCTATCATTTGGTTGTTTCCAACTTGTAGTGGCCATCTTATTTAAGATAGTGAATACAGCCCTTGTACGCTTTGCCAATATAGATCCACCTGTTGTTACATGTACAAGTATTCTTATGGGCTGAAGTAGCCCATCATACAAATTGCAAAGAGTTTGTTTCTTAGTGAATCTATGTTGAGGGCATTGCCGAACTAGATCGCAAAAATGCTCCCAAGCTTCCCCCGAAGGTTCTCCATCAGTCTATTTGAACTGGGTATCTTGCAGTCTGGCCATCTTGCATGGAGGAAAGTAGTTTACTTAGAACTTGGTACTAAAATCTTCCTAAGTAGTGACCCGTTCTTCCATGCCAGTGCCCTATCTCTAAGAGTGAAAGCAAACAACCTAAGCTTGACCCGATCATATGGCATTCCATTCACCTTTAGGGTCTCCAAAACTCTTTTATCCGACCTAAATGGGCATTGGGGTCTTCTAGTGGCCCCTCATCAAACTGGTTCTGCTGGAGTATGGATATCAATGTTGTCTTAAGTTCAAAGCTATTAGTATTGATTGGTGGTAATTCGACTTCTCCATAATTTTGGTTCGCCTCGGGGCGAAGACAGTCCCCTATACGTGTCTGATCGTATTTAGGATCGGTCTACGGGTTTAATTATGGCTGCTATATCTGTTGAGGTATGTTATTTATTCAAGTATGTATACCAGTCACTACCCCGAACAATAGATTAATCATCTCCTCTTGGCTCATATTTTCCAACAATTTAGCCATCTTGTTTAACGAATTTCTCCTTATTATGTATCTCCAGATAGTTGCTTCGATTTCTGGGTCAAAAGGGACAAGCTTGTCTTTTCCTTTAGACCGAGTTTGGATACGCTAGCTGAGATCACAACAGAGAGAACATAATGAAAACGAAAAAATAAAAACTGAAAAATAAAGTGCAGAAAGTAAATGTCTAGCCTATTGTCGAATTATTTCTCAAGATAGAAATTAACCACAGTTACCAGTTCCTGGCAATGGTGCAAGAAACTTGACGATACTTTTTCTAACCCTAGTATTACGCAGGCGTATGGTGCACCTGTAGTTTATAGCTAGTAACGAGCAAGGACGATCCCACATATACTGTTTACCGAGGTCAATTTAATACCCCGATCATAATAGGTTAGCCTTATCTAGACTCTCAAATAAAGGTGATTGATTAATTAACCTAAAACTGAAGTGTAGAAAAATAGTAAACAAAGAAAAAAATGCTTAAAAGGAAGCGGACAATTAATCAGGAAGGATTGAATCAGATAAAATAACGTATTCTGGTGTTTCGATTTCAGTTAGAACATCCTATGTATGATTATTTTATTATTCTAGACTTTTAAACCAAAATCTAATGTTTATAAGGCGGCACTACTGTGGTTAGCCCTGCTCTCGGACAACGCTAACCCTTTTGGGTTAATTATCACATATGCAAGACCTTAAACCCTAAATATAAAAAATTCCACTACAAAATAAGTAAACACGTTATTCGGCTCAAGATAATCAAATAATACATAAAATCACTGCATTTATACTAAAAGAAAAGTCACTTTTAACGACAAAAAATTATTAAGAGTAAGAAAGCCTCTCACTAAATTTACACTATACATATTATTAGTGAGAGTATAAAAATACTCTCATTAAACTTGTAAGTTTTGGTGACCAAATAAAAAAAAAAAATTAAACAGACCGCCACTAATAATTGTAAATTAAGGGTGCAAACATTTACCACAAAAAATTAGGAGTTTTTCACAAATAAATGAAAGAAAAAAAAAAAAAAAAAAGAGAGATATATTATGATTATTTATCAAATCAAATAACAGCAGACCCATTTCGTTTCTCTCTTCACTCTTCGGTAATTATATTCTCTATTTCATCCACACACAAATCCTAGCAAAGAATTTCATCCGCTGCGAAGATGCAGATCTTTGTCAAATCGGAAGGTATCTTTCTTATATTTCTTGGGTTGTGGTGTTAACATACACCCAATATTCTCTGGATCAAAATTGAAGGCATTTCTCTCCCACTCTCATCGACGATGTATTTCCGTTGGAGTCAATCGTGCTCTTAACTATCTTCATAGCCAGATATTGTCCCGTGGGGGTCTTGAGTCTCCTGGCTGTTGATTGGTTCTTCTTATTTATGATAACTAGATATTACTTAGTTTTGTTCAGATGGACCCAATTATGATTTTAGTGGGTGTTATAATTTTCTCTCTAATGTATTGTTGTGCAAGTGTCTTCTATGTCTTTTGTTAGATTTCTTGTTTTTTTCTTAAGTAAAATCTTAAAGATTGGTTTTCCTTCTTCTAGGAATATCATGTTACTTGTGTAGGAAATTGAATTGGAAGTGCATGCTGTAAAAAAATTGGATAAGACGCAAGCTAATTGTTATATCCTTTAAATGGGCTGCAGGGCAAATACTTACAAATTTGTTATTAGCTCATATGAATTCACTATATGGTGAAGTCTCAGTCCTACAAACAATATTCTTGTGTAGATTATTTTGCTGCAAGAAATTAAAGGTAAAAAGCTGAAGAACTTGTCAGGAAATGTCCCGTAAATGTGTTTAGTATTGAAGATATGGGTAAAAGTAAGATGATGGCTAGTGGTGATTGTCTTGAAAAAATTAAGATGATGGCTAAGTGGTGATTGTCTTGGAAAACTTCTTTTGATTATTTATTGTAATCAAATCGGTATTTTAGCTGCAGGACTAAGGAGGTTGTCACTCTTATAAAATTCCGACCAAGGGCATCAATTGAAAAACGTCATTCTTGATTGTTTATGGTTGAACTTGTTATAGGTAAAGATATTGAATCTTCAAAACTCAATAATGATATGATCTCTTACACAAGCCCACGGTACATTATATGTTGAAACTGAATCAATATGTATTAAAAGAAAAACAATATGGGGTTCAAAGATTCCATTTCAAATTTCAATAATTTGTCAATGAATCATGAAAAAGTATGGTCAGACCATATTGTTAGGATTGGGTTCTCCATTGTCTTGATTCACTGATCTCTTTTTTAGTTGCAGAAATCATGCATACAATATATATGGCTGGTGATCAAGTAGAAGAAGGTATGTCTACATATCAACTTTGGTAAAATTTATCCAATTTAAGATAGTAGCATATGTGTATGTGTGTGTGTTGTGACTTTGTGTAATATACATTTTATTTATAACATATTATGTTAGTTAGTGTTTTCTTGTTCTTCATGTTTATATATGGAGAGTGAAGAACCTGACACTTGTTTAAAATATTCCAAAATTCTTACCTTTATTTCAGCTAAGGTACACGGTGCATTTGATGATATTTAATGAGATATAAATGTAGTACATATTTGTAGATATTTTCTATCCCCACTAGGCTAAGTTTTCTTATGCCAACACCTTTACCCTTTGGGAGGCATGGATACTTTTTATTTATTGGTACCTTTCTAATTGTGATATGCTCTTCGAAGGGGGGTTTTATTGGTTCAGATATTACTTCTTAGAAGTTTGGTGCATTTGATAAATTAATTTCTTTTTGGGTAAACTAAGAACTTTTAAGATGCGACAAGGAAGTGCTCGTATCATGTGCTATAGAGGTGGAGTTGAAGCTGCTTCTTTACATCACAATGCAGGAGGATTGGGTAAGTGACTTTATTTTATTTTTTCTAATTCGAGCACTGTAATACTACAATTTCAACATTGTATGACAGACAACAAAATTTGTAAGCCTATTTGAACTTAAATCGATTATAAGAGCTTTTGTGCAAGCTTAAATTATTGATTTCCTCATTTGACAAAACATGAGGTATAACTGATTTATACAAGGTGGAAATTGGTACATGTACGTTTTTCTCTTCTTTCTTTCTTTATATTTATTTATTGTTTTCTCTTGTCAGCTGTTCTTTGTTGCAGATTTTATCAGTATCTGATGTTTTCATTATACTTCTTACAAAATTGGATATCTCTCATTATGTGTTTAGAGATTAATGTTTAAGCTTTTAGCTCTTGATAAATGCTCATGGTGTTTAGGCGTTTGTATTCTCCAATTATTATGATTAACCTATATAACAATTTTATGAATGATATGATGTTTGTATTCTCCAGTTATTCTCCAATTATTATCGGCTTGATAAGAAGTATGATATGATGTTTGTTTATAGTAAGTGTTTGATGTAAATACCTATGTTATACATATGAAAAGAGAAAAACTTTATATTTCAAAGCTTGAGAACCTTTCGGGGGTTAGATGGAGTTTAGAATAAGCTAAGGTTGGACAAATTTCTAATCTAATGCATGAGTAGTATATCTATAGCACGAATAGAGTATCTATATTCAAACTAATATGTTCTAATCTTTGGTCGAATAACTGACTTTTCATTGCTCATAAGTTATTCATCTTATTTAATTTTAATTTTAGTGTGTCGAGGTTACATCATCGATTTTTTATACTCAAAGTTGAGCAAGAACCAATGTGGAGTCGGTAGTGGTTGTTGAAGCAACAACAAAATGGAAATGGAAACAAAAAGTCCTTTTGTTTAATTATTTATGATATCTTAAACTTGAAAGATTTGAATGGTAGTTCTTCTTTAGTTTCTCTTTTATCTATGATATGTAATACCCCAAATCTGTGGATCCTTTGAAAAATATTGAAAATATATTTTTAAATACTTTCATGCATTCTTTACAATATTTAACTAACGAAATATTTTTTGTGATTTTTTTGGTTGGAAAAGTGATACTGCGATGTCAGAACTCATCCGCACCTACGACTCAGAAAAAAGGTGAGACTTAAGAAATAAAAAGGTTTACTATCGGGTTTAATATATATGAAACAAATAAAATTTAAAATCTTGTTTATATCGAGTAAATAACATTATCTCTAAAACCCCAGAATTCACGAAAAAATATTTCAGACTCAGAAAAGAAAGAAATTTAGAAATTGGAATGGTTGAAGTTTGTATTTAGGGGAACACACTTGATAACTTCTTATTAAGTGCTCTACTAAACAAGGAGCATCGACATACTTCTACTTTCCTATGTGGGACAAGGGAAACAACATTTCTCCTATAATTTCTCTTCAATTTTGAATGAATAAGTTGCTAACTTTGATAATTAAAATCTCATTCACCCGAAATTGGTTTTGAGCATATTAATACATTAAATTTATCTACTCAAAACGTAGATTATGAACTTGCAACTTTTTTTCATTTTTAGAAAATGGATTAAAATAATTAAATTGGTCCATTTTGGGTCAAAATCCAAAATTTCAAACCAATTTCCAACACAAGTATTGTATTCCTTTGTAATCCATTTATTACATATGCGAAATCTAATGTTGTCATATGTATATATCAATAAAAATATTATTATACCTAAAATATGGAATATAACATTTTGCGTAAAAAAATTTAGAAATTATATTTTAAGAATAACGTTGGTCGAAGTTGTCGTCAATACAGGGTCAAGACACCTCGAGTCGGAACACGCATTCCTTTATTTGGCACCAGCAAGACCACAAAGATACATCAAACCTTAAGTCCCTCAAAATAGGCGCAAAACCACAAGAAAGAAAGAAACAAGGAATAGAGCGCAAAGCTCTTTTTAGCACAAAGCTAATCTGCCTCACTATTCTGTTTCTCTCTTATTGTTGTCTCGCTCTAGTTGCTTAGAAGAGAGCATACATATATCAAATATATATATATAGGCGTTGGGCTAGGATTTAGTGGGAGCTGAAGGGGCATTAGGAGACTAGTAATATGTGGGCCACCACTAAATTGGGCCGACAATATATTAACAAATATTTTTTAGAATAATGTCCGTTTTCGAATGCAATTTATAATAAATTACTTCAATGTCTATCATATTTTATTTAGAAGTTATATTGCACACTTATAAAAAAAAAATGTTGATATCATTCTTATTATAAAAGTGGAAGTGGATACAATGGATTTTCGCTATTTTCCACTGAGTCTGTAGACTTCTTCTTATTAATTTTTAAAATAAAATCGGGAAGTAAGAGAAGGCACAAAAAGTAACATATATATCTACCCCTACCCCAGCCGACACAGCTCAAACGGTTTGAATCATCAGTCTTGGTTCCAAATTGAAAGTTTTATACATTCAAGGCAAACTGAAATCGAACTATGTCACTGTTTCATCTATGGTTTCGAACTGGCAGCTCAAATTCTAACACTTGGTCCAACCAGTCTGTTATACAATTTTTCTAGTGTAATTTCAATTTTTTGTAAAGTGTAATTTTAATTTTTTGCAATTTATATATATCTAATATTAAAATGATCTTTTTCTAGGATTGGAAACATGTCTTTTTCCCACCCAAACGACTTTCAGATTATTGATAACAAAAAAATATTTTTTTAAATTAAAGAGAAAACTCGGAAATCACCCATAAAATAGGCGTAATCTGTTATAAGTATGGATTATACTAATGTTTGCGCATATTTGGGAAAGTTGTTGCTTAATTTACTGGAGACAAATCACTAATTCTATATATAAGGAGTGTTCACTTGGTAATAGATTTACTTTACCTTTTTTTTAAAATCATATGATACAAATGAATCTTTACAAGTCTTATTCTTTTAAGATATTCAAATAAATCGGATCTTCTACAGGAAATATTGAACAACAATATCTACAAATTTATATCATCGCAAAGTTTTAGCTGTAGGAAAAACTAATCACAAACCCTACTTTCGAGCTATTTAAATATATTGCAGATACATTTGGGGCATAATCATGCTCTCTCAACATTTTCTCTTGGAAAAGTTATATTGTGCAATAGTGAGAAGTCTAATGGCTCCTGTTTTTGCTAATATCAATGATGTTCATGCTAAAAGACAGGACTGGACTCTAAAGTTGCGGCTTCTGAAGGCAAATTTATACCTGCCTACAGAAACCCTAAATGAATTCAGTTTTGAATGCATTTTTCGAGATGTTGAGGTAATCATTCATACATACTGGCTACTCTCTTTCCATTGTTTAATTGCATAGTTTCTGCCTATGGTTTCTAAAAGCATTCCTACATTCTGATGCATTCATAAAATATCAACTATCTGCAATTTTTTAAACAAAATTTGTGCATACAACCAATATGTATCATATGATTTAAGGTAATCTAACGAAAAAGTGTTAAAATTTCAATTTAATGAGCAATTTATTGCATTACAATATCATTCTAGAATTTTTAATATACTCTAGAATTGGAAATATATTTATTGTTCCACTGATACCAAGATTGACTTCTTTAAAATGTCATCATTATAGTAAAATATATTTTGTTTTACAGTTTAGGTATCATGATACAAATCAGATAATAAAACGAGTTTTTCTTGAAATAACTGTAAGTTTTAATAACGTATACATAATCATTAATAAGATTAAATATGGATCTTGGAATTCATGATTTTCATATTCGATTGACATATAAAATTAGGGCACTAATCTTGAGACGTCATGGATTGATTCTTTGTGATGGAAGAAATTGATTTCTCTCTCCTAACCTCTTCTTTAGAATAGAGCACTTTGATTAAATTACGTGATAGAAATAATGTAACTCTATTATCTTTTTATAGGTAGAGAGAAGACCAATTTTTTATATGATTAGGATTATCATGCAATTAGGATTGTCATCCATTCATGGTTTATCAACGTGAAAATAATACCTTATCAGATATATCATGGCCAAATATTATTTGGCAGAATATTAATTTAAACCAATAAGATATCTAAAATTTCTTAATAACTTAATTTGATGGCACGTGAGCCACAATAATCTTATATTCTCCCACTTGACCAAAGTGACATAACTAAGCTTTCATGGTTTAAATAATAACATAAGTTGAGCAACATAACGATAATTTTTAAGTTCATTGGTCAGATCATAATGTCAATATCAAATATAAACTAACATGGGTCATGGCGGTTCTACGTCATTTAACTCGACATAGTTCCTTCCATGTACCACAATATTAGTTTTCTACTTAATATCAGTCGTTATTTCAATAAAAGTCCACATTAATGACTCGATTAGAAACAAAATCCTATCATACTTTATGTCAACATTCATGTATACATCAATAACAAAATAGGATATCAATTAGTTAAGAAACAATACCTAAAAGCGCTCAAAATGCCAATTACACATCATAAGTTCGTTAAAACCTTTCAATAATGTTTGTACTTTCGACATGTCCAATAAATGTCTTTGGAGGCAATCCTTTAGTCAACGGATCTGTGATCATGAGATTGGTGCTAATATGCTCAATTGACATCTTTTGTTTCCGAACTTCTTCTTTAATTGCAATACTTTAATTTCATATGTTTGACACCTTTGGAATACTTGTCGTTTTTAGAGAACAATACTGCTACAGAATAAACACAATAAATTTTTAGCGGCTTGGTAATACTGTCGACGATTCCAAGTCTTAAAATAAAGTTTCGCAGCCAATTTCCTTGAACTGTGGCCTCAAAGCATGCCACAAATTTAGCTTTCATAGTGGATGCAGCAATTACAGGCGGTTTCACACTCTTCCATGAGATTGCCCCTCCAGCTAATAGGAACAAGTAGCCAAATGTTAACTTTCGAGTATCAACACATCCGGCATAATCTGAAATAGAATATCCAATCACCTCTAAACGATTAGATTTTCGATAAGTAAGCATGTGATCCTTCGTTGTTTGCAAGTACCTCAATACTTTCTTCGTAGCTTTCCAGTGGTCCATTTGGTAACGGCTAAGCATTCCAACAGCAAAACTGATGTCTGGCTTTGTACAAGTTTGTGCATACATCAAGCTACCAACAATCGATGCATAAGGAATATATTTGATTTGTTCATGTTCTAATTCATTCTTTTGACATTGTGTAAGGCTGAACTTATCTCCTTTCTGGATTGGAACAGGGCTTGATGAGAAATTTTCCATCCTAAACCTCTCTAGAACTTTATTGATATATGCTTTCTGAGGCAACCCCAACATTCCTTGTGATCTATCACGAAATATTTCTATTCTAATCACAAAAATTTCCTCACCTATATCTTTCATTTCAAAGTTCTTAGAGAGAAATTTCTTAGTTTCAAATAACAAACTAAGATCATTCATTGCCAGCAAACTGTCATCAACATACAGAATCAAAATAATAAGCTTACTATACACCGGTCCACAGTGTTTTTCTTATATCCAAAAGAAGTCATGTATTATTGAACTTAAGATACCATTGATGAGAACCTTGCTTAAGCCCGTATATTGATTTCTTGAGTTTACACACCATATGTTCTTTTCCTTCAATAAAGAAGCCTTCAGGTTGATCCATATAGACTTCTCCCACTAAATCCCCATTCAGAAAAGCAGTTTCACATCCATTTGATGTAACTTTAAATCATAATGAGCCACCAAAGTCATAATAATTCTTAAGGAGTCTTTCCGAGACACTGGCGAAAAACTCACTTTGTAGTCAATGCCATTTTCTGAGTATAACCTTTGGAAAGTAGTTTAGTTTTATGTTTTTCGATATTTCCATTCGAGTCGCGTTTGGTCTTAAAGACCATTCACACCCAACTCTTTCACATCCTTCTGAAAATTCTACAAGATCCCAGACTTCATTATGAGTCATCGATTTCAACTCTTTTTTTATAGCATCCAACCACTTAATAGAATTATTATTTTCCATGATTTGTGAAAAGGAAACTAGATCATCATCAGTTCCAATGTCAAATTCTAACTCTTGTAGATAAACCACATAATCACCAGAAATAGCAATTCGTCTTGGCCTTACAAACCTTCTCACTATTTGTTGTGTGGTTCATCTATTGTAGGTTCATCATTAATAGATTCATTATTGGGAGTTTCTTCATTTATTTCTTGTTCTTGTAAGTTGTTTGGCGGTTCAACCACTGTAGGAACAACAACTTGAGATGAAAACTTAGGTAAAGGAATTTCCACCCTTACTTCTTCAATATCTACTTCTCGTGGTTCAACACTCCCATTAATTTCACCTTTTTCAATGAGCCTAACGTTTCCAGTTTCAACAATTCTCGTACTATGATTCGGATAGTAAAACCTATATCCTCTAGACTTTTTTGGATAAGCAATGAAGAATCCACTGATTGTTTGTAAGTCCAGTTTCTTTTCTTGTGGTTATAAATTCTAATCTCTGCCAGGCAACCCCAAACATGCAGGTGCCTTAAACTAGGGTTCCTACCCGTCCACAATTCAAAAGGTGTTTTAGGAACTGCTTTACAGAGAACCTGGTTTAACAAATACATGGCAGTTTTTAGTGCATACATCCACAATGAGGTCGGTAAAGAGGAATTACTTAACATACTTCGAACCATATCCATTAGAGTACGATTTCACTTTTCTGCTACACCATTTTGTTGTGGTGTACCCTGCATAGTGTACTGAGCAAAAAAGCCACGCTTTTCAAGAAATGTAGCGAATAGGCCTGGGCATTGCCCCCGATTCATCATATTTTCCATAATATTCACCACCTCTATCAGATCTAATGATTTTCACTTTTCTATCTAATTGTCTCTCAACCTCATTAATAAACACTTCTAATGCGTTTACAGAGACTTTTCTTCCAATAGATAGATATAACCAAAACGTGAATAATCTTCAATAAAGGTGATAAAATTTCTTTTCCAAAACGTGTGTATTATTTCAAGAAGTTGTGTGTTTCTCGTGGCTCCTTTATTTGTGTGTTTTGTTTGTTTTTCTTTAATACAATCCACACAAATACCAATGTCTTAAAATCCAAATCATGAAGAAATTCATTTTTTACCAATCTTTGTAATCTTTATTTGGAGATGTGCCCCAAATGTTTATGCCACAAGTAAGCAGAACTTTCATTGACTAAACCATGTTTAGTTCCAACATTATGATGCAGGGTTAAAAGAGTCTCAACAAAATATGATCAAGTTTAAACCTATATAAGCAATCATTTAGGATACCAGAACCGATAAGAAGATTTTGTTTGAATAAATTGAAACTTCCATTACCAAACTTAAAATAATATCTAACAGAATCAAGTTTGGACGAAGAAACTAAATTATGAGAAATGGAAAGTACATAAAGAGTTTCAAACAAATCTAAATAATGTCTGGTATCTAGAATTAAATGATAAAATCCAAGGTCTTCAATGGGAGCTTGGACTCGTTTTCCCATGTAGACAAAGTTTTCATTTGGATTTGTGATTCAGGTCGTAAGGAATCTCTACATCGTATTAGAAACATGAGTGATACAGCCAGAACCAAGCCACCAAGTATTGTAAGGAGCATCAACTAAACTTGATTCGAAACATACTAGAACATTCATTGTACCTTTCTTTTCGAACCATTCTTTACGTTTCTGACAATCCTTCTGAAAGTGTCCAGGTTTCTTGCAAAACCTACACTTAGGACTATCATGTTCCTTTTTTCTGGATTTTCGCAGATGACTCATTCACTTTATGGAGTTCTTGCTTGCTCTTTCCCTTCTTTCCAGCTTTCTTTTTAGCTCCTTGATTCATTGTGAGATGAACAGAATGAGACCCCTATTTGGTGACTTAGAGTGAATAATCAAGATCCAAAACACCGAGATGAAATTGAATTTGTTCACTCCAGTGAGAATAGTTTAATTCATTAAATTTTTTAAACAGATGTAGCAAGCGAATGAAGAGCAACAGGAATAAGCACTTCAAGGATACATATAATTATTCACATTAATGATTTGAGTAACAAAAACACAGATTCAAGATCAATAATCAATAAATGTACATTGATATTCTCCTTTGGGCGATATAACAATATACAATCATAGTCATAATGATGCTTGTAAATTTACCATAATTTGATAATTGAATATACACTTGAACTATTATGTCATCTTTGGACATACAAAATAGTCAACATAATATACCAATTATCACATTGTATCATAATTTATAAGAACTAACGATCCACCTTTGAGTGATCTCTAATGTCTTATAAACATGAATTTTCATTACCCATAAATTTGAAGATAAATTATATCTCAAGCATCACATCCATATGGATAATCAAATATTTATTATATAACTTAAATTTACGATGACTAATGATCAAACCACTTTGGTAATTAACAGACCAACATTATCAAAATTAAAATTATACAACACAATAATGGTTTAAGACCCCATCAGCATAGACATAATGATCTCATCATAACATTCAATGAAACATAATATTCAATGTATATATTATTGCCTGTAATTAATGACAAAACTTGAAATGATGATGATGATGATGATGATGATGATGATGATGATGATGATGATGATTAATACGACGGTGATAAAAGTCGACGTTATCAATTTCATTATGTAATTGATATTATAATATAATCAAGTGCATCAATCTCTTAACAATGTTAAACCATTAGGATGTAAATATATATATATATATATATATATATATATATATATATATACACATTCAATTAAGTATCCAACATAATTTATAACTACTGTCCTAAGTGGAACCAATCTAACAAATCACATTGAAACATAATAATAACGACTAAGGCATAATTAGGAGAGGCAACCAAATTGATTCTAATTCCCTTGATAAGCAATTATATAAATCATATCATACTTTCGGATTTAAAACAAGTAATTGAAACACGTAAGCTCACAGTTCGACATCTAATCTGTTACGGTAATTTTAATTAATTAGCCTTGATTCAATATCCAAACGGTATGTATTGCAACATCAATAATCAAGACCTTGATAACGTTCGGTAATATCAAATATAACATATTTAATGGTGCGGAAAATTAATTCAATTAGAGAATGAAAAATCATCACATCTATAACCATGCTCTGATACCACATGTAAGTTTTAATCACATATACATAATCGCAATAATAAGATTAAACATGAATTTTGGAATTCATGATTTTCACATTCGATTGACATATAATATTAGGACACTAACCTTGAGACGTCATCGATTGGTTCTCCTTGATGGAAGAAATTGATTTCTCTCTCCTAACCTCTTTTTTAGAGCAAAGCACTTTGATTGAATTAGGTGACAACTAATGTAACTCTGTTATCTTTTTATAGGCGGAGCGAGGACCGATTTCTGATATGATTAGGATTATCATGCAACTAGGATTGTTTTCGTTCATGGTCTATCAACGTGAAAATTATATTTTATCAGATATTTTATGACCAAATATTATCCGAAAGATGATTTAAATCATTAAGATATCTAAAATATTTTAATAACTTAATTTGATGACACGTGGGCCACAATAATCTTACAATAAGACAATATGTGATCATTAAAACATCTAGAATGATGTAGTATGTTTTCCTTTATATGCAATTCAGACTTGAACCCAAACAATGTTTCAATTATTTGCAAAAAAAACAGTAACAACATTGGTTTTTTTTCAAAAAACACAAATATTTTTTTATGTAGGGTTCGACTATAAGGGGATCTGCTAGAACACCTCTGGTACGTATGGCCCAGTTGCCTAAGGTTACAACACCAATACTCGGCCCAAGTTGTCTAGGGCTGCAGGCCCAGTAATTGGCCCAAATATAGATTTGATAATTAGGTCGCGGTAGCAGCGCATGGGGGATTGGAAGATTTCGCCCACGATCTTCTCTCAATCACGAAGGCAGATTTGGCGGCCATAATTTTAGGAATATAGTTAGGGTTGTGATTTGTATGATATAAATAGTAGAATTAGAGAGAGGAGAGGGGTTGGAACTTTGATTGGAGAAAAACCACCTGTAAACTAAACGAAAAAGAAGAGAAGAGAAAGATCCCGGCAGGGACATTATTTTCCCTTGGACGTAGATCTCCGGATCGAACCACGTATACCTTGTGTCTTATTATCTGTTTACCTTTCAATTTGTTATTTTTTGATTGGTACCTCCTTGATAACGGGTTGCGCTTTATCAATTGGCGTCGTCTGTGGGAAACGACTGGATTTTAATATTGATACTGCACTTGTTATACCATGGTAATCACTCGCTTAACTCAATCTCGCCAAGGTGATCAGATCAATCAAGATCTACCCGTGGATCAAACTTTGCCACCGAGGCAACCGCTGATCCGAGATACATCTCATCATCAGGGCAACCAAGGCCCGATCGTGAATCCAGACGACCAATTCTTACCTCTACCTCCACAAGATATACAAAATCCTAATCCCGCTGCTACACAGCCGCAGGTTAATATTCAGATGACTCCGGAACTACTCCAGGCTTTCCTACAAGAACATGCTCATGTTCTCCAAGACTGGGCAGCCAATCGTTTAAACCCTGATGGACCTGCTGGACATGCTACCAACCCCGTAGTGCATCCACCTCGTCGAAACCCGCTCAACCAACAAGATCCTGTGCACCATGGGCGTCAGGACCGACGACGAGAACGACCCGGTTCTCCCGAGGACCATAGGAGTTCTAATGGGTCAAGACAACGCAATGAAGAACTTGCGACGCTGATCGTCGCCGTCCACTTAACGCGACTAAGAGAGCTCGTTATGCCAATCCCCATACTTTAGATCTTCAGGAGTATGAGCGAGTACAACGCAATGTTGAACTAGATAGAATTCTAGGCCTTGACGCCAATGGAGACATTATCACCCCATTCTCCCAAGAAATACTGACTACGCCCCTTCCCGAAGGGTTCAAGAGACCTGCCATACCACCTTACGACGGCTCTGGAGATCCGGCCAATTTTCTTGGGGCTTTTAGGCACAACATGCTCAATCGAGATCATACCGCATCTCTTCACTATTGTAAGATCTTCCCCGAGTATCTTCAGGATGAGGCTCGAGTTTGGTTTGACTCACTCCCCCGTAATAGTATATCCTCTTTTAGAGAACTTGCTGAACACTTTTGGGCACGATTCGAAGCACGTGCAAAGCCCATGTCCACTTTGGCCGATCTGATGAACGTGGAACAAAAAGAAGGAGAAACCATCTCTCAGTTCCTGGAACGTTTTACGACTGAAAGTTTGAAAGTAGGAAATCAGCCCGATAGCATCATTATCACAGCCTTCATGAATGGATTACGAGCCGGACCACTGTACACCGAGCTAGCCCGTAATACTCCCGTTACTACCCGAGCTCTCTATCATGTGGTTGGGAGGTTCGCTAAGGCAGACGAGCAAACCCGGCGTAAGAGGGAAAAATCTATTGCTAAGAGACAGTCAGATAAAGGACAATCCGGGTCTAATACTCGTACCAGCGCCTTCAACCGACTGGGCCGAGGGCGACCAGACACTCGTCACGATCTACCTCAACTAACACCTTTGAATCGGTCCCGAACCAAAATACATGCCATCCACAAGGCCGATCTAAGATCTTGTCCTCGCATGACTGCGCTGGCTGACAAACGAAACCGCACCAAGTGGTATGAATATCACTATGACCACGGGCACGATACTGAAGAATGCCGAGAACTCAGCAAAGAAATTGAAGAGTGCATAAAGCAGGGATATTTTTGCCAGTATATTGCTCAATCAGACAATCGACCACAGCACCGAAGTGGAAACCAGCAACAAAGTCGAGCTGGCTATAATAATCGTAGCTTACAACAAGGTCGGTCACAATGGCCGAATAATCGATCCGGGAACAGCCACTACCCAAAACAAGATCAGGGAAGTAGACACAGTACTCAGCAGCAACAACCTCGCTTATTGCCAGCTCCCCCTCCTCAAGAAGAAGGGACTAACCCTCCAGCTCGTGTTGTTAATAGCGTCATTCATATGATCTATGGTACGCAGCCAGCAGGAGTGTCCCGCAAAGCTCTTATCACAGAAGCTCGCAGACCTCCTCTCGAGGAACCCCGTCACAAGCGTTTTCACAACACTGAAACAGTAAGTTTTACCGAGGACGACCCTGTACCCGAGCGCACACCCCACACTGATGCTATAATCATTGATATGACCGTGGCAAATATTATAATCAAACGGGTGTACGTTGATAATGGTGCGGCCGTGAGTGTTATCTTCTCAGATTGTTTCCAAAAAATGGGCATATCTCGGGATCTGCTTCGGCCTGCTCCAGGACCTCTGCAGACATTTACACAGGCAGAAGTTCGGGCAGAAGGGATTATTAATCTCCCAGCCTCGGTAGGTACTCATCCCGCCATCAAAACAGTTTTTGTTGATTTTTACGTGGTGTCATCTACATCTCCATATAATATGATTCTTGGACGAGATTGGCTTACTCCTGCTCAAGCCGTATGTTCCACGTTTCATCTGACGATGAAGTGCCCCTCACCTTACGGAACAATAGCCATCCGTGGTGATCAGAAGATGGCTAAGCAGTGTATGCTTGTTGCACTCAAACCGCGAACTACGCAGGCTCCTCGACTCCAGTTTCAAATAAATACCCCTGGACTTGCATCAATCCCGATTCAACCCCTTGGCGATGAGGTAGTAGAAGTACCTCTCGATCCAAACATACCCGAGTGAACTGTTAAGGTCGGTGCTATACATTTACCTCTACTTCATAGCGCCATTGTTCAGATACTGCGTGAATATTCCGAGGTCTTCGCCTGGTCACCCTTGGACATGCCCGGTGTCTCACCGGACTTGATTACCCATAAATTGAACATTGACCCAACAGTCAAACCGGTACAGCAGAAGCACAGACAATTTGCTGCCAACAGAAAAGCTGCTATTCGCATAGAGGTTGAAGCATTGGTGAAGGCAGATATCCTTTTCGAGGTCCATTATCCGACCTGGTTGGCGAATCCTGTTTTAGTTCAGAAGGTTGATAATACGTGGAGAATGTGTGTGGATTTTACCGATCTGAATAAATACTGCCCGAAGGACTGCTATCCACTACCTCCTATCGACCAAAAGGCCGAAGCCATTACCGGACATCCCGCACTCTGTTTCCTGGACCTCTATAAGGGATACCACCAAATTCACATGGATAGGAAGGATGCTATTAAGACAGCATTCATAACGGACTTCGGCATCTTTGCGTACAAAAAGATGCCCTTCGGGCTTAAGAATGCCGGAGCCACTTATCAACGATTGATGGACCATGTCTTCCAGGACCAAATTGGCCGAAATGTAGAGGTCTATGTAGATGACCTAGTCATCAAAAGTTGAACTTTCGATGCATGTGTTCGGGACATTGCTGAAACATTGGACATACTTCGACGCCACAATCTCCGATTAAATCCGGCTAAATGCACCTTTGGGGTCGGTTCAGGGAAATTTTTAGGATACATGGTCTCCCCTCAGGGACTACAAGCTAATCCCTCCAAAATTCGGGATATACTCAACCTCAAGACACCTCAGAAAGAAAAAGATGTTCAGCGCCTTACCGGACGATTGGCTGCACTGAACAGGTTCCTATCTAAAGCGCCTGAACGACAACTTCCTTTCCTTAAGATTCTAAGGCAGGCTAAGAAATTTGAGTGGACTCCCCAATGTGAAGAAGCTTTGACAGCCCTAAAACAGCACATCAGCCAACTTCCCATTATTTCCGCTCCGATCGCTGGAGAACCCCTATACATATATTTGTCCACCTCTGATGAAGCCATCAGTGCAGCTCTTGTCCGCGACGACCATGGGACTCAGAAGGTTGTGTATTTTGCTAGCCAGGCCTTGCAAGGAGTGGAAACCCGATACTCAGTCATCGAAAAGACCGCATTGGCACTAGTTATGGCGGCCCGCCGCCTCCGTCCCTATTTTCAAGGACATGTTATAAACGTCCTCACAAACCAACTAATCCGTCAAATCTTGAGTAAGCCAGACCACTCCGGTCGACTCGTTAAATGGGCAATAGAGCTGGGAGAGCATGATATTCAATTTCTTCCCCGTCGCGCTATTAAGGGCCAAGCCCTGGCCGATTTTCTAGCCGAAGCTACCTTTGAGGGTCCTGACTCCAACTCGCATCCTGAAGACATTCCCCCTACTGACCTCAGTATCGAAACCAAATGATGGCATATCCATGTAGATGGTGCATCCGCTACCCGGGGAAGTGGTGCCGGGGTCATCGTCAATGGGCCCGACGACATTGAAGTCAAGTATGTTTTACGCTCTAACTTTAAAGTCACAAATAATGAAGCTGAATACGAGGCGATTCTTGCGGGTCTTCGCCTTGCAAAGACTTTAGGAGCTTTACACATTCGGGTATATACTGACTCCGAAGTGGTTTCTAGTCAAATCAATGGCTCATATACAGCAAAGGAGGAAACCATGAAACGGTACTTAGCTTTAACTAAAAGTCTCCTGCTCACATTTGCCTGTGCCGACATTCACAAGATTCCCCAAGAAGAGAACACAAAGGCTGACACTCTCAGCAAACTGGTCTCCGCGGTCGCTTCGAGCATACCTTCCGATATACTTGTAGAAGAGGCATCTCATCAGTCTATCTATGAACAGACTGTCTCGGTAATCACTGACTCTAAAACTACTTGGATGACACCCATTGTCCAATACCTACAGGACGGCACCCTACCCGATGACAAGTTACAAGCTCGCCAGGTAATCTTGAAAGCACCAAAATATATTTTACATGACGGGGTCTTGTATAGACAATCTTACCTCCAGCCCAGTCTTCGGTGTCTCGACCCGGTTCAGGCCAACTACATCCTCAAGGAATTACACGAAGGCTCATGCGCAAACCATATTAGGTCCCGGACTCTCGCTAAAAAGGCACTCCGGTGGGGGTATTATTGGCCTACTCTTTTTAATGATGCACATGACCTAGTGTCAAAATGCGAGAATTGTCAGCGGCACTCACGGATCAAACACTTACCTCAAACAGAGCTGACAGGCATACAGAGCGCATGGCCTTTTATTCAATGGGGCATAGACATCGTGGGTCCTTTCCCTGTAGCTCCAGGTGGTTTTAAATTCCTAGTGGTTTCTGTGGATTACTTTACCAAGTGGGTTGAGGCCGAACCACTCACTACCATCACTAGAAGGAAAATCCTTAATTTTGTTTGGAAGCATATTGTTTGCCGATTCGGTATCCCTAGCACCATCGTTTCTGACAATGGGAAAGCAGTTCGCGAATGATCCTTTCCGCTCTTGGTGCGAAGAGTTACACATTAAACAGGCATTAACTTCGGTGGCTCACCCCCAGGCTAATGGCCAGGTCGAGGTGACAAATCGAACACTTGTTAAAGGCATCAAAAAATGCTTAGGCGAATCTAAAGGACTTTGGGTTGATGCCCTACCTCAGGCATTATGGGCTTATCGCACTACGCCACATTCTTCTACAGGCGAAACTCCTTTTAGCCTAACTTATGGCTCCGAAGCCGTCATCCCGGCAGAAATCGGAGTAGCCAGTCCTAGGGTGTTGACTTTCAACCCGGAACAGAACGAGGACGCTCTCCGTACCAACCTTGACGAAGTAGAATATCGCCGGGAACAAGCCTTTATTCGACAAGCCAAGTATAAACAGCAAACAACAAAGTACTACAATGCTCGAGTTCGGTGCACACAGTTTAAGGTCGGTGATCTTGTGCTCCGGCGCAATTCTGCCAGTAAGGCCAGTCCCGAAGGCAAGCTCCATGCAGCATGGAAAGGACCCTATCGTGTGGTTACTGTCCATCCCCTCGGGAGTTATCAGCTTGCACACGTCGATGGCACCCCAGTGCCTCGGACTTGGCATGTGACTAACCTTCGAAATTTTTTTCTCTAAACACTGTTAGTTTTACTTATGCTTTCTATTTCTTGAATAATTAGTTTTTATTCTGACATGGTTCTGACAAGTTTTGCTCGATAAAAAATACTATTTTCATCTTTATATTGTTTGTTTATGATACCGTGGGGACGCCCCGATATCCTTATATTACATGTTTCCGAACATTTATTTTCGATCCGTCGGGTATATAGAACATGTCTCCGGACTCCATTACTCACCTCCTTGACCCAGTCAAGGTACATGATCAAACCTCAGGGTTTTGTTTAAATTCCATCCAACTCGATCAAAGAATACAAGGCGTTATTAATCTGTCTCCGGACATCAGCTCATTTCCTTTACATGTCCTTGGTGATATGTTTGAGTGTTTTTATTTTCAAACATAATAAAATAATAGTAAAAAACAACATTTTTTCTTAAACACCATAATATGTATATATTCCGTATGACTGTTACAACAAACTAATTATTTTTCACTCCATTATTTTGGTTGGTTTCTGGCTACCCTATTCCCTACTGACGCTGTTCGGAGTCCTCTCCGAACCAAAACGCAAAACCTCGTCGCCTTGTCTCTGATTGACCACTTCTAGTCCTCCGGGAAATCTCTTACGCATTCCGACGTCGCCCTAATTCACCTCGGCCAAGGACCCCGGTCCCAGGCCTATTACCTGTCCCTTGAGGACCCCGGTCTGTTGCAGGATGCCCGGACCTTCTACTTGGACCTGACATATTGATCCACTCCGTATGGCCCCACTCTAATGGTGCCAAGGGATCCATCTCCTCGGGGGTTTGAGTTATGTATTCCTCGGTCTTATGTTTATGGGGCTCTGTTGTTTTCCGCAACACTGGGTTTGCTCTCCGTCTCCTCCCCGGAGTGTGTGCCCATTCTACAGCATCTCACTCTTCTACAGGTATCTCATCAATTTCCTTTGGCAAGGCTATGACTGTTGCTCCACTGGCCTCCGGCTCATCCACACGTGTTTCTCTCGGTTCTTGGGGGAGACCCAACATCGCCTCGGGCATGTTCTTGGCTTTCCCTGCAACTAGGGTGTGGTCCTCGGACAACATCTTCTCTCGAGTACCAGCCTTTGTTTTCTTGCCCCGATGTTTTTTCACGTCGCTGTGTTCTTGTTCCTCCTGATCTGCAACGTTTAAAGCTTCGTTCCGGGCCTCTACTTTCTTTTGCAGCTCCACAAGAAATCCTAACACCAATCGGTTCCTTATGACTTCAGGATTATTGGCATCACCTTGCTTGCTCCGCTGCTGGACGTCTCCCCGGATTTCTGCTCTCCGAGCACGAATCTCTTGGATTGATAGTCGCCCGCCATCAATAAGCAAGTGTTCACACTCTTGTTGGTTTTTGCGGAGTTGCTCCAACTCCATATCTTTTAGCACGCACTCTGCTTTACACTGCCGCATTTGTTGTGCAGCTTTTGTCCACGAGTTTTCTGCTTCTGCGCACCTCTTTTCTACTGACACTAACTTCTTCGATAACCGCGGGACTTCTTGTAACATCCAGATATCTCGGTCTTTCTGTAACTAGGTTATTGATGATTGAAGCTGCTTTATTACCTCATATGGGTTTTCTATGTTTTCCTGGCAAAGGAGATACCTCGGTATTTAGACCGTACAGATACATGTACATTGTTACGAATAAAAGACATTGCGATATTTGATAGCCATAAAACTAATTCAACATTGTTTATTTCTCTGGAAATACAAAGTTGTTCATTACAAAGCAAGAAATTACAACAGAATTTTTTTTACAGATCATCTACTCTACATTCTGCTCATGAGTCGGAGGGTCACTGACCTCTCCAGGGGGAGAGGTGATCCTCCTCTTAGCGCTCGGAGTCAGCCCCGAGAGCGGAATATTATCCTCGTGGTCATCTCCGGGACCACCCCCCGCCGTTGTTTTCTGTAGCTCCGGGGTCTTAGATCTATCATCTCGCCCACCGGAGCTGGCTTCGGTACCCTTCTTCGCGGCACTCTTCAACTTACCCACTGCACATGACGTGTCATATGTTCAGAGAAATTACAATTTTATCTTACAAAATTTGTACAGAAATAAAAGTCCTACCCTCTAATTCTGCCCCGGCTCTCGACCTCTCTCTCTCAGCTACACTTGGCGTCTCGTCAGAGTCAGTCCCCGTTGGGGTGTCCTTCTCTTGGGAATCCGAAGTCCCAGCAGCCCATCTGGAATAATAGGGGCTCAACCCAGCTCCGTCCAGGACTTCTTCTGAAAATCTGGACCCCAGAACACCGGCTTTTTTCAGTATATCCACACCTCTAGGTTCCCCTGCCGGGGCACTATCTACTACCTCTAACATCTGCCACTTCGGCAGAACTCTATCCTACCTAACGTATATAAATTTACCTCTCCATCCTTCAATCTTGCTCGGATTCTTTACTTTGAATCTCTTACCTGGCCTAGGGTTAAGGTAATACCAACCTTTATTTCTCCCCATCGTTTTCAGCTGAAAGAAATGCCTAAATAAACTAACACTGGGTACTAACCCCCCCTTACTACACTCCACTAAAAATCCTACCACCTGCCTCATGGCATTGGGCCCTAATTGCCCCAGAGCTAGCCCATAATACTCCAACAACTTTACTAAAAAGTCCCACAGAGGAAACCTCATACGGCCAGTTGATCTATTGTGAGGTGGTGTTCAATCTCATCAAGTGAGCTATACTTTGTAATATGGTGTGTTGGGAATGTGGAACCGGGATCAGGAAGTGAAGAACCGGAGGTTTGAACCGGGTTTGAGCATCAAGAAGTCAAACTGTTCAGAATGAGCCAGGTTCGTGGCAGTTGTGAATAACCGTCATTTGTGACGGATTAGTTTCAGAGTTTGTGACGAAGAAAACCGTCGTTTTTGTCCGGTAGCTGAGCTCAACTTGATTCAGTTAGAACTTTCTGTACGGTTACATTCGAGCTCCAATTCTTATATCATTGAAAAGCTCTCATCAAGGAGAAGATCACTACGTCGAGCAATTTCCTTGTTTCTTAGATTAGAGAGAGTATTTTGAGATAGAACGTTTTCTGCCCTAATTTGTAACCAGAATTGGGCATTTCGTTTATTGGGTGTATTCTCTGTAATTGATTGAATTTCTTAGTGGATTGGGGTGTGTCTTGCCTCCGTGGATGTAGTTCATCTTGAACGAACCACGTAAAACCTGTGTGTGATTCAATTTCAGTTCCTGTGTTGCGTAAGTTCAATTCGACCATAACTTTGGCCGAACTGAGTGTGTGTTTTTCAGATTGATCTTTGTGCGAATTCCTTATTCTGTCTAGTTGTGTGTAAAGGAGTTGAATTCACTAACAAGTGGCGCCGTCTGTGGGAAACGACTCTCACAGCTTGAAGAAGAGAAGGAATGGCTGGTATGAAGATGGATTTTGAGAAGTTTACAGGAAGGAATGATTTCACACTGTGGAAGATCAAGATGAATGCAGTATTGGTTCACAATAGCCTTGATCTTGCATTGATACCTCTGGATTCGTGGGAAGACAATGAGAAACCCAAGTTTGCATCAGTAGATAAGAAGGCCCTCAGTCTTATCTTTCTGTGTTTGGGTGATAAACCTTTGAGAGAGGTCTCAAGATGCAAGATTTCCTCAGAAGCATGGAAGAGATTGGAAGATCTGTATCAATCTAAGTCAGTTTCCAACAAGCTGTTCTTGAAGCAGAAGATGTTGGCCTTCAAGATCACTGAAGATAAGGTAATTTCTGATCAGCTTGATGAGTTCATTAAGATGGTTGAAGAATTGGAAGACCTGGATGTGAAATTGGAGGAGGATGACAAAGCATTGATGGTGTTAAACATTCTTCCAAAATCCATGGAAAGCTTTAAGGATGCCTTGATGTATGGGAGAGATGAGCAGCTATCTTATGATGGGATAGTGAAGGCTCTGAGGTCTAAATGTTTCCAGACTCAAGGTGATAAAGGCATGATGCAATCTGGAGAAGGTTTGAATGTTAAATTCAAGAAACCTTGGCAAGGCAAGAAGGGACAGAATGCTAAGGATCCAAAGGCAGGAGACTCTAATCCTAAGAAGGGGAATGAATGGGTTGAGAAGAGGAAATGCTTCAAGTGCAAGGAGCCTGGTCACCTGAAGAAGGACTGTCCTAAGAGAAATAAGAAAGGTGGAAATCAAGGGGCAGAATCTGCTGCCATTGATCATCAAGAAGACCCTCCAGAGGTATTAAATGTTACTGAATCAAGAATGGTAAAGGAATGGGTCTTGGACACAGGCTGCTCCTTTCATATGTGTCCAAACCAGTCATGGTTTGATGAACTGAAAAGAGAAGATGGTGGAAATGTTCTCCTGGGAAATGACCAATCATGTAAGGTCAAAGGAGTTGGATCAGTGAGCATAAGGATGTTTGATGGTGTGGTCAGAGTCATCTCAAATGTAAGATATATTCCTGGCCTTAAAAGAAATCTTCTATCTCTTGGTTCTTTAGTAACTAGTGGGTGTCAGTTTAGCTCAGTAGATGGCTTCTTGCATATCACAAAACATGGAAAAATGGTGATAAAAGGTAGACAGCATAATGGGTTGTTTATCTTGATTGGTTCACCTGTTGTTGGGAGTGTAGATATGGTCTTGAGCAGTTCTGAGCTTGTTAAATGGCACAAGAGACTTGGACACATAGGAGAGAAAGGGTTGAAGTGGAGTAATTGGAAATATGGGAAATCAAGATCTGGAGTTCTGTGATCAGTGTGCTTTGGGCAAATCCAAGAAGCTGCCCTATCGAAAGGGTGTTCACACAACTCAAGAGCCATTAGATTATGTTCACTCTGACATATGGGGTCCTGCAAGGACAGAGTCTCATGGTGGTGCAAGGTATTTCATGTCCTTAATTGATGATTACAGCAGAAAGGTGTGGATCATGTTGATGAAGAATAAGAGTGATGCTTTTCATAAGTTCAAAACATGGTTGATTCAACTGGAAAATGTCAAAGGGAAGAAGTTGAAGCACCTTAGGACTGATAATGGACTGGAATATCTCTCTACTGAGTTTACAAACTTCTGTGAAGAAAGAGGAATCAAGAGACATAGGACTGTACCAATGAATCCTCAACAGAATGGAGTTGCTGAGAGGTTTAATAGGACTCTCCTTGAAAGAGTTAGGTGTATGCTGTTGGATGCTGGGTTGCCAAAGGTATTTTGGGGAGAAACCATTGCTACAGCATGTTATCTCATTAACAGGTCACCCTCATCAGTGATTGGGTTCAAAACACCTGAAGAGGTGTGGAGTGGACAGAAACCAAGGTATGAAGGGTTAAGGGTGTTTGGGTGTCTTGCTTTTGTCCATGTCAAGCAAGACAAGTTAGATGCAAGAGCTCTAAGATGTGTATTTCTTGGATATCCGGATGGAATAAAGGGCTACAGATTGTGGTGCTTAGAGAAGGGAAATCAGAAGATAATCACAAGTAGAGATGTAAAGTTTAATGAGAATGTGATGGCTTACACTTCTACAGGCTCTAAGGAAGAATTTGATGGTGCTAAAGAGACAGAAGAGATATCAATTCAGGTGGAGCATCCTGCTGAAGATAATCACACACCTCAACCACAAGAAAATCTACAAGATAGTGATTCATCATCTGAAGAAGAAGAACAAACTGGACCTTCACAAAATGTCAGAGAATACAGCATTGGAAGGGACAGGCCTAGAAGAACAATCAACAGACCTGATTTCTATGGTCAAGCAGGGAGTGTTTACAATGCCTTGAGTGTTGCTGAAGACCTGGAATCACAAGAGCCTAGTAGTTTTAAAGAAGCACTAGACTGTGAAGAAGGTGAACACTGGATACAGGCAATGATTGAAGAGATGGAGTCCCTGGAAAAGAATGAGACCTGGATATTGGTGAATAAACCAAAAGGTCAGAAACTTGTAAGCTCTAAATGGGTATACAAGAAGAAACTAGAGACAGCAGGATCCAAACAGGTGAGGTTTAAAGCAAGATTGGTGGCTAGGGGCTTTACACAAAGAGAGGGAATTGATTTTAATGAAGTTTTCTCTCCAGTGGAAAAGCATTGCTCAATCAGGTTGCTTTTATCAAAAGTTACACAAGAGGACATGGAATTACAACAACTGGATGTAAAGACAGCATTCTTACATGGAGAACTCAATGAGAAGATATATATGAAACAGCCAGAAGGCTTTGTTGTTCCTGAACAAGAAGACAAAGTTTGTTTGCTGAAGAAGTCACTATATGGACTCAAACAAAGTCCAAGACAGTGGAATAAGAGGTTCAATGACTTCATGATCAGTGTTGGCTTTGTAAGAAGTCTTTATGATAGTTGTGTTTACTTCAACAAAGGTTCAAAGCAAGATAAAGTCTTCCTTCTATTGTATGTGGATGATATGCTAATTGCCAGCAGGAACAAGAAGAGGGTACAATGGTTGAAGAATAAACTTAACACTGAATTTGACATGAAAGATCTGGGAGAGGCCAAGAAGATTTTGGGCATGAACATTCTAAGAAACAGAGAAGCTGGAGTGCTTTGGTTATCTCAGGGGCAATATCTACAGAAGGTGTTGGAGAGGTTTCATATGCATGAAGCCAAACCTCTCTCCACTCCAGTTAATCTACAGAAGAAACTCTCCAAAGAACAATGCCCAAAGACTGAAGAGGAAATCATACATATGAGCAATATCCCTTATGCAAGTGGAGTTGGAAGTCTTATGTATGGAATGATTTGTAGCAGGCCTGACTTGGCCTATGTTGTGTCTTTAGTAAGCAGGTTCATGTCAAACCCAGGAGTTGAGCATTGGGAAGCTTTGAAACATGTGATGAGGTATTTGAAAGGATCAGTGAACTTGTCACTGAAGTTTGAAAAGAGAGTGGATGGAAGTACTGTTGCATTGGAGGGGTTTGCTGATTCTGATTTTGCAGCAAACATAGACACAAGAAAATCTATTTCTGGATTTGTGTTTACCTTATTTGGAACAGCCATCAGCTGGAGAAGTGTACAACAATCAGTTGTAGCACTGTCAACAATAGAAGCAGAATATATTTCCTCAACTGAAGCTATGAAAGAAGCAATCTGGCTGAAAGGGATTTTGAGAGATTTGGATATCAAGCAGAAGTGTGTGGCAATCTACTGTGATAATCAAAGTGCTCTACACCTTGTGAAACACCAAGCATTTCATGAAAGGTCAAAACACATTGATGTTAGGTTGTATTTTGCTAGAGATATCATTGATTCTGGTTCTGTGGAGGTGAAGAAGGTACACACATTGCATAACCCTGCTGATTTTCTTACTAAGGGTGTACCTGGGAACAAAGTGGAGCATTGTTCGAGCTTGCTGCAGCTTGAGCAATGTCATGAAGAGCAGTAACAGAAAGGCAGTGATGAGGCAGAAAGAGGCACACTTGATTCATTGAGGTGGAGATTTGTGAGGTGGTGTTCAATCTCATCAAGTGAGCTATACTTTGTAATATGGTGTGTTGGGAATGTGGAACCGGGATCAGGAAGTGAAGAACCGGAGGTTTGAACCGGGTTTGAGCATCAAGAAGTCAAACTGTTCAGAATGAGCCGGGTTCGTGGCAGTTGTGAATTACCGTCATTTGTGACGGATTAGTTTCAGAGTTTGTGACGAAGAAAACCGTCGTTTTTGTCCGGTAGCTGAGCTCAACTTGATTCAGTTAGAACTTTCTGTACGATTACATTCGAGCTCCAATTCTTATATCATTGAAAAGCTCTCATCAAGGAGAAGATCACTACGTCGAGCAATTTCCTTGTTTCTTAGATTAGAGAGAGTATTTTGAGATAGAACGTTTTCTGCCCTAATTTGTAACCAGAATTGGGCATTTCGTTTATTGGGTGTATTCTCTGTAATTGATTGAATTTCTTAGTGGATTGGGGTGTGTCTTGCCTCCGTGGATGTAGTTCATCTTGAACGAACCACGTAAAACCTGTGTGTGATTCAATTTCAGTTCCTGTGTTGCGTAAGTTCAATTCGACCATAACTTTGGCCGAACTGAGTGTGTGTTTTTCAGATTGATCTTTGTGCGAATTCCTTATTCTGTCTAGTTGTGTGTAAAGGAGTTGAATTCACTAACATCTATGTATACGGATATGAATCCTTTAGGAGGGCAACAGGCTTTATCCTTATCTTCGGGAATAATAAATTCAAGGTCAAAGGGCAAGAAAAAATTTGGAATCCATCGCCTAATTTGAGTCTCGGTTACAGTAGGTCTCACCCCTGCCACTTCGAACCCTTCAACTTCCTCCTCACAGTGGGAGAAACTCACTGCCTCCACTCTAATTTCACTAAGATCACCCCGGTGAATTTGCCTAGTTTCACTAGTCAAGGGGAAGATCACCCGTATCGGAGGTGCTCTAAAAGGCACCCCCTCTTTGCCTACCTCCTCCACCCTAGATGAAGACGAAGATGAGATAGACATTCTTACTTGTTTTCTTTGGTCGGTGTGGTGTTTTATCTTCACAGTTGGCACAATAGTGGATTTCTCTGATGCGTGATTCAGTTAACTGCAAGAGAAGAAGGTGAAGGGTTTCGATTTCCCTCCCTTTCTTATAAATTCAGCAACGATGCAGATTCAATGGTTTAAAAAATTCTGATCTTCACGTGCCATGCACGCGCCTCGAAACTCGCAATATACGCCGTTTCACACGCGCTTACTCGAATATTGTGTACATCTGTCAGTCACGCGCCTCAGAACCTTGGATACAATGTATGGGCCTTCCCAGTTTGCATCCAATTTCCCAGTGGTTTTCAGAGCGCTGACCCTTCTTAACACCAGGTCCCCCTTTCGCAGTTCTTGCTTCCTGACTTTCATATCATCAGCAGCTTTGAGATAGCCCTGCCCTTGTACTTTTCTTCGCGGCAATGAGCTACCTCCCTTTCTTCTTTCGACATGTCCAGGTTCTCCCTCATCAAGGCCTGGTTCTGGCTTTCATCATAGTGAAGGATCCGGTGGGATTCAAGGCCCACTTTTGCTGGTATTACCGCCATCGATCCGTAAATTAGGTTGTAGGGTGCTTCCCCCATCGCGGTTTGTGGACTTGTCCTGTATGCTCAAAGAACCGAGTCCCACTCCTCCACCCATTTTCCTCCAGCCTTCTCTAGTCGTGTCCTGATTCTATCCACGATTGTCCTGTTTGTTATTTCAACCTAGCCATTTGCCTGAGGGTGTGCGACAGACGCCCTCCTCTGCATAATCTTCATCATCTTACACCATTCTGTGGTCTTGGCCCCTAAAAATTGTGTTCCATTGTTCGAGACTAATATGTGCGGCACTCTATACCTACAACAGATGTTTTTCCAGAGAAATTTGATCATTGCATCCTCATTTATCTTCGCGACTGCTTCCGCTTCCACCCACTTGGGGAAGTAGTCGATTGCCACGATAAGGAACGTTCTCTTTCTAGGGGCTCCCGTGAACTTCCCTACTATATCAATCCCCCACTTATCAAAAGGACAAGGTGATTGCATATTGGTTAGCTCTTTAGCTAGTAGGTGGATCAGGGGAGCGTGCTTCTGGCATTTCTCACACCTCCTAACTAAGTTTTGGGTGTCCTGCAGCATGGTCGGCCAATAATAACCTGCTCTTAGTGCCTTCCTTACGATGTTTTTGTATGCAGCATGGGCCCCTACGCATTCTTCGTGCACTTCTCTCAACACATAATCCCCTACTTTCTTGGACACACACCTCAAATAAGGATGCGCAAAAGCTCGCTTATATAGGTGTTCCCCGATCATGCAATACTTGGCATATTTTAATTTGGATGGGCCATCCTCCTCTTGTCTTTCTTCGTTCCGTTACTTTTTCGTCCCTCCTCTTACCACTCTGGGCCTCCTCCAGGTTGATGTATTTATCCGCTCTTTCCAATAATTCATCGAAGGATTGCGGAGCCCTCTTGGCTAATGACTTGAAAAAATTCCCGTCCCGCAGCCCTTGTGCCAACGCATTGATCTTAACCTCGGCTGTAGCGGTCGGTACCTCCAGCGTGGCCGTATTGAATCTCCAAATATAGGCCCGGAGCATTTCGTTTGCCCCCTGCTTGAAGCTGAGCAGGGACAATGCTGTTTTATACTGTTTGCGGACACTCGTGAGCTAATGCACGAACTGAGAACTAAAATCCGTGAAGGTTTGTATCGTGTTCGGTGCTAACTACCCAAACCACTATTGAGCCGCTTTGGTCAGCGTGGTGAGGAAGACACGGCATTTAACCCCGTCGCTGTATTGGTGGAGTAACGCGCCATTTTTTAACCGTAGCAAGTGCTTGTATGGGTCCGTGGTCCCATCATATTCATATGTCAAAGGCCTAAAGTTCCCCAACAGGGGGTCTTGTAAGATCTCTTCTAAGAATGGGGAACCTACTGCGCGGGGGAAATGCATGGGTTCCTTGTTCTGGCACAGCTCTTCCAACTCACGCCTCAAAGCTCCCAACTTCTGTGCCACCGTGTTCGCAGCACTCATCGACTGAGCCACCTCAGTATCAGCGACCTCCTCATGTTCAGTCCGCACGGGGGTAACAGCAGGGTTGCGGTGCTCCTTTCGCGGGCATCTCACGAGGCGGAACCTCTTCTGATTCGTTCTCTTCTCCGGAGGGGGATTGCTCGCTCCCCGAACTAGCATGGTAACAAGCAGAGGCACGAAGCCAGGTGAAGGACCCGACATCCCTCCCCTATTGGCGAGCACGCTCTCCACAACCATCTTGATCAAATCATTCAATTGATCCTGGTCAGAATAAGCAACCTGTTGCCTCCAACAGCCTGTGTTGCACTGCTGCGTGCCTTCGTTGGTGGTGGGGTTTTTCAGTGTCCCCACTAGGATGATTCCCGGCTTTCTTGTTAAATGCAGTACGTAGATCACATTCTAAGCTATCATTCGCCATGTTATAATGGTTAAATATAAGGAAAAAATGAGAAAACAATCGGCACCAACTCAAATACTGCAATGAGGGAAAGGATTCTCTTGTCTCGTCTCAAAACAAGAAAAAATGATTCCTTCCCAAAGACGGCGCCACTGTAGTGCCGTTCACAAAACTGCTCCGACACTTGCACAATATCATGAAATCTACCTATAATTGTACTCGGTTGGAGTGATGCTTTGTTCTTCGAGTTTGTCCGGATTATGCTTATGATCCTACAAAAACTTGTTGGATTCGTATACTGAAAGCAAGACCTTTTATATACAATGATTCCAGTTATTCACTATTAATCTCCTATCTGATTCTGTTTACACTAATCACTATATATGTCCCTATATCTCTCAATAAGTAGATCATATGGTGTGTTGTAGATCACAGAAGATCATACGATTGGTTAAACTTAATGATATATAAAATATATATCACAGCTGAGACAACTTGAGGACGAGTTGTTGGTATAGGCTGCAGTATCAAGTAGGAATAGTTAATCGTGACTATTTACTTATACTGATACGTCTTTACGTATTCATAGGATCACAGTGAGATAAGTTCTTCTGTCTGGCCTTAGTGAAGAGCAAGAGATCTCGGTGACTTATTGTAATATAAACCCTAAATAAGATTACAGTTATGTGTGCATGTATGTGTGTCACTTTGATTTACTATGGGTGAGAGTTAAGTGCTAACTCTTTATACTCTGTATCTTCAGTGACAGCAGCTTGCATATGATAACTAGTAATTTGTGTCTAGGTAACCGTATCCGGTTAGGATGATGATATCCCCTTAAGGAGCTCAAAAGATTTATTGTACTAAACCCTGCAAGTTGATTAAGTTCAGGTACAATAATGAAGTTGAGTGGTACTACTTAAGGAATTAATAAGCAATTAATTAATTAAGTTGTCAGAGGCTTTAATCAATTAATGGATATTCGATATCTTAAATACGGGGATTAATTAAGTCTAATACAAGTTCCGACTCAATTCGGGAATAAAGGGGTAAGTCAGTATTAATTCTTTAGTGGAATGAATAAATATTTATGAATTAATTATGTTCTGGGCTGAACATAGAACAATTAATTCATAGCTAGGCCCATCTTTATTTCTTGTATTTGATCCCTGGACTGACCCATCAGGCTTCTAGCCCAGTAGGGAATTAAACTACCAGGCTAGGCCCACACTCATTTATTATGTATTAAATACAAAACTCTCAGTCTGTGAAATATAACAGAGACACGTAAAAAATTACAGAGCAGAAAAGAGAGAGTGAGAGGGTGGCGGCGGCAGTGTTGGTTCCCACACTTGGGATTTCTCAAAGTCCATCCGGCATTGAGGATCGAGCAGGGATACAGTCCAGAAGGTCAATCCTGGAGTTTAACATAGAATCGTTGTGCACACGATTCTCAGGTCAACTCTAAAACACCTATGTGTTGTATTTAAATTAATAGATGCATGTTTAGAATTAATCAATGTGTATATTGAGTTATAACAACCAAGAAGGTCCTTGGGAAATTCAGAAATTCCTACAATTGGTATCAGAGCCTGGATCAACTTTCATGGCTCTGTCAGATATAATTCAATTATTGATTATATGTGCGTTTATTTTATTGTCATTTTGCGTGGCTCGTTTTTTATTTATAAGTAATGCAACTATGAATCTCATGGAGAGTTCAGGTTGTAGCTCAATCAGTGAATCTTCGTAGTCATGTTTGATGACGTTGTGATTGTAATTCACCACGAGAAAATTCGTGGTTAGAATAGGTTCATTTTTGCTTGTATTTTTATTGAAAAATCTGTAAAAGTCGAAGAACAAAGACAAAGAACACGAAAAACATGAAGAACCCAGCAGCAGCTAGTGCCACGCCCGATAGCAGGCAGCCGGCGCCCGGCGGAAGCAGCAGCCAGCGACCGGCGGTAGTAGGCGCCCGGCGCCTACGCAGCAACAACAGCCAGCGCCCAGCAGCAGCAGCGGCGGCAGCTACGATTTTGCAAACCCTAGCAGATCGTTGTTGTGCACGTGCCCGGGCGCGCGCTAGGCGCTGGACTTCGGCCCAGCAGGTCCCGGCGGCTCGACAGCCCATTGGCCCACGCAACTCGTCTTCAGCCCGATGTTTCGTTTTAACCCGGTCCATACCCGAGTACGCGAGGCCCGATGTGAAGGCCCAAAAGCTTGAAAACCTGTATTTTCTAAATTATGTAATAATTTAGGATATTTTTTTCCCATGTTGAGCCACAAAGAACAAATTTTATTTATTTTTTATCATTTCTTTTCGCTCGATGGATGTTTAATATTTATTATTATGTCAAATATATCTATGTGATTTATTAATTGGGCTTAGACTATCATGCTAGGAACATCACGTATTATTAGCATATTTAAATTCTCCGAGCATGATTTACTTGTTGAGTTTAGTTTTATTTATGCTTAGGGTTACGTGTTGTTGCATGAACAAACCTTTTGAAGTAAAAAACTAAGCAAAACCTGAATTTTTTTTTAATATTTCCTTTAAAATAGTCAAAGACCTCGACAACCGGTATCAAGGCAAAGTGAATAATAATATTAGTGAACATCCACACACGTGGCTTGCTAATATTTATTATTCATAAGTTTGTCAGCTGAAACTTCTAAATAAATCTTTTATTTTCAAAAGAAAAGTGGTAGTTAAATGCATGATACACGTGTTTATGCATGCATAATAGGTCGATTTAAGTGTTCATTTAGCGACATTTGTGAATTGTTCATATTTATGTTATTGGGCAACTTGATGTTGTTTGACTTGTTTTGAAGCTATTTGGGTGAATCTAGACCAAAAAGTCGAACTCGACTAAAGATGGATGTTGGAAACAAGTTCCACAAGTTAAAAACCCGAGAAAAATCGAGCCAACGCTTCAGGAAATTGAGCTCAGCCGAGACAGTAAGGGCTCGGCCGAGATAGAAGATCAGAGAAACCAGGATTTTTGGCTGAAGAAGAATCTCGCCCGAGACAGATGATTCTCGGCCGAGAATTGTATACATGATTCTCTCTCGAGACTGTCCAATCTCGGGCGAGACTGATGTATAGTCAGAATAGGATTTGCTCAAAAATTACCTTTTCAAGCCTAATCTAAGCCTAATTCATGCCCGACTATAAAAGGAAGATCCCAAGTCTGAAAATATAACTTTTCAATTGATTTTGGAGCGTGGAATTGGGGATTTCTGGCAAGCACGAAGAATCAAGATTCGGCATCTCGGGTTTTCTAGTTTATGTTTTTCATAATTAGTTTGTTCTTAGTGATCGTTATGATTGACTAAGCTTTTATTTTCCGTCTTTAACTATGTAGAACCCTAGAACGATGTTTTTGTAATTATTCCGGTAATTATTTGATTAAACTATGTTCTGAGATTATTTATGTTATTTGTTTTCTTCATATCTTTTGTATTTGTGTTATTTAGACTGATCACCCGGGTTGTAGGCATATAAATGTTGCTAGGTCGTAAATTCATAATCCGTAATTATTATGCATTTATGTCTAAAAGTAACAAATAGTGATTTATTTGCTAGGATAACATAAGTCGCGGTCACTTGTACCGAGCTTGCGAGTACAACACCGTACCTACTCTGATGCCTTAGTTCTCTATGCGTTTGATTAATGGTGTTCTAGCCATCGTATCCTAGGACTATTTAATTAGACAGGATTAATTACTAAGCGAACCTGTGATTAATTATACTTAAGGGGTAACAAGGATTAGCTAAGTGTACCTGTTAATTCTTGGAGTAGGGGTCTCATAACTAGTTTGTCAAACGGTTGCAATAGTTACAAGAATAATTCGGGGAATACTGGGTTAAAGGCAGGAATACTTTTATCATAAGTAAATTCATCGTTAGTTTATTAATTTGTTATTTTAATTGTTAATTGCTTAGTTAATTTACTCAAAACAACTCTCCCCCATTATATTATTTTTATAGTATTACAATTGGCTGTGTAAATTGGTTTAATATGATAATTCGATTAGTTTCTCTGTTCTCTGTGGAATCGACCCTGACTTACTCTACCTACTATTAGGAAAGAAAGTTAGGAAATAAATAACTAATTTGACGTGCCTTGACAGAGCGGTCAAATTTTGGCGCTGTTGTCGGGGAACGATTGAAATCAATTGCGTTATAGTATTAACCATCACTACAAGAAATATCACTAATAGTGACTGATTTTAGTGACGGACAATTTTCGTCACAATCTACTTACGGACTAGTGACGGAATAAAGACGGATATGGACTACAAGAGTGTTTGAGTATTAGCAACGACTTAGTGACGTAATTATGGCGGAATTTAGAGACGGAAAAAAAATCCGTCATTCAACCGTAGTTACGAAGGGCGCTAAAAATATGCGAATAAAATATTTTAAGGTTGTGACGGAAATATTCCGTCATTAATCTTTCGATATAAGATTAATGACGGAATTTTAGTTGCTATATAGTGACGGAAAATATTCCGTCATTAATCTTGTATCGACGGAATAGTGACGGAATTTTAGCCGTTGCTATGTAGTGACGGAAATATTCCGTCATTAATCTTGTATTGACGGAATAGTGACGGAATTTTAACCGTTGCTATGTAGTGACGGAAAAAATTCCGTCATTAAGCTTGTATTGACGGATTAGTGACGGAATTTTTTTCCATTGCTATGTAGTGACGGAAAATATTCCGTCATTACTCAATGCCCATGTAAATGACGTTTACTTAATGACTCGAAACTATAGTCATAAATTTCGAGAATAAATCGTGAGTTATATATTGAAAGTGATATTTTCGTTAATATCGCGACATTTCACGCTGTAAATTGGTTTAGTCTATTTGAAACAAATAAACATAAATTTAATTAGAAAAAATAAGTAACTAAAAAAAATTAACGTATTTAAACCCGATTGATGAGGCGAAAATTTTCCATTTTATTTCCCAAATAAAATTCGTATCACGAATTATTAGTAATGCTAAATAATACCTGTATCCATATTTTATTACTATGCTCGAAACGACATCATTTTGGTTGGTAATGACGGAAAGATTCCGTCATTATACTTGAAAACTCGCGCTTAAAAAAAATATGTTGGTAGAGACTCGAACCTGGACCTAGGGGAATTATATCAAGTTACTTACCACCAGGCCAGTTCTTGTTATTAGGGAACACTTGCATTTAGCTTTTACTTATTTAGTTATTTGACTTTCAGAATTTCTACTTACCTAGGGTTCAATCAAAATTAACTCAGAGTAACTTTTCAATACACTATTCATCTTCCTCTCCCCCCCAATTCCGACGGCCTCTCCACCCTAATTCCGACGACCACCAATTTCTGCAATCGAATGAAGGGAAAAAATTAGAGCCCTAATTTCTTTGACAAGTGAGAAGGTTTCAGTTGAGAATGGAAGCATGGAAGCAGAGAGGAAGGGGAAAAAGCAACGGCTTACGAATATTGTATCTGAATCTTCAAGTAAACCTGGAAATACCAATTGTACTTTGATTTCTTGTTTTCCGACGTCCTATTTTTCGCAATCAGAAGAAAGAAATCCCAGCCCTCTTTCTGTTCGACGAATCAGATAATGAGATTGCATCGCGCTTGGGCATTTTGCAGAGGTATTGTTTCTAATTCTTCGAACAAAACACCTGCTTCTGTAATTCATAATCACCACAATAGATACTTCTCTGCCATTCCGAGATTCGATTTTGGCCAAATAAGTGAGCCTGATGATGCAATTGCTTTGTTTGACGAAATGGTGAGAATGAGACCTCGACCTTATGTTGTTGAGTTCAATAAACTTTTAACTGCTACTGTCAAGATGAAACATTATTCTGTTGCGCTCTTTCTGTTCGACAAAATGCTTCTACAGAGTTCCTTTAAGTCATGTCACCCTGAATATTGCGATTGATTGCTTTTGCCGTCTGAATCGAGCTGATTATGCGTTTGCAATTTTGGCCGGACATGCTATTTTTCATCTTGTTACTGTTTGGTTATGTTTGTTGTACTTGGAGAAAGGGCAAGAAATATGTTCATGATCTTAATATTTAAATACTAAACATATAGATAGTATAGAACCGTGATATAGCAGTACAACGATTTGCATTAGAGGCAGCAATTTATGTTGCACTTTTATGGAAATTGGAATACAATGTCAAGTTTATCTTGGCATCTGGTAAAACTTTAGTGTTCCTATATTATTTTGGCGTTGCGAGTTAATGATGATTTTTGTTTTTTTTGTTTGGGTTGAACAGGTAGATACTCACATGATGGGAACAGACTCTGACTAGTGGAAGAGATTATCCAGTTTCTATTCCAGTAATAAAGACAAATATTTTCAAGATTTAGTCACCCTTCAAATTATGAAGGGAAACAAAGAATAGAAGTCTCCTTCACGTTTTCTGAAGGAGAAAGAAAGCCACAAATCAACCTTTCAAGCCCACAAAACTAGCATAGAAGCATCTCACCAAATAGCATTGATCGAGACTAGAGGCAACTCGTTCATATCATGAAGGAATCCATCTAACTCGCACAGAAAACTCGCGAGGACATTTTCGGTCTCAGCATCATATATTTCCTCAATCTCTTTCTTGACTCTTTGTGTCTCTACAGATTCTGTTTTGATACTGCAGTAAGGCAAGATCTGAGACGAAGAAGTCTTCACGTTACTGGTATTATTTCCTTTCCTTACTACTGGTTTACCTGTTAATCTTTGCACAAGCTCTTGAAAATTCTGCACATCTGTCTTTATGATTTCTGGTTCAACTACATGAATTATGCGTATCTTTGGCTTTTGCTTGAAAATCATGTGAGAATAATTGTGTACGACCAACTTAGGACGAGCCATGCACGTTGTAGATTACCATATGGTACTGCATGGGATGGTTTTCTATTTTGTTTCTGACAGTTTATCTTACTTTCGACATAAATTAAACAGAAAGAGATGCGATGGCTGCAACTGGGTCTGCTGCAAATCATGATAACAATGTGAAGGGTGGAAAGTCCGGTGAAACTAGCAACCGAGGGCGTAAGAAGTAAATCCTTACTCTGATCCCAGTTTGGATTTAGGCACTTCCTGTGAAATGAAATTTCTGCATTTGCACTTTTACAGAATCATTTGTCCAACCCCCCTCCCGAACTTCAGGTCGTGGTGATGATGTTGAGGACGATGCTTATGTTGAAGACGGTGCTTGTGGTGATGATGTTGAGGAGGATGATGCTTGTGGTGATTTTGAGGATGACGATGCTTGTGGTGATGATTTTGAGGAGGATGATGCTTACTTAGATGATGATTAAACTATGGTTTATGCTTGAACTATATATTTTGATTCTTATTAGACATTTGATGATAAAACTATATTTTATGTTGAACGTTTTGAAACTTTTATAGATTGACATGTCGTTTATCGTATTACATAAGGTTTGCTACGAATTTTATATTTTATTAAGTGTAAATTAATTTTCATAACAGGTTCTACATTATAATATAAAGAGAATTATAGAAAGAAAATTAGATAGTATAGTGACGGAATAAAGACGGATTTTTTTTTTTAGTAATGGAATAATTCCGTTACTAATATAGGCAAGATAGTGACGGAAATATTCCGTCATTAATCCTGTAGTGACGGAATGGTGACGGAATTTTAGTCGTTGCCATTTAGTGACGGAAATATTCCGTCATAATTTTATGACGGATTTTTTCAGAATTGTGACAGAATTTCCGTCACTAAACTAGTGACGGAATGAAAAATCCGTCATTATCGGTTTAGTGACAAAGGTTTTTGTAACAAAATATTTCCGTCACTAATCCGTAACTACTCATTCATTGTGACAGAATTTTTTAGTTTAGTGACGGAATTTCCGTCGCAGTCAATTATTTTTCTTGTAGTGCATTATTAGTTTTATTTTTGTTATTATAGTTTTTTATTTTATATACACTGGGCATTCACTTGTTTGTTTGCATCTTATTACAGCTGTGAATGATCACTCGTTCACACGGTAACAAAGATCTGCAATTCGATCCGGAGATTACTCGAAGAGACCGAATTCTGAGGAAACAAGCAAGAGAGATTCGAGAGGAAACTGAAACTTCACATTTTGAAACTGAGCCTATCATTTTTTAATCAGAAACGATCAGATAGTCATGGCAGCAGAAAAGTCTATGAAAGAATTGGCTACCGCTGGAGCCACTCACCAGCCCTTATGCATTACTTTCCCCAACTTGGGAGAAAACACTACATTTGAACTGAAATCTGGGTTAATCCATTTGTTGCCCTCATTTCATGGTCTCTCAGGCAAGGATCCCCACAAGTATCTGAAGGAGTTTCACACCGTCTACTCGTGAAGAGGCAATCAAGTTACGGGCTTTCCCCTTCTCCTTGAAGGATTTGGCCAAGGATTGTCTCTACTGACATCCTCCAGCTTCTATCACCACATGGGGAGAGATGGAGAGGCTATTGTTAGAAAAATATTTCCCAGCATCTAGAGCAACAAACCTCAGAAAGGAGATAAGTGGAATTGTACAAAGGCACAGTGAGAATTTGTATGAGTATTGGGAGCGGTTCAAGAAACTGGTGATAAGCTTTCCACAACATCAGATAATTGATCAACTGTTACTCCAGTACTTCTATGAAGGTTTGTCAATGGCGGATCGGAACATGATATTCAGCTAGCGGGGGAGTGCTAGTGGAAAAAAAAAAACCCCATCTACAGATAGAGAACTGATATCAAAGATGGCTGCAAACTCGCAGCAATTTGGGTGTAGAGATGCGCCACTCAAAGCAGTAGGAGAAGAAACCGACTCATCCATAGAAGACAAGATTGAAGCGTTAACAACTCTGGTAAGAAAGGTCGCTTCAGGGGGAAAGGCTGTTATCAAGCCCTGCCGTATTTGTGAGACAATGGAGCATTCGACAGATGATTGCCGAATTCTTAGAGATGAGATCAACGCCCATGCTAACGCAGTTGGCACAGACAATTTTCAGCAAAGAAGGTATGACTCCTACTCCCATTCTTACAATCCGGGGTGGAGGGATCATCCCAATTTGAGATACGATAATCAGCCACAACAGTCGGGCGATCATAATCGCCTCCTATGGGGCATGTACCAACAAAGGCAACCGACTGAGCAAACCCCTGGCCCAACTCTAGAAGACATCATCAAGAACTTGGCAACGAATACTATTCAGTTTCAAAAGACACACAGTCAAGCATCAAGAATCTTGAGACTCAACTGAGTCAATTAGCTACTGTTGTGAGTCATTTTGAGAGTGCAAACAATGGGAAATTACCAGTTCAACTTGAGACTAACCCGAGAAACGTAAGTGCTATCACACTAAGGAGTGGAACTGAGCTTGGAGAACCTAACAAGCCCGGGCGAAGTTTAGAAGAGGAAAGTGATGAAAGAATCAAGATAAACGAACGGGAGGTTGAGCACACAATCTCGGCCGAGACACTTTATCTCGGTCGAGACCATAGCACTCTGCCCATCCAGTTCGGCCGAGAGCTAATTGTCTCGGCGGAGACTTAATGCTCGAGAAAACAGCCTAGTATGCCACCTATTCCGGCTCAATCACTCCTGTTTCCTATCCGACTTGCGAGAAAAGTGAAAGATAACGAGGAAAAAGAGATCTTTGATGTATTCAGAAAAGTCGAGATAAACATTTCGTTAATCGACGCAATCAGACAAATCCCGAGGTATGCTAAATTCCTTAAAGATCTATGCACTAACAAACGCAGGATAAAGGGGAATGAGAAAGTGATTATGGGAGAAAATGTGTCAGCCATCTTCCAAAAGAAGATTCCCCCGAAGTGCAAGGGCCAGGTATGTACGTAATACCCCTGTACGATAGGTAATCACACCATAGAAAGAGTTATGCTAGATCTAGGTGTATCTATAAACGTCATGCCTCGTTCTGTTTTTCATGGACTAAAATTTGGACCATTAAAAGAAACGAGGGTAGTAATTCAATTAGCTGACCGTAGTACTACATACCCTGATGGGGTCTTAGAAGATGTGCCAGTGGAAATAGGCGACTTAGTATTTCCGGCGGATTTCTATGTGTTAGACATGAACAGCAATACATCAACTTCTACGCCTATATGTTTAGGAAGGCCGTTTTTTAACACCTCTACAAAGATAGACGTTCGTGAGGGAACACTCACAATGGAGTTCGATGGACACATCGTTAAATTTAACATATATGATGTACTTGAATTCTCTGAAAATGTCCATTATGTTATACCTAATGATGTTATTAGCCCGTTTGGTGAAAGAAACTGTGAGCTAAGTCTCAGGGATAAGCTGAATACTTCCATATCTTGGAAGTATCATAAGAGGGAGCGTGAGAAAATGAAGGAGGTAAAATGCTTTAATTGGTCGGGGCCAATGTGAAAACCACCATGGATTGAACGCTAAATGGACGTGAACCGGTCGAGCCAATGACGTAAAAAAAAAGGCGCTTGTGGGAGGCAACCCTATGTTTATCGTATTTTTACTTTTAAATTATGCATTTTGTTGTTATTTTATATTTGATGCATTTTCTTTTCATCTTTGAGTAGTATGCAGGAACTAACATGACTCGAATTCAAATGGTAGTGGAGCATGATGGATATAACAAGACACTGGGTGGGGCGCGATAGCCAAATATTGGAGCAAACATAGCTTCCAACCACCACCTCAGTAGGAGTACTGTAAGTAAGCACCAAGTCGTACCCTTCTTTTACCCACAAACTGTGGTTTTCAACCAAGTTTGGGGGAGGGGGTGTAAGTGGGACGACTTGGATGCTTTTGAGCTTTGAGCTTTATTTTCATATATTTTCTTACTTTGTGCTAGCTGCGAGTTTCTTGTTTGTTTATTAAGTCTTAGCCTGTGAGCCATAGTTGTATGGTCTGTGAGCCGATTATTTGGTTGATCGTCTGGCCTATAAGCACTGTCTTTGCGAGTTGGGTCATGTTTAGTTGTTATGTACTTTGCATTTTAGTTGAGTCTAGGATTTTTGAGTAAGTTGAAAAACCGAGATTATAGTTTGATTTTGATTTTTTTCTAAGGACAAAAGATTAGGGTAATGACAAATGTGCAACTAGTTAGTGATGATCATAATATGTGCTTAAAATTTGAATTGACATATGATAGAGCATGATATGTAATGAAGATAAAATTGAGCTTGTACTTGAGACTTGTGATCACCTATAACCTGGTGAGTTTTTTAGCCAAATTTTGTACTCCCATCTTTGGAGTAACATTTACATTCTTTCGGTGTGAATTCTTTGGTTATATGTAGTCGTCTCTAGAACTTGCCCTGAGTCTCTATTGTGAATGTGTTAGACATGTTATGATTTAGGAAATGATTTTAGGCGGTTTTTTATTTTGAACCTATTCTTAAGCCTTAATATGTTTTTCGTTTGACCAATAAAATTTTCCGTTGTTAGCCCATTTGAGCTTTGTAGCTGTTTCTTTGATAGCCTTATTTTACAAGCCACATCCTTTCAATAATTAAACATTTGGCTCATTTGGACTAAGAGTGAGTATGAGGGAGGAGGATTGAAAGGTAGTCGGAAGCATTGGGATTGATATGGGTGAAAGATGGGAAGTTTTGAAGAAAAAAAGGGATACAAAATTGGTAGGTAAAGAAATCGAGACTGAATAACCTCTCCTAGTTGTTATGTTTAGAGAACCAATTCATCCCACTCTTTTCCCCACAAACGTTGGTTTTCAACCAAGTTTGGGGAAGGGGGTGGAAGTGTGATGTATTGGTTATTTGTTACTAGAAGTTATTTAAAAAAAAAAAAGTTCAAAATCGAGAAGTCTGCGTAAGTGTTAAATAAGTTGGAAGCGACATGGTCCACGTAAGTGTCAAATCCAAGAATTTATTTACAAGGGTTAGGTTGTGGTCATTGCTTAGATATTATCTTAAGTACAACTCCCCGAGGAGTCCCTTCTTAATAAAAATATGGTCTAGTTTAAAGGTCTAATTATTAATTTCATTTGCCAAAAGGATAGGTTGACATGGATTGAAATTAAATGAATAGGTGTTTTAGTCCGGCTGAGGTGTTTACATATAAACGTCCACCCACGTGGCTTATATGTAGAATCTTTTGGGCTATTGGAGGATTCTATCAATATTGTTTTATCAAAAGGTTACAATATTGTTGTTTCAAATTATATATGATTGTGTTCTTACATGTTTATTGTTCATATATTTTCAGATATGTCTTTGTCATTTGTCATCAATATTCTCGCACAACACACTTTAACCAGTCCTAACTATAAAGAATGAAAACGTAATCTGGAGTATATTCTTATCGCTTAGGAACACTATTTTGTGCTAGTTACTCCTCGTCCGGATCCCCTTACTGATCAGTCCACTGATCAGGAGCGGGAAAAGCATGATAGGTGGCATAAGTCTAATAATGTGGCTAAATGCTACATTATGAACACTATGTCATCTACTTTGCAGCTCCAGCATCAGGTGATGGACGATGCCGATGGCATCATGCTGAACCTTCAAGAGGTGTATGGGGAGACGGACAGAGTTGCTCGGTTTGACTTAATGAGGCAAATCATGGAAAGTCGGATGACCGAGGGCAACTCAGTGCACAATCATGTCATGCACATGATTAACCTCATGGACAAGCTTGACTTGATAGAACGAGGTATCGACAGCGAGGCCAAGGTCGATATCATTCTCAACACACTTCCCAAATCCTTTGAGAACTTCCGTCTCAATGCTGTTATGGCTAAGAAAGACTATACTCTTAATGAATTACTCGATGACTTAGTTACAGCAGAAGGGGTTATGGGAAAGGGTGCACAGGCTTTGGTCACTGCCAATGGGCCCACTGTTCCACCGAAAGGTGGAAACAAGAAAAAGAGGCAAAAGGGAAAAAATGCCAAGGCAAATAGTGTGAGTAAAGTAGCGGGCCCTAGTGGTGGAGTAAAGAAGCCCAAGGGAAAGTGCTTCAAGTGCGGTAAGACTGGGCATTGGAAGAAAGATTGTCCGGTGCTAAAGGCAAAGGACCAAGGTACGTCATTAGCTTTAGTAACTGAAACATGTGTGGCCTCTATTTCTACTCATTCGTGGGCAGTAGATACGGGTGCGACTGATCATGTTTGTTACACCTTGCAGGGCTTTCAGCCGACAAGGCAGCTTAAGGATGGCGAGATCACTATCTCCGTGGGCAATGCAGCAAGGGTCGTAGCAGTTGCAGTTGGAGATTTTTCTTTATGTTTTAATGACTCTGATTTAGTTTTAAGAGATGTTTTGTTTGTGCCGGATTTTTGGCGGAACTTGATTTCAGTTTCGAAACTTTATTGTAATGGATATTCAGTTGTTTTTGGTAGTAATGTTTCTATCATGAGAAATGATGTAGTTATCTGCACTGATGTTTTGAGCAATTCTCTTTATACTATAATATTTCTACATAATACCCAAAACTTAGTTGCACCTACTTCATCAAACCTAAAGAAAAGAAAGTTATCTTCTTAAGAGGATCAAACACATCTTTGGCACCTAAGATTAGGTCACATCAGTCTAAATAGGATCCAAAGACTAGTATCTGATGGGGTGTTGGATTCATTCCAACCAGTTCAGGCTCGAGTCTGTCAATCTTGTATAGAAGGAAAAATGTCGACAAGACCTTTTAAGGTAAAGGGGAGTAGGGCCAATGAGGTGTTGGAGTTGATCCATTCTGACTTATGTGGACTGATGTCCACTCAAGCTCGTGGAGGGTATGAATATTTCGTCACTTTCATTGACGATTACTCAAGATACGGATACGTTAACCTACTTCGCCACAAGTCTGAATGCTTTGAGAAATTCAAGGAATTTTAGGCAGAAGTGGAGAAGAAGTTAGGGAAAAGTATAAAGTCATTGCGGTCTGATCGCGGAGGTGAATACCTCAGCAACAAGTTCCAACAGAACTTGTCAGAGGTTGGGATTACGTCCCAATTGACTATACTGGGTACTCCTCAACAGAATGGTGTAGTAGAGAGAAGAAATCGAACTCTACTTGAGATGGTTAGATCTATTATGAGTTATGCATCTTTGCCTATTTCGTTCTGGGGATATGCCTTAGAAACAACTTCTTATCTGTTAAACCTCGTACCATCCAAGTTGGTGCCCAAGACCCCTGTCGAGCTATGGTCTGGGCACAAGCCTAGCTTGACCCATATAAAGATTTGAGGTAGTCCAACACACGTGCTGAACAAGGATGCTGACAAGTTGGAATCTAGGTTAGAGGTGAGATTGTTTATATGGTATCCAAAGGGAACGAAGGGTGGTTATTTCTATAGTCCTAAGGATCAGAAGGTCGTTATTAGCACTAACGCCCGATTCTTAGAAGAAGACTACATGATTAATCACAAGTCCAGAACAGACATTGCCCTTCAAGAACTCAAAGGGAATGTCAATATGATTCCACTTCCACAGCCACAAGTGCAAGAGGCAATAATACCAAGTACTGCACAACCTCTTGACATAATGCCTACACAGCCTCGATGTAGTGGGAGGGTTGTTCGTCAACCTGATAGATACATGTTTGTGGAAGAATCTTCAGATTTGATCCCAGAAAACGGACATATTGATCTAGATCCCTGGACATACGCCGAGGCAGTAAGTGGCGTAGATGCAAAAGAACGGTATCTCGCTATGGATTCTGAATTTGAATCCATAACTGCTATGGATGTATATGAGAAGGTTGTCTGTCAGATGGTTGTAAAGCTATAGGCAGTAAGTGGGTATACAAGAGAAAGAGAGGAGGGGATGGACAGGTCACGGCCTATAAGGATAGGCTAGTGACGAAAGGGTATACCCAGATCGAGGGTAAAGACTACGATGAAGCCTTTTTGCCGGTGTCAATGTTCAAGTCCATTCGGATCTTTCTCGCCATAGCAGCTCACTTAAACCTTGAGGCTTGGCAGATGAATGTCAAAACCACTTTCTTAAACAGTTACCTTGAAGAAGATAGGGACATCTATATGCAGTAACCAGAGGGTTATGTGAGAGAATGTGAAGAGCATCTAGTGTGGAAGCTTAAGAAGTCCATTTATGGACTCAAGCAAGCTTCCAGGTCATGGAACTTACGTTTTGACGAGGTGATTAAATCCTATGGATTTACTCAAAGTGAAAACAAGAGTTGTGTGTATCGCTTAGATGTCAACGGAGATAAAGTATTTCTTGCACTTTATGTAGATGATATTCTCCTAGTTGGCAACAACGTGGAGGTATTATCAGACATAAAGATATGGTTATCCGAACAGTTTCAAATGAAGGACTTGGGAGAGACAGCTTACATTCTTGGGATCAAAGTTATATGAGATCGCAAGAAGAAGATGTTGAGCTTATCCCAAGCGGCCTATATTGATACTGTGATCACTTGTTTTAGCATGCAAACCACCAAGAAAGGATTGCTACCTTTCAGACATGGCGTTCCACTTTCTAAGGAGATGTGTCCTAAGACACCTAAGGAGAAAGAGGAAATGAGACAGGTACCCTATGCTTCCGCAGTAGGTAGTCTTATGTATGTCATGCTATGCACGAGACCCGACATCTGCTATGCAGTTCATAGTGGCAAGATATCAGTCTGACCCTGGACAAGCACAGTGGACCGCAGTAAAACATGTACTCAAATACCTCAAGAGGACTAGAGATTACAGGCTAGTTTACCAGGCAGACAGTCTAAATCCCTTGAGTTATACGGATTCGGATTTCCAGGCTGACTGGGATGAGAAAAGATCTACCTCGGGATATGTGTTTACCTTGGGAGGAGGAGCAGTTTCATGTAGGAGTATAAAGCAGAGATGCATTGCGGACTCCACTATGGAAGCCGAATATGTGGCCGCTTCAGAGGCTGCTAAGGAGGCAGTATGGCTCCGGAACTACCTCTTGGATCTAGGCGTGGTACCTAGTTTGGCTAAGAGTATCACAATCTATTGTGATAACTCAGGTGCAGTGGCAAACTCAAAGGAACCCAGGACCCACAAGGTGACTAAACACATAGAGAGAAAGTACCACATAATATGAGAAATCGTAGAACAAGGAGATGTGCGGATAGAGAAGATCTGTACGATAGAGAATTTGGCTGACCCATTCACGAAGAGCTTACCGCAGAAAGTCTACGACAAGCATGTTCAGGGACTAGGGCTGCGATTGATGCCACCCACTTAGTAAACTTTCAGTATAAGTGGGAGATTATAATAGCTAGATAGTTAGACACCTGGTATACTAAAAGTTTGTTTTAGTATAAGTGGAAGATTGTTGGATTTGTATACTGAAAGTAAGACCTTTATATACAATGTTTCCAGTTATTCACTATTAATCTCCTATCTGATTCTATTTACACTAATCACTATATATGTCCCTATATCTCTCTCTATAAATAGATCGTATGGTGTGTTGTAGATCACAGAAGATCATATGATTGGTTAAACTTAATGAGATATAAAATATATATCACAGCTGAGACAACTTGAGGACGAGTTGTTGGTATAAGCTGATGTATCAAGTAGGAATAGTTTATCTTGACTATTCACTTATACTGGTCCGTCTTCACGTATTGATAGGATCACTGTGAGATAAGTTCTTCTGTCTGACCTTAGTGAAGAACAAAAGATCTCGGTGACTTATTGTAATCTAAACCCTAAATAAGATTACAGTTATGTGTGCATGTCTGTGTGTCACTTTAATTAACTATGGTTGAGATTTAAGTGCTAATGACAGCAGCTTGCATATGATAGCTGGTAATTTGTGTCTAGGTAACCGTACCCGTTTGGATGATGATATCCCCTTAAGGAGCTCAAAAGGTTTATTGTACTAAATTTTGCAGGTTGATTAAGATCAGGTATAATAATGAAGTTGAGTGGTACTACTTAAGGAATTAATAAGCAATTAATTAATTTAAGCTGTCAAAGGCTTTAATGAATTAATGGATATTCGATATCTTAAATACGGGGATTAATTAAGTCTAATTCAAGCCCCGACTCAATTCGGGATAAAGGGATAAGTCAGTATTAATTCTTTAATAGAATGAATTAATATTTATGAATTAATTATGTTCTAAGCTAAACATAGAAGAATTAATTCATAGTTAGGTCCATCTTTATTTCTTGTATTTGATCCCTAGACTAGCCCATCAGGCTCCTGGCCCAGTAGGGAATTAAACTATCAGGTCAGGCTCACACTCAGTTATTATGTATTAAATACATAACTCTCAGTCTGTGAAATATAACAGATACACGTAAAAAATCACAGAGCAGAAAAGAGAGAGTGAGAGGGTGGCAGCGGGAGTGTTGGTTCTCACACTTGGGATTTCTCAAAGTTCGTCGTCCATCCGGCGTTGATGATCGAGCAGGGATACAGTCCAGAAGGTCAATCCTAGAGTCTAACATCGAATCGTTATGCACAATATTCTCAGGTCAACTCTAAAACACCTATGTGTTGTATTTAAATTAATAGATGCATGTTTAGGATTAATCATTGTGTATATTGAATTATGACAACCAAAAAGGTCCTAGGGAAATTCGGAAATTCTTACAAAACCAACACCGGAGAGGGTCTCCCGTGAAGAGCCTCCGACGCTCAAGTCAGAGATCGAAGGGATGTTTTTTTATGGTAGTTTATGTCGTAGAATGAATAGTGAAAATGTTATGACTCATACCTTGACATGGAAAAAATGGCAACCTTTTATACTTACCAGATAGAGAGTTAGGGTTAGCAACGTCATTTCATCTGTGCCACATCATTCCTAATCCTAGTCAACTTACTCAGGTCAACTACCACTAAAGTTTGTGTCAGTGGTCCCCAGCCCTTTTTCAGGAAAAAGGGCTAGCAGTGTACTTAGTTGTCAGAATGTTTATTTTTTGGTCCGGGGCTTGTCCGAATAAGATCGGGACATTAGCCCTGGGAAGTTAGTTCGTGGTGGAGGTATGTAACCCGGGATCGCACTTCGCGCCTTTGATTTCTATTCTCGGGGGATCCGGACAATAGTTCGCGCTTCATGCCAGGCCCTCTGAAATAAGGAATATTAGAGGCATGCTTCGTGCTCCGCGAGGTACGCTGTCTATGACTACCGTTATCATCTTCTAACTTTACGCACGGGCTCCTCTCGCACGGAGGAGCAAAGTAGCAGTCTAACATCTTCTAAATTGAGAGCATGCTTCGTAGTAGATGTGTTCCATTATGGCATCACACTATATATTAGTGATTGCATATATTTTATTATATTAAATTTATTTGAATATGAAAAAATATTATTTATTCATTTATATTTGCAAACCGTACATTGCACGGGATACTACTAGTATGTATTAAAATGGAGTGTATGTTAATACTAAATTAAAATAGCAACTAGGAAACTATAAAATTGCATTACAAATTAAGCTATAATATAATTGTAGAGAACTGAGACTTGAGATTGAGTATTTTAGAGTTAAAAAAATTGTATGGAAAAATAACTTTTGGAGGAGGTGTTTTTATTAAAAAAAAATGGAAAAAAGAATTGCAAAACACTGCGGGTTCTTACCGAATCCCAGTTCCGATTTGAACGGAAATTTAGAGGAAAGGGAAAATGAAGACCAAATACGTAAACTCATGGTTGTGTGTTGGAAGCAAACCGAAACTACGATTGAAACCGTTTGAACACCGCTAGATGGTGGTAGTAATTGCTAGACGGCCACAGATTTTTGTTTTCCCATTTTTCCCTTCTCTTCTCTTTGTAAATAAAATTATAAAATACAAAAAATTTGTTGTCCCCAATCATCTTTTACATAGGAATGTTAATCGGATCAGCTATATCAGTTTCGGCTTAATTTTGGTGTTTTTGGATTAATCGAGTCTCTATTTAGTCGGGTCATTTTTTTCAATCCGACAATATTTTGAACCTAACTCTAATCGTGCCAAATTTCAGGTTAGTCTGGTCACTATCGGGTTATGATTTAGAATTTTAAAACTTATTTTTAAATATCAAAATTTTCAAAACATACTTGATATTGACCTTCATGTCATTTATGGTTCACAAGATCACGATACACGTTATTTCTAATAATATGAACACGTTTAAAATTAGGAGGTCTAGATTTCAAAGCTTTTCCAAAGCACCAATGTTATTATAAACAAATTAAATTTCATAGTTGTTGTAAGAAAATATATGTTTCAAACATTGAAAAATGTAGTTTTATAAAGAGCATAACATCATAAAATAAATATTATTACCACATAATATGAGCTTAGGAAAATAACAAAGCATTAATTCATGAAAAGTATTACCACATACATCAATTTATATACCTTCGTCTAAAACAAATGCATAATAATATAACATTAATTAATAAAAATCTAAAAATCATATTCCGAAATATTACAAACAGGCCAAAATAATATTAATCAATACTACTCTCATTTAAATGGTTAAATAAACATGTGTTCATACATACTGTGTATATATAATATTCAATATTAAAAAAATATATTTATATTATAACAATAATTATAATATACACAAAGTTTGTTCGAACAATCGAGTCAACAAGCGAGCTAGTCCTATAGAGCATCAAGCTAATTGGACCTCGATTTAATCGAACTACAATACAATGAACTTAATCCTACACGATTTATGGGCAAATTTAAATAAGTATTGTACTGTTCATAGCCCAATTAAAAATATAAGTGGGATTTTCACCTATTTAACAAAATAGGTGAACTCGCCTGTGCCACAGGCGAGTTCACCTGGATGACGCTGGCACTGTTCAATGTCGCCTGTGCCACAGGCGACATCTAATAATTAATTTTTTTTTTCCTGAAAAACGCCTGTGCCACCGGCGCTTTCTCTTTTTTTTTTTTTTTTTTTTTGTTGAAAACGCCTATGCCATAGGCGTTTTATGGTATAAATACGCGGGGACATACGGTAACTCGCCCATGGCATGGGCGAGTTCTGAAAAGTGATGCTGCAGGTAGTACTAGCGGTGCAGGTGGGAGCAGCGGTGCAGCGGTTGTGTGTGGTCAAGTAAGGGTGGTGACAACTGTGTGTTGTTTCAATCACCTGCAAAAAAATTTGACCGTGGAAAAAAAACTCCTATATAAATCACATTCTCACTCTTGTTCAAATCATGTTACCTCTCTTCATCTCTCCACTTCACAGCTGAGGTTACAACAAATTTTCATGCATTCCATTTATTGTGAAGACGATTCAGTTGAAGATTGAAGATAAATTATTTAGGTACAAATTTTTTATTCAATCGCTTTCCAAAATTAATTTCAAAAAATTTTGTTTAGTTTAGCCAGTGTTATATTTGCTGTAATTATTTATTAATTATTTTGAAGGCTGTCAAAGTTTGTTCCGAAAAAAAAATTAGTGGACACAGTGCAGCCCGTCGTTTGATCTGGGAAAAGACTTAGAAATACTACTACATCATTTCTTCATTAAGGTACCAAAATTCTATATCATGTTCTAATTATTTTTTTTACAAATGAATATGAATTGTATAGAATTGTTTGAAAAAGACTGCCCAAATTTTCTTTGGAGAACATTTATGTATGTGTAGTTGAAAAAATTGACGTTCTGTTGTGGCTCTTAGTAATGTTATTATGGTCCATTTGTCGTGGTTATATCAACTGTGCATATTAGTCGCCTTTTTAGTGTGTATGTTTAGCGAAAATTATTATTATTATTATTATTATTATTATTATTATTATTATTATTATTATTATTATTATTATTATTATTATTATTATTATTATTATTATTATTATTATCTTTTTTTGTTACTGTTGTTACTATTATTATTATGGATATTATCGTTATTTTTAGTATTAGCACTCTTATTATAATTACATTTTTTGTTTTTATTACTCTTATTATTATTACGTTTAATATTATTATAGTTATTATTATTATTATAATTCTTATTAATATTATTCTTAACGTTCTATCATTATCTTTTAATGAGAGGTTATATTTATTATTAGTATCAATATTATTATTATTATTGTTATTATTAGTGTTATTTCATTTGTATACTTTTATTATTATTATTAGTATGATCGATGTTATGATCATTATTATTATTATTTTTTATTATTCGATTTAATATTATTGTTACATTTCATAATAGTATTAATAATATTATGTTTATTACCATTCTTATTAATATTATTAATATCATTATTATTATTATTATTATTATTAGTATTAGTATTAGTATTATTATTATTAATATTATTATTTGGGTTTATTTTTATTTATAAATTGTTATTATGTTTGTTAATGTTATTCTCTTAGTCCGTTCAAAATCTGAATTAAAGTAATAAATTACTGTTAATTTTCCTTTACATTGCATTTTATTTGGAGACCATATGAGCCTATCCCACCAACAGTCCAATCATATCTGGATGACAACATTATTAACGTTACATACACATGGATATCTAAATGTTCGCTTATCCATCATTACGTTGTTGAGCTATATTACCCTGATCGGGTATTTCGGCAATTCAGTATGCGATAGTCTATCCCTCCGTCGATTGAAGCTGAACACAGAAATTTGCATGGTAGAACAGACCGACGTGGACGTTCCAGTCAGAACTGGCTTGTAACACACGCTCAATATGTGGAGCGTTGGAACACCAGAAATCAGACTATTATGACCGCCCCTCATATCGGGAACCACGGCGATGAAGTGGACGTCGAGTACATGGGCTGGTATCAAAAGATCACACGTCGGTTGATAACTCCTGGAATAGGTGTAAGGGATCTCAGCCGTCAGCTAATGCATATATCGAAAATTTGGTGAGTAAACAAGTTCTTATTCTTATTGACTATAAAATCCAAACTCATATATGTTTATTTGTACCTTCACTTTTAGGAAAGGATCGTTGAGGGAATGCATCGAGTTGCTGTCGGAGAGAGGGGCTACATGAGAGAGCCAGCCAGGAGATCGATTGAGGAGTTCTATCTGGAAGCACAACAAAACTTTCATGATCACCGAGCTGCCTACCATCACCCACAGCCAGTCCCACAACACCAAGCGGCTGAGATGACCATGCCACATGACTCAGCCCAGCAAGGTAGGAGACGTAGTGCGTCCACACGCCATAACTTCGGACAACGAGCTGGTAGTAGTACCTCGCGTGACACCCATCCATTTAGACATGTGTCAGGCGATCAACTCGGGCCTTCACATTCTACCATTCACGAGCATCCCAGTGTGGAAATGCCGACAGGCTACTACGTTCCTCCGATGGTGAACGAACAGGACTATTTCACTCCTCATCGTGATTCAATGCGGTTTGATCAGTCCTTCACTTCGCTCCTGGAAGTCGGCAACTACACAACGACTGAACAAATTTTTCCTCAACAACCAGCTTGGGCAGGTCATCCAGGACAGTTCAATACATCTCCGATCCCATATTTAAGTCAGACATCGTCTTCATCAGGTCGGCCAACATTTAGTTTAAATATCGGGACACCGGATGATGGTCAATCCGTTGGCGCCCAAGACACGGAATCTGATGCCCCAATCGAGGGGCGAAGAAGAAGAGCTAACCGGATTAGGAAAAAAACTCGTTGTGGGACTGGTCATGAATATTAGACATTTTATTTTTCAAGTTATTTGTAATAATTTGGTAAAAGCTACTTCATGTTTTAAGTATTTGTGATTATCCTAGAAATTATCGTAACAAGATTTAAAAGAAAACCATAATCGATACATTTTAGATAATATTTAACCTCTAAATTCGACTCAAATTAAAGAAAAAAAAAAAGATAAGAATAACTTTGAAAGTTTGTTAAATAGTTAAAAGAAATATAAACACATGTATTTAGAAAAAAACCTATACCAAAAACTCTCCCATATGGGTTTTCAAAAAATTAAAAAAAAAAAAATATATCATAAAACGCCTATGGCACAGGCGTTGTCAACAAAATAAAAAAATAAATAAGAAAATAAGAGAAAGCGTCTGTGGCACAGGCGTTTTCAAAAAAAAATAATAATAATAATAATTATTAGATGTCGCCTGTGGCACAGGCGACATTGAACAGCGGCGACGTCATCCAGGTGAACTCGCCTGTGGCCACCTATTTTGTTAAATAGGTGAAAATCCCACTTATATTTTTAATTGAATTATGAACAGTACAGTACTTATTTAAATTTACCCGATTTGTGATAATTTTAAACTGATCCTACATTTCGAGTTTTTCTAACATCACCACTTCTACATTTGATACATTGTGTTAATCTCCACTTTATGCGGCAAAGCATAATGTTAAAACAAAATACTTCATTTCTGTTATATATAATTCCCCCTTATATATATTTCTGTACCTCGGTATTTATACCTATTTTAAAGAAAAATGATTGTTCGATTTGACTGAGATAAGTTGGCATATCAAAATCAATCCGTCCCGCTTTCACCCGACTCGTTCTGACCCGAGAATTTTGGGGTTTGATAAAACTTAACCTGTTCGAGAACGAGATAAGGCATGCCCCACCCGATTCACGGATTGGGTCGGACACGGGTCATGTCAGCCGCCCTGCCCCGCTCCGTATATTCTCCCTCCATCCCGACTTAACTTTCCTACTTTGACCGGACACGGAGGTTAAGAAAAAACAGATTTTGTGAAATTTTTGACCTTTTTAAAGATGAAAATTGAGAGTGGAGATTTTAAGTGTGGAGATTGTGAGAAAAAATTGTAAAGGAAAGTAGGCAAGTTAGAATGAGACGAAGGTAGTATATAATATTTTCTTTAAATATATTTTATATAATATTATATATATATATAATATATACATAAATATAATATATATATATTTATTTATAATATAATATTTTATATATAATATGTTATATATATGTTATCCTAATATATTAAATTATGACTAGAGTAAATTTAAAATGTGTGTTGTCTATAGTATGTAAAATTTAATTGTAATTTCCAAGAAATTTAATTGTAACTTCCAAGATTTAAAAAAAAACTAAATTAGAGAAACTTTTTTTTTTGGTGATCTTATAAACTTAGTCAAGTACACTCAGTAAAACTTCCTCCATCCTAGCTGACTTTTCACAGTTGATCGGGCACGGATATTAAGAAAAAATAAATTTTGATTTCTCTTTGACTTTTTTAAAGGTGAAAATTGAATTAGAAATTTTGGGGATGAAGATTGTGAGAAAAAATTTCTTTTTAAGAATGTAAAAAGTTAATTGGAACGAATTGAAATGAAAAATAGGAAAAGTTAATTGAAGCGGAAGGATTGGTTTATCACACACACGAGGAACAGCCACGCAATTGTGTTCTCTGTATTAACCGAAAATGTGAGAATATAAAATCAAATGATCCACAGGGACCAAGTACACACATCCGGCATGCAGCAAATCAAGAAATCCAGAAATCCGAAATCAGCATAAAACAGAAACGTCCCACAAACATAACCAACCATTTTAGCATAGTCCAGCCCTGCAAAAAGCTCTCTAGGTCCAGAAATGTCCTGATTCAAGTTTATTTACAGAACAACCCATTTTCCTTTCAGTCGAGGAAAACCCCAAAACATTCTTTCCCAAATTCAACCTAGTGGGCCAGATGAGGCATAGCAGGTGTCGCACGGTGGGCCACAGCACACGCACAGTGGACTGACGTCAAGCTCAGACAGCCACTGATTATGAGTGAGTGTCGTCCAGGGCAGGTATGAAGAGCGGGGAAAGAGTCACACACCGCTTGCACAGCTGGCGGCGTAAGGGCTGTGCATTGGCTGATGTTGAGGTTTGTGAGGCCTTCCTCTTCGTATCTGGTTTTTACGGGAGCCCAAACTTCGTGCTTGTTCTTCACACGGCTCTGTGCTAGCGAGTACATAGCCCGGTCCGTGATGTTCTGGCAGTAGTAGAGGCCCAGTGATCTCAGGTGGAGGCAATTGGTTGCTAGTGCGACTACACTCTCATCTAACCAAATATCAATGAATCAGCACAAGGCACCATATAAAGCTAACTTTAGAAACTTACTTTAGTTTCGACAGATGTCTAAAGTCTGAAGAACCAAACTTGATACTCCCTCCTTCCGTTTCAAATGAACTTGCACAGGAGGGTCGGCACACATATTAAGAAAAAACTATTTTTTGGAATTTTGTTGACTTTTCAAAGGTTAATTAAAGGTAGAGATCGATGGTGAAGATTTGAGGGGTGAAGATTTTGTTGTAACTTTCTTTTTTAATGGTGTGCAAGTTTACTTGGACGGACAAAAACAAAAAGCATGCAAGTTAATTCGGGACGGAGAGAGTATTACATAAGGTAGGGAAGACAATGTCAATTCCTCATCTTGTGTTAAACGGTCCTATCTCCTACTTCAATGCACGTTTATAACCTCATTTTTTACATGTATGAAGTCTAATATGGTGAATAATAGGATATGAAACAAAACACCACATGCAATAGAAAAAAGCGCATATCAGGCCCTGTCAATATCCCAGCATCAATTATATGAAATTAAGCCTCGGGATTCAAGAGATCTACTCCTCTGATATCCCGAAACGACGGCATCTGCACTTCTGTACAGTCAAGGCCAAAAATTATTTTTCGTCCCGTAAATATTTGCTTTTATAATTTTAGTCCCACAAGTATCTGTTTTTTAAATTTAATCCCGTAAGTGCTAAATTTGTCCCATTTAAGGACAATTTTCTTCCAAAATACCAAATCGCCCCGGAAATAGTCACGTGACCAAAATAATTAGTAAAAGCAGGCGACTCGTAGTGACGCGACAAAAATTGAGTTGGAATTTTTTCTGTCAAATTTAAATTTAAAATAAAATTATTATCCATGTCATTAGAGAAAAATAAAAATTATTTATAAAACCATATTACACTAACCCAATGAAATATTGAACATCAGATAATATAGAGGACGACTTGTCACCTGAAAAATAATGTTTAATGTTTAATATGATTTTATAAATAATTTTATTTTGAATTTGAATTTGACAGAGAAACAATTCCAACTCAACTAATTTTTGCCACATCATTACGAGTCGTCAGATTTTACTAATTATTAGGGCCACGTGACTTTCACATAACTATTTTCGGCCAATTTGGTTGTTTTGGGTAAAAATTGTCCTTAAATTGGACAGTTTTAGTACTTACGGGACTAAATTAAAAAGGCAGATATTTATGAAATTAAAATTTGAAAAGCAAATACTTACCAGACCAAAAATGATTTTTGGTCGTATAGTCAATTGTGCATCATTACTGTCAAATGTAATTTTCCAGCCAGGTTTATTATTTCGAGACTCGATGAACATATTATCTGTAAACTCAATGAACTAAAAATTGAAAGATCCAACAGGGAGAGGTACCTCAAATACAATCATGTTTTAAAAACATACAAAAATCCATGTTTGACTGTGGACATAAATCTCCACATCACATGCAAAAGAATGAAAACAAAAGTACCTGTAATAAGAACACATCCGCACAAGTCAAGAGCTCTAAGATTAGGGCAACCATACGCTAAACTCTTCACACCCTCATCACCAACACGATCACACCATCCAAGGTTCAGAGACTGCATTTGATGGCAGTTGTACCCGATTGCCTGCATACAGCAACAAAAAGGGTTAGATAAACAACCACATTTAATTAAGAGGCATAAAAGCAAGTGGGCACACAACACAAGATACCTTCAGCGCCCTATCTGTTGCAGCCCTCACACAACCACAAAGATTCAAGAACTTCAATTTTCGGCAAAACCCAGTCAGATATCCCAGAGCACTATCACTGAAGGCTGAACAACCACTGATATTTAGCTTCACAAGTTCCGGGCAACCATGTGCTAAGGCATACAAGGAGCGGTCGGTGAGTCTAAAGCTCTTGGTGAGATCCAACTCCTGCAGATCATGACAGTGGGCTGCAATTTTCTCAACAGCGTCGTCCTGGACTTGAGGCATATCTTGCCTCAAAATTAGAACCTGCAGCTTAGTGAACTTGGGAACTAGCGACAGAACCAGACTGTTCATGTTCTTCTTGCACCTGTCAACAAATCAGAGATTTAAATGTCATGCTACTAAATCGTGAGAACAGTCTCCAAAGTAAAGCAGAGGGCAGCTATAATGCTGTACATAGATGGTGATACTGAACCTCCACATCCCTTATAACAAACCAAACTTCCAAAATGAAATTCTAACCAAAGCTATAGCGTTCTTATCAAGTTTTTCTTTACAAAATTATCAATCAAGTCCGTGTTCATTGCTCATGGTGAAATTAAAAATAACATTACACATTCAAAGAACACTTTTCCCCTAAAACTGGAGGTGAAAGAATTATAATCCAATCAACTGCAGAAAACCCTTCCCCAAATCTCAGTCTCATTAACACAAACTCTTCAGAGATAAGAGACAGCATATCAGAATAATATATCACAAACAAGAAACAACAATCACAGGGGCTCCAGAAAATCGAAAAACAAACACAACACATCACGCATCAAGAAGAAGAACTCGATGTAAGTGGAAGACAAACCATCGTCCACAGTTTGATTACGAGATTCCACCAACATATGCCTCAATTATACCACCTTCAACTATTATTATCAACTTCAGAAAACCTTAACAAAGAATGTTTCTTCAATTAAAGGGGTTGTTTAAATGACATCCACAACTAGACAACACGCTATATCAGGAAGCAATTTATTAATTTTGAAAGGTAGGCTACTTCAGAACAAGACCCACAAATAGAAAAAAACTGAACGTTTTCCTAAAAACTCAAAATAATAGCAAACAAAACAAAAATTAAGCATTTAAAACATAATCAAGGACAGAAGAATACCAAGAGAGAGAGAGATGGGTAAGGCCCCAAGAAATGGCATCCCTCCATCCATGGCAAACCCCAGAAGCCACAATCACCGTCTGATCATCCACCAAAGACAAAATCCTCAGCAACAGCTCCACCGGAATATCTTTCCACTCACTTATAACCATCCCCCTACCCAGCCCACCACCGCTGCTACTTCTGTTCATATTCTCAACACCACCAAAAACCACCAGTTTCTGAAAACTCAAGTCCAAACCCTCCGTTCCTTGCATACCTCACAGAACCTCGTTATTTACAATCAAACTCTACTGTCAATCAGAAAAACCAAAACAGTCAACAGATAAACTCGATAATTTTTAATTAAATAAATTGGTTAAAATTATCAATTACCAATGCAGAAGGTACAGAAAGGTTCAACAGGTGGCAATAGCAAAAGAAGGGGTCTGTTTCAGAGCGCCAGTTTCCAGACAATTCGCTTATATTTCTGTCTTATTTCCCCCTTGAAACTAATTCCCAAAAAAGAAAAACTTCTTTTTTATCTTTAAAAGTCCTAAGAAAAATATGAAAATGTTTCTTAAAATTTTCGTTTTTTGGTTGCTGAATTTTAAAGAAAAACTGGTGTTGATAGAAGAGATGGATGATCACATATTGTTATTGGTAATTCACGGGCATACATGACTCGGAGTGAGACGCTGATGAAGATGACTGTACCTTAGAAATATAGAGGAGATTAGTCAAAACGAAAATTAGGCGTTTTTTTGCCTAAAAGAGATTGAGCGGCCCCTTTTAAAAATTTGAGAGAGAGAGGGGGTCGAAGAAAAATGGTCGACGTACACAAAGCCACGTGTCAGTTAACAAGGAGGTGTGATGATACAGGGGGAATTCATACTATATAATTAAATTGGATAATTTCACGTTAAGTTCGTCTAAATTGAAAAAGATTATATATGTACCTATTTACTTTTGGTTTAGTTGTTTACTCTCCAATCCAATCATATCTTGTACAAAGAAGATTGACACAAATACTAAAAAATATTATTTTTCGAAATTTTGTTGATTTTTTAAAGGTTAATTAAGGATGAAGATTGTGGTATAATTTTTTTTATTTTAATAACGGTGCAAGTTCGTCTGAGACAGACGAAAACAAAATGTGTACAAAATAAGGTGGGACGAAGAGAGTATTAATATATTTTTATCTAGAGCAAAGTATCAGCAATTAATTTCCTCTTAAAAATAAGTTGTATGTTGAAGAAAAAACACAATTAGTGTGCCTTCGTCAAAAGTAATTGATGAAGGACAATTTAGGTATTCACTAAATATTATATATCTGTGAAACCCTTGTATTTGACACCCTATATAAAGGGGATCTGATGAATAAGAGAATCCTAATGATACCGTGTCTTTCTTTCTTCTCTATTTCTTATTTATTTCTGTTTCTCCTACAACACGTTATCAGCACGATTAGTTCTCTATTTTTTTTAAGAGAGAACGTATCAAGCTTTTCTAGCAAGGCTGAGTCGTGGTACTCCCGGTTTTTTTTCCTCCGCCGCCGCCCATTAATATCGGGCCCGAGAACAGGATATTGATACCATCCTTTCCATCGATGTACCTCATCTCCCCAGCAGAGTAAAATTCATGATCTTCCTTCGATGGAATTTAGCAGTCGTCCCATAAAGATTTGTTTAGATTCTGGAGAAGATTGATTTGGAAATTAATAAGTTGAGATGTTTTGGAATTTCAAATTTGCACACGAGATCATTATGATTATCTGGTTGTTGAACTTCTGCTGCAAGATGGTGCCCAGGTCAGTACAACTAATTTTAATGGCTATCAGTAATTAGTTATTCACGTGTTAAAATCCTTCTCTGATTTATTTATCTGGATGCATACATATAATCTCTTATACACCACTTCCATATACATCTCTTTCAATATGTGGTATATATATGTTGCCAAGAATCATGTTAATACTTAACAGTTCAGTTGGGCCTATTATATCTACACATGGGTGAATCTGATTGAATTGATTAATTGACTATACTAGATAACTATTAATTGCTATAGAACAGTCGCCTAGGCACAAGCTGCCTAAATCTTTGAATTATACTTCTAGCCATTATTTTGAATATTGCATAAAAGTGCGATTTTGAGATCTCACATTTACAAGTGTTTCAATCAATACATATTATGTGCATATGATTTTGTCTATAATTTTAGCAATTATAGAATTTTGCACAATTTTAATGATTCTCATAATACCATTCATGTTTAGCCTGATTTGGTACTTTCTTATGAAATTGAAAGTTATTAGTCTAATTATTACGCTATTTGAGGAGTTCATCCTTAATTCATTGATTTGAGAAGTCCATAAAAGGTTGTTGAACTAGTCCAGAAGATAACAGTAGTAACTCTGATTTTCCATGAGAAATCAAGTTTTACTTGAGAATTTGAGCATTTATTACTTCATGGAGGTAAGTTTATGCTATTATTCTATTTGGAACATATCATCCAATTAAATTCTGTAAATATATACTTCACATATATATGTTATTGAAATCAATATAGACTATGTTTTGGTTGATACCTATTCAATTTCATGTGGATTTTATTGGTATTTGCAAACTGTCTCCACTGCAACGGAGGGAGTATTTTCTAATGTAATTGAAAGTTTATCATTTGAATTGTTTATTAGGCGCTTAGAGATTTTTATAAATTAGTTTATTTGCTTGATAAATTGGGTACTTGATCATTCTTGTCTATGAAGTTTAGTTAAGTACTATTGTATATTTTCATGATAAAAGACAATTCATGGAAGTTATATAATCAATACAGATCAACTATGTGATAAAGTATTTTCACAAAGTATCGAAAAACTTGTGATATATGGTCCCGAAATCTAATTCAAAAGAAAATGATTAAACCAACTCGATCTAAATTTGAATATTAGACTCACAAGAAATTGAGTTACCACAATTGATATTCCTAATAGGAAAATATTTCCATGAAAAATAACTACACCCTGTAAGAACTCTCTTACGATCATATCATCAACCGACCCCAATGACAAAACACTGTATGACATAGTAGAAGTCACAATCAATGATCTAATGAATTTGAGACGACACATTAATCCTAGCTTACACTAGGAGTACTGTGCCTAAAAACTCCGTCAATACTTTAACCATATAGGTTAATGAACTTCGTGAGATATCATGCATGAGTGATGTGATGAGGTAGCTTGAGTAGTTGTGATAGGTTGATCTTCAAGTTTTCATCGTATTCCTCATGGTAATACATAACCGATTTGAGAATGACCTTTACATTAGTCACTAAGATAACCAACATCTAAACCTACCAAAGTATTGAGCTATACCACTGAAGAGCCTATCAGAAGTTATGAAGATGAAGTTATTTGCAACAAACAGATGGATTATGCTACACATCAAAGGTGGCGAGACCAAGCATTTACCGCCAACGCTTTTCTATAACTGCAACCACATAATATCCTCATGATTTATGTAAATTTGAGGATGAAGAGATTTTCGAAACTCTCTTGATAGATGTACGTATCAAGGGAGAGATGTAGACTTCAAAGGGAGTCTCAATAAAGGTGCGTTGCACTCTTTTTTCCTTCGACCAAGGTTTATTTTTTCCCACCAGGTTTTGTTACTTGACAAGGTTTTTAACGAGGCAACAAGTTATGCACCAATTCCCCTTTGACGTGGCACAAGGGGGGGTGTTGAAGGAAAAACACAATTAGTGTGTCTTCGTCAAAAGTAATTGATGAAGGGCAATTTAGATATTCACAAAATATTATGTATCTGTGAAACCCTTGTATTTGACACTCTATATAAAGGGAATCTGATGAATAAGAGAACCCTAATTATTCCATGTCTTTCTTTCTTCTCTATTTCTTGTTTAATTTTGTTTCTCTTACAACATTGTAATAATTTTCTTGCCATACAAAAGTTTTCGAATCACATGACATTAAAATGAAACCTAGTCCATTTTCTCAAGAAAGGGAAAAGAAAAAAGAATAAATAACCCCTAGTTCATTGAATAAATCGGTTTAATGGACATGGAATTACTAGTTAATAACAATAAATATTTTGCTTACGTTTGAAACATCCAAAAAATTAATTTTGGGAATTATAATTGACTTAAAATCATGCCTATTTCCCATTTCATTCTTATGCAATCTCAAAAAATAACTTTTCCTACTACATAACATTTTCTTAAATTTGAAAACATTTTTTGAAACCGATAAAATAGAAGTATTTGTAAAAGATATTTAAGGTATAAATAAGAATTTTGATAGTTGAGAAAGATAAAGCCTAGGATTTTCTATAGTTAATACTCATAAAGCCTTGAATTTTGGGGTTGAATCTCCCGTTTCTCTTGTGGCTTTTCAAACATACACTTAACTTCCTTATACTTTATAATAAGTACTCCAATATTTAATTTTACAAAAGGTAGACTTATACAGTTTATCATCAATACACTTATTTAATTATTGGCTAAGGAAAGGATAGTAGTAATCGCGAAAAATGGTCTGACCATCAATTCGATTTTACATTAACGAAATATGTCAAAATGCTAACTATAGAAACCTCAATACTGAATGTTAATCAAACTAGTAAAATCTCCCGTGCGATGCACGGTTATGAAATATTTTACAGATCATACATGCATAACATTAATAATGGATGAACTAAGAATTAGAAAATAGTCGAATTATGATTTAATTTATTTAGAGATACATAAATGAACATAAACCTCATCATTTGCACAGGTGATAATCAAAATTCAAATATAATCCCTAGTGAATAACTAAAATATATAAAATGTATAGTTAGACCATTCGTAGTTGCTCAAGACTTATGAATAATAGACACCTAAAATGTTGAGGGTGTAAAATACTTAAATCTCATGGGATCACCTTGCCGAATCTTTGAGACTTCGATAAAATGAGACAACCGTCTACATTGTAGTAAAAAGATTCACGGAGGATCACTCGAACATCATACGACACACGCTGTGACATATCAAGCTTGAATTGTGTAGGAACTTCCTTGAAAAAGTTTATGTAGAACTCTTCAGTAACAACCTACATTTATGGAGGAGAAAATAGTGAAAACCGATAGGCAAAATTATTAAATAAAATAAATAAAAATATTTTTTTTTATTACAATACACTTCACATGCTTCGTCGGGCCGTATCCACACAATTCCAGTAGGACAAGTCGATATGGATCTCACTTAACAAAATATCCATCGAAGACTTCAACGAATACATACGTATCCAATTTTATCATATTTTACCTGTATGCGTTGTATTATTTGATAAACACAGATTGGAAAATATTTGGACATAATATCACAAAGGGCGTAAAATTTATTTAAATAGTTTGAGAAACTGCTTTAATCGATTCAAATATAATAGTTATATATTATAATCATTTGATTCTCTTGATTTGCTTAATTAACTCATTTGATAAATGTCAGCAACATAAGATAAACCCGACGTTGAGGAGTACGACGAATGTTTATAGATAGAAAGTTCGTCATTTTTCCCTCAATTTTTGACCAAGTAATTATGCATAGTTTGAACTCTACCAAAATAAATGACAGAATTTGACATTTTCATTTATAGATAATATATAATTGGACGTATACAAATGCAAAAAAAAAAAAAAAAAATTATTAAGATGTATGATTTGAACTCTCCCAAAATAAATGTCACCAATATATACGGTAAGAATTTGGTCGAATATCATTACAAATCTTACTTACTAATGATTGAAGATTTTCCTTCAATATGGGAGTAGATTTTGACGGATAATGGCGAGTCAACTTTATACGATTGAAACCTTTCCTAAATATGACTAAATAATTATTGACAGAATATCATTACAAATATGGCTAATATATGATTGGAGAATATCATTGCAAATATGACTAATATATGATTGAAGATTTTCCTTAAATATGAGAGGAATTTTTAGTAGTTTATGACCAGTTTTGGCAGAATATCATTTAAATGTAGCTAATATTTGATAGGAGATTTTTTCCTCATTATAAAAGATTTTACCATAAATTTAATATTTCTAGATTTAGTAATAGTGTTTGGGCGGGAAAATCAGTTATTTCTATCTATAGAGGGTTTCCCTTTATTATTAAGTAAGATGCCTTATAATTTTAGATAGGAGGTGTGACCGTTAAATCAGGGAGATAAAAATATGACTGTATTTCTTAATAATTATTGTCTCTATTTTTAAATACTAGTTATTTTAGAAGAAAAAAAGGTAAGTTCTTCCCTACGAGGCTACGATGAATTGGGTCTATGATATTTTATTAAAAATAAAAAAATTAATAACTTAATAAAAAAAAAAAAAAAAAACAACCCTATTTATTTGTAAGATGGTTTAATTAGTGCTTAAATTCGTGTGATGCAAAATTATTACTCCCTCTGTGACATGATGAAAGTCTCATTTCAAAATCAATCACCCCAAATGAGTCTTGTTTCATAAAAATGTTTAGATTTAAAAGCTGTGTTAGAAATTAAATTGGAACGAAAATGAGTTGTAACATCTTTGATAGAGTTAAAAAAGTTGATCATTATCTTATGCACCAAGAACTGGTTATCTCAATGACTCAACAAATGTCTAGCTCATTTTTCTAAAGCAAAAGCACGGAGAATTTTCACTTGCTCTTGCTTTAGATGAATCCGTTTTGAAAACAGAAATTAGTCTCTAAATGGTTGAGGGAAGGAGAAAAAAATACAATCTATTTTCATGCTATTGTTAAGATAAAAAAAATTAAAAAATTGTATTTCTGAAATCTATCTTAATGATGTTGCTACCTGTGAACCTGATGTGATTAATTCTGCCGCACTACAACATAAATGAGTTTATGTAACACTTTGTTTGTAACATTTTTAAATTTTAATTTTATGTAACACTTACATATAATATTTTTGTAGCATCTGCAGATATGTAGCACCTTCATGTAATACTTTTAAAATATGTAACACTTCTTAACGCTTTTAAATAAGTAACATTTTTTATGTAACACTTTTAAATAATCAACACTTCTATATTAACTTATAATAAGAAACATTTTTACATTTTTAGGTAACACAGTAATTATTAAAATCATGTACTCTTTCATTTTAAACTAATTAAATACTTTGGATTGTTTTTTCCATGTGACTTTGAAGAATTTGAATCTCTCAATTGTTTATATTTTCTAAAATGACTTTTCGATTCAAAGCTTCGTAGATGTGTTACATTTCAAATTGTTTACAATTTTAAAATAACAATTTATTATAGCAACTAAAAATTTACTTATTCGTTATCTATAAATTTATTAGTATTTTTTTTTTTTTTTTGTGTGTGTGTGTGTCTCTATATAGATATGCATACATTATATTTTTACTAAACAATAACAAAGGAGTTTTGTTGCGTAAAAAATTGAATGCATTTCTTAAGTGTGAGAACCTGGACTTGAAATATTTTGTCATGTCTCTTGATGTTTGTAAGTTTATATTCTATGAAACACAACAAAGTAATTAATCACTTAAGTTTAAATGTTATTTTGATGTATCTCAAAATTGTCTACAACAAGTAGATACATAAAATTGCTTTAATTAAAATTAATGAGTGTATCTTAACATTTATATGCAATAATTAGATGTAACAAATTAGTGTGATACAAAATAATTAAATATATATATATATAAATATATATATATATATTAATGAGTGGACGAAACTGGAGAAAGAATTAATGAAAACTTTGTATCAAGTTAGATAATAGAGTAGGCTAAATAAAATTAAGTTAGGCTGTAGTTTAATGAGAATTTAATCTTGAAAGTAGTTTATTGATGTTACATCAAAATATTGTGTATATGTAGTTTTTCTTATAAAATAGAATAAAAGAGTTATACTAGACTAGTGGTTCGATCTTTGCCCTAAGGTCTCGCAGTCTAGTGACTTGGGTTCAAAACCCAGCGATGACATGCAACACCAAGTGTTACCTAAAGTTTATAGTAACATTTTTTTTTGTATATACATAACATTTTTTAAGTGTTATATATGTTAATGTCATTTCTAGTATTTCGAAGCCACTTATATCTGAATTTGAGGTTGGAAATTTTTGTGCTTTGCTTACGTTAGAGGAAGTTCATGTGGCGCACTACAACATAAGTGACTTTTTGTGATACTTAGTTTGTAATACTTTCAAGATTTTGACTTTATTTAACACTTTTGAATATGTAACACTTCCATGTAATACTTTGGTAACAGCTATGAATATATAACACTTTCATGTGACACTTTTAAAATATGTAACACATTCGATGTAACGTTCACTGCAAGAAACTGCCAAATTCCAACGGAAATTTCCAATGGCATAAAAGCCGTTGGAATTTTTAAAAATTCCAACGGTAATTCCAACAGCAAATGAGCCGTTGGAATTTTTTTTCAAAATTCCAACGGCAAAAGGCCGTTGGAATAGTTGTTGATGGAAAAAAAATTCCAACGTTAAAAAGTCCGTTGGAATTGCCATTGGAATCATTTTTCCGTTGGAATTTAATTGTTGGAACAAAAAATTCCAACAACCACTTCTCCAACGGCATAAAAACCGTTGGATTTGCCGTTGGAATTAAAATTCCAACGGAGATTTACCATATTCCAACGGTTTTTGGTAAGTTACCGTTGGAATTTTAATTCCAACGTTTTTTATGCCGTTGGAAAAGTGGCTGTTGGAATTTTTTTGTTCCAACAATTAAATTCCAATGGAAAAATGATTCCAACGGAGCCTCTTATCGTTGGAATTTTTTTTCCAACAAGGAATTTTTTTCCAACAACAATTCCAACGGCTTTTTCCCGTTGGAATTTTTTCCAAAATTCCAACGGCTCATTTGCTGTTGGAATTACCATTGGAATTTTTTAAAATTTCAACGATTTTTATGCCGTTGAAATTTTTTCATTGGGATTTGGCAATTTTCTTGTAGTAGTTTGTTAAATTGTAACACTTTTGAATAAGTAACACTTTCATGTAACACTTATAAATAAATAGCACTTTCAGGTAACATTTTTAATTTATAAATTTATATATTTCTTTTATTCTAAACTAATAAAATATATTGAGTTTATTTTTTTCTCATGTGACTTTTGAAGAATTAGAATACTATTTAAATTGCTTATATTTTTGTAAAATGGCCTTTTGAGGTAAAACTTTATAGCATTATTTATCACAATAAAATATTCGTAACATGAGATGGTGAAAACAATCAACTCTAGCCTACAAAAAATTTAGTTTATTAGAGTACCTACGGATTTACTTAATTATCTAAAATAAATTTTAATAGTAATTCGTTTGCGTGTGTATACACACATTATGTTGTACTAAGTAACGACAAAGGAGTTTTGTAACTTAATAATTTTAATACATTTTTTAAGTGTAAAAATCTAGGCTTGACATATTTTATCATGTCTTTACATATTGTGAGTTTATTTTTTTATTTAATTCTATATTCTATTAAACACAACAAAAATAATTAATTACTTAATTTTAAAGGTAACTTTAATGTATCTTAAAATTATCTACAAAAAGTAGATACATAAAATTATTGTAACTGAAATTAATGATAATAATAATAATTAGATGTAAAAATTTATTGTGACATATAGAATATGTTATATTATGTGTATATATGATTGGACGAAATTGAAAAAAAAAATTAATAAAAATATTGTATCGATTAGATAGTAGAATATGCTAAATAAAATCAAATTAAGTTGTAGTTTGATGGAGATTTAATCTTGAAAATAGTCTATTCATGTTATAACAAAAGATAATATATCTATATTTTTTCTTAAAAGATAAAACAAAATAGTTATTAAAACCTAGTGGTTTGACCTTTACAATTAAGGGTCTTGAATGTGCACCTGGGTTCGAACCCAGTGTGGCAAACATTCAACAATTTTTCTTTTAAAAGAAGTGTTACGTCGAAAGTTATATGTAACATTTTTCATGCTACAGTTTTAAAATCTAATGTAACTCTTACGAAAAGTGTTATTAACGATCATCTACAATATTACTTTAGACTTTAGGTAACATCGACAAATATAACACAAATAAAGTGTTATCTAAAGTCTACTGTAACATTTTTTTGTACATATGTAACTCTTTTTAGACATACACTCGTTTATGTTATAGTGGTGGTTTTTAGTATGGATAAGGGCAGCATGCTGATCCTGATGGTTATTCTCCCTTATTTTATCAATAGTGTTGGGATGTGGTGAAGAGTGGACTTCTTGAGGTCCCCATTTTCTGTGTTTCTATACTAGGACGTTTCTCTTGAACATCCATAGCTCTTATACCTAAGAAGGACCATCCTTTGGTTTGGATGGACTTTAGAATTATAAGTCTATGCAATGTTACCGATAAAATCTTAATTGAAAAGGTTAATAATGGATTGTCTATTCTTCTTTCTAAATTGATTCTTCATGTCCAAAGTGATTTTGTTCCTACTAAAAATATCTAGGATAATATCATCTTAACTCAAGAAATGGTTCATGATTTAAATAAAAGGAGCAAGAATGGTAAAAGGATCTTGAAATTGGATTTACAAATAGAGTATGATATGGTGGAATGGAAGCCTTGTGTCAATTCTTAATTTATTAGGTTCTCCTTATCTCTTTATTATGTATGTGGCTAATAGTATTGAGAATTCTTGGTTCTCCATTCTTGTCAATGATTCCTTGACTGAATATTTTAATCCACTAAATGAATTAGAGAATGTGATCATCTTTCTCCAAGTCTATTTGTCTTGTTTCCTAACTTATTAATCGATGGCTTGACAGATTTGTTTAACGCTTATCCTGCATTGAAATTCATCAACAAAGGTATTCATATTCCTTCTTTATCTTTTGTTGATGATAATGTTATTTTTGCCTCCACGAATATATATGCTTTTAAAAGTAGGCGTGAGTTTTTTTGGATGTTTGAATGTGCCTCGGATCAGAAAATTAATTACTTTAAAAGCTCTATAATTTTTTATAAGTATAGTTTCTATGTATGGGAAGAAGAGTGTAAGTGCTTTGCGGTGATCAGAATTTAGAGCATCAACATATATAGTTGAGTCCCAATATTTTGAAGGTTTACTTTAGATAGTTGATTTTGTGAAATCCGAATTATATGAAACCTATTCACCTCAAAGGATACGTTTCGTGGTGACTTGTTACACCAATATTTTAATAGTTCCTTAATTCGTATAAGTTATAGAAATTAATTAGAAAGTCAACTAAGTTTGCCCCATCAATATCCATATTGTGTATATGTATCTGTCCCTAAAAGGAGGACAACAGTTGTTTCCATTAGGAAAAAAGAAGAGGGAACGGCCTAAGCATATTCTTTGTATTTTCCGATAATCAAACATAATTTATGTGCTATCAAATGGGGTCCATTACTTGATGTTTCCTATAGAAAATAAAAAATATAAAAATTGTTGATTAGGGATAAGTTATGATATTGATGTGATGGGAAATTTACGTAGGGACAATGAAAAAAGAGAGGAATAATTTGTTAATGGCCCAATTGCAAATTATAGTTATTTCAGACGCAACTTTACAACTTTATTAATAGTATAGTACCATTGATAGACCAGATTCAATGGACCAAAATCAAACTCCAGAAAGTTCCGATCTTATTTTGTGCAAAAACGAAGCCGTATGTCTAATTAGTGGAATTTCTTTTGTTCTAATCTCTTATATTTGTCACAGAGTGAGTGCTATCTAGTGCTTAAAGAATCAATCCAACATATAAAAATTACACCAATCACTTTGCTTTGTATGCAATTGAGAAATAATATTGAAATATTTAATTATGTATAAACTTCCTTCAACATCTTTATATACGTGTGGCACCCCCACGGATGTTATGCAGTGGCACCTTCACGGATATTATTTAGTATGGTCGTATTATATTTTGATTTTTGAATAGAGTTTGGCCTTAAATATGGATATTGTGTCATTAATTTAATCATAAATTTTATCCATCATATAAAATGAGATTCATATAATATATTTAGGATGAATTTATGGGGAGCGTGGCGGCGATCACTCTCTTATATTTGAGAAAAATATAAATGTAATTAATATTATCAATGATTTTCATCGATGCCATTCAAAAGAGAATGTCCGCTACAAATATAATATTTGTGTGAGACCGTCACACGGTTGGACAGCTGTGTGATGGAAAAAAGTATCATTTTTTGCTGCAAAAGTACCACTTTATTAATAAAAGTATCACTTTTTAATCAAAAAAAATTGTCACTTTTTGTACCGAATGTATCAACTTTATTTGCAAAATTATTACTTTTTTAAAAGTATCACTTCTTTAGGCAAAAATATCACTTTTATCGATAAAAAAATTACTTTTTTTTTTTATATATAAAAATACTTTCCGCCATACTCCGTCATACCATAAGACCGTTACACACAAGAGTCACTCGCGAAAAAAATACTTTATAGTATAGATTCGAATTAAAACATTTCTTAAAATTGTCAGAATTTGTTGACATAAAACTTGGTCTATTATTAACACTAGTAATGCTCCTGTGCATCATATAAAATTTTATATATTTTTAGAACGTACAAATATACAAAATTATAATCATTAATATTCATAAGGCTATTGTCAAGATCAGATATTATTTTTCACGCATTTTATTTTTTGTTTTATTTTATAACAAATATTATTAAGCCTCAGATTCAACTAATCTTCAATCACCTTCCATAAGCGACACCACCACAAAATTTTTTCTAGATGAAATTAAGAAATAGAAGCATGTTAGTATGAAATATCATTTGGAATGTTTTTGTATAATACCCTACGGAAAAGTTCACTTTTTTTATATTTGACAACTATTTGATTGCTTATGAGTCTTGAAATATCAGAGTTTGTGCGCGTGTGCAAAGTTCTTAAATAGAATGACTTGCAAAAGAGCAACAAATAATATAATCAACGAGTTCTTACAAAGTACATACTTGATCGGGACATAATCAATTTGAGTTATAAAAAATATGAGGAAGAATCCCTCTTCTTCTTTAGGCTTTATATTAGAGAGAGAAGTACAGTAATGAAAATACACCTTGTACATACAGAATCATTTAAGGACCCTCCTAAAATTCCTATAATTACTCCCCCTAAGTATGAGCCCAACCTTCTGGTCCCCCAGATGGAATTCTTGGTACAGATGATCCCTCTATCAGCACCTAGAAGGTTCGAAGTTTTGTGTGTTCTCCCGAACAAATTAGATACAACTCTCCCGAATTTTATCTAATAACCAATTGATGTTCACTCACAATTCGAACATCATAGAACAAATACAAGTTTTTGATGAATTAAACAAATGTAATAGACTCAAAACTCCATGCTGGTCTTTATGACTTCTCTCCTCTTTATAGTGACTGGATTTCTTCTAATTAGTCTTCAATTTGCCTTTGGAGTTCAAGGGTTGATGAAGTACGTTTGACTTGTTCCTTGATTCACGGGATGTGTTCCTTGCTTCAACATGGAAAAGTTAACTTGCATGATTTTCTTTTATCTTCCACAATTTTTATGTCAATCTCCCACTTCTTCAAACTTGTCAATTAAAGAATTTGCACAAGTAGTATTTTTCAATGAGTGCCACAAGTTAGTGAATATTCCATATTTACAATCTTCTCCATGGCATTCAAGTTCGAAAAATACTGCTGGCGGACCTGTAGTAAAAGAATAGGAACAGAGTTCCTAGCAAGAACAACCTCAAAAATATAAATCAACAAGGCAAGCATGCAATAGAGATATGATGTCCAAAAGAGTTCAAGCAAAACCAATACGAAATATTTGTTCAACCCATCAAGACAAAAAGTAATAAAGTTCAGAGCATGACTTAGAGGTTACGCTCATAAACTTCATCCTTATTCACTAGTCTTTGTCAAGGACTCGCAGGGGTACGAGACTATAGAGATGACATATAAAATTATATTTCAAGTAATAGTGTGATATATGGATCAATAAAAACACAAAAATAATAATTAAAAGAAGAAAATTGGGATTTTTTTTTTTTTAATGTTTTACCATGTAAGAATTTGAAGAGCTTTGTTATCCATGTCACTCGAGTACCGGAGTGAAATATATGGTACTAACAGAATTAATGATCTGAGCTGATCAATATACTTCTTTCCAATTTCTTGGTGGTTCTCCGTTAGAAACATGATCTATTCAATTCTTAATTGAGTAACTTTATATTAATTTTTTTTAATAATCATCGTTGGTCATCTCATCATAATATTGAATATTTTCCAAATCTATAATAAACAAAATATGAATTATGTTGCGGAGGATGAAATTGGAGTATGAATAAATTGGAACCTGAGATTCAATGAATTCTATGGGGCTTTTGAAAGAATAACCCTTATTGTAGGTGATGCTTGGATTATGTGATTATTTCTCCACCAGAAAGCATAATCAAAACTTCATCTCCCCATTTTCACTGGAATTGGTGAAATAATGGTTTCTGTGAACCTCGTGTCTTCTTATGTGAAGCCAATGATATTGACCTTTAGGAGGGGCAGGCTAAATTCATGACCAACGACTGGAGATATATCGCTAGGAGCTAGCGGATCTCAATTTGGATGTCCTACAAATGATATAACATATTTTACGATAATAGTACTATAGCTGTCACATAATTACTAATGGTTATTGATGAAAGTCATCACATGCACATGTCATATGTAGATTAGATGGGGGAAGAGGGAGACAACTAGATGAAATGCATTTTTTCTTTTAATATGTTAATCATTATTATTGTTTAGATTAAGGGTAGGTTTGCTTGGGGCTGGGGTGGCTGGGCTTGGGCAAGTGGATGGTGTTAGTAGCTGGGGTTGTGAAGAGAGTGATGTTTGGTTGGGTGGCTGGGGTGGTTGGTTGGTAGTTGGGAATTAATTATTAATTGTAAAAGGTGATGTGATGTGTGTCAGAGTTAGTTATTAATGATTGGGGTATTAATTAAAGTAGTGTTGAGATTTGTGATTGATTGATTTTGTGGGTGATTGTTGATTTGTGATGTTTAGTTGTTTTAGTTACCATTGTTTAGTTTAGTTTTTTTTTATATGTTATATAATTATTTTACTTATAATAATGTAATATAGTTAATAAATAATTGTGGGTTAGTTATGTACCCATAAAAAAAACATGCCAAAACATCATCAAATAATTGTTATCTTTACTTTTTATCGAATAATTGTTGTAATTAATTTTTTATTTTAATTTCGTTTTTTTTTTTTGGGTAAAAAATTTGAAACTGTATTTTTTCATTTTTTTAATTTTAACAATTTTGAATCAATATCCTAAATATATTGCAAATTAAATCATTAATTCACTTGGGTATCTTTCCATTGAAATGAATTTATTTTATAATACTGAGCTACTTTAATGTTTGCTCATGAATGGCACACCCATTAAACACAAATGGAATCAAAACATTGAACAGAATTTGGATAAACTTGTTTTGTGACTAAATGCCACGGAATTCAACATAATTAAAAATACAACACAATCCATTTAAATAGTTCAATCATTCATAACGCCACCCCGTTTACTCATTTGTTAGCACCCAAATTCGACTCTCCGATGCAGTCATCTCTAAAAACATGTCCGTGTTGACCTCCAGTTGTAGGCGCTGAGTTGCCGAGATTTTTAACAAAATCTCAACACCTTCCATCGCCCGAACTACACTAACGCAATGCATAAAGTCTAGATCAAGCACGGGCTCCTCCTGGTCAGTGAACATGTCTGTGCAAAAGTCAAAACATGGCTGTCCCTTTTGAATCATGTTTCGGGCCATAGGGTGCGTCTGAAAGCCATGAACAACTATTTAAAAATAGCCATATATTCAGCAATTCCAATAATATTTAAATCAAAATAGGGGAAACCAGCTATGTACCTGGTATATAGCCTCCAGCAAATCATCATCGCCCAGTACAGTCTCGCGTACTGGGTCCCATGCAACCCCCGACATATGCCTCACATTAAAGATTAATCTCCATGATCTTCGAATTAGATTCAGTTTGGTCCTCACTTGACCGAGTGTGTAGACAAATGGTTCGGGAGCTAGACTATTAAGATGTGGCTGGATAGTCCTTAGTAGGTCATCATTGAAATGAAGCCTTTCTGGAAGTGCATCCAAGTGCTCACAGTACAGAAGATAAATGAACGTAGACTTATTCCCGGTTGTCCATGTGGCCCTGTTCATTACTACTGCAAAGTGATTGTTTAAAAAATATTGGGAATTATAAATTTATAATGTATAATGTTTAGATAAAACCTGGACAGTTCAGTAACCAATGAAATTGGAAAATGCACAATCATCAAAGTACCAAATAAGGTAGGTTTAGCAATTAAGAAAGAAAGGAAGACAACAATTACGTTTAGGTCAGGAAAAATCATATTGCAAGCTGTGTAAAAGTAGCCCATGGATTTAAAATTAAATACATATTAGCATAACGGTTTATGGTGGGTTATCGCCTTTGAACCCGTCAATCCATTGTTTATCCCTGAGCATTCCAAAGAGCCATCGCTATTGCATCACGCATATCGCCCTACTCCTCTCGAGTGGCTGTGGAGGGGAGACGTCTCTCAGAAAAGATCATGTCGTCTGCTTCAAAGTGCTGAGGTAGTCCAAGGAATAAATCGTCTGGGATGCCTGATTGTTTGATCCAATTATGCAGAACGCAACACGCCATGACAATCTTCCTTTGGTCTGCTATTTTGAAGCTGGGCATCCCGTAGCGAAGAAGAGGGAAACGACTATTGAGCACTCCAAATGCCCGCTCTACACAGTTCCGTAACTATGAATGTCGATGGTTGAATAGTTCCTTTTCATCAGTAGGCAGGATCCCACCATTGTTAAACTCAGGTAGATTATACCTAGTTCCCCTATACGGAGCCAGAAAAGCACCGTAATTAGTGTATCCCGCATCAACTAGATAATAGCGACCTACAAATGAAATTAAACGTCATCAGTTTCACGTAATTTGATTGCGCGGTTCAGGGCGCATAAATAACCGTGTGTTTATAACAACCATCCGGCGGATATGAAAAATGCTGATCGTTCATGACTGCGTGCATCAGCACACGAGCATCGTGAGCACTGCCCTCCCACCCAGTACACACGTAAGTGAACTTCATATCAAAATCTACTACGGCCAGCACATTTTGGACTGTTGAGCCTTTCCTAGAGCGGTAGGCAGTTTGGTCAGAAAAGGGTACATGCGCCGGAATCAGTGTACCGTCTAGAGCTCCGACACAGTGCTGTGGATTAAAGGCAACACGAATTTTCATTACGCAATTATGGAATGTAAGATGGATTATAAATGTTCCCCGAGTGAAGGGAATCATCTGTTGTATTCACCACCATTTGGGAAATCGTACCTCGAAGAATGGAAAGACATTCGTGTCATTTAGGATTCTGTCTGGGATTCGTGTGAAGTCGGGGCCCGTGATTAGTTCTGGTGATAGGGCGATGAGAGCATCTAAAACAATGTGAAAGTGATTACTGATCGTCTGCGTAGAATGCTGGAACCGTTCCTCCGTATCACGAAAGCGAAGGTGCATCGCAACGGTCCGCAAGAAGATAAGAACAGACTCTGCACAACTAAGCCTAGTTCTGTGGTCTTCATGGATGAATCCCCGTTCCTTCAGCATGTTCACAAGGGAGTAAAAATAGTCTCGAGGCATTCGAACATTATAGTAAAAACGGGCATGATTCTTAGTAGTTAGTATCTCGACCATCCAATCGGAACCTTGTAGACGTGAGGTATTTTTTATCCGACTGCCCGAGGAGCGTGGTTCCGATAACAAAACATTGTAGAAATAATCCGCCATCATATCGTCCTCAGCGTTATCCTCTTCTCCGCTGTTCGGGTTATCCTCATCGTTATCCTCATCGTTATCCTCATCTTCGCTGTTCGCGTAGACCTCCTCATTATCAGAAGAATCATCCATCTCAGATCACTACTAAAGTCACTCACAGGGGAGCACCTATACTACCCTAAACACAAACAGAGAACATAAAAGAGGATCGGAAATTCAATTATATATTCAGAAATTATAGATGCAACAAACATATAATAATAAGATATTACCAACCCTAAATAAAATTAAGTAAATTCAGAATTCAAATTGTCAAGAAGACCCTTAAATTGTTCAGTAGGCCTAAACTAGCAATAAAGACATTTCATTGGAAACCAATTTACTAATACAATAACAAATATCATTAAACAACCATTCAGACAATAACTACTCAGGTGGCATAAACCCCAAGACCCAGTCCCTCCTGTCCTCCGGTGACCAAGAAAGATATAGCTGCTGTTTCATCCGATCAACCAACGCCTCGCCGGCTTTCCGCTTCGCAAGACGGGGCAGGTCCATGGCGTTCACCTCCTCAAAGATCTCACGCCCTACCTCCAGCTGGTTAGCAGTTAACCCACGATCTCGGCGCTGGACGTATGCGTCCCATCGCGCCATCGAGGTTGCCCTAGCATCGCGCTCATCATCCGCGGTTAGACGCCTACGCCGCTGGGTCGAGGTACCCTCTCCTGCTCCTTAGCTGGAGCCACCAAAAAATGCGAAGGAGTCGTATGATCTACGTCGCCCAGATCCGTTTGACCCGCCACTTGTATCTCCAGCGCCGGCTCCAGAAGAAAGGGCTGCGGATCCGGTGGCTTGACTGTTAAGCCACATTTCGTTGCATAGATCATAGTTCGGATATCCGTGCTCGATAAGCCTCCGATAATCCGTTCCTTGCTGTTATGGATAGAGCATTTAGCAAGGACATTAAATTAAAGAATTGAGAAGTACAGAGCATCTAAATGGTGAAAGGTATTTTTGTAATAGAGGTAGCTGAACGTACGGCATAAATGCTTTCCATGAAGTCTTCAGACCCAGTGACGGTCTCACGCTCGTCATCCCAGCCGGCACCAGACTTCCCTCGGCTGTCACGTAGGATCTTGTATGCACGTTTGATGTTCTTTAACTTAGTCCTCGCTTGTTTTATGTCATATAACCCTGTTCGTTCATCCCTACCCGCATTTAGCTTTGTGCAGATCCGAGTGAGGGTCAAATCACTCCATTGTTGGGTGAAATAACCACCAACAATGTACTCGGCATATGTATGAGTGATTAGCTCATGCTCCGTCGTCCGGGTCCACGTAGCACATGGATCGCCTGAGGAGTTACGCCTACCTCCAGTGGTTCCGCCAGCACTCGCCATCTAATTACAGGTTCGTTTATTAGTTATTCGATATTTCATTTAAAGTTTATTCTCCTATACCAAGCAGTCTAATATCCCGACCTAATGACACGTTAAAGCCTCTGGTCATAATCAACCACAATTTTTAATATATTATTGACTTGAACCCAAAAGTCATGTTAGGCTCCATATGAACCTCGCTAGTAAACCCCAAAACCCTATTACCATTTTTGTTGTTTACATGTTAGATATTATCCATGCCATGTAATGCTACAAATTTTCCCACTTTTGGATGAGATTAGTAACCAAGGTCCCCATCTGTGATCGTTGACGGCGTTAGTCATTCTAGGTTTTTCAATTTATTTAATCTAGAATTTATTTCTATGCTGAATTCCTAAATAATTGTCAAGAGTATAGGGTCCGTCAAATTACGATATTTTTCACTTTTATTGCCGAATTCCACGTAATTAAATCTTGCCCGAAATTGATATTACGAATCAATAAAAATTTGCGATCACATCGTTTGTGATCATAAATAAACCCTAAATTATCTCATTCGATACTTAAATTCTTTAGCATTTAAGTATTAGACCTTAATACAATTATTTAGATTATATTGATGTTGGCTATCTTGCTTGTAAATGACTAAATTTTGGCAATTTATCCATAAGTTTAATAATGTGCATCTTTAAATTTCTTTTCATTTTTTTTAGAATCTGCTCGTTTATTTACTAAACATATTCCATGATACTGGTAAAATATCGGAGATTAAAATAGTAAACTAAAGACATTCGTTTCATTAAGGTAATAATTGTATTAACTATGAACATCAATACAATAATAAATAGCAGTACACACACTGCTAAAATACATATTCTAATTTCGTTGCTTTACATGCTATTACAATCTTCCAGCTACGACATTATTTTTTCCCCTGTAATATCAAATGTTGGGTAACTCTTGTTTCAGTTTAGCAATTAACTTTGCTAAAAGAAATGTTTATAGATCTACCCGGTTTCTGTTTAGATTCCACAAGACGCAATCTTTAATTAAAATTACAACACATACGGTAACGAAAAAGAATATACATCCAGATACAGAGCACCAAACAAAAACACATATCAAGACACTTCAACACAACATCTAAACCGGAGCACATTATAAAGAAGATAACACAATATGAATTGTAAAGATTGACACGATTGCGGAGTCGTTCGGCACTAAATTTCCTAAACTACTCAGTAGCTAAAACAGAACCAATGGACGGACCTCGGGAAAGTGTTTCACTCTAACACTCGAGGGGTGTTAGAAACCCATTTATGGTGGACCAATGGATCTGTTTTTAACAATAAAGAACAGTTTATAAGAAAAAAATTCCAGAATTCTCCCAGAAACCCAAGAATAGCATCAAGAACAGTTTTGAGAAACATTTTTCCTACACAGTTTCAGCTACCTAAACAAACACATAACAACGAAACTAAACACTTAAACACAAGAAAAAACAAAGCAAACAGAGAAAATTAAACAATAAATCAAGGCACCTTTTTACGATGATAAGGAACAACTTCGTTATTGGAATCGGATTCAAGCAAAACACAGCAGGAAGAGTCGCAATCCTTCCGCTTCCTAATACGAAGAGTGTAGGGCCAAACCAGCAGGGGCGTGCATTGTGTGTGCAAAGTGTGTATAGGTTTATGCCTTTTCTTTCTTTTCCGAAGGTTATAATGAGCGGGAGCACAAGAAGATTCACCAGAAGACATCCTTATATACAGGGTAAAAAATCACGAACTAAACCCTAATCCTAGACCAAATAAAAAACCAAAGAACGTACATCAATTTAAAGAAACAACAGATTAAAGGTACACACTGAATCAATTAGTGCAGCAAGAAAAAGATGCATGTCGCAGAGAATCTCTGCGAAATGCAGAAAAGCAATGAAACTGTAACAGAGCATTCAAGAATACAGACGAGATTCGGTCAAGATGGCCGTTGGGGCCATTAATTTGGCACATAAATCACCATCCAAGAACCTACTGCACAACCCGCCAAGATCAAAGGACATACCTTAAGATCTACACGCGAGCCTGTAGCGTGAGAAATTTGCCCAAAAAAATCCGATTTACAGGCTGGAGAGGTGAAAGGACAGAGAAGAAGCGGAAGAGGGAAGAAAGGGAGAAGAAGGGGCAGTCACATCCCCTCTCTCTCTCCTCTCTCTCTCATAACGTGCATAAAGCACACAAATTAAATTGGGCAGCGACTGTCACATGGGGGACGGAATTTATGTCCCCCAAACCCTTCCATCCCAGCCGACTTGGGCCAAGCCCTTAAATCAAACATTGGTTGGGTTGGCCCAACCGATCATGGGTTGGGCCAACCCCAACCAAATATACCCTAAGAGTTACATGACTGCGTCGCTTCCACTATACTTGGAAAATTTCTTTTAATAAAGATTAACACATGTCAATATTAAAATAATTGATTGGTACTCATAATCTGATAATCATAGCGGTAGAGATTTTTAAATTGTTTAGAATTTCATATATTGCAGTGTCAAAGTTGATTGGACAATATTTACTGTTACCCTGATTAATGCATAAAAAATATAACAAATTTATAGTTTTGTTAACTTATTTTTCATTAATTGCTTTGATTTTTTTTGTATTTATATATGTTACATATCCTACCTCTAATAGAATTAATAAAGGTTATTACAGGAAAAAGAATTTACTTTACCGAATTACAAAGTGATTTTGGTGAGAAAATCAGTCCCTACTATTTTTTGGGGGCTGACTTTTATATATATATATATATATATATATATATATATATATATATATATGTTTTTATTATGTTTTTGCCGCTGTTCTGAAAAACTAAATCCAACAATACTTTTATTTAAAAATTAATTTCATATCTACCATAACCAGTATATTATTTTATATAAGGAATGTGAAGGATGATGTATCATTCTATTAACTCGAAACTCTAGTAGACCAATATAGAAATATTTAGCATGGTATTTGAAAGTCAACTTTATGTAGCAACACACTTTTGTGGAGTATATATTAATAATAATAATGGTCTATTATTTTAGTAACTAACTAAGAGGTATTTTAGGATAATCTTTAATGATAATGGGAAAATTTATGATTATTTATTAAACTATTTTCAAAACGAAATATAAAAAAATAATTTCCTGCTTTGGAAAATTATTTTAGGTAGAAAAATTAGCTCCTGCTATTTTAGGGTTGAATTCTCCTTTTATATATTACATATATATATTGTTGAAGAAGATTTTCTCCCAGATTGGTGCTAGCTGCTAAGTTCGCCGATGTTGAATCCATCATTAGATTTCTATTTTGGATTTATATTTCAATTTCTCCATGATTGGTTTCAATAATTTGCAAACTAATCCGTTACAGTATTTGTTGTGACGGCAACGAGAAAGATTTAGGAATTGTGAGTATTAGTTATATTTGGGTTGAATAATATTTGTTATAAAAAGTTTGAAATATTCAGTACCATTGGTAGAATTATTAAATGATAGTAAATGATTAGGGTTATTTTTGCGACAGTAAATTGATTTTTTATTTACATTGATTTTTAGATTAAATTGTATTTATTATTATTATTATTATTATTATTAATTACTCCCTCCGTTCCAGTTAACTTGTCATACTTTCCATTTCGGTCCGTTCCGCTTAACTTGTCACACCCATAAATGTCAATTAAAGACGACAATCTCCACCCTTAAAATATCAACATTCAATCTCCACCTTTAAAAAAATAAAAAATTCCACAAAATCTATTTTTTCTTAATATCCGTGCCCGGTCAACTGTGACAAGTTAACCGGGATGGAGGGAGTAATTAGGATTACAATAATTACAATAATTTTTATAGTTTCCTTATTTAGTAAAAAGTTTTGGCACCGTTTGAATGGATTTGATATGATTCTCAAAAAAACTTCTTGTTATATATTTATAAAGATATTCTTTAATAGAATTAATGAATTGAATTGGGAAAACGAGTTTATGAAGGAAGAAACTTTGAGCTGTGTAAAGTATGGGATTATGATGCAACATTACATGCGTGCACATTTAAAACTAGCTAGCTCGTTCTTTTGTTTTTAAAGTCTTCAAAATACCTTTCCCCCTTCAAGCAACCTCAAACCCACTCTATCTTTTTCATTTCTTTTTACTTTTCATACTCTAACAAGGATAAAACCATCTCATTCCTCATAATGACTCAAAGTTGAGTTATAAACATTATTACTACTTAAGTTGCCAATATCGTACTCCCATAAAAATATTATTCTCTATTTTACGTTGGCTACCATGTGATATACTTAAGAGAAGCCATTGTTGCGTGGGCTGAACGTTTAGAATCAATTCGATAAGTTCTTGTTATTTGATATCTATCATAAAATTTGAAAGTACAAGCTTGGTGTGAGTACCAAAAAGATAGTTATCATTATGTTAAAAAACAAAACTACCACTAATAAACTGTAAAATCAACCACCCCCCTCTTCCCCACCTAGTTTTAGAATCCAAAAAATATATGATGTTTTTTCTGTAGGAAAATAGAAGAAGAAATAACTATAAGTGGTGTGAAGCTTCTGATTCGTTTAGATTGTTTCTTATTTTCTTGTGAAAAAAAATCGCCAAGAATTTAATAGTATTTACCTTTTTTCCTTATCAATGTATAACATATGAAATTTATCTTCTTTTTACTATCTTTAACTTTATACTCAAATTTCATATTTTAAAACAAAATATTATGTTTAGAAGATTAATAAAAAAATATATTGAAGTATTTAATGAGTGGTGGGTCCAACATCCCATCCCATGGTGTCAATTATGCGGAGAGTGGTTGATTGTATAGCCATTATCTTGTATTTGTCTTTTATAGGCTTCCACTCTATATATGTTCTTGTCATGGATGCTTTTACCTAGCTAAGCTTTACTAGACTTTTTCCTATCATAGAATTTGTTTCCAATATATACCCGTCTAAAAGAGCTACTCCCTTATTTAATGTAGTAACTTTAAATATAACCTATAAGGGTATGTTTGAGATTGTGAGTAGTTGAGATATTAATATTATTGGCTTGGGAAAGTGAACTTTTGGTATTTGTTTGGGTGGTTGTAGTGTAGGATATACTACATCCGTCTCACTTGAATTTGCACATTTTTCTTATTGGTACGTCCTACATCAATTTACACACACTTAAAAATGAAATTTCTCTCATAATCTCCACCCTCAATCTCCAACTTTAAAAAAATTAACAAAAAAATAAAAAATAATTATTTCTTAATATTTGTGCAACCTCATATGTGCAAACTCTCGTAGAACGGAGAAAATATTTTTTCATTGTAAAAGGTGGTATGGTGTGTGTAGATACTGTTATTGATGATTAGTTTAATGATTAAAGTAGTATTGAGATTTGTGATTAATTGATTGTTTGGTTATGGAAGTGGTTATAGTGTTGGATATATTAATTAATTGTAAAATGTTATGTAATGTGTAAAATGTTGTTAATTGTTTTTTTTTAAATTATTAAAGTAGTATTGAGAATTATTATTGATTAATTAAAGTAAAAAAAATTGAAGTAGATTGAAACCAGACAAACAAACATAAGTTTGAATTTGGATCAACCTTTTTGAGTTTCTCACTAACCCAACCAAATATAGTGTAATAGTGATTTCAATAAATAATTTAACGGGGATACATTTACAAAAGAAACATTTGAGACCCTTACCAAGAAAATGAACTATAATAGAAACATGAGAATTATTTGTATAAGACGGAATATATATATATATATATATATATATATCTTTTTTCCGACTAATAAGATAAGACTCTTTGTAAGTAGCATAGAAATCACTACAGTTTATCCATAAGACGTGTGAATCTGTGCCGGGATCTAGTCTAGATGCATTTTGAACCCACGACAATCATTGGGTTTGTTTGTTTATGGTTGCGGATTGTGCCCAACCTAACATGTGTTTGTTTGAGGGTTTGGGACAATATATTGTCTCCAACTCTCTTGCACACATCATTAATTACACTTAATTTTCAATACAACTTTAATCAATAATCATCATTCTTTAACTACCTCTTACACTAATCATAAATCAAATTCAATTTCCAATACACCTTTATTCAATAACCAATCATTTTTTAACAAACTCTTACACACATAATCAATCAAACTCAATTCTCAATACAACTTTAATCTATAACCAATCATTCATTAACTATCTCTTACACACATCAAATCACCTTTACCACCTTTTATAATATAAACCAACTCCAACCCAATCTCCCAACCAACATAAACAAACACTCATATACTTACCCCAACCTAAAAATTTCACTTTATTCTTCACAGCCTACAGTACTCCAGCCACCCACAGCCACAAACAAACAGACCCATTATTTCGCATGAATTACTTTTAAGAATATATCTTCCGACATCTGTTAATAACGTTGATTAGTTTATATACATTTTCAGAGGAAATAGGATGACCACCTTTTAGGAAGGCCAGAACATAATTCAGAGTTTTGGTTTGGTTTCATTTGATATTTTATACATCATATATACATCTATCCTTAATATAATAACAAAACCCGCCCAAATTAGTAACTTTAAAGTTTTCCCGTCCAAAATTTATTACTAATTTTGGAAATAACAATTTTTTATATATAAAATTCAACCCAATATAAAATATAATTATTGTCAATAACTTGCCATATATTAGCCTAAAATAAATATTATAAAGCTATTTGAGTTGATTCCGCCCGGGCCGAAAAAAAATATTTTCTTAAAATTAACTTTTTTAAATAAATTTATTGGGTATTATTAATGAAAAATTATTTATAAAGACGGTAATTAAATTTTTAATATTACAAATATATCCCCTATCAACTGCATATTGTAATTCCAGCCCTAATCATCAACATGAATTCTATGGAAGGATGCTGGAGATATTCATATATTACGAAAAATAAATATCCATACTAATATATATTTTAGTTTTTAAAACTTTCACTGCACTCTTTTTTCATTAACATATAATTTTTCATATCTTATTATTTATTAATTATAATATTTTATTATATTAAAATTATATAAAAATATTAATTTATTCATTTACACTTATAAATCGTGCATCGCACGGGGATACTACTAGTTGCTACAATAGTAGTAAATTGGGGATTGAAATTATTATATCACATATTTCATTCCCAATTAATAATAACTGATAAGGATGGCCCGATCACTTCGGGTCGGGTTAATACCTGAGCCCACTGACCGGCCCAGCACGCGTAGGCCCAGCAAGCACGCGAAGGCCCAGCACGCGTAGGCCCAGCAGGTCCAGAGACACGCGTCGGCCCAACAGATGGTTTGTTCCGCGAATCAAGGCTCATGATCCGTTCCCAACTGCCATGCAGCGGGAAATAGGCGTGAGAATAGGGAGTTAGTTAGGGTTCAGTTAGGGTTTAGGAAAGTTGAGTATAAATATGAGAAAAGAACTCTGAATTAGGGTTCGCATTCTGTATTCTAAATTACTGCTTGTAAACTCAAAGCTCTAGTGAAAGAAACACCTCGGCAAGAGTGATTTTCTGCCCGTGGACGTAGATCTCCGGATCGAACCACGTATATCTTGTGTGTTTTTATATTTCCCTCATTGATTTAGGCTGAATTGATTGGATACCGGATTGCGCTTTATCAATTGGCGCCGTCTGTGGGAAACGTAAAGCAATTTTTGACATTCATAGCGTATTCAAAGATCATGGTGACGACTCGTTTGAATCAATCTCGCCACGGTGATCAATCCAACCAGGATCCACCCGTGGATCAAGTTTTACCGCCGAGGCAATTGCCGGCAAGGAGTACATCTCATCATCAGGGCAATCAAGGCCCGGTTGCGAATCCAGACAATCAGTATTTACCTCCACCCCCTCAAGGCATGCAAAACCCTAATCCCGCTGCTGCCCAACCACCGGTTAACATTCAAATCACACCAGAATTGCTCCAGGCTTTCCTACAAGAGCACGCCCATGTTCTTCAAGACTGGGCGGCTAATCGCCAACACCCCGCGGGGCATGCCGGACATGATGCCAATCCCGCGGTGCCTCCACAACGTCAGCACTCGCGTGATCAGCAAGACCCGGGGCATTGCGGGCGTCAAGGTCGGCGACGGGAACGACCTGGTTCTTCCGAGGACCATGGGAGTTCTAACGAATCACGACAACACAACGATGAATTTTCCGATGTCGATCGCCGCCGTCCACTCAACTCGGCTAAGAGAGTTCGTTATGCCAATCCTCATACTCTAGATCTTCAAGAGTATGAGCGAGTTCAACGCAATGTTGAACTTGACAGAATCCTGGGCCTTGATGCCAATGGAGATATCATCACACCGTTCTCCCAAGAAATCATGGCCACCACCCTTCCCGAAGGGTTCAAACGGCCGGCCATACCACCTTATGATGGCACCGGAGATCCAGCCAATTTTCTTGGAGCTTTCAGGCACAACATGCTTAGCCGCGATAACACTACATCCCTCCATTACTGTAAGATTTTCCCTGAGTACTTACAGGATGAAGCTCGGGTTTGGTTTGATTCTCTCCCACGCAACAGCGTATCCTCTTTTAGAGAACTCGCCGAACACTTTTGGGCGCGTTTCGAAGCACGAGCTAAGCCCATGGCCACCCTGGCCGACATCATGAATATGGAACAGCGGGACGGTGAAACTGTTACCCAATTTCTTGACCGCTTCACAGCGGTAAGCCTCAAGGTGGGAAATTGCCCCGAAGACGTAGTCATCAACGCATTCATGAATGGACTCCGTCCCGGAACACTTTACACCGAGTTGGTTCGAAACACACCGGTCACAACCCGAGCACTGTTCAAAACGGTGTGCAAATTTGCTAAGGCCGAGGAGCAGACTCGTCGGAAACGTGAAAAACACGCTAGCAAGCGGCAGTCCGACAAAGCACAAACTGGGCCTAGTACGCGACCTAGTGCTTTTTCCCGCCTGAACCCGGGGCGTTCAGAATCCCGAGGCGATATTCCACAATTTACTCCGTTGACAAAGTCGAGAGCCGAAATCCTTTCTGTTCACAAGAACGATCTGCGGCCTTGTCCGCGGATGACTGCTCTGCCTGAAAAAAGGAACCGTGGAAAGTGGTGTGCATACCACCGAGATCATGGGCACGAGACAGAGGAATGCCGAGAACTCAGCAAGGAAATCGAGGAGTGCCTGAGGAAAGGTTTCCTGCGACAATACATCGCGCGGACCGATGACAAACCTCGGACAAGCCAGAATGGGGGTTCGTCTCATAACCGCGGAGGTTAAAATGACCGGGGCGCACAACAGAATCGGCCGCCGTGGCAGAATAATCGGCCGGGACCTAGCAATAATGCACGACAAGACTCCGGCAATCGCCAACAGCCTCGTTTTTTGCCACCACCTCCTCCCCCGGGAGGACCCGGAGACAATGCACCCACTCACGTAATAAACGTGATATACGGGGCTCTTCCTACCGGAGCTTCACGAAATGCCTTGAAGGCAGAGGCTCGACGTCCTCCTCCCGAGGAGCCACGTCATAAACGCCTCCATCAATCCGAGACTGTCAGCTTCACGGATAGAGACCCGGTTCCGGAGATAACACCTCATACTGACGCTATTGTCATCGACATGACTGTAGCCAATATAACAATAAGGCGGGTCTTCGTGGATAATGGGGCCGCGGTGAGTGTTATATTTGCCGACTGTTTCCAAAGGATGGGGATTCCTCGGGAACAACTTCGGCCGGCCCCCGGGCCACTGCAGACTTTCACTCAGGGTGAAGTCCAGCCAGAGGGTGTCATCACTCTCCCGGCGTCTTTGGGGACTTATCCGGCCATAAAAACCATTTTCGTGGATTTTTATGTGGTGAATTCCCCATCACCGTACAACATGATCTTGGGCCGGGACTGGCTTACTCCCGCCAAAGCCATATGTTCCACGTATCACCTCGCACTAAAGTTCCCCACTTCGCATGGCGAAGTGGCTATCCGCGGGAGTCAGCGGGTTTCAAAGGAGTGTATGTACGTGGCACTCAAAAAGACTGCTAAAGTTCCTCCCAAACAGCAGCTTCAGGTAGCATCATCGGCTCTGGAACCTCAGGAATGTACCTCATTGGGGGATGCCACCGCCCAAGTACCGCTTGATCCGTCCAAGCCGGAACAGACTGTAACCGTCGGAGCCGTGGATGTGCCATGGTTACACCAGGCTATAATCCAGACCTTGCGAGAATATTCCGATGTCTTCGCATGGTCTCCTCTAGATATGCCCGGGGTCTCTCCCGACATAATAACACACAAGATGAACATCGATCCCAGCATAAAGCCAATCCAGCAAAAGCAGAGGAAGTTCGCCCCGGAGCGAAATGACGCAATTCGAATCGAGGTGCAACAACTTTTGGATGCGGACATCCTGTTCGAAGTATATTACCCCTCCTGGCTATCCAATCCGGTAATGGTGATTAAGTCCAGTGGGGCATGGCGGATGTGCGTTGATTTCTCCGACCTTAATAAACATTGTCCGAAGGACTGCTATCCTCTACCTTCCATAGACCAAAAGGCCGAAGCCATTACTGGGTATGTGGCACTTTGTTTCTTGAATCTGTATAAGGGATACCACCAGATCTTTATGGATCCGCAAGATGCCATCAAGACAGCATTCATCACTGCTTTCGGGTGTTTTGCTTTTAAGAAAATGCCCTTTGGGCTCAAGAACGCCGGAGCCACATATCAACGTCTCATGGACCGAGTTTTTCACAACCAGATTGGCCACAATGTCGAGGTTTACGTTGATGATCTTGTTATAAAGAGCACCACCCATTCTTCATGTGTACAGGACATTGCCGAAACGTTGCGCACTCTGCGGCGTTACAATTTGCGACTTAATCCAGCGAAATGCACTTTCGGCGTTGGCTCCGGCAAGTTCCTTGGATATATGGTTTCACAACACGGTCTTCAGGCTAATCCAGCCAAACTTCGGGATGTTCTGGATTTGCAGCCACCGAAGACGTTCAGAGACGTTCAGCGCCTCACGGGCGGTTTGGCGGCCTTAAATCGTTTTCTGTCCAAAGCGGCAGAGCGTCAACTCCCATTCTTCAAAATCTTGCAACAATTGAAGTCCTTTGAATGGACTCCGGCGTGCACCGAGGCTTTCGAGGCTTTGAAACGCCATATACAGCAATTGCCTACTTTGTCAGTTCCTCTCTCCGGAGAGCCGCTTTACTTATATTTGGCTTCCGCCGAGGAAGCTATTAGCGCTGCACTTGTGCGCGAAGTCAATGGGGTTCAACATCCCGTGTATTTTGCAAGTCGTGTTCTCCACGGGGCGGAGACCCGGTACTCCGTACTGGAAAAAACTGTACTAGCTCTTGTCATGGCAGCTCGGCGTCTGCGCCCATATTTCCAAGGGCGTGAAATACGGGTTCTGACCAATCATCCTATCCGTCAGATTCTTGTCAAACCCGAGGTGTCTGGGCGCCTTGCAAAGTGGGCCGTCGAGTTAGGCGAATATGATATTCAATACCTTCCCCGCCGAGCAATCAAGGGTCAAGCACTCGCCGACTTTCTGGCTGAAACCCCGGGAGACAGTCATGAGTCTCAGAGAGACAGTGATACACATCACCCCGCTACCCTCGTATCCTCACCTCGGAAATGGCAACTATATGTGGATGGAGCATCCACGACTCGAGGAAATGGTGCCGGGGTGCTTCTCATCGACCCCGAGGAGGTTGAAGTTAAATACGTCATCCGATTCAAGTTTAAGGTGACTAATAATGAAGCGGAGTACGAGGCAGTTCTCGCCGGGCTCCGGCTCGCTCAATCCTTAGGTGTTCGTCATCTTGAGCTTTTCACGGACTCCGAGGTCGTGTCCAAGCAAATCCAGGGGACTTATGTCGCCAAGGATGAAACAATGATCAGGTATCGAGCTCTAACACTCAAGCTTATGTCAACTCTTGATACAGTCATTATCCAGAAAATACCACGTGCTCAGAATGCAAGAGCAGACGCACTCAGCAAGTTGGCCTCCGCGGTCCGAACTAATATATCTCCGGATATCATGGTCGAAGACTTATCACATCCAGCAATTCATGAGGCCGCAGTTTCGGTACTGACTGATAGTGATCCGAATTGGATGACTCCTATCACTCAATATCTCCGCGATGGAATTCTACCTACTGATAAGTTGCGAGCTCGGCAAGTTGTCCTCAAAGCCCCCAAATACTCCTTTCATGATGGAGTCTTGTACCGGCGGTCATACCTACAACCGAGTCTCCGGTGTCTCGCTCCTGCCGAAGCTACTCAAGTTCTACGGGAGGTTCACGAAGGGGCCTGTGCCAGCCATATCGGCTCCCGGACATTGGCCAAGAAAGTTCTCCGCTGGGGATATTATTGGCCAACTTTGTTCAACGATGCCCACGACTTAGTGACCAAATGCAGCAAGTGCCAGCTGCACTCCCGTGTGAAGCATCTGCCGCAGACCGAGCTCACTGGAATCCAGAGTGCGTGGCCGTTTATTCAATGGGGTATCGACATTGTTGGCCCATTCCCCGTTGCTCCGGGAGGATTGAAGTTCCTGGTCGTTGCCATAGACTACTTCACTAAGTGGGTCGAAGCCGAACCACTTACGGCCATTACTGGTCAGAATATCTTGAAGTTTGTGTGGCGCAATATCGTTTGTCGCTTCGGCATCCCTAGTACTATTATCTCGGACAATGGTAAACAAATTGCCAATGATCCCTTTCGGTCATGGTGCGAAGAGCTTCACATCAAACAAATTTTCACCTCGGTTGCTCACCATCAAGCCAACGGTCAAGTTGAAGTCACCAATCGGACACTGCTCACGGGAATAAAGAAGCGCCTGGATAATGCCAAAGGTCTCTGGGCTGAAAATCTTCCACAAGTCCTATGGGCTTATCGCACAACACCGCATACCTCTACCGGGGAGACTCCTTACAGCCTTACTTATGGTTCCGAAGCCGTTATCCCTGCTGAAATCAGTGTACCAAGCCCCCGCCTCCTCACATTGGTTCCAGGGGATAATGACGAGGCTCTCCGAGCAAATTTGGATGAGCTTGAAAATCGTCGTGACCAATCATTCATTCAACAGGCCAGGTGTAAACAACGTGCAGCCCAGTATCATAACCTCCGGGTCCGGGGCACTCAGTTCAATGTCGGGGACCTAGTTCTTCGGCTCAACTCAGCCAGCAAAGCTGCCCCCGAGGGGAAATTACATGCTTCCTGGGAGGGCCCCTACCGCGTCGTCGCCGCGCACGATTCCGGGTCCTATCAGTTAGAGCATCTCAATGGGACCTCGATTCCCCGAAGCTGGCATGTTACCAACTTGAGGCGCTTCTATCTGTGAATGCCAAATCTCAAGTACCATCTTATCTTTAATTTCTTTTATAATTGTTATCTCTCTTTGTACTCTTTAGTTTGCTCCGACACTCATCGTTAAATAAAAATTCTTTGCTTATGCATCTTGCTGTGTTATTCTTTACGTTACGGGGACGCCCTAACGCAATCGTATTATCATTACTAGTCTCCGGACAATTAAATCTCTCCCTCGGTCCGTCCGAGGAGATTCGCATTTCGTCCCCGGACTTATATCACTATCTCGCCTGCTTAACCGGGGAAGTGTTAACTCCCGCCTGATCCGTCCGGGGAGACTTACTTTACTCCCGCCTGATCCGTCCGGGGAGACTTACTTTACTCCCGCCTGATCCGTCCGGGGAGACTTACTTTACTCCTGCCTGATCCGTCCAGGGAGACTTACTTTACTCCTGCCTAATCTGTCCGGGGAGATGTACATTAGAGTTATTCGAATTATGTTCCCGGACACCTAACTAAAACAGTTAATCACTTGTTGTTTTCCTTAACACATTTACACACATCAAATCGATTCTATTATTTTCTAAACGATATAACACCGAAAAGTTTTTTACATAAAACTTCAAAAAAAAAAAAATAATAATAAAAAGGCATTATCTACGGCCCCCGAGCCAATATTCAGCGCTCCGGCGTTGAGGCCTACTCCTAGATCTGCGTTGTGTCCTCCGGGATCTTGTAGATCCTCAACCTCGGGCTCCGGCTCTTTCCCCTCCGCGGGCCCCCCGACGCCGTGGACTTGTCCTTGGCGCTTGTCGGGGAATTTCGTCCCTTGTATGAGCGCGGCTACTTGGCTGCGGAGCAGACCTCGGAGTTTGGGCCCACTGCACAGGGTCCCACTCCTCCGGGGCCATTACTTCAATTTCTCTAGCCAGCTCCTCGACTACTTCTTCGGTGACCACAGCGGGCTCTTCTTCAATCGTGGTCACTGGAGCTGGCTCTCGGATAACTATGCCTTTGCTCTTTCCGGAGGGTTTCTTTTTATCCTTCCGGGGAGCTTTTGGCGTACTTTGGCCCCGGCTTGAGCTCGCGATGAATTCTTCGGCAGAAGGCCTCCACCTGCCTCGGCCCTTGAGCCCTTCGTACATGCTAAGAAGCAACTCTAGCACTTCTCGCTTTCTTACAAGCTCCGAGGCCTCCGCGGGGTTATTTGCCGTAAGCGCCGAGATTTCACCCTGGATCTCTACGACCCGCTCCTCCACTTCCTCAAAGGTCAGCAGGCCGAACTCCGACAGTATCCGATCATACTCCCTTTGATGGACGAGGACACGGCTCATTTCGGCAGCTGTAGACCGGTATTTCAGCTCGAAATCTTTGGCTCTTTCTTCGGCTTCAACCACTTTCCTCTCTGCCGAGGCCACCTGCTTTTCTAGCTTCGGCACTACGTGCATTTGCAGGTTGTTCTTTTCTTTGCGGAACCACTCAAGTGATCGCATGAGTTTCTTTATTGTTTCGTGTAGTTCCGCGGTATTCTAAACAGAAAGAAGAGTCAACCAGATCGATCAATCTCAAGTATGTAAAGAGTTGAAGTTCAGTTCGAAAACAAGCATAAATTGATCATGCAAGCAAAGGAAAGACAGAGTATCTGAGAAACAAAAAATTATATTCAACAAATAGAAGTACAATGTCCCAGACTCAGTACATTGATTCACATACATTCCTATCATCTACAACTTTAAATTTGCGGGGATCGACTGACCTCCCGCTCAGTTGCCTCAATGTCCCTGGGCAACACCTCTTGCCGGCCCTCTGACACTTCGGCTTCTCCTTCCTCATTTGCTGCGACAGCTTCGTCCGCAGCTATGTCTTCGACCTCCATCCGTGGAGGGGGTTCTTTGCTTCGGGGTGCGGAGACCAGCTCACCTCGGCGGAACGCCATGAACTCTTGGTCCTGGTCCACCTCACAGTTGGCGACCTCCGCGGCCGTCAGCAGTTGTTTCTTCTCCCCGAGAGCCTTCACCAGGGGCCACTCCGGCAGATTCGCTAGAGCTGCATAATAGGCCTTTTCCACCCCGGCCACTGCTTCAAAGTCGTACCCGAATTCTGGACGATATACGTCCACATTCGGGTAGACCTCCTTCACCTGCTCCAGCAGCGCGGATCGAGTGGCCTGGTCCCCTATAGCCACGAACTCCGTCTGGAAGTCAAGGAACGTGCTGGTTTGGAATAATCTGTCGGCGAATGCCTTCAGCATCGCTCCTTGCCCTTCGACTACGGCAGCCTCCCGAGCCTCCATCTCTGCCCGCAGCCGCATCACTTCACCTCGGAGTACATTGTTCTCCGCCTCCACTCAACGCAGACGCGCGACCTCGTTTTCGACCAAGGCAGCGCTCTTGCGTGCCTCGGTCAGATCGTGGGTCAATCGGCCGTTGCGCGCCCGCAGCTCCCTTGCCACTTCGGCCAGTTCCTCCTTGCCATCCTTCTCGCTCTTTCAACCGAGGTCCAGAATACCTCGCGCCAAGCGCAGAAGTTCTTCGGCGTCCGCGCCTTCTAACCCCAACAGACTTGGGGGCCCCTGCTCCTTCACCTGAACCAATGATAGCACACAATGATCAACACAGAAGAACATACAGTGTAATTGCATTAACAGTAGCTGACGGCACAGTTGGAACTTACCTCCATACCCCCCTCCGTGCGGAGTCTTTTCGCTGCTGTTGGAGGAGTCCCAGATGGCTCCGGCCTCTTCTTGGACATAGGGGTAGGCTTCGTTACCCCTATCTGCTCCTCGGACCCAGCACTGGGCCTCGCATCGGATGGCATCTTTCGCCGGGGAGATGCCTCAGCAGATTTGCCCTTCTTTTTGGCCGCCGCCGCCGCGGGGTTTCCAGCCGGCTCTTTCCCGAAGCGTCCCACTGCACACAGAAGGTAAAGTTAGTTAAATACACAGTCAACTGTTGTAAAAAGCAAGATAGAAGGACTCCTACCCTCTTCGGCGCCCGCATTGCCCGAATAATACGGGCTCAGTCCTGCCTCCTCCAGTTCTTCCTCGGTGCAGAGGGTTTTGAAAGTTCCCACTGACCGGAATACATGTAAGACTTCGGGCTCCGGGTCCTCCACCGGAGCGGTATCCAGTACCTCATCCCTCCTCCACTTCGGGAGGGCTACTTTGTTTTTTATAAATATAAACCTCTCCTTCCACCCCTCTACCTTACTTGGGTTTTGAACCTTGAACCCACCTCGGGCTCGGGGACTGAAGGAGTACCACCCCTTGGACTTCCCGAAGTTTTTTAGTTGGTAAAAAAACCTAAAAAGCTCTACGGTCGGTTCTATCCCCGAGTTTTTACACACCACGGTGAATCCCACTACCTGCCTCACCGCGTTCGTCGCTAGTTGGCTCAAGGCAATACCGTAGTATTGCAGCAACCGGATCACAATGTCCCACAGGGGCAGTCTTAGGCCTACTCTAAGGGGGTCTATGTACACACTAATAAACCCCTGCGGTGGGCAGCATGCCCTATCCTTGGGGTTCGGTATTATATACTCTAAGTTAAAGGGAAAGTAAAACAACGGGATTTCTCTCTCGATCTGCACTCGCGTCATCCGTAACGCTACAGAGGCCACCTCCAAATCCTCCTCCGCGCATTGATAAAAGGCAACCATCATAACGTTGCTTTCCAGCCCATCGGCCCTGTCTACAGTCCTAATCTCATTCCTCTCCGGAATGAGGTATCGAAGGGGGAGGATATCTAACGGAGCATCCGTAGTCCCTACTTCTTGAATAGAGGCAGAAGATGAGGCAGAAGATGAAGAGGAAGACATACTTACTTGGGTTGAATTTGAGAAGTTTTGATTTGAGATGAATCACAAGCACAGAATTCCCCTCTTTTTCCCACTTTCTAAACTGGTAAATCGCAATGAAGAAGATGAAGAGTTACTGTGCAATTATTCCAAATATATACGCAAAAAACCAACGGCTCTGATGCAGCCTATTCAAATTCAGTGATGGAGATTTAAACGTGCTCTTCACGAGCTTTACAGTTCCCAAGGCGCGTGGGGAACAGGTTTCTTGGAAATCGCAGAGCGTGTCACTTCACATCCCTCTCTCTCATGATGGCACCGCCAATCAAATCAACCTCACCCTTCGTCAGGAAGATTCAAACTACACTCCGGTAATTCCTTTACCTCGGTCGTACTACCACACTCCGGTGCTTCCTTCGTTTTGACCAGACCACTACACTCCGGTGATTCCTTTACCTCGGCCAGGTCATTATGTACTCCCGATACGTTTCTTGCCTCTGGGAGGCTCGGTATTTTGCTGTCCGACCCGGGCACTTCGGCCTAGTTCGGTCCCGCTTTTGCAGACTGCGCTGCGGGGTCCCTGGATTTAGTCATCCATAAACACTTCGGCGCGCCCGCGACCACGGCCCTTCTTGCTTACGGTTCCACCCTGGTGACAACCGAAGCTCCTTCTTCGCTTCGGCTGGGGGGGGCATCTGATAAGGATGGCCCGATCACTTCGGGTCGGGTTAATACCTGAGCCCACTGACCGGCCCAGCACGCGTAGGCCCAGCAAGCACGCGAAGGCCCAGCACGCGTAGGCCCAGCAGGTCCAGAGACACGCGTCGGCCCAACAGATGGTTTGTTCCGCGAATCAAGGCTCATGATCCGTTCCCAACTGCCATGCAGCGGGAAATAGGCGTGAGAATAGGGAGTTAGTTAGGGTTCAGTTAGGGTTTAGGAAAGTTGAGTATAAATATGAGAAAAGAACTCTGAATTAGTGTTCGCATTCTGTATTCTAAATTACTGCTTGTAAACTCAAAGCTCTAGTGAAAGAAACACCTCGGCAAGAGTGATTTTCTGCCCGTGGACGTAGATCTCCGGATCGAACCACGTATATCTTGTGTGTTTTTATATTTCCCGCATTGATTTAGGCTGAATTGATTGGATACCGGATTGCGCTTTATCAATAACAAAAGCGACGAATTGTGAAATTGATGGAAAGCAAATGAAGGTCTCGTCAATGAAAATCTAAAGATTATGGCCGCGGCACAACTGGATATCAAAAGATATAGTCGATATTGTAATAAAAAAAAATCATTGTTTGTAACTGACATTGATAATTTTAAATGTTATGTTACAATTGAAAATTGAACCAATGATTATGAGTTTTTATTTTTATTTTTGTAACTAATCCTTATATATATATAAATATATATATATATATATATATATATATCACATTTTAACTCATTTTATAGATTAACATAAATGTGGTGTTAGAGAAAAGAAATTAATTAGGTGATTAAGTGGTGTCCCTACTGTTAGGAATTAGGGCTCAATCAATTGAGAATTTAATAGAACGAAAAATAAAAGACACAACTTTGTTAACCCAGTTCGTCAAGAATGACTACGCCTGAGGACACTATCAAGCCAGGAGTTTTACTAATAATTTAGGTGATGACAAATACAATGAATCATGTGGATATTTATAACCCAAGCTGGGTCATAGCCCTAAAAGTCCATTAATCTGGAATACTGCCTTTAGGCCCAAAAAAAATTCCTCGGGGGCTCTGTCTCTCGATTCTCGAACCCCCGCAACCTCACTGTCGAGTTGGATCGCCGTCTAAGGTGACCATGAAGCAGTCGCTCAAGCTCTATAAACCCAACAATCTCCCACCTGGAGACTGACTTTAAATGTAACTTGTCTCCTCCATCTCATCGATACCTCTCACTGGTAGTAGTGTCAAGCCTTCATCTCAACTTCCAAGGTCAGTTAAAGCCATGTATAGCTTTAACTTCTCTAAGGTCACAATCTTAGTCAACATATTAGCAGGGTTCTCACTTCCAAGAATCTTCATTAGCTGTAAAATCTTATTCTCCACGCGGTACCGAATGTAATGATACCTTAACTCAATGTGCTTCTTTCTCGAATGAAAAGCTGGATATTTTGCTAGGTAAATAGCACTCTGACTATCACTGCAAAGAATACTATCCTTTAGCTCCTTCCCCAATTCACACAAGATATTCTACAACCATACCATCTCTTTACTAGCCTCGGTCACTACTATCTGCTTCTGCAGTGGACTGAGCTACGATCTTTTGCAACTTAGAAGTCCAAGAAATTGTTGCACCACCAAGAATAAACACATACACAGTTGTACTTCTCCTTTTGTCAAGGTCGCTTTATGCTAAATCTACATTAGCATACCTTGCCAATTCAGCATTTTGGCCTTCAAATCATAAGGCTCTCTGTAGTACCTCTCAAGTACTTGAGGATCCACTTAACTGCCACTCAGTGCTACTTCCTAGGATAACCCATAAACCGACTAACTACTCACATAGTATGTGCCACGTCAGGTCTGGTACACACCACAGTATACATTAGGATGCCAACTGAAGCATATGAAGTTTTTTGCATATCGACTTGCTCCTCCTTGCTACTAGGTGAATCTTTGTTTGATAACTTGAACTGGCTACCCAAAGGAACACTCACTGGCTTTGCATCTTCCATATTGAACCTCTTCATGAATTTTCTGATATACTCAGCCTGCGAAAGATACAACTTCACCTTATCATTCTCTATGTGCATACCTAGAATTTTGTTGGCCTCTCCAAGGTCCTTCATAGCAAACCGATTAGACAAACATATAGTAACAAAATGATGTAGCCATTGCCATACTCTTGAAATAACAACAATGGTCAGCCTCACATCTATTGAACTTAATCTCGTGCATGAATCCATCAACTTTTTGTACCACTGTAATGAAGCTTGTTTTAGACCATACAAGTTATTCTTCAATTTGCAAAGAAGCTCATAGTTCCCTTCTGACAATTATCCCTCTGGTTGCTCCATGTAAATAGTGTCTACTATGTCACCATGAAGAAATGTTTTTTTCACATCCATCTGATCTAACATCAAGTTCTCTGCAACCACCATACTCAAAACTAAGCGAATGGTGGTTAATTTCACAACGAGAGTAAAAATGTGGGTACAATCAATACCATATTTTTGCTCAAACCCTTTCACAACTAATCTTTCCTTGTATCACTTGCTTCCATCTACCTCCTATAGGAATTTCCGAATTTCCCTAGAAACTTCTTGGTTGTCATAATTCAATATACACATTGATTAATCCTAAACATGCATCTGTTAATTTAAATACAACACATAGGTGTTCTAGAGTTGACCTGAGAATCATGTGCACAACGATTCAATGTTAGACTCCAGAATTGACCTTCTGGACTTTATCCCTGCTCGATCCTCAACGCCAGATGGACAACGAACTTTGAGAAATCCCTAGTGTGGTAATCAACATTGCCGCTGCCGCCCTCTCACTCTCTCTTTTCTGCTCTGTGATTTTTACGTTGTTCTATTCTGTTATCTTTCACAGACTGAGAGTTATGTATTTAATACATAATAACTGAGTGTGGGCCTGACCTGGTAGTTTATTTCCCTATTGGGCTAAGAGCCTGATGGGCCAGTCCAGGGATCAAATGCAAGAAATAAAGATGGACCTAACTATGGATTAATTCTTCTATGTTCAACCTAGAACATAATTAATTCATAAATATTAATTCATTCCACTAAAGAATTAATATTGACTTACCCTTTTATTCCCGAATTGAGTCGGTGCTTGAATTAGACTTAATTAATCCCCGTATTTAAGATATCGAATATCCATTAATTAATTAAAGCCACCGACAGCTTAAATTAATTAATTGCTTATTAATTCCTTAAGTAGTACCACTCAACTTCATTATTGTTCCTGAACTTAATCAATCTGAAGGGTTTAGTACAATAAACCTTTTGAGCTCCTTAAGGGGATATCATCATCCTAAATGGATACGGTTACCTAAACACAAATTACCAGTTATCATATGCAAGCTGCTGTCACCCAAGATACAGAGTATAAAGAGTTAGCACTTAACTCTCACCCATAGTAAATCAAAGTGACACACAGACATGCACACATAACTGTAATCTTATTTAGGATTTAGATTACAATAAGTCACCAAGATCTCTTGTTCTTCACTAAGGTCAGGCAGAAGAACTTATCTCACCGTGATCCTATCAATACGTAAAGACGTACCAGTATAAGTAAATAGTTAAGATAAACTATTCCTACTTGATACTGCAGCCTATACCAACAACTCGTCCTCAAGTTGTCTCAGCTGTGATATATATTTTATATCTCATTAAGTTTAACCAATCATATGATCTTCTGTGATCTACAACACACCATATGATCTACTTATAGAGAGAGATATAGGGACATATATAGTGATTAGTGTAAACAAAATCAGATAGGAGATTAATAGTGAAAAATTGGAAACATTGTATATAAAAGGTCTTGCTTTTAGTATACAAATCCAACACCTCCTCTTTAAGAATGGTGGTTAATTTCACAACAAGAGTAAAAATGTAGGTATTAACGCGTCCACGATCTCTTTAGTGGTTGCGTTTGCTGATTTGTTATCCTTCATTGGTTCCTTGCGCTGATTTTTATAGTGACCAAGTTCATGACAGTTGTAGCACTCAATCTGAATCTTGTCCTTCTTGGGCCTATTTCTGCCCCTCGACTTCGATCTTCTCTGATTCAAATTGGATCTAGATTCTGATCAACCTCTATTCCGATACTAAAGGCTAATCATGTGGCCATACCCAATTCTCTCCTGCAAATTTCTTTGCTAATGATCAGGTCTCTGACTTCATCAAGCATGAGTTTCATCTTTCCTGTTGAAGCACTAATTGTCATCACCATCCCACTCCAACTCTCCGGTAAAAAGGATTAAAAATTTAAGACTTGTACCTCATCTTTGAAATTAATCTCAACCAAACTCATATGATCATGTTGAACTCGTTTAGATGAATATCCACTGCAATACTCTCTGCAATCCGTAGGTTGAATAACAGCCGCATTAGATGAACCTTGTTCATAATTGGCGACTTCTCGTACATCTCAGTCGAAATCTCGACCATCTCGTTGGTGGTTTTTGCTTATACCGACGTTCCTGGACAGCGATAGATGAACCACACTCATTGCCTTTCTATCCAGTAACTTCCATTCATTGCCCTTCATGGTTTTGGGTTTCCTACCCAAATATTGATATAAGACTTTGCCGTACGAGTACTCCTCAATCTGCAACTTCCAGAATCTGAAATTTGTTCCATCAAACTTATCAACCGGAGATTTCCCTTCAGCCATCATAATTGCTCCCACCAGATCCTCGAAACTCGGTGCTCTAGATACCAATTGTAAGGAATTATGGCACAATTAATTTAGAATTTAATAGAACGAAATATAAAAGACACAAATTTGTTAACCCAATTTGTCAAGAATGACTACGTTTGGGGGCACTACCAAGCCAGGAGATTTACTAATAATTTTGGTGATGACAAATGCAATAAATCAGAAGGTTATTTATAACCCAAGCTGGGTTATAACCTGTAAAGAAGTCGTTTAGGCTCCATAAATCTAACACCTATTAATGTGGCGAACCACATAAGTGATGGACATATAAATTGGTATCACCAGTGGGCATGCCTATGATCAATCCCCATTCTAGTAAACAACTAAAGTAAGGCTTATTATTTTATTTTAACTTTTTAGTGGGATGGGGCTCAAACTCATGACTGGAGCTGTCAAAATGAATCCGGCCTGATGGACCAACCCGCTCAACCCAAAAAAATTGACTAGGCTACGCTGGATTTTCATTGACTAGAAATAAATCTAGCCCGACCTAGCCTAACTTGAGTAGCCCGACAGGTTGGATGGGCTCAGTCCGATGTAGCCCAAAAAGCTTCGGTTGGCCCGACTTTCTTTTTTTTTTTTTTTTTTTTTTTTTTTTTACTTTTAAATTTTTTTAAGTAGAAAACTCAACACTCATATCAGCACTATATATGAATTATTAACTTATTTCAGATAGTTAAATATTTTTTCTCCAATTACTTTTAGAGGCAAAGTTCCTCCATTTATTTTTTTGGAGTTTTTACTATATAGAAAGAAATGAAATGAGTGATACCAAACACCTCACACATCGTGTAATTATCGAAAAAGAAATTGATTATTCTATTTTCTGTGCTTCATTTTCTTTCTTTTTCCCTCTAAAATTGGTGTATCAAGTATCAAGTTTCTTTCCCTCTCTCACTCTGTGCCCGCCTCCAATGCCCAACGGCTCTTTGTCGAAGGCAATACCCATTCTTCTAACGTTTTAACACGGCTATCACATTTGGTTGAGGAGTATTTGTAGCACCCCTACTAGCGGGGTTTCACTTATACTATTTCTCAAGTGCTCAAGTGCAGCATGCATGTCAATTTACAAATTTTTTTAAAGGAAAAATTTCAACAAATTTGCAATAATTTCAACTTTCTTAGAATCCTAAAATAACTTAAATATTGCTTGAAACCAAATATCAAGTTCAAAGAATAAAATAAAATCTAAAAAACAGATGAACCTTCACAAAACCGACTCGCTAAGTAAACTTGTAAATAATTACCACGCCAAACTAACTTTACAAACTTAAGTATAAATAATACAAAAAAAAAAAAAAAAAAAACTAATAAACTTCCATAACCAGTTCTGAGATTTCGTTGTCACTACCATTGCACACACGTCCTTTTCCGTTCTAGCTCATCTTACCCTTGTCTTTATCTGCAATATGAGGTAAAATAAACTATAAGCACAACTTAGTAAGTAACATCAAATTCTCACAAAACAACCTTCTTTTGTTCTCAGCTTAATTACTATGTAATCATTAAATGACTCAACTTTATATGATATAACAAAACAACTACTTTGGGCCCGGATATGGTACTAATGCGTGCAACTCCATTAAGACCCAGGGTAGCTAGCCACTGAATCCTATTGGAGCAACTCAAACTGATAAGGCGGTCTCGTGCCCTTAGGTCATAGGTTGGGTGGTCTCGCACCAAAACTTCCATGGTGGGCGATATATATACATATATATATATATAATATACTTTTCCAAAAAAATTATCTTTGCTCAATACAATACGGACTCATATCTCGTAGACAATAAACAAAATAACTTCAATATATAATTTAATAGAACAAGCAAGCCTTGACAAATTAAAACACATACAATTATCCAATTAAACATCCATAAAGTTGCATAAACAAATAAATCAACTCCTCATAGTGCAGTTGGGATAGGTACTAATCTAGAAGTCTGAAGATTAACAATACTAAAATCTCCAGGCACGTAATATGTTTTCTCAGTCAAATCTATTATTGTTATTATAAATAAAATTTGAATAAATAGAACAACGGTTTACTAATCTAGGACTAATGCATCCCAACCCCTAACATGCTTTGAAATAATATAGAAGATACATTTAAAAATGATAACAATCCCCATAATATATTTCCATATTTCTTAATCTACTTTAACTAGTTCATATACTATCGATTATCAAAACATAATTTATAAATGCGCCATGTTAGGAAATTTATGTATAGTTTTGATGATGACAAAACCACAATATGAAGTAGGAACTAATGCCCCCACAACCTCTGTAATCTTTGTAATATATAGGGCTAGTTTTACTTAGGGAACAGTCATAGCAAGCATACAACAAGATTATCAAGGACACATGTAGCACGGAGTCCACAACAAGAAGTAAGGAACAAAGGCGGCTTGGAGCATGCAACAAGGAAGCTTATGGGTTCGTAGCATACATCAATGTTTGATGTAAGAAAGATCCAACATATTGCTTTGTTAGGATCCTACATCAAGCACGTAACAACCATGTCAGCAGTGATAAAGTCAAGTCAAAGTTAGAGATATGAACATTAAAAAATATAGCCAATGGAGATAAGAAAGAAATCTTGTACTGACTATCCAGAATGTGGGAACATGTATTATGTCGTAAGGAAAAACAACACTGCTACACTGACATCAAGCCGCACCTACTCTAAACCACTTTCTGCAAAAAAGAAAACAATGGCTAGAAATTCGTATGAAGAGCATTAAATATCAAGGGGAACACTTCTCATTCTTTAACGAGAAGAGACCCAACAACTATAAGTAGAAGGAGATGGAAGAATACCAAAGACTACTGATTTACTAATTCTACGAAAACTACTAACCATCAACTACTTCGAGCTTTCAGTTCAAAGCATTTAAGTACTAATAAAAGAGATCTTTCTATGTGAAAGTGCTTAGTAACAAGAGCAAGATAGCACGCACACAACAAGCATTCTACAAATGAAGATTCAAGCTGCGGCAACTTCTAAAGTCAAGCTAGCTCAAAAGGCTTTGTCTCGGTTCTAATCCTTCTTATCAAGAAAGCATGCCACATCTCAACTGATATTCAAGTTTAGTGGCAGTTACTAGTATTTGAAGAAAAACATTCACTAAACCAACTCTCACTAGCGATTTATTTAACGGGGAGTCTTTGTTTGAATTCAAGAATCAAAGTAGACTAGGTATATTAGAGGAATGTGTGTATAGTAGAGGAGTAGCCTTTTGAGTATAGGTCAAAACTACTGCAAGGTGCTAAGTTGGACTTAGACACCGGTGTAGCTAAGATTACAATGTGCGAGGAACTTAGTGAATTTTCCATGTGTGAGGGTGGAGTTGACGTAGAAGGATTGCCTCCATCTTCGAATCACTATAAATTTGTGTATATATTCTTATTTCTTTTATAACCATTATTGGCATACTACTATACTTACGACATAGCTTTTTAGAAAACGTATTTGCATATTCTGTTGCACAAAAACTATACATGAGCATTGCCTGCTGTAGATAATCTAAGTACAATTTTCTATAAGCTTACTTCTGTAGGGTTACTTACTGCTTCATCTTTGTTGTAACCCGTTTCTTACAGTAAGTAGCATATCCCTGCTTAAAGTATTCAAAAAGCAAAAATTGAGCTAGAGGTTTAATCATCCCCTCTCTAAACCTCTACCACTTGGGACCATCAATTGGTATCAGAGCGTTTAGTTTCACATACTAATCGTCTTTAGTAGCTAGTCCGGATCCAATCGTTTTCGATCTAAAAAGCATCTTTGCAAAAGTAAAATTCTTTTTGTCGAAAAGCCACAACAATGGAAACTTCTTTAACTAAGGCTCCGATGTTTTCCATTGATGATTATGAGGACTGAACTATTAGGATGCAAGCACGTTTTTCATCTATGCATGATCAAATATGGGCAGTCATCACTTAAGGTCCCCTAGTAATCATGAAGACCAACACTGCAACTCGAGTGGAAGATGAACCAGCACCTCCTCCCATGGTGGAGAAAGCACGTCATGAATGGATTGCTGACGATAGAAAGAGGTCAAACTTAGGGAACCTGTCAAATAATATACATTTTTCCATGTCGGACAAAGGCACCTTTAGTAAAGTCAACGCATGCAAGACTGTTAAGGACATATTAGAATTGTTGAGGGAAATCTCTGTTGGCTCAGCTCTACTGCGTGAGAATAGGATAGCTGTACCAACCCTAAACTTTGAGCTCTTCAAGGAAAAACCTGGAGAGTCTCTAAACGAAATAAATGCTAGATATACAACAATCTTGAATGAGTCAGTATATGTTGGGAAAGTCTACTCCCAACAATAGATAAACATCAAAGTTGCTACGAGCTCTCACATCAAACTGGGATGTAAAGACCATTCCGATGAGAAGCTCAAAGAAACTAGGTAAGAAGAGCATCCATGAGCCCTTCTCTAACCTCAACTTCTTTGAATATGATATTTATCGGAGAAAGAGAATAGTGTGTTGTAACCAAGGCCCTAGTAGCAAGCAGCTCCTCACAACAACTTCGAATGGTTCCACTAACCACCATTGTGCCCTAGCAGCAAATTCAAGTTCCTACCAAGGAGAAGCTCGTGCTTGAAAAGATGGCCCTACTCATGAAACATATCACGCGATTCACGAAGAAACATCGCAGAGGCAACCCTTCTGACCTCTAATATGCCAGGCCCAAAAAATCACCGAGGTCAACAAAGGAAGTTGGAGATCTTTGCTTTAAATACAAGAAGACTGGTCATTTTTCTAGGGAATGTCTATACCCTAAAGTGCACAAGTATCTTGAGGAAGTTTGCAAGCAAAGAAGAGACAAAAGGATGCTAGAGAAAGCTCAACTGAAGGCACTCTTGAGTGGAGCAAAAGCAATCAAGGCTACTCGACTTCAATCAAGGGAACCTATAGCGTGTGAAGATTCATACATCGACGGTGACTCTTCATACCTTGACAACGAAGTACTTGTTTGCCTCATGGCAAAAGAAGATGACAATCATGCAGAGGTAGATTCTCCCAGTACCTCTTCAGGATCAGAGAATAATGACTCTAAAAGTTTACTCATTTTGTTCAGATATATTATAGCTGATTTTGACCTGGTCAACCTGTCATATGAAGAGTTGAAGGCTGAGAACATGCAGCTTGTTGGAGAAAATGTAATGCTTACAACTGAAGTTGAAAAAATTATAGTTGAAGCAACCGACTGCAGCTTACTTCGAGAGGAAGTAAGTAAGCTGAAGATGTCACTCACTCTACATGAAAATAAGGAAAAAGAACTAATGTCAACCATCATGTCTTTCAGTAGATCATCTAGGAATTTTGATGAAATACTGGATGTTCAGAGAAGCCTATCTGAAATGACAGGGATAGTGTTCTCTGACACTGTTTCTAACTGTCAAGCAACAATTACTTCTATTGATATTCCAACAGTAAGTTTGTTTGAATCACAAAGGCTTCCCAAACAGCAAAAAGGTAAACTTAGAAAGAAGAAAAATATCTTAAAAGGTAAACCTAGTCTGGAATCAGGTTGTAAACCTAACACGGGAAAGCCAACTGCTGTAAGAAAACTAGTTAACAGTGTTGTAGGAAGCGCAACATGTAGCAAAATTTTGCTACTAGATGCAGTAACTGCCTACAACAGACCAAGTGCAAGCAACATAAGACTAAGCTCGTTGCTCACATGTTCCCACAAAAGGCTAGGAGAAACTGTCAAGGTTCACTCCAAACTAGAAAATAATCCGCTCTTAGTATACTAGCAAAAGGGAAACCTTCCGAAGTGTACGTCAAGGAAGCTGACCCAGAAAAAACTTTTTGTTCAGAGTTCCAGTAAGACTTATAGAAATGACCCAACTATGAGTAAGAAATGGGTTTAAGAAAGACTAATTCCCAAGTGGTGGGATGCAAAATGGATGAGCATAACTTCAAAAAAATGGGTAAAATTTCAAATTTTAGGCGTGCACCCTTGCATGGATCATGCACGGCCTGGACAGTGACATATTTGAATGCGAAAAACACACCCATACTCATTCTCCCTCTTCTCCCAAAACGTGAAAACACACAAAAATGCACACACACACACAAATTCGACGCAAATCCTTGGAGAATCAACACATTCAAGTTCTAATCTCCCTAAATTCACAAGGTATGTCCATTAAATTTCAATTAAATTCGAATTTCTCGGCCAATTTTGACAAACTAGGGCTTAGTTGTGTATTTTGCCTATAATTTCGAATTTCTTGATGATTTGTGGATAGATTGATTTGTTTTTTTACATATTGTTGATGATTGAGCTCTTGTGCTTGGCCAAAGTACCTCTTCACTCTTTCGCCATTCACCAAAAACGTGCTCCCGTCGGTATTTAGTAGCTCGACAACTCCGCTTGGTAACACTCTCTTGACTGTGAAGGGTCCCGACCATTTTGATTTTAACTTTCCGAGAAAAAGTTGGAGACGAGAATTGAACAAAAGGACTTGGTCCCCATGACAAAACTCTCTCTTGATGATCAATTTGTCATGAAACCTCTTGACTCTTTCCTTGTACACCCTTGAATTCTCAAATGCTTGATTTCGGAACTCATCAAGTTCGTTCAGTTGCAACACCCTATTTGCCCCAGCCGATTGAAAGTCAAAACTCAACTTCTTTATCACCCAATATGCACGATGTTCAAGCTTCACGGGCAAATGACATGATTTTCCAAATACAAGTTGATAAGGAGACATACCAAGAGGTGTCTTGTAGGCCGTTCTATACGCCCACAATGCATCATCCAACTTCAGAGCCCAGTCCTTTCGGTTTCCACTTACTGATTTCTCGAGGACTTGCTTGATTTCTCGGTTAGCTAATTCGGCTTAACCATTCACTTGAGGGTGATATGGTGTAGTCACCCTATGCTTCACACCGTACCGGGCCAATAAACCATTGAGCCATTTGTTACAGAAATGCGACCCTCCATCACTAAGCAATGCTCTAGGTGCTCCATAACGAGTGATGATATTCTACACAAGAAATCTTAGTACCACCTTAGAGTCATTGGTTGATGTAGGGATGGCTTCGACCCATCGGGAAACATAATCCACTGCCAACAAAATGTATTGATAGCCTTGAGATGATGGGAATGGTCCCATGAAGTCGATTCCCCAAACGTCAAACAGTTTAACTTCAATAGAATTGGCAAGTGGCATTTGATATCTTTTCAAGATCGCACCAGTTCGTTGGCACCGATCACATTGCTTGATGAAGTCGTGGCAATCTTGAAAGATCGTTGGCCAATAGAATCCACTTTGAAGCACCTTAGCTGTTGTTCTGTTGACCGTAAAGTGTCCCCCACTTGGTAAAGAGTGACATTGTTCGATAATCTCTCGACCCTCTTCCTCAGATACACACGTCCGGATAATCGATTCAGCACATCTTCGAAAAAGGTATGGATCATCCCACATATAAAACCTTGCTTCGTGATAAAACTTCTTCTTCTGATGTGACGGGAGATCGGGTGGGGGTGCTCCACAAGCTAAGAAGTTCACAATGTTAGCATACCACGGGAGCTAAGCAATCGCCATCATGAGGTGTTCATCGGGAAATGTATCCTTGATCACCTCTTGTTTTCCTTTTTTGTCCACCCAATTCTCAATCCTCGAAAGATGATTGGCTACAACATTTTCACATCCTTTCCGATCCTTGATTTCTAAATCGAATTCTTGCAGAAGCAGGATCCATCGGATGAGTCTTGGCTTGGCATCCTTTTTATCGAAAAGGTACCGGATGGTTGCGTGATCGGTGTACACAATCATTTTCGTGCCCACAAGATAGGCACGAAATTTGTCGAACCCATATACCACCGCTAACATCTCCTTCTCTGTTGTTGTGTAGTTTGACTGGGTCGGGTCAAGGCTTTTACTCGCGTAATATATCACTCGGAAGATTTTATCCTTCTTCTGTCCTAAGACTGCCCCGACTTCTATATCACTCGCATCACACATGAGTTCAAAAGGTTGTTTCCAATCAGGTGATACCAAGACTGGTGCCGAAACCAACGCTTTCTTCAACACCTCGAAGGCCTGTAGACAGGAATCATCGAAAACATAAGCAGCATCTTTTTCCAAAAGGTGAAACAAAGGCTTAGCAATTTTCGAAAAATCACGAATAAACCTTCGGTGAAAACCAACATGGCCTAAAAAGCTTCGGATTCCCTTCTCATTGGTTGGTGGTGGTAGTCTTTCAATGGCAACTACCTTGGCTCGGTCTACCTCCAACCTGCAGCTAAAACCTTATGCCCTAACACTATACCTTCTCTTACCATGAAGTGGCATTTTTCCCAATTTAATACAAGGTTAGTATCTTCACAACGCTGCAAGACTAGAGATAAGTTAAATAGGCAATGATCAAATGATGAACCGAAAACAGAAAAATCATCCATGAATACTTCCATCACATTCTCGATCAACCCACTAAAAATCGCCATCATGCACCGTTGGAAAGTAGCCCGTGCATTACATAAGCCAAAGGGCATTCTCCTAAAAGCAAAGATGCCACATGGGCATACAAAAGCTGTTTTTTCTTGATCCTCCGGGGCAATCATAATTTGATTGTACCGAGAGTACCCATCCAAAAAACAATAGTAGTCATACCCGGCTAATCTATCCAACATTTGGTCAAGAAATGGAAGGGGAAAATGATCTTTCCTAGTAGCTGCATTCAACTTCAGGTAGTCAATACAAACCCTCTAAGCGGTTATCAACCTAGTGGCTACTTCTTCTAAATCACTCACTTTAACTACCGTTATTCCTCATTTCTTAGGCACTACTTGGGTAAGACTCACCCCCGTGCTATCGGATATAGGAAAGACTATGCCATTATCAAGCCATTTCAAAACTTCTTTCCTCACCACCTCTTGCATATTTGGATTTAGCCTACGTTGACTTTGCACACTCGGTTTATAGTCCTCTTCCATTAGAATTTTATGCATGCAAATAGCGGGGCTAATCCCCTTAAGATCCGAGATGGACCATCCAATAGCACTCTTGTGCTTTTCAACATTTCAATCAATTTCACACACTCACTCTCATTAAGATGTGCGAAAATTATAACCGAAAATTTCTTACCTTCATCGAGGTACTCATACCTCAAGTGGTCGGGGAGAGGTTTCAATTCAACATTGGGTCCTTCTTCTTCTTTGCCCTTAGACACCTTTAGTCCGGTTGACTCCTCATCCTCCAATTTCAACCAAGAAATTTCCTCATTGTGCACCTCTTGCAAAGAATTCAATGCACTAACACTATCCAAAACATCAACACCGTTAGCTTAATAGTTAGTACATGCAAAAATAGAATCGTGCGAAAAAATCTCCAAAGAGTCAATTTCACTTGAAGCTAGAAGATTTCTTGTATCATTGATATCTAGCAAATCTAAAGCATCACATTCTTCTATGACATTAACCTCATCCACATAGTGAAACCTCATTGCCTTATAAATTGAAAAAGTAACCTTTTCATCATTCACATGTAAGGTGAGTTCTCCTTTTTGAACATCAATGAGGGCTCCACCCGTTGCTAGAAACGGGCAGCCCAAAATCAAGGGGACTTCCTTGTCCTCATTCATGTCCAAAACTACAAAATCCACCGGGATTATGAACTCACCTACTTTGATCAACACATCCTCCACTATTCCTCTCGGATAGGTCAAAGACCTATCCGTCATTTGCAAGGCAATAGTGGTAGGTTTGATGGTTCCAATTTCCAATTTATTGAATATAGAAAGTGGCATGAGATTAATGCTTGCCCCAAGATCACATAATGCTTTTTCAAATTTTTTATCCCCAATAATACAAGAAATTGTAAAGCTACCTGGATCCTTCCTCTTTTGATGGATTCTTCTTTGAAGCACGGCACTACATTCCTAGTTCAAGTTAACCATCTCATATGCCTCCAACCTCCTCTTCTTCGATATCACCTCCTTAAAAAATTTAGCATAATTAGGCATTTGTTGCAAAGCATCAATAAAAGGAATGTTAATATGCAATTTTGTTAAGATTTTCAAAAACTTAGCAAATTGGATATCCAACTTTTTCTTTTGATAAGTTTGTGGAAATGGGAGGGGAGGGACATAAGTAAGAGAAATAGAGTTAGGAGTGGAGTTCGGCTTCACGACCCCTTTTTCACTTGATTCTCCATGGTCCTTGGGTTTGGTTTGCCCTTCTAAATGCTCTTTCTCAATCACTTGGTCACCATCTACCGATAGCTTTGGTCCTTCATACTCGGTTCCGCTCCTTAGCCGAATTGCTTGGCATTATTCCTTTGGATTCTTCACCGTGTCACTCGAAAACTGCCCCTTTTAGTGTTGGGGACTAATGGCTTGGGCTAACTGGCTCATTTCCAATTGCAAGCTTTTAATGTCGGCCCCATTCGTCACAATGCTCTTGTTGACATCAACATGAAACTTTGCGAAAGAATTGTCCATTTGTGACATTCTTTCGTCCGTCCTTGAAATGAACGATGTCAAGAGTTCCTTTAAGCTTGGTTCCCTTCCTTCGTTTATTACCCCATTGGTAATGGAGAATCCGGGTGGTGGTTGGATCGAATTGTTGGGGTTGCCATAGGAAAGATTTTGATGGCCCTTTGATCCCGATTGGTAGTGACCCGATTGGTGTTGGTTGTGATTGTAGTTCGAATGTTGACCTTGCCCTGAATATGGATATTGGTGTCCCCTTTGGTTTGCATAACCCCTTTGATGAATGAAGTTAAAATCCTCGGGGTCTTCTTGTGCAACAATGGCCTTCACACTTTGTTCCGCTTGAACCGAGGAGGCGGCTTTGGTTAGTGACTCCAATTGTTTCGATAAAGCCGCTATTTGAGTCGATAGTGAAGAGTTTGCCTCTTTTTCCACTACACTTGCGACCACCTTTGGTTTGTTCCTTTCGTTTGGCCATTGATACGAATTTGTGGCCATATCCTCAATAATTGATGTTGCATCTCTCGTCGTTCTTGCAAACAATAAACCACCGGGGGCTGCATCTATGATTTTGTAGGCCCGAATAACCCGTCATAGAAGTAACAAATTTGCTCCTTATCTTGCAACCCGTGTTGGGGGCTTCCAGAGTAGGTCTTAAAATGCTCCCAATCTTTCCACAATGATTCAGAATCGAACTGCTGGAATTGCGTGATTTCTCCTCTCAATCTAATGGTCTTACTCACCGGGAAGTACTTCTGAAGGAACCTCTAATAGAGATCGTCCCATGTTCGGATATCTTCATTGACGAGGGAGTTGTACCACAACTTTGCCCTGTCTCTCAATGAAAATGAGAAAAGACGGAGCTTAATTTGATCATGCGGGACTTGGTTGATTTGAATTGTCCCACATACTTCCAAGAATGTTGACAAATGCAAATTCGGGTCTTCACTAGCTTGGCCTCCAAACTGGTTCTGTTGAATGATGTTAATGAGTGCCGGCTTTAGTTTAAAATTCACTGCATTCACGGGTACTCTACCCATCCCACCAAAATTCCGATTTGCTACCGGTCGTATAAAGTCTTGTATAGTATCTTGTGGTGGCGGGTTAAGCACTTGCTCTCTCCAATTCCGGAGAGCATTCACCTCTTGTTGTTTCTGCATCATCTCTATCATTTGATGATAGATGTTTGCTTGATCCGGCGGAATAATCGGTGCATTCCTCTCAACTTGATTGACGACTCTTGGGTCGTTATCTCCGTCTTCCATGCGTCTTTCTCTATTCCTTCTCCCTTGATTGTGTCTACAAGTTGCCTCAATTTCCGGATCAATAGGTAGCAAGCCTTCCAATCCTTGTGACCTCAAGTGCATCAACACCTTGCACAACAATCAAAAAGAGATCCCGTAAGCTCAATTAATGACTAATCAACAAATAAAATAAACTAAACTATGAATAAAAAGAAAGTGTCTAAAGTATCACTAAATGCCTAGAACAACACTTTCCGGCTATCGTTACCGAATCCCCGGCAACGGTGCCAAAAACTTGACACAAGATTAGTTTTGCAACTAAAATTGAGCAACCGCAAGTGTACGACGTCAATAGTAGTACTAAGCAAGTACAAGATCGATCCCACGAGGATTGGTGTCGATATCGGATAAGTGAAATAACATAAACATTTAAATGGCTAACTAGACGATCAAATGAGTGGTTTTTGGTATTTTAAGAACTAATTTAAATAAACGAGCAATTAAAACTAATATGATGAACTAGAGAACAAATTATATGGGTTAAACAATTAATAAGGGTGATCTAGGCTTAGATTTCAATTACGGGCATCTAATCACTACTAATCCAATTTAATCCAACTTTTAACCGAATGCTATATATCAAGGAACGATCACAAACGTATGTAAAACCCCCTCTCGGAGCAAATTACATGTTGATTGTATATAATTAATTAACGTCTCCGGTCGATTAATCAATACAACTCCTAATCGATTTGAAGACCTAAGTTCCCACAATTAGCTCAAACTTCTCGGTTTTATTGCTTAATCATGTCGATTAATGTGATCTCAGATCAAATCTCCCCTCTCGGTTTCAATTTAATCCACAATAATGTCAACTAAGTGATCAAATCATTCAACAAACATTTTTAAACAATTAATCAATCAATAGCATAACACGGAGTTGAATTAATCGGCTAATAATAACTAAACACCCATAATTTACTCACTAAACCTAGATTAAGGAAATTAGCCAACCATAATCATAATAAGAAATAAACACAAATATATAGACATAATCATGTTCATACAAATATTAAATGAAAATGGAAAGATAAAACCTATTGAGAAGACAATTCTTGATCCCCAAAAGTGCTCTCCTTGATTCTCTCTCTCTAAAAAGTGACTAATGAAAATGTGGTAGCTAGCAAAAACTGAAAATTAGGGTCCCTATATACCCAATTGGGGATTTTTTAAAGGTCTTGGGCAAAAAAAAAAAAAAGTTTGGGGCTGAAAAGCCCATATTTCCGGTGTTCGTGCACGGTCGTGACCGTCCAAGGCTGCACGGACAGTGCACAACCCCTGAAAACACAAACTCTCTGGAAGACCATGCACGCACGGTCATGACCGTGCGCCTGTGTGTGGGCGGCTCCTTGCCTTCTGCATGCACGGGCCGTGCACGGCTGTCACAACCGTGCACGGCCCAGTTTTGGCCCGTTTCTTCATTTTTTGGGTTTTTTCTCGATTTCTTCGACTCTCTTCTACTTGTCGACTCTTTGTACACCTTTTTTACCTACAAAATGCTCAAAAACAAAATTTTTCCGACGAGAGAACGAAAATACGAATTATATGACATACAAGAGCTTAGAATGTGAAAACACATGATAAATTCTCTATTCTAAGCGTTTTTTCATGATTGAAAACCCCGTTTGTTAGTAACTTTCTTCAATTGGTAAAGTTACTAACATCATACAATGAACATGTTAATTCAGTTGTGCTGGATAATGCTGGTCAAAATGCATCCTATAAATCTCCCGTTGTTCAGAAAGAAATACTACAAGTCTTTGCAAATAAAAGTAGAGATGTTATGCGAAAAGAAATTGGAGATGCAAAATTTTGTATTATTGTTGATGAAGCTAGAGATGAGTCTAAGAGGGAGCAAATGGCAATTGTTTTGAGATTTGTTAATAAACTTGGGCATTTGAAGGAATGGTTTTTTGATCTAGTTAATGTTGCTGATACTACTTCATTGACTTTGAAAAGAGAAATATTTAATGTTCTTAGGCAACACAATCTCAATGTGCGGAATATATGTGGGCATGGATATTATGGGGCAAGTAACATGCGTGGAGAATGCTCTGGGTTACAAGCACTAGTATGTAATGAGTGTCCTTATGCATATTAAATACTCCCTCCGTCCCACTTAAATTTGCATACTTTCCTTTTCGGTCCGTCCCACTTAACTTTGCACACCCTTAAAAAGGAAATTTCTCTCACAATCTTCACCCTCGAAATCTCCACCCTCGAAATCTCCACCCCCAATCTCCACCTTTGAAAAAATCAAAGATTTCCCAAAATCTGTTTTTTCTAAACATCCGTGTGTGCTCAACCGTGCAAAATTAGCTGGGACGGGGGGTAGTGCAATGTTTTGTTCATCGACTTCATTTGGCTTTGATGGCAGCTTCTAGAGAGGTTATTCCAGTTCACCAATTGTTTGGCAAATTAGTTGTAGTTATTAATGTTGTTGATTCTTTTTGTAAGCGGCATGATCAATTAGAAATTGCACAAGCTGAAGAAATCAAAAGACTAATATCTTTTGAAGAGCTGGAAATAGGTAAAGGAATGAATCAGATTGGTACATTGAAGTGGGCTGGTGAAACTAGGTTTCTCATTTAAGTTCTCTTCGGAGCTTGAAAATCATGTTTAAAGCCACGTGCAAAGTTTTGAAGAATATTATTTCAAATGGAACTACTTATTCTCAACGGGCAGATGCGGATGCAACTTATGATGCAATCTCTTCATTTGGATTCATATTCATTTTGCATGTTATGATAGACATGTTGGAGATAATTTATGACCTTTGTCAAGCTTTGTAATGCAAGTCTCAAGATATAGTAAATGCTATACATCTTGTCACTACCACAAAGACATTGGTTCAAAAGTTAAGAGAAGATGGATGGGACCTTTTACTTAAGAAGGTGAAGGCTTTTTGTGGAAAACATGGAGTGAATGTTCCCAATATGGGTGATCCTTACACGACAAGTAGAGGTCGGTCTCGTCACCAAAGTGATCCAGTTATAATAGAACATTACTTTCGGTTTGATGTTTTTGTTGTAGCAGTTGATTCTCAATTGCAAGACTTGAATGACAGATTTATAGTTGATATGATGGAGCTGCTTATGTTGTGTTCGTCTTTAGATCCCCGAGGTAGTTACAAATATTTATTGATGATATTTGTAAACTCGGAAGTGTTCTATCCTGAAGATTTTTCTGAGCAAGACAAGTTACATTTGCAATGTCAGTTACAACACTTTGAGCTTGACATTCATGAGCATCCTACTCTTCAAGATTTGTCAACGGTCTTAGCTAGCGGCGACTAAAAAGTCAAAGATTTACCCTCTTGTTGATAGATTGGTTCGACTCGTACGAACCCTTCTCGTTGTTACTGCTACTGATGACGTGTTTTTTTCTTCTCTGAAGCTTGTCAAGATTAGACTGCGGAATAAGATGGAAGATGATTTTTTGGGAAATTATTTGATCACGTACATTGAGAAAGAAATTGCAAAAAAAATTGATGATGATTCCATTATTGAAGAATTCACTTGTATGAAAGAAAGGAGAGTGAAATTTATGTATTGAATGCAAAAGACAAGTGATTTTTTATTTTTTGTTATCAGTGATTCAATTCATAAATTTATGCTACAATTCAAATTATATTTCAATTATTTATTTGTCTTCTCGTGCAGAAACTACAACACATTTGACCAATGGCCAACATATCTTTTTTACTTGGGTTCTTACATCCTTATCAATTTATGTATTCAAGTTCAACATCAGGTTAGATAATATCGAACATTTATTTCATTTACGTTTATGTTTCAAAGATATACTATATATTAAAAAAGATAGCTAGAAATATGTGGCTATAATATGTAGTCCCTATTCGGTAGTTCGTGATTCATATAAATATTCACCCCCTCCCACCCTTTCCCAAAAATAATATCCTGCGTCGGCCACTGGTCATGGAGCTCTTGAATCGTAGATGAGTTCCCAAGCCCTCTACATTTCCAACTTAAGATATTAATTGGGCTCGGTGCAAACACAAATACAAACACGGAAGAAGATGATTAGCGCAAGAGGAACAAATCATCAACGAGTTTAGCGGCCAGAGAACCCTAGATGGAGACACTACGGGAGACCCTAGAGAGAAACCCTAGGATAATAGTGTGCTTGCATAAGCATACACGAGCAAATTATCATTGTTATTATATTTGATTGAATGTGTTTAACGTGACAAAGGTAATTTATGTTGTATCACTGAAAATCCGACAATAAATTACAAGAATTTTGGAGGAAAGTTGTACTGTATTATTTTGCGACGGGAAAATTATTTATAGTTGGGTATTATAGATACAATTTATGGATTTAACAAGAGTTCTACAACCCATAAAATACCTTAATTGTATTTATCCTAATTTAGTATGAAAATGAGCTCATGGACCCTTACAATGAAGATATAGACTTCCGGGCCTATTTTAATACTCCCTCCGTCCCGGCCCAATTTGCCTACCTTGGTCGGACACGGAGGTTAAGAAAAAGCAGATTTTGTGGAATCTTTGACTTTTTCAAAGGTGGAGATTGAATGTGGAGATTTTGAGGGTGGAGATTGTGAGAGAAATTTGCCATTTATGGGTTGGCAAATTAGATTGGGACAAACCAAAAAGAAAAGTAGACAAATTAGAGCGGGACAGAGGGGGTAATAATTAGACCCAGACAAATAAGAAACAAAAAAATTGAGCATGCATATTTGTACTCTTACAATACAATATTCAAAGTGTATACATACATAAAAATTATGTTTTATGGTCTTTTTAGCGGTATTTATTGTTATTTTTTTAGGGAAAGCAGTATCCAATTTGATAGCATAAAACCAACTAGTCCGTGCTCAAAATGGAGTGACAAAATTGAGTTTGAAACCAGGGCCCAAATTGATTGCTTCGTTTTTTCCAAAACATTAAAATAAAGAAATAAACAAACTTATGTGTCCCTACTCTTTTCTAAGGGTTTAGATCCAATATTAATTATTATTTGTGTCCCGAGAACTAGGTGTGTTATTTTTAAACTACTTTTATCATATGACCCTAAACTAAGGGTTATAGAACTAGGTGTGTTATTTTTAAACTTTAATAGCATATGAGGTGACCCCATCTTTATTCTGTTGGGCCAATTTGTAGCCCATAAACCTTTATCCACATATAATACAAATGTAGCAGAACATATGAAATCAGATAACGTGATGAGTAGAAAAGAATAACAATATGAAATTAGAATCTTGAAGATGGAGTTTGTTTGCGTAACTTGAGCAACATTCCTTGCATTCATGTCTCTGCCCCAAATGTTATTATTCTTTGCTTATTTTCTCTTAAGCTTACAAACTAAGGTTGGAATCTTTTCTAAAGAAAACACAATTTATTGGAGCATCTGATTAAATGAAGTAAGACTTACTGAAAATTCTCCTTTTTTAGGCCTAATTGCAACAGAATCATCCCATTTACTAAAATTCTAATTGAAGCTCTTGCCTTTAAATTTCACAAGATAAACCAGTATTTTTATTTAATACTTGCAGTTAAGCTACCATACAACTTTCAGTAATCGCAGAAAATGTCGTGTAATATTATTGGCCTCGCCATTTAGTGAAAAATAAAACAAAAGGTACTGTTGGTTTTTTTAGAAAAAAAAAAAATTTACAATATAAACATGGAACTCTTAACATTTATTACAAGAAAATATGAGGTTATTCTATAATACACATAGTGTATTAATATACTTACTTTTTTACCTGTGATAGCAAGTTACTAGCAGGTACTCCAATTATTATTTAATTTAAAGATTGTGTAGGTCTCACTATTTCATATTTTTCTTAAAATAGACAAATACAAAACCAATTAAGTAAGTTTGCATTTTTAAGATATATTACTTTTTTTATTAAGAACTCTAGGTTAATTACTTTGAATATGACAATAAAGATCGTGGTGGGGATACATCTAAGGGGATATTTGCTTGGGGCTGGGGTGGCTGGGCTGGGGGAAGTGGCTGGAGTTAATGGCTTGGGATGTTAAAGAGTGATGTTTGGTTGGGTGGGAAATTTAATTATTAATTGTGAAATGTGATGTAATATGAGTAAGAGGTAGTTATTATTGAGCGCTTTACTGCAGAAAGCCTAAAAGTAGATAGCCGATCTGATGATGTTATTATCACCGCCTTCATGAACGGCCTCCGACCCGGGCCACTCTACACCGAACTAGTGCGACACCTCCCGACCACGACCTGGGATCTTTTCGGTACCGTGAGCAGGTTCGCCAAAGCTGAGGAGCAAACCTGTCGCAAGCGGGAGAAACATGCTACCAAGAAGCAACTAGACAAAACGCTGGTCGGGACTAGCACCCGGCCCAGTGCCCTCAGTCGTTTGAGAGAGGCAGGTTGGAACCTCGTAGTGAGGTCCCTCAACTCACACCCCTTACACGATCAAGGACAGAAATACTGTCTGTTCACAAGAATGATTTACGACTATGCCCACAGATGACTGCTCCGGCAAAGAAGCGTAACCGTGAGAAGTGGTGTGCGTATCATAACGATCATGGACACGACACTAAAGAGTGTCGCGAGCTTGGTAAAGAAATCGAGGACTGGCTGAAGCGAGGCTTCCTCCGGCAATACATAGTTCGAACTGAGGACAGATCTCGGCCGAACCAAAACGGGGGTCTACAACAAGGTCGGGGAGGTTAGAATGACCGGGGTCCAAGACAAAACAAACCCCAATGGAAAAACAACAGGTCGGGGTATACCAATTACCAAAGACACGATCAGGGTAACCGTCAACAAAATCAACCGCAACAACCCTAATTATTGCCACCGCCACCACCACATGGCGGCCTCGAGGACAACCCACCGAATCATGTGGTCCACGGGATTATAAATGTAATCTATGGCGCTATGCCAACAGGGACTTCCCGAAGTGCCCTTAAAGCCGAAGCACGAAGGCCTCCTCCCGAGGAGCCACGCCACAAGCGCTTCCACAAATCTAAAGCTGTGAGCTTCACTAATGATGACCCCGTTCCCAAGCTCACCCCACACACTGATGCCATCGTCATTGATATGGCCGTGACCAATGTCACCATTAAGCCAGTCTTTGTCGACAATGGTGCCACTGTCAATGTCATATTCACTGACTGTTTCTAGAAGATGGGCATACCTCGCGAACAGCTCCGACCTGCCCCCGGGCCATTACAGACCTTCACTCAGGGAGAGGTCCAACCTGAGGGAATTATCAACCTCCCAGCGTCGCTTGGTACTTATCCGGCGATAAAAACCATCTTTGTCGATTTCTACGTGGTCACCTCTCCATCTCCATACAACATGATTCTTGGCCGGGATTGCCTCACTCCGGCAAAGGCCATCTGTTCCACATATCATCTAGCATTGAAGTTTCCTACACCCCACGGAGAGGTCGCCATCCGTGGCAATCAAAGAATTTCCAAGGAGTGCATGTATGTCGCACTCAAGAAGACAACTAAGGCTCCTCCTAAGCCTCAATTTCAAATAGCCACCCCGGCTCTCATCCCGGGTTCATCTGAATCACTCGGAAACGATACTACCGAGGTGCCACTCAATCCTGCCAAGCCAGAGCAAACTGTTACAGTAGGCGCCGTGAACATACCGTTGTTGCACAGTGCCATCATCCAAACACTAAGGGAATATTCCGAAGTCTTTGCTTGGTCCCCTGGTAGCGTCGTTTCCTACTACCAAATTAAATTGTGTATGAAGAATACACTATACCTTATCCTACTACTCTAACTAGTAGAGTGGCAAGTAAGGGTCGATCCCACGAGGAACGGCCGAACAGTTTTGATTACGATGTCAAGCAGTTTATGATTAAGTATGCAAGAAATAAATACTCAAGAAAGCAATAATGGGGGGGGGGGGGGGGTTGATGGGAAACTAACAATCTATTAGTGACAATTAAAAGCAAATTGACACAATTAAAAGAAACAAGTACTCAAAAACAATAGAAGAGATCTTTTTCGGTTTTAATTTTCAAATAATAAAACAAGTCACCCTTGATCTTGCTTCCCCTTGGTCTTGAACAATTGATCCAACTATTGTTAATGCCCGATTAAATTGTGATTTAAGCCCTTATCTCAAGACTATTAACAAGCTCTAATAGCCTTGTTGTCCCTTAATCTTAGTTAATCAAAATAAGCTCTTCGACTAACCCTATTCAGTTTAACCGAATCCTCGAACAAGCTCTCTTAGATTCAATCACCAAAAGCATTAAACACTAGGACAACGAGATAAATTCAACATAAAACTCGAAAGCTCGGTTTTAGTGGTTGAACTTTGTGTTATCCCCAATAAATAACTATTGTTTGCTACTTGGGAATCGGAAATCCTACAATTACGGATAGTAATCTCCTATTCTAGCAACACATTCACAAATCCCTTAAAGGGTGATCAAACCAATAATCAATTCATAAATGTGAGTCAATAAGAGCAAATAACACAAAACACTTAAATACACAATAATCTCGGTAACATTAACCGTAATAATCACATCAATGTCTCGACTCAAGAATTCACAATGATCAAGGATGAACTAAGGGTGCTAGCCACCCATATTAACTAATAAAATCAAAAAATAAATGGGAAAACAAAGAAACATGATACTGATATGGATGAATCCAAAGATGTCAATTGGAGAAGATGATCCTTCAATCCCTTGTCCAATCTCCTTCCTTGGTGGCTGAAATGTGCTCTCCAAGTATAAAAAAGGCATCCAAAAGTTATCCAAAGTTAGGTTAAATTCGAATGGGATGATATATATATAAAGGGAGAAAGTGCTAGACAAAAATAGGCAAAAACGTATTCAGGATTTTAAAACAGGGTAGTGAATCTCGGCCGAGACGGGAGTGTGTCTCGGCCGAGACGTGAAAAAGGGTTTTCAAGAATTTTGGGTCGAAGGTCAATCTCGGCCGAGATTGGGTTGCATCTCGGCCGAGACGTGAAAAAAGGGGAAACTAGGGCTTTTTAGGTTTTGACTCATCTCGGCCGAGATTAGATTGCATCTCGGCCGAGACTTTCATCTTTGACATTCTTCAGAAATTCCCTGGAGCCTCATCTCGGCCGAGATGAGATTGAATCTCGGCCGAGATCTTCAGTCTTGCAAAACTTCAGAAAACCCCTGGAGGCTCATCTCGGCCGAGATTAACATCCTGTCTCGGCCGAGATCTTCAGTTGGCCCTTCCTTTCTTGCCTCGATCGATCCCTCGACTCCGCGGTCGTTTAATCTTCGATTTCGACCCTTTTTACACCTGTCTTAATACAAAAATAGCTCAAACGCATTATTTTGCCCATTAGAATATAAAAGCACTAAATACACATAGTTATGCACGTTATTGACACTAAAATGACACTAAAAGTGCCCTAAAGTGCATGCACGGAACACGTGTACCAAATCTCCCCAAACTTAAAACTTGTTCATCCCGAACAATAAAGAGAAAGACAAAAGAACACGTGTTTAGGGCAAAGTTTAGTGGCATTTGATTTCAGAATTTTCATGAAAAAGAGTAAGAGATCATGATAAAATGAGCATGTGTGATAGACTAGATCCACTACTCTCGAGACAAAACACTCTAAACTTAAGATCCTCACATGGTGAGTGTAACTCTCGACTCTCAAGTGTATCAAAAGGGAAGTGTATACGCTCACATTGAAATGCATAAAATGCCTATCATAAGCTTGCCAATCATCTAAACTTTGATGTATACCGACATGTGTGACAAAGAATAAAAAAGGTCTTTAATAGGTTGTAATGTTGGCTTGGGGTAAGGTGGGATAATTTTGGTAGAAGTGACTATAAAATGGACTAAATGAGTTAGCTACTCTCATCCACCCCTCAAACAACAATCACTTTACCTCACTCTTTACTTTCTTAGTAAACCAATCCCAAAAATTGGTTTCTTCCCCTTACCGCAAAGTTCACAACCTAATTGTTTTCTCAATTCTCCATTAGAGTGTTATTTCTTTGAATTTCTACCACTTTGAGAACGTCTATCGAAAGGTATTTATATTACTAGCCTCTCCAAATCAAAAGCAACAATTGAGTATATACAACATTTTTTTTTTAAACAAATATTGGCGAGGACTAGTGTTTCCGATTCTTTTCCTAGTGTTTCATCTCTTTTCACCTTTCAAAATTCCCCATAGATTACCCCTTTCAATCCCAAATTACCCGACTACCTTCCAACCACCTCCCTCATACTCAAATAGTCCAATTAGGTTCAAAGGCTAATCGAAAGGGTTTCGGCTTGTAGAGTTGGGCTGTCAAACAAGAGGCTAAAAGCTCAAGGGGTTCAACTAGAGACAATATCAAATTAGGTAAAAAGGATGTGTTTTCAAGCTTGAAAGTAGACTCAAGTCAAGGATTGCCTAAGATCATTTTCAATGTCACACAATGTACCGACTCATGAAAAATAGAGAATCAAGACAAGTTCTAGAGACAACTAAATGCACTCAATGAATTTCACACCGAAAGAAAGTTTACATTACTCCAAAGATGGGAGTATCTTCTAAAGCTCAAAAACTCACTCGGTTGCAATTTTTTGATCAAAAGTTTTGAGTGTATGTTCAATTTTGTTTCAAAAAGTCTATCATGCTCTACCATGTGCTTCTTTCAAAGATATTTGTCAAAAAATTTCATCATTAATCAATGCCACATTTCTTATCCTAAACTTCATCCAATTGCTTTCTCGAGCTGCCAATTTGTACGAATCCCACCCCCTCCCCAAACTTAGTTGCAAACTTAGTTTGTGGAAAAAGAGGAGTACAATTGGTGGCTCGCCGAACTTAACCATTTTATTTCACCTTTATTCACAAACATTAACTAAATGAACTATTTTATTAAGAATCCTACTCCTATAACAATAAAGGTTTTATTAAGAATCCTACTCCTATAACAATAAAGGGAAAATGTGTGTGCTTATCAACACAAACAAACAATTTGACTTTAAGGCACCCAATGATTATTCAAAAATCCGAAATAGCCAAATGCATATGTAATAATATTACCAACTAAGGCTAATAAAAAATGACAATGACTCACAGGCCGGCAATATTACCAACAATGAAAATGGACACATATCACAAAAGCAATCAATATACAAATCAGATTGGCACACAGGCCATCACAAGAAATCCAACAAGCAAGTTATGCCAAGTGGCTCACAGGCCAACAGTAAAGATAATGAAAGAAGAAAAACGAGGGGTAGGGGGTTTCGAGCGGCCGAAATGGTCTTATCTCTTTGTTTTCCCCCAAACTTAGTTTTTCAACTAAGTTTGGGACAAATAGGTAAGACTTCTCGGTCGCTCTACTCACAGCGAGCGGGAAGGTCGGGGATTCGAGCCAGTGAAGCATCCTTTGATTGATTTGAAAAGGTCGAGAATCTTGGTCTGATTTTCTTGGATAGTTTCCTTGATCCCTCTCAGCTCAGCTCCAATAGATGCTCGCAGCTCCACCAATTCGGCTCTGACGCCTTTGATCTCGTCCCCCATGGCCGCCATCAAGCCCTCTTGCCGTTCCTGGAGCTCAGATTGAGTTAGAATGGCAGTAGATGATCTTTTCCTTGACGGTGGCTCTGGTTGGCTACTGCCTTCCCCTTCAACCCCCACGCTCCGAACCCGTGCCACCGGACGTGGCTTTTTACCTCGCTTGAATTTGGTCAGTTCTTCCCGGTTTGGCTCCAAGGAGGCATTGAGGTGTGCCTCGGAGCTCAGTTCTAAATTTAGCTTACTGTCCAAGTTGGTGATGTAAGTCAATCCGGGGTTGGGTAGGCGGAGGTAAGGTCCCTCGTTTTGGAGAACGTATGGGACAGCCGGACCCGATATGCCCTCTTTGTACCCGAGCATGGCAATGCGCATGTTCTCCATCTCCTCCCAGTCCAAATAATAATCAGTAGTGATAGGTGTATACTCTGGAAGAGGAACATGGTAGTGCTCGAGTATAGGGGTTATCAACGCCCCACAATAGATCGGGTCGGGCATTTTCGTTTCTCTTTTCCTCTCCGTCCTCAATTCTTTCACTATCTTCTGAAAACATGATATGAGGTCCTGCCTGAAGTTTCTCTGCTTCCTGTCCACTATGCCCCAAAGAATTTCCATCTCGTATAACTGAGGAGAGCTGATTTCTTTCCGTCCACATATGGTGGAACTCAGCAGCTTCTGTAGATACTTTACCACGGGGCTTTGAATGGAGGTGAGCCTGGAGCTCCTTGGATCATATGCCTGAGGTGCAACTATTCCAGGGGCGGCAGTGATTTGCCCCCAGAATTGTTGCACGTTGAACTCTTTCAACGCACGGCTATCACCAACAGCTGGACTCTTGAAGCCATAAATGCTTTTCAAAGTGTCGTGGCGTAGTGTCTTCTCTTCGTTAAGAAGCTGGAATTTGAAATGATGAACTGAAGAGCCGGAAATGACCTCCTCCTCGATCTCGAGTGTGCTGAAAAACTCGAGCACAAATTTGAGGAAGGTTGGGCGGGGGGCGAGGCACTGAACTAGACCTGCTGTGTCTAACAGTTCTAGACGTTTTGCCGGATGCCCATGGCGTCCAAAATCTTGGGATCGCCATAGCGGGTAGCTGACACCCCCCTCTTTATCAATTTGTCAAACCGTTTTCTTTGCTCCTCTGTTTCCAGCACGATATCAAAATCTATGGGTTTCGTGGACTTGTCAGTGGAAGTCGGTGGAACTTCCGGTGGAGGAACCTCCGGAGTAGGCTCAACAGCCTTCTTTTTGCCCTTGGCTTGGCTTCTCCGGATTTTTTGCGTGACTCTTCGGCCAGAGGTGCCTTCTTGGGTGTTGCCTTTTGTGATTTTCGGAGGTGCCATGGGTACCTAAAATCAACAATTCAATCATCAAAAACTTGTGGCAAAATAACTAGTTCAAGTGCAAGTGAGAAATGCCTAGGTTCATTTGAATCCAACTATATCTCTAACAAAAACAAGGCAAAATGTATCAACCATGCAATGACAACCAAATCATATTCAAATAAGGTCACACATACGATAATATCAACAATTAGTCTTAGAAAAAAACAGAGAATATAGTCGAATTTAGCTAACCTAGGCACAACAATTCAACGCCTAGCACGTGTTTGTTAATATGCCACAACGAATTTAGCCTTTTTAAGAACTCACAAGACCATACTCAACAATCCACCCACTCAATCATCAAGCAACTATACGAACTATCATGTCAATTCTATCATTTAAAATGCATAACACTTATCAATAGGCAAAAAAAATCAATACAAGTACTTGTATGTATAACCAAGTTCAACGAGCATGCATATAAACGTAAAATTGACTCTCCAGTTGAGTTTAATCGAAAATTTTTTGAATTTGGGTTGTTCGCGCCCTTTTTGACTTGACCTCAAATGTGCTCCAAATCCAAATATTTTCGAAGGAGAGTGGGTGTGGTGATGTGAGTGAGGTGTGGTGTGAATTTGAGAGATGGAAATAAAGTGCAAGGGTGATTATTGGAGTAGTGTGTGCGTGAGTGTGTGAAAAGCGCAAGTTTGGGGAAGAACTGACCTAATTTTCGCGCAGGAGGTATTTATACCTGTTTTTCGTCTCGGCCGAGATTCGAATTTGGGCTCTGTGTCTCGGCCAAGATCCGTTCTACGCTTTCAGGAAAACTTGACCCGGCAAGGGATCTCGGCCGAGATTCTGCAGTGTCTCGGCCGAGATGAAGTCTCAGCATTTTTACCCCCATTCTGGACAACCCCGTCTCGGCCGAGATGCATGTATGTCTCGGCCGAGATTGTTCTTCAGCAAATTTTCTTCCATTCTGAACAACCCCGTCTCGGCCTAGATTCGGTCCTGTCTCGGCCGAGATGCTCTTCCAGCGAAATTGGCTCAATTTCCATTCACCCATCTCGGCCGAGATGCTGTAGTGTCTCGGCCGAGATTTGCTTCCAGAGAAATTTCTTCATTTTGGGCCCTTCTGAATCTCGGCCGAGATAATGTAGTGTCTCAGCCGAGATTATCTTCCAGCAAATTTTCCAGTTTTTGGCATCTTTGGATCTCGGCCGAGATGAGGTAAGTGTCTCGGCCGAGAAAGTCTTCCAGGGAAGAATTGCCCTTTTCACTCACATGGAGTCTCGGCCGAGATATCTTCTGTGTCTCGGCCGAGATTGTCCTCCTCTGCATTTTTCCACCTTTTTGGTGTTCTTCACCCCCATTCTACACCATGTCTTGGCTTTGATTTGCTTGTTTGGTACCTACACACATTTTAACAAACACAATTCAAAATATGTAAATAATAGTAAAACTACTAAGCTATGAATTTAAAATACGAGAAAACGAGTAAACGCCGGGTTGCCTCCCGACAAGCATCTTTGTTTAACGTCGTTAGCTCGACAGACGCTTTTTCAGTTTGGTGGTGAGTCTTCCACTCGTTCTTCTTCACCGGGGCTTTCTTGAATATGCTCTAGATAAGGCTTGAGAAGATGCCCATTGACCTTGAAGATTTTTCCGGTTTTACCACTTTCAATTTTGATGGCTCCATGATCGAACACCTTAGTGACAACAAAGGATCCTACCCATCTCGAACGGAGCTTGCCCGGAAATAACTTCAACCGAGAGTGATATAATAGCACTTTCTCCCCAACCACAAACGTTTTCCGGGTAATTCTCGAGTCATGAAAAGCCTTCGTTTTCTCCTTGTAGATCATGGCGTTTTCAAAGGCTTCATTTCGAATTTCTTCGAGCTCTTGCAATTGGAGCTTTCGGTGTACACCGGCTTCATCAAGGTTCATGTTGCATCTCCGAATAGCCCAGTAGGCTCTATGTTCAAGTTCCACCGAGAGATGGCATTGCTTTCCATAAATGAGTCGCAAGGGAGACATACCAATTGGAGTTTTATAGGCAGTCCTATACGCCCATAATGCATCATTGAGCCTCAAACTCCAGTCCTTGCGATTTGGTTGCACGGTCTTCTCCAATATCGACTTGATTTCCCGATTTGAAGTTTCGGCTTGCCCATTGGTTTGTGGATGATAAGGCGTCGAAACTTTGTGCAGTACAGCGTATTTCTTCAGCAATGCGTCGATTGTTCGGTTGCAAAAGTGTGTGCCTCTATCACTTATGATGGCTTTTGGTATCCCAAACCGAGCAAAAATGTTGGATTGGACGAACTCGGCGACAACTTTAGAGTCATTGGTTTGGGTTGCTTTCGCCTCCACCCATTTGGACACATAGTCAACAGCCAACAATATGTACAAATTCCCATAAGACAAGGGAAACGGTCCCATGAAGTTCATATCCCAAACATCGAAAATTTCGCAGACTACAATCGGGTTTTGGGGCATTTGATTTCTTTGAGAAACATTTCCCGTCTTTTGACAGTTGTCACAGGACTTGCAAAAAGCAAGGGTCTAAATATGGTGGGCCAAAACAGTCCACTCTCAAGCACTTTGTATGTCGTCCTCTTCGGCCCGAAGTGGCCTCCACAAGCATGTGAGTGGCAAAAATTCAACACCGACTGCACTTCGGGAATGCATCTCCTGATTACTTGATCTGAACCATATTTCCACAGGTATGGATCATCCCAAACAAAATGCTTCGACTCACTCTTCAACCTATCCTTCTGCGGTTTACTCATCCCAATAGGAAATCTCTTGGACACCAAATAATTCACCATGTTGGCATACCAAGGGACCTTCATGCCTGTCATGGCTAGTAATTGCTCGTCTGGAAAGCTCTCCTTCAGGGGCATTTCGTCCTCCTCTTGTATCAAACGGCTTAAATGATCCGCCACCCAATTTTCCTTTCCCTTCTTGTCTTTGATTTCCAAATCAAATTCCTGAAGTAGCAAAATCCATCTGATGAGTCTTGGTTTAGCTTCCTTCTTTGATAATAGAAACCGAAGAGCTGCATGATCAGAAAAAACGATAATCTTAGTACCAAGCAGATATGACCTAAACTTTTCTAAAGCAAAAACTATGGCCAAGAGTTCTTTTTCTGTGGTGGTGTAGTTTGCTTGTGCCGGATTTAGGGTCCTTGAGGCATAGTAGATCACATGGGCTGCTTTTTCCTTCCGTTGCCCCAATACAGCTCCCACTGCATAGTTGCTTGCATCGCACATTATCTCGAACGGCAGTGTCCAATCCGGAGGTTGGATGATGGGGGACGATGTAAGGGCCTCCTTGAGCTGATTAAAGGCCATCTTGCAATCGGTTGACATCTCAAATTCAACGTCCTTTTGCAATAGCCGACACAGAGGGGCAGAGATCTTTGAAAAATTCTTAATGAAACGCCTATAGAAACCTGCATGGCCAAGAAACGATCGAACTTCCCGCACAGTTGTGGGGTAAGGCAAGGCAACAATAAGATCAACTTTAGACTTATCAACTTCAATCCCTTTTGATGAAATTATATGCCCAAGAACGATGCCTTGCTCAACCATAAAATGACATTTCTCCCAATTCAAAATAAGATTTGTTTCTATGCACCTTTTCAGAATTTTGGCAAGATTATCAAGGCATTTTTCGAAAGACTCACCATACACACTAAAATCATCCATGAAAACTTCAATAATATTCCCAACATATTCGGAAAAAATACTTACCATGCACCTTTGAAAGGTGGCCGGGGCATTGCATTGCCCAAATGGCATCCTCCTCCATGCAAAGGTGCCGAAGGGGCATGTGAAAGTGGTCTTCTCTTGATCTTCTGGTGAGATGGCTATTTGAAAGTATCCGGAGTATCCATCCAAGAAGCAATAGAAGGAATGCCCAGCCAATCTCTCAAGCATTTGGTCAATGAATGGCAAAGGAAAATGATCTTTGCGGGTCATGGCATTTAGCTTGCGGTAATCGATGCACACTCGCCATCCGGTTTGCAAGCGGATGGGAACCATTTCCCCGTCTTTGTTCTCCACCACCGTCAGTCCCGACTTTTTGGGCACGACTTGTGTTGGGCTCACATATTCGCTATCCGATATTGGGTAGATAATCCCAACATCGAGTAACTTGATGATCTCCGTCTTCACCACCTCCATCATAGGTGGGTTAAGCCGCCTTTGGGGTTCCTGACTTGGTTTGGCATTATCCTCTAACAATATCCGGTGCATGCATAGAGATGGACTAATGCCCTTGATATCAGCAATAGCCCACCCTATAGCTTCTTTGTTAACCTTGAGGACCCCGATCAATGCTTGTTCTTGAGTGGATGTGAGCTTTGATGAGATAATCACCGGTAGGGTTTGGTCCTTCCCAAGATATGCATATTTGAGATGGGGGGGAAGGGCTTTGAGCTCAAGGGTTGGTGCCTTGATGGTAGAAGGTAGCAGCTTTTCTTGAGGTTCAGGCAAGGGTAAGAATTTGGGAAAGGGCTTGGTTCGGAAAGGCTTGGATGATTTCGATTGTTCCACTATCCCCACAAACTCTTTCTTGGTGTCCATTGGCTCTATCTTCTCTAGATCGGCCGCTAATTCAATTGCTTCTTTGTCCCTACAATAACACTCAAACACTCCCTCCACAAGGGGATCAATAACATCAATGACATCAATAGAATAAACACTATGCAATTCCTCAGGATATTTCATTGAATAAAAAATATTGAATTGCACCACTTGGCCAGCAAATTCCATGCTAAGAGTTCCCTCTCGCACGTCAATCTTTGTTTGGGAGGTATTCAAGAACGGCCTCCAAGCAAGATTGGAGTGGAATCGGGCGAATTTCCATGCATGTCAAGTATATAGAAATCTGCTGGAAAGATGAGGTTATCCACCTCAACTATCACGTCCTCAATCACCCCGTCCGGAAACGAGGTGCTTCGGTCCGCCAGTTGGATGACTACCCTCGTGTCTTTCAGTGGACCCAAGTTCAAGCTATTGAAAATAGAACGGGGCATCACATTGATCGATGCCCCCAAATCAAGCATAGCCTTCTCAATCAGACAATTACCACTCTTACACAGGATGGTGAACATTCCCAGGTCCTTGCATTTCTGTGGCATCTTCTTCTGAAAAACCGCCGAGATATTTTCTCCCATGGAGACTTTCTCATTCCCATGTAGATGCCTTTTGTTGGTGCATAAATCTTTCAAAAACTTTGCGTATCGCGGAATTTGTTTTACGGCGTCCATCAAGGGAATACTGATTTCCACCTTCCTGAATACCTCCATTATCTCCTTATCTCTATTTTTTTCGGGAATCTTCTTCATTTGACTCGGAAACGGAAGTGGGGGCATTTCAGGATTTTTGTTGAACTTCAGGGAATCTCGGCCGAGATCTTTATGTGTCTCGGCCGAGACAAGTGGGCAGAGAATTTTGTCTTCTGGACGAGGTGGGGCATCTCGGCCGAGATTTCGTGTTTTGCACACTCCCTTTCACTTCCAACTCTAGTTGCTCCTTCACTTGACTTCCCCTTTTCAAGGACCTTCCCGCTTCTCAAATCCCCACACTGACATTCTCAATTTCACTTTGTGGAGAGTATTTCATGGTAGGAAAGGGTAATAGGTGGTCGGGGAAGCATGCAGCTAATGCCTCCTTTTGCTTACGCAACTCCTTGGCAATCTTCCACTTAGGTGTCCGATTTTACTTTCAACCACATGGGAAGTCTCTTGTTTCCTCGAACCATCATCCACGTCCTCAGTCTTTCCTTGTGAAGTATACCCGGGCTTTTCAGGCTCTCCAAGTAACTCTTCATTCATAACAACAGTGGCACTCACATTTTTCGGGTTGACTTCCGGTTGAGCCGGTAATCTTCCTCCTTGTGCATTTTCTAAACGAGATACCGCCGATGCTATCTGACTGACTTGATTTTTGATACTCTGAAACCTAGAACTTGATTCCTTCTGTAATTGGAGCGTACTAGTGGCTAGGCTTTTCACTATATCAGAAAGAGATGGATCACAGGGTACCTGCTCGGGTTGCTGTATTTGCTGGAACATTCCCCTAGGAAAAGGGGGTCGGTTTTTCCCACTGTGATCACCTTGTTGATTATTGCTCGGATTCTGATTGCCGTATTTGAAATTCAGATGGTCCCTCCAACCCGGGTTGTATGATTGTGAATACGGATCATATTTCCTCCCGGATGAGTTAGGATTAAAGTTGTGAACCGCGTTGGCATGGGCCTCCGTTTCTTCTCCGAGAACCGGGCAAGTATCAGTAGAGTGTTCAGTGACTTGGCAAATTCTGCAAGGCTTGGAAGTAGGTGTGCCACCCGAGATTACCTTCTTCACCAAGTCGGTGAGTTGGTCTAACCTCTCTTCAACAGTTGAGTCTATCACATCCTTGACCCGTCTCACCGGCTCTCTGCATCCAAACTGTTGAGTATTAGCAGCTATTTTGGATATCAGTGCTCAAGCCTCAGTAGGTGTCTTATCAGATAGAACCCCTCCACTCGCCGAATCAATCATATTTCGATCTGCCAGGCAAAGTCCTTCATACCAATACTGAATCAGCAGTTGTGGAGTGATTTGATGTGGAGGGCAACTTCCGACAAGTCTTTTGAAACGTTCCCAATACTCATATAATGTTTCACCTTGCATCTGCCTCACTCCACTGATCTCCTTTCGAATGGTGGTGGCTCGAGAAGCTGGGAAGAATTTTTCAAGGAATTGGGTTTCCATCTGCTCCCAGGTGGTGATTGATCCGGATGGAAGGTAGTATAGCCAATCCCGAGCAAGATCCTTCAGGGAAAACGGGAATGCTTGAAGTTTGATCTGTTCTTCCGTCACCCTTGATGGCTTCATACTTGAACAAACCACATGGAACTCCTTGAAGTGCTTATGAGGGTCCTCTCCGGACAATCCATGAAAGGAAGGTAGTAGGTGGATGAGTCCGGATTTCAACTCGAAAGCAGTGTCGTTTCCTATGGCTGGGAAGGTGATGCACAAGGGCTCTTGAGCAACCCTAGTGTTAGCCAACTCCTTCATTGTTCTTTCTTGACCTTGATCCTCAGCCATTTCTTCCAAGTTAATAATCTCTTCACCCCCTAAATTCAGCACTTCGATTCCTTCTCGGACTTGCTCCAAATCTCGAGCTCTCCTTCTCAATTCACGTTCACGTTCCTTAATATCCGGTTCAAATAGCAATCCTTTTTCTCCTTGCGAACGCAAGAACATTCCTACAAGTAAACAAAAATAAGGAAACAAAGTGAGATTATGAAATTACTAAGCTAAACAAGAAGATAACTATATATGTAATTAATCATAATGCTTGATCAACAAATCAACTTTATTCTAATCACCGTTCCCCGGCAACGGCGCCAAAATTTGGTAGCGTCGTTTCCTACTACCAAATTAAATTGTGTATGAAGAATACACTATACCTTATCCTACTACTCTAACTAGTAGAGTGGCAAGTAAGGGTCGATCCCACGAGGAACGACCGAACAGTTTTGATTACGATGTCAAGCAGTTTATGATTAAGTATGAAAGAAATAAATACTCAAGAAAGCAATAAGGGGGGGGGGGGTTGATGGGAAACTAACAATCTATTAGTGACAATTAAAAGCAAATTGACACAATTAAAAGAAACAAGTACTCAAAAACAATAGAAGAGATCTTTTTTGGTTTTAATTTTCAAATAATAAAACAAGTCACCCTTGATCTTGCTTCCCCTTGGTCTTGAACAATTGATGCAACTATTCTTAATGCCCGATTAAATTGTGATTTAAGCCCTTATCTCAAGACTATTAACAAGCTCTAATAGCCTTGTTGTCCCTTAATCTTAGTTAATCAAAATAAGCTCTTCGACTAACCCTATTCAGTTTAACCGAATCCTCGAACAAGCTCTCTTAGATTCAATCACCAAATGCATTAAACACTAGGACAACGAGATAAATTCAACATAAAACTCGAAAGCTCGGTTTTAGTGGTTGAACTTTGTGTTATCCCCAATAAATAACTATTGTTTGCTACTTGGGAATCGAAAATCCTACAATTACGGATAGTAATCTCCTATTCTAGCAACACATTCACAAATCCCTTAAAGGGTGATCAAACCAATAATCAATTCATAAATGTGAGTCAATAAGAGCAAATAACACAAAACACTTAAATACACAATAATCTCGGTAACATTAACCGTAATAATCACATCAATGTCTCGACTCAAGGTTCCACAATGATCAAGGATGAACTAAGGGTGCTAGCCACCCATATTAGCTAATACAATCAGAAAATAAATGGGAAAATAAAGAAACATGATACTGATATGGATGAATCCAAAGATGTCAATTGGAGAAGATGATTCTTCAATCCCTTGTCCAATCTCCTTCCTTGGTGGCTGAAATGTGCTCTCCAAGTATCAAAAAGGCATCCAAAAGTTATCCAAAGTTAGGTTAAATTCGAATGGGATGATATATATATAAAGGGAGAAAGTGCTAGACAAAAATAGGCAAAAACGTATTCAGGATTTTAAAACAGGTTAGTGAATCTCTACCGAGACGGGAGTGTGTGTCGGCCGAGACGTGAAAAAGGGTTTTCAAGAATTTTGGGTCGAAGGTGAATCTCGGCCGAGATTGGGTTGCATCTCGGCCGAGATGTGAAAAAAGGGGAAACTAGGGCTTTTTAGGTTTTGACTCATCTCGGCCGAGATTAGATTGCATCTCGGCCGAGACTTTCATCTTTGACATTCTTCAGAAATTCCCTGGAGCCTCATCTCGGCCGAGATGAGATTGAATCTCGGCCGAGATCTTCAGTCTTGCAAAACTTCAGAAAACCCCTGGAGGCTCATCTCGGCCGAGATTAACATCCTGTCTCGGCCGAGATCTTCAGTTGGCCCTTCCTTTCTTGCCTCGATCGATCCCTCGACTCCGCGGTCGTTTAATCTTTGATTTCGACCCTTTTTACACTTGTCTTAATACAAAAATAGCTCAAACGCATTATTTTGCCCATTAGAATATAAAAGCACTAAATACACATAGTTATGCACGTTATTGACACTAAAATGACACTAAAAGTGCCCTAAAGTGCGTGCACGGAACACGTGTACCATCCCCCCTAGATATGCCACGTGTCTCTCCCGTCCTTATCACTCATAAGCTGAACATTGATCCTAATGTGAAGCCAATACAACAAAAGCGACGACAATTTGCCCCAGAGAGAAACGCAGCCATCCGAACTGAAGTTCAATAGCTCTTGGATGCGGACATCCTATTCAAAGTTCACTATCCATCCTGGCTTTCTAATCCGGTAATGGTGACAAAGTCTAGTGGGGCTTGGAGGATGTGTGTTGATTTTTCTGATCTCAACAAGCACTGCCCAAAAGACTGCTATCCTCTACCACCCATTGACCAAAAAGCCGAGGCCATTACTGAGTATAAGGCACTTTGTTTTTTGGATTTGTGCAAGGGATATCATCAAATCCATATGGATCGCCGAGATGCCCTCAAAACGGCCTTCATCACCGATTTCGGATGCTTTGCTTTCAAGAAAATGCCCTTCGGGGTCAAGAATGCCGGAGCCACCGACCAGCGTCTCATGGACCACGTCTTTCGAGACCAGATCGGCCGCAATGTAGAGGTATATGTCGATGACCTCGTTATTAAGAGTTCCTCCCCTACATCATGTGTGCAGGACATTGCCGAGACATTGAACAAGTTGCGGCGCTATAATCTTCGCCTCAATCCAGCCAAGTGTACCTTTGGCGTCGGATCAGGAAAATTTCTTGGGTACATGGTCTCGCAACACGGTCTCCAGGCCAACCCAACCAAAATTAGGGATGTGCTGGATTTTCAGCCGCCAAAAATTGTGAAAGACGTCCAACGTCTAACCGGCAGCCTCGCAGCTTTAAATCGTTTTTTATCCAAGGCAGCGGAGCGCTAGCTTCCTTTCTTCAAAATTTTGCGCCAAGCGAAGACATTTGAATGGACTCCGCAGTGCGACGAAGCCTTTGAGGCTCTGAAGCAACACATCAACCAATTGCCCATTATGTCCGCGCCTCTCCCTGGAGAGCCACTCTATATATATTTGGCCTCCGCCGATGAAGCCATTAGTGCAGCCCTCGTCTGCGAGGACCATGGAAGTCAACAACCCATGTACTTTGTTAGCCGAGCACTTCAAGGGGCAGAGACCCGATACTCTGTAGCGGAAAAAACAGTACTGGCCCTAGTCATGGCGGCCCGCCGCCTACGTCCCTATTTTCAAGGACTTGCTATTAGGGTCCTCACAAATCAACCTATTTGACAGGTTCTTATCAAGCCCGATGTATCGAGGCGATTGAGCTCGGGGAACACGATATACAATTTCTACCTCGCCGAGCCATCAAAGGGCAAGCTATCGTAGATTTTCTGGTCGAGGCCTCATTCAATAATTCCAACACTATCACACAAGCTGAAGCTTTACCCCAAGCCGACCCCGAAGCCAAAACTAATAAGTGGTGTGTATACGTGGACGGCGCCTCTGCAACTCGAGGCAGTGGTGTCGGGTCCTCCTTATTGGTCCTGATGGCGTCGAAGTCAGATATGTCCTGCGTTTTAAGTTTAAAGTGACCAACAACGAAGCTGAGTACGAGGCAGTCCTTGCTGGACTCCGACTCGCTCAAACCTTTGGAGCTTCGCGTATCCAGCTGTTCACCGACTCCGAGGTGGTCTCCAGCCAGATCAAGGGCACCTACGCGGCAAAGGATGATACATTGAAAAGGTATCTGGCTTTAACACTTAAGCTTTTGTTAACTTTTACTTCGACTGATGTCCAACAGATACCCCGCGAAGAAAACGTTAAAGCTGATGTTCTTAGTAAAATGGCCTCCGCGGTCCCGTCAAATGTGTCTCCGGACATAATCGTCGAAGAAGCTACCCACCCTTCGTTTAGTGAATTGATGATCTCTGTGTTGACTGATGCCGATCCCAATTGGATGACCCCGATCATCCAGTATCTCCGGAATGGTACCTTGCTCGAAGATAAATTACTCGCTCGGCGGATAATTCTCAAAGCACTGAAGTACACATTTCGCGACGGAATCTTATACTGTCAGTCATACTTGCAGCTGAGTCTCCGATGTCTTGGCTCGGTCCAGGCCGACTATATTCTTCGGGAATTCCACGAGGGGGCATGCGTGAGTCATATTGGGTCATGAACGTTGGCCAAGAAAGTGCTTCGGTGGGGATAGTACTGGCCCACCTTGTTTAATGATGCCCACAATTTGGTGTCAAAGTGTGACAAATGTCAGCGGCACTCCCGAGTGAAACACCTGCCGCAAACCGAGCTCATTGGCATACAAAGTGCTTGGCCATTCATACAGTGGGGAATCTACATCGTGGGACCGTTCCCAGTTGCTCCGGGGGGATTGAAATTTCTCGTGGTTACTGTGGATTATTTTACAAAATGGGTCGAAGTCGAGCCTCTTACTGCCATTACTGGATAAAATATCCTGAAATTTGTTTGGCGTAACATCATATGCCGTTTTGGCATTCCAAGTGCCATTATATCTGACAATGGCAAACAATTTGCAAATGATCCCTTTCGGCCCTGGTGCGAGGAGTTTCACATCAAGCAAGTTTTCACCTCGGTAGCTCATCCACAAGCTAATGGCCAGGTTGAAGTCACAAACCGTACTCTAGTCAACGGCCTGAAGAAGCGATTGGATCAAGCCAAGGGTCTCTGGGCCGAGAACCTTCCGCAAGTTCTTTAGGCTTATCGCACGACACTGCATTCTTCCACCGGGGAGACGCCATATAGCCTCACCTATGGCTCCGAGGCTGTTATTCCTGCCGAGGTGGGAGTGCCCAGCCTTAGACTTTTACACCTCGATCCCGAGGCTAACGAAGGAGCACTCTGTACCAACTTGGACGAACTCGAACATCGTCGCGAGCAATCTTTCATCCGACAAGCTAAATGCAAGCAACAAGTGGCTCAGTATTACAACCTCCGGGTTCGGGGTACGCAGTTCCAGGTCGGAGACCTTGTACTCCGGTTAAATTTTGCCAGCAAAGTTGCCCCCGAGGGCAAATTGCATGCCACCTGGGAAGGACCTTATCGCGTCACCGCTGCTCACGCCTCCAGGAGCTATCAGTTAGCGCATTTGGATGGCACACCGATGCCTCGCACCTGGCACGTCAGCAATCTGCGGCGTTTCTATTAATAATTTCCCCTTTCAAGTACTTATTCCTCCTTTACATTTTTTGTATATACTTTTACTTTCGAAACATGGTACTTTATGTTTTAAGTTCATATTTGTATCCTTCATATGTTCTGAAAATTTTAATGAATAACAGTTTTTCCTTTGCATACATTGCTTCTATTCTACGCCGCGGGGATGCCCCGGCCTCGAATACTCACATATTTATTGAGACAAATTGTTACTTGTCTCCGGACACATTGGTCTCTCGCCTGATCCGTCCGGAGAGACCACAAACTTGGTCCCCAGACATGTATTCCCTCTCGCCTGATTTATCCGGAGAGGTCAATAACTTTGTTATTATCCAAACGTTAACTCCCGCCTGATCCGTCCGGGGAGTTCTATGCCTTGTTTCCGAACAAGGGCTTACCTACATCCAATACTCCCGAGTACTAACTACTACCTTATTTGCATCACCTAGTGACATCACATTTAAAAGAAAATTGCTTCATGCTCAAATGCATCTTTACTCTATTTATTTACAAAAAAGAACTCATTATAAATGGCATTTATTTTTCACTACAGTTTTATTTACAAAAATACTTTACAATACAACCGCCCTATCTACCTATTACCGCCTAACCAATAGTCAGCACTTCGGCGCTGAGATCCGCTACGGGAACTTCTCCGCGTCCTCCGGGATCTGGAGGTACCCCGGGATTGGGCTCCGGTCCTCTCCCTACTCTGGCCTACTCGAGGGCGAGAGCTTGATTGACGGCCTCTTTGAGGGTGGGGACTTGTTTGCTGAGCTGACCTTGAAGTGTTAGCCCATTCAACAGGATCCCACTCTGCGGGGGCCATTACTTCGATCTCCTCAGCGAGTTTTTAAACCTCCTCTTCGGTGACCACTACCGGGCTCGGCTCTCGGATTACCACTCCGGTCGGTTTTTTCACCGAGCCCTTTTTTCCTCTTCGAGGAGCCTTCAAGGAGTTTCCCCAGCTGGAGCTGGCGATATTTTCCTCCGCAGCACGACGCCACCTCCTGCGGCCTTTTAAGTCCTCGTACATGCTGAGGAGTATCTCTAACACCTCTCGCTTCCTAACCAGCTCGGAGGAGTCGGTGTGTCCGGCCTCCATCAGTACGGTAATTTTCTCCTGGATTTCGGTCGTGCGCTCTTCAACCTCCTCGGAAGGTAGCATGCGAAACTCCGACAATATTCGCTCGTATTCTCTTTGGTGAATGAAGAGTCATTCCACCTCGGCGCATTTGGACAGGTACTTAAGATGGTGATCCAAGGCCTTCTCGGCGGCCGCGATTCTTGCCTTTTCAGCCTCGGATACCTTATTCTCCGCAACCGCGAGCCTTTTTTCCAGCTTTGGGACAACCGACATGTTCAGGTCATCTCTCTCTCTTTGTAGCCAGTTCATTGACTGCATCAGCTTCTTAATGACCTCGTGAAGGTCCGTGGTGTCCTCCTGCTGCACACGTGATATATAGAAAACACTTATAAGGCCACCAATATACAACACATATTAGTATTCGAGCTCAAAGCGTACATTCAAGTTCATCAGCACAACATCAGCAACTTATCATTCATACATTCGACAAAAACCGATTACAGATCAAGTGCTTTTTTCCAAATACAAGTTCAGAAAAAAAAAAAAAAAAACAACAAATGCCTCCTACTCTACGTCTTCACCTAAGGTAGGAGGAGAACTGACCTCCGCTGCAGCCGAGGTAGTGGCAGCCGGATCCACTATCGGGTTCGGTGCCAGCTGAAGAGCTCCGCCCTCCTGGGGAGCTAGTTCAATCACCTTGGGCTCAATCCTCGGGGGAGGGGCCCTCTGCCTTGGCTCTGGCACATGCAGACCCTTTCGATATCCCAGGAAGTCCTCGTCCTGGTCTACCGAACAGCCTGCCACATCTTCCGCCGACAGAATGGTCCCCTTCTGGGCCAGTGCCTCCACCAGTGGCCACTCCGGGAGCCGCGAGAAAGTGTTGTAGTAGGCGGCGTCAACATTGCCCACGGACGCGTCGTCGTACCCGAAGTCCTTTTTGTAGACGTGTACCTCCGGGTACACGTCCTTTACCACCTCCAACACTTCTGAGCGCGTGGCTACGTCCCCAACCACCACAAAGTTCGTCAAGAAGTTCACAAACGTCTTTGTTTGTGACAGCTTCTCGCCGAAGGCCCTCATCATCGCCCCCTGGCCCTCTGCTTTCTTCTTTAGCTCCTCACGAGCTGCGGCCAGTTCTCCCCGGAGGAGGGCCATCTCTGCAACCTCGCTCCTGAGCCGGGCAGCTTCCTTTTCGGCCTCGAGCGCCCTGCCCCGCGCCGTCACCTGGACACTCTTGGCCTCAGCTGCCTCTGCGCAGAGCTTATCGCACTCCATGCGCAGAGTCCTTAGTTCTTTGCCCAACGCCTCGGTCTCCTCTTTTTGGAGGCGACGCCCGAACCCAATGAGCCCTTGGCTCAGGGTCCACACCTCCTCCATTTCAGACACCTCGTGGCCCCCCACTTTTGTCTGGCCCTGCAGAAAACCTTATAAGACATGGCCTATCAGCAGGAAATTTAAACGCAAGATAACTATAACTCCGAGGTAGGATCCAACCGCATTCTCTTTGAGACAGAAGGCGGCGTCGATACAGGCCCCGGCCTCTTCCTCGCCCTTGGGGTGGTGTCCGTCCGCGCAACCACCTCCTCGGTCCCCTCGCTGGGTATTCTCCCCGAGGTTCTCTCCACCTCGGGGGTCGTGCTTTTGGGAGTGGCCACTCTCTCCGTTCAGGAGTTTGTTGCACACTTCCCGAGGTCATCTTTTAGAGGCTGGTCTTAAAACGTCCCACTGCAAGTAAAGATCAGCACGTTAGCAGACTATATTATGAACCAGCTATAAACAATTGTAAAAAAGGAATCCCTACCCTCCACTTCTGCCCCGACTAAAGAACCCTCGCCTCGGGTCCCTTTGTATAATAGAGGGACAATCCGGCCTCCTCCAACTCCTCCTCGGTGAACACTTGTTTCAGCGTCCCTGCTTGCTCGAACACCTCAACCGACTCCGGTACACCCTTGGGTACCCCATCTCCCACCTCCTCACTCCTCCACCTCAGGATTGGCCTCGATTCTTTAATATACAAGAACTTTACCTTTCAGTTCTCTACTTTGCTCGGGTTTTGCACCCTGAACCCTCTTTGCGGCCTCGGGTTCAACGAGCACCACCCTTTCCCCTTCCCAATTGATTTCAACTAGAAGAAGTACCTGAATAATTCTACGGAGGGCTCTACCCCTGAGGACTTACACACCAGCATACATCCTACTATTTACCTCACGGCATTCGGCACTAATTGCCCTAATGCAATGTCGTAATATCTTAACGGCTCCACCACGAAATCCTACAATGGGAATCTCAACCCTACCTTCAGTTGATCTATATATACAGTTATAAACCCATTCGGTGGACAGCAAGCCCTATCACTGGGTCCGGGTATTATGTACTCTAAATCTATTGGGAAATAAAAACTCGGCACCCACGCCTCGATTTGGGCTTCGGTCACCCGAGGCATCCTCGATGCCACTTCTAGATTAGCCTCCTCCTCCAAACAGGTGGGAAACCCCACTTCCCGGGTCCAAATTTCCCTAAGGTCAGCCCTATACACTTTTCTACTCTCCCTCCTCTCTGGGAAAATCGTTCGCAGAGGTCTAGCATCGACAGGGCTCTCATCAGTACCCACTACCCTCACACTAGAAGTTTCTAAAGATGAAGACATACTTGCTTTTTCAAGGATGCAGGCACGAAGTTGGAGTAATTTTCAGAAGTTTGCTGCTTTCTTTCTCGCCTTCCCGCTGGTTTGTTTATCGCATTTGCAAATGAGAGTAAAGTGCAACTGTCGCTTCCTTTTTCCCTCTAATACAAAGATTCAACAGCCCAGATTGCGCCTGTTCAAATTCCATGGCTCACATTAGCACGTGCATTACACGCGCCCTTGGTTTGCGCAACTGCTTGCCTCTCACGCGCCACGCGCGCAATGATGGCGCCACCAATCACATCAAGCTAAGTCCTTCCCCAGGAAGCTTTGTATTTCAACCCGGTCGACTTCTTCACCCCAGAGGTACTTCATTTCGACTCCGGTTGACACCTTCCCCCCGGGGGTACTTCAGTTTGACCCCGGTTGACTCCTTCTTCCCGGGGTACTTCATTTCGATTCCGGTTGACTCCTTCACCCCGGGGGTACTTCATTTCGACTCCGGTTGACTTCTTCACCCCGGGGGCACTTCAGTTCGACTCCGGTTGACTCCTTCCTCCCGGGGGTACTTCAGTTCGACTCCGGTTGACCCCTTCGCCTCGGGAACACTTCATTTCGCCTCTGATTGATTCTTGTTCCACGGGGGTAGTTCAGTTCGGCACATGATTGCCTCATTTACCAAAGGCCTCTGATCCTACTCCAACTTAACTTCGGCTACCACTCAAACACATCGGCGCGCGCATGACTCTTGTTAACCGAAGCTCCTACCTCGCTCCGGCTGGTGGGGGGGCATCTGATAGGTATGGCCCAATCTCTCCGGGTCGGACTAGCCCGCCAGTCGGGTTAATAGGGCCCAAGAGTGCAAGCCCAACACAGCCAAGCCCATTCGCGGCATCTTTGGAAGTGGGGAAAAGATTCCCATGATCTTTTCCAAGGGCCATGCAGATATGATTGGCGGATTTATAGGGATTTAGTTAGGGTTTCAATGGTAGAGTATAAATAGGAGAATAGTTGATGTGTTTAGGGTTCTGATTTTGTATTCTAGAATTACGGCTTGTAAGATTGTACTCCAACGTAAAAAGGAAGATAGTGAAACACCTCAGAAGGTTATTGCCTTCTCCCGTGGACGTAGATCTCCGGATCGAACCACGTAAACCTTTGTGTCATCTTAATTCTTGCATGCTGTGATTGTTGGGGATTGTCACTGTGATCGTGATTCGTTTGATATTCGGTTTTACGCTTTATCACTACCCTATTATAGATGCAATCGTTAACCAATTTTGACCTCAAAATCCTACCCCAAGATTAGCAACAAGCTCTGCTAACCTCGTTATCCCTTATGTTTAACTAACCAAAACAAGCTCTTTGGTTAATCTATCCAGTTGAGTGATCTCAGAATAAGCTCTCTGGATCTCATTAATCGGACGCCTAGAGTACTAGGATAACGGGATAGACACAGTGTGGACCTCGTAAGCTCGGACCCATTCAAACCGAGCTATACACTACCCTAGCGATATCACTCGCTATTCGCTACTAAGTGGCTATAGGTTCGTAACAATTACGGATTATGATTATAACCTAGTGTTACTTATGCAATTAATATCGTAGGTGATCAATCTAGCACAATATCACATAAGCATTGAAAGACAATCAAATAGCATAACAACGTTTTAAAGTAATTTATTGTTTAACAACCACTATAAAAATCACAAGGTAATAAAACTAGGGTTCGACTCGATTAAGGACTGAAATAACCTACTAGCCGCTCATGGCGGTGACAAAAGACAAATTAAATTGAAAGTACATAATCGAAATAACAAAAGGAATGAAAAACCCAAAAACTGTCGATCTTGATTGCTCGTCTCCTTCGGAATCCTCCCAATATCGCTCTCTCGTCAGTAAAAGTGTCCAATTTTCGGATACTGGGATCCCTTTATATAGAGGAGGTCAAGTTGGGCTGATTTTGGCTCCAAATCGAAAGTCTTATGGCCCAAGGATTAATTGGCCGACTTAAAAGGCCGCGGCCGCGACCACAAATACAGCCGCGCCCGCGCTCACTTCTCATCCAGGAACACGCTGCGGCCGCGCACTTAGGTCGCGGTACTTTTTCCTTGCTTTTTTTTGCGTTTCTTCCTTTATTTGACTCTCCGGACTTTGTCCTTCGTCGTACATCCGGCCAAGTACTCGGCCTTAAATCGCCTATTCAGCTCAAAATGAAACCACAAGCGTCAAACGATTCAAGGATATAAAAACAAGCTAAACATGATCATTTGTACACACAAAAATTACAATTTAACACTTAAACAGACTTTAAGTGCATAAATAAACGTGTGTACCAGTATGGTAATTTTCGGATACAATGATACAATGAAGGAAACAACTATTATAATAGCTCAATTGGACCTAAAACTCTAGGCCCACAAAAACTGCTGCCTCAACTCGACGCAACCGCATTGCTCCTCTTCTGGCGCGACCATGTTGCTCTTCTTCTGGCACGACCACGTCCGAACCTGACACAGTCGTCTAGTGTCTTCTTTAACGGGGCTCTTTCTAGCGCGACCACGTCCAAACCTGACGCAGTCGCGCCAGCGTCTTCTTTAATGGGGCTCCTTCTGACACGACAGCATCCTACCTCGGTGCAGCCACATCACTTTCCTCATATTTCAGGCTCCATTGTCAACAATCTCCCACTTGGAGACTAAAACACATTCAAGTAACCACTGCTCTTCTGTTCTCCTTCCTGTATGTGCTCGGTATCACCTAGCCTCTTCTTCAAGTACCAAGGCTAATTGAAGTTATTCATAACTTCAATTTCTCTAAAGTCACTACTTTTGTAAACATGTCAGATGGAATCTGACTCTCGATAATTTTCACAAGTTGCAAGGTCTATTTCTCCAACTGGTGCCTAATGTAGTGATTGATACACGTTAATTATGCATGCATTTAGGTCGATTCAGGAATGTATTTGATAGCATTTACATGCATATTTAGTCGAGAGTTGCGTAGATTTATTTTATTTGGACCATTTAACATGTTTGACTTGTTTTGAAGGCATTTTGACCATTTCAGGGTTATAAGTCGTATTTTGCGACAATCGAACGAAAGACCAAGTCAAAGAGAAGGAAACACCAGTCTAAACCAGTCTGAACCGGTCCGAACCGCCCTTGAGATGAACCGGTGAGGAACCGTCACGACCGCGAGAAGAGAAGGCTCGCGACCGCGATGAAAAGTGGCTAGAAATGGGATTCAAAGCTATGAGCCTATCGCGACCGCGACAACTTATCTCGCAGCCGCAAAAAAAAAAAAAAAAGCTCTCGAATTAAGTTTGTTTTGAGTTAAAAGCTTCTCGCGGTCGTGACAAAAAGCCGTTTTCTAAGTGCTTTCCCGTTTCAAATGAGAATCGAAGCATAGAGACCCTGAGATTCATTTTGAAGCTTATAAAAAGGCATTGAAGCTTGAGTATCAGGATATACATCATAGAATATCATACATTGGAGTAGAAGGCGTGAGAAAGAGGATTGATGAGCAAGACGAGACGAAGCTCGAAGAGCCGACTACTCGAATTTAATTATTCTTTGTTTACTTTCAATTTCTTGTCAATGTGTTCATTAAATTCCTGTTTTGATTTGGTAATGGGCACGAGTAGCTAAACTACTCGTGTCCTATGATTTGAGATAGGGTTTTACAACAATGTTTGAATTGAACATTTAATTTATAGGCTTCAGTTTTATTATCTATGTATGTGTTTGGTTTCATCCTGATAACTGAATTTAATCCGGTCAATTAGGTTTAATTTACTTGTTTAACAATTTCGCTTCGTGAGAAGGGAAATGTTAATAGACGGTAAAATATAGCGCGATTGTCTATGATTGTGTAGGTAAAGATTAAGGGGCTGTTAGTATCAGTTGACTCGAGAGAGTAATTACTCTAATCAATCTACAACTTAGCCGCTTTGAGAGAAGGATTAAGTTAATTAAGTGTCGCCTAATAGATAGTAAAATTGGTTTAAAAGTTTATAAGTTAGAGATTAATCATCATTAGTGTAATTCCTGAAGTCGAAATTTCTAGGATACACACTATTTGATTGGAATCACTTTTGTTAATTAATTCACTTATTAGTTTATATACAATATCAGTTTAATAATTAATCAATTATTCACAACTTTCCAGTGACTAGTTAGGATAGTCTTAGATAATTAGGGTATCAATCTGCGTTAACTTATTCTCTATGGATCGACCTTGACTTCCGCTATATACACCTGCACCCTTACACTTGTTGTATTTTAGGGTTAAGATTAGAGCCTGTCAAGCTTTTGGGGCCATTACCAGGGAGTTTTTATCCTGAGTAATAGGAGGATACTTTTTTTTGGTGTTTTCAGGTTTCGCATGCAAACTAGGCCAAAAGGGAAATAACATCTTGTTCCTTTCGATCCTGAGATTGAGGCAACTGCCCGCAGACACCGAACAAGAAGATATCACACATTTGAGATGGATAACGCTCTACAAAATCAGAACCAAGAGGAGATATTGAATCAGATATTAGGGGCTTTAACTAATCTGGATAATAGAATCACTAATTTGCAGCAGCAACAACCACCACAGTAGCAGAAACAAGCTCAGATTGTGCAAGATGACGTAGGCGAGGACATCACACCCATAAGTGATTGTCTTCGTTCCATACCAAATCAGCCAGTTGGAGGAGTGCAACTACCACCATTGAATGCTAATAGCTTCGAGTTGAAGCTTGCTCTGATAAATATTGTTCCACAGAACTAGTTTGGTGGGAGCACCCTAGAAGACCCGAATGTGCATCCAAATAAGTTCCGCGGGTTGGCTGAATCATGTGTCACACGAGCAAGTAAATATGAGGCTCTTCCCGTTCTCACTGAAAGACAAAGCATTACAGTGGTACAATTCACTAGATGATGTCACAGAATGGGAAGATTTAATCACAAGATTTCTTCTGAAGTACTTTTCACAGAGCAAGATGCTAGATCTACAAAACAAGATAAATCAGTTCAAGCAGATAGATCGAGAACCGCTCGGTGAGGCTTAGGAACGATTCAGAGATCTTATGCGGAGTTTTCCCCAACATGGATTTTCGAAGAAGCAGCTAGTGTGCAAGTTCTTTAATGGTTTGCTTGCTCCAGCACGAGATCATGTGGATGCTACCGCATGGGGTAGTCTGATGGAGAAGAACGTGAGGACTGGATTCTCTTACCTCTCAGTTGTCCGCTCTGACGAATCAAGTAAGTTTGCAACAACACTGATACCTCATCACAGCAGTCATTAGGCCAGGAAGATGTTGAAGATGTTAACTTCGTAAATCAGAGGAACTTCAATAACTTCCAGAATAACCAGCCTAGGCACAATCAGTACCAACCGAATAGGAATCAACCCAACTTCTCCTATGGCAATCCTCGGAACTCGATTAATCCACCGCCGGGTTTTGCTGTCACGAATGGTATGATTCATTATGGCCAAAAGCCGACACAAGAGGAGATAGTACAGTCACAGTTTAAAAAGTATGATGAAAAATTAGCTCAACTGGAGAGAAAGATGGATGGAATATTTATTGAGCTAAACAAGCAAGTGACTAGTCAAGGAGCGGAGATAAAGCAACTGGGAAAGAATATGAAAGAAACATTCAACAACTTAAATCAATTGATAAAGATTGTTGGGGGCTCAACACAAGCAGGGACAATTTCCCAGTGACACCGTCATCAACCCAAGGGAGAAGTTTAATGCTATCTACTCAAGGGGCGAGACTGAACAAGAGAGTCAAGAGCTGAAGGAAGCTGAAAAGGGGATTGAACAAAACCAACAGAAGGTGGTCGAATCTGAGTTTGCACCACCGAAAAAGAAAATAATCGAAGATGTCCCCGATTAGATACCTCTCATTCCATTTTCTCTAGCACTCATTAAAAAGAGGAATGAGAAACTCTGCATTGAACATGCTAGGCTCTTGGAGGAACGTGAAGCTAAGAAGAAGTTGGCAAAGGAGGAACGAGCAGCAAGGGAGAAAGTTGAACAGCAAAAGAAAGAAGGCAGCGATGACAAAGATAAAAAAATATTACTTTCTTATGTTGATGATTCATCTGAATTAGACTTGCATGATAATATCTCTGCTAATCAAGTTCCTTTAGAATGTTCTAATATGTTTTCTGTAGTGCAGGACAAATCCGAGAAGGAAATTGAGAATAAGGGGGGTCAGGAAAGAGTCTCCGGATAGAAGTGTTATGGAAGCTGATTATGTGCTAAAGGATTCAAAGACGATGCACACCGAGAAACAGGCAACGAAGAAGGAAGACACGACTCTCCCAAAGAACACAAACACTCACACAAAAAAGGAAACCAAAAGAAAAGATCCAGGGAGTATTTTCATATCTTGTTTTATTGGTAGTCAATTGTTCAAAAATGTGTTGTGTGACTTAGGATCAAGTGTCAAGAAAATGTCTCTCTAAATGTATTCACATTAGGAGTAGGGATAGCAATCTTCCACTACTATCCAATTGGCGGACGGATCAGTATTAACGCCATTGGGGGGTAGTCGAGGACGTGCTTATTCGAGTTGAAATTTTGAATTCCCTAGCAATTTTCTAGTTGTTGACATGAAAGGGAACATGGATGTCCCTTTCATTTTAGGTTGACCATTCTTGGCAACAAGTCAAGTTGTGATATATATGCCTAAAAGGAAAGTTGACTTTTAGTATTAAAAACGAGGTAGTCACATTCCTCATTTATAATATAGCGTGCCTAAAAGAAAATGGCAAATGTTGTGTCGTTAATACTACTGTGACTAGTCCAGAGTTGCTCAAAAAGTCCTAACTAATCAGAGAGCAAGTAAACTTAGTAGGTTGGGTTATGGATAGTAAAGAAACCGAAAGGACGTCGGGCTGAAGACGTAAAATTTAGCGTTTGTCGGGAGGCAACCCTATGTTTACTATTTTCTTTAAATTTTGTTATTTTATTATTATTTCTTATTATATGTTTTTACGTGTGTTTTTAGTGTTTTTAATATTTTAGGAACCAACATGGACAAGCATAGCAAGAAACAAAAGTCAAAAGACGGAGAAAATCGAGCTGGGACAACAACAAGGGCATCGCGATCGCGAGGCACATCTTTTGCGGCCACGACAAAAGTGCTCTCATTAAGAAAATAACCTGCTGAAGCATCGCGACTACGAGGGACCTTCCTTGCAGCCACGACAAAACTGGCCTAGATAGGAAATTTGACACTGACGTGCCATCGCGACTGCGACGAGCAAGACTCACGGCCACGATGAATTCGATGCCTAACACCCACTTTTGGGTTAAGGGTGTCACGACCGCGATAGGAAAGACGCGCGGTCGCGACGAGGTCACAACAGGTTTAAATCACGAAGACCCCAGGTTTTGCTCACTTTCCCTTTCTCCTCTCTTTCATACGTGAAACACACCCACACACTCACACATCAAACTTCATTCATAAATCACCATAGAATCACACTCAAACACTCAAAAACACACGCACACACAAAAATTCGTCACTTGCACAATAAATTTGTGGATTGAACGACCCATTCGGACGAAACTAGGGCACGCCCAAATCTTCGAATTTCGGTTAAATTCCTTTGGTAAGTACGGCTAACCCAAGCTTTTAGTTGATACAATCATTGTTTATGCTTAATTATCGTTGAAGATTATTGAATTTCGAGTTTGAAGATTGCTAGTTCACATGTTGAAATTTTTTGGCACTTGTAGTGCATATCTTTTGATAAAATCAATTGGGTCATGAATTGCGGATAGTATTGGTGCTAATTAAAGCTTAATTTGTGTTGTTGTTTGTGTTTGGAATGTGTGAATAGCAACGATATGCAAATTAATGTAATTTGTTCTTTGAGGAATTTCATTGAATATGTTATGTGCGTAGGTTGAGTATAGCTTTGACTTGATTTTATGATCCTCTTAGGCATTATGTGTGCAATAAGATGTTGAATGGCTTTCATATTACTTGTTAGACGTTCATATGAGTCGGCTTACATGATAGTTTGATCACATTAGGCTATATGTACACTCTAGGGTGAAAAGTTGGGTTAAGTTGCTACGTGTTGCTTAAGTGGTGCCTAGGTTGTATAAAAATTATTGAACTAATCTTTAAAATCTAAATTCATCTTGCAACTTAACTTTAAATACGTTTTGATAGCGTAGTTTGTTAAAGGAATGAAATTTAGTTGTCTAAGTAGTTCATGATTTATATAACATCATTGGTTATTGAAGTTAGAGTTGTGTTTTGTGTGTGTAGGTTCACTAAGATGGCTCCTAAAAACGCAAGCTCTAGGCGTAGCAAAGGCAAGCAACCCATCGTTGAAGAACCCGCAGCACCGAACCCATATGATAGCCAAACCTTATATGGTTCACATTGGAGAGGGACGAGTACAAAGCTCGATTTGATCAGCTTCGCCACCGCCTGGTTGCGGCAACAAGATATAGCAATGATGAACTGACCCGGGCGACGGGAATACATGATAATGTCAGAGCCATGCTGATCAAGGGAGGCTTGCTCAAATTCATGCAAGCACAACTCACCTACAAGAGACTCACATTAGAGTTTCTGAGCGCATTTTCCATCACTGTGGCAAGTGCATTGCGTTCTCGCCGACCATACGACATCACATTCCAGCTGATAGGCAAACAGCGTTCACTAACATATGCTTAGCTGGATCAGATTTATGGCTTCCCTAAGGCTGCAAAGTAAGACCCACCTGGCATTTTCAATGTTCAAGAGTTTTGGGGTTTATTGACATCCGCTCCACCCCTTGTGGAACCACAAAGATATGCTGCTAATGCTGCTAAAGCTTCATGAATTCACAACCCCGTGATACGGTACATCTAGAAAATATTGACGCACACTTTGTTTGCACGAAAAGAAACAGGGGCAATGAGACAAGTTGAGCTGCAGATGATCTGGAATATACTTCATGGGCATAAAGTTGATATTGCCAAGCTTTTGATGGAGCATTTCGAGAATGTCATCCGGAAGAAGAAGGACAACATAATGATTGGAGGATTGATCACACCTATAGCCGCGTCTTTTGATGATATTGAGTTGGACGATTTAATACTAGTTAAGGGTAAAGTTCAATTCACTTGAGAGTTGCTGGAGAATATTGAAGTAGTGGTCATGGGAGAAGTTGGGAAGGTTCCGTATGTCTACCAAGATGTGGGACCCTACCTTCGACTCCCCTTCGAGATAGGAATAGTTGTTATAAGCATCACTGATACAGACAACTTGGCCTTATCCACCAAGGACCACCTTGAGCAATCCCAAATGGCGGACTCCGAAGTCTTGCAATCAGGGTAAGCAGCTGAAGGAAGCAGCAAAGCTCCTAGGCCATCTAGGAAGAAGAGGGCAAAAACAAATGTTGCATCCGCGTACGAGTTTACTGAGGACGTAGAAGGACTCATAACATCTTCGGCATGATGTTCAACTATATCGTCAGGAGGTGCAGTCGATTGGTACCCACATGGAGAGACATCGAACAGAGGTTCGAGGAGTAGTGCAAACTATCGGCACAGAGTTGCATGATCAGAGAGCAATCATGAATACTCTCCTCGACCGAAGCAATGAGGAACGCACGTGGAGACAGCGGCAGGATACTCGGTGGGATGCATTGGCTCAATTTTGGAGCCAATATGGTTTCCAACCACCTCCACCGCCACAATGACTGTAAGTTAGCACCAAGGCGCACCACTTTTTTCCTCCAAACATTGGCTTCCAGCCAAGTTTGGGAGAGGGGGTGTACCGTGGGACATCTTGGTCGCTATTTATTTTTCATTGTTGTTTCTACTTTTCGATTCGTATCTGTGAGCCCGTTGTGTTAGTAATTTGCCATGTTAGGTCGTAGTGAAATTTAGTTTAATTATATTATTTTTACATGTCTTGGTTGTTTTTTAGTTGAAGTCCACAAGGAAAAGAAAAAGAAAAATAATACTCAAGTCTTTAAGTTGGTAATAAGTGATTAAAAGAAGAAAAGAGAAAAAATAGGGAAAGATGGATGATGATAACTTAATGATAAAGAGATTTTGACTTTTTTTGCGAAATTGGCACATAATAGAGCATGAGAGGTACTTTGAGATAAAATTGAGCTTGAACTTAGAATATTTGATCAAAAGTAACCTTGTAAGGATTTGAGCCTAATTGTACTCCTATTTTGGAGTAATATGATTTCTTTCGGTGTAAATTTTGATTGGATATATGTATTAGTCTCTAGAACTTTCCTTGAGTCTTTACTATGAATGTGTCAAGTATGTGTTGTGACATAGGAAATGATCTTAGGCAATTCTTGTTTTTAGCCTATTTTTTTGCCTTGAAAAGATGTCCTTTGTACCAAATTACGTTTGACCTATATTATCCCTTTTAAGTTTAAATATTCTAAGGGTAATATATTAGTTTCCTAACATATCCTAACATATCATATTTATTATATTCTGATCATAATTCTAATCATATATCATAATCATTATATACCAAACATCGTATATATCCTAATTATCATATTTCGATCCTAATTATAATCATAATAATTGTATTCTAATCATATATCCTATTTGTATGCCAAGAATTGTGCTACCTCGAAATTCTGAACTGTGGGTCTCTCTTAAAAGCTGTAAGTTTACGATGAGTTTAATAATTATTAGTCTATTTCATCTATGTCTGTCACTTATTGCAAGTCCTATAACCCTCCCCTAAAAAAAAAAAAAAAAAAGTCCTATATCCCTCCCTTGATGATTTGATTTCATAGATCCATTTAACCTTTTTTATGTCTTTATAGCTCAGATCTTCCCCGTATTAGATTGACTATGGATCGATGTGATCTTGATAGTCTTGAGTGCTAACCAGGTAAACCAACCAACCATTCAATTACCGTATACTCAAATATTATATTAGAACAAACTCAATAGCTAAAACAAGTTCTTGTTCTAGATTTGGAATCATTTTTCTTCTGCAGTCTCGATTTTTTGGCTAACCCCGGAAAAATCAAGAAACAAATTCAATCTCAAATCGTTTATTGAGCAATATTTCTTGGAGAACATTCTCGATTTTTTGCTAACCTCAAAGAATCAAGAAACGAATAAAATCACTTATTGAACAAAATACTTAGAGATCAGTCTTGAGTTTTGGCTAATCCTAGATAAATCAAGACACGAACTGAATGAGTTTATTGATTGTATCGAGAGGTCTACTATTTTTTTACATTCAAAAAATTGATTTCTTTAGCGGACGGAATCCTATGTTCTAAGATGGTGTATTGTTTGTCTACGTTCTATTCGTCTCTTTCTATTTGTTATGTATTAATTATACCCTCAATTTACATCCGGTAGGATCATCCCAGAGTAAGCTGCATCAAGTCAACATCCAAAAGAAAATCTTCGAAGCGATATGCCGCTTTAGATTTGTTGTTTTCATTGGAATCAAGATTCGAGTGTTGAAATTTTGAGGAAATATTTGAGTTTAAGTTTAAAAAAAAAAATTAACTTTATCAAAACTTGTTATTAAAAATCAACATAATAACAGTTTATGCATTATTGTTAAGAGAATTGAATAGCGAAGTGACGATCCTAATATATCTATTATTGAAATATTTCATATAAGGGAAAATTTATAAAAAATTCAAGTACCTATCAACACAATATATCTTATAAGTATATAATTCCTCTCTTTTATTTGTTTTTCTTTTCTGTAAAATTAAATGTCAACAACAAGTGCAACAACAATAGATATATATCGACAAAGGTAACTTGCAAGAGGAATAACAAGTATGCCAACTTAAGTGCTATTGAAAAATAGAAATATAAAGATAAAATGAGTAATAATAAAAAAAGAGCACATGTCACCGAAATTCCATGACAATCAAATAGTAAGCCACACTTCACATTTTCAGAGAAAACATAATAGAGCATTAAAGTAAATATGTTTTATATTTCGTAACTCCAATTTATCTATTATGAAATTTTTATTGCTTTAGGAACAAGAACCTATGAATCTGTATGCACATAGAAACATGAATTGGAAAAAAATTCAATTGCATTTATTGTGATGTTGCAAGATTTGAGTACGAACCTCCAACCTTTTGTTGTGATAATGGCAAGATTCAACTTTCCTCTATTGAAATTCCTGATGAATTGTACAATTTGGTCACTTCAAATTCAGAAGAGGAAACTGAACATTGTACAATGGTATAATCTTTTTTACTTCATTTGGAGATAAATAAGATAAAGATTTCGCATTTGGAAGGCATGAAGTTTAAACCTTTAGAGCACAAGGCATGATTTATCACAATCCGGAATGAAAGCAACTGAAAATTATCCAGAATATTTTCAATTGTATTATGTTGACCCACATAAAGAGGTTGAAAATAGTCTTAATGTGTTGCAAAATTTGTCTTTGATAGAAGAACTTGTGAAGAAAATCATACGAATCCTTGAAGTAAATCCTTACTCAAGAATTTTTCGAAGCTTGGAAGAATATAGTACAACGGAGAATGTTCAACTTCAAATTTTAAAAGATGTTAATTTAGACAAAGGATTGCATAATTCTCATACAGTAGATCAAGTTACAGCTATTTGGGTAGAGGGTAAAATAAACTATATATGGGAGAAATTTTAGTTCACACACATTCAGGCGAGCAAGGTAGCATAAAACATTACTTTGGGTGTTATGATCCATTGCAATACCCACTTCTTCTACCTAGAGGTGAAGCAGGATAACATCAAAATATTAAAAAAGTCTCATTTAATGGTCAACAAGGTAAATCTCGTGTTTGTCTCTTTTTTCAATTATTTTTTAAATATTTTTGTTGAGCTTTTTTGTTTACTTTCTATTGATTTTTGAGTGTATAAAATTAGAGATGACAAGATTATGCAATCTTACTAAGATAAATCTAATACAAGGACAATATGAATCCAAATACTGCAGAAAATTAATCCTACAAAATGCAAATAACTTGAGGTTCTTGATCGCACAAAATCAACTACTAAAGTTGTCGAAGGAATATTGAACGTAATAACAGAGGCAATAGAAATGATAAAACCCATAGAAAAAAAAAGAAAAGAAAAGAACGAGAAAGATACAACTATAATATTTATTAGGATAAAATTGCAATAGTGGAAATGAAGAAAAGAAGGCGAACAACAAAGAAAAAATACGAAGATGAAGAAACTACCAGAATGGAAGAGGAGAAGACAACATGAAACACAAAAATAACAGTAGAAGATTACATTCAGATTGAGAGTGATGACGAGGTGATAGAGATCAAAAAAGAAAAATAGAGGAGGACAATAATGCTACTTCAGTTTGAAGGATAAAACTACAGAAAGTCGAAGGAAAGAGAACAAGAACAATATCGAAGAAAAAACAACACGAACAAACTGCAACAACGAAAGAGAAGAAGAAAGGAAGAAACACAAAGAAAAAATAGAATATAACATTCAAATATAGAGCGATGATGAACAAACACTCTAACAATTTTTTAACAAGTCACAACAAAAAAGGCATCGGCAACAAGGAAGATCAAGAAGCAGAAAAAATAGAAGCAAGTGCATCCGTAAAAGAAGGAATTACGTCATTTCAGAATAATTTCAACAATAAATAGGTTTTTTCATTTTCCTTTTCCTTTTTAATTAAGATAGATAAATAGTTTCATATAAACCAATTTGAAGGAATTCATGTATACGTACTTGGACAAATTTGTGATGTTACAATTTCCCTGGGTTACTTTTATTATTTATTAGTAGTTAATGTAGTAAATAGGTTGTAGATCTTATTCTACATAATATGTTCCGACTCTTACTTAAACTGACATTTTAACAATTACACTATTTTAAGATAACATTTGTAGAATAACTTCTTAAAAAATGTTTATTGAAATATTATCAGTTTCGCTTAATTATACGAAAATAAATTGGACTTGTGATAGGATTATGATTCACTTACACAATTTTTGGAAAATGATTTATTCTCTGAATACTTCCCATTGAAATATTTTGAAGTTGCTAAAAATAAAAATAAAACATAAATACAAAAAACAAGTATCAAAATTTAATTTCTACAATTAATATACTAAGTGTTGCACGCGCAACGCACGTGCCAAATTCTAGTATAAATAAAAATCATTTAAGTTGTGAGGACTTGTGAAGGTGAAGAAGTCACTTTGAGGGGTGATTTGCTGAAATTTGAGAGTGAAATTGAGTGATTGTATTGAGGAATAATCAGGTTAGGAATAACTTGATTAGTCCAAAAGTAGTCACTTTTATCCAAATGTATTCCACCTTTCATTAAGCCCACATTACAACAAAAAAGAAAGACCCTTTTTTATCCTTTGTCACACATATCGAGTATGAGGTCTAGTTTAGATGATTGGCAAGCATATAGTAGACTGTGCATATAGTTCAATTTGAGGGGAAATATGTTGTACACTAAACACTTGAGAGATGAGCGAAACACTTACCCGGTGAGGATTGAATAATTTGAAAGTTCAAAGTCTCGAAAGTAGTTGATTTTTGCGTTATCATATATGTTCACTTTTATTACGTTGCCTAGCTTTTTGAAGAAAAATCAGTCTAAAATTGAATTCATCATCTAATCACCCTAAACAATTGCATAATCACTTGCATTCTTTGTGTCTTTTATTTTATTGTTCGGGACGAACAACATTTTAAATTTGGGGAGTTTTGATACACTTTAATTATGTTGTATTTAGGTCGATTTAGGAATATATTTGATAGCATATACATGCATACCTGGTCGAGAGTTGCGTAGATTTGTTATATTTGGATCATTTAACTTGTTTAACTTGTTTTGAAGGCATTTTGAGTATTTCAGGGTTAAAAGTCGTATTTTACGACTATCGGATGAGAGAACAAGTCAAAGAGAAGGAAAAACCGATCTAAACCGGTCTGAACCATTCCGCAACGCTCTGGAGATAAACCGGTGAATAACCGTTGCGACCGCGACAAGAGAAGGTTCGCTGCCGCGATGAAAAGTGGCTAGAATTAGGATTCAAAGTTGTGAGCCTATCGCGACCGTGACAAGCTTGTCTCGTGGCCGTGACAAAAGCTCACGAATTAAGCTTGTTTTGAGTTAAAAGCATCGCGGCCGCGAGAAGCATGAAGCGCGGTTGCAATAAATAGTAATTTTCTAAGATGTTGATACACGTTATTATGCATGTATTTAGGTCGATTTAGGATTGTATTTGATAAGCATTTACATGCATATTTGGTCGAGAGTTGCGTAGATTTGTTATATTTGGACCATTTAACGTGTTTGACTTGTTTTAAAGGTATTTTTAAGTATTTCAGGGTCAAAAGTTGTATTTTACAACTATAGGCTGAAAGAACAAGTCAAAGAGAAGGAAAAACCGGCTTAAATCGGTTCGAACCGGTCTGGAGTTAAAACGACGCGACCGCGACACAGAAGATGCATGGTCGCGACGGAAAGTGGCTGGGAATAGAAATCGCCACTATGAGAGCATCGCGACCACGACATAAAGGTATCGCGGCCGCGACGAAAAGTTCCATTTTAAAGAATTTTCTAGCACAAGGCATTGCGACAACGAGAGGCAAGCGGAGCAGTCGCGACAAAAGGCTGCGTTTGGAAAGGTTTCCTATTCAAAGTAGGAATCAAAGCCTAGAGACTCCAGGACTCGTCCGGAAGCCTATAAAAATACATATGAGCTCATTTTTTAGGATCACCAATTATAATACCATCTCATACTTTTACATTGGAGTAGAAAATGTGAGAATGAGCAAGACGAAGATCGAAGAGCTGATTATCGGGTTTAAGTATTTCTTGTTTAGTTGTTAATTTCTTTACAATGTTTTCGTTAATTTCTTGTATTGAATTGACATTAGGCATGGGTTGCTAAACTACTCATGTCCTAGGATTTGAGAGTAGGGGTTTACAACAATGGTTGAATTATTCTCTTAATTTATAGACTTCAGTTTTATTATCTATCTATATGTTTGTTCTTATTTGATGATTAAACATAATTTGATCAATTAGGTTTAGTCTAATCGTTTAGTAACTCCGCTTCGAGAGAAGGGAGTTGTTAATAGACGTATAACATATAGCGTAGTTGTCTATGACCACGTAGGCATAGGTTAAGAATCTTTTAGGATTTGTAAGGATTAATTGACTCGAGAGAGTAATTATTCTAATCAATCCACGACTTAGTCGCTTCGAGGGAAGGGTTAGGTTAATTAAGTGCCACCTAATAGATAATAAAAACTGGTTTAGAGATTTATAAATTAGTGATTAATCATCATTAGCATAATTCCTGAAATCGAAATCCTAGAATACATTTTCTTTGATTGGAATCACTTTGTTAATTAATTCATTTCTAATAGTTTATATGCAATATTAGTTTAATAATTAAACAATCATTCACCAATTCCAATGTCTAGTTAGGGTAATCCTAGATAATCAGGGTATCAAACTACGTTAGCTTATGCTATGTGGATCAACCTTGACTTTCCCTATACACATCTACGCCCGTACACTTGCGGTATTTTGGGTTAGAATTAGAGTCTGTCAGAGGTTTCCTGTTTCAAGTGGGATTCGAAGCCTAGAGACCCTGAGATTCATCCCGAAGCTTATAAAAAGGTGTTGAAGCTTGAGAATAAGGATAAACATCATAGAATCTCATACTTTTACATAAATTGGAGTAGAAGGCGTGAGAAAGAGGATTGACGAGCAAGACAAGGTGAAGATCGAAAAGTCGACTACACGGGTTTAATTATTCTTTGTTTACTTTCAATTTCTTGACAATGTGTCCATTGAATTCTTGTTTTGATTTGTTAGTAGGCATGAGTAGCTAAACTACTCGTGTCCTAGGATTAGATAGTAGAATTTTACAACAATGTTTGAATTGAACATTTAATTTATAGACTCCAATTTTATTATCTGTCTATGTGTTTGGTTTCATCCCTTATAATTGAATTTAATCTGGCCAATTAGGTTTAATTTTACTTGTTTAACAATTCCGCTTTGAGAGAAGAGAATTGTTAATAGACGGTAACACATAGCGCGATTATCTATGATCATGTAGGTAAAGGTTAAGGGGTTGTTTGAAGTTGTTAGGATCAATTGACTCGAGAGAATAATTATTCTAATCAATCTACGACTTAGTTGCTTCGAGAGAAGGATTAAGTTAATTAAGTGCTGCCTAATAAATAGTACAACTGGTTTAAAAGTTTATAAGTTAGAGATTAATCATCATAGTTTAATTCCTTCAATCGAAATCTTAGGATACACTCTCTTTGATTGGAATCACTTTTGTTAATTAATTATCTTATTAGTTTATATGAAATATTAGTTTAATAATTAATCAATTATTCAAAACTTTAAAATGTCTAGTTAGGATAGTCCTAGATAATTAGGGTACCAAACTACGTTAACTTATTCTCTATTGATCGACCTTGACTTCTGCTATATACACCTACACCCGTACACTTGTGGTATTTTAAGGTTAGGATTAGAGCCTGTCAGTGATATTTCAACTCAATGTGCTTTGTTCTCGAATGAAAAACCGGATTGCTAGCCAAGAAAATTGCACTCTAGTTATTGTGGTAGAGAACACTATTTTCATGCTTCTTCCCAAGTTCATCCAAGAATTTATGCAACCACACCATCTCTTTGCTCGCTTCCGTCACAGCTTCATACTCAACCTCTGTGGTGGATAGAGCAACGACCTTCTGCAACTTCGATGTCCAAGAAATTGATATACCACCATAAGTAAACACATACCCGGTAGTACTTCTTCTCCCATTATTTGATGCCAAGTCTGCATCAACATAACCAACCAACTTGAAATTCCTCCATCAAAGCACAACGCTTTATTTGTGGTACCTCGCAAATACCTTAGTACCCACTTCATAGTTTCCCAATGTTATTTCCCCGAATCACTCATGACCCGGCTCACTACTCCCAGTGCATGTGTAATATCCGGCCTAGTACACACCATAGCATACATTATGATGTCAATTGCCGAAGCATATGGGACCTTCTTCATTTGAGCACGTTCCTCCTTAGTACTCGGCGACTGCTTCTTCGACAGCTTAAAGTGACTGCCCAATGGGACACTCATAGGCTTCAGCTCCTCCATGTTGAATCTTTTCAGGACCTTCTGGATATATTTTGCCTGCGAAAGATACAAATTCCCCGTCGCTCTATTCCTCCCGATTCTCATACCCAAAATTTTCTTTGCTTCTTCAAGATCTTTATGGAGAACCGCTTGGACAACTGCTTCTTCAACTTATCTAGCTCATTTGGATCAGCTCCTATAATCAACATATCATCAACATATAATAGCAGGATAAGTAAGCTTTTGTGAAACCTCTTGTAGTAACAATAATGGTTGGCGTGACATCTGTGGTAACCAATTTCTTCTATGAAACTATCAAACTTCTTGTACCACTGCTTTGGAGCTTGCTTTAACCCCTACAAGCTCATTCTCAACTTGCACACAAGTTCTTCCTTACCTTTGTTTACGAATCTGTCTAGCTATACCATATACAATTCCTCTACTAGATCACCATGAAGAAATATCGTTTTTACATCCATTTTATGTAACAACAGGTTCTCTGCAACAACCATACTCAACACCATCCGAATAGTCGTCAACTTCACAACAGGAGTAAATACATCAGTATAGTCAATATCAAAACATTGCTTAAACCCTTTCACAACCAGCCTAGCGTTGTAGCATTTTCTACCATCTGCTTCGCTCTTGATTCGGTATACCCACTTGCTGTGCAAAGCCTTCTTTCCCTTGGGAAGCTCACTCAGTTCTCAAGTGTCATTCACACGAAGAGATGCCATTTCATCTTCCATGGCAGCTTTCCATCTTCATCTATCATCAACATGTTCAGCTTCTGCAAAGCTCTTAGGTTCACCACTGTCAATAAGCAATAAATAATACCTAGAGGATGAGTACCTATCAGGTGCACGTCGCTCTCTAGCCGGTCTCTGCAGCAAAACAATATCCTTAGGTGGTGGTGGAGTTCTGGCTCAAGAACCTCCTCTTCGTTCTGACACTCCTTACTCCCACTCGAGTTTGAGATATCTAACTCGACTAACTTGGGTTTAGAGCTGTCAGAGCTCGATGCCTTCAATCCATCCTTGTACATCACCTATTCGTTAAGCACTAAATCTCTACTGCGAATCACCTTTCAGTCCTGCTCATCCCAAAACCTATAACCAAACTCATCGCCACCATAACCAATGAACGTACATTTAATAGATTTTGCATCTAATTTACTTCTATAAATAGAACTAACATGAGCATATGAAACACAACCAAAGATACGTAGAAAGGATGGGTTTACCTCCTTTCCCGTCCATACCTCATCCGCCCAAAATATCTTTGGGAACCCTCTTTTCAGCCTCATGCATCTAGCCTGCTCATTTAGTGTTCTCTTCATCCTTTCTTCTACTCCATTCTGCTAGGGAGTTCCAGGCACTGTCTTCTCCATGCGAATCCCTTTCTCAGCACATTAGTCTTTAAACTCCTTGAGGTGATGACATTATCAATCCTCAGACACTTCACCTTCATCCCTGTCTCGGTTTCAACTATGGTTGTACACTTCCTAAAAGTATCGAACACATTAGATTCACTTTTCAGAAAATAAACCCACACCTTTCTCGTGGAATCATCGATGAAGGTCATACAGTATGATGATCCTCCAAGGGACGTCACAGGCGTTGGTCCCCATAGATCACTATGGACCAACTGCAACTTCTCAGTCTTCAAGGTTTTGCCAACTATTGAGAAACTCACTCGTCTCTGTTTACCAAATACACGATCTTCACATAGGCCAACTTCAACGATCTTCAGGCCAGGCAATCTACCCTTTGAACACATTACTTTCATCCCCTTCTCACTCATGTGGCCCAACCAATAGTGCCACAAATTCACCTAACTTGCTACATCTGCAAGATCGATGTGATCTTTGGAATTCATTGTCATGTACAACATACCTTCCTTCTTACCCTATGCTACTATCATAGCTCCTCTAGTAATCTTCAAATTACTCCAGCCGAATGTTACCACGTAACCCTCCTTATCTAGCTGCTCAACTGAAAGTAGATTCCTCTTTAGTCCGGGAATGTGTCGGTCTTCATTCAGCACCAAAGTGGATCCATTTGAGGTGGCAACTCGTACGCTTCCCTTTCCCACGATTTTTCAGGAGTTCATCATCTGCAAGATATACCTGTCCAAAATCGCCAGAAACATAGTCATTTATTATTTCAACATTACCATATGAATGAAACGACGCTCCAGAATCCAGCACCAAAGACTCCATGGGACTAGACACGCTCAAGACCAATGCATCACCATCATCCTCCTCTGTGGTTGCGTTCGTTGTCCCCTTGTCTGCTTGATCCCTCTTGTTCGTCTTTGGTGCTTTACATTGATTTCTAAAATGGCCGAACTCGTCACAATTCCAGCACTTGACCGAGCTTGTATCCTTCCTGGATTGGCCCTTTCCTCTAGATTTGGACCTTCCCCGATTCCGCCTTCCCTTTGGGCTACCTCTGTTCTTGGTGATCAGTGTTGACCCCGAAGTAGATCCTAATTCTTTCCTACAAATCTCCTCGCTAATCATCATATCCCTTACATTGTCAAGCTTTAGCTTAGCTTCTGCGACTCTAACCGTTGTCAATGTACTGGCCTAACTATATGGCAGAGATGATAGCATAATCAGGGCTCGTAGTTCATCGTCAAATTTAATCTCCACCGTGTTCAACTGTGTGGTAATCATGTTGAACTCGTTCAGGTGCTGCTGCATCGGTGTACCCTCCGTCATCTTTAGGTTGAATAATTTCCTAATCACATACACCTTGTTCATCGTCGATGGTTTCTGATACATCTCCTCCAAAATCGTCAGTATCTCCCTCGTAGACATTGATGCAGTCGTGTGATAAGCGATCTCCTTGGACAATGATAAATGTATCGTGCTCATCACTTTCCTGTCTAATAACACCCACTCAACTGCTTCCATCTTCTCGGGCTTTTCTTTTAGAGGCAAGTGCAGATCTTTATCGTAAAGGTAATCCTCCATCCGCATCTTCTAGAATCTATAGTTAGAACCATCAAACTTCTTGATTGACACCTTTCCTTTCATCTTGATACTCCCTTCGAACCCGGAGCTCATGATACCAGTTGTTAAGACTTAAACCCACACACGATCACGAAATTGAAGAAAACAAGAATGAGAAAACAAACAATATTTGGTTACCCAGTTCGTTACGATGTGTAACTACGTCTGGGACAATACCTGTTGGGCCCTGATTGGGCCGATATCTCCTCATTGGTATGATATTGTCCGTTTTGGGCCAAGCCCGCATGGTTCTGTTTTTGGGCTAAATCCCAAAGCCTCATACCAATAGAGATAATTTTATCCTATTAAACCCCATGATTCTCCCATGTATATCCGATGTGGGACTTTGCTGACAAGCCTAAAAATCCTCCCCTTCAAAAAAATGATCACCGAACCTCCCCTCAAATGAACCACCGAGTCTTCCCTCAAAAGAACCACCAAGCCATGTCTGCTCCATCCCGTCGACTAGCCAACTCCACCATATCTAGGCACATGTCTTACGTGGAGTCCATGGTTTACCGTCGCTGGAGAGCCTACCTCTACCCAGGTGCACCTAGCCTGGTTTCAGCACCTGGTTCGTAGAGCCGGACCTTTCGTCTATGCTGGGGAGCCTGCTCTACCTTGGTGAGCCTTCGTCTCTGTTGAGGAGCTCTAGCCAGGTGTACTTACCTAGTCCACCTAGTCCGTAAAGCCTTGTCGTGATCTCTGCGGATTTTTTTGGCACTCCGAGGATCTCCACCACATCAGTTCAATCTGGGACCATGGTTTTGATAACACTTGTTGGGCCCTGACTGGGCCGATATCTACTCATTGGTATGATATTATCTAGTTTGGGCTAAGCCCGCAAGGTTTTGTAACTCCCAAAAGGCCTCATACTAATAGAGATAATTTAATCCTATTAAACCCCATGATCCTCCCATGTATGTCCGATGTACGACTTTGCTGACCACTTTTTGGGCCCTGATTGGGCCGATATCTCCTCATTGGTATGATATTGTCCGCTTTGGACCAAGCCCGCATGGTTTTATTTTTGGGCTAACTCCCAAAAGGCCTCATACCAATTGAGATAATTCCATCCTATTAAACCCCATGATCCTCCCATGTATATCCAATGTGGGACTTTGCTGACAGTCCTAACAATAGATTAACTCTTACGGTAAATTTCGGATACAATGATACAATAAAGGAAACAACTATATATACTAGCTCAATTGGACCTAAAACTTGAGGCCCACGAAAATTATCGCCTCAACTCGACGCAACCGCATTGCTCCTCTTCTAGCTCGATCGCGTCCAAACCTGACGTGGTCGCATTGCGTCTTCTTTAACGGGGTTGTTTCTGGCGCGACCGCGTCCTGCTTCGACGCGGTCGCATTACATGCCCTAGCTTTGCCAGCCCAAACTAAACTACTTTTGATGCGACCGCATCCTACCCCGACGTAGCCACATCACTTTTCTCATCTTTCAGGCTCCATTCTCAACACAAAAGATCGATGAGCTGCCATCCGGCCCAATAATATTAGTATCCATAGGGGCTAGGTTGAGACCGTGTTGTCTAAATTTAGGCCTGATCAAATTTTGGCCCCGCCAAGTACATATAAATCTAAACGTTCATCAAGGAATCTATAACGCAACAATAACCATGTATGATGAGATAACAATAGTATATGTTGGATGCTTAGCATAGAAGTGCATTAAGTCCATCGAAAAGGTACAATAACCAACGCTAATAGGTTTGTATATTGAAAATGCAATCTTGCTAAGATATATCTAATACAGAGAGAAAATGAATCCAAATATTACAGATAATTAATCTTATAGAATGCAAATGAGATGTGGTTCTTCATCGCACAAAATTGAAATACTAATTAGAGTCGTCAAAGGAAGATTGAACATAATAGCAGAGATAATCGAAATAATAGAACCCACAAAGAAGAAAGAAGAGAACGAGAAAGATACAACCACGATAATACTTCAGGATAAAACTACAATAGTGTAAGGGAAAGTAACGAGGCGAACAAAAAAAAAAAAAAAAAGAGGATGAAGAAAGTAGAAGAATAGAAGAGAAGAAGAAACGACGGAAAACAAAATCAATAGTAGAAGACTACATTCAGATTGAAAAACGGTGTTGAGGTGATAGACATAACAAAAGGAAAATAAAGAGGGACGAAACTACAACTTCAGTTTTGGAGGATAAAACTACAGAAGTTGAAGGGAATAAAACAAGAACGAAATGAAAGAAAAAACAATATGAACAAACTGCAACAACATAAGAGAAGAAGGAAGGAAGAAATACAAAGAGAAAAATAGAGGACAACAGTCAAATAGAGAGCGATGATGAGCAAACACTCAAACAATTTTGAAAACTCACTAAAAAAAAAAAGGTCTTGGTAACAAGGAAGATCAAGAAGGAGATAAAATAGAAACAAGTGCATCCATGAAAAGAAGAAATTATGTCATTTCAAAACAATTTCCAAGACAAATAAGGTTTTTTATTTTCCTTTATTCTTTTTAATTTAATTAACCTAGATGAATATAGTTTCATATAAATCGGTTTGAAGCAATTCATTTATATGTACTAGGACAAATTTGTGATGTTACAATTTCATTGGATTACTTATATTATTTATTATTAGTAAAAGGGTTGTATCTCTTATTTTACATATTGTGTTTAGACTTTTACTTAAATTACAATTACACTATTTTAGGACAAATTTTTATGGAATATTTTTAAAAAAAATAGGTTACTATTGAGATATCTCCAGTTTCCCTTAATTATATGCAAAAGAGTGGGCATATGATAATATTATGATTTCTTATAAAATTCTTTGGGAAAATAATTTATTCTCTGAATACTTTCCATTGATTCGAAATTGCTAAAAAAAAAAACAAAAAATGAATACAAAAACATGTGCCAAAATATAATTTCTAAAATTAATATACTAACACTACAAAAAAAGATTAAATTAGAGATGAAAATTAGTAACGGATAATATCGGTCACTAAATAAAACGAAATAAAATAATATAGTGAAGGAAAGTGGCAAAAGATCCTTAGTATCTGGTTAGTGAAGAAATAAAAACCGGATATTAGAGACGGATATAATCGACTCTATTCTGTAGGTAATTTGGTCTAATTTCATAATAGAGACGAAAATTTCGTCCTTAAATTTACAGACTGAATAAATCAGTCTCTAAATTTTAGAGAAAAAACATTATAGAAACCAAACATTTCGTCTAAAGTCCGTCACTACATTAATTTAGAGTTAGATATCATACGATTAGAAACGAGTTGTTTCGTCTCTAATTTTAAAAAAAAAAAATTATAGTGTAAGTGCCGCACGTGTCGTGTCAAAGTCTAATTCTAAAAAAATCGTGATAACCTTTACGAGTCCTATTAAACATGCGCTTTTCGTTCTCTTTTTTGTCTCATCATTAATGTAATCCATTAGCTTACTCAATATTTCTAACACATAAGACACGTAATGTAAGAGATATTCTTCGCCAAGATTACTGTAAACTATGAAGTGCTAGGAATATAGTGCCAAGTAAGAAGTTTGACACTACTACAAAAAAACGTTTAAGACTACGGTAAAAAATCGTAGTTAGAGGCATTCAGCGACCGTGGTAGTAGATACCGTAGTGGTAGACCTACCATGAACCGTAGTAATTAACAATAAAGACTACGGTTGATAACTGTTGTCGTAATAGTAGCATCTAAGACTACGGTATGTATGACCACGGTTGGTGATTTTCTTCGATTACGTTATGAACCGTAGTAATTAACGATAAAGACTACGGTTGATAACCGTTATCGTAATAGTAGCATCTATGACTATGGTATGTATGACCACGATTGGTGACTTTCTTAGACTACGGTTAAAGACCGTTGTCTTTTCTTTTTCATAAATCGTTGTCGTAGATGATGCTCTTTTATAGTTTTTTTTAAAAAAAAATATTTTCTTTTGTAATTTATATATAAATATATATATATATATATATATATATATATATATAATACACATAAATTAATATTTATGTGTGTTGTAACATATCACATAAGAAAGAGTAAATATTAGATTAAAAAAATTCATTTATTTCTAAATATCAAAGTTACATTACGTCTCAAAGCTAGAAAAGAAAAAAAAATACTAATTAATTTCTCTATACTTAAATCCATTACAGAGGCGCATCTTTCTTTTGAATCATCTCTCATTATCCTGCAAAAAAAATAAAATAAAGAAAAACGCCAAAAAAGATAGAATTAAACACAAAAAATTATTTGTCAATCCAGAGATCTACAACACAAAATAGTAAAAAACACTAAGTATAAGGCCATAATCAGATATATCGAAAGTATAAAACACAAATAAAAAAATTAATAACAAATCATCTTTTGATGTTCTCTAACTTCTCACTAAGGCAAACAATATGTGAGTTAAATCTTTTGAACAAAGTACAATAGAGAAGTCCTAAAATTGAAAATTTAGGGGATCCAATATACATAATAACAAACCTTGGCAAGGAAATTTGTAATTATCATATCTGACATCCTTGGCCATGGTAAAACTAATATGTGTTGAACCTTCTATTCCAAGACATCAAGGTAAGACATCATTCTCACTTACTTTATAGTATGAAGTGGATATTAGTATGTGTTGAACCTTTTGTTCCAAGACAAGTAAATGAGGTTACTAGAATATTGGTAGTCACTACAACAATTCCATAAATAGATAACAGTTAAACGACAACGGTTTTTTCTAGCAGTGTTGTCTATTCATGAATTAACAACAATTTTACCGCAATCTGTTGTCTATTAGCGACAACACATGCTAATAGACAACAATTTTACAACGGTTTTCAACATATGTCATCTATTAGCGTCTTTTTCCACAAATAGACAACATGTTTAACAACGGTTGCCCAAATCTGTTGTCTATTGGCAATACATTGCTCCAATAGAAAACATTATTGTTAACATTTTTGGAAAATTGTTGTAAAAAGGAATTTTAATTTTCAATTCTTTTATTATGTTGTAAAATTATTATTTTAATTAAGTTTTCAATGCAATTTTAATAATTAATAATATATTTAAAATAAAATAATAATAATAATTATTTATTTTATAGATTGCATTTTATTTTATATATTTCATTTTATTTTAATAAAGTTTCCATTGGAATTATCTGGCCGACCCGATAATCTTAATATATTATAGGGTAATATGACGAGATGGGCCAACTAATTTTAGGCCCGATTAAATTTTTGTTCGGTCTGACCCGATTAAATTTTTGAGGCTCCATCATCACTTTTAACAATTCACTATTTCATAAACCTATTGTATGATAGGCTATTTCACTAAGCCCAAATCAGATATCCACACAAAGCCCAAATCTAATAATAAAGCCCATTGAACAATTGACTATTTCATAAAGCCCAAAAGCTCAAATCTGAGCGCGAGTTTCTTCCTTTCTCTCTCGCTCCTCTCTCTCAGGTTTGTTTTCTCCTGATATGCATTTTAGAATTTTAGGTCGATGATTCTTTACCAATCGCGGTGGTCGATTAGATTCTAGATGTGATGTTTCATCTTATTGCAATCTGAATGATTTCATTACCAAATGCTCCGATTTCATGGCGCCGATTTGTCTTGTCCAGGTCTCACCATCGTCGTATCGCCGCCTCCGGCCCATCGTCGTTCTGCTCCAGCAGTCTCCCTGCCCCCGCGGTGTCCCTGCGTCCGCGCTCTCTTCGTCCTCGTGCCGGCGATAGCTCTCTCGCACAACTGTCTGAAAATCAACAAAGAAAAGGCTTCGGTCGTTGTTGCCAACCTCCGCTGTCAAGAGTCGCAAATATTGGCTCGTCAGTCTCTCATCAGGTCTCTACATCAACTTAAAGCTCTCTAGGTTCTTAATACATTACTCCGTTCGTATTTCATCCATTCAAATTGGCGATTTTCAGAGTTGATCTTCTATTTGGGAAAGCTTAAAAACTTGTATAAACTCGGCCATTGCTCTACTTTCAAGTTCGAAGATTGGAACCTGAATTTATGTATAATTGTTCCTAAAAAATTATATGTTTCTTCAATTTAGTCTCAGTTTATTTGTTAATTCATGTCACAGAAGTATAGGTTTTTGCATGTCGTGAGTTGAGAACGGATGCTAGAAATGCAAGAGATATTGATTGGAAAAGGCAAAAAAGTATAACACGAACATGGAGGGCTATGTCCACTCAACCTCTTTGTGCTGAGGGTAATTACAATTTGTTGTTTTCATTTGCATTATTTTGATATTTCTCTGGATTTAGGGAATAAAAGTGATTAGCTATCTTTCAACAATTTGAATATAATGACTTATGAGAAAAATATTAAATGATATGTTGTTATATCAGTTGTGTTTTTTTCTTTCCTTTTTTATTAACTCAATCATATTTATATTGGTCTGTAAGATTGACCAATCTTTGGAATAAACTGTAATGTTTATATCCGATTTTTATTTGTGAATGCTCCATAATAGATCGAAAAATTAAGTGTCAAGAGAAAAGAATCCTAATTTTTGTGGTTCATCTTTTTTCTTTTAGTCCAGTTTGTTAACTATTGGGGTAGTATATTTCAATCCATCTTTGTTTGGTGTCATGCAATAAGATAAGGAAGCCACATGTTCTTTATGTAACATTATTCATGATATTACTTACAAAGCAGGTTTCTGTTTTGATGACTTTAGATATTTGAGCAGCAAGGAAAAGAATAATGTTAATATTTCTCAAGGAAGAATTTTGCATCATTTGAATGTAAGTGGTTGTCACCAAATCGGAGATGCTGGAATAATAGCTATTGCAAGAGGTAGCCCTCAACTTAGTTCTCTGGATGTGAGTGTTCTTCAGGTTTGTCTTCATACTCTATCCCATAACCAATGAGATTGGAATCGCTAGAGAAAGCATTCTTGGCAATTAGATAAATTATAAACTCAAAAATAATATTGAGATATTCAGATTTGCTATGAGTAGTATGAAAGTCAAAACATGCAGTGTGATAGAAAACATGGTCATCGTGGAATTTTGAATACAATGCAGGTGGATTGAGATGTTTGCATGACATATGCACTCACACTCTTTATCAGAACAAATATGATTACTACTTCTCTATAGAATTTTTTATTAAGCTTTGTTTGGGAGTTTGGATTTGTGAGATGGTACCAATTAACATGCTATAAAATGTCCAGATTACAATCATGAAATGAGAAAACGTGGACCTTGTTGCATATGCCTAGAGGAAAAAAGAAAAGGAAGAAAGAGACCTCTTTCCGCCGCCGAACACAAGTTCATCAAGGTTAGCCATCAAAATTTTATCATAAATTGGACATATATTATGTTTCCCATTCTTTTTAATATACATATTCTATTGATGTTATATAAATATATGTATATCGTTTATATTTATAGCTTGTCAGTGTGAATGTGTAAAATAAGTATATGCAAGTTGTGATGATTGGAATGTGGTGTGGTAGATGTGTGAATGATCTATCTAATTAATTGTGCAAGTGATCAATTATGTATATACATGTATCATTCTATATGCGTGTGTATGTATACTATATATGTATATGTTATGTGGAAATGGTGGTGTAATTTAATTAATAATTGGGGGTTGTAACTTTTCAAAAGTCAGTTTTGTCAAACGAAAAGAAAGGATTAATGCATAGGTGTCTGATAGGTTGATTATACATAATACTATATATGTGTGAGCACTATACATGTATTAAGGGAGTGTTTGTGATTGTTTATGCTTTTGAGAAAGTGGTTAAAATTATATATTGTAGAAAAATTACTTATAACTAAAAGTAGTTAGTGGTTGAGAATTGGATTTTTTTACCAAGATTTAAAAGTTGTAGTGTTTGACAAACAAGTGTTTTTTACCACTTATTTTATTTAAAGAAGTTTGACAAATTTACAAAAATGTCAATAAGCTACTAAAAGCAACTCATTTGTTGCTTATAGTTTATGTGGCCCGTGAATAGAATTCTTGTTGGACTATTTTTCTCCCCCTACCCCAACCATTTATTGTTGCGCCGACTGGCTTGGCTTCTCCATTTATTTCTCTCCACTTAATCAAATCTTGTTGGAACCTCTTTATGTGCCTAGACTGTGGAAACAGAAAAGAACAATTCAGCTAGAGAAGGAAGCGAAGCTGAAAAGCGAACTTCAGTTGATCTAAAGGTAAGTGGTTAGAAGGCTAATCAATACCGGGTAAACATATTATCATTATATTAAAAGGCACTATCATTATACAGGATAAATGGAGGAATCTCTTGAGAGCTAGCATTACCAAGTTGCCAACTGGGAATGGGGTGAGTGAATGTTCTTTGATTGTAGGAAATTTTATTATAGTCAATTTATAAGCTGATTTCAATTATGATTCTACCATGGTGCAATTTTACATGATGTATATTTTCATTCTTCCCTGCATGTGTTGTCATATTAGCCTTTTCTCTAATTTGCTATTTGTCCTGGAGGGACAGTTGTTGACATTTTTTTTAGATAAAATTGCAAATATAAATTCAACAGTAATAAAGCTGCGATTATAGATAAATTTTTAAGTGGAGGAATGCTGATTTTGCCTAAGCTTCAACCTACTTTATAAGTCTTCAACTGTCTATGTGCAATTTATGTTATTTTTCTGGACAATTTGTCAAATTGTAATTTTCTCCCTTGTTAGCTCACTTTCCTTAGTGAACATTGCATTTTTTTTAGCTTTTTTTTTTGTTTTTTTTTTGATGAAGTAATAGCCAATTTACCATCCAACTTTCTGATGGTCCCCGGTTTACCATCCATAACTTTTTGAACTTTTTTCACTTTACCTCTGGAACTACATGATTTGTTCCACTTTGGTGTTCAAAGCTGCCCGATCAAAAAAATATTATGCCCTCACCAACTCCCATTTACTGATTCTTCTATGTAAATTAGTTTACAAGATGAAAGTACTGCTGAAAATGCCTCGGGGGTGGGTGAGGCCATAAACAGCTCCAAAAGTAACAAATCATGTTGTTCAAAAGGTAAAAGTGCAAAACATAAAAAATATGTTGAGTGTGTGGAAGTCCCAAAATTTGGATTGTAAATTTTGACCAGACTTCCTCTTACGGCCTAGTTCTGTTTCTGGAGCCAACCCTCCTGGGATGGCAATAATGACATCTTTAGGTGAATGAACAGGTCCAGAGTGCGCGGAAACAAGCTGCGGTCCTGATCCCTCCTTCAATTCTATCACGGATGAGAGAACTTGCTAATATGCAAACACAGGTAACAAGATTTAAGCTGCTTTAATTTTGAGTTTTTAAGATTTGAAGCTCTGTTTGGATTATAAGTTGAGAGTATTGTTTCAAGCTCTATTTCAAGGCAATAATTATATAAATGATCCTACATCGGCACAAAAATAATCCAAAAATACCATGAGGATTATTTCATTATATCAGGTTTTATTGGTCAGAAAGACTGGGGGGCTTGCTGACAAAGGTTTTAACGTGGATGATCAGTTTCAATGTACATATGTTATGATATATTGCATTGGAAAATTTCTGATGGTATTTGTTAGTGATAGTCAAAGCTGAATAACGTAAAAAAATTTGAACATAATAATCTCGTACACCAAACTGGTATTTGTTATTTATCAAAGCAGGGAAAGCTGCTGGAATGAAGGTTGTAGCAGTGCCTTTACTCCAAAATGAAACTATTGCATATTCCATTGTTGATTCCACTCTGCACTCACTTTTAGATTTTCAACAAGAAGAATGGGGTATTTCCTAATTTTATGACTGTTGCTGAATTGCAATTCAGAAAACAGACTAAAATAGGTAAATTCATTGCCTCTATCTCTCTCTCTCTCTCTCTCTCTAACTTTAATGATCCTTGGGTGTTTTCGAGAATGGATCTTCCGTTTGAATGGGACAAGACTGAAGCTTTTTTCAACTCTAGAAGTGAACGAACTCGGCTATTAAAGCTAGGTACGTTTTTGGTCCAATTTACCAAGCAAGCTTATTACATATATGAATAGCACACCGCGATTATGCTTTCTCATGTTGTTGCTTTATTTTTACATGAAGAAACACAACACATATAGAATGAAAAAAAAGGCAATTTACCAAATTAAAGCTATTTGTTGGAAAAACATGAAAATCATGGCCGACTTTCTTGATAATATCAACTTGCTAATCAAAACATAGCTATTAATTTACCAAATTAAAGCTATTTGTGTGTGTAAGATGATGGATGATTAATGGGAAGTTGCAGGAAGGTGTAGCTGGGAATATTAATGTGGAGGCTTCAATGGGAAGGGAAGGAGGAGGCACGTGCAAGCAACGTGACATGGGGATTCTAGAAATACTTCGTTGAGGTACACAATATGGAGTTTTCATCTTCGTACTTAATTGAAAGGATTCTAGAAATAACTTACATCAAGGATCATAATGAAAACATTATATAGTTTATGTATATGTTTTTGTCTCAGGTAAGCCGGACCACGGATCACTTCTCAAGGTCATTTATTCAGGTTATTAGCATTTTAGTTCACTATTGAACTAGAACGTCTTAAAATGTTCTAACTGGTCATAAGGCCTCTTTGCCTTTATGTAATTTCTTGGAATTTGCATAGAATTCTAACTTGTATTGCATGAAGCTGCAAGAAGTGGTATGTGCTTTTCAAATAGCATCTTCTAAATTTCCCCCCTTTTTACTTGAAGCAATAAGTGCTCAAGTCTTGATCCTATTTTCTACCAGGTTAGAGGTGTTGCAGAAATGGCTAACTTATTTAACAGTTTGTACCCGACTGTTTGTCCTGGTCTTGTAAGTACCTTATCTAACGACTTTCTACTGATAAAGTTCTTTAGGTTTATAATTTTGCCTCTGTATGATGTCTTGGTCGTCTTTCTTGATTCCCCATCCAGGATCCGAATGCTAATAATTTAGTGTTGTCTCACTCCACCTTACATGTTTTCTTATCAAAAATTGGTTTATGATATTTTAGTTCAATCGATTTGTTGGTTTATTCGTGTGATTATTTGAGCTAGGGCAGCCGGTGGTTTATGTGTTTAAGATTAATGTAGATTCTTAGGAATGATTTATGTGTTAATGATTAATGTGGTTTCATAGTGAATAGAATCACATTCAGTTGCCTTAAATGATTTTTTTTTTATGTTATGTTTTGATGTTTCGACTTCATTGTTTTGTTAACATACCCGTTTATAATGTTTCCCTTGACAGGAATTGAAGAAGTTGCGGTGAAGTTTCAAACTTTTTTTGAAGTCTTAGATCCAAATTAGTTAATATTTTGTGGCGTAAAGTGGCAAGGAGTACACATGTTATTCTTTTTGATGAATTGCATATTTTTTTTATTTTACACAATCATGTTTTGTCTTGAATTGAAGATAAATTATTTTGATCTATGAATGCATATTTATGGCATCAAGAAAAATGTTTTGATTTATAATTATTGTTAATAAATTGTCTGTTAAATAAACACGGTTTAAAATGAAGAACAACGGGTAAAAGAAAAAAGCTAAAAAGAGCTGCTAAATTCGAAAATTAACACTAAATAGACAACGACTTAAATTGTAGAACAACGGGGAAAAACTGTTGTTAAAACTAACAAAGACAACGGTTTTAAGATTAAACAACGGATGCAAAATGTAGTTAAAATTAACAAAGACAACAGATTGTATCTATTATATAAAGTGTTGTTGTTCATGGAATAGACAACGATTTTTACTTGTAGTTAAAATGGTACTTTTAACAACAACACTATTAATAACAGACTTATTTATAACTAGACAACAGATAAAATCTGTTGTCCATTTCAAAAATTCTTGTAGTGAGCACAAAAGAGTTACAAGTAGGCACATCAAAGCTTAACTAAGAATATCAATTGGAAAAGAGAAAAACACATAGATTTTTGGTAGAGAACATCAAAAGAAAAAGAAAGAACTAAATTGATTTAATCTACTTTATAACTTGAAGGTCAGACAATTTAATGTTCCACTTAAAGATATTAGCTCAATATGATTTAATAAGTTAATATACACCTATATGGTTTTGGTAGTGCTACGAAGCTGATGAAATATATATTGTAAGCTTAATTAAGAAATTAATAGCATATAAAGTGCATAAATGTGAAATGAGAGTCAAGATACACCTACAGATATCCATAGCTGCCATTTGTTGGGATTTTAACCCACCCACAATCACGATAGGACTAGATAATCGAATAAAGAAAAACAAATAAATCAAACACAAGAACACAACAATTTGATTACCCAGTTCGTTACGATGTGGAACTACGTCTGGGGGCGATACCAAACCAGGATATGTACTAGTATGATGAATTTTCGGATTACAATAAGCTATGAAGGAAACCATTATTTATAATAGCTCCTTGGGCCCCAAAACTGACCCCAACTTGTGGCTCACGAAATCTGGCCGCGCAACAGGCCTCGGCCGCGGCCATCCACCTCGGCCGCGACAATACCCTCGTATAAAACCATCTCGGCCGAGACTCCCCAGCTCGGCCAAAAATTCTATAAAAGGTTCTCGGTCGAGCCTGCCCGTCTCGATCGAGCCTGCTTTCCAGCGTCAAGCTCTGAGTGACCTTCCTTCTCGTCTCGGCCGAGATCTCTCGTCCGTCTCGGCCGAGATGTCCTTCCAGCAAGAAACTCCTCTGCTTCGGCCACCTTGCCTCGGCCGCAGCCTCCCGCCTTGGCCGAGGTACTCCTGGACGTGTTTTGGGCTCCACAACTCAACAATCTTCCACTTGGAGACTAAAATACCTTTAAAGCAAATATCCTCCTCTTTTCTCCTTCTCGTTTCCACTTGGTATCACCATCTCCTCTTCTTCTTCACGTTCCAAGGCCAATTGAAGTTATGCACAACTTCAATTTCTCTAAGGTTATAACCTTAGTAAACATGTCAGCTGGATTCTCACTCCCGAGAATTTTCACAAGTCGCAAGGCTTTCTTTTCTAGTAGGTACCGGATGAAATGATACTTCAATTCAACGTGCTTCATTCTTGAATGAAATGCCGGATTACTCGCCAAGAAAATTGCACTCTGACTATCACTGTAGAGTACACTATTTCCATGCTCCTTCCTAAGTTCACCAAAAAACTTTGCAACCACACCATCTCCTTACTTGCCTACGTCACGGCTACGTACTTTGCCTTCGTGGTGAACAGTGCAACCACCTTTTGCAACTTTGATGTCTAAAAAATCGTTGTACCACCATAAGTAAAAACATACCCGTTTGTACTCTTTCTCCCATTAAGATCGTTCGATGCTAGGTCTGCATCAACGAAACCAGCTAACTCAAAATTTCTTCCATCAAAACACAAGGCTTTATTTGTGGTATCTCGCAAATACCTTAGAATCCACTTCACCGCTTCCCAATTGCCGATGCATATGACACATTCATCATTTGGGTACGCTCCTCCTTCTTCGACAGCTTAAAGTGACCCCCCAAGGGCACATTAATCGGCTTCGAATCCTCCATGTTGAACCTTTCCAGGACCTTCTGGACATAATCCGCCTGTGAATGATACAACAAATTTGCCGCCTTCCTCTCGACTCTCATACCCAAAATCTGCTTCGCTTCTCCAAGATCCTTCATGGAGAACCTCTCAGACAATTGCTTCTTCAACCTTTCCAACTACCTTGGATTGGCTCCTACAATCAACATATCATCAACGTAAAGTAATAGGATAAGATAGCTATTGACAAACCTTTTATAATAACAGCAATGATCAGCGTGGCATAATCATGCTCAACTTAAAGGGAGCATGTTAGAGGTATGATTAAATAGATAATCAGGATTAGCAACTTAGATAAGAGAGAGTAGATTAGTTAGTTAGCCAATGTAACCACCTCACTTTCTCCTCTATATATATATTGTATCTCTGAGTTAATAATAAATATGAAATTGATCAGTTATTTAAACAAAATATAAATAAATATTGTTTGATTTCAAAAAATAATAAATAGGAAATATGTACTTGTAACTACATTAATATACATTACAGAAAATATAGTAGTAAAATAATTATATGGAGATTGGTATGATTAAAAGCTGATCATAAAATTATTAAGAAAAAACCAAAGGGATGAGAGACATAAAAGGAGTAAAAGGGCAAGGGGTTGGGGTGGTTGGAAGTGTTTGGGTGGGAGTGGTGTAATGGGTGATGGTGTGGCAGTGTGGGGTACTAAATGAGATAGGGCACACGGGAAGTTGTGCTCCGGGTATAGGGTCGAGTTGAGCGTGTATAGCGAGAAGGAGGCAATTTACCAATAATGCAATTTACCTTTATCGTCTTACCTTGAAAGCATAAATTCTTTGTTACAAACTAATATTTCAATAGAACTATCCTTTAACTATATTTTCATTTGTAAGACCAACTTGGTAATTTACTCTATTAATAAATAACATTATTTTGATGATACTTACCCTTAATTTAACGATTTTATACCCCTATCTAATTGGACTCTGTAAGGTTACCATATAAATTTAAATTCATGTTTAAAATATATTGGAGCTATATTTTGTGAATGATCTAGATGAAACTTAAAGAATGCGTACTCTTTTACCATGGTTCTTTAAAATAAACAAGAAAGGAAGAAATAAATATATTTAATTATTATGAGTAATATATTTCCTCATGAACCATATGTACAATTATGAAAAATATGAAATTTGAATTTTGTACAAGTGAGAAAAAAAAAATTAATAAAAAAACTTTAAAACTACAAGGTCATCATGTAAAACTTATAGTTAACTATGGGCATTGTGAGATCGGGTCACAAAGCTAGTAGAAAAGTACTTGGCACACTAGCTCCACGTTGCGATACACATATAATCAATGAAAAAACTAACCTGCTTCGTTTGTTGTGGATTTGACAAACCTAGAGTTTGAATCTAGCAAACGTGTGTTATTTGATCGTATCGTTGGACCATTCTTTCTTAGACAATTAGGTATTAGGATTTATAGGTAAACAAACGGTGACAATCATATATTTGACTCTTTCGATACTGAAAATTACATTAGTTTGAGAAAAAAATATTTTATAGTGGAAAAAAAAAACTAAAAAAACTAATTTTGTGGAATAAGAGATGAGGAAGGAATAAAAAATATATGTAGCCTGTTTTTTTTTTTTTTTTTTGTGGAGTGTGTTAGCTGGCCATATAAAAAAATAGCCCGTGCATCTTGCAAACCACTGTACATATTACAAAAGCTATAATCTTCATAATTGTATTCGTAAACATAGTAGAATACTGAAAACTGATTGATTTTTCTGAATATTGTTACGTGGGTGGCGATTTTATAGGTAGATTAAGAAATCATAAATCATATCTAAAAAATTTGGAATGATTTGTTAATTATGTAACAAAACATAAACCAAGCTGGCTAGAATTACAAATACTCAGAACCTATCACGCATTACAAATACTCAGAAACTAAATACTCATACAAATACTCCGAAACTAAAAACTCATAAACTATCACACTATCCTTACACACTTGATCTTTTGATCTCACCAGTTGGCTTCTTTTCGTCATTTCCATTCTACTCTATAGTTTCGCACATTTATCCTCGAGCTCATCATCTTGAATCTGGTTACAACTAGTGGCTTTGTTAGGATGTCAGCTAGCTGCTCCTCAGATGTTACATATCTTACATAAATCGCATTCTTCTTGACTAGTTCTCTAATGTAGTGCATGTCCACTTCTATATGTTTTGTTTGTGCATGATGCACTGGATTAGAGGCAAGTGTGATTGTACTGTTGTTATCGCACCAGATGACAGATGTTTGCTTGATTTGAATCCCAAGTTCTGAGAATAGAGACACAACCCATACTACTTATGTAGAGGCATTTGCCAATGATTTGTATTATGATTCTGTCAAGCTTCTAGCTACCACATCTTGCTTTTTAGCACTCTAGGTGATAAGATTTCTCCCAAAAAATACACAATGCCCCTCGTAGATTTTCTATCATCAACTGAGCTTGCACAGTCCGCATCAGAGTATGCTATTAAGGTAGTTGTTGTTGTGGGTACAAATGCCAACCCTTACTCAATTGTCCCTTTTAGGTATCTCAAGACCCTCTTGCACGCCTACCAATGTTTGACGGTTGGTGCAACCAGAAATTGGCTCAACTTATTCACAATAAAGTTGATATCTGGTCTTGACATAGTGAGGTATTGCAGAGCTCCCATTGTGTTTCTATAAATAGTGGGCATGTCAAATGATTTAGAGTCATTTTGTGATAACTTCGAGCTGATGCAATAGGGGCTTTCACATGGCTTGCAGCCGGCCATGTTGGTTTTTTGTAGAAGGTCTCTAATGTACTTGGTCTGTTTGAGCAGTATTCCTTGAGCATCTCTGATGACTTCAAGCCCCAGAAAATAGTGAACCTCTCCTAGGTGTTTCAGTGAGAAGTGATTGTTCAGGAGCTTTATCAGATGTTGAATTGCTTCTTGATCATCACTTGTAATTAGGTTATCGTCTACATATACAAGAACCATCAACAATCTGTTGTTGTTATTTTAGAAAAGTAATGAGGTATCCGAAATAGAGGGCTTGAAGTTTAGGGATATTAAAGCAGTTTTCAGTTTATCATTCCCTGACTTCGGGGCTTGCTTTAAGCCATATAATGATTTTACTTACTTAGACACATGGTGAGGCTTTTGTTGATCCTCAAATCCTACAGGTGTGACATGAAGACCTCTTCCTTTAGCTCCCCATTTAAAAATGTATTGTTGACATCAATTTGATGTATTGCCCATCTTTTTGAAACTGCCATTGACATCATTATCCTGAATGATATGGGCTTTACTACGGGGATGAATGTTTCAAAATAGTCTATACCCGGTAGTTGTTGAAAGCCTTTTGCTACGGACCTTGCTTTCAATCTTTCTACAGTCCCATTAGCCTTTTGTTTGACCTTAAATAACCATTTATGATCAATCACCTTCATATCACCTGAATATGGGACTAGTTCCCAAGTCTTGTTCCTCATCAAAGCTTGATACTCCATCCATTGCTTTTTCTACTGATCACTCCTCAATACCTCATCAACACTAGTTGGCTCATTAATTACGGTAGATAAGTATGTTTTTGGCTTGTAAACCCCTTTCTTTGACATTGTGATCATATAATGAGTTGATTGTTGTTGGTGTATCTGTTGTTGTTGTTGCACATGTTGAAGTTGATCAGCTGATTGAGAAAGTCCTCCATTTGTTGCAGGATTGTTACTCTGTGAAGAAGCATTTCCGTTTGATGAATGTATCCCATTGTAAGATGGAATCACATGTATTGTGAAACATATCATCTTGCAACATTGATGGAATTAAAACTCCATTTTTGCTGCTATTTTCACTACCAGGAACTGCATTGTTAGTTTTATCTACAAACAACTCATCAAAAAGAAACTCAGTCTCGTTGAATGATATAACAATTAACAATAGCTATGTAAACTTTTCCAGAAGCATGGCGACACTTATAACCTTTATGATAGTTACTAGCAATGTTTTTATACTCAGTTCCCATATCCGATTGAAATATTTTAATACCAATTATGAACTGAGTTTGAACACTTTTGTAGAATTTCTGGAACACAGACATGGACTCAGATTTTGTACTCATGGGAAATATCCAAGTAAATCTATTAAACTCATCTAGAAATATCATGTAATAATTAAAACCATTAGTAGAAACAGTAGAAGATGGTCTCCAAACATCTTATGTTATTATGTCAAAGGGCTTTATAGCCTTGTCATTTACAGAGTAGAAAGATATATTATGCATCTTTCCTATCTTACAAGAATCACAAAAGCCTACAATAGTACTTTTATTAGGCTTTACATTCAAAAGTTTCGTTATATTATTAACAACAACAGCTGAGGAATGTCCTAGCCTAAGATGCCACAACTTAGCATCATTATTAGCGCAAACAAAAGACTGAGTTTTTAGCAGTTTGTTATTAGTTTGGTGTAGTACTATTCTTGGTAGTAGCATTCTTCTGCAACTTGGTTAGATCCAACAAGTATAGACCGTCCTTAAGGTATCCTTTCAGCAACACCCTATGAGACTTAGAATCCTTCACAAAACACAAGTTAGCATGTAATTTAGCATATACATCATTGTCTTGAGTAATTCTGGATATGCTTAACAAGTTTTTAGTTACATCTGGAACATATAACACATTTTTCAATAATGTAGGAGTAGTTTTGTTATAAGTGTCACAAGATGTTGTGCCAATATGGGAGATATCTAGTCTATATTACCTACCACTACTTTACATATTCCCTTGTAAACATGTTGATTGGCAAGTTGAGATAGGTCAGTAGTTATGTGGCTTGAAACGGCAGAGTCTACACACGATTTCGCACCACTTGAACTTTGTTCTTGAGAAGATCCGCTCAATAGTGGATCATAAAACCCATTCTCAGGGTGTTGTGGAATTTCAGCTTCAGAGAGGAGATAACCAGTGTCATTTTCTTAATTATATTAATATTTTAGAGATTTTATATTTTAAATTTTATAATTTGTTATTTTATTCGATTATTCGGTTCAATACTGTTCAGTATGGTTAGGTACGGTTCAGTATGTTTTTCGGTTTGAAAAATCAAGAAATATCCAAATCGGTTCAGTTTGATTCAGAAAAGTCAAATGATCGACTTATCTTTTTCAATTCGAGATGTATTCGGTCCCGATTTTGGTCCGATCTTGGTAATCTCTAAGTTCCTTGCACACCCTACATAGTATAGATCTTGAAAATGAAGTTGTAGATCTTGAAAATGTAGATCTGGAAGATGATGCTAATTTAATGAAGTTTTTCATGATACACATGGTTGTAGCATCCCAGATCACTTCGCAGTGAACCAAGTTGCACTACTTACTTGGTCTATTTTCTTTTCTTTTCTTTTCTTTTCCTTACTTATAATATCTTACTCCCTCATTTAATTTCACTTATCTTACTTATCTTTTCTTATCTAACTTTCATCTTACTCTTTTCTTACTCATCGAAGTCATGTAGCAGAAGAGAAACTCATAATCTAAGCTATTCTGAATAGAAACTCACACGAAAGGAAATATAATATAATACTCTTAAACTTAAACTTGTTCATAGAAGTTTATTTCGTAATCTTAACACTTGTTCATTACACTTATAATGTTCTTCTTAGATAATCATAACACAAGAACGGATACATAGGCATAGCTGCAGTCACAGGTCCTGACGTTGTCATCAACTAAAATGTAGTTTTGGGAGAACATGAGTTTTTTACTCAGTGAGATAAAACTAGTACGTAAATAAACTCCTTAAATACGTGAGCCCGCTTGACAATGTTTTGCCTTCCCCCTCAAGTAGGTTCGGAGTCTCGGCATGGCTGCCCTCTGATCATTACTTACGCAAACTACCCTTTTAGGGATCATCAGTCATTCAGAGCTCACTGTCGGGTCTCGGTTAATGACCATTTCACAATCCTCACATGCGGCCCTTGTATCGACTCACTTTTACTGAACATAAATAAAACGGATATTTAAATAACAGGTTTACCCACTTCTGTAGTTTAAGCTATGGTGCTGAGTGTGTGGAACCATCCATGTCGTAACGCGCCTCAATGTGCAACCTATTATTATTATTATTAAAGTATTAAATTGTTTCTTTATTTAGCCATGTTTACATTATTTGTCGGTTTAAAAATGTTATCTGAATAATCCAAACTCCATTATGAAATGCTTTATCAATTAATTGTTAAACCTCAACTTAATCTTATGATTCTTTTGCCTTGATGACATCACAATCTCCTGACTAATCATTATCATCAATATCACATTCATTCTTCATTTATCATATCATTTATCAACATTTTTATCATTATCATTCTAAGTTCATCATCCTTCTAACTTATTTAATTTTTTACTAATTCATCCTTCTCTAAATCAACCTATTTTATTTCATTTCCTATGTTATAACATATCTCATTGTCTAATCCTAAATTTTCACAATAATCAAATTACACATAATCATAATAATCAAAATCATACAAGTGCTTAACTTCATAATCTAATAAATTATATAATTAAATCTACTACATCATCATAATCATATAAGTCATTCAATCTACACATAAACTCATATTATTTCACATAAAATTTATAGAATTGCATTAACCTTAATTCAAAATCTAATTTCAATTTGAAACACTAATTCGAATTAAAACCCATCTTATTCCAATTTCATTCCTAACACTTATACATTTTTCATCCAAGTCCCAATTTTTATCATTAAGTCATTCATGTCCTAATTTGCTATAAGTTTTGAAGTTAACAACTGGCTACAAGCTTACTGTTAAAAATAAACTTTCCGTTGTAAGAACCGGTTTCTTACAGCAGGCAACATTACATGCCTACTCTTTTCTGAAGAAAACTTTAAAAGATTAGAGTTTATTCACCCCATTTATACCTTTATCACTTAAAACCAACACTTATAGATAAAAATAAATAATAACTCAATTTCATATGATTCAATGCTTGAATCATTAAATGCATTATCATCTTTATTTAGATATACTTATGACATATAATTAAAAAGTTCATAAATATTTCATATGATATGATAAAATAAAAAATTGAAAGAAAAATAATTTTGTATATTGTATTACAAATAGTTAAAATTTCATTTAACTAAAGAGTTGGAGATATATCCTACGCTAATATAATTTTTGTGTACATATATTGCACTATTAGAAAAAAAAATGAAAATTATATGTAAAATATTTTTGTTAGTGTGAAATAATCTAAAAATGAATAGTTAATTAAATTTGTTTTAGATTAAATACCTATGTCATTTTAATATTATATTTATAAAAAATTACAAAGTCACGTGCAACATGTTGATTGCTAGTAATTACAAAAGTATAATAAAAATATAATAATTGTTTTTTTTTGGGAGGGGGATCTGCTTGGGTAGTTGTGTTAGAGGAATGTCAAAAGGGGTTAAGATGGCTTATTCTACCCTACCCACTTGGGTACTCAAGTGGGTGATTCACCATACACTTGGAGATCTATTGAATACAATTATTTGATCTCCATACACTTTTCAAGTGTATAGTGGATCACCCAAGTCGGGTACTATCTACTTTGGTAGCATAAAATTTGCCGGTTAAGAGGGGATGTGGGGCGCAAGGTATAGAGTAGAAGACGTGGCACGACGATGCATCTGTGTTTTTGACCAGATATTCTCTGTGTGGATTCGTGCAAGTGGCTATGGAAAAAGTACGAAACCACTAGAAAGTGAAATTCATAGTTTCTGGAGGATATAGCTAGCTAGGCCAGATGGTATCATTTAAATTGAAAACCTCTTTGAAGTTTTTAATCAAAGCCAGGATCAGAAACAATTTCAGGGACATAATTGTACAGCTTTTTATTACAATTATTTCCTTCATTTGTACAGCCAATTTAGTCACCATATATAGAAGCTTGTGCAAAGCTGTGAAAACATAAGCATTAGAAACACAAGTAGACACAATCATAGGCACAGATTTTAATTCAACTTAATACACAAACTCAAGGCAAGAACTTCTCCAGTAAACCTCCAAAGAAGAAGCTAGTCTTTGCCCATCCACTTTGTTCAAGCACCTTCGTATTTGTTGGGTTCTTTTTCACGTTAAGCCTCATCGTGTGCCCAATTTCTTTGCGTAATTGTTCGATGGTCTTCGCATCTACAGGTTTTCCCGAAGCATCACTCACGTAGAATACGTTCATGGCTTTCTCTCCAACGGTTGTGACGCCCGCTCTAGTCACTGACAGTCCGTTTTCTCTCAGAACTCGCGTGACTTCTGAGAGCAGCCCCACTCGGTCCTTTGCACATAGTTCTAGGCTTAGACCCTGCTCATATTTGAACACAAAATTATTCATCTATTAGTTCATTATATTTTCATTCTAATCAATGAAATTAAATAAACTTCAGGTTCTTGTACATTATAAGTGCATAACTCATTCAAGTGGTGAAGTATTTCCATTACCTCACTTACGCGTCGTCTAACTGCTGCTTCAAGACACTTGATCACCTTTTCTTTCTCTCCTTCTCTGACCATTGAGCAACCATCCATGTGTCTTATAAAGTATTCCTATATGTCGAACACACCCCGGGTTACTAGATATACATATCATGAATAAATACACAAGAGAGAGAGAGAGAGAGAGAAAGCACGTACCTGAGTAGCATAGGGGGCATCAGATGAGATAGTGGCATGGAAAACAACATACTGCATATCAGTAAGGGTGCACACAATATCAAACATGAGTTTTGGTCTATCTTTGCACCTAACAGTGACCACCGAGTAATCTTTCTCATCACATTGATCAATTGTCACATACGGTTTGATTGCACAATCTGGATCAGTTTCCAAACAAGCACCTTCATAATCTCTGTCAGAAAACAGCAGTTGGTGGAGCCGCCTATCCACGTGGGTGGACCCCACGGAGACACTCGTATGAGCTACATTATCATCGTTAACGCACCCTCGAAGTATGTTTTTCAATTGCTCCTCCATAGCAGATAACCGTGAGGCATCATCCACTGCACGATTAGTAGTATCATCATTGACATAAAGAACGCATGCTATACGTCGGTTGTGGGTCCAAACTTCAGCAGCAGCGACGTTTATGTGAAGATTGGCGAGCACAGCGGTGATTTCAGACAAGAGACCTGGCCGGTCACGGCCTATGAGCTCAATGGCAGTGCAGTCATCCATAGTGTTGTGACCCACCCTCTTTCCGGGCCAAGACTTCAATATGCTGGAGGAGTTTCCTTTTGGTCCTAATGACTATTGTTACACAGGATAAGGGAAAATTAAAACGTTTAACGTACCAAAATTACTGGAGTTAAATGTAAAGCCTCATTACGTGATTACACCCATTCTTTGACTTGACAAGCCATAAAAAGGGCTGGTGAGAGAAGCTTTTCTAATTATAACAATCTCATTGCATTTCATCTTATATCTAGTGCTGACTAAGTTAGAAAATTAAAGGGTATTTCGCTGAGCTTACAGATGTTGAAGAGCTATAATATGTTCGAGAGCTTATAAGCTCCTTCAAGGTGTTTGGTGAAGAGTTTTTATTTTTATTTTTTTTAGAAAGACCTTATTTCATCTCAAAATAATATGTTATGCGCTTATAAGCCATTTTTAATAAAGTCTTGTTTTCACATTCTCCTCCAAATTTTATCATTTTATTCAAAATTGTCATTGCCAACATCTTAAAAGCTTAATATGTTAGTTTATCCAAAGAGACTTCTAACATCTTATATGCTCAAAAAACTTGTAACAGCTTATAAGATGGGCTTAAATAAGCTTTACATGATTTTCTCTCTCAATAAGAAACACAATCAACAGGAGAAACTAGAACAGTACCTTTTCTATGTAATCGATAGTCTTGTTGTCACTAATCTTTTGTCCGTTCTGATCAGTGACATGGAATACTGTCAAGAAAGAATATAGCAATAACATGTTATTTAGCTAAGAAAAGAACCTCGAAAAAGCTGAGTTTGCTAAGTTTTTTCTTACAAGACCTAACTATAGTAAAAGACAATCACCCAATAAAGAGAAATGTAGCCTTTTAATGTTAGTCAACATGGTGAAGCAGACATGATATTGATGTCTTTATTTGATCAACAGTTTAGCAATTGAAGCTTTAACAATACCGGAAGATGCTTCAGAACATTTAGCTAAATTTACTAATTTAATGTCTGAAATGGAGCCTCAAGTCAAGAATATTGAATCGATTTTTAATGCTATATTTCTGAAGAAATATACACAAGAAAAGCATGCATACCATCCATAAACCAACCGCCGTCAGAGGATATGTAGGCTTTGGTAATAATAAGGTCAAGATCGGTAAGAATTTGGACCACCTCCAGCAGTATCCCAGGTTTGTTCATGCTGTCAACCTGATCAGATGCAAAATCCAATGATCTTGTCGTGTTAATTTTACCAAAATCACATTCAATACTTCCAAACACAGTTTAACATATTTGCCTGCAATTCTGTGATTGATCTGTTCCCTAACATGCAAGTTCTAATTTAATTACAATATAAACCAAGAGAACACATTAGCAAAATTACAAAGATAACTAGCCACTCTCACGGTCTAGCTTGGAAATATTCCAATTTATCTGGGCATTACTTGCTTATGAAATAATGTCCAAGTCGAATATCAGATGAGTATTCATATTTCTGCTTCAACTAAATTGGATTATCTTCCAGAATAAAGTGCAGGATTTTTGCACTCTATATTTACATTTTTCTTATAATCTACCCTGTAATTGGTCGCTCTAAACGTTGTGGTAATTAAAGCTATCCCAAAAATAGGGTGATTGTTTTCAACGGTAATGATTGTTGTAGAGGGCTACCTTGACGAGAGTACAATCATTGCAACTCAAGTTGTCCACAGAAACCCTGAAACAGGTGAACTGAGATAATCAAAAATCATATGTACTGGATCTAACATGATTTTACAGCCAAATTCAAATTTTATTTTTGGATATCAAAAACATATATGGGCAAATAGTTAAAACTTGTGAAAAATGATCTGAACATCAAGAGAGACAGAAAATATATACATCTGAATTATCTATCAAAAGTGAAATAGCCAAGGTTATGAAACAGAACTGTGGAGGATTTATTCTGATGCTTAATGTCTCGTACTCAGGATCAAAGTATGCCCACGAACCCATCTTCTCTTTCTGCAACAAAGCCAGATGATCATTACTCAGAAAATGCATATATTTAATTTATTAAGCTAGAAAAGTAAGTGCTGTTGTTTGAGAGGAAGCAAAACCTATATTCATATCATATATCTTCGTCTTACTCGGTTAAGACACATGTAACATATTTATTTGAGTTGTTTCTTTCAAAGACATTAGGTCTTCCCCTCCCCCCTTCAGTTTTAGGTAATGATTCTGTACTTTCTGCTTGTCATACTGAAGCATCTAAAGATATCCTTCGTAAACTTTCTCTAATTTCCTCATCTATGAGGGCAACTCCTACCTTCTCTATACTACATTCCTCGACAGGACATAATAATAATAAACATAATTCAGCACAGTTGAAAGGTAATATTATAATCTTATTTCAAGTCATTCCTCATCTATTTCAGTTACTTCATAATAGACGATGAAGGTTTATAAAGAAACAAGGTAAGTCACAGATGGCGGCATATGAGAAAATGATCCAAGAATAAAGTGAGCGATATAAGCATAATTGTCTTACCTCAAAGACAACCTGGAAGTCTTTTTTTGTGGGTTTAAGTCTTCTTAACTTTTTTGTACTAAATGTAATTGTTTTCTACACGGAACCATGAAAAGGGAAACGGTGCAAGTCAATAAGTAAAAACATCAAGTTTATTCAGCGGTAACATAACAAGACTACCTTAGATAACAAAGTTGTAGAGCTTCTGTGGTCAAAGATAAGTTCCTTTTCCAGAAGCTCACCTTTTATTTGGAGCAGCTTTACATGGTGACAAGTACACCTAAAGGCTGACAAAGGAAAAAATGACAATAGTCTTACAATCTAAGTGACAGTATGATCCACCATTATTAGGAGATAAAGTAGAAACTCTAGCGAAAACAATTGGAACAGCATCTCAACGTATTGTTTCTAATGAAATAACAATGTGAAAATCAAGAACATTCTTTGAAGATCATAAAAAATCACTGTTCTGGATTGCAACGGATTACATAGATAAATGCTAGCATGGTTTATAGTTATCAGTAAAATATTTGTAACTTAAACTCATACATCTTCAACATGCTCTCATATATAAAGACCTATCAGCAATATTATGTTAATGCACTAACTGTATTCTGTTTATCGCTGATCATAGTGCTAAGAATGGTATCTGCTAGCCTTATCAAGCTATAGATCATCAAAAATGAAAGTCAATATGCAACAGTAATAAATAGTAGAGTATTTGTAAGTTGTCGGAAACTGATATGGGACCAATGGAAAAGAGTTATATCGAACAGCAACTTAGCTTCATAAACGCACTGCACAGAAATAGACGACTGAATATGGGGATTAAAAATCCAGTAAGCAAGATTAGAATTTAGATAATTCTCAGCCTACATGAATCAACTCAGCATAAGCAACACCTCAACATACTCACCATTGCCTTATTGCCAAGTTCATTATGAAATGCATGGAACTTGATCAAATACAAACCAAATGAAAAAAATTGAGCAAATTTTACTGTTTACACAAAGTTTTACTTATTGGCTGACTATTATGCTTATGACGGATTAATCTTTTGTCGCCTTCAAATAATAAATAATATCTGCATACAATTCGATACATTCTAGCAAGCTGGCGATTACCACATAAGATGGCCTAGCGTAGGCATATGAAACCCTCTGAAGCATCTAATAACTACATAAATTGGCATCTAATTGAATTGCTAAACACCATTTGAATCATATATTTCATTTCACATATATGGATCTACCATAACATTCCCAGAGACGCGATTGGCCAGTCAAATTACTAATTACTAGACCAAAATCAAGAAAAGGCGGCTACTCTATCCTAAACTATCAGTACATCGGTACAAGTTAAGCAGACAGGGTGATTTTACAATAAAATCTTGTAAAAATGCTTTCTTATCCTCCGAGAATGGTTTTTGTTTGACTCTATTATCGAACACACGCTGACACACACAGAGAGACCAAAAAGACGCACACCGAGGTCCGTGACACCACCACAAACACATCCAAAATCCAGCCATTAAGCTTTCTATTTAAATTCACAAAATAAGTAAAGCCCTTTGTGAAAGAACAAAAAGTTTGCCCAGAAATAGCTACCACTTACAGTAGGAAGAAGGTAAACCAATTAACTGACAGTTGAAGAAAATTCCTGAGTAAGATTGAATTACATGATTCGTTTTTGTGAAGCATCGACTAACCGACAGAAACACAAACAGAAAGTGCGCAGGCAGAAGATGGGGGTTTGGGGGTAATTGCTGACCTGCTTTCAGTACTGGAATAGCTCACGGAAGTTTGCAGTTGACAGTTGGCTTAACATAAAACTGACGTGTGAGTGACTGTGTCTAAATTTGGAGGGATGATAAATTAAGCACGAGAACTTTCGACGTTGGAAGACCACTATCCCCACTATTGGTATTATTATTACTCTCTCTCTACAATAGCAATAGTGGGGTTGGAGAGAGAGAGAGTGTGTGATGGAATCTGTATAGTATGTAGATTACAAACGAAGGTGGAGAAGATTGAGAAGCCAGTGGGTGCATGGGTGTATAATAGGAGAGCGAGAGGGCGCGCGTGAAGCGTAACATATTTAATCAGGAAATATTGGAATTTAAAAGTATATCGGACAAAGTACAGCAATGAGATAATGATGCGGCGACCAAACAGTGGATTCCTATGCGGCAACTCCCCTCTCCTTCTCACGCGTGCAATAGACGATCGGTTCTTGCTTTCGACTTTACTGCAAATTACACTTAAGCCCATTCCACTGTCAGACTCGTTTAGGTTTTCACCCCCAAGAATTGTTCATTTTGTAAAATTGAGACTTTTCCTTCAAATATTATTCGTTACTGCTAAGAGAGAAGAGAGATAGAACTAATATCAGAATTTTTATTTCATCAAGCTTATGTGAGAATTACACAACTGCAACATTTATAGAGTACACTAGAACATTCTAGACACAATCCTACTTGGCACTCCATAACAGAATTCTGTTACAATTCTGTTACGCTGATGTCATGCATGACGTTACTTGTGCTGATGTGGATACGCTGCATGCATGTGCTGTGCTTCCTGACTCAGCTTTGCTCTTCTGCTCTGTTTCATCACACACATTCTTAACATGCTCTCTTAGAATCGAAACTCCATTTTTTTTATTTTCAGCTGCTCTACATACTGCTCTACATACTTGTTCAGTTAGTCGATTATACCGTGTCACAGACAATGGCTTCATAAGTAGATCAGCAAGTTGATTCTCAGATGGCACAAATCTTATCTCAATCTCCTTTTGTAGAACTTGATTTCTCACATAGTGCATATCTATTTCAATGTGTTTTGTTCTTTGATGAAAGACTGGATTACTGGCTAGACTAATGGCACCCTCATTATCACACCAGATTATGGACGGCTTTGGGATGGAAAAGCCCAGCTCATACAGGAGTGACTTAATCCAAATCAGCTCAGTGGCGGTGAGAGCGAGAGATCGATATTCTGATTCGGTACTACTGCGTGCCACCACATTCTGTTTATGTGAACTCCATGCAATGAGGTTGTTACCCAGAAAGATGAAGTACCCACTCGTGGACTTTCGATCATCAACACTACTTGCCCAATCTGCATCCGAGTACCCTTGCAGAATCAATTTTTCCAGTGGTTGAAACGTGATACCATGATTGATTGTTCCATTTAAGTATCGCAAGACCCGTTTGGCTGCCTGCCAATGATTGCATGTCGGATTGTGCATGAACTGGCTAAGACGATTAACAATGAAGGATATGTCAGGCCTCGTCATACACAGGTACTGTAGAGCCCCAATTACACTTCGATACAGAGTTGGTTGATCGAACACCATGCTGTCATGTAGTGAAAGCTTCTTGTTGGGAACATAAGGCGTGGGGCACGGTTTGGAGTTGGTCATCTCAACCTTGTGTAGCAGATCACGAACATACTTGCCTTGGTTGAGGGAGAACCCACCCGTTGGAGTACGTTGAACTTCGATTCCCAGAAAATAATTAACAGCTCCCAAGTCTTTGAGAGAGAAATGTTTATCAAGTAGAGCAATAATGTTGTTGATCATGGTTCTATCAGTACCTGTAACTAAGATATCATCAACGTAGACTAGCATGAGTAATAGACTGCCATTGTGATTCCTGTAGAATAAAGACATGTCAGCGACTGAAGTCTGAAATCCTTGCTTCAATAAAAACCGCTTCAGCTGCTCATGCCAAGCTTTGGGGGCTTGCCTCAGTCCATATAATGACTTATTTAATTTGCAGACATACGTTGGCTTCGTAGCATCAATATACCCCTCAGGTTGTCTCATGTACACATTCTCCTTCAATTCTCCTTTGAGGAAGGCATTGTTGACATCTACTTGATGGACATGCCATCCGTGTGACGCTGCCAGAGTGAACATGAGCCTGACTGTAAGTGGTTTCACCACTGGGCTAAATGTATCAAAAAAGTCAATACCAGCGCTCTGCTGAAACCCCCACGCAACTAACCGAGCTTTGAACCGTTCGACAGAGCCATCAGCAAGGTATTTGATTCGAAAAAGCCACTTGCAGGTGATGAGATTCATGTGATCAGAATATGGTACAAGGGTCCAAGTGTTATTGGAAAGTAAGGCTTGGAATTCTGTGTCCATAGCTTGTTTCCAGGCTGGAACAGAGAGAGCTTCTGTGACACTGGTAGGTTCAGTTTGCGAAGACACAATAGAATAGAGTTTGGGTTTGGTAATACCAGACTTGGCTCGAGTAGTCATGGAGTGTTTATTACGTACGCCAACCGGAGGAGGAGGAGAAGCTGGTGCAGATTGAGGTGACTCAGGGAGTAGTAAGGGTGGGGCAGCAGCGGGTATGGAAGTTGAGTTGCTGGAGGAGGAAGTGGGACTTGGAGGAGTGTCTGTTGTTGGATTAATGACTGGGAGAGTAGATGAGACTACAGATGATGGAGAGCTAGGCGAAGCATCAGAGAATAATGTAGGATATGGAAACTCATCTTCATTAAATGCTACAGTCCGAGCAATGTATAATCGACCCTCTGGTGTAAGACATCTATATCCCTTGTGCTTGGGGCTATATCCCAAGAATACACTCTTAACAGATCTGAATTGAAGTTTAGAGTGAGTGTAGGGCCTGATGTAAGGGAAACAAGCACAACCAAACACTTTGAGAAATGTGTAATCGGGTTGAGTGTTAGTAAGCTTAGTAAATGGAGAGATGAAACCAAGTATAGAGCTAGGAAGTCTGTTTATGAGGTAAGTAGCAGTTGAGAAGGCTGCCCACCAGAATTTAGATGGAAGCTGAGCATGGGCCAAAAGTGTGAGGCCGGTTTCCACTATATGTTGGTGTTTGCGTTCAGCGGAGCCGTTTTGAGGGTGTGTGTGAGGGCAAGGATGTCGGAAGATGATCCCTAAAGATGAGAGTATTGGTGAAAGAGATCTATATTCCCCACCCCAGTCAGATTGCAACACCTTTATTTTGGTATGAAACTTTCGTTCAATCATGGTGTTGAATTCTAAGAAAGTGGACAGAACCTGAGATTTCAGGGATAAGGGGTATATCCATGTGAACTTTGTGAAATCATCTAGAAAGTGGACGTAATATTTGTATCCCTCGGTGGATGGCGTGGGAGAGGGTCCCCATACATCAGTATATACCAATTGAAAAGGTGCAGTTGTAGTGTGTGGTATGGAGGGGAAAGACATTTGATGTTGTTTTCCTAGCTTGCATGCATCACAAAATGGTATCTTATTTATAGAACCTGGTACATGGAGAAGTTTAAGAACAGGATACAACATATTATGGCATGGATGGCCCAGTCGCGCATGCCATAGTGCTATCCTATCACTACCAGCTTGAGTGCCAACAGAATTACAAGCAAGAAGAGAAACAGACATGAACTGAGGATTCGAAGTAGGGAGGACTGATGCAGTGCAAGCTGAAGCAGGCTCAGTTGAGAGAAGTAGCTTATACAAACCATCTTTAAGAGTTCCTTTCATTAGGACTTGATGTGTGTGGGAATCCTTGACAACACATGTAGAAGAGAAAAACTGAATGTAAGCAGAATTTTCATGAAGAAGCTTAGTAACACTAATTAAATTCTTGGTGACTTGAGGTACAAAGAGCACATTGGTTAGCGTAAGCGGCTGAGTAGGTAAAGATGTTTGAAAAGTAAGTTGCCCAATATGCGAGATAGTCATGAGAGAGCCATTTCCAACAACTAGATTGTCCTTACCAGCATATGGTTTTTGAAGTGTGAGATTGTTGAGGTCATTGGTAATGTGATGTGTAGCACCGCTGTCTAGGTACCAATCTGGTTCGTGAGTGGTAACGGAGTAGTTTGAGGGAGGATAGGTACCTGCAAGTGAGGAAGAAGCTGAACCAGAAACAGAATTAGCATAAGATGATGACGGTGAACCAGTAGAAAGAGTGTAGGCGGTAGTTTGGTTGGAAGGAGGCAAGGGGGCTGATGGAACCATGTTCTGGCCATTGCTTGGGGTTGCTTGGAGAGCTACAGCATTCGCCTGAATGACTTGAGTATCTAGCCCAGGGTATTCTTCATCAAATCGGTAGTAACATTTTGGTGCAAAGTGATTTGTCCTGCCACAGATTTGACAGAACATTTTGCCTCTGCCAAAGCTGGTAGATCTCCCTCGTCCACCACGAGTTCGACCGCCGGTGCTCGCACCTCTAGCTGGATTTGTGCCACGAGAATCAGCAAACTTGTTCCATTTCTGTGGCCTTCGATTTACCACATTAGCAGTAGGTTGCATATCACCCCCATGATACTGTCTCAATCTTATCTCATGAGACTGCAATCGGTACTGAACTTCTGAAATTGGTGGTAACTCACTCTGACTAGTGATGTTTACAATAACAGATTCAAACTCTGGTCCAAGACCTCCAAACACGTGTAATACAAGTTCATCATCATCCACTGTGTGTCCAGCAGCTTGAATGTCATCAGCAATCCCTTGCATCTTTAGAATGTATTCATCAATACTCAGATCTCCTTTCTTTGTGGTTTGCAGAAGAGATTTAAGATGTAGAGCACGAGCTTTTGAGGAGAAATTGAACATGGTAGCAAATACTGACCACAAATCTGCAGACGTCTTACATCGACGTGTGTGACCAAGCATTGGCTCACTTATGGAAATAAGCAGCCAACTGTAGAGGAACTAATCTAACTTTAACCATTTAAGAAATAATGGATTCGGAACTCGTTGTGTTGGATCCGTTGCATCTGTAACATATTGTTCTGGAGCTTTGTTGTGGCCAAGGAGAAGATCATTTAATCCATGCGCATTTGTAATTGCGAGGACTTGATTGCTCCAGTAAGAGTAATTTTTCCTATCAAGCCTGATGGTGAGCGTATTCATCGTTGGAAACGACTCTGCCATGGTGATCGTAAGCTATGAGCTTGACTTCACTTGAATTCTACAGGAATCAGCAGCCTCGTCCGGCTCTGGATACCATGCTAAGAGAGAAGAGATATAGAACTAATATCAGAATTTTTATTTCATCAAGCTTATGTGAGAATTACACAACTGCAACATTTATAGAGTACACTAGAACATTCTAGACACAATCCTACTTGGCACTCCATAACAGAATTCTGTTACAATTCTGTTACGCTGATGTCATGCATGACGTTACTTGTGCTGATGTGGATACGCTGCATGCATGTGCTGTGCTTCCTGACTCAGCTTTGCTCTTCTGCTCTGTTTCATCACACACATTCTTAACAGTTACAGATCAAAATTCCACCGCACGAAAAAACATGTTTATATTTATCACTCAGCTGCATTTAAGTGATGTAATGTTTTAGTCTTATGTTTTCTCTTCTAGGAAACTATTTCATCATTTCTGAAATTGATTCGCCTCCTCCTATTCATAGAAAATTCATATCTGCTCTGGTGGAAGACTGTTTTTAATTTTATGCATAAGAAGTAAAGGCTACAATTACTACCTCACGTTCCGTACCCTGCTCTTAGCTTCAGCAGTTATGTGGACAACCTGAAGCATGATCCATCTCTGATCTCCCAAGTACTGCATCGGACCAGGCGTGCGATGCACGATGTACCTTAACACCTGATGTGTTTATCCAATTAATATCTAAGGAATCACGTAGAGAGTTCACAGTGGATAAGCCGAACAATTGATTAATTTGTTAATTTATGCATAAATGATTATTGGTATGCCTTAGTGCGCCAGCCTAATTTTATATGTTCGGCTAGTTTAATTAATTTACAAAATTAGGATCATTGTAAACGCTTCAATACTTTTATAACTCATGCTCTAGTTAAGACTTCTATATTCTATACTACAAATCTCTGAGCCTTCTCCAACTTTACAAACCTCCACCATTGCTACAAATTCACAATGTTGGACATTGATATTCTTTGGAGTGTATCAGTATTCTTTGCAATGTGTCCAAATATGTCAAGATATTCTTTTTTCTACAAGTTACATATACTTATTATTGTAGAAGATACTGAATATATACATCTTTCATAATATCAAAATCCAATTTATTATTTTATTATAGTAACAAATTACGGTTCTTATAAATTATTATCATATCAAATCCAATTTATTATTTATTGTACTATAAAATATAATTCCTATAATTTATTCAAATCATATTGAGCCACCGAAGAATTTGATCGGACCCACTTAATATAAGTTCTACTAAATTAATTATACTTTGATCAACTCTTAACTTATTATAATGCTTTGTTAATTATATTATATTCCACAATCAGAATATAATCAGTAGGATCCACGTACGATACACGGTTTGTACGTGTAAAAGAATAAATTAATATTTTTTTATATTTTTATGTAATTTTAATATAATAAAATATTACAATCAATAAATAATAATATATGAAAAATTATATGTTAAGAAAAAAGAGTGCAATGAAAAGTATTAAAGGCTAAAATATATATTTGTATGGATATTTATTTTTCTTAATGTATGAATATCTCTAGTGTCCTTCCATAGGTGAAAAGTCATGTTGATGATTGAGGCTGGAATTGTCATATGCAGTTGACATGAGAGATATTTGTAATGTTAAAAATTTAGTTATCGTCTTCATAAATAATTCTTCATTAATAATATTCAATAAATTTATAAAAAATAAATATATTTTAAGAAATATGATTTTTTTCGACCCGGGCGGAATCAGCCCAAATAACTTTATCCTATTTATTTTAGGCTAATATATGGCAAGTTATTGTCAATACTCGTGTTTTATATTGGGGTTGAATTTTATATACCAAAAATTTTTATTTCCAGAATTGGTAATAGATTTTGGGTGGAACAACTTCAAATTAAGTTACTAATTTCGACGGATTTTGTTATTATATTAAATATAGATTGTGCACTTATTTTAGTCGAAATTGTTAAAGCAATTTAGTCAATAAATCTTATTATCTGTTGAAGTTAAGACAACTGTTCCCTTTTAATTAGTTTTATCTGATGTCTGGGGTCCTGCAGCCACAACTTATGTGGAAGGTTTTAAATATTATGTAAGTTTTGTGGATGATTATAGCAGGTATACTTGGACTTTTCCTTTGCATAATAAAAGTCAGGTTGTAAGTATCTTTAAGCAGTTTTCTTTAATTGTTGAAAGATAATTTAATGCCAAGATACAATCATATCAAGATGATTTTGGTAGGGAATTTAGACCTGTTTTTTCTATCTTGAGTCAGCAAGGTGTTAAGATTAGACATCCTTGTCCTTATACTTATGCTCAAAATGGTAGAATTGAGAGGAAACACCAACATATAGTTGATACTGGTTTAAATTTGCTTGCTCAAGCAAAGCTTCCCATGAAGTCTTGGTGGGATGCTTTTGTTACTTCTTTGTTTCTTATTAATAGATTACCAACTTCTGCTCTTGAAAATGATACACCATTTACCAAATTGTTTAATAAAAAAAAAACTAGAGTATAGCATGATAAAGGTTTTTGGTTGTACTTGTTATCCATTTCTAAGATCTTATAATAAACATAAGCTTATCTACAGATCTTCAAAGTGTTTGTTTCTTGGTTACATCATCTTTCATAAAGGATATAGATGTTTAGATGAGTCAGGCATGATATACGTTTGTAGAACTGTCACTTTTAATGAAAATGAATATCCTTATGAACAATTGTTAGCTAATAAGAATGTGAAAGTTTCTTCTCATTATCATAAGTCTTGCTTGTTTCTGAGCCTATACTTCCACTCCTACTGATTTTTCACATCAGCAACATGCACATGACATGGGAACTCAGGATGAATTGATTCATAATAACAGTTCTGCTAATCCTCTTTGTACTTACCTCATTGTTTCACCACTAGATAATGCCATTGATACTAAAACTAATAATCTTTCTAGCTCTTCTAGTCCTTCATAGGTCTCTAACTCTGAAAATCCCCAGTAGTACATGCTCAGTCAACTGCTCAAGGCAACAATCATCAGATGGTAACAAGGTCCAAGTCAGGTGTGTTCAAGCCAAAGGCTTACTTGCTACAGGTAAACCCCTTGGAACCTTTGTTAGTTGCACATACACTATAGAATGTTGAGTGGAAAGAAGCTGTGGAAGCTAAGTTCCTAGGTTTACATAGAAATAAGACTTGGATATTAGTGCCTAGAGCTTCAGATATGAAAGTAGTTCAGAATAAAGGGGTGTTTAGAGTAAAACAAAAGGTTGATGGATCAGTTGAGAGTTATAAGGCTAGATAAGTTGCAAAAGGTTTTCAGCAAGTACCTAGGATTGATTATTTTGAGACCTACAGTCCAGTGGTTAAACCTATTATTATTAGAACTATATTTTCTCTTGTTGTTACAAAAGGCTGGAGTATCAGGCAAATAGACATAAATAATGCCTTTTTGCATGGTACTTTGTCTGAGACTGTTTATATGACACAACCTGAGGGCTTAATTGATTCACAGAAACTAAATCATGTCTGCAAACTTGTAAAATCACTCTATGGTTTAAAACAAGCACCAAGGTCTTGGACTAACACACTTAAAAATTTCTTACTATCTCTTGGTTTTATAACATCTATTTCTGATAATTCATTATTTTAACATAGGAAAGGAAATAAACTAGTGATGCTATTATAGTGTATGGTGATGATATTTTACTCATGGGTGATGATACTCAACACATACAACAAGTAATAAATGCTCTTGACACACAAATAAGTGCATAGAACATCTGATTGTCTAGTGTTAAATCAACACAAATATGCCATTGATTTATTGAAAGACACAAATATGCTCAATTGCAAACCCAGTAACACTCCTTATTGCTCTAAACAGAAACCTCTTTTGAATGATAGTGAGTTATTTGAATCACCTTCTGTATATAGGAGTTCAGTTGGCTCATTGCAATACTTAACCATGACAAGACCTGACTTGCCTTATATTGTGAATAATTTGTCTCAGTTTTTAAAGGCACCTAATCACTTAAGTGACTACAAAAGGTTTCTTAGATACATTAAGGTAACATTGGCAAAAGGGTTGACATTCAAACCAGTGAAGGATTTTGCTTTGCGATGTTTTATTGATTCAGACTGGGCAGAGTCAAGTGATGATAAAAAGTCCACATGGGGTTTCTGTGTTTATCTAGGACCAAATCTTCTAACTTGGAGCTCTAGAAAGTAAGATGTTGTTGCTCGAAGCAGTACTAAATCAGAGTACAGAGCTCTAGAAACAGCAACCACTGATCTTACATGGCTAAAATTAGTTTTCGAAGAGCTTGGTTACAATGTTATCACACCATCAATAATATGGTGTGATAATATGGGAGTCATTTCATTAGGTTAAAACCCTGTCTTTCATAACAAGACTAAGCGCATTGAAATTGATGTCCATTTTATTAGGGAAAAAGTTCAACAGAGACTTGTGGAAGTCAGACACCTTGCAACGGAAGATGAAATAATAGATGTCTTCACAAAGCTTCTGTCAGGATTGAGATATGAGCAGCTGTACTCAAAGTTGTGCTTAACGGATCCTCCATGAATGGAGCTTAAACCTATGGTGTGAAGCAGCTGGCTTGAATGTGTCTAGCTACTTAAGTGCTTTCAAGAGGTAGAGTTCAACTGAACAAGTTCTCTACTAAAATTCTTATTCCAACAGAATATCAGTCCATCACTTTCAAGCTACAACTTAATCAGATTTATTACTGCTTAGTTCATCATTTGCTCTGAAGTTGAAGAAAAAGAACTAATGACTAGTTAGTTTTGAAAGGAGTGTATTAAATTATATTAACCATTAGTAAATGAGTTATTAACAAACCATAGTTAGTTCTAGTCTAGCTATAGTTAGTGAAAGAGGTTAGAGTGTTAGTTAGAGAGTTAAGCTCAAGGAGTTAAAACTCCCAGCTAACTCTATTGTATAAATAAGCTGGACAATTATTATTAATCAAGTTAGTTTCATTCTTCATTTTTCAACAAAAAGTAAGTCTTGTATACGCCAGGTGCACTGATCATAGATCAATGCAATCTGGGTCACGAACAAAATTTGATTAATACACAATTGTGCAAAAACTTTCAAGTTTGAAAATGTATGACTTTTCTTTTAGAAATTTGATGAATGGACACTCCCCAAGAACTATTAATATGCATTCTCAAAACTTATTTTATCGTTTATTTAACTTATTCGATCATATCTAACTAATTTACAAAATAAAATAAAAAGATTTTTACTTAAACTAGTAAAATGAGATGGTGAGTTTTGAAACATGACTTCTATTTTGGGACAAAAGGTTTTTTGAAATGGGACTCTTATTGTAGGACGGAGGGAGTACCTGTTTTGAAGAAAAACTACTATATTTATCCAAATTAAGTAATACCTTTAAGAATAAATACTAATAACTTTAATGAAAAGCTACATACAAATAGTTGATATATCTACTACTCGGATTGCACGGATCTAAGTTATGCGTAATCGATGGCAAAAACCCCGTACGTGTTTCCTTGTAGAACCTGGCAGGAAATCCCTGCCCCAACCATGAACAAGTTTGAGTCCCCCACCCTAGTGTTTCCGTCTCTAGGGGTGGTAAAATTGGTTCAGCCTGATATTTAGATGGGTTGGGCCATAGAAATCTTGGTCCGGAGTACTATTTGACCCAGCAAGTCCGACCCGATGATCAAAAGTACGATGGGCCATGAGCTGGCTAATTTTAGGTCCAAACAAATCTTGGCCGACCCGACGTTTGGCGTTGTCCCGGATTGGGCTGCTTGAATTGCCACCTTTATCCGCCTCACACCGCCATGATTATCTTCTCATGGTAATCCTATTTATATTAAGTGTATATATATATATATATATAGATAGTTATACAGTTATATTATTATTTATAAATGAATTTTTTTTTAGTACTTAATTGTTTGAGTTTTTAGTGTATTATTAGATACAATATATAACTTGATATAAGCATACATAAGAAAAAAAATATAAACCAAAATATTAATTTAGCTATGAATTAATTTAATGGTACACCCCTCTCCCTCCCCTCCCCCCCCCCCCCCCCCCGGTTGAATCCTGATTGGCACCTCCTTGATTATGCCCAGATCCTTCATGGGGAGGGGACAACAGAGTGTCAATACTGCCCTAACCCTCCTCATTGCCACTCCAAGATCCGTACAACCGGTGCGTATAAGAATTTTGTAAGTCTTGTCTACACGTGCAACTCTGTGGCTATGCAGTTTTTCATGAAAATTATTAGTATTTTTGCTGAGATGTATTATATGTTATGAAAATGGTGTTAAATATAATATCCTTATGATTAATGCATATAAAAATTTGTCATATATAAAATATGAAATTAAACAAAAATAACAATAACCACAAAAATTTACAGCTTGAAGAAACATAGTAAACATGGACATGGTATCTAGGATTTTGTGGCGAAAAGTCGATAATTATATTTGTGTATGAGTTAAGGGGGAACATTTTATCAAATAAAGTGATGAACTCCAAAAAACAAGGGAAGAAAGCTTTTTTTTTTTTTTTTTTTTTAACTTAGTACAAATATTGATTGGGATAGGATGAGAGGAAATTAAACCTGATCAATTGATTGAATTATAAAGTGCTCTACCAATTGAGGTACAACCAATTTCTAAGGGGAGAAAGCTATTTTATAATAATTAAGGCGGAAAATATATAATACATATTATTTGGTAGGAGTGGAACACGCTCCCACCCTACCATCTATCATCATTTTATGCTACAGTCTAATGTTTTATTAATTACTTTACATAGATATTTAAACAATGTATATATGTGTTGCATCTCTTTGAAAAATAATTTATGTTCGACAGTGTTCCGCAATTATTTTGATAATCAAAGTGGCAATTACAAGTGTATGGTGCTATTACAATGTCGTGGCGAGTACAAGGTCAATCCAACAGGGATCGATCTATGAAACTAGGTGAAATACCGTAGACATTTTGATTTAGTAGCTAAGTAGACAAATGAGATGAGTTTTGATGTTTTTAAAAGCCAAATTAAACAACCAAGCAATAAATAAGTAAAATAAGTAGATAACAAGTAATCAAAGATAATCAAGTGAAAGTCAAAATTCTAGGAGTCAATTTTGATTATAGATAATTAATAATTAATAACCTCATTGATTAAACCTTTAAACCAAATAAAGGTTATTAGGGAAGGATCACCATTAGTCTATTGATCCCCCTCTTAGAGTGCAAAAATGTTTTGATTACATTCAATTGATTACCGTCTCCGATCAATCAACTAAATGTAACTCCTAAATGAGCCTAAGATCAATATTTGTACAATTATCTCAAATCTCTCGATTAGTATTGAATGATCATGCTAATTATTGTGATGGGAAAATTTCATTTTTAATCATGTATGTTAGACCTTGTCTAGTAAAAGTCATGTATGTTAGAAAATTTCAATTTTAGTCCTGTATGTTCCAAAAGTTGTCCAATTTAAGGACACTGACCATAACCGACGACCAATTTAGCCGGAATTAGACTAATAAATTTAGGACTTTCGAGTGCTAATGCTTATATGCCAAGTATTTGTCCAGATAACATGTCAAATCATTAAATTACTTTAATAGCTCGCCCAAAAAAGAAAAGAAAAAGTTAAACCCTAATTCCCGTATGAGGTGCATTTCATTTTATTTTTCTTTCTTTCTTAATCTTTCTCAAATTTATTAGTCACGTGCGTCGCATGTGATTAATTGCGTCCAAATTGGTCGTTTGTAATGGTCAGTGTTCTTAAATTGGACAAGTTTTGAAACATACAGGACTAAAATTGAAATTTTCTAACATACATGATTTTTACTAGACAAGGCCTAATATACTGGACTAAAAATAAATTTTTCCCTTATTGTGATCAAATATGTTAAATCCCCTCTCTTGAATATTGATTTGACAACAACAATTGCTAAACAATAGGCCAATTCATTCAACATTCAACGGTCAACAATTAATTGGCTAATAACATAGTACGAGATTCGATCAATTGGATAAACATCACTAATCACCCGTAATATAATTTCAAAACCTAGAATATAGGAAAATTAACCCAACATCATCATAATATTTTCTAATCAATAAAATGTAGACATAATCATGTTTACAAATAAAATAAAGATGGAAAAATAAAACCTAATGTGTTTCTTTAACTTGATCTCCACTTGAAGCTCTTTTATCCTCTTGCTCTCCTCTCCATTGTAAAAACTGTACAAATGATGTGAATGTCTAAAAAATCTTCTAGGGGAATTGTTTTAAGAAACTTTAGAGGCTTTTAAGTGAAATGGCAAAAAATGGGATGATTTAGACCTAGCTCATGCATTATTCACATAAACCTCGCGAGTCGTGCGAGGTTTCACAATGATGCACTGCCTGACGGTGCAAGGCCATTTTCTTTGAAAATCTTCTGGAAAGACTGCATGGGCCGTGCAATTTTATGCTTGGGTGCACGGCGCCCCCTGCGTGCGTCTATCTTTTCTTGTCTTCTCGTTCGTTCTTGGTGTGTAATGAAATTGACTCATACACATTCGGAGGATTAATCGCGTGAAGAATTGGAGCTAAAAATCAGTTCATGAAGCACAAAACAGAAAATTGGAAATTCTGGTTAAAAAACGGTTATAACAGAATCTGACAACGGTTTTAGCTAAAACCGTTGTCTTTCAGTTTTACTTCAGTTTTGACAGTTTTGCTGTTATTGTTCCTGAAGCTGATATAAGGAGTTTTCTTTCCCGGTTTTTCAGTGCGATTGAAAGAGAGATCATTCCAGAGTATTCTCAATCTATCGAGAGAGAGATGAGAGGGTTGTAGAGAGAGAAACACGAGAGGGAGAGCTTGGAGTTTGAGTTCATATCTTGTGTTTTGGTTTCTTGGATCAATCCTGATTTCATTGGATGATCTTGTAATTCATGTACTGTTCTTGATCGTGATTATAGTGGTGATCTTATCTGCTCCGTGGATGTAGACTTTCTAAGTCGAACCACGTAAAATCGTCTTGTGTCCATTTCTGGTTTTTGTTTCTGTTTTTCTTTGTTTCTTTGAAATCAACTTTGTGATTCATTGTTTCTCAACAATTGGCGCCGTCTGTGGGAAAGTGAATCACGTTGATAGTTGCGGAATCGGTTTCTGGGTTTAACTATGGCAGCTATGAGGTTTGATGTGGAGAAATTCGATGGCAGAAACGACTTTGGACTATGGCAGGTGAAAATGCGAGCATTGATGGTACAGCAGGGGTTAGCTGGGGCTCTTAAAGGGATCAAAGGGTTCCCAGAATCCATGGATGCGGAGCAAAAGGCTGAGCGCATGGAGAAGGCTCACTCCACGATCATTTTGTCCCTGGCAGATAAGGTTCTGAGAGAAGTAGCCAAGGAGCAAACCGCTGAGGGAGTCTGGAACAGACTGGAGGAGTTATACAAGAAGAAAACTATGGTTAATCGTCTGTACATTAAACAAAAACTGTATTCCTTCAAGATTCAAGAAGGGAAATCCATGGATGATCAGCTAGAGGAGTTTAGCAAACACCTAGATGATTTGGAGGGAATTGAGGCAAAGGTAGAAGATGAAGACAAAGCAATTATCCTGTTGAATGCTTTGCCAAACTGTTATGAACACCTCAAAGATGCCATGTTATATGGCAGAGAAACAAAGATAAGCCTTGCTGAAGTTCAAACCGCATTAAGAGCAAAGGAGATGCAACAATCCAATGGTCATAAAGGAGATCTGCAGGCTGAAGGGTTGAGTATAAGGCCAGGAAATCAACCCAAGAAGAAACAATTCTCAGGGAATCAAAATAAAGGAAACCAGCAGTTGAAACCAAAGGCAGGAGATGGGAAGGAAACAAGGAAATGTTTCCACTGCAAGAAACCAGGGCATCTGAAGAAAATTTGTTATGAATACAAAAGAAAACAAGCACAAAAAAATCAGAACACTAATACTGCTGATTTGGCCCAAGCAGAAGAAACCTATGATGTTTTGAATATAACAGATGGCAGGACAGATGATAAATGGATTCTTGACTCCGGATGCAGCTTTCACATGTGCCCAAACATAGGATGGTTTCAAGATTTCAAGCAATCAAGGTCAAGAACTGTCATGTTAGGAAATGATCAAGCATGCCCTGTGGAAGGAATTGGCAGCATCAAGCTGAGGATGCATGATGGATCAGACAAAACCTTGACAGAAGTAAGGTACATTCCACTCCTAAAAAGAAACCTCATAAGTCTAGGTACTCTAGAAAACAAAGGTTGTGAATTCAAGTCAGAAAAGGGGTTTCTGCATGTATACAAAAACTCAAAACTAGTCATGAAAGGGGTTAAAAAGTCTAGTCTATATTATCTGTTGGCAGATACTGTGTTAGGAGACACCAACAGTGTTGAGAAGAATGATTCAGATATATGGCATAAGAGGTTAGGCCATATAAGTGAAAAAGGCATGAATGAATTGCTCAAACAGAATCTTTTGCATAACAAGACTAGATTCAATATTGACCCATGTGAGGTGTGCATTGTGAGTAAAAGTGTGAAGAAATCTTTTCCTGTGGGCAAACACACCTCTAAGAAACCTCTAGATTATGCACATTATGACCTATGGGGCCCATAAAAAACTGAAACAATGGGAGGAGGAAGGTACTTCTTGAGCATAATTGATGATTACTCAAGAAAGGTCTGGATATACATACTCAAGAACAAATCAGATGCATTTACAAAATTCCAGGAATGGTGTGCTGAAGTAGAGACTGAAAAGGGATCTTCTCTGAAGTGCCTGAGGACTGATAATGGCCTTGAGTTACTCTCAGAAGAGTTTCAAGACTTTTGTAAAGAGAAGGGCATGAAAAGACATAGGACTGTCCCTGGCCATCCTCAGCAAAATGGAGTTGCTGAAAGGATGAATAGGACAATCACAGAAAGAATCAGGTGCTTACTCTTGAGCTCAGGATTACAAAAGAAATTCTGGGGAGAAGCTGCAACAACAGCAGTGTATCTGATAAACAGAAGTCCATCAACAGCAAATGATTTCATCACACCAGAGGAAAGATGGAATGGAAATCCACCCAAGTATTCACATCTAATGGTATTTGGATGTATGGCATATGCTCATATAAAACAGGACAAGCTGGAAGCAAGAGCTCTAAAGTGTATAATGCTTGGATACCCCAAAGGGGTTAAAGGTTACAGGCTCTGGTGCATTGAGAATGGAATGAACAAAATCATTATTAGCAGAGATGTGACCTTTGATGAAAACAAAATGCCAATGAAAGGAGAGCAACATATTGAGCTCAATCATGATCAGAGCAGACTGCATGCTGGTAAAGGGCATGATGATCAGATGGAAACTCACAGTCAACCAGATTCTAATGAAGAAGATCAAGATGAAGGGTATGATGATGAAGAAGACATCAGCCAATATCAACTGATAAGAGATAGGCAAAGAAGAATAGTCAAGCCATCTACCAGATATGGGAATGACTATCTCACTGCATATGCATTGACAGTAGCAGAAGAAACTGAATACTCTGAGCCAAGAAACTACAGAGAAGCCATAGAAAGCAAGGATAGAGAAAGCTGGATGGTTGCTATGAAGGAAGAAATGGATTCACTTGAGAAGAATGGAACTTGGATTCTGGTAAAGAGGCCAACTAACTAAAAGCTAGTTAGCTGTAAATGGATTTACAAGAAGAAGGTGGAGTTTGTTGGGGTGGAGAAGATCAGATATAAAGCCAGGTTAGTGGCTCGAGGTTTCACCCAGAAAGAAGGGATAGACTACAATGAAATCTTCTCCCCTGTAGTCAAACACTGCTCTATAAGGATATTGCTTGCTTTAGTTGCTCAAATGGATTTAAAGCTGGAGCAATTGGATGTAAAAACAGCTTTTCTGCATGGAGAGCTGAAAGAGACAATTTTCATGACACAGCCAGAGGGTTTTATACTTCCTGGAGATGAGAATAAGGCATGTTTACTGAAGAAGTCTCTATACGGTCTCAAGCAAAGCTCAAGACAATGGTACATCAGATTTGACAGATGTATGAAGAAGATTGGCTACACCAAATCCAAATATGACAACTGTGTATTCATGAAAAGGGCTGGACAGAAGATTGCTAGTTTCTTATTGCTATATGTAGATGACATGCTGGTTGCAAGTCAAGACCAAGCAGAAATAGATAAGCTGAAAGAAGACTTGCAAAGTGAGTTTGAAATGAAACAGCTAGGAGAGGCCAGAAGGATACTTGGCATGGATATTGTCAGAAACCAAGAGAAAGGATTGCTGTGGTTACAACAGAGGAGCTACATATGCAAAGTGTTGAAGAAATTCAACATGGATGAATCAAGACAGGTGTCAACCCCTTTGGCTCAACATTTCAAACTATCAGAACAACAGAAGCCAAGGAATGAGCAAGAAGTTCGAGAGATGAACAGCATTCCATATTCTAATGCTGTTGGAAGCATCATGTATGTGATGGTGTGCACAAGGCCAGATATATCACATGCTGCGAGTGTTGTCAGTAGATATATGTCAAATCCAGGAAGACAACACTGGGAGGCGCTAAAGTGGATATTGAGGTACTTAAGAGGGGCAGCAGATTATGGAATAATGTTCAGAAAGAGTGATGATTCATCAGAGGTTTTGAAGGGATATGTGGATTCAGATTATGCAGCAAATTTGGATAATAGAAGGTCACAATCAGGTTATGTTTTTACACTGTTTGGTGCTGCAATTAGCTGGAGATTGATGCTGCAACCGGTAGTAGCATTGTCAACAACAGAGGCTGAGTTTATGGCTATGACAGAGGCAGTAAAAGAAGCAATCTGGTTGAAGGGCATTCTATCTGAATTTGGGATTAAGCAGAAATCAGTTAAAGTATTGTGTGATTCTCAAGGTGCATTACACTTAGTCAAGCATCAAGTTTTTCATGACAAGTCCAAACACATAGATGTGAAGTTGCACTATGTAAGAGATGTAATTGAAAAAGGGGATGTGGAAGTTCAGAAGGTTTGCACAAAGGAGAATGCTGCAGACATGCTTACAAAAGCATTGCCCTCGGAGAAGTTTAAGTACTGCTTGGATTTAATCCAAGTGGTGCAGTGTATTTGATGATTTGTCAAAGATTGAGTCATGTCCAGATTTTGGACATGAGAAAGAGTGGGGAGGATGATCATTTGATAGTTTGATTGAAAGACATGTATGGTATCTTCATGTGTAGGAGTCAGGTGGAGATTTGTAATGAAATTGACTCATACACATTCGGAGGATTAATCGCGTGAAGAATTGGAGCTAAAAATCAGTTCATGAAGCACAAAACAGAAAATTGGAAATTCTTGTTAAAAAACGGTTATAACAGAATCTGACAACGGTTTTAGCTAAAACCGTTGTCTTTCAGTTTTACTTCAGTTTTGACAGTTTTGCTGTTATTGTTCCTGAAGCTGATATAAGGAGTTTTCTTTCCCGGTTTTTCAGTGCGATTGAAAGAGAGATCATTCCAGAGTATTCTCAATCTATCGAGAGAGAGATGAGAGGGTTGTAGAGAGAGAAACACGAGAGGGAGAGCTTGGAGTTTGAGTTCATATCTTGTGTTTTGGTTTCTTGGATCAATCCTGATTTCATTGGATGATCTTGTAATTCATGTACTGTTCTTGATCGTGATTATAGTGGTGATCTTCTCTGCTCCGTGGATGTAGACTTTCTAAGTCGAACCACGTAAAATCGTCTTGTGTCCATTTCTGGTTTTTGTTTCTGTTTTTCTTTGTTTCTTTGAAATCAACTTTGTGATTCATTGTTTCTCAACATGGTGCATGACCGTGCATGATCACACGGGTTGGCCATGCGCCGGATGATTTCCCCTGTATTTTGTCCAATTTTAGTTTCTTCGATGTTTTTATCTCGATCTTCGTCTTCCTTCCATGCTTCATACTTTTTAGGCCTAATTACCTGCAAAAGTGCTTGAAAATGATGTTTCAATGAATTAAAGAAAATACGAAATAAACGATAAATGGGAGCTTGAAATTAATAATACACTAATAAAATCTCTATTCTAAGCGTATTTACATATCAAAAAGCCCGTTTATCAGACAAGCATAATTTATTTTGAATAATTACGAAAGAAAGTATGCCGGGTATGCGAAGGCTATTTCTACTTTTATGTTTTGGGATTGCATTGTATTGATAATGTATTAGGATTAATGGTAGAATAGTGATAACTAATTGTATTTTTATCAAGTGTTTATTTTGTTGAATTTGAGAAGGATATGGAAAAAATTACTATGACGGACAATCTATGGGATTGTGGTAAAATTTCCATGATACCTTCATATTAAACTATGAAATTAACACCACCATTCAATACTTGCAACTTTTTATTCTAATTTATTAAATTAGTAACAACTATCTCTTTTTTTTTTTTTTTCTTTTTTATTTTCCCTTTAGGGACCATTTGGGTTTAGGACATGATTTCTCTGTCTTCGAAGGATTGGGTAACATAGTATTTCAGTGAACACCCTCCCATGGTCCAAGAGAAAGGGTTCGAATAACATCGTGCCAACAATGATTGTGGCTAAGCAATGACGATGATGTTAGATTTTAAAAATAATTGGATTGATAGTTGTTCATGAGTGTTGCACGTAAAAATTTAGCAAAATCCATTTATATATCTCCTTGAAAAATATATTTTTAATGGGCATGTAATATTTAAATATGTTCAAATGTTTATTATTAAGTTACTCAAACCTGAAGCTATAAGTTATTTCTATTTTTCTTAGTTCGTTTAAAAATAATTCAAATATTTTTATTCATATTAAAGTTTTCAAGAACTAAATTTTGAATAAATATATGCGTATACGATATACACATATATGTACGTAAAATTTAAAAAAAAATTAATTATTTTATATTAAAGGTGATACTAAAAATAAGTGCATATATACGTAATTAATGTTTAATATTAAATATATAAATATTAAATAATTTTAAAAATAAAATAAATAAATAAACACATAAATAAATAAATAATAGAAAAATTGAACGCTCTTTCAATAGTAAGCACAAAAGTGTAATTTCATATGGTATAATAGAATGTTAGATAAACAATCCTAGGGCTCGAGGTGGGATTTGAATCTCATAGTAATCCTTAATTTGGTATTAAATTCCGGACCCCAATTTTACCACAAAAAAATTAAACAAAGTAAACATTTAATTATGCCGAATAAATAATTATAAATTAACCTAGCTAATCAAGCAAGGGCCTAAATTAATTACTTGATTTACGCTAACTAGTAAATGCTCCCGTGTGATGCACGGACTGTTTTTTTTTTTTTTTTTTTTTTTAAAGAGTAAATCAACATTACCATGAACAATATTTTTTTTTATTAAAAATGCATTTCTTTGAATGAAGGTGTAATCCTTGTACTTGTATTTGCAAATATTATTTTGATTAGCAAAAAAGAGAATGTAGGTCTGCCTCTCTAACACAATAAAAACAACCACTTGTAATTCATCTATTTAGGTTAGGCATATTCAGTTTACATGGGCAGAAAAAACACATCATAAATTATATCTGAAAGATTCAGTATGATTTGGCAGTCTATATATCAGATATCTTAAATAGAATATGTTGATTATAATTTAGGAAAACTGTAAAGACGTGATATTTTGTCGAAAATAATTTGCATCACAATATTCATATCGAATATTTGATCAATTAATCTTATAATTCATTGATTAAAATAGGAAACTTGAATATAGGAGTTTAGAATTCATCATGAATTATATCTGAAAGATTCAATATTGTAAACGACCCGATTTTCATAAAAATATTTTAAAACATTTTCAAATAAAAATAAGTAATTGTTTTTTTTTTTTCTTTTATATGTCTATAAAAGACAATACTAGACAGGCCGTTAAAAGAACCAAATGAAAAATGCATCTAAATCTATTTGCGAACACAATTATCTTCAATAAGGGATTATTTAGTATCATACATTGACATGCTTATAATATAATTATCTAACAATACATAATATAATACTGATCGTATGGAAAAAGACCCATGCGAGTGTATTTACATTGACCGTATGGAAAGAGACCCATACGAGTGTACTTTAATTTATCCTATTAAGTATAGGTGTTTGTGTGTGTGAATGTACAAGCATACCTAATGTACAAGCCTATATAAAATGCAAATCAATTCCTACTTAATCAGATTCTAATAACATTCACAACCAAAATAATTCACAAACTTTAACTAAATTTCATAAGTACCACAATCTAAGAAAGAACTCGAATCATTTAAATAAAATATATATATATATATATATATATATATATTGTTTCCAACTCATAACAATTAGCAAAATCTAACTTTTAAGAAAATAATGTCTCAGACTAGCTTGCAAATACCAAAAATAGGAAAAATTCAATTTATAAAATAGGAAAAATTCAATTTATATTTGGAGCATATGCTTTCACCGTACCGCCATCTCCTCTACGTCCAGCCCCTTGACCTGAAATATTAAAAGTAGTGGGGGTGAGCTACATTCAACTCGTGCTTGTCAAACTAATTACACCCTTGATAGCATAACATGTAATAACAATTATAAACATGAGATAAAACTTGAGGGTAAGTAATAAATACTTACATGACTTATAACTTGAGGGTGGGTAACGAGTATCCACATAACTTATAACTTAGGGGCATGTAGCAAAGTAGCATGCAAAGCTTGACGGATTGAACTAATAAATCATACTTAGAGGTGCAAAGCACAATTCATATAATAAAAGTTAAACATGTACACATATCATACAGACATAATTAATAATGACAAACAAGTAAGAAACCCACCTTAGAAAAAAAATCTCGGTCTAATTGTCGTGTACTTGATCAGAGAACCCTATATTAAAAGATATAGGAAGTGTCTTAATCATCTAATTGTTAAGAAAATAATTGAAATTAAAAATGATAATTTTGAATAGGCAATTGACGTTGCCAAACAAATTTGTAAATAAAGAGGACAACTTGAAAATTGATTTTAAAAGAATGTAGTTTGATAATTAATCCAAACTTGGAACTGATGGTAATTAATTGATTCAGAATGATTTGTTCTTTCTTCTCTTTTTTTTTTTTTCGAAACTGCTTGATATTGTGGCCTTGGAAAACTTAGCAATTGAAAACTTTAAGTGGTGGGTTTGGGGACAACAATTCCGTCAAAAGAAAATAACAATCAAGAATTGTTACTTACCTGTTGTTGTTGCAGAAGAAAATAAGGGGCCGATGTATCTATTCTTTCTCTCTTTTTCGCGTATAGAATTTAGTGTATCAAGTAGTGTATTTATAGTTAGGGATTAATAGGTCTCCTATTAGGGTTTCATATCTTATTAGATAAGGCTATGTTCTGATAGGATGAGGATTAGGGGATCAATATCTAAGTGTATATCTTAAAAGATTAGGAATGTTAATTCTTGTATATATCGGGATCTGATCAAGAAACACTGTAATCTACGACACTTTACGGATATGTAACAAGAAAATAAATTAAATAAATAATAATTATTAAATGGAAATATGATACATGCTTTGGGCTTGATAAAATGAATGATTTATGATGCATGTATGTACTTGGGCTTGAAAAATTCGAATGGACTTACTTAACAACTAGTCGGACCTTACGTTGCCACTAGGTGAATTGAGACTAACCCTCATAATTGGCCAAAATAAATAATATTTTTATTAAATATATTATATAATTGTAAATAAATAATATGCAGAAAAATGTGGGGTGTTACAAATATGATTTGACTATTTTATTATCAGATATCTTAAATAGAAGATTTATTATTTGGTTTACCGGATTTTTTACAATCATTATATATTTCATAATATTCATTCGGCGCGAATTTTACTGAATATTAATAATGAACTTCAATCTCAAATAAAATTATTAAATTTCAATAATGAACTTCAATCTTTACATTGATCAATTTGCACGGTAATTGTTAATCAATAAATATTAATGCAATTATTAAGCACGAATCTCAAATTGTTATTAATGTAATTTGAACTTCAATCTCAAACATTCAAATATACTGAAGATTGCAAAACACGCAATGTTATCAATATTAAATTTCGATATTAATTTGTAATAGCAAAACAAAATTCACTTCAAATAACAATTTGAATTTAAAATAAATATATTAATTGATAATATCCAAAAATGTTTTAAATTACAATTTGTTGACATTAACCTTCAAAATCAGCTGAATCTCGATCGACTTGATTTTCTCTAATCTTTTGCCAATATTTTGTCTCGTTGGCTGTTTAAAGATTTTGTAACCAATTTTGATATTAGCACAATGTGGTGGAAATAATATAAAATAATCACATAAAATAAATTGAATAAATCTATATATATATAATAAGCCAAGTCATCCAAAATTAGTAAGTTAAGATTTTTCCCGCCCAATTATTTAGTTACTAAGAATAGAAGTGAATTTGAATTTCGAATTTTGAATTTTAAATTATCCCATGTTATGTTTTGAGATCTGGCGAAAAATCAGCAACAATAAATCTGTAAAGATATTTAAAACAGATTTCGTTATATTATTTAAAATTTTGAAATTTGAAATTTAAAAAAATCCTTATCTGATAACATATTTACTCCTATAAATACAGTGTCTTCAGTAATGAGAATCACGTAAATGAGAATCACATTTGCAGCTGGGTATTTTTATTTTTTATTCATTTCGCAATTTCTTTATTTCGCCAGTTTATTTGATTCATATTTGATTTTGCTGAGTAATTCTATATCTTATTCATTTTCAGTTTATTTGATTCATATTTGATTTTGCCGAGTAATTCTATTTCTTATTCATTTTGCAATTTCTTAGCTTTGTAACTATTACAGTTTTTTTGGATTCACATTTGTGGATGCAAATTTCTATTATTCTGACATTCCTTAATTATTATGTGTCAACTTTGATAGATACTTTACCATAATGGATGCTCCAAATGGACGACCTGCAAATAAAGATAAGAAAAAATCAGCAACACTGAATCATGATTCTGGCGAAAACAGCTTTGAAGATTGCAAAAATCAAATTTACCTACCATCATCTTTTTCTACGGTAATATGTAATCATATAAAAAATTTAGATTTATTTATTTCCTATTATATGAATTATTTAAATTGTTGTCAATATATTTTTCTAAGAAAATAATAATTTGGTTTATTAAATGTATACAGCCAATCCGCCAAGAATATTGGAAAAGGGTTAGAGATTCGCTAAACATTCGAGGATCCGCTGATGTTGAAGACCAAATCTGATTTTATTGTAGTAGTAGATTTCAATTTTATAATTTTTATTTAAATAAATCCATGTATCAACTTCAATTGAATCGACATTATTCACAATTCTGATAATGTTTTAGTAAGCAATAAAAAATTATTGAAATATATATAAATTAAAATATCTCGACAAAAGCGTTGTTTGATTAAGATATTCTAAAAAGAAAAAAACGTAGAAATATATATTTATAAATCAAAATATTTCTATTGAAAAATCGGTGGAGTTGAAAAGGCCATATATTAATTTAGTTTTCAATTGGAAATCTAATTGTCATATTAAACGGTCTAAATATTCAGTCCAAATCATATCAACATGGTATATATTTAATTTTGAATTGTTCATGTTGTTGAGATGTTTTAGAAATTAAAAAATATGTTACAAATATGTTTTCTATAATTTTAAAATACATCATATCTATTTAAAATTTATAGTTATATAATACAATTTATAAATAAAAGAATTTATATATATATATATATATATATATATATATATATAGTTAGGATAAAAAAAGGCAATACATATCTAAAATTAAAGGGTAAAATATAATTGAATATTAGAATATTTAAATATCCGAACCAAATAAAACAAAAGAATAGACATGCAATTTATTTTAATATATAGTGTAAAATATAGTTGAGATATTTTAGGAATTATACATTTGTTGAAATGTACTATTTCGCTAATTTAATCAACAGAATAAATATTTAGACATGTGTATATTAGAGTTTTAGTGTTTTAAATAAACTTTAAATAAATATATGGACTCTCGATTTTTTAAATTAATGTTTAACAGAATGAATATTTAGATGCGTGTATACTAAGGCGAGCTTGTTGTTTAAAAAGAAAATGTTTGCCACATATTCAATGTATGTATATAATACAACTTATAAAATCAATTTAAAATTATTTCATTAGTATAGATATAATAAAAACATATTATAAAATTTAGATATGTAATTGAGATATTTGAGGAATTGAATAAATTGTATATATATGTATTCTATATTTTTAAAGAACATTATATCTATTTTTTATTTATGAAATAAATATAATTAATTTTTAAATAACTAATGTGGATATAATCACTGATTAAAAAAATTTATAATTATATATTTCAATTTATAAATCAAAGAATATTTACATAGAATATAAAAACGCCATATATCTTTTTTAATAATTTGTACGATATTATTGAAATATTATAAGATCTATATTTTCGGTCCCAAAAAAAATAAAAATAAATAAGCTAATGATTTTTTTTAAAGTTATTATTTAAAATGTAGTTGAGAGATTTCAGGAATTATATAATGAGTAAAATATATTTTTACGCGGTATGTTTAACAGAACGTAGTTACAGACGCGTGTATACTAGGGTTTTATATAGGCTATAAATATCTGCACCCCTTCATCCATATCTGTCACATGCAAGGTTTTAGTTTCAAAGTCACGCAAGATTTTAGTTTCAAAGTCAGTTGATACAGAAACAATGGTTGTGGGCAGTAAGGGTTCGTTTAGTCAGAGCGTACATAGCCTATGTGGGGACTACCAGGTGAACCTTACAACTAGAGAAAAAATAGAACTTACTTCAGAAAAAATTATGTTGTGGACAGTAAGGGTTCGTTTAGTCAGAGCGTACATAGCCTATGTGGGGACTACCATATGTGGGGACTACCAGGTGAACCTTACAACTAGAGAAAAAATAATTCTAAATTACGATAAAAAAAATGCAAAATAATTTATCTTAGAACAAATTTATTTCAAATGGTGGAATATTTCTAAATTAATAGAAATTTAGAATGTTCATTTTTTTAAAAATAAATTTAAATTGGTAATTTACAATCCGAAAATACTTAATTTCGATTTTTTTCTTCTCTCATCTCTCTCCCAAAATCTTAATATTAAATTATAATATATTTTGGAATTAATCATACTGATTAACAATAATAAACAAACAACAACGAAGATATACAATCTAGAATTGCAAAGATTGAGAAAAGAATATATTTTCTTAATGATTATTCCTATATAAAGTATTTTATTAGTTTAGTTCATTAATTTTTCTTTATGTTTATCTAAATCAAAATTCAACTTTATTTGTATGAGCTAATTGAAAGATTTGAGGTCATCTATGTCTTTAAAAATTCTAAATCCAAATTCAACTCTATTTATATGAATCAGCTCATCATATGGACTATGAAGATTCAATTCATCCTAAAATAAAATTGTATTTTCTATGTCTTTCTTAAAATTTATTTCTAATAGAGGATATTTTGTAGGTAAACTAATAAAATATTTTATATAAGAATAATCCTTAATTCTTTTTGTTGTTGTTTCTAATAGAAGATGCTTTGTACGTAAACTAAAATATTTTATATAAGAATAATCCTTAAGATTATTTGTTTCTCAATCCTATTAATTGATTGATATTAGATTTGAAACTTTTTGTTTCTCAATCTGTTCAATCATATCGGATTCTGGATTATGTATGTTCACTTTATTTATTATTATCAATCAGTGTGTTCTATTCAAATTTATTATAATTTAATATGAATGTTTTGATATAGACAAGAGAAGCTAAATAAAAGGATGAAATCAAAAAAAAAAAAAAAAAATCTGGAATAAGATACGAGGAAGAAATTCGTGAAAAAATTAAAATGTATTTTTATTAGAGGAAAAATATGATTTTCTAGAGTAAGAGGCAAGGAATGAATAACACTGCAAAAGAACACAAAAGTTTTCTTTGTAACAAATTTTAACCATTTTTTTTTTTTTTGTTATATATTATCAAATAAAAATGCATTTTTAATAAAAGGTATTGTTCATATTAATATTGATTTACTCTTAAAAAAACATAGCCCGGCATCGCACTGGAGCATTTACTAGTTATTCAATGTAAAGATTAACAATTACCATGCAAAATGTTGATGGTAGATAAATTTGAATTATGCTACCATCATTATTGATTATTCTGGAACTAACCTTCTTTAACGCTGATTTATTCTTGTCGTCATTTTCAGGTAGTCTTTTGGAACATCCATTGTAACGCGCCTATCAAACCTGAAACGGAAGAATAATGAAATGAAGAAATGAGATAAATAGGCAGCTGTGATCGTTAATCACATAAACTAAAGATAAATAAATGTGTGTATCATATAAATTAAAATTATGTAATCAAATAAACATTATTCCTTTTGGAGCATCCATTGTAACGCGTCTATCAAACCTGAAACGGAACAACAGTGAAATGAAGAAATAAGAGAATTAGGCAGCTGAATCACAGAAACTGAAGATAAATAAGAGAATTAGGCAGCTGAATTACAAAAACTGAAGATAAATAAATATGTGTATTTATAGATTAAATTATGTAATCAGATAAAATTATTTAAAAATTCGAAATTCAAAATTCAAAATTCAAACATATCTGAACGTATTTTGTTGGCGAAGATTATATTCAATATTTGGTTTTCCACGTTTTACGGAAATAATTAGTTTTGAATTCATGAATATGCATCAATGATCTCGGATAAGTTTTAATAATCAATTTAACATATATTTTAAACATATATTGTAAACATATATTATTGTATATCAAAAGATTGATAAAACATATCTATTTTTTGGTATAGATATGTTGATACACGGTGAAATTAAACATTGCTATTTATTTCTGCAATATATTTAATAATCAATTTAACCTTATCAATTGTTATTTATTTCTGCAATCTATTTAATAATCAATTTAACATATATTGTAAACATATAATGTAAACATATATTGTAATATTTTCGTCTGAGCTTTGTCAACGTTATTTTATCATTTTATTGTAAACATATATTGTAATAACAGAAAAAAAAAAATGAAGCAAAATTAATTTCTTTCAATTGAAGCTGATACATCAAGTGATTTGTATAGAAAATAAAAAAATTGTATTCTACTACAATAAAATCGGAATTATTCTTCGATCTCAGCTGAACCTCGAATGAGTTAATTATCTATAATCTTTTCCCAATATTGTAAACGGATTGGCTGTATTCATGTTATAAACAAAATGAAAAGTTTAGCACAATATATGGACAATAATATAGATAATCCACATAATAGAAAATTAACAAAATCAAATTTGTTTTGATGATTAAATATTACCGTAGAAAACGATGATGGTAGATAGATTTGAATTCTACAATCATCAAAGTTCTTTTGGCCAGAGTTAAGACCCATTTCTGCTGATTTTTTCTTATTCTGATTTGCAGGTTCACCTTTTGGAGCATCCATTGTGAAGTACCTATCAAAGTTGACACTGAATGAAAGATGGATGAAGGAATAGGAATAATAGACATTCGAATAAACAAATGCATGCATTGGTCATGACAATGGAAATTGGTAGCGTCGTTCTTGCTACCAAATTAAATCGTGTATGAAAATACACTTAAACCTTACCGACTATCCTACTTAGTAGAATGGTAAATAAGGGTCGATCCCACAGGGAACGGCCGAACAGTTTTGATTACGATGTCAAGCGGTTTATGATTAAGAATGCAAGAAATAAATACTTAAAAAAAGCAATAATGGGGGGGTTGATGGGAAACTAACAATCTATTAGTGACAATTAAAAGGAAATAGACACAATTAAAAGAAACAAGTACTCAAAAACACTAGAAGAGATCTTTTTCAGTTTTAGTTTTCAAATAGTAAAACAAGTCACCCTTGATCATGCTTCCCCTTGGTCTTGAACAATTGATGCAACTATTGTTAATGCCCGATTTAATTGTGATTTAAGCCCTTATCTCAAGACTATGAACAAGCTCTAATAGCCTTGTTGTCCCTTAATCTTAGTTAATCAAAATAAGCTCTTCGACTAACCCTATTCAGTTTAACCGAATCCTCGAACAAGCTCTCTTAGATTCAATCACCAAAAGCATTAAACACTAGGACAACGAGATAAATTCAACATAAAACTCGAAAGCTCGATTTTAGTGGTTGAACTTTGTGTTATCCCCAATAAATAATTATTGTTTGCTACTCGGGAATCGAAAATCCTACAATTACGGATAGTAATCTCCTATTCTAGCAACACATTCACAAATCCCTTAAAGGGTGATCAAACCAATAATCAATTCATAAATGTGAATCAACAAGAGCAAATAACACAAAACACTTAAATACACAATAATCTCGGTAACATTAACCGTAATAATCACATCAATGTCTCGACTCAAGGTTCCACAATGATCAAGGATGAACTAAGGGTGCTAGCCACCCATATTAACTAATACAATAAGAAAATAAATGGAAAAATGAAGAAACATGATACTGATATGGATGAATCCAAAGATGTCAATTGGAGAAGATGATCCTTCAATCCCTTGTCCAATCTCCTTCCTTGGTGGCTGAAATGTGCTCTCCAAGTATCCAAAAGTACTCCAAAAGTTATCCCCAGTTAGGTTAAATTCGAATGGGATGATATATATATATATAAAGGGAGAAAGTGCTAGACAAAAAATAGGCAAAAACGTATTCAGGATTTTAAAACAGAGTAGTGAATCTCGGCCGAGACGGGAGTGTGTCTCGGCCGAGACGTGAAAAAGGGGAAACTAGGGCTTTTGAGGTTTTGACTCATCTCGGCCGAGATTAGATTGCATCTCGGCTGAGACTTTCATCTTTGACAAACTTCAAGAATTCCCTGGAGACTCATCTCGGCCGAGATTGGATTGGATCTCGGCCGAGATCTTCAATCTTGCAAAACTCTAGAAAATCCCTGGAGGCTCGTCTCGGCCGAGATTAACATCCTGTCTCGGCCGAGATCTTCAGTCTTGCAAAACTTCACAAAAACCCTGGAGGCTCATCTCGGCCGAGATTAACATCCTGTCTCGGCCGAGATCTTCAGTTGGCTCTTCCTTTCTTGCCTCGATCGATCCCTCGACTCCTCGGTCGTTTAATCTTCGATTTCGACCCTTTTTACACCTGTCTTAATACAAAAATAGCTCAAACGCATTATTTTGCCCATTAGAATATAAAAGCACTAAATACACATAATTATGCACGTTATTGACACTAAAATGACACTAAAAGTGCCCTAAAGTGCGTGCACGGAACACGTGTACCAGAAATCTTGGCGAAACAAAGCTATTGCAAAATGTTCATGAAATGAATATGTGAATAAAGACAATGGAAATAATTGCGAAATAAAGCTATTGCAAAATAAATATGAAATATAAAAAATACCTGGCTGCAAACGTGATTCGTGATTTTCATTTGCTGAACACTCTGTGAATTTATAGGAGAATTTATGTAATTGGATAAGTTTTATTTCAAAATTCAAAATTTTAAAAAATGTCTAACAAATTCTGTTATAAGTATATCTACAGATTTATTATTACTGAATTTCACATCAAAAAATTAATTCGAAATTGTAATCACACTAATAAAATCGGAACATTCAAAATTCAAAATTCAAATTAGATGGTCTATTTAAAGTAACTAAAAAATGGGCGGGAAAAAATTATACTTACTATTTCCGGATGACTTAACTTATTATATATATATAGATGGCTGGTAATAGGTTTGGACATGAGATCCCAAAGGTTGTTCTTCAACTTCTTGAAATCTATCAGCACTAAAAGAAAAATAATTATCTTAAATAATGAATATTTATCACAAATTTATTATTAAAGATAACATATCATTATTAATTAGTCGTTTCAATAATTCGGTCGCAAATAAAATATATGAGACGGCAAATTAATGGTCTTATATGCGTCTCAATTTTTTTTGCAACAATTAAGTGTCTAAAAATAATTTAAAAATAATTGCAAATAATTTGTAAAGAATTTTGTGACAACGGCGTAATCGCAAATAACTTATTATAACTGACCACAATTATAGTCTATAAAAATGTAGCACAAAAGAGCTATAGTAAGCTTACAAAAGAAGAATCCTACATGGGGTAGATGAGCTCCTGATAAATAGGTATGTTGGATAGTTTCAATCCATCAAGAGAAAAGATGATTTCTTAGTCCCAACCAGATCCAAGAAAAAATGTAATCATAAAAAAAATAAAAAAAAAAAATATATATATATATATATATATATTGCTATCTTGGTGCATCGCACAATAAAAACATTATGTTGGTCCCACAACATTATTGTGGAAGCACTTCCTTTTAGAGTGTACAAGTTCAAAACCAATTAATTGTTTATATAAACCAACAGAGCATAACAAGGCTGAACTTTTATATCATTGATATGCAAAAATAATTGTACTTGTACGGCTGTCTCATTATCTTATTGCATACTTTTCATGGGCATACGTCACTGCCATAGTTAAGATAATATTATTAATTTAAAATGCAAGAAAATCAAAACATATTTTACAATAGCAGCTAGGCTACAGTATACATAGAGATTATAAAATAAATGCAAACAAACAAGATTCTTTCCTTTTACATATTCCTTGGAAAAGAATTAATGTTCCAAAATTATTTATGTTTTATTAGTGGGATGCCTCCATTATCCAGGCACCTTTTCTTGTTTTTCATCTGTGATATTAATCAAACCAGACTCTAAACCAGTGTCATAATCATCATTCCCTCACAAAAAATAAAAAGTATGATAATCGTCATCAACCATTAGTGTATTATATTCGCAGTTTTGCAGTGATTCCAACGAGATCAACTAATCATGGGAGGTATAGTGTCCCTCCACCCCACCACACACATAATACAGTGGCATCATCTCAATCTTTGGACAGTTTGTTTGAGCCATGAGAAATAGAATCATATTCCAGCTTAGGTTTTACATACTCCATTACAATAACAACAAATTGAACCTTGACAACAAGAATATGCTTTCTATCTATCTATCAAACCATGAATCAGGATCATCCGCCCAGCTTCTTATTTTCTAGAATTTTGCCCCTTTATTAGTCTTCATAGGATACGGTTTTATACCTTGGAAGGTGTGAGTTAAATGGGATAGAAAATCCGATTAATTAGCGTAAAACCAGATTTTTGTGGCTTTATCAAGAGAATCACTTGTCCACAAACAAAGAACGATCGTGGTTGGCGATCGATGGGGTAAAATTGATAAAAAGCGGTCGATCAGATAAGTAAAATTGAACAAGATTGACAAAATATAACGATCGCTATGATCGATGTAACACTGATAAAGATGTTTCCAGGTTAACTGTTTTTTGCTCTATTGTATATATTGTGTTTTTACACTCGAGATTACTATAAGGTTTGCTAAGAGTACATGAGTAGGTCTTTATAGAGGTTGAGGTGTTGTTGTATGATTGACATGTGGCAGGCCTGACCGACACAGCTCCGCCACCTGTCCTGGCCCAGCATAGGTGGATTCCTCGTGTTTCCCTCATATTTTGCTTGTGAGGGTAATTATTGGGCGGGATGCGGTCTCGGCCGCTACATTGGCGGTCAGGGCCCTTGCGGTTGTAAGTTGTCTGTGGTCCTAGTACGCGAAAAGCGATCTTGAGGTGTGTGATCCTTCTTGAAGACGATCTAACTATTTGCGTGGATGAGTCCCGTCCTTACTTCTTGTGAGGTGGTCTTGGGCTGCGAGGATTTTAGATCTTGGGCCTTAATTGGGGGTTTTGTGTTAAGCTTGGATTTATATCGTGGGTTTGACGATCGTTATCCATAATTGCCCCTCTGAGTTCAGAGGTTGCTGCCGCTTAATGCTAAATTTGAACTCGAGTTCCTGTTTCTGGCTACATTCCAAATTAACTACAGTCTTTGTCCAAATGCGATCTATTTTCAAATGCGATCGTTTATCTTTTCAACGGGAACAAAGTAATTTTGAATTTTTGAACGTTTAATTGAGGGGAAACACTGACGTGTCCCACTTGCGTCATGGCTTTTTGTTCGCGTGTCAATAAGGCCGGCAGGTGTCAGCCTCACAATACGCGACGGCTCATGATCGCATGTGTGTTTCGCGCTCCGCAACGTGTTAGCGGCCAATTGGTCATCTCTGCGCTTGCATAGCAATTGTTAGAAGTGTTAAATTGCGACAATTCATTTTGTCTTCTTCTCATTCCCTATAAATTCTCGTTTTTCTCCCATTTTTCACTTTTCTCCCAGAGAGGATCGCAACCATCTTGAGACTTAAACACATGTAATTTAGTAAATTTTTGTTATCCTTTTCTCTCCTTCTTTTCAAATGTCTTTGTCAGAGTCGTTGTCTTCCCAAACATCTGAGAAACCTCCTAAGGTTCGTGAACAAAGAGAGCAGGAGAGAGAGGCGGGGAAGATTACCGAACAGGTCTTTTGCGAGGTAGGGTACTCGGCGGGTGATATTGTCGCCGTTATCGCTGGTGATGATGCCGATGCAATTCGTCGAGCAAAAGGTTTTTTGAAGAACCATCAACTGTCCACATAGATGAGGACGATGTTGATTATTTCACAATCCAGTTGGACGAACATTTGGGTATGGGCAGTTCTAGGGTTTTTCTTGCGGGTATTAGCGATCTTTATAGGGGAGGGGAGATCGACAAGGGGATCGATCTTAGTGACGTTGTAGCGGGATATCTATTTTGGAAATATCCACCTGGAAAACTGACACTTGAAGGGAGGCCTCCCCATCCGTTAGACACTTTGATATGGACTCGACACGATGACCGCAGATAAGGATCAAAGCATAATCTTTTAGGGCGAACATGTTTCCTAGCACCATGACCGCCAACGACCTCTTCAACTGGCCTCTGAATTTAATGTTCCTCGAGACGTGCGGCTTCACATTCCAGCAAAGGATGAAAGGGCGGAGTGCACCACAACAGCCTATGTGGTGATTACATGTGGGTCCATGAAGGGGAGACTTCGATTTCCGCTTCCACTGATCTTAAGGGCATACCTGCACTATTGGGATTTAGCTCCTTCGCAGTTGGCGGTCATCAGTTGGCATGTCATCTGTTTGACCGTCATTCTTTTCAGGAGGAAAGGTTATCCCCCTCTAACCTCCGAAGAACTATCGTTCATGTACACCCTGACTGAACGCGAAAAAAATCTTAAGGGGTAGTACTACACTTCTGCTCACAAGGGTTCGAACTCCAAGCTGGTCGGAAGACTGAAGGACTCTGTGGGTGGGTGGATGGAAGAACGAATAGTTCTTTGTTGGAGGACACCGGTCGTCACCTGCTCCGGAAGACAAACGCGATCACCAAGATCTCATTCCGATCCCTACTGATACCAAATTATTTCGTGGTATTGACTTTAATTTATGTTGTTTAGAATTTTGTTGATCTTAATCCCGTGTTTATCTGCAAATCGCAGCAAAGAGGTTGTCTAAGTGTGCGAGTCCTTCAAGAACAAACTTGCCACTCTTCTGGCGGACAACGGTGGCCTTCCGTATGATCAGCGGGATTTACTACGGTCTACTGATCGCTTCCCACAACTCACTACCTCCAGATCTTGGTAAGTTCAAGTTGTTTTCGATTTGATCTTTTCTTTGTCTTTTCCTTTTTTTTTTCTTTTTAACTGGGTCCCTTGCTCACATTAAATTCCTCCCTTCATGGCACAAGAAAAACAGATTCCTGGGACTGCTAGGTCTGACGTTGAGGGGTCATCGTCTCTCCGTAATGTTACTTTGATAACGATCGTGCCATCTACGGTCAACCCATGGGCCAGTCGGATGAGCCAGTGCCCCCGAGGCCACTGTCCGAGATGAACGCCAGGGACCAGTTCGCCTAGATAGCTAAGTTGGAAGCCTAGAGAAAGGCATGGTCGGCAAGAACATCCACCGATCGGGGGGCACTTCGGTAGTCGCTGGTCCACCTGTCCCAAACCAAAAAATAATCGACTCTGACGGTAGGTAGGACTATGCCTTCAAAGCATCCAAACACTGGCCCCGGTCCAATTACTGCTAGTATCGAGACCAAGAAGCCCCCACAGAAAGGAGGAACTGCCTTGAAGAGAGACATCTCCTATCTTGGATGGGATCCCAATAAGACCACCTTTCTAGATAAGGTGGACGAGGGTAAGGAGGCCCTCCCAACATTCCTGACGAACTACGCCAGATGCAAGTCTCCGGAGCAGAAGGACTCCAAGAACCTTCCGCGGTACATGCAGCCCGTGATGAAGATTGTTGCCAAGGCATGGATGGATGGTCTTGTTGACACCAAGGGGAAGCTGGGGCTGAACAAGAAGATCGAGGCCGCTGCGGTCCATTTTAGGCGATCCGCTCCCGAGCCCTTTGTCAATCCGGCACTGAACAGTGTCCAAGAAACGGCTAAGGCAGATAAGAAGAAGAGGAAGGCAATGGAGGCTGAGGTCACTCGCCTCAAGGAGCTGTTGGCAACTGTTAGTGAGAAGCTAGCCCAGGAGGTGGGCGAGAAGGAAAGGACGCTCATTTGCGTCAACCATATCAAGGCCCAGATGGTGGAGGCCGCTAAAAGGAAGGACGAGGAGCTAAAGGCCAAATTGGAGGAGATACAGTCCTCTAGCGTTGTTGCGATCGAAGCGGCCGTTCAAGCTTATACGTATGGAGAGGGGCAAGAATTTTCGAACACAGCCTATGTTTAGGATTATCTTGACGCGGGGGGTAGTCTCTACTTTGCGGCGATCCTTGGCTCGCTATGCTTGACAGAACCCGCATAGAGAGACCCTTGGCGATGAGCAACGGGCCTTCTTTAGGGGTCTGCTGACTGAGGAGGATCTTGAGGGCCTTCCACCATGGAGGTAGTTGAAGAGATCACTACTGGTAATCCTGGTACACGTGTTTATGCATGCATTTTAGGTCGAATTAAATGTCATTTTAATGACATTTGCATGCATATTTGACCGTGTATTATTCATATTTGTATTATTGGACCATTTAATGTGTTTGAGCTCGTTTCAGGACAGTACAGGAAATATAGGACCAAGAACAAGTCTTGAAGAAGTCCGTAACGAAGAATGACCTAAGGATGAAACAAGAAGAGAGGAGTTTCGATCAATACGTCGTGCCCGCGACTTGTGGTCGCACCGCAGCCAATCCAACAAAGCCCAGAGCAAAAAATCTCAAAGTATGGTTCGCGGCCACGAACGACGACCAACCCGGCGAACCAAATTGCTGCACAAGCTGAATAAATGGTATGCGTCCGCGACTCAGATTCGCGGCCGCGATCTGATACCCTGTTTTTATCCTGAAACACGTTTTTTGCCCATTTTTCAGTCCAACACTTTCACATTTATATATATACAAGGTCTAATTCGAATTTGACATAACCAATCACCCATTTTACACATACCTTCAGCCACTATTCACCATTGGAAGCAAGGAATTGGAAGAGGGTTGAAGATCAATATCATCAACTCAATCTTTTGGTTCATTCTATCTTATTTTAATGTCTTCTTTGATTTTTACTTATTTTATCTTTGTAATAGTTGATATGAATGGATAGCACTCTAATTTGAGCCCTTGATCATTAGTTGAACCTTGGATTTAGGATGCTTATGTAATTTTTACGGTTATTAACCGATTGGATTATGTTTTGAAATATTCTATGTTATTTGGGATTGTTGATTCACACTTATGAATTGAATTATGGTTTGAACACCCATTTGGATATTTATTTGCGTGTTGCTAGAATTGGGTTTGTAATCCGTAATTTTTATGAATTCGATTCCCGTGTAGCAAACAATGGATTTATTCTATTGGGGATAACATAGAGTTCAACCACTAAAACCGAGCTTATGAGTTTTATGTCATATCTACTCCGTTATCTTGATTCTTAATGCATTTGGCTATTGATTCTTAGAGAGCTTGTTCTAGAAATTGATAAGTTGAGTAGGATTAATTGAAGAGCTTGTTTTGATTAATTATACTTAAGAGACAACAAGGATAATAGAGCTTGTTATTAATCTTGGAGTAGGGATTCTAAGGATAATCAATCGGGTAGTAACGTCAATTATATAGATTATCCGGACTAAGAGGATACTCGATCAAGGGTTGAATCCTTTTCTCATTCGTAAAACTAAAAATCATTATATTGTCTTTGTTTACTTCAATTGTTAACTTGTCAAGTGCTTTTAGACTAATTGTTATTTGGTTTGCTTAATTGCAATTAGGTGTTAGTTGTGATTACATCAAAACTCTCCTCCTCCCCCAGCACATCTTTATTGTTTTCTAGCTTATTTATATTCTATTGCTTAATCATAATAGTTTAATACATAAAGCAAAATTGTTCGACCGTTCCTCGTGGGATCGATCCTTATTTACCATTCTACTAGTTAGGACATGTTTGGTTGGTGGAATAAGGCCATATTGCAAGCTTTAACCCACATATTGAAATGTTTGGTTGCCCATGTGACAACCCGGTTTTATTATCAAGCTCGTCCTCTATAATAGCAAAGCCCGGTAGATTGCAACCCATGAGAGAGGGGGAGGGGGAGGGGTGGGTGGGTTGTATAAACCTGGATTTAAACCCAAATATTAGGTTTATATGGATAGGAGACATATTTGTCTAACTTCCTTAAATGCCCCCTTCTTTTGGTCAACCTGAGGGTAATTTTGTAAAATCTGTAACTTAACCCACATGTTAACATATGAACCAAACAGTTTATAAGTCAACCGGGGCTAAACCAACCCGGATAAACCAACCGACCAAACAGATTAATAAATCAACCTAAGTGCTTATAAACACCCCAAAAGATGATTTGGCTATACCAACTCAATTGTTGTTACTAGTGTATATATATATATATATATATATATATATATATATATATATTAATTTGGTGGCGAAACGACATGCTACCCAGATCCTGATCAGCCAGTGGCTTAGATATTTGTCTTTGTTTGTTCTTTTGTTTTTTGTTTGGGATCGTAAGATCGCTGTTGTAAGGGCTTCAACCCCTTTTGGTCGTTAAATAGAAAGATCCTTTTTGCTATTCTTGTTACTTTGCTTCTATATTATGTCTATTTGATAAAAAAATAAAATATCTTGCCTTAGCTATATATTGCTTACTTTCATGTATGTTTATCTAACACTTACTAGAATTGTTTCATCGTGTTTGATAGTCCGTTTATACTCATTTTTTGTTCTATCATATAATAAGGCAAATTGACTGTTTTGCTTCGCGGGGCATATGTTCGCCTTTACCAAGGGATAAGCATTGTGTTTGATAAGGTCATTTTATAATTGCTTGCAGATAAGTTTTTTCATGCTTGCTTATAGACAAGTCTTTTTCACGCTCATTCGGAAACGAATATTTCATGCTTGTTCATGAACGAGTCTTTTTGTGCTCGTTCATAAATGAGACTTTTCGTTCTCATTCAGAAACAAGACTTTTTGTGCTCGTTCGTAAATGAGACTTTTCATGATCGTCTACAGATGAGACTTCTATAAAAAAAGAGTTAAAACTTAGAAACGCTAAGTAGATTCACAAGGTTTTTATATTCTATTACAATCGACTTTGTACAACTATGGATAGTACTTCTTCAGGTGACGGGCGTTCCAAGGATGAATGAGCTTTTTTCCATATGGATCTTCTAGCCCATAGGCTCCGTTCGCCAGACACTTTGTTATGCGATATGGTTCATCCTAATTCGGACAAAAAACTCTATTGTAATATGCGGAAGGACCTTTCTCATTACTAGGTCATTCGCTTGAAATCTTCGGGTCTTCACCTGCTAATTGTGAAATCACTCCAAACGTTGCTTATATGTAACATATTTTCTCTCCGCTTTCAATCACCGTTCTTCAAGAAGGTCAAGCTGGCTTCGTATTGCGTCCTCATTCTCTTGCTCGCTGAATTGCGTCACTTGTAAGGTGGGTGCCCCCAATTTCTACGGGGATCACCGCCTCCGTTACATATGCCAAATGAAAAGGTGTTTCACTAGTTGGAGTCCGAGGGGTAATTGGATATGACCATAAGACTCCCGGGAGCTTCTCCGCCCAATAGTCTTTTTTCTCGGCCAGCTGTGTCATTTGCGTATCCTTTAAAACTTGTTGACCGCCTCGACCTATCTATTATATTGGGGTGGTATGGAGTAGTAAAATGGGCCTTTATGTTAATATGTCATAGAGTTCCTTGGACTTCTGGTTGTCAAATTATTTCCCGTTGTCCGTGACAGATGACCTTGGCACCCAAAATTGAAAGATTATATTCTACCACACAAAATCCACGATCTTCTGTGAGCTCGGTCTGGGTTTCAGCTTTTGCCCACTTCGTGAAATAGTACACAACGATGATCACTTGGATGTACCCGCCCTTTTCTTTGGGGAACGGTCCTATTAGATTGATCCCGCATTTTGCAAAAGGCCAGGGACTGCGAACGAATGTGACATCTTCCGGTCGCAAACGGATGAATGGTGCATGTTTCTGACACTCGTGGCACGACCTTGCATACTGGATCGCACATTATCTTATGATCTTTTGTGCCAAAGCTTGTCCCCCTGTGTCATTCCCACAAAATCCTTCGTGGATCTCTACCATGATATACTTTGCTTGTTTTCCTTGATGCATTTGAGCAGCGGAGTTAAGTATAGAGTATTCCGGAAATCATCGTATAATGAGCTGATCGCATCTTGAGTTGATGCGCCTCTAGTGCATTCTGAGGGAGTTCATTGTTGGTTAGATAGTGCACGATCGGTCATCCAACTTTCTTCTTCTGAGTCGATCTACATGGACTCCTCTTGTTGGATCAAAGGTGCGCTCACTCGTATGAGGGTGGCAGATGTGAAAGTCTCCGAACCTTCCGAAGTGGTAAGTCTAGCTAGGGCATCCGCCTGCAAGTACTTTGACCTTGGTATATGTACGAAATCGATCTAGTCAAACCCTTTGATTGCCTCATATACCATTCTCAGGTATTTTATCATCTTCTCTTCCTTAGCCTCGTAACTTCCATTTATCTAGTGACCGACCAACTAAGAATCATTGTGAACAAGAAGGTGCTTGATCCCCAGTGATTGTGTTGTGGTCATCCCAAGGATTATCGCTTCATACTCCGCCTAATTGTTTGTTGTCATATAATCAAAACGAACCATCGAGATCCATTATTGCTTATCTGGACTCAATAGAACAATATCTGCTCCTGCCCAAAGCGCAGTCAACAATCCATCGACATAGATCTCCCACTGGGAGATTGTAGGAGTCTGGAACTCTATTACTGGGGTGACTTCCAAAATGAAACCGGTTAACGCTTGGGCCTTTAACGATATCCTTGGGTCGTAGGTTATATCAAACAGTCCCAGTTCGACTGCCCACTTAAGTAATCTCCTAGTTGTGTCCGGTCATTGCAACCCTGTGACACAAGGGGTGATTCATCATTTTCTCGATTGAATGTGGATAAAAATATGGTCGCAGCTTCTGTGCTGCCATTACTAGCGAGTAAACTAGTTTTTCCATCCCGGTGTACCAGACTTCCGCATCATGTAATGTTTGGCTTACGTAGTACATCGAGTTCTGGAATCCGCCTTCATCTCGAATGAGGACCGCACCCAGTGCCTCAACTGAGACCGTGAAGTATAAGTACAACTCTTCCCCCTGTATTATTTGGATAGCAGTGGTGGTGAGAGGAGGAAATCTTCCAACTTTTCAAACACCCCACAACAATGTTCATTCCATTTGAGCGTCTTTCCCTTTTTTTATAGCCTTAAAGAAAGGCTTACATCGATTGGACGACCGAGATATGAACCGGCTCAAGGCTGCCACCTTGCCTGCTAATAACTGCACATCCCTGATATTTTTGGGTGGTTGTAGACCGAGGATCGCCTGGATTTTTTAGGTTTGGTGTCAATCCACCGTTTGTTCACCATGAAGCCGAGATACTTCCTGGAGTTTTGCAACATGGTTTTCCTGCCATGCATTCTTTACGAGCATATCGTCCATATAGACTTCCACCATTTTGACTATATGTTTGTGTTGGGTAATCAACTCTTATCACACACACAAACAATACTCAAACCAAGAGAGAATGAAAACAATCAAAGAATTCGGCCAAATGAAACAGAACACAGAACAGGAACATAAAATGAAGAACACAAGGATTTTACGTGGTTCGATCAATGTGATCTACATCCACGGAGGCTCTATACACCTCAATTCACTCCACTGAACAATCAATTACAAGAATTATTCCAGAAAACTAGAAACCCCCAATTCACAGACTGAATTAAGCACAAGAACCCTAGCTAACTAATTCTAATGATTGAGCAGTATTTTCAGAGGGAAAATAACGTGTATCAACTCGCATCTTCAAGTGGTTTTAATGTATATAACGGATGGAGCTCGAATCAGGAAGTAGCAGCAGTTGTAACCAATTCTGTTTCCAACTGCACAAAACTGTTAGACGGGCTTTCAACAACGGTTTTACTCGCAATGGTTCTAATCCGTTTGCACATGACAGTTATAACCGCCTTGACTCTGGTTCCTTTTTAACCCTTATAACTGATCCGGCTAAAACCCGATTTTCTAGCCCGGTTTTCCACATACTGAACCCGGTTCCTGACTCCTCAAATCCTCTACTACAAACTATGATCACTTGATGATATTGAATTGACATCTACAGTTTGGAGAATATTTTTTTTGCCAAACGCTGGTACGTGGCCCCTACGTCCGCCAGTTAGAATGACATCTTTATCTGTGACGAAGGTGGTCTGTTCTTCGTCATCTGAAAGCATCAAAATTTGGTGGTATCCTCAACATGCATCCATGAAACTCATCAATTCATGTCCTGCGGTCGCGTCCACCAACTGATCAATATGTGGCAGTGAAAAGTTGTCCTTTGGGAAGCTTTGTTCATGTCTATAAAGTCGATGCACATTTGCCACGTGTCGTTCGCCTTTTTCACTAAGACCGGATTGGCGATCCAATCCTGGTAAAAGACCTTCCCGATCCAACCATTCACCAACAACTTCTGTATTTTGCACTCCAACGTGTCATACTTTTCTAGACTGAACCGTCGACGCTTTCAGCAGACTGGCCATGCTTCTGGAGTAACGTTCTGTCGGTGAGACATGACATCAGGATCAATCCCTATCATGTCCGGGTGGGACCATGCAAACACATCGAGGTTTTTTTTCAGGAACTTTGCTAATCAAGTTCGTTTGGGTTTAAGCAACTCAGCTCCAACCATGAGCTCAATTTCTGGTTGATCGATATCAAGATGGCCCCTGACAAACTCTAATACTAACCCTTAAAGCCGCAAGTGTACGGGTGTAGGTGTATATAGTGGAAGTCAAGGTCGATCCACAGAGAATAAGTTTACGTAGTTTGATACCCTAGTTATCTAGGACTATCCTAACTAGATACTGGAAATTTCGAAAGATTGATTAATTACTAAACTAAATTGTAAATAAACTATTAAACAAATTAAGTAACAAAAAGGGATTTCCAATCAAAGAGAATGTATCCTAGGGCGTCGATTTCAGGAATTACGCTAATGAATGATTAATCTCTGACTTATAAACTTTTAAACCAATTTTAATATCTATTAGGCAGCACTTAACTAACTTAACCCTTCTCTCAAACCGACTAAATCGTAGATTGATTAGAACAATTACTCTCTCGAGTTAATGAATCCTAACAACTCCTAAAAGCCCCTTAACCCTTGCCTACACAGTCATAGACAACTACGCTATATGTCGTACGTCTATTAACAACTCCCTTCTCTCGAAGCGGAATTGTTAAATGATTAGACTAAGCCTAATTGATCAAATTATGTTCAATCATAAAATAGGAACAAACATGTAGATAGATAACAAAAACTAGAGTCTATAAATTAAAAGATTAAATCAAACATTGTTGTAAAACCCTACTCTCTAACCCTAGGACTCGAGTAATTTAGCTACTAATGCCTAATATCAAATTAATACAAGAATTCAAAGAACACATTGTAAAGAAATTAAAAACTAAGTAAGAAATAATTAAACCCGAGTAGTCGGCTCTTCGATCTTCATCTCGTCTTGCTTGTAAATCCTTGCTCTCACGCCTTCTACTACAATGCATGTAAAAGTATGAGATGCTCTGATATGATCTCTTAAAACCTCGAGCTTGAATGGATTTTTATAAGCTTTGGGGCAAATCTTGGGGTCTCTGGGCTTCAATTCCTACTTGGAGTAGGAAATCTCTCAAAAATTGACCTTTTGTCGCGGCCGTGCGCTATGCTCTTCGCGGTCGCTATAGTTTGAACTCAAAATAAGCTTAAAACGTGGACTTTTGTCGCCACCGCGATACATGTTTGTTGCGGTCGCGATGCTTGATCAGTACTGAATTCCAATTCTTGCCACTTTTCGCTGCTGCCGCGAGCCTTCTCTTGTCCCGGTCGTGACAGTTCTTCACCGGTTCATTTTCAGACCAGTTCGGACCATTACGGATCGGTTTTTCCTTCTCATTTATTTGTTCCTTCGTTCGATAGTCGTAAAATACAACTTTTAACCCAAAAACACTAAAAAAACCTTCAAAACAAGTCAAACACGTGAAATGGCCCAAATATGACAAATTTTCACAACTCTCGACTAAATATGCATGTAAAGGTTATCAAATACATGCCTAAATCGACCTAAATACATGCATAATTAACGTGTAACAAAACCCTCCAAACTTAAACTGTTGTGCGTCCCGAACAACAAAACGAAAGACAACAAAGAATACAAGTGATTATGCATTTGTTTAGGGCTAGTCAATTTCAGACTGATTTTTTCTCAAAAAGCTAGACAACATAATAAAGTGAGCATATATGATAATGCAAAAATAATCTACTTTCGAGACTTTGAACTTTCGAATTATTCAATCCTCACTGGGTAAGTGTTTCTCTCATCTCTTAAGTGTTTTGGTTAAAACATATTTTCGCTCAAAGTGAACTATATGCACAACCTACCATATGCTTGACAATCGTCTAAACTAGACCATGTACTCGATATGTGTGTAAAAAAAGGTCTTTCTTTTTTTATTGTAATGTGGGCTTAAGGTAAGATGGGATACATTTGGATAAAAGTGACTACTTTTGAACTAATTAAGTTACTCCTAACCCGACTACCCCTCAATATAATCACTCAATCTCACTCTTCAAATTTCAGCAAATCACCCCACAAAGTGACTTCTTCACCTTCAAAAGTCCTCAACGTAAGTGTTTTTCATTTATGTGGGTACAACATCTTGGGACTACCCAATTTTCTATTCAAATCAAACAATTACGCACTTTATGATTTCCTAGCCTCTCATCAAGAATACTAAACAACTTATAAACAACAAATCCTTTCTTTTCTTTTTCCAATTTTTTTCTTCATTTTTTTTTTCAAACTAGGAGAGGCTATTCTTCTCGGCTTTTCACCTATCAATTTGTTCTTCTCTTCACATTTTCGAATGTCCACTAGTTTTCCATTCTTCTCCAAAGTTTTCTTTTACCCAACTACCATCCAATCCTCCTCATTCTTTACTCAATTAGTCCAGTTAAGGCCAAAAGCTTAACTTGAAAGATTTTTGGCTTGTAATGTAGGGCTATGAAATAATAGGCTATAAAGCTCAAATGAGCTAACTAGAGATAAATTGTGAACTTTTGGTACAAAAGGCACCTTTCAAGGCTAAAACATAGGCTGAAAACAAGAATTGCCTAAGATCATTTCCTAAGTCACAACACATACTTGAGATATTCATTGTAAAGACTAAAGGCAAGTTCTAGAGACTTGTACAAATATCCAATCAAAATTCACACCGAAAGAAATCATATTACTCCAAAAACGGGAGTACAATTAGGCTCAAATTCTCACAAGGTTAATTTTGATCAAATTTCTAAGTTCAAGCTCAATTTCGTCTCAAATTACCTCTCATGCTCTACTATGTGCCAATTTTGCAACATTTTTCATTTTCCTAGATGGTCTATGGGCTCTGCTATTTCCTTCGACTGCTTATCCAGACTGAAACACTTTTAAGTCCGTATTTTGGGAGCGCTCAATATGGTCTTCGAAGGACAAGGCCAAATTCTCTATATCAGTGGTGGTTATTACAGTCGTGCCTTCCTTGAATGGAAGTCGAAGATATGGTCCCACATTTTGGTAGACATAAGGGACCTTCCCGTCTTCTCCCATGACCACGACTTGCATGTTCTCCAACAAATACAAAGTGAATTGAACCTCACCCTTGACCGGTATCAAATCGTCTAAATCAATATCATAATAAAAAAACTCGGCTATAGGTGTGATCAATCCTCTAATCATAATGTTGTCTCTATGCTTCTGGATGATATTCTCGAAATGCTCCATCAATAGCTTGGCAACATCCACCTTATGCCCATGGAGCATATTCTAAATCATCTGCAACTCGGCTTCTCTCATTGCACCCGTTTCTTTCTTGCAAACAGAGTATGGGCCAACATTTTCTAGATGTACAGGATCACTGGGTTGCGAATCCATGAAGCTTTAGTAGCATTGGCAACGTATCTTTGAGGTTCCACAAGTGGTGGAGCGGGTGTCAATAAACACCAGAACCCTTGAACGTTGAAAATTTCAGGTGGGTGTTTCTTGAAAGACTTAGGGAAGCTGTATATCTGATCCAACTGGGCTTATGTCAGTATACATTGTTTGCCCATCAGCTGGAAGGTGATGCCGTCTAGTCGGCGGGAATGTAGTGCACTTACCACGGTGATGGCAAATGTGGTCAGAAACTCTAGTGTGAGTCTCTTGTAGGTGAGTTTCACTTGCATGGATTGAAGCAAGCCTCCTACGAATGGCTCTGACATTATCATGAATTCCCATCATCCTTGTCAGTTCATCATTGCTAAACCTCGTTTCCACTAGTTTAGTTTAGTTTAGTTTAGTTTTAGTTTTAGTTTATTTAGTTTAGTTTAGTTTAGTTTAGTTTAGTTTAGTTTAGGGTTTAGGGTTTAGGGTTGGCAAACCTGATCAAATCGAGCCTTGTACTCGTCCCTCTGTAATGTGAACCCATATAAAGTCCGGCTATCATTTGGGTTATGTGCTGCTGGTTCTTCAACCATGGGTTTAAAGTTGGGCTCGAAGATAGTTCAATCATCTTTATACAATATAAGCACCACTTAAGCAACATGTAGCAACTTAACTAAACTTTTACCCCTTAGAGTATGCATATAGTCTAATGTGATCAAACTATTGTGGAAGTTGACTCATATGAACGTCTAACAAGTAATATGAACACAGTTCATCTTATTACACACATAAAGCCTAAGAGGATCATAAAATCAAGGTAAAGTTATACTCAACCTACGCATATAACATGTTCGATGAAATTCCTCAATGAACAAATCACGTTAATTTTCATATCTTGCTATTCAACCAATCCAAACACAATAAAAAAAATAAATTTTGCTCTAATTAGCACCAATACTGTCCACATTATACGACACAATCGATTTTATCAAAAAAATATGCACTACAAGTGCCAATACTATTCAACTACGAACGAGCACTTCTTCAAACTCGAAAATTAACAAAAATTAATGATAAATAAGCATAAAAAATAGATTATAGCAAATAAAAGCTTGGGTTAGCCTCACTTATCGAAGAAATTTAGTCGAAAGGTCGAAACATGGAAATGCCCTGGATTCTTCGGATGGGTCGATCAATCCAAAAATTTATGCTGCAAGTGATGAATCTTTGTGTGTGATTGTGTTTGTGATTGTTTTTGTGTGATTTTATGGTGCTTGATGCAAGAATTTGTATGTGTGAGTGTGTGGGTGTGTTTTGTGTGCAAGAGAGTAGAGAGGGGAAACTGAGAAGAAACCTGTCCTTTTCACAATTTAAGCATGCATTTAGGTGTCGCGGTCGCGAGCTTTATACATCGTGGTCGTGATGGTTTGAGCTCGAAGTTGGGTTTTCTGAGCTCTTTTTTGTCATGGCCGCGAGAAGGTTGCCTCGCGGTTGCGATACTCAGCCAGGTTCAAAATCCTTAGCTGGGGCAGTTTTGTTGCGGTGCGGTCACGATACTCGGTTAGGGTGTTTTCTTATTTAGGGAGCTTTTGTTGCAGCCGCGAGAGGTGTGCCTCGCGGTCGTGACTCCCTTGTTTGGCCCCAGCTCGATTTTCTCCATCTTTCGACCCCCATTTCTTGCTACGCTCGTCCATGGTGGTTCCTAAGACATAAAAAACACTAAAACATCACGTAAAACATAAAATAGATAAACATAACATAAATTAAAAGAAATACAATAAACATCGGGTTGTCTCCCAACAAGCGCTTCATTTTACGTCTCAAGCTGGATGGCCTTTTCGGTTCAGTTGAGCTCTTTCAACCGCACTACATGCACGATTTGAAGTTGGTCCAATTTGTAGTATTTCTTGATTCTTTGTCCATTGACGAGAAAAGTGTTCCCATCTACGTTCATCAACTCTACTACTCCAAATGCTCGGACGGTCTCTATAGTGAATGGGTGGTAAGGGGATTACGAACGCGTCGTCGAAACGTTCGCCCCACCAAATTTGAATGATTTAAAATTGAGTTCCGAACTTTTCCGACTTTACTAGGTAAAGTGGTAAGTCCGAGTCGATCCCACGGAGAACGATGAGTAGTGTTGATTCAGATACTTCAAGCAATTAGTGATTTAGGTTGAAATAAAAGTAATAAACATAAGCGAGTAAAAGGGGGGGGGGGGGGGGGTTGATTGAGTCTAACAACTAAAGTCTACCAAGTACCAACTACTAATCTACAAAGCAATATATGTTTTTGGTATTTTAAATTAATCAAAGTGTCAAAGAAAGACCACAAGTAAATATTTTCAGGTTTTTGAATATGTTAAAAAGGTCTACCCTTGATCTAGTATCCCCTTGAATCCGACTACCTATGAATTATTGTTGATGCTCCAATTCAATGCAATTTAAACCATTATCCCACAATCTACAAGGTACGCTTATGTAAATTCCAAGTCAATTAGTGATCCAAACGAGCTCTTTTCACACTAATTGATATTGGATGATCACGAACTAGAACAATGGGATAAATAAGGCATAAACCTCGAATTGATCGGGTTTAGAGGCCAAACTCTATAATGCCACTAATGATATCAAGCATTGTTCACTACTAAGGGAAATTGAAGCTTTAACAATCACGAAAAGTGAATTTCAATCTCTAGCAACATACAATAAATGCTTCTATAAGGGTGATCAATCCTGAAACAAGCATCTAGACATGAGACAATTCAAACAAGCATTATAGAACATTTAAATTGCATAAAAAGGGTAACATCAAAAGTCAATATTCACATATTCATCTTCAATCAAGGTTCAACATGATCAAGGGTAGAATTAAGGGTGCTAGCCACCCATTACTCCTAATACAATCAGTAAATCAAAGGAAATACAAGAATTCATAAAAATGAAATGATAGAACCCAAGGTTGATCAATGGGGAAAAGATGGGATGACTCTTTCTTGCCCTTCTCTCCTCCTTGGAAGTGATGGTGGCTGAAAAGTTCTCCAAATTTGTGCCCAAGATAGGTTAATTTCGAAAGGGAGGATATATATATATATATATATATATATATATATATATATATATATAGGGGAGAGTTGTTACTTCAGTTTAAGCCAAAATCGCATTCAGAAATTTAAAACAGGGCAAGGAATCTCGGCTGAGATGCAAGTGTGTCTCGGTCGAGACGTGAAAAAGGGCTTTTTCAAATTGTAAACCGAGGGATGATCTCGGCCGAGATTGGGTTGCATCTCGGCCGAGGCGTGAAAAGGAAAATTTAGGGCTTTTTAGGGTTTGGATTATCTCGGCCGAGATTGGGTTTCATCTCGGCCGAGATCTTCATCTCTTGAATCTCTGATTTTTCCCTGGAGAGGTATCTCAGTCGAGATGCAATATCAGTCTCGACCGAGATCTTCAGTTCTCTCAAAATTCCAGGATTTCCATAGAGAGGTATCTCGGCCGAGATTTGTGCCCTGTCTCGGCCGAGATCAATCCCTCAGCCCTGTCCCTTATTGCCTCGACTGATCCATCGACTCCGTGATCGTTTGATGTTCTTTTTCGATCCTTTTGCACCTGTTTTAACACATAAACACCACAAACACATTATTTTTCCCATGAGAATACAAAAGCACTAATAACACGTGATTGTGCACATTATTGACATTAAAATGACACTAAAAGCGCCCTAAAGTGCGTGCACGGGACACGTGTACCATGGGCCCGAACATCTTGATTTCAGCTTTCCCGAAAATAATCTCAGTCGAGAATTGAACAATAAAACTTATTCACTGGCTTCAAATCTTCGATTCTTTATCATACGGTCATGAATCCATTTGACACGCTCTTTGTACAAATTGGATTTCTCGAAAGCTTGACCTCTGAATTCATTCAATTCATTGAGCTTAAGAATTCACTCTTTCCTAGCAGCCTCAAAGTCGAAATTTAACTTCTTGACTGCCCAATAGGCTTGATGCTCCAATTCCACCGGTAGATGACATGCTTTCCCAAAAATGAGCCGATACAGTGAAAGTCCCAAATGGGTCTTATATGCCATCCTATATGCCCATAGTGGGTCATCTAACTTGATTGACTAATCCTTTATATTCCCATTCACTGACTTCTCAAGGATTTGCTTGATTTTCTCAATTGGCCAGCTCCACTTGACCATTGGCTTGAGGATAATACGGACTGGTGACTCAGTGCTATACTCCATACTTGGATGATAGAGTAGCTAGCCACTTGTTGCAAAAGTGTGACCCTCCATCGCTTATTAAGGCTCTCGGAGTCCCATACCTCGTAAGAATGTTCTTTTGGAGAAATTTTAGTAATAACTTCGCATCATTTGTTTGGGTCGGAACAACCTCCATCCATCGTGACACGTATTCAACAGCTACCAAGATATATTGGAACCCATTCGAAGATGGAAATGGTCCCATGAAGTCTATGTCTGGCCGCACTGTCGGGTGCAGTCAAATTAGTTATTTCCAAACTATTCCTATTCTAAATAATAGATAGAGTAAGTCAGGGTCGATCCCACAGATAACAGAGAAACTAATCGTATTAAACCAAATTATGCAAATAATTATAATAATATATAATAAATATAATATAGTGTGGGTGGAGTTGTTTTGAGTAAATTAACTAAAGCAAATAACAATTACACTAGCAAACTAAGATGAATTAAATTATGATAAAAAAAAAAAAAAATGTTCCCACCTTTAACTCAGTATCCCCCTAGTCTGGATTATTCTTGTAGTTAATGCAACTATTTGACAAACTACATCTGAAACCCCTACCCCAAGAATTAACAAGTACGCTTAGCTAATCCTTGTTCCCCCTTATGTGTAATTAATCACAGGTACACTTAGATATTAATCTATCCAATTAACTAGTCCTAGGATACGATCGCTAGAACCCTATTAATCAAACGCATAAAGAACTTAGGCAGCGAAATAGGTACGGTGTTGTACTCGCAAGCTCGGTACAAGTGACCGTGATTTATGTTATCCTAGCGAATAAATTCACTATTTGCATCTCTTAGACATAAATTCATAACAATTATGGATTATGAATTACGACCTTGCAATAGTTATATTCCTAATACCTGGGTGATTAGTCCAAATAACAAACATATCAAAGATATAAAGGAATCCGAATAACATAAATAATCTCAGAACATAGTTGAATCAAACAATTACTATAAGAACTACAAAAACATCTTCCTAGGGTTCAACATAGTTAAAGACGGAAATTAAAGAACTTAGCCAATCATAACGATGGCTAGGAACAAACTAATAATAAAAGACGTAAAACTAGAAAACCCCAGATGTCGAATCTTGATTCTTCGTGCTCTTCGAAATTCCCAAGTTTACGCTCCAAAATCCATGTCAAAGTTTTTATTTTCGGACTTGGTACCTTCTTTTTATAGGTGGGGATGAATTAGGCCTAATTTGGGCTTGAAAAGGCAATTTTCGAGCAAATCCGATTTTGACCAGATTTGTGTCTCGGCGGAGAATAAGTGTCTCAGCTGAGAGCCATGTATAGAATTCTCGGCCGAGAAGCAGTGTCTCAGCCGAGCCAGTTCTCTAGCTGAAAATATGGTTTTCCACTATTATTTTCTCTCGGCCGAGCTTGATAGTCTTGGCCGAGAGTCATGTATAAATTTCTCGGCCGAGAATAGTTGTCTCGGCCGAGCACGAGTTTCTCATGCTTTGGCTTGATTTTGCTTCATTTTAGACTTGCAAGACTTGTTTCTTCGTCCATCTTCAGTTGAAATTAACTTTTCGGTCAAGGTTTACCCAAATAACTTCAAAACAAGTCAAATTGCCCCAATGCTAATATGAACAATACACGGTTAATTATGCATACAAATGTCACTAAATAAACACTTAAATCGACATATTGTGCATGCATAAACACGTGTACCAATGCCCCACACATCAAATAGTTCTACTTCAATGAACGTGGTGAGGGGCATCTCATGCTTTCCTGATATTCCTCCCGTCCTTTGGCATCGGTCACACTGCAAGATAAATTCATGACAAGCTTTATGGATTGTTGGCCAATGAAAACCACTTTGGAGCACCTTTGCAGCTATTCTTGCTGATGCAAAATGTACCCCACTTGGGGATGAGTGACACTGGGTGAGTATGTCCCTTACTTCAGTATAAGGGACACACTTTCGGATAATGATGTCCGTACATCTTCTGTATAGGTAGGGATCGTCCCATATGTAGAACTTGGCATCATGATAGAACTTTTCTTCTTATGAGGCAGTACATCCATCGGAATTCCACTCACTATACGATTCTTAATATCACTGTACCAAAGAGCATCTTCCACCACCAACACGTGCTCTCATCCAGAAATGTGTCGTTAATTGCCTTCTGATGTCCCATTGCATCTACTTCATTCTCAATTCTAGACAAGTGATCACCAACCACATTTTCACATCCCCTTGTATCTCAGATCTCGAAGTCGAATTCTCGGAACAGCAGTACCCATCTGATTAATCTTTGCTTTGAATCTTGCTTTGCAAACAAATAACGAAGAGTTGCATGGTCAGTGTACACTATTGTCTTTGCCTGTATTTTATATACTCTAAATTTGTCACATGCATAGACAATAGCTAGAAACTCCTTCTCTGTGGTAGTGTAATTTGTTTGGGTTGAATCAAGTGTTTTACTGGCATAGTAGATGACTCGAAAGATCTTTCCTCTCTTTGGCCCAAAACTGCCCCTACAGCCATGTCACTCGCATCACACATTATCTCGAATGGTTGAGACCAATCTAGTGTGATCAATACTGGAGTAGTCACTAATGTTTTCTTCAAGTCTCGAATACCTGCACACAAGAATCATCAAACACAAAAGAAGTATCTTTTTCTAGTAAACGAGATAGAGGTTTAAAAAAATTTAAAAATCCTTTATGAACCATCTATAGAACCCCGCATGTCCTAGAAGACTTATAACTCCTTTTCATTCTTTGGAGGTGGCAATCTCTCTATGGAAACTACCTTAGCTCTATCTACTTCTAACCCTGCAGATGAAATCTTATGACCAAGAACTATGCCATCCCTAACCATAAAATGACATTTTTCCCAATTTAAGACTAGATTCGTGTCTTTACACCTCTGTAAAACCTGAGCTAAGTTGTCTAAGCAATGATGAAAAGATGACCCAAAGACAGAAAAGTCATCCATAAAGATCTCCATGATGTTCACTATCAAACCCCCAAATATTGCCATCATGCAACGCTGAAAAGCAGCAGGAGCATTACAAAACCCAAATGACATTCTACGAAATGTAAAGATACCATAAGGACAAATAAATGATGTCTTCTCTTGGTCTTCCAGGGCAATCATGATCTAATTGTAGCCCGAATAACCGTCAAGGAAATAGTAGTACTCATACCCCACTAACCTATCAAGCATTTGGCTTAAGAGGGCAGGGCAAAATGATTTTTATGGGTAGCTGCATTCAGCTTTCTATAGCCTATACATACTCACCATCCTGTAATTAACCTAGTAGCAATAACCTCATCTAAATCACTCTTCACAATTGTCATCCCCCCTTTCTTAGGGACCACTTGGGTTGGACTTACCCACTTACTATCCGAAATTGGAAAGACTATCCCTACATCTAACCATTTAAGAACTTCTTTCCTAACGACTTTTTGCATTATGAGGTTAAGCCTACGTTGATTTAGGACTGAGGGTTTATACTCATCCTCCATTAGGATTTTGTGCATGCATATTGTTGGACTAATTCCATTTAAATCAGCAATTGACCAATCTATCACATATTTAGACCTTCTCAAGACCCTTAGCAATTTCTCAATTTCAGACCCAGTTAAAGAGGAAGAGATTATTACCAGATATCTTCTTTCATTATCAAGAAACTCATATTGTAGATTATCTGGTAACGACTTATGGTCTGGTCATCCTTCACCCCCCTTTTAGTATTTCCTCAACAACTTTCTTACTTATGTCCTTATGAGTTGAGCTTCCTTTTGGAGCTTCCTGCAAAGCATCAAGAGCACTGACACTTTCCACAAGATCAAGGTTAGTAGAGTCATGGTGATCAACATTAAAAATAGAATCAACAAGGAAAACATCAAGGGGATCACAATCACTAGGTGAAATTAGTTTCTTATCGGATGTGGCATCTAAAGACTATATAGAGCTACATGTTTCAATTTGATTGACTTCCTCACTATCGTGTTGTTGTAGAGCTTTATAAATAGAAACGGTGACCTTCTCCTCGTCTACCCTTAAAGTTAGTTCGCCTTTTTGAATATCTATAAGAGCCTTACCCGTTGCTAGAAGCGGGCGACCTAAGATCAAGGGGAATTCCTTGTCTTCTATCATGTCTAGGACTACAAAATCAACAGAAATTATGAATTTACCAACTTTTCATGAAACGTCCTCTACAATGCCCCGTGGCCAACTCATAGAGCGATCAGCCATTTGTAGGGCGATTGTAGTGGGTTTCATCATGCCTATTCCTATTTTTTCAAATATAGACAAAGGCATTAAGTTGATACTAGCTCCTAGATCGCACAATGCTTTATCAAAAGTTACATTACCTATTTTGCACTCAAGGGTAAAACTACCTGGATCTTTGCGCTTCAATGGTAGTTTTTTTTGGATCACTGCACTGCACTCTTCAGTCAAATTCACTGTTTCATACTCTTCCCCCTTTCTCTTCTTTGGAATTACCTCCTTCAAGAACTTTGCATAGTTAGGCATTTGTTGTAATGCCTCACCAAATGGAATGTTGATTTAGATTCTTTTCAGTACATCCAAAAACTTTGCGAACTGCTCATCTATCTTCTTCTTCCTTAGGACTTGTGGGAATGGAATGGGAGGGACATATTCTGGTATGTTAGCTGTATTTGGTTTTCGACATTGATTATGAGTTGCTAAGCAGATATTGTGTCCTAGGGTTAGAGAGTAGATTGTGGTTATCTATGTTTTGATTTGATCTTTAATTCTAGACTCCAAGTTTATGTTTGTTTATCAATGTGCTTCGTTATTATTTTATGAACTGCTTAATCTGGCCAATTTAGTAATTCTATTTGCTTAACAAATCTGCTCCAAGAGGAGGGAGTTGGGAGTTGTTAATAGGCATACAAGCATATAGCATAATTGTCTATGATTGCGTAGGCATTGGCTTAGGGGACCCTCTGGAGTCTTTTAGGTTTGGTCGAGTCGAGATGATATCTATTCTTAATTGATCTACGAGTTAGCCACTTCGAGAGGAGGGTTAATTTAGAGTAGTGCCGCCTAATAAACAATATAATTGGTTTAAAAGTCTAGAGTTTTAGGTTAATCTTGAATAGGAATTCATAGTTTAAATCTACGCCCTATGATACGTCTTGATCCATCTGAGTCATAACTTACAAATTAATTCTCTGCTTGCCTATTCATCTTTATTAATTGTTTATTTTATGCAATGTAGTTTAAGTTTACAAATGACCTCAACTAATTTAGAGTCTAGTTAGGAGAGTCTTAGAATATTCGGGGTATCGAACTACGCTTAGAGTCAGTCTCTATGGGATCGATCTTGACTACCGCTACCTACACCTACACCGTACACTTGCGGTATTATGAGAAAATTATTGTCAACCGACATGTGTCTGCCACCTGGACTGGCCCAGCTGAGGTGGATTCCTCGTGTTTCCCTCATGTTTGGCTCGTGAGAGTAATCATTGGGCGGGGTGCGGTCTCAGCTACGTTGGTTGTTAGGGCCCTCGCGGTCGTAAGTTGTCTGCAGTCTTAGTGTGCAAAAAGCGATCTTGGGTGTGCGATTCTTTTTTAGGGCGATCTAAATATTAGCGTGGATGGGTCCCGTCCTTACTTCTTGTGAGGCGGTCTTAGGTCGCGAGAATTTAGATCTTGGACCTTAATCGGGAGTTTTGGGTTAATCTTGAATTTTAATCCTGGGGTTTGGTGATCTTTATCCATAATAACACCTTCAGTTTCTCTAAATAGACCTTATAAATATTTTGTTTATAGTGTATGGTTGTTATCGACCGAATGCTTTTAAATTATGAAAATGAGGTTTTCGGACACACTAATTAAACACTTCAAAATATGTTCGCACAAAGTAACTAAACACTTTCTTAAAGATGTATTTAGAGAAAATAGGGATGTTAATAGCCAAACGTTCTTCATACACTACAAAAAAAGGCATTTTGAGACAATAAAAAGTTGTCTTAAATAATCAGTATTTGTCACAACTTTATAATTAAAGACAATGTGTCATTACTAATTAGTAGTCTCAATAACTTAGACACAAAAGTAGTCTCAAATGCGTCTCCAATAATTTTGCAAAACCTAGTTGTCTCTAAAAGTAATCTTAAAATGGTATCAAACACTTTGTAGAGAGATTTGTAACAAGTCGTCACACATAACTTGTTATTATTGACCACACTTATGGTCTCAAAAAATTAATATTATACAAAAGACCTATTTTATATTATTGTGATATAACTGACCAATAATGCTTCATGTGTACTTCTTCAATCCTCTTTCCTAATTCTTCTCTATTTTCATTTAAGAATTGAAGGGAATTTTAATAGGACTTATATTGTTATTTGATTCTTTAAAAGGAAATTGCAGAAATCATCATTTTGGTTTATTTCAATTAACCCCCCGCGCGCGCGCGAACACACACACATATATATATGTGTGTGTGTATACATATTAGCAATATATATGTGTGTTGCACGCAATTCATAATTGTTTAAAATATATTATTAAAATAATGTAGGTATGTAATTTAAAATAACTCTAATTAACCATTTAATTTTAAATTATCTCATGCTACTAAAAATATTTTACGTACATATACTATAATGTAGATATTGATTTTTTAACATTTTTGTTTTTGTAATAGTGTAATATATATACTCACAAATTATTCTAAAGTAGTAAATATCATATCTCTTACTCTATTGCATTTCTTTTGAGTTGAATGAGTTTCTTTCTATTTGTTGTACAATATACAAAATTATTTTCCTTTAATTTTTTTATCGTATACATGAAAATATGAACTTTCCAATTATATGTCTTAAACATGTATAGTATAAATAAGGATGACGTATTTAACGATAAAGCATGAGATCATATGAAATGGAGTTACTTATTACTTTTGTATTATCTATAATTGTTAGTTCCAAGTGATAAAGTTTTAGAGGGGGTGAGTGAACTCTAGTTTTTCCAACTTTTTTTTCAAAAAAGAGTAAGCATGTATTATTGTCGGCTGTAAGAATCTAGTTCTTACAACAGAACTTACATAAGTAAGTTTCTCTTTAACAGTAAGCTTACAACTAGTTGTTAAGTTCGAAACTTAGAGCAACCATTGCCTTATGAGTTGTGCATTGGAAATACTTTAATATCATAATTTTTTCAAACAATCCAGTAGGTTACAATAAGTAAACTTGCAGAAATAATAATGCAATAAGTAAGCAAATAGTTTTATAGTAGTCCAAAATTGGGGATAATCCTTATGCGCCCATTCTACTCTTACTCATAAAGAAATTCATTAAACTTGCTCACGTAATACAAATTAGGACACGATACACAAGTCCCAACTTGTTACCGACAACTTATTTTCACCTATGCTCACAAGGCTACACCTTTAGGTATCAATTAACACATGATTTGCGTGTGGCTCGTAAAATTTTTTAAATAAAATATTGAAACGACATAATGTATAATTTAAAATGAATTTAGTTAAGTATTTAATTATATATTATTATTTATTGAAAAAACATTTTATGTACATATAATTAATGTAGATATTAACTTTTTGATACTTTATATTTTTCTAATAGTACACACACACACTATATTGGTGTAATATAGATGCATCTGACTCTATTGCATTTTTTATTATATTTTCTTTTGTTAAGTTTAATAATTTGTTATTTATAATTATCTTAAAAAGTACATAATACAAATTATTTTGATATAATATTTAGAGATACGTAATTTTTTAAATAAATATTATTTAAGTTGTACAAGAAAATAATCAATATTATTAACAATGACATTTCATTTAAATCTTTAGTTTGACTATAATTACATATATATTATATCATTAATGACTTATGACCTCAAATTTTCATCTATTTTATTGTTCGTGTTAGTACCCTGTTAAAAGATTTATTTTTTTGTAAGAATAAGAAAAGAGTTTTTTCTTAAAACATATTAGAATCTAACAAAATATACTTGTCTAGCATGTCTTGTCATGTATGATAATTAAATTTTTAATACAATCTCGATGATTCCAGATAGTTTTCATTATATTCTTCTAACATGATTTTAGTATCAGCTTTAAGCTTTCAATAAGTTATATTCTTAGTATATTTAATAGCATTTCAATGTCTTTTAAACTTTTAGTTTAATATTTTATAAATTTGATCAAATATCTTATATTCATACATTATATTTTTTTTTCATCAATTTTATATAAACCATGTTTTTTTCAAAGTCGCGTATTGATAGGTCATTCATTTAGAAATTAGGAAGATCACTATTAATAGTGAATTTTCTTAAAATATAGAAATTTGGACACTAGAATTTCTTACATTGAAGTGCTAAATACTTTAAATAGACAAGAAGATGCTAAATTAATCTCATCTTTTTTAAGTATATAATAACATTTGAAAACCAATTTTTTTTTTTCTTCTGGAAACTATGTCTCTTTTTTAATAAAGAGTATATCTTTATTCTTTTTTGTTTCAATCATTTTATTTTATAAGAGAAAAAGTATGCTATCCTATGTAGAAGACAACTCCTAATCTTACTATATATATCATTCACATATTAAGTAATATTAAAGAATATAACTAATGTGTAAAATTTTCATTTTGTAATGAATCTATTCTAAAATATGAAATTAATAAGGTTGGGGCTATTTACAGCCCACAAAATTTTTTAACGCATCCCACTAATTTCTTAATGACTAGATCACCCTTAATGATAACAAACATAAATAATTTAAAACAACAAATAAAAAAAAAAACTAAATGAATTATTTTTTCTTCTTCCCTATCATCTACAATCTCTATTTCCCAATCCATTTCAAATCCTAGTTTTTTCAAGTTTTCATCAATGGATATAAAACGGACCTGTCGTAGTTACTATTCGATCATATGAGGCAAAAGACGGTGTACTATGGTCGACTTCAACAACCGGATTCAATCATTAAAATCGAATAAAATTACAGAAGTTACTGTTATGATCGAACAAAAAATAAAATTATCAATCGGATTTATTCTATCTATTGGGCCTTTACATTTTCCTTTTATTTTTGCGAAACTGATGCTTGTTAGAATTCCTTCTAATAAAGAAGGTGACAACGATGGTGAAATGAGAAAATCTGAAATTTCACTGTTCATTCAACTACTGTTGGACATCTTCGCTTTGTTTTTTATTTTTTCTTTTTTATAGTTTAATTATTTTATTTTTAATTATTTAAAATGATTAATAAGAAAGGGTAAAATTGATAATGAGTGGGTTGTATTAAGAATTTTTTACTCATTTTTTAAATATGAGTAGGCTACATTAAGAAGTGGGCTACGTTAAGAAATGTTGTGGGCTGCGAATAATTGCCACCAATTAATAACTACTAAAAAAGTTGCCAAATCTCATTAAAATAAAAATAAAAATATTAAATGATGTTCTTTTAATTTATATATAAATATGAGTTCTTATGTCGTGTCTATTTTACTCTTTGAACTACATGTTATTTTGATATTATTGGTTTAGTCATAACTTTCCCTCGAGTCTAGAATTTTATATTTTATGTTAGTGCTAGAGAGGATTTAAATAGAGTTAAGAAAGATTTCAAGACATTGATCTCTACAGGAATTGTAATACATACTAAATTAGGAAAAAGAAATATTAAATTAATGTAAATTGATAAAAATAAAGAAAAATCTCTACATGAATTGTATTTGAGATATATTAGTAATTTGACATTAATTATATAAATTTCTAATTTTGTTACATTTTTAAAGAAAAATCTAGCAATAATACACACTTTGTTGAAGGAAAAACACAATTAGTGTGCCTTCGTCAAAGTAATTGATGAAGGGCAATTTAGGTATTCACTAAATAATATGTAATTGTGAAACCCTTGTATTTGACACCCTATATAAAGGGGATCTGATGAATAACAGAACCCTAATTATTCTGTGTCTATCTTTCTGCTTTACTTTTCTGCTTTCCCTTAAACACGTTATCAGCACAATATTTTACCCAACACAGATTATAACCTTCCCCCAAGAATCCTTAATCGAAAATTTCACAGTATGAGCGGCGATCGTTCCTAAAGCCTCTGCTCATTGAAGTGGAGGTTGGACTGGATAGAACATACGTAGTTCCTAAAGCCTCTACTCATTCTTCACAAATTTTGAGAAGTACCATAGGAAAGAATCGTGTATTTCCTGCAAGGTAACTCGAGTACCTTATTTTGTGAAATAAATAATTGTTTACAATGACAAAGATGTGTTGTCTATGACGATCTTCTTTTATACTTGATTATTTAAATACTTATTGAAACTTAAGTATGAGAAATTGCACGAATATAGATACAACTATAGTTGTTGGCAAATTGAGATTAGATTTATATGTACATCTAAAGCAATTGTGTACAATTTCGGCAATAATGGAATTTTGTTTGTCTGCATAATATTTACAAAGTCCACTTGCATTTGATATGCTTCTACTTTTTCATGTAATTGAAAGTTGCGCATTCGGTTATTTTTGCCTATTGCGAATTTTATTATTAGAAATCATAAATTAGCTTATGAACTTGATCATTATTTTGCCCATGCATTTTGTTTTATGATAAATGATGCACCTCCATGATAAAGGAGGTTCATGGACAAATCAACTACATGATAAAGTACTTTTACGAAGTATCAAAAAACTTGTGATTTATGGTCTTGAAATACAATTCATAAGAAGATGATTAAACCAACTCGCACCACATTTGAATTAGTAAACTCAAAAGAAATTGAGTTACCATAATTAATATTGCTAATAGGAAACTACTTTTATAGAAAAATAACTACATCCTACAAGAAATACTCTCCCGATCATATCATCAACTGACCCCAAATGACAAAGCACTGTCAACAAAGTAAAAGTCACAGTCAACACTCTAATGAATTTGAGGCTGTGATTTCATCCTAACTTACTCTGGAAGCATCCTTTAATTGAGATACACGATGAATCGTGAGATTCCACAAGAAATTTGGAGAACATAGATACTCTCTAACTAGATAGTGGAATGAAATCCACTTACTAGACTACAAGAAGGGGTCAATAACATCAACAAGGGCATATTGTGCCTAAAAACACACTTTACTTTCTGCGAAAAGAAAATCATAGAAGATGATATGATACAATATATATATATATATATATGTATATATATATATATCTTCATTTTCCACTTCAACACTTATACTAGAGAATCAGTATAGGTTGGAGTAAGAAAATAAAAGAATTGCAATATTCAATTAGCTAATCAACCAGTGCAAGTAGTTGAGAGGCATGATCAGTTTCTTCTGAAAAATAACATAAAATGCATTGGGATAAAGAAAATTCTCAAGCCCAAGTATGAAGAACTAAATAGTGGAAATAACCTTAAAGTAAAGGGAACGAATGTGTCTGTCTTACGGTTGTGGTCATTTTACACCATAGAGTAAGGGACATAGAAGCCCTGGAGGCCTTCCGATGTGCCTATCCCAAATGAACATGGTGGTTGCGGAAACCATTTGCAAAAGACACCTCGAAAACCTCTAAACAAAAGGGATAGAGTTGGTAATGAACAATTAAATAAGTGTGAAAATATTATACTTTTCGTATAAAAACTGCTAGAGCAGTTAACTATAAGAGATACAAGAAGTCCAAATAACAGAGACTCACTGCATCACTGCATAATGACCATCATTGAATCACAAGTACTAAAAGGGCGAAGAATCGTCGAACTCTCTAGATGCCTAATGACATAACAATTGTAGTCACAAAACGCTCTATATGCACTAAGAGCTATTACAATTTTATTAAGTAAAGATATTTGTGTCAAAGACTATCATTTCAAAACTACATTTGAGAATGGAATTGAATAATTTATGATACTTCTTATGAATGTCAAAGGAAGCACATCTTAGAGAAATAAATGAGTCAATCTAGTGGTATGTACTCCACTACAACTCTGATCGTTGGATCAAACACTATCACCAAAATGAACTTTGGAAGACAGAATCATATGTTACCCAAAATGAACTTTGGGACATTAATTCATATAGGTTTTGGTACGACTTTCTTGGACATCCAAGTCATAACATGATGTTCCATATTTAAGAAATTATATGGACATTCTTTCTTTCGAGTGAAATACAAGTAGGAATGAAAATATTATACGATGTACAATGTCAGTACTAATTTTATTATAACAAAGTTAATGCTTTCTAAAGTACTAAAAGCACGACCAACATACCATTCTGCCTCATTAACTGTTTTAAGGTATATCACTCATTCTACAAAGCCTACTATTTAGTAATAAGTAGGATCGAGGCCTTCCTATGCCTGATATATAAGTAATACATTTCATTCTTACAAAAGAACATAATATAATATATGTGGACCTATCAAACCAGAAAGCGGCCCATTAAAGTATCTATGGTTCTGGTAAACGCTTTGACCCACTAACTGATCATCACATTATTGTCCACAAGAAATGTTGCATTTGAAAAACTCCTAGAAAATATTATATAAGGGCTCACCACCCTCACATCATAATGGCTATAAGACTTATTAACTCTAGAGAGTTCTCATCATAAGGATTTGATGATTATTGCATATCTGTCAGGATCAATGTATAGTATCCTTTAACCCATGTGCATACACAAAAATGGTCTCACATATGCCACTATCAAAAGAATATATATGGAGGATTAAGTCATACGAAATGCGCTCTTAAATACCTATTTGTTGGGCTTATGCAATATAGTTGCAACTTTACTTTATTCGTCTTAGACCCACTGGTAATCAACAATTGATGCGTACCAATTGGTAATTTGATTACGCATATGTGGTTACACATTATATGTGCCTAATGCGCCCCCACAGCGCATCAAAACATGTCTTTAAAGATGATTAAGTATTTTTGTTGAATATGGATTCCCAACTATTACCCGTTATTTGAAACCTATGACAGGCGAGATCTATTTACCGCTTGATTGGCGGATTGTCACTTTAATGAGACAGTCTTCCCGTCGTTAGGGGGAGACAAGAAAAAGAATTTTCTAAGGGAACGACAGGAAGTGTTTCCCAGTACATCTCATTAGGATCCTCACACTTCATAATGTAAAGTGAAATAAAACGAATTATCGATCTTTACAGTATGGAAGATTTGATTGTTGATGCATTTGCTAAAATTACTAAAGTGACAAGATCATATATAATTGTGATACCCCGAATCATTGAAACGCAATAAATACATTGATTGCATTTTAAAATATTGTTACCGATTTTATTTTAAAATGCAAAGTTATTTGATTTTATGATTTTATTTTGGCAAATAAGTATCATCGCGATGTACCAGGTCGACTGCACTCCTAGCACCGAAAAGATAAGAACTAAGAATACATGGTATAGGAACCCAAAACCAGTATCGGACTTAGGAAACATATAAATGTTGAACCTAAAATAATTATTCTAAAAAAAAAAAGAAAATGAAGAATATATATAGATATAGAGTATATAAATATAAAGTATAAAGTATGTGATACGTAACTATTCCTAGGGGATATAGTAATAATAATAATATCATAATAGGTTATCATAGCTAACAAAATTAAGTTACTAAAAATAGTAAATTATCTAATGATGTCTGCTTCACCAAGTAACTCATTTCCGTCAAAGTGATAAAGTGGGTTATCCCACATTGAATTAAAAAGAAATATCATCATCCCACATCGATTTATAAGTTGAAAAATTGTTGAAAAATTCTATATAAATAAGTTATAGGAAATAAACTAATAACTAAACATTTCAGTGAATGTATTAAAAGGAATTCCTTTAACTAGGAGGTCCTTATAAGTTTATTTTCGACAACGCTCGGACTGGTGTTTTGGGAAGTTGTTGAATAGTATTAACATCTTTTGAGGTACGTCTTCTTTAATAGTCTTTTTATTTTTTCTTGTCATTGTCATTTATAAATTATATAGATTTAAGAATTTAATTATTTTCTCGGTTTAAGTAGATTTATAAATTTAACTATTTTCTTAAGTTTGTATTAAATAGTTGTTGTTTAAAAATGCATGTTAGTTAGTTTAAAATATTTATTAATGTAGGTAATAATTTAAATTTAATAACATATTAGGCCTTTTTAATTTAGGACTATAATTTATAATAACTTGGCTTATGTATTAGAAATTAAAAAAGATTGACATAATATACCACACTTAATCACTTTGAAAATACTAAACCCAAAAAGTAATATTAATTAATTAACCAACTTGTGCTAGGTGTAGTGCAGGTTGGGCCTAGGACATACACGAATCAACTATTTTAAAGCAAGCAAAACAAGGTGGGTGACTGGGCTATTTGTAAGTATATTATGCTACTGAACTTGTACTTGATAAATATGTTTGCCTTCGGGCTAATGATATGATACCTCTTAAGTCGTAAGATTGGCTTTTGAGTGGGACTTGGGAGTCGTAAGATTGGCCCCCTAGTCTAGCAATATGGCTTTTGAGTCGTAAGATGGGCTCCTAAGTCAAGGATGTGTTTATTATTGTGCACCTTCGTTAGTATAACTGCTTACAAAGTTCCCACTGAGTTTATACTCATGCCCATAATTTATTACAAATCTTCAGGTTAGTTGAGCAAGGTGGCGGGGCTGTTGCGGCAAAGGTCACCGGGTTCCTTTTCCTACCCGCAACTTTATGATGTTTTTGCTCCTTCAATGTGTATAAATAAGTTTACATGTCACTAAATCCGGTTGTTTCCATTTTCTGAAAAACTTTGGGAACCTCTAGTGTAAATATGTTTTGGCAGTGTATTATGTATTATTGTCAATAAAATTTCTACTTTTATCCGATAAACATTTCATGTCACGCTTTCGCACATTTTCTGATTTATTACTTAATCAAAAGAAAAGAAAATTTAGTAGCACTTTAATCCCGAGCTAATGGGATTGGGGTGTTACAGAGTGGTATCAGAGCGGGTCTACTTTTCTGTGTACTTGATTAATAAAATAAAACCAAGGGGGAACCGTGACTTTGCCAACAGACCGACACTCGCTTCAAGGTATGTATATTTTATTATGAGTTTTATATAAGTTCAAAAATGTTTTGTCCTCGAAATTTTTACTACCAATTAAGAAGCCAGATTAGAGACTGACCCATATTTCTTCTTTATGATAGGATGGTTCGAACAAAACAAACTGCTAGAAAAACAGTAGTATATAGACGAAGAATACTCGCTAACAGAGATCTACCACCCGCGATATCAGTCTACCGGAGGACCAGACAGGGTGAATATCAGAATATAGACGAGCATATAAATATATTACTGAGACGTTGGAACAACGCCATACAAGAAGGACATCACATTACTGAGTACGAGGCTTCTATGCGCTTAGCAGATACTGTCCTCCCAAATTATAGAGATGTTGCCCATCGGTTATTGGACGAAATGCTTACGATAGACTCTACGGCTGGACTGACAATTAATTATGAACATTTTAGTGTCCGCCTCGCTATGGTTATTAAAGAATGTCAAAGGTGCCTCGCAATTGCAGACCAGATGGAAATGGAGGCACAGGAACAGAGGCAAAGGGCAAATCATTATGACGAGGTTGCCGCCAACAAGCGCTCAGAAGCTATTGCTGACGAACGTCTTGCCGAACGCGCTAGGGATCGGGCGGAATTCTGTCTCGAGTTCGCAAGATCGCAAAGGGAGGAAGCAGGAGTAGCAGAAGAGGACGAGGACGAGGAGGAGGAGGACCCCTCAGAAGATACCGAGCCCAACGAGTCCATAGGATCAGTCCATGATGAGAGCGTACCATCTAGGGGTCGACGTATGCGTACCCCACCAGCAGAGAACCAGGCGGGTCCCAGTAATTGGTTCTGATATAGTTGGAAACTTAGAGAATGTACATATAGTAATAGTAGATAGTTTTTTGTACAATGATGTCTAAGTACATAACTAGACCGTAAATATCCTTTTGCTAATAGGAATGTATATAAGTCATCCTTTGATCATGCTATCTTTTTGCTCGTATAAGCATGATAAACAAATAGACATTTTGTACGAGTTAGAATATTAAAACCATTGTACATATTGTATGTATATATTAATGGATTTGCAAACCTAAATATCTTCTATGTATATGATTTGTTTACAAATTATTCGGTATGTGAAACAAAGGTATATATGTATATAATTAAGTGTTATTTCTCTTTCTCCCAAAAGTATGGCAGCGCGAGGAAGGCCACGTAAACATGTGCAAAATGAAAATGAGCCATTTGTCGGGCCAGCTGCTGAGAGGCAACCTCCACCTGCTGTTGGAGTACAGGGAGCGGATTTTGCACGGGAGTTCTTGAACTCTCTGCAGGGACTCATACAACAAATACCAGCTAACCAGAATATACCAAATCCACAGAACCAGGGTAACAATACTAATGTCATTATAGAGCAATTTCGTCGTTTTTCACCACCAAGATTCAGAGGTAGCGAAGGACCTATGGTGGCTGAGGAATGGATCCTTGAGCTTGAAAGAATCTTTGACCATATGGAATCAACTGAAAACCAGAAAGTTTCGTGCGCAATATTCCAACTTGTGGAAGATGCTGGACACTGGTGGAAATCACACGAGCGAACTATGACGAATGAACAAAAGCAAAACATGATCTGGAATGATTTTAAGAACATGATGATGGATCGTTACTTTCCACAGTCTATCCGTGACCAAAAGGAAATTGAGTTTGTCAATCTGAAGCAGGGAACCCTTCCAGTGATGGAGTATGAAAGACGTTTTAATCAATTATCTAAATATGCCCCACATTTGGTTGATACAGATGAAAGAAAAGCAAGACGTTTTGAAAGAGGTTTGCGTCCAGAGATCGGAGGTATCGTGTCGGGTTTGAAACTACCTACGTATCATGAAACTTTTGAACGAGCACATATTGTATCCCTTAGCCAGAATTTAGAATACAACCAGAAACCTCAAGAGCAACCCGGGAAAAGGAAATGGGATTTTAGAGATAAGAATAAGACTAACCACTTTGTGAGGAAGGCAACCCCAAGGGGGGGACCAGGACCAAATGCTGTTCCGATATGTCCTAATTGCAATAAGCACCACTATGGAGAATGTTTGTTGGGAAAGAATGTTTGCTATAAGTGTCATCAACCAGGACATAGGTATTGGGAATGCACTGCCACACAGACCAAGGCACCACAAAATGTTAATACACCAGACAAGAAGACAAGGAAGGCACGCGTTTTTGCACTAGGACAAGACAAAGTGACCGAGGAGAATGAAACCATGGCAGGTATACTATTTGTCTACGATCTTCCAGCATATATTTTGTTTGATACTGGTGCATCACATTCTTTTATGTCAGAAGATTTTAAAAGAAAACTGGGTTTGAAAAGTAATACAAATGGAGAGGAGTTGACAGTAAGTATTCCCTCGGGAAAGACCATTAGGACTAAGGATATCGTGTTTGGTGTTAAGCTTTTGATAGGTGATCAAGAAATGGAAACTGATCTGTACGTATTAGAGATGAAATGTTTCGATGTTATTTTGGGTATAGATTGGTTGACCAAGAATAAAGCAACAATCCGATGCTTTGAGCGTGAAATAGATTTTGAAAGACCAATAGGATCCAAATTCACCTTTTACGGAGCCAAAACTAATACCAGACCGCGTATTGTGTCAGCAATGAAGGCTGTAAGAATGTTACGGAAAAAGGGAAGTGAAGGCTATCTTGTGAATATCATGGAAAATAATACTGGTAAGGTTACACCTGCTGATATATCAACGGTGAGAGATTATGTGGACGTATTTCCAGATGAGTTGCCAAGAATACCTCCTGATCGACAGGTTGAATTCACAATAGATTTGGTGCCCGGAGCTGCACCTATATCTAAAGCACCTTATCGAATGGCACCCAAGGAATTACAAGAATTAAAAATACAACTTCAAGGGTTACTGGACAAGAAGTTCATCAGGCCAAGTGTTTCACCATGGGGAGCCCCTGTATTGTTTGTCAAGAAGAAAGACGGATCTCTTAGAATGTGCATTGATTATCGGGAACTCAACCGCCTAACAATCAAGAATAAGTATCCCTTGCCTAGAATAGAGGATCTTTTTTACCAACTGAAGGGAGCTAGCGTGTTCTCAAAGATCGATCTCAGATCGGGCTACCACCAACTCAAGGTCAAAGAATGTGATATTTCTAAGACAGCCTTTAGAACACGATATGGTCATTATGAGTTCATAGTAATGCCTTTTGGATTAACAAATGCACCCGCAGTATTCATGGATTTGATGAATAGGGTATTCCATCCTTATCTGGACCAGTTTGTCATAGTCTTCATTGATGATATCCTAGTATACTCAAGAGATAAAGAACAACACGAGAAACATCTTAGAACTATACTAGGTACCTTACGACAGGAGAAGCTTTATGCTAAATTTAGCAAATGTGAATTTTGGTTGGATCGAGTTGTTTTTCTAGGCCATATTATCACGGCTAGTGGAATCGAGGTGGATCCCGCGAAGGTTGAAGCAGTAATGAATTGGAAAGCTCCGAAGAATGTGAATGAGGTTCGAAGTTTTCTGGGTCTAGCTGGTTACTACAGAAGATTCATTCAAGATTTCTCAAAGATCGCTAGGCCTTTGACTCAACTGACAAAGAAGAGCAACCAGTTCCACTGGACTGACGAATGCGAAAATAACTTTCAAGAGCTTAAACAGAGACTCGTAACCGCGCCAGTTCTAACTATCCCTGACGGATCAGAAGGGTTTGTCATTTACACCGATGCCTCAAAGTTAGGGCTAGGATGTGTTTTGATGCAGCATGGAAAAGTCATCGCTTATGCCTCAAGACAATTGAAACCCCATGAGTTAAACTACCCTACACATGACCTAGAATTAGCTGCTGTTGTTCACGCATTAAAGATATGGCGTCATTACCTCTATGGTGGGAAATGTGAAATTTACACAGACCATAAGAGTTTAAAGTACTTTTTCACACAAAAAGAACTCAACATGCGCCAAAGAAGATGGCTGGAGCTAGTAAAGGATTATGATTGCACCATCCTCTATCACCCGGGCAAGGCAAATGTCGTAGCTGATGCACTTAGTAGGAAAAATGAAAGTCATATGACCACTCTCCCAACACAGCAAGAGCTATTACTAATAGAATTTGCTAAGTTGAATTTAGATTTTGTAAAGTCAGGCCATACTGGTGCTATGATCGCAGCGTTAACCATACAACCTACTTTGAGAAATCGAATAAAGGTAGCACAAAGGACTGACAAATTCCTCCACAAGATGAAAGACCGGGCAATTGCTGGAACCATCAAGGGGTTCTTTGTAACACCAGATGGGACTTTAACATATGAAGGAAGATTATGTGTACCTAAGGATGATGACGTAAGGAAGGAAATTCTTGAAGAAGCTCACAATACCCCGTACACAGCTCATCCAGGAGGGACGAAAATGTTCAAGGACCTAAAAGAGATCTATTGGTGGATAAATATGAAACGATCAATAGGGCAATTTGTTGAAAGATGTTTAACATGCCAACAAGTTAAAGCAGAACACCAACGGCCTTCAGGACTCTTACACCCTTTAGAGATTCCCGAATGGAAGTGGGAACACATAGCAATGGACTTTGTTACTGGACTGCCACGAACAGCAAGAAGGAATGAAGCTATTTGGGTGATCATTGACAGACTTACAAAGACAGCACATTTTATACCAGTAAGAATGACGCTTAACATGGATCAACTTGCTCAACGGTACGTGGACGAGATTGTTAGATTACATGGAGTACCAGTGACCATAGTTTCGGACAGAGATACTCGTTTCACCTCTAAATTCTGGAGAAGTCTACAAACGGCCCTTGGGACAAAGCTCAACTTCAGCACATCATATCATCCACAAACTGATGGGCAGTCAAAAAGAACAATACAGACACTCGAGGATATGCTTAGAGCCTGTGTACTAGACTTTGGAGGAAACTGGGAAACATATTTACCGCTGGTAGAGTTTTCCTATAACAACAGTTACCAGGCGACAATAAAGATGGCACCATATGAAGCACTCTACGGGAGAAGGTGTAGATCGCCGATTTACTGGGATGAAGTTGGAGAACGAAAGATTTTAGGGCCTGAAATCATCGAAAGAACCATTGGAGTGGTAACTAAGATTCGAGAAAGAATTAAGGCCGCCCAGGATCGACAGAAATCATACGCTGACACACGAAGGAAGAATCTACAATTCAATACAGGCGATAAGGTTTTTCTCAAAATGGCACCAATGAAGGGAGTAATACGTTTCGGGAAGAGAGGGAAGTTAAAACCAAGATATATTGGCCCATTTGAGATTCTAGATAGAATCGGAGACGTCGCCTATAAGTTAGCTCTACCGCCAGGACTTACCAATATCCATAACGTCTTTCATGTATCAGTACTAAGAAAGTATGTCCCAGATTCAAATCACGTTATTCATCATGAGAATCTGGAAGTCAATAAAAACCTCACTTATGAAGAAAACCCCATTGCTATCCTAGGAAGAAAAGTTCACACTTTGAGGAATAGACAGGTTCCCTTAGTACTAGTGCAGTGGAGTAGACATGAGAAAGAAGAAGCTACTTGGGAACGAGAAGATGAGATTTTAGCAAAATATCCGAACATCCTAAACCAAGTAAGTACAATTTCGAGGACGAAATTTTTAAAAGTAGGGGAGACTGTGATACCCCGAATCATTGAAACGCAATAAATACATTGATTGCATTTTAAAATATTGTTACCGATTTTATTTTAAAATGCAAAGTTATTTGATTTTATGATTTTATTTTGGCAAATAAGTATCATCGCGATGTACCAGGTCGACTGCACTCATAGCACCGAAAAGATAAGAACTAAGAATACATGGTATAGGAACCCAAAACTAGTATCGGACTTAGGAAACATATAAATGTTGAACCTAAAATAATTATTCTAAAAAAAAAAAAGAAAATGAAGAATATATATAGATATAGAGTATATAAATATAAAGTATAAAGTATGTGATACGTAACTATTCCTAGGGGATATAGTAATAATAATAATATCATAATAGGTTATCATAGCTAACAAAATTAAGTTACTAAAAATAGTAAATTATCTAATGATGTCTGCTTCACCAAGTAACTCATTTCTGTCAAAGTGATAAAGTGGGTTATCCCACATTGAATTAAAAAGAAATATCATCATCCCACATCGATTTATAAGTTGAAAAATTGTTGAAAAATTCTATATAAATAAGTTATAGGAAATAAACTAATAACTAAACATTTCAGTGAATGTATTAAAAGGAATTCCTTTAACTAGGAGGTCCTTATAAGTTTATTTTCGACAACGCTCGGACTGGTGTTTTGGGAAGTTGTTGAATAGTATTAACATCTTTTGAGGTACGTCTTCTTTAATAGTCTTTTTATTTTTTCTTGTCATTGTCATTTATAGATTATATAGATTTAAGAATTTAATTATTTTCTCGGTTTAAGTAGATTTATAAATTTAACTATTTTCTTAAGTTTGTATTAAATAGTTGTTGTTTAAAAATGCATGTTAGTTAGTTTAAAATATTTATTAATGTAGGTAATAATTTAAATTTAATAACATATTAGGCCTTTTAATTTAGGACTATAATTTATAATAACTTGGCTTATGTATTAGAAATTAAAAAAGATTGACATAATATACCACACTTAATCACTTTGAAAATACTAAACCCAAAAAGTAATATTAATTAATTAACCAACTTGTGCTAGGTGTAGTGCAGGTTGGGCCTAGGACATACACGACTCAACTATTTTAAAGCAAGCAAAACAAGGTGGGTGACTGGGCTATTTGTAAGTATATTATGCTACTGAACTTGTACTTGATAAATATGTTTGCCTTCGGGCTAATGATATGATACCTCTTAAGTCGTAAGATTGGCTTTTGAGTGGGACTTGGGAGTCGTAAGATTGGCCCCCTAGTCCAGCAATATGGTTTTTGAGTCGTAAGATGGGCTCCTAAGTCAAGGATGTGTTTATTATTGTGCACCTTCGTTAGTATAACTGCTTACAAAGTTCCCACTGAGTTTATACTCATGCCCATAATTTATTACAAATCTTCAGGTTAGTTGAGCAAGGTGGCGGGGCTGTTGCGGCAAAGGTCACCGGGTTCCTTTTCCTACCCGCAACTTTATGATGTTTTTGCTCCTTCAATGTGTATAAATAAGTTTACATGTCACTAAATCCGGTTGTTTCCATTTTCTGAAAAACTTTGGGAACCTCTAGTGTAAATATGTTTTGGCAGTGTATTATGTATTATTGTCAATAAAATTTCTACTTTTATCCGATAAACATTTCATGTCACGCTTTCGCACATTTTCTGATTTATTACTTAATCAAAAGAAAAGAAAATTTAGTAGCACTTTAATCCCGAGCTAATGGGATTGGGGTGTTACAGAGTGGTATCAGAGCGGGTCTACTTTTCTGTGTACTTGATTAATAAAATAAAACCAAGGGGGAACCGTGACTTTGCCAACAGACCGACACTCGCTTCAAGGTATGTATATTTTATTATGAGTTTTATATAAGTTCAAAAATGTTTTGTCCTCGAAATTTTTACTACCAATTAAGAAGCCAGATTAGAGACTGACCCATATTTCTTCTTTATGATAGGATGGTTCGAACAAAACAAACTGCTAGAAAAACAGTAGTATATAGACGAAGAATACTCGCTAACAGAGATCTACCACCCGCGATATCAGTCTACCGGAGGACCAGACAGGGTGAATATCAGAATATAGACGAGCATATAAATATATTACTGAGACGTTGGAACAACGCCATACAAGAAGGACATCACATTACTGAGTACGAGGCTTCTATGCGCTTAGCAGATACTGTCCTCCCAAATTATAGAGATGTTGCCCATCGGTTATTGGACGAAATGCTTACGATAGACTCTACGGCTGGACTGACAATTAATTATGAACATTTTAGTGTCCGCCTCGCTATGGTTATTAAAGAATGTCAAAGGTGCCTCGCAATTGCAGACCAGATGGAAATGGAGGCACAGGAACAGAGGCAAAGGGCAAATCATTATGACGAGGTTGCCGCCAACAAGCGCTCAGAAGCTATTGCTGACGAACGTCTTGCCGAACGCGCTAGGGATCGGGCGGAATTCTGTCTCGAGTTCGCAAGATCGCAAAGGGAGGAAGCAGGAGTAGCAGAAGAGGACGAGGACGAGGAGGAGGAGGACCCCTCAGAAGATACCGAGCCCAACGAGTCCATAGGATCAGTCCATGATGAGAGCGTACCATCTAGGGGTCGACGTATGCGTACCCCACCAGCAGAGAACCAGGCGGGTCCCAGTAATTGGTTCTGATATAGTTGGAAACTTAGAGAATGTACATATAGTAATAGTAGATAGTTTTTGTACAATGATGTCTAAGTACATAACTAGACCGTAAATATCCTTTTGCTAATAGGAATGTATATAAGTCATCCTTTGATCATGCTATCTTTTTGCTCGTATAAGCATGATAAACAAATAGACATTTTGTACGAGTTAGAATATTAAAACCATTGTACATATTGTATGTATATATTAATGGATTTGCAAACCTAAATATCTTCTATGTATATGATTTGTTTACAAATTATTCGGTATGTGAAACAAAGGTATATATGTATATAATTAAGTGTTATTTCTCTTTCTCCCAAAAGTATGGCAGCGCGAGGAAGGCCACGTAAACATGTGCAAAATGAAAATGAGCCATTTGTCGGGCCAGCTGCTGAGAGGCAACCTCCACCTGCTGTTGGAGTACAGGGAGCGGATTTTGCACGGGAGTTCTTGAACTCTCTGCAGGGACTCATACAACAAATACCAGCTAACCAGAATATACCAAATCCACAGAACCAGGGTAACAATACTAATGTCATTATAGAGCAATTTCGTCGTTTTTCACCACCAAGATTCAGAGGTAGCGAAGGACCTATGGTGGCTGAGGAATGGATCCTTGAGCTTGAAAGAATCTTTGACCATATGGAATCAACTGAAAATCAGAAAGTTTCGTGCGCAATATTCCAACTTGTGGAAGATGCTGGACACTGGTGGAAATCACACGAGCGAACTATGACGAATGAACAAAAGCAAAACATGATCTGGAATGATTTTAAGAACATGATGATGGATCGTTACTTTCCACAGTCTATCCGTGACCAAAAGGAAATTGAGTTTGTCAATCTGAAGCAGGGAACCCTTCCAGTGATGGAGTATGAAAGACGTTTTAATCAATTATCTAAATATGCCCCACATTTGGTTGATACAGATGAAAGAAAAGCAAGACGTTTTGAAAGAGGTTTGCATCCAGAGATCGGAGGTATCGTGTCGGGTTTGAAACTACCTACGTATCATGAAACTTTTGAACGAGCACATATTGTATCCCTTAGCCAGAATTTAGAATACAACCAGAAACCTCAAGAGCAACCCGGGAAAAGGAAATGGGATTTTAGAGATAAGAATAAGACTAACCACTTTGTGAGGAAGGCAACCCCAAGGGGGGGACCAGGACCAAATGCTGTTCCGATATGTCCTAATTGCAATAAGCACCACTATGGAGAATGTTTGTTGGGAAAGAATGTTTGCTATAAGTGTCATCAACCAGGACATAGGTATTGGGAATGCACTGCCACACAGACCAAGGCACCACAAAATGTTAATACACCAGACAAGAAGACAAGGAAGGCACGCGTTTTTGCACTAGGACAAGACAAAGTGACCGAGGAGAATGAAACCATGGCAGGTATACTATTTGTCTACGATCTTCCAGCATATATTTTGTTTGATACTGGTGCATCACATTCTTTTATGTCGGAAGATTTTAAAAGAAAACTGGGTTTGAAAAGTAATACAAATGGAGAGGAGTTGACAGTAAGTATTCCCTCGGGAAAGACCATTAGGACTAAGGATATCGTGTTTGGTGTTAAGCTTTTGATAGGTGATCAAGAAATGGAAACTGATCTGTACGTATTAGAGATGAAATGTTTCGATGTTATTTTGGGTATAGATTGGTTGACCAAGAATAAAGCAACAATCCGATGCTTTGAGCGTGAAATAGATTTTGAAAGACCAATAGGATCCAAATTCACCTTTTACGGAGCCAAAACTAATACCAGACCGCGTATTGTGTCAGCAATGAAGGCTGTAAGAATGTTACGGAAAAAGGGAAGTGAAGGCTATCTTGTGAATATCATGGAAAATAATACTGGTAAGGTTACACCTGCTGATATATCAACGGTGAGAGATTATGTGGACGTATTTCCAGATGAGTTGCCAGGAATACCTCCTGATCGACAGGTTGAATTCACAATAGATTTGGTGCCCGGAGCTGCACCTATATCTAAAGCACCTTATCGAATGGCACCCAAGGAATTACAAGAATTAAAAATACAACTTCAAGGGTTACTGGACAAGAAGTTCATCAGGCCAAGTGTTTCACCATGGGGAGCCCCTGTATTGTTTGTCAAGAAGAAAGACGGATCTCTTAGAATGTGCATTGATTATCGGGAACTCAACCGCCTAACAATCAAGAATAAGTATCCCTTGCCTAGAATAGAGGATCTTTTTGACCAACTGAAGGGAGCTAGCGTGTTCTCAAAGATCGATCTCAGATCGGGCTACCACCAACTCAAGGTCAAAGAATGTGATATTTCTAAGACAGCCTTTAGAACACGATATGGTCATTATGAGTTCATAGTAATGCCTTTTGGATTAACAAATGCACCCGCAGTATTCATGGATTTGATGAATAGGGTATTCCATCCTTATCTGGACCAGTTTGTCATAGTCTTCATTGATGATATCCTAGTATACTCAAGAGATAAAGAACAACACGAGAAACATCTTAGAACTATACTAGGTACCTTACGACAGGAGAAGCTTTATGCTAAATTTAGCAAATGTGAATTTTGGTTGGATCGAGTTGTTTTTCTAGGCCATATTATCACGGCTAGTGGAATCGAGGTGGATCCCGCGAAGGTTGAAGCAGTAATGAATTGGAAAGCTCCGAAGAATGTGAATGAGGTTCGAAGTTTTCTGGGTCTAGCTGGTTACTACAGAAGATTCATTCAAGATTTCTCAAAGATCGCTAGGCCTTTGACTCAACTGACAAAGAAGAGCAACCAGTTCCACTGGACTGACGAATGCGAAAATAACTTTCAAGAGCTTAAACAGAGACTCGTAACCGCGCCAGTTCTAACTATCCCTGACGGATCAGAAGGGTTTGTCATTTACACCGATGCCTCAAAGTTAGGGCTAGGATGTGTTTTGATGCAGCATGGAAAAGTCATCGCTTATGCCTCAAGACAATTGAAACCCCATGAGTTAAACTACCCTACACATGACCTAGAATTAGCTGCTGTTGTTCACGCATTAAAGATATGGCGTCATTACCTCTATGGTGGGAAATGTGAAATTTACACAGACCATAAGAGTTTAAAGTACTTTTTCACACAAAAAGAACTCAACATGCGCCAAAGAAGATGGCTGGAGCTAGTAAAGGATTATGATTGCACCATCCTCTATCACCCGGGCAAGGCAAATGTCGTAGCTGATGCACTTAGTAGGAAAAATGAAAGTCATATGACCACTCTCCCAACACAGCAAGAGCTATTACTAATAGAATTTGCTAAGTTGAATTTAGATTTTGTAAAGTCAGGCCATACTGGTGCTATGATCGCAGCGTTAACCATACAACCTACTTTGAGAAATCGAATAAAGGTAGCACAAAGGACTGACAAATTCCTCCACAAGATGAAAGACCGGGCAATTGCTGGAACCATCAAGGGGTTCTTTGTAACACCAGATGGGACTTTAACATATGAAGGAAGATTATGTGTACCTAAGGATGATGACGTAAGGAAGGAAATTCTTGAAGAAGCTCACAATACCCCGTACACAGCTCATCCAGGAGGGACGAAAATGTTCAAGGACCTAAAAGAGATCTATTGGTGGAGAAATATGAAACGATCAATAGGGCAATTTGTTGAAAGATGTTTAACATGCCAACAAGTTAAAGCAGAACACCAACGGCCTTCAGGACTCTTACACCCTTTAGAGATTCCCGAATGGAAGTGGGAACACATAGCAATGGACTTTGTTACTGGACTGCCACGAACAGCAAGAAGGAATGAAGCTATTTGGGTGATCATTGACAGACTTACAAAGACAGCACATTTTATACCAGTAAGAATGACGCTTAACATGGATCAACTTGCTCAACGGTACGTGGACGAGATTGTTAGATTACATGGAGTACCAGTGACCATAGTTTCGGACAGAGATACTCGTTTCACCTCTAAATTCTGGAGAAGTCTACAAACGGCCCTTGGGACAAAGCTCAACTTCAGCACATCATATCATCCACAAACTGATGGGCAGTCAGAAAGAACAATACAGACACTCGAGGATATGCTTAGAGCCTGTGTACTAGACTTTGGAGGAAACTGGGAAACATATTTACCGCTGGTAGAGTTTTCCTATAACAACAGTTACCAGGCGACAATAAAGATGGCACCATATGAAGCACTCTACGGGAGAAGGTGTAGATCGCCGATTTACTGGGATGAAGTTGGAGAACGAAAGATTTTAGGGCCTGAAATCATCGAAAGAACCATTGGAGTGGTAACTAAGATTCGAGAAAGAATTAAGGCCGCCCAGGATCGACAGAAATCATACGCTGACACACGAAGGAAGAATCTACAATTCAATACAGGCGATAAGGTTTTTCTCAAAATGGCACCAATGAAGGGAGTAATACGTTTCGGGAAGAGAGGGAAGTTAAAACCAAGATATATTGGCCCATTTGAGATTCTAGATAGAATCGGAGACGTCGCCTATAAGTTAGCTCTACCGCCAGGACTTACCAATATCCATAACGTCTTTCATGTATCAGTACTAAGAAAGTATGTCCCAGATTCAAATCACGTTATTCATCATGAGAATCTGGAAGTCAATAAAAACCTCACTTATGAAGAAAACCCCATTGCTATCCTAGGAAGAAAAGTTCACACTTTGAGGAATAGACAGGTTCCCTTAGTACTAGTGCAGTGGAGTAGACATGAGAAAGAAGAAGCTACTTGGGAACGAGAAGATGAGATTTTAGCAAAATATCCGAACATCCTAAACCAAGTAAGTACAATTTCGAGGACGAAATTTTTAAAAGTAGGGGAGACTGTGATACCCCGAATCATTGAAACGCAATAAATACATTGATTGCATTTTAAAATATTGTTACCGATTTTATTTTAAAATGCAAAGTTATTTGATTTTATGATTTTATTTTGGCAAATAAGTATCATCGCGATGTACCAGGTCGACTGCACTCATAGCACCGAAAAGATAAGAACTAAGAATACATGGTATAGGAACCCAAAACTAGTATCGGACTTAGGAAACATATAAATGTTGAACCTAAAATAATTATTCTAAAAAAAAAAAAGAAAATGAAGAATATATATAGATATAGAGTATATAAATATAAAGTATAAAGTATGTGATACGTAACTATTCCTAGGGGATATAGTAATAATAATAATATCATAATAGGTTATCATAGCTAACAAAATTAAGTTACTAAAAATAGTAAATTATCTAATGATGTCTGCTTCACCAAGTAACTCATTTCCGTCAAAGTGATAAAGTGGGTTATCCCACATTGAATTAAAAAGAAATATCATCATCCCACATCGATTTATAAGTTGAAAAATTGTTGAAAAATTCTATATAAATAAGTTATAGGAAATAAACTAATAACTAAACATTTCAGTGAATGTATTAAAAGGAATTCCTTTAACTAGGAGGTCCTTATAAGTTTATTTTCGACAACGCTCGGACTGGTGTTTTGGGAAGTTGTTGAATAGTATTAACATCTTTTGAGGTACGTCTTCTTTAATAGCCTTTTTATTTTTTCTTGTCATTGTCATTTATAGATTATATAGATTTAAGAATTTAATTATTTTCTCGGTTTAAGTAGATTTATAAATTTAACTATTTTCTTAAGTTTGTATTAAATAGTTGTTGTTTAAAAATGCATGTTAGTTAGTTTAAAATATTTATTAATGTAGGTAATAATTTAAATTTAATAACATATTAGGCCTTTTAATTTAGGACTATAATTTATAATAACTTGGCTTATGTATTAGAAATTAAAAAAGATTGACATAATATACCACACTTAATCACTTTGAAAATACTAAACCCAAAAAGTAATATTAATTAATTAACCAACTTGTGCTAGGTGTAGTGCAGGTTGGGCCTAGGACATACACGACTCAACTATTTTAAAGCAAGCAAAACAAGGTGGGTGACTGGGCTATTTGTAAGTATATTATGCTACTGAACTTGTACTTGATAAATATGTTTGCCTTCGGGCTAATGATATGATACCTCTTAAGTCGTAAGATTGGCTTTTGAGTGGGACTTGGGAGTCGTAAGATTGGCCCCCTAGTCTAGCAATATGGCTTTTGAGTCGTAAGATGGGCTCCTAAGTCAAGGATGTGTTTATTATTGTGCACCTTCGTTAGTATAACTGCTTACAAAGTTCCCACTGAGTTTATACTCATGCCCATAATTTATTACAAATCTTCAGGTTAGTTGAGCAAGGTGGCGGGGCTGTTGCGGCAAAGGTCACCGGGTTCCTTTTCCTACCCGCAACTTTATGATGTTTTTGCTCCTTCAATGTGTATAAATAAGTTTACATGTCACTAAATCCGGTTGTTTCCATTTTCTGAAAAACTTTGGGAACCTCTAGTGTAAATATGTTTTGGCAGTGTATTATGTATTATTGTCAATAAAATTTCTACTTTTATCCGATAAACATTTCATGTCACGCTTTCGCACATTTTCTGATTTATTACTTAATCAAAAGAAAAGAAAATTTAGTAGCACTTTAATCCCGAGCTAATGGGATTGGGGTGTTACAATAATAGCTGCAAATGTGCCTATAAGGTTGAGAGTCCCCATTAAGGGGCACAACACCGCAGATAAATGTGTTTCAACCACACTTGGTGGAGGTGTGGTTGAGGCCGTGGCTTCCAAAAGGAAATGGGGGATGCCACATGGTTCGATGAACACCTGCTCAAGGAAGGAGGCAGATGTGGCATAATTTGAATTGTCAATAAAAGGAAATACTCTCAAATTATCTCTAATTAATTATGTCCATGAATCATCATTGGAGGACACTCCGAAGTTTAATATGATTCTAGAGATAATGAGAGTGCATGTGAGTTAATGAAAAAATCTTTCATGTGCATTGATGATGTATACATTGTTGTTCAATGAATTATAGAACTCAATAATATCGAACCACGCTCTATTGTAAGATATCAACAAATAGCATATTGCTGTATATGGAATCAATCCAGGTAGAACTCGATTCTATGACAAAACAACAGGTATTTGGTTTGGTAGTGCTAGCCTTACCAAGTGTAAAGCCTGTATGACATAAAATATGTTTTGTCAGTAAGCGTAATGAGAAGAATAAGTCCTAAAATGCAAAACTTACCTTAAAGCACAAGGTTTTCTCACAAAGCCCTGGAATTGACTACGAGGAGATATTCTCCCACAACGGACGTCATAACGTCTTATTGATAAGTTTCCGAAGGATTGAAAATGCAGCATACTAATGTGGTGACTACATATCTCTTTGAGGATTTTGTTATTGAGATATGTGTCAGTGTCAGATAGACTTGTGTGAATGTTAGTTCAATTTCATCAAGTGACTCACTATATGAAGTATAAGTTGTGAAGATTTCAGAATCGGGTTTGGTATTTGAAGAACCGGGACATAAAACCGAGTTTGAACTCAATTCAGTGAAGTGGTTAAAAGGGAACCGGGTTGAGGTTGGTTATAACCGTATGATACAACGGTTTTAATCCGTTGCAATACAAACCGTTGTAAAAGACCCATTTCTGCAACTTGGAGCAGCTGAGTCAAAGTTGGTTACTGCTCTCTCGTCTTCTAGATTCGAGCTCCGATACTTATATACATTGTAATCACTTGTAAATGCGAGCTAATTGGTATAGTTTTCCCTCTGTAAACATAACGCAATTGAGAGAATTAGATAGCTAGGGTTTCTGTTCCAAATCGGATTGTGATTTGGGGTTTACTAGTTTTCTGGGTGATTCTTGTAATTGATTGTGTAGTGAAGTGAATTGAGGTGCATAGAACCTCTGTGGATGTAGATCATCTTGGATCGAACCACGTAAATCCCTGAGTTCATTGTTCTTATTTCTGTACCTGCGCATGAACGTTGTTCGGCCGTTTCTTGTTTGATTTCGTTCAAATTTTGGGTTTCATTTATCTTGTGCGAGTTTGAGCTGTTCATAACAAGTGGCGCCGTCTGTGGGAAACATTCTCACACAAGAAGCAGGAAAGGATGTTAGGAATGAAGATGGATCTGGATAAATTCTCAGGGAAAAATGATTTCTACCTGTGGAAGATCAAGATGAAGGCGATCCTGGTGCAGAATGGGTTGGTAAATGCTCTCAAGCCAAAAAATGAGTGGGTAGAGACTGAGAAACCCAAATATGGTGAAATAGACCAGAAGGCATTGAGCCTGATCATTCTGTGCCTTGGTGATAAGCCTTTGAGAGAAGTATCAAGGTGTATGAATGCAATTGAGGCCTGGACCAAACTGGAGGATCTCTATCAATCCAAGTCAGTTTCAAACAAGCTGTTTCTCAAGCAGAGATTACTGGCTTTCAAGATGGTGGAGGAAAAGGAAATTTCTGATCAACTAGATGAGTTTACAAAGCTTCTTGAAGAACTGGAGGATCTTGGGGTAACAATGGAAGATGATGACAAAGCTCTGATGGTGTTAAATGCTTTACCAAGATCTATGGAGAGCTTCAAGGACACTCTGATGTTTGGGAGGCAGGATAAGTTGAGTAATGACTCAATTATTACTGCTTTGAAGACCAAATGTTTCCAGAATCAGGGAGATAAGAAAGTAACTCAATCTGGTGAAGGATTAAACATTAAGTTCAGAAGAAACTACCAAAAGAAGAAGGACCAAACCTCAAAGAACTTTAAGAGTGGCAATAATGTCCAGAAGAAATCTGGAGAATGGGTAGAAAACAGGAAGTGCTTCAAGTGTAAGCAAATTGGGCACCTAAAGAAGGATTGTCCACAGAAGATGAAGAAGAAGGAAGGCCAGGGTGCTGAAGCTGCTACAGTTGAACATGAAGAGGACACACCAGAAGTTCTAATGTTACTGAGTCAAAAATGGAGATGGAGTGGGTATTGGACACTGGTTGCTCTTTCCATATGTGTCCTCATGAAGAATGGTTTCAGAATCTCAAGAAAGAAGATGGAGGGTGCGTATTGCTAGGAAATGATCAATCCTGCAGAGTTCAAGGCATTGGATCAGTAAACATCAATATGTTTGATGGAATTACAAGAACTATCACCAATGTGAGGTATGTGCCTGGTCTTAAGAGAAACTTAATCTCTCTAGGATCTCTCATTGCTACTGGGTGTGAATTCAAGTCTGTTGATGGTCAATTACACATAACCAAAGGGAACAAACTGGTGATCAAAGGAAGACAACATAATAGTTTGTTCATTTTGATGGGAAAACCTGTGGTTGGTTGTGTGGCAAACATTCTAGGCAAGAATGAATTAACACTGTGGCATAAAAGGTTAGGGCACATTGGGGAAAGAGGACTAAAAGAACTATCCAAGAAAGGAATAATTGGAGAGGTTGGAAACCAGGCACTTGAATTTTGTGATAAATGTGCATTAGGCAAATCACAGAAGTTGCCTTATGCTAAGGGGATACACATTACTCAAGAACCTCTAGATTATGTTCACTCAGATATCTGGGGACCATCCAGAACTGAAACTCATGGAGGAGGAAGATATTTCATGTCTGTAATTGATGACTTCAGCAGGAAAGTGTGGGTGTTTGTTTTAAGAAACAAAAGTGATGCCTTCACTAAATTCAGGACATGGCTAGTTCAGGTGGAAACTTTAAGGGGTAAGAAACTCAAGCATTTGAGAACAAACAATGGCTTAGAGTATCTATCTACTAAGTTTACAAATTTCTGTGATGGAAGAGGAATTACAAGACATAGAACAGTTCCAATGAATCCTCAACAGAATGGTGTTGCAGAAAGATTCAACAGAACAATACTTGAAAGAGTGAGATGTATGTTGATTGATGCTGGACTACCAAAGGTCTTTTGGGGAGAAACAATCAATACAGCATGTTATTTAATCAACAGATCACCTTCATCATCTCTAGGGTTCAAAACACCAGAAGAAGTGTGGAGTGGTAGAATTCCAAGTTATGCAGGTTTAAAGGTGTTTGGATGTGTGGCTTATGCACATATGAAGTCAGACAAACTTGATCCAAGAGCATACAGGTGTGTGTTTTTGGGGTATCCAGAAGAAATAAAAGGATACATGTTATGGTGCTTGGAACCTGGGAATCAGAAGCTCATGATAAGCAGAGATGTTAAGTTCAATGAATCAGTTATGGGATATCACTCCACTGGAAGTCAAGAAGAACACATGATGGAACTACTGAAGTAGAAAGATTATCAGTTCAGGTGGAGACTCAGATGGATTATAATTCCCAAAGGATTGAAAACTTGAGTGAACGCTCAAGTTACAGTTCATCAGAGGAAGAAGATGTGCAATCCAGAAATACCAGTTTAAGAAACTATAGTATTGCCAGAGATAGACCCAGAAGGCAAATTCAAAGACCAGACTTCTATTGGCAGGCTGGGAGTGTACATTATGCACTTAGCATTGCTGAAGACATAGAACATCAGGAACCACAGAACTTCAAAGAAGCAGTCAGGTGGGGGTGAAAGTGAGTACTGGGTTAGTGCAATGGTGGAAGAAATGGAATCTCTGGAAAATAATGGTACTTGGAAACTGGTTGATAAGCCTAAAGGTCAAAAGCTGGTATGTTTCAAGTGGATATATAAGAAGAAAATTGAAGTTGGAGACTCATAAAGGATAAGATATAAAGCAAGACTGGTGGCAAGAGGTTTTACTCAGAGGGAAGGTATTGATTTTAATGAGGTTTTCTCTCCTGTGGTAAAACATTGTTCTATCAGACTGTTGTTGTCAAAAGTAACACAAGAAGACATAGAGTTACAGCAATTAGATGTTAAAACTGCACTTTGCCATGGTGACTTGGTTGAGAATATATATATGAAACAACCTAAGGGTTTTGTGATTCCAGGAAATGAAGAGAAGGTATGTTTTCTCAAGAAATCATTGTATAGGTTGAAACAAAGTCCAAGGCAGTGGAATAAAAATTTCAATGAGTTCATGTTAAAGGCAGGTTATGTTAGAAGTTTGTATGACAGTTGTGTATACTTTGATAAGAATACTAGTGTATCCTGTGTATCTGTTGCTATATGTGGATGACATGCTTATTGCAAGTAGGAGTAAGCATAAAATACACTTGCTGGAGAAGAAGTTGAGTTCTGAGTTTGACACGAAAGATTTAGGAGATGCAAAGAAGATTTTGGGCATGAGTATAATAAGAGATAGGAGTTCTGGAAGCTTATGGTTGTCTCAAAAGCATTATCTTCAGAAAGTGGTGGAGAGATTTCAGATGCATGAGGCCAAATCGTTGAGTATTCCAGTAAGCCAAAAACTTAAATTGTCCAAGGAGCAGAGTCCAAGAACTGCAGAAGAAGTCAGATACATGAGAAATATACCATATGCAAGTGGTGTTGGAAGCTTGATGTATGGCATGATCTATAGCAGGCCAGACTTGGCATATTGTGTATTTTGGTTAGTAGGTACATGTCAAATCCAGGGAAAGCTCATTGGGATGCTTTGAAGCAGGTGTTGAGATACTTAAAAGGAACAGATAATCTGGGGTTAAGATTTCAGAAATAGGCAAATGTGTCTATTCCATTGGTAGGATTTGCAGATGTTGATTTTGCAGGGAATGTTGATACCAGAAGATCAATTACAGGATATGTGTTTACTCTATATGGTACTGCAGTGAGTTGGAGGAGTGTACAGCAATCTGTAGTAGTTTTATCTACCACAAAAGCTGAATATATAGCATTGACAGAAGCAATCAAGGAAGCTGTGTGGTTGAAAGGGATCCTTAAGGATTGGAATTAAGCAGGAATGTGTGACCATATTCTGTGATAATCAGAGTGCACTTCATCCGGTGAAACACCAGGCTTTCCATGACAGATCCAAGCATATAGATGTCAGGTTACATTTTGCAAGGGATGTGATAGATGCAGGGTCTGTGGAGGTTAATAAAGTTCATACTAATGACAATGCTGTTGATTTCTTAACCAAAGCAGTGTCTGGGAACAAGGTAGTGCATTGTTCGAGCCTAATTAGGCTGGAACAATGTGGTTAGAATTCAAGGAACAAAGACCGGTTGAGGTAAGGATATGCACTTGAGTTCATTGATGTGGAGATTTGTGAATATTAGTTCAATTTCATCAAGTGACTCACTATTATGAAGTATAAGTTGTGAAGATTTCATAACCGGGTTTGGTATTTAAAAAACCGGGACATAAAACCGGGTTTGAACTCAATTCAGTGAAGTGGTTAAAAGGGAACTGGGTTGAGGTTGGTTATAACCATAGGATACAATGGTTTTAATCCATTGCAATACAAACCGTTGTAAAAGACCCGTTTCTGCAACTTGGAGCAGTTGAGTCAAAGTTGGTTACTGCTCTCTCGTCTTCTAGATTCGAGCTCCGATACTTATATACATTTTAATCACTTGTAAATGCGAGCTAATTGGTATAGTTTTCCCTCTGTAAACATTACGCAATTGAGAGAATTAGATAGCTAGGGTTTCTGTTCCAAATTGGATTGTGATTTGGGGTTTACTAGTTTTCTGGGTGATTCTTGTAATTGATTGTGTAGTGAAGTGAATTAAGGTGCATAGAACCTCCGTGGATGCAGATCATCTTGGATCGAACCACGTAAATCCCTAAGATCATTGTTCTTATTTTTGTACCTGCGCATGAACATTGTTCGGCCGTTTCTTGTTTGATTTCGTTCGAATTTTGGTTTTCATTTATCTTGTGTGAGTTTGAGCTGTTCATAACAACTTGCATTGCCCAACTCAAGTAACTCTAGACCACGGAGGTGCATTTAAAATATTAGATTGAAATGCTCACTTTGATCGAAATAAATCTGGACGGAAATGGTATACTCGTCTAAGTGACTACTTGATTGGGAAGGGAAAGAACAAGTAGTATTGCACCTATGCATTTATAAAGTACGATTTCTATATTTGCAACTATAGCAGCTTATGTCGATGTTAAGGACATAATGGGTACTCTTAAAGAAATAAGAGATACTGTGATGTATTTGAAATCTAAATTGAGATAAAGGATCATGGGAAAACTCACCGAGTTTGTGGGAAATTAATCCCTCAGTTTGCATATATCCAAAAGATTATCAGGCAATTTCACATGGATAAAGTGCAATCTGTTAGCACTCCTATGATTGGTTGAAGTGTGGAGATAAGGAAAGATCCATTTGAGTCCAACGGAAATGACGAAAGAGCTGTTGGGAGATGAAATTCCCTACTTAATTGAAATATGTGCATTATTGTACAAAAAGCTCAATGCACTCAACCAAGTATTACTTTCTCAAATAATATGTTGGTTATATTTTACTCAGGACAATGCAATATCAATTAAATGATATCAAATAGTATTTTGACATATGAAAGAAACCATTGACTCATATTTGTTCTTCCCATATTAGAGACAAGAGAGATTACAAATGAAATTGTAAACTCTAAAGGAAATGTCAAATGCTCTCATATAGAGAGATAAAAGGATTACGAAAGAATATGTAACTCCTTAAATAAATATTGAAGCTACCCACTAATACGAAATACTAAATACCACTTTGGTAGGTTTATATGTTGATTATCTTAGTGGCTAATGTAAAGGTCATTATCAAATCGGTTATGTATTACCATGAGGAACACGACGAAATCTTAAAGATCAACCAATCAAAACTACTCAAGCTACCTTATCACATCACTCATGGACGATATCTCACGAAATTCATTAAGCTATATGGTCAAGGGATTAGTGACTTGAGCTATACCACTGAAGAGCCTGCCCGAAGTTATGAAGATGTAGTTATTTGCAACAAACAGATGGATATGCTACACATCAAAGGTGACGAGACCAAGCATGTACAACCAACGCTTTTCTATAACCAGCAACCACACAATATCCTCATGATTTATGTAAATTTAGGATGAAGAGATTTTCGAAACTCTCTTGATAGATGTACGTATCAAGGGAGAGATGTAGATTTCAGGGGGATTCTCAACAAAGGTGTGTTGCACTCTTTTTCCCTTCGATCAAGGTTTATTTTTTGCCACTGGGTTTTGTTACTTGGCAAGGTTTTTAACGAGGCAACAAATTATGCACCAATTCCCCTTTGACTTGGCACAAGGGGGAGTGTTGAAGAAAAAACACAATTAATGTGCCTTCGTCAAAAGTAATTGATGAAGGAAAATTTAGGTATTCATTAAATAATATGTAATTGTGAAACCCTTGTATTTGACACCCTATATAAAGGAGATCTGATGAATAAGAGAACCCTAATTATTCCCCGTCTATCTTTCTACTTTACTTTTCTGCTTTCCCTTAAACACACTTAAATATTTGAAACGTTTTTTAGGAAATCATGTTTGAGTGACTTCTCAACTTTTTTTTTCTTACGCTCTCATCCAAATTCTTAATATTCCTAGAAGTAGTCAAATTTTATTTTTTAATATTACCAATATTAAAAAATTTATTTTTACTTATCTTTAACTAAATCTTAAAACTCTCAAATTGGAAAAAAAATCTTCAATTTTTTTTCTTAAATTGATAACTTTACCCTTTTTTCCTCTTAGTTGTAGAAATATCGTTAATTTTTTTAGAAAATTAATTAAATCATAGCAACATAATTTTGTGTACTGTATTACAAATAAAAGAGAAACATTCATTTTTTCTCACCTTTATAAGTCTTTTATATAGTAATGTAATATTTTCTTTTGCGTAACACGTATAGTACAAATATTTTAGTTATAGTTAGTTATTCTTTTAATAATTTTGTTGGTCCCAAGTTTCCCAAGTGGTAGAGGGGGTGAATAAACCTCTTACTTAATTTTATATTTTTCAAATACTTTGCGCACAAGATTGTTGCTTACTGCAAGAAACTGGCTCTTGCAACAAAGCTAGTACATTAAGCTTACTTAGGTAGTGGCCACAAAGCAGACTGGCTAGAAAGCAAAGCTCAGGGAGTTTTACATGCAGCATAATATGTTTAAACATTTTCTTACAAATCTATACAGTAAATAAGTAACATGCCAGCAACAGTAATAAAAACAAGGGTTAATAACCAAAAAAATTACGACCTTTGGTCCAATTTTCAATTGCAACATGACCTTTAAAGCTTAGCAACACTAATCACCAACTTTGATGTTTTTCAATTGCAACATCAACTATATTTTTTGACATCTGATTATGTTGTCACCACTATCTATAGATGCACATTGGCACGACCATTATTTACCCTCCATTAATTTAAAAATCTATCATTTCACTGCCATTAGTTGGGAGTGAAAGACATGACATAATAACTTCAATCACCGATTCACTACAATTATAGCATGGATGAAAAATAAGGTTACAGATGTAGGACAATTCCGTCACGACTTATCCAATGGTAGTGGTGGTAACACAATTAGATGTCGAAAAATTCGACCGATGTTGTAATTGAAAAAATATCAAACTTGGTGATTAGTATTGTTAAGTTTTAAATCTCATTTTTTTCAATTGAAAATTGGACTAAAGGTCGTGATTTTTATGTAATTAACCCTAAAAACAATATAAAAGTAGACACAATATTTATAGTGATTCGAAGGTGGGGGTAATCTGTCTACGTCCACTCTTCCCTCACACAGTGGGAAATTATCACTAAGTAGTTTACACACAGTACAACTTAGCTGCTCTAAAGTCTAAGTATAACCTAGCTTTTTAAAATAGTTTTTGTCTATCCTTGGAAGGCTACACCTCTCATGTACACACGTTCCTCAGAACACAAGTCAGCTTCGAATCCCGGAGTCAAACGAAGATTCCCTGTTTTGAAAATATTTCATGAGATTGGTTTAATTAAAGTTTTTCTTCAACTTTTGGGGCCTCTAAACTTGAGTTGTGGGCAAGCTTTCGGGTTTGAAAAGGATTAGGACCGAAGTAAAGCTTTAAGAGATATCTTGACTTTGAGAGTAGTTGCAGCTTTTGATCTTCACTAGATTGCTTGTTGCTTGTTGCTTGTTGTCTTGCTCTTGTATACTTTGCATAAACACTGGAATGATTATCAGAGTCTATGCTTCCAATCTTTGTATGAGAATGCTGAGTGCTTGATGCTAAGTAATTTGAATGATTGAGTTTCATTTACCTCTATTTCGTCCTCCATCTCCTTCTGTTTATAGCAGTTGGGATTTCTTTCTCGTTGAAGAGAGATAAATGATCCTATTGACATTTAATGCTCCTTGTACGGCAAAGCCATTTGTCCTTTCTCGCATAAAGTAGGTCAAAGTGGTTACAGCTTGGTGTCAGTGTCCAGTGTTGCTTTTCTTTTTGTTAGGTGACGTGTCCCCATGCTATTGGATAATTAGTGCATGGTTTTAAACTTGTCTCCACTGGCTATATATTTGAATTCGAATATCCTGACTTTTTACCTTGACTTTCACACTATTGACATGACTCTTTGCTTGCTGGTTATACCTTTCTTGCTGCAAGCAATATTGTATGCTGGATGGGCATACACAACCTTACTACTTGCTCACTGCAGTTTCTTTCTTTGGTGCAATAGCGAATTTGTTGCTTCAAGTAACCTTGATGATCTTGCTACTTGCTTGCTGCGACTTCGGCCTTAGTAGAACTAACTCTATCCATTACAAAGATTTATAGAATTTCTAGGGGCACTAGTTCCTGCCTTGTAGGAGGTTTTGCCATCATCATAACAAAATATAAATTTTCTAAAACTCTAATTAAAAACGTACTTAAAGTCACAAAATAAAAAATTGTTAGAATAAACAAATAATCATCAAAAGGTACTTAAAATGCAACATGCATGATGTAAGATTATGAGCTATAATCATTTGGCAAGAATGATAATTGTTTTCATTAGATAAGCATATCTATTACATTTATAGTAAGCATGTGCCAAACAAAAACAATCTTACATCCAGAGTCACAGAAAAGAGAAATTTACCTAACAGTATTTCACCGTTTATCCTTCTTCCAGTGACGTTCAGTGAAGTGCTGCTTGGCATGCCTTTTGTGTATGTATCTTGCTCTATCTTCATCTCTCATATCCCTACTCCTTCTGGATCTGTTAGGACCGTTCTTAGTGTACCTCCACCATTCATTTTACATCTTATGTTCGAAGTTCCTATACCCAAGTTGCACCTCAGGAGTAAAATCTTTCATCAACCACCAATCAACAGGAGGGGAGATCTTGTATCTTTCCCATTTCAAGCCTTTAAGCTCAATCTGAAATGGAAGTACTCCTGCGTGTAATTGTTCTCCATATATCTCCAGCTTGATTCTAGTGGAACCTTCGACATTCTTGTTTGCACCATCACTCAGTAGGTATCTCGAAGTATTTGAGAACTTCAGTAGGCCTCCAACAATCAATTTTCTGTCCTGTACGATTTCTGAACTTGAGGTGGCAGATTGCATTCTGTGAACAGGAGGATCATAGACAATCATTGTAGCAAGATAGATCTCGTGCAGTGCAGCTTCTTCATTTCCAATGATATTACGCGCTCTTTCTTCTGACTCCTGCAAACATCTTTCAAACTCTTGATGTTCGCGAGTTCTCCATTGATGTGCTCGGGCTGCAGATTCTTGTTCTTGTCTCCTTTGAGCAGCAATGAACATCTCATGTTGTTCTCTTTGCTCTCTCTCAGCACACCTCGACTTCGCCACTTCTTCCCCCATTTTGACATCATCAAGATTGATCCCAGTATATGCTTCTAGTTATGCGCAAAATACCAACCAAAATTGAACTGTCCTAGGCTCTTTCTTGCCTCAGTAGGGAGTGCTCATCTTGTAAGGACTTTCTCTTTCAGCCTGTCTTTTATGATTGATGCGAGGCCAATAACTTGTCTATTTGTATAGCTATTAAACTTCTTGACAAGGTCCTCCATCCATTATCTCTCAGTTCATTCTTCACTCAAGAACTGGTATTTGAGATCTCTCATGCTCTTAGGAACCAAGGATACTGCTTCGCACACATATCCAAGAGCCCTGAGTACCAAAAGGGTCATTGCTCATCTCTTTTCGCAGCTGCTATAACGAAAACTCCATTTCTTGCAGTGTGCGATTAAATCTTTCTAGAACTTCCTTTATAGTAGCAGTTGTTGGCAGAAACTCTTCATTGGATTGCCTAATTCCAGCCAAAGTTTCATTGTCATGCTCAAGAGACTTTGTTGTTCGTCTCTTCTGTCTTTTGGTTGCCGCCTGCGCTGTATCAGAAAGTTGCCTGAGCCGCTTCTATGAATGGAAATTTGCAGGAGATGATTGATTACTCCCACCAATTTTCATGTCTTCATCAGAACTGTCAATTTGGGTTGCTGGTGGTGGAGCTAGTGGTCTTTTTATCTCTTCCATATTTGATGTTCCAGCAACAACTTCTTTTGTTGCTCTATGAGATTTTCCAGTTGGCTCACCATCAGCAGTGACCTTCTCATGTTGTTGTGTGAACTTAACTAGCTGTCATTGCCCCTCAACTGGTCCTGCTTGTTGTCCAGTAATTTGAGTAGGCAACTCAATTTCTGCTCCAGCACTTCCTTTAGTTTCCTTTGGCTGAGGCATTACATCTTTTGCTGATCCTGCATCAGTATAGGTAGCATCTGCTTGCTCCGAAGCCAAATGTCCTCATGTGGTCTGAGTAGCTGCTTTATTTTCCAAGCATGCTTCAGTACAAGCTGCATCAACCTTCACATTTGCCACTACCTCTTTCCCTTCTTGTTCTATGGCTATAGCCTTCATCTTTTCTACTACATCCTCCACAGTAATTGGTGCATTGTAACTACCATCAGCAGCTTGATTATTTTCCACATCCTCAGCTTCTAACAGATAGTCACTAAAACAATTGTGATAATGGACTACACCCGACACACATAGGTTTTTATGAATTTGTAGTCTATTAGAGCATTAACTACACTTTTGGGTGAAAGTGTGGTCTATTAGTGCAAAAATTCGCTATTAGACTACGATTGTGCCTCCGTTTTCTATAAGCGTAGTCTATTAGCGATTTTTTGTGCTAATAGACTACGATTTTTCGTCTACGATTTCTAGAAAGTGTAGTCTATTTGCGAAAAAACTCGCTAATAGACTAAATTTTTTTTTCATTGGTTTATACAAGCGTATTAGCGAAAAGTGATACACCTCATTTCCAAAAACATAGTCTCAAAGTGTAGTTAATATTTTTCGTTTTTTTTTTTTTTCCTTTTTTATACAAAAATGGAAAAGTTGTTAAAAGTCCTTAGCAATTTTACCCCAAATTTGTGTTATCACTAATAATACCGCTTTTAGAGAAAAATTTCATTTTCAATCCCAAATTAAAATTTCACCTACAGAAAGAAAAGAGACGAGAGACAAGGGTTCCTAACAATTTGTAAAGAGAGAAGAACTTGAAACCCTAACATCTAACTCCACTGCTCCGCTTCCTCCTCAGGCACTCCGCTGTTGCGCCCCTTACGCTCTCTGATGCTTCACTGCCATTGTACCACTGGCTATAGTTCACCTCTGACATCTTGTATTTGACGTATGCGGCATATATGGGCCCTGAGGTAATTTCTGATATCAATAACTCATGTACCTTCTCCCCCTTTATTTGTAATTTTTTTGATTCAGAACCCATTCTCCAACAGTTTGCACTACTTTTTGTACTAAAAAAGAATATTCCTTATAATTCATTTGGTTTCTTAATACTTTTATTTCTTAAAATAAATCACAATATATATATATATATATATATATATATATGTATAAAATCACATTGAATTTAATATTTTCATATTGATATTTTCAGTTTACATTTTTAATATAAATCAAAGTTAAAACAAAACATAAATAAGATTAATGCGAAATTAATTGAAATTCACAATATTAGTGCATACAATACATTGAATTAAAATGTGGAAGCACCATCTCCAAGGGTAGATGGGGATTTGTGTCCCTAATTTCTCTATACCGAGCAAGAAAATTATGTAAACGAGTTTGTTCATTTTCAGCAAATTCGACGTCTGAAGTTGGCACTTCACTAGGTTCAAAAATTGGAGTATCAATATCGTCTTCAATTTAGAAAATCATTTTATTTTGTAGGTTCTATTTGTATTTTCGATTTAGTAATATTGTACTCCCTTCGTTTCAAAATAAGTGTATTTTTACCTTTTAAAAAAAATTAAGGATAGATATAAAAAGAAAATATTTCCATATATAATCCCTTTTATTGGTATATTTTGTGGAATATGGAAATAATCAATAAATTAAGTAGGTTATTTATGATAAAATTGGAAGAATTGTGATTTTTTTTTATAAACCGACACTTATTTTGAAATTTTTCATATTGCCTAAAAGACACTTATTTTGAAACGGAAGGAGTATTTGATTTTGTTTGGTAATTATCTGTAGTTGTTTACATATTTCGTACTGTTATAATTTTATAGTTCATGCCCTTTTGTAATTTTATTTTATATTTATAATGTCTTGTGTAGTAATTCAAATTCTATGGTGTTTTTACTTCTTAATGTTGATTTTTTTTTTCCAATTATTTTTATAAAAGTAATTTTGATACATAATACACTATCTAATACTTAAAAATTTACATAACAAGTAAATACAATATAAAAGAGGTAATGAAAATATGTAGTGCAATAAAGTAGTGTGCACTACTAGTAGTGTTGAATAAGCTAAACACCAAAGTATGGTGTGATATGATGTATTGTTGTTGCAAAAGTAGTGTTTGGTGCTATAGTAGCTTGGAGATGGTCTTAGCATTTGTAGCCCTCCCAAATTCGAGGCTAATGAAAGTCCTGAGTATCGATAAGTTCGTTGAAAGATTTGATTTTGTTGTGTTGCGATCCCAAAGATCAAAGTGGTTGTATCGTGGGAACAATTTTTCAAAGACCGAGAGCACTAGAATTGAGGGCAATATCGTCTTGTAGACAGCGAGTCAAACTCGTGCCTCAACTTTACTAATTGTGTTTATTGAGTCATTTTTTCAACTAAACTTTAAAGTTTCCAACAATTCTTCCATTCGATGGAAGGCTAAATATTGTAGTTTTTCGGGATTGGGTATCGGAAGTAGAAAGATTTTTCAAGTATGCAGAAATTCCTGAGGAAAAGTAACTAAACTAGTAGCCTATTGATTAAAATGAGAAGTTTTTTCTTGGTGGGAGCTAATCCAGATGCATTGTCATTGTCTAGGAAAATAGCCTGTTAAACTTTGACTGAAGATGAAGAAGATGTTGATGGCTAAATTTCTTCCATCGAACTATGATCAGCTTTTGTTCCACCAACACCAGATGGTAAAGCCGGGTTAAAAATATAGAAACGAGTATACTGCATATTCTTTGCCACTATCTTCACATAGTAATCCCATGAAAACTTAGGGACAACAAACAGGCGCTAGTCTGGGTGTAGGACCTAGTGTTGGAGCTGGCAAGAAAGATGTAGGGAAGAAAGTCACATCGTTGTTGTTGGGTATTGAGCAGAAATCTAAATAACCAAGAGTTGAAAAATCTCCAATTTTTCAGTTATTTGGATTATGTTCAGAAGCCCGAGATACTAAGGAAATTCAAGCCTTAAATGTTCTTTTAACTGCGAACAATGAGTCCATAGAAAATATTTTGAAAAATTGGTAAAAATGCCCCTTAAGTTTACCATAATTCAGAAAATGTCCTTTAAGTTTGGCACTTTTCAATGATGCCCCCTAAGTTACAAAAAATTGATAAAAATACCCCGTCACCGGCTACTACCTGTTACCCAGTCGGTGACTGGCTGGCGTGGCATTAATTTTTGGAAAATTGATAAAAATGCCCCTTAATTTTGCCATAATTATGAAAATGTCCTTTAAGTTTGACACTTTTTAAAAATGCCTCATAAGTTACAAAAAATTGATAACAATCCCCCGTCCCCGTCCACTACCTGTTACGCAGCCGGTGACGGGATGACGTGACATTAATTTTTTTTTTTTAAATAAGCTGATGTGGTTTTTATATGATGTGGCATTATTTTATTTGTCTTCTCGTAATTGTTGATTTAGATTACAAAATATATTAAAAAAATATAATAGAAATAAATTTACATTTAAATATGAATATTATAAAAATAATAGTAACTTATTTTCAAAAAAAAATTCAAAATTTCAAAAATTAAAAATGTATTTACAAAATATGATAAAATCCGAAAAATTCTGAAAAATATTTAAGAAATAGAAAATAGTTTTAAAAATCATTAAACATTTCTACCAATCTAAAAAAATCTGCAGTAACCACCGCTCACACCTCCCAACACCTATCTTCTTCTCCCTCAGATCATCGCCGCCGCCGCCTCCGAAACCACTGCCTATTTCAGTATCCAACTCAAATTAGCCGACTACTCTATCAACCATTTCAAATCCCTCAAATCAAAACAAAAGTAAGCCTCAAGCCCCAAATCGGAACGATGAGGCTACCGGCGGACCACCATGGTTATCGGCATTCAAAACAAATGGGCGGATAACAGCGGATGGTAATTTGAATGGCCTGATCACCATGATTTCAGATCTGGTCTTAGATCAATCTTAGATCTGGTCGTACGAAGGCTAAGGTAGGAAATTGGATGTCAACAATTATCTAGATCGGAAGTTGAAAGAACGAATGAGTGGACGATGGCGGTGGCACAAGATTGGCTGGAGGGGTTGCAGATATGCAGTGGTGGAGGATTGTGTTCTTCTAAGAACAAGGAAGAACTAAAAAGTTGTTTAAAAAAACTTAATTTAACGTTTTTTCTTTAAATTTTCATATTTCTTTTTAAAGACCTGATAGAGAAAAAACTAAAATATATTTATAAAAATGCGGGGTGGGAGGGGAGGGGATGAGGTTCTATTTTTTAGATTTGTTTTAAATTTTCTATAAATTTTTCATAGGTTTTCAAATATTTTTCATACGTTTTATATAATTAACTGATTTAAAAAAAATTATATCAATTTATGTTTTATATATAGTTTAATTTTAAACTTTGTATATCAATATTTCATTTTTTTTCCTCCTAATTTATAATTTAAAAGAAAAGAATAATAAAAAAGACAAAAGAAAAATAAAAAAATATTAATGCTACATAATATGAAAAACCACAACAGCTTTAAAAAAAAAAAATTAATGCCACGTCAGCCCGTTACCGGTTGGGTAACAGGTAGTAACCGGTAACGGAGTATTTTTATCAATTTTTTTTGTAAATTAGGGGGCGTTTTTAAAAAGTGTTGAATTTTAAGGACATTTTCTTAATTATGGCAAACTTAAGGGGCATTTTACCAGTTTTCCCAAAAAATTAATGATACGTTGGCCCATCACCGGCTAGGTACGTAACAGGTAGTAGCTGGTGACAGAGCATTTTTATCAATTTTTCGTAACTTAGGGGACATTTTTAAAAAGTGTCAAACTTAAAGGACATTTTCTTAATTATGTCAAACTTAACGGACTTTTTTTTGTAAGTAATTTATTGTTGGAATTTGAAGCCACCGGACGAACATCCATCTGTTTTACCACCAATGAGAAATATTTCAGCATTCAGTTGATTTAGAGGGTGTCTGGCTAAGCTTATTAACTCCTCAAAACATCTTATAAGTTGTTTGAGAGCTTATAAGCTCTTCAAAAGTGTTTGCCAAAATAATATGTTAAACAACTTATAAGATGAAGAAAAAAAAGCTCTTGGAGCTTATAAGCTCCAAAATAAAGAAGTTCCTCTAGTCCATTTTATTTTTTAAAATGTTAATAATTACAATCAAATTTCACATGCTACAAACACTCTACACACACTCTACACAAAGTACACACGCTACACACACACTGCACACATACTACACACACTGCACACGCGCTACACACACTCTACACTCGCTACACACACTACACACAATACACTCAATACACACACTATACACAGCGCACTTTCCACACACCGCACCCAATACACACACTTCTCACACTAGTCAAAATGTGTGTTTGATAGTAGTTTTCAAATTAGTCCCCCAAATTCATGCTAAATCACTCAATTCAATCGCAAGCTTAAAAGCTATTTTATTCAAACATTTTATTAACTTATAAGCTCTTGGGAGTTTTATATCTTATAAGCTCTTGAAACAACTTATAAGATATTGGAGTTCATAAGATGTTTAAAATAAGCTTAGCCAAATACCCTCTTAATCTTCGAGGCAAATTTGCCTAATTTGTCTCATTATCATATGCATATAAAGAGCGAAACTTGCAACAGATGAAAGAGGAGTGGTTGGTAAAGAGATTAATTTGTGAGACCAATCATCAATATGCAGTGCCAACCGAAGGACGAAAGTTGACGCACGTGTGTTGATAGTCGAGATATAAATAAAATTACAGTGTGGTATAGATTTTCTATTCCTCGACTTAAAGGTATGTCGGATAAGTTAGCTAAGATGAGAATTTCCACAAAAATATATCGTCGAAGTAGGAATCACCATATTTACATTAAATCGGGACATGGATGTCAGCATAGACGTAAATTGCAGCTAAGGGAGTCTGAAAAATACAAACTTCATACACAAGGTTAGTGGTAATGCTTAAGTAATGGATTTGCCTAAGTCAAAGGGTTGCTCGAGGACGAGTTCTTTTCAGGTAGGAAAATCTGATGTGGGATAAGTTGAAAACTTTTTCAAGAGTCCGTTAATTAAGAGTTTCCAATTTCCAGTATATCTATGAATCGCTTTTATTTTAATTTATGAACTTTTTATTTTTAATTTAGAATCTTTTCTTTTAGGATTATTTTTCGATTGTCTAGTCTAATAAATACTGGCCTACGCTTTTGATTTCTTTTCATTCATCAAGTAAATAAATTTTATCGCTTTTGCATTTTAATTCTCTAAAATATTGAGTTCTTGTGAAGATTGTTTGTCTTACAATTATTCGTCTTGTGTCAACATTTGCCTACAATGGAATGATAGCTAGGGGTGCAATTCAGCTAATCTTAAAATGGTCATTTTATATTTGATACAGATATACGCTTTAGTGTATGATGTTCTAGATTATCTAAAATATTGGTTTTGGATTCTTTCCTACGTAATCCTTGTACATCTTCTACTATATTACTTGATTGCTATCACGTGGAAAGTAATTTCCTTGTTTGTGATTTGTTATTTTTTTAAAGTTTTTCTTTAATTGAGGATATGTAATTTAAACTTTCCATATGACTTAGCCAATATTTCTCGTGTTACCAATTGAGTAATGCGATATGAAATGTAGAAAGATTATGCAGGGGTGGTCCGATCCAAATCAATGAGGCGTAGTAGTCTAAATATGACTTGAAGAGCAGAGAGAGATTATGAAAGTCGAATATATGTGCATCAAGATTGTCCTTGTTTAGAGACAAGTGCGAAATGACTAGATAGTAGTGTTTGGAAGCGTGATTAAAGAGGGCCTTAGGATCTTCATGATTGCTTCAGCGTTTTTCCATTTTTAAAATAACTACAAAAAATATTTAAGAACTTGCATTTTTCTAGGCTATTTAGCTTTAAAACTGGGGGCCCATAGTGGCTCAATAAGGTCATATAATTAAGTTTTTTGATGTAGTCGCATTACTCAATTGCAAGCCGTTCAATTAGAATCTTTACTATTTACTAGTAATAATAGGGTAATATGTGCAAATACACGAGTGTTACAAAACTAAGATAAAACAAATGCAAAACTTTACATATACTTAAAAATCAAAATTATTACTCACTATGCATATGCACAAGAATGAATTATAAAGCTATGAAACTTGTAATTCGATTTCATCATTTTCGACTTGTAATTAAGGGATCAAGACTTTTAGATCCATTCCCCACCCCAATACCTACTAAAAAAAAAACAAATTATAAAGAAATTAAGTTTGTTTTAGATATGAGTTACAAAATATTTGAGAATTCTTCACAATTTGATCTAATTATCCCGATTTTCATGCTTAATCTAATTCAAAATTTGATTGATCTAATCCCCAAAAAACCAATTTTTTCTCCATGTTGCAATTATTTCTTGATATATAAGATTATTTTTATTTAGTAATTTTTTACATCAGTAAACATAGAAACATTCTAGTGAGTAGTGATGGCTGTCCTGCTGAGCATGAGTTTCTTGTTGAAAGTTACGCCCTACTAACCAAGAGCATCATACTCGAGGTAGATGTCCAACTGATCAGGAGCGTTCATCCTGCTGACAACGAGTGTCACACTGTCAGTGGACATCTTGCTAAAAGTACACGTCATGCTAACCAGGAGCATCCTGCTGAAATGGATTCAATCATCACTCTGATCCTCCCGAGGAGATCTATTGAAAAATTGTCATTCACCTCATCCCTCTGTTGGGATCAACCTGTTTCTCCATACCCGCATCCACTACCAGGTTACTCTAATTCATCTTTTAGAAGCTGAGAAAATTAAATTAAAATTGTTCACACAGATGGCGCCAAGTTGATGTTATATCACTAAGATTTAGACTATAAATCACAAAAAAAATCAGAGTTTATTATCTCAGTGTGAAAAATAAATGATTTACTATAGAGATATATATAGGTATCATAAATGTGCTTAATAAGAGTTTTATAGCCCATAAAACACCTCAATTGTGCTTCATTTTTTAATAAGAATTAGAATCAATGCAGAGAAGCTAATCTCAAACTTAAACATACACATCATCATTCTCACCTTTCACTCTCAGTGGCGTACAAGGTGCTGCCATAATACTCAGACAAGTTGACATAAAGTTCAACACCCATTCCATCTTAGCTTTATGTGGCAAGCTGATGCTACTGCCCTGAAAACGTTTAATCTTGGCATCCAAGTATCATGCTGTGGGAGGATGGTGCCTACGACCCATACTTGTGGCTCTCTGTCGGAAGGAACCCACAAGAAAGGGGAAACGATGTGTCCGTTGAAGCCAACTAGGAGGCTGAATTGGAATGATCTTTGCACTATCGATCCCCAATTGTTTGAAAGCACCATACAAATTATGTCTGTAGAACTTCCCGTCTTATAGCATTTTCTTCACAGTAAAGTTGGAGTGAAAGGGCATCATTCTTCAAATAACCCCTTCTATAGTAATTGCCCTCAGAGATGAATCATGAAGTGCACAGCAAAAATTGCATAAGAGCACCATGAATCATAAAAGCTACCAAAAACATAACAATATTTTGGTTACCTAAACATGAATCACAATTACAACATACAACATGGAAACTGCATGTGCACTTACATCAAACAGACTACATACATAGCAGTTTGATCTGTGCGTAGCGTGTTGAATTTTTTCTTTTACTACTTTCTAGGCCTTTTTTTCTTCTTTTCTCCACTTCCCAAATCAATATAATTTTTTACCATGAGCACAAATATTGTATACAAGTAGTAATGTTGTAGAGACCTATGTGTACTGCATTACCTGTCATACCATAAAAACATTGAAATAGAACCAGGCAGGGAAACCATGTAAATCCATGAAACATTTCATCAAACTTTCTGACTAATGCCCTTTGGCCTTTATTGAGCTGATTATGATTATAAAGCAGCAAGTGTTCCAAAATGTCATTTCCACTCGAGCAAGTTTGTGTACATAGTATAAAGCACTGAAATACAGAACATGCGCAAAATGCTATACCCACATCATGCTTTTTGGGTTTAACCCTGCATTAAGATACTTCAGAGTGAAACCATAGACAAAAAGATGAGCATGTCCATGTAGTTATTTACTATAGTGAGGTATAAACTGCTCGGCTAACTGGTTAAAATGATCACTCTCCCCCTCAAGGAGTCGTAACACCTGCAGAAATTATCACGAAACAGTAACCTAAGATTCACAAGACAAAGTACATCGCAATGAAATATGCAACAAAAGAGTAAACTGCACTGAAGTGCATAGAGGAATTCACCTCTGCCATTGAAGGTCGTCTCTCAGGGTCAGATTGGAGACACAGATAGGCTGTCCTAGCCATGTTGTACAGTTCAAATGTGTTGTATGATTCCCCAAGAAGGGGATCAACAAGCTCGTGTAACGCAAGTGACTCAATCAGAGATAATGCCTGAAATACCATGATATAAGTGTTAGATAGAAAACTTCCACTTAGAAAATGACTGGTTTTTTACAAGTGCAAATATTATGTAGCTTCAAACATTGGATATGTTGTGTTATTTTTGAGAAACTGGAGAAATATCCCAATAAGAATAGCCTCACAACATACCCACTGTCTAAGAGAAGATTGCTGGCCTTCTCTTTTGGAATCCACTGCCTTGCGTCCAGATATCATTTGTATCAGAACAATGCCGAATGAATAAACATCTGTTCGTACAGAAACAATGCCATTCTCTACATACTCTGGTGCAAGATACCTAAACACGGCAAGAAAACCTCAACCTCAAATATTTTTCCTTTTTAATTTTATTTATAGATACACATTTTATTTTTTAATTTCAATACAAGTATAGCTCATATACTCACCCAAGAGTGCCTAAAATTCTTGTTTGTATTTCATCTTCATCTGTCTTCCATTTTGCGAGGCCAAAGTCTCCCAGCTATTTATGATAGAAAGTGAACACCAAAAGAAATAAGAGAATGCAGAGTGAAGGTCAATATCATGTTTCCTTGACTAGAGCCAATACAATGAAATCTCAGATAACGGTAACCACAAAATAGATCTATTATGTAAACCATGTCAGGCCAATACAAAGTTCGGTGAAGATTTTTATCTGTAACGGCTGATATCAACAATTGTTTTTGGTGAAGCAACTATACGCAGTAAGATACAGTCTGATTTTCCTGAAGATGCTTAAAAGAAAGAAATGATGATGTGGAAGTATTTAAAAATCCTCTCTCAGATAATTTGTTATGACTTTAGGTTTCATTCGGATACAGGAATTTGATTATGAATCTCAATATATTTGACTGATTTTAAACCCATTCTATATTTTAAATTCATTTTTCATGAATTTAAATTTTCTTTCCACAACCTAGTCATTTGAAATCCACATATTGCTCGCACTTCACACATTACACAAACACACTTCGCACACCACACTACATACATGCACACTTAAAAAACAACACACAATTACACACTTTGTACACACACTTCACACATTTTACACACACAAACACACACACATGCACACACACTACACACACTTTTTGCTCACATGCATACACACAGACGTAGGCACACACACTTTACACACATATCACAAACACACACGTTCTTCACACAAAACACACTACAATACACGACATTTACACACACTTCACACAGACACACTTCAGAATTCACACACTATGCACACACACGTTGTAGACACACTATGCGCACTTTACACGCTTCACACACTACTCAATTACACGCACACACAAATACACAAACTACAAAACACGTTAGACACACACACTTTACACACACACACTACACAAACTTCACACATACACATTATACACAGACACACACTATACACAAACATAAACCACACTACACACACACACACTTTACATGACCTAAAAACATACTTTACACACGACACATTATACACACACAGAAGACGCACACACACTTCACACACAACACACTCTCTTCACAGACATGCACACTGCACACATATTCACATTTTCAAATATCAAAACGAGGGATTTAAAATGAGTGGATTTTCAAATACAAAGGATTTTAAATCAGTTCATTTGAAATAACCTTGATTTCCAGATCCCTCGATCCAAATGCAACCTTGGTAATTTGACCACAAACTGTCAGTTTTGACTAATTTCAGTTTGGTCTGTTTTCAGCACTTACAAATTGGAAAAGTTTTTCACTAAACTGCACAACAGTTTTCCAAGTTCTCCTGAAATTTATGTAAACTAATAGTTAAAAATGATCAAGTTAAATGGAGCTATGGATTTCTAGGGAGGAGATGAATACATTTACTCTTCAACATAAGTCCTTCACTGAAGACTAAACTAGACTAGTTATAACATTAAATAACCATCCATAATTCTAAGTATTTACCATTGGAACAAAATCATGCGTTAGCAATATATTGCTTGGTCGCATGTCCCGATGAATGATAGGACTTCCTCGACACTCTTCATGTAAAAAGCGCAGTCCTTTGGCAGTTCCAATGGCAATAGCATGTCTTCGGTGCCATTCAAGAATCTGACCTGTATTATCTGTAAATATGCTATAAAATTATCGGACATTGATGTAGAAAGAGAGAGTGAGAGTGGAGAAAAGCAATGGAAAGACACGTAATTATTAATGGACAAAAGGAGAGCAAACAGATGATTTAAAGAATGTTTTTAGACACTAAATTTACTTACCAAATAAATGCCACTCAAGTGATTTATTGCAGATATACTCGTAAACCAAGATATTGAGGCTTTCTTTGCAACAATAACCAAGAAGCATCACAATGTTCTTGTGGCGTGCAAAGCTTAAGACAAATACTTCAGACTGGAATTCCGTAAACCCTTGTGTACTTGCTTCTTTTCTGACCTTTGCAGCAATAAGCTGCCCATCCTTAAGTTTACCTTTATATACAAGACCATATCCACCTTCTCCTAGTAAATTATCAGATGAAAAATTATCTGTTGCATGCTGAATCTCAGAATAACTATATCTCATTGAGTCCAGCTCTGTCTTCAATCCACAAGTAATGCAGAGAACAGGTACATCAGAGGATCTACTCTTACTGGGCTTTCTTCGCTGCTTTAGTATCACCGGGGAAGAAGCATAATATTTATTATTTCTAGTATAGTTACCTGTGGACATTAGTCATCACAATCACAGGACGTGAGACCATACACAAATCACAATCACAGGAACGTGAGACCATACACAAGTATGCATAATATCAGCTAATTGCACCATGACAAGAATTCAAGTACTAATTTAAGTGTAAGGAAGATAAGAATAGCATCTATCCAGCTAAATGGTATCAGAGGTAGAGAGAAAAAAATCAGCCTAAACTTCAAAAGCCGAACAAATAGGTTGAACTATTCCATTCCAATTAAAATATCAGGGCACCCAATGACCTTTTTCTTCAGATTAGGATAGAAAACCTTGTAATACCCCGCTGTTCTCCAAATGGTGAATATATTTCTACAGCAAGTAGGCTTTCCTATTGGGGGAGATCATAACACAAATAGATTATATCTTTAGAGTGCCCAATGGAAAAGAAGTCTGGCTTGAATGCCCACCAATGAAGTTAAAGATGGTTTAATTGAGAATTTTAAACTTAAGGACAACTGTATCTTGAAATACATAAAGACTCTAACCTGACTCGTCTTGCTTAGGATACATCCCAAATACATCTTGTGTGACGATGTTGTTGTCCTTGGAGTTGGATGCAAATGATGGTAACAAGCTGCTTTTGGCCATATCAGCATGTTCCATGGAAGTCAAAGACCCATGATGGTTGATAGTAACGACTGACTTCTCATTGTTGTCACTATCACTAACTGGCGGTAGTGGGACAGGCTTGGAAAGTGAATAAAACTGCTGCTTGTCATCAATATGATCCATGGTTTCCTTAGAGAAAGGATCATGTTTCAAAATTTCCAGCAAAAAGTTGTCTTGGACTATTGCAACCTTGCAGGGGAAGTGTTTAAGGTAGTACCTCATTTCCCTTCTTAGATGCCTGTCATCACAATTTTATCAGCTATCAGCTATAGGTGGAAAATAAGGAAGTAACAGTAGAAGCTAAATATACACTTTTGATATTTATACACATTCCTACAAGTTAACATATTAAAGCAGTTTCTAGATTCATTTTGAGAAATTGGGACGACAGTGATTGAAGAAAATATAACTGGTGTTGCTCAAACCAAAGTAACGTAAGGTACATTTGGTATAAATATGAAGAGAAAAAAAAAAAAAAAGCAAACCGAAAGAATGCAAAATGTTTTTAAGTATTCTGATCTGCCTCATAGAATTCCTAGCACTTGCACGAACCTAAGGCATACCAGATCAACGAATATTGATGGCCATAGGAATTTAACAGGTACATACAAAAAATTAAAAAATGCTTGGATTGATCTTTTTGTTTTCTTTTTTGGCACCAAACATGAAAAGGATTAAGGGGCCGCTTGGTTCAAGATTTGGGAATGGTAATGGTTAGGGTATGAATGAGGGGTCAATCACACTATGGAATAATTTTGGAGAGTAGTTAATCAAATGGGGGTAAGATTAACTAAATTTGATTCCCATTCATGTGTACCAAGCATAAGAATAGGAATTGATCCTCTAATCCCCCGTACCAAGCGGCCCATAAGTTATTTCACCTTTATGCAAGACATCATATTTATTTATGTTTCTTTTTTTTTTTTTTTTTGTGTGTGTGTGTGTGTGTGGGGGGGGGGGGGGGGGGGGGGCTGGATCGAATACTTTTAGCCATAGAATTGATCTACTGATCAATTTGAACTTTTAACTGAATTTAGCTCTTTTGTCTATCAACTAAATCCTTCTGTTCCTCTATCTACTATCTCTCTCTCTCTCTATGTGTGTGTGTGATTAAAGAAATCAAAGAGTACAAAATCAAAGTTTCTTGAAAGAAGAAACATAAAATATATATTTGCCCCTAACAAGATGGCATATTCAATGAAAGTCATAAAATCTGATTCAAAATATCAACATCAAATGCTACCTATCAAGTATAACCCATGATGCATTACAAGCTGCTGCTTCTTGTATGACAACCTTTCTTACTGGAGTCCCGGCCGTGATCTTAACTTCAATATCAACCTGCATACAGATTCCCAGTGTTGTGAGGAATGGAATAAGAATAACCGAACATTGAAAATCATGGAATCACACCAAAATGTGCAAGATAATTTGAGAAACAATTTTGCAACTTTTTCAAACAGTATTTATAAGTAATTACTTAATTGTCACTACTGTCAATCCAGTATATTGCACACTGACTTCATTAGTACATCGCTCAAAGGACCAATGTACCTTCTCTTGAAACTTATGACGAGCTCAGCACAAACGCAACATTGCTATATCGCACATTGTAAGAAAAAAAATGAATAAATAGAAACAGACCAAACTGTCAATCCAAAAAAGATCGTACACAAAGCAGAGACAGGTGAAGTCTAATTCAGACTTCAACTAATATTCCAAATGCTTGTCACATCATTGGCATAGCAAAGAAAAGGAACAGATGCACTCTTAATGTATAGAGAACACCCCTGATAACATTCTTATAGACTATTAGACAGTAGGATTATATTTTCAATGGGTAACATAAAAAGGTCCATAACTTACGCCTTCTCCTTCACATTCTTCCGCACTGTACTGGAGCAGGCCCAGATACATATCAACTTTTTTGGTCACTTCTTCCTCCATTGCACGAATATGTGTTGCTCCAAGAAAATTCTCAGGAGCCACCCCCATTTGATAACCCACTGCATAGAGACGACGACATATAAATCGAGAATAAACAACAATTTCAAAATGGTTAATCAGGATTGTATTTTTTGTCAAATACCTCATCTGATGGTAATTCTAGTATTGTAGTCTTAGCAGCAAGCCTTTTCAAAGTACAATCTTAAAAACTGAATAAATGAGGGATATTGACAAATAAATTAAGATAATGATACTGACACTGGCTAAAATAATTTTAAGTAAAAGGATCCATACATTAAATTCCATTAAAGAAATAATCACATTAATATGGAAAAAAGTGTTACAGCCAGATCCAGTATATATTTGGAGAATAGCTTTGTGTTGGCTACTTGGCTCTGCAAAGAGACCAGTGACAGTGACAGATATTTAGTGAAGTTAACGGAAGAAAGAACAGTGCAGCAACACAAGTACGATATCCATGATTATGTTTTTTAAGTACCACATAATTCAATCTTTCTAAAAAAACTTCTTCTGAGCCCCCAAAATTGTGAAGTTTCCGAAAGTTAAGTAACCCGACATGTCCAAAACATGTCGACGCTCCAAAGTCCCATGTCTAGAAATGAACTCTGTTTTTTCTTTTACATCACTCCAAACTCCCATGTCTAGCTGGTTTTTCTTTATCATTGGGAATGTTAAAAAATCAGGAACAAGCTCTTACACCATTAATATCAGTGCATTAAAATTGGTGCTGCATCAAAGAAACTTGCTAGAATAGGTGGCATGGAGTGTTCTCAACTCTCAAGCCTTCAATTGGTAACATTTACATACAACAGTTCTACCCCTTTGATTAGTATAAGAAATTAAGATACTGATAAATGGCAAAAATAACTCTTTCTCAGATATCCTACTGCTTTGACGTTCTCTGCACCAGCTTGGTTTTCTTCCAGAAAATATAACTCACTATTTTTCTGATATGGGATCTACACAAGCCCGAGTCTTTTATAGTTCATATCTACAGCATTAGGGGAAATCGTCACCCAGTGCAAAGCACAAACATGTCTGATATCTTTCGTTGACATAAACAGAATACACATTTGTTATCATTTCCAGCCAACACAAGACCATGTAAGCTAAAGTATGATAAAGCCCACTATATTCAGTAATTGGAAGTTCACATCCTGTTCTTCCTCACTAATGTGACACATTATAACTTACAGAGTCAACACATCTAACTAATGTCCACGCTCATACTTCCCTCTGGCTGAGATCCAATACAACTTGTCAGGCCTGTGGCGCACAAGGGAGCTCAACAAACAACAGCATTTTCCACAGTAGGTTATCCATAAAAACCTTTACCACAATACAAGCAAGGTAAGGTTCACACATGGGTTACCACACTTATAGCATGTACTTTTAGATCAGAGTTTGACAAGGCAATTTGATGGCATATGACATTAAAAATTATGACAAATCAGCCCAATTTAGAGATCAACAAAGCTTATGTTGAATATTAAATCACATGTAAACTAGAAATCGATGTGTCTGAATGCAAAAATGCAAGATTAACCTGTTGAGACTACTTCACAGGCTCACAGCTACTAATATTTATTCAGTATCCACAAACTGAGAATCAGATTATCAGAATCAAAATTCAAGTGCAACCTAAGGAAGTTTCGAATAATAATTGAGCTGCTACACATTAAAGACTCTTTAACTACAAATTATGCTCTCCACTAAGATATTATTTTAGCAAGTCTCATCAGGAACAATCGCTATCACTAGCCACCTAAACAAAACAAAAAGAAAGAGTAAAATCCATTTTCAAACCATCAAAAAACAGAGCGAACAAATTGCAAATTTACTTGAAGACTTACTGGGATGCAAGACTTTATGCAGCACCCCGAACACTACAATCGTATCCCCCGGATGCACGATGCCTCCATGCATCCGGATATTATAAACCGTCTCCCTAAACTCATGACTACTGCGATCTTTAGTGGCATCACACACAACCAAAATTCGTGAAGGCATGAGAGAATTACACCTATAACTATTTCTACTGCTTTCCATATCTGATGGCATATCGATTCAGGTGGTAAAAATGCTGAAGCAAATATATTGGAAGCAAAAAGAGGAAATGGGAGAAAAGCAAAATTGGATGAAAGTGAGACCGTAACCAATCAAATTGTGTACAGCGAATGGTGGACAAGTAATAATTTACCTGTGCATCTAAATCCATCATAATTTCTGTCTCCATCTCCCCGACGACGTCTGCGTTGTAAAGAGAGATGAGGAATATTTGGGTATATTTTTGAGTGTATTCTGGGAATATTCAGCAGGTTGTGGAGGGAAGTGAAGCCGCCCAATGATGAGTGATAAAAGAGACTATTTCAAGCATTCGAAGACGAATAACAGTTTCTTTGATTTCTCCGATTCTATTTTCTGCTTGGCGGTTTCTGGATTCCAGGACTGTTTACCAATTACACGTGGAGAGGTTAGAAGTAGAACATACATCCCCAAATCCAACGTCAGTTCCAAATCGTCCTAAACTTGTGTTAGATTTTAGCACTTTGTTAGATCGTTTAAAATGAATCCATTAAATCAAGGCTCAATTAGCTTGGTATTTGATTACTTCGCGGAGCTCTTTGTAATTGGCAAAAACTTAAGGGTATGATTGTGCTGGGATGTAGCAGGATGTAGTACATCCCGACGTATACGTCCAAGGATGTACACGTCCTGTGAATAGTATAAAGTAATGTTTGTTTAGTGATGGGGTAGAGTAGGATGTGTACTGTAGCGGTCAAATCAATTGGTTAGTTGTTGGTTGATTATTATTATTATATTAGAAAATGTGATGTTGTTAATGATTGGTTGATTGAGTAATGATTAAAAATATGATTGTGATTTCTAGAGTTATGATAAAAGTTAAATTTGGGTTTAGTAGTAAAAAGTTTATGAAATATAATATATATATATATATATATATATATATATTATTAAAGTATTCCATATAGTTTTCATGTGAGGCACGTCAGTTGATTTCAATTTTTATAAAACAAGTTTATGTAGTTTTCATGTATTTCATGTAGTTTTCAGTTTTCAGGTTAGTTTTCTTCCTATGTTCGAAAATTTATTTTAATATTTATAAAATAAGTCCCAAAATAATTAGTGTTAAATAATTAGTGTTAATACCGTGAAGAAGTTAATGAAAAAATGAGTTGAATTTCCAACTCTTATAATAAACATAATACACAAACAATGGAGAAACAAAAAACTAGCATAACATAACCCCAACAAATCGAGTACATAAATAGCGATGATAAAAATTGGGCAAATCAAAGCAATCCAAATTGAAAATACAAAAACAAAAACAATCCAAATTGTGTAGCAGTTAGAAGCTGATTAATAATATATGCCCAAATAGTCAGTCAAATAATTAAAACTTACACGAAAGTACATGATTTAGCTCTCGTTGAGGTCGACGAGATGATAAAAGCCAACAAATGTAATCCAAATTGTGTAGCGTTCAGAAGCCGTTTAATAATACATGCCCGAATAGTCAGTCACACAATAAGGGGGCACACACAAATATTATACTCGTTTAGATCAACGAGAGGATCCAAGCTTGTTTTTCCTCCGGCGTGAGGCCCATGAACATTTGACGAGTAAGGCTATTTTGAAATTGACCCATCGCCCTGACGATTTGTGTGGCTGATACGCCAGGCATGTCACGTACAAGTCGGAAGCATAACTCATACTCTGGATCATTCTCTGCAATAAGATCTCTACGGAACATATCCGTACACAGATTAAAGTTAGGGAGGCCACGCCGAATAATGCTGCGAGTATCCGGGTGTTCCTAAATATGCATCCAAACACATTAAAAATATATTTATATATGATTTAGGAGTGGTTAATTGCCAATTAAATTTACCGCATTAATTGAGAATTAAATTTACCGCATAGATCTGCTCCATCACCTCGGGATTTCCCGTTACAGTCTCCCTCTCTTCGTCCCACTGTATTACCGGTGCCCTTCATTCTCGCAGCTCGTACAACACTTCCCAAGCGCGTTTTATATTTCTCAGCTTTGACTTCAAGTGACGCTGTCGATACACAGAATGGTCAGTTGTCATAGCATTGAGCCTTGCACCAATTGAGAGTAGATTTGAGTCCGAGAACGATACTTGTCCGGGTAGCATTTCTGCGTGTTCGTAGTGACATAAAAAAATGAACATTCGTTCATTGTCCATTGACCACGCAGCACGATCATTGATTCTTGGTCTATGCATCTGTGCTCCGCTTATGAGACACAGATAAAAACTTGCTTAAATTTAAAAAAAAATAAAAATAAAATTCCAAAAAACCCTTTACAAAGATAAAAGCATTTCCTAATTATTACCAAACGCCATTACAAACAACGAGCTGAACATTTCCTAATTATTCCAAACGCCATTATAAACAACATATACAGACAAACAAGACCAATCAACAAATTTCATATATTAATCAAATTTTAGCTTGGTTGAAATGCAAAATAATAACCCAAATATCTTGGTCCTATATTTGTGGCTTCAATTGAGTCGAAGAAGTTTATGTTTTTTATTATTTTTATTTCATAAATTATTCGATAAATGTACCTATATATGTCAAACCAAAATTTATAACAATTTTCCAAATCATAATTTGAATTTTAAATTTAATAAAAAAAATGAATATAATTACTCTTTCTGTCTCATAAAAATTAAACAATTATATATTACCAAATTTTTTAATCTGCGGTTCAATTAATAATATTAGTTAATTTTTTAAAATAGAGTAAAAATCAACTATACGCTCCACATAGGGAACGACTTCAATTTTTATTTTGCTACCAAAATGAAAAATAACAAACACACAATTGAAAACATGTACACATTTAAATGCTAAAATTAAAGTAGTCGGCATAGCGGAAAACATCTGGCCCAAAAAAATCTAGCCTTTGTTTTTTTGTGATATTACTAAAGGACATTCTTGGAAAAATTAAAGTGGTATCGGAAAAGGAAAAAAATCGGTCCACAAAAGGTGTGGCTCTTGCTTTTTTTTGTTGAGATCGAACGTAAAAGAAAAATAGGGAAAAATTATATTATTGTATATAGGGGCTACACAAGAGGGTATAGATTATTTACCTCGAAGTATATATCGTTAATTACTTAGAATATGTAAAAAGATATCTCATATACTTTTTAATCTTGAGAAGATATTATATCTACACTCAAATTGTTAAATAGGATCATTCATTGTATTTTCAATATGATTAGTCCACATTTCGAACTTGGTAGTAATTTGGCGATGAATATAAATCTTAGAAGATTTACTTTTGATTATGTGTTATATATTTTCTAGATGAGCGTTCATCTAATTGTTGGATAGGGGTTAGATCATATTCCAGCCACTTTTACTTTTTTATATCAATGTGTTAATCACACGAACAATGGAGATTTCTTTCATCCTAAAACACTAGTTCATATTTTGATAACATTAAAGATTTCTCCAAATAATTTTTTTAATACTAACTGTATAAAAATTTTGCCTAAAATTAGACAAAAATTCGCTTCCCACTTCCATCTGCTGGTTGTTGGCTGTATTTGTTTAATCTTATTTTCAGCAAATTAACGGTATAAAAAGTTTAGCACGTTATTTAATTAAAACCTGCTTTCATCTATTTTAATCTTTCTCTGTTTTATGCGATTGGATTTTTTCTTGAACTACAAATAAGTAGTGTTTATTTAATTAAAAGAGGGGGTAGCTTGTTGGTGAATGTCTACTACTACGGGTGTGGTAGTAGGGGTACAAATCCTATATGTTTACCCTTTTTTTTTTTTTCTTTTTTTTTTGTTTTGTTTAATGTCTTGGATTCGTGTTCGACAACTTGTCGTTTGTGTAAAAGTTATAATAAAACATAAATAAATAATAAGGCTAGATCACGTTTTTTTAGAAGACACATAAAAATATACAAGGACCAAGACCCATCAAGGTTTAATAAAAGTGAAAATAATATTACAACATGCGCACACATTGAACTACTAATGTTACATATTTAAATGGTAAGTTTTAAACACGAGTTTTATGCGATGTCAACTAATGCGCATCGTCCCACATTGCTTGAGCCATAGCATCCCTCATAGCCACTTGAGCTTCAACGAGCTGCGGGTTTGGGTGTGTCCTCGGATACCATATCAACTCGTCATCGGCGTAGTGAGGATGATTTTGCTCAAATAGGTGATCTCTTTGGCCCTGTAGCCTAATAAAGTTGTGTATTACACAACATGCAATGACCAGTTTTGCTTGATTGACCAACAGGTAGCTCGGCATTCCATATCTAAGTATAGGAAATCTACTCTTCAACACCCCGAACGCGCGTTCAACACAATTTCTAAGCCGAGCGTGTCGGTGATTGAACATCTCATGTGGGTTCTGGGCCTGAGCACCGGTTGCATTCCATTCGGGTTAGTGGTACCGAGTATTCCTGTAGGGGGCCAGAAAAGCATCGTAGTTTGCATAACCAGCGTCTACGAGATAGTAACAACCTACATAGCCAATTAAAAAATGAATTTTCTTAATTTTCATTTACATAAAATATGCCTCGAAAATTTTTGGTCCTCTACGTGATGATCATGGGAGAGATCTTACCTACAGGTGGCCACGGGAATGTGTGGTCTCTCCGAAGTGTACTAGATAGAATTTGGGCATCGCTTGCACTGCCTTCCCAACCCGCCAATACGTAGTTGAATTTCAGATCAAAGTCACAGACAGCGAGGACGTTTTGAGAAACTGTCGACTTACGAGAACGATATGCATTTTGACGCCGAATTGGTACCCAGGCTGGAACAAGCGTCCCATCCATTGCACCGACAACGCCCTAGCGGAATTAAGGGTGAGACACCAAAATCAATTAAGAATAATTTATTTACCTAACGGTACATTATACGATATATCTTAGTAGTAAGCTACTGACCTCGAAATATGGGAAGAAATTCGGGTTATCTAGGACACTGGGGTGGATATGATTATAGTCAGGCGCCGTTATATATAACGGTGCAATGGCGACGAGGCCTTCTAGAATCCTCATAATATGCCGATGGATGGTCTCCCCTGAGTGTTGAAAACGTTCCATGGAATCTTTTTGCCTCACGTGCATGCATACTGTCCTCAAAAAGATAGCCACGGACTCGATACAGGAGACACGTGTCTGGGGGCAGTCTTGTACTATTCCTCTAGCTTCAAGCATACGAACTAAAGCGTGGAAAGTCTGACGAGTCATCCTCATGTTATCATAAAATCGACCATCATGCCCCATTAGTATCTCTCCTTTCCAATCACTCCCAGGCAATCGAGACGTATGACGAAGAATTCGCTCAGGTCGTATAGTAAGTGGCAACACTACTGTTGCCATAAAACCGGATATGATAAGTTCTTCTTCGGACCTGCCATCGGAATTATAGTTACCTTTGTCGTCTTCCATTTCCCTAAATAACAAAAATCTCATATAAAATTAGGTCTTTATTACAATAGAGATATAATCGAACAATTGATGACGAAGCAATGAAACAAAAATCAGATGATCTTGGAAAATTGGCTGAACAGCCTATTTTTAATATTAATAATTATGCATGTACTTAGGGGCCTGGCACACATAGAAAAACAAAAAACAAATCCGAAGTTAACACAACAACATAATTAGGGAAATAAACAAAATTCATCCGGTAAGAACCATCATTACTAGTACATACGATAATTTCCTAAAATGCAAACGGGATTTTCCAATCAGTAGAAGGGTGAGTACTCCTAATAGTTAGGCAAGTGAGATGACCCAGAAACGCTGCTGAGCGGGCGAGAATTTGAGGAACATGCGACGTGCTGGCCCACTTTGAAGTTGCTCTCCAGCCTTTATCATTTGTTCGGCCGGTACATCATCCATCGCGCTCACCATGTCAAAGCACTGATCGTACTCCACCTTTATTTCTGTTGTTCGAGCACGAATATCGGCAAGATAACCATTGAAGTTGTCGATACATCGGGTGAGGACAGCTTCCCGCTCAGCAGCTCCTGAAGAGCGACGCCGAGTGGGGATACGTGCCCCCCAACCCCCTCTTGGTTAACCATTTCGGGAGGAAGTTCGCTATCGTCAGGAGGAGGAGATGTTTCATCTTCGTCCTCGGGCTCGTCATGGAGGCCACCACTGGATCGAGCCCCATAACCCGTGGCTGTGTTCTTACCAAACATATCTGTGCACTGATTGAAGTTCGGAAGGCCACGTCGGATAATACCCCTATTATCTCGATGCTCCTATATTGGTATTTCAACAAAAAATAAATCCAAAGTTGAACACAATCAGAGGGGATCTGTATGTTAGCAAAGTAATGCAAACATACCAAGTAAATTAGCGCGAGCAAGTCTTCCGGGCCTATGATAGTATCCCTAGATTCATCCCAAGCCAAGCCGGACCCTCTCTTATAGCGGAGGTCATACAAAAGTTTCCACGCCTTCTTGAGGTTCTTCCATTTAACCCTCAAGTGTTGAACCTCGTAGAAAGAGCGGTCGGTGCTCATCGCGTTCAATTTTAGACAAATAGAACTTAGTGTTGGGTTGGAAAATATAGTTGTAAGAAGTTGACCATTACAATATTCCTGATGACACAGAAAGATAAAGTTTGCCTCGTTGTCCCGAGACCAGGTGACTTTTTCGGGCAAGTTCGCGGTCGACATCTATTAGTATACGGAAAGAAGTTAGCTTCACAAATATATTTTAGATTTGTATTGAGTATTCCTAATAGAGATAGCCAAATGCAATCAATATTTTTTTTGTATTATTTATTTATTTATTTATTTAATTATTTATATTTTTTTGTGGAAACGGCTTGCATTCCAAAAAACATAGTTCTTATGTACAACTTTTTTGGCTGTCTAGCTGTTAAATTTGTCGATATATAATATAATTACACGTGTAGTTGTAAAAAATTTTAGACTCAAAACAAACGAGGGAATAGGGCCTAACAACTAGTGGTTGTCTTGTATTGCAAATATAGGTTCATAATCATGGTTAGACCAGTAGTAATTTGGTGAAAAAAAACATGACAATTGGGGGAACATGAAACAAATATTGCCTTTGTTATGCTAAAGTATGGATTTATAATTTTGCAGTTAAATTTGATATACTCAGGAACAAATACCGATATCCAAATTGAAGATAACCTAAATCGATATGTATGATATTATTTAAAATACAACAATACATGTACAGAAATATCCAAAACATGAAAACAATTATGTCCAAATGCAGACATAACAATATCGTAAATAAATTTTCTAGATAAAATATCAAGTGGGTCATATTTAAACATGAATATAAATATAGAAGATTGACAGATCCTATTTTGTTGTGTGTTGACATAATATGCAAGCAAATGTGGGACTCGATGCAGAACGAAATACACAATAAAAATTTGTAAAAAAGAAAAATGATCACTTTTGCTTATACTGATAAACTATTCATTATTAAACACAAAAGTATTGCTTTTAATTGAAAATCATTTATTGATAACAAAAGTATTGCTTTTAAACACAAAAGTATTGCTTTTAATTTAAATTTAATAGTTTTCGGTATTAAACCACAAACAATTTTCCTTGAAATTATAGAACAAAAAACATAAAAAATCGAATTCAGCAGATATCGCAACATAACAACAAAGTACGTCAAACACATCAATCACCAACTAATTTGTGTATAAAAAAAACGGACGAAGAAGCTTACAACAATATGTCATTAATGCATTAAACATGGCTAAACAGATTCAATACATAAAAAACATGACTTATAAACTATAAACCGAGTTTATCAAGTCAACATTACCCGATATAAAAAAAAAAAACCAGCAGCAAAAAGACAATTCTAATCAAATATATATCCAGATTTCTTTCAAATAACATGAAACAACAAACACCCAAATTTCAGATTTGACCACAAGCACACCCAGTTTGTGCATAAGCAAACTGATTTACCAATTTGTTCATCATGCCTATTATAATTAGTATCAAAATTAACGAAATTTGAGCACACATATTATTGATAAACAAACTGCCAAGTTTGTATATTTTAATATTAATATTTATACTCATTTTTTGGTCATCATGACTACTAATAAACTAATAAGCACACATGTGTGTCTTCATTTTCATTCTTCTGCCACATAAACAATACACCCAGGTTAATCTTATATGCAAATTTGCAGGAAAATTTAGAAATTAATAAACTTAAATGGTAATGCATCTTTTGTGCATCATGACTACTAATAAACTAATAAGCACACATGTGTGTCTTCATTTTCATTCTTCTGCCACATAAACAATACACCCAGGTCAATCTTATATGCAAATTTGCAGGAAAATTTAGAAATTAATAAACTTCAATGGTAATGCATCTTTTGTGCCGCCTGTACTACACAAGGCATAAACGTGCATCAATTTTTTTTATTTCTTTCTTTTCATATAAACAGAGGCACATCAAAAAATACATCACATAAACTGGGTGCAAATAAAATTGCAACAGAAAACCTACCTACACAAGACTTAAGACACAAAAAACACGAGTGGACCACGAACCTTTCTCTGCTTTTTGTTAGGCAACAAACTTGACTGCACCGACTCCTCCGACCTTGAACGCTCTACCCTTTTCCGCTTCTCCGTCAGAGAATACACGCGAGGTTTACCATTATTTGACTCAATTGTGCACAGTGTGTGAGAGGTTTGAGAGGGTTGAGCTTCTAGCCTCATTCTTACTGATAATATACTACATGCACACAACTACCGCCTTAATTACAAAAGGCGATGAAAAAATATAATAAAAATTACAACACATCTCTGAATCACAACATCTACGAAATAGGGGATTGTTGGCTTCGCCCAACACCCCACAAATAAAAAAGATGATTTATATTCTCTGCCAATATACCTTAATTTCAACAAAGTATTTACTTTCACACAGAAATCAGAGACAGTTGGTGGCTGCAAGCATTGAATTGTAGACGACGACGAAGCCTCTGCCATTAATTTGCAGAGATTCTTGAGATAAAGCCTGAATTTTTCATGTGAAATTACTGTAGGAGGAGAGAGAAGGAGGTGAGACAAAAAGTGTAGAGAGGCGTGAATAAATCTGCAGGAGGAATAGAAGTGATGTTACAGGAGAGTCAGTATTTATAGTCAGCTGTAAAAAATAGGGCTGGATGGGTGGATTCCCATCTCCATCCCTGTACAAAAATTAATTACTGTTGGGCCCATCTCCCATCCGGATGGCCCAGCCCAGCACAAGCATAGCCTAAGGGATACGGTAGATTTATTGTGCATCATAATACAATATGAGCAAATTAATCATACTGTATCAAGGCAAAAACTCGTATGTGACCGTCACACGGTGATCACACGATGTGACGGGAAAAAGTATCATTTTTTTGTGGTAAAAGTATCAAGTTTATCTATAAAAGTATCACTTTTTTTTAACAGAAAAAATATCACTTTTTGTAACAAAAGTATTACCTTTATCTGTAAAAGTATCAATGTAGTAAAAGTATCACATTTTTCTGTAAAAGTATCACTTTTTTCTGTAAAAGTACCAATATTTTCTGTAAAAGTGCATTCCATCATACGTGTGACCGTTTACACACAAGACTCACTCCTGTGTCAATCAGTAAATCAATCATACTATATTAATCAGTAAATCAACCATACTGTATGAGTAAATTAACCACATTGATAGTGACATACTGTATAAGTAAATCAACCATACTTTAAGTGTACGAAAAAATACTGTATAAATGGTGCACCACAACATTATTGTGGACATGATGCATCTAAGCCCCACTTTTATAATTTTAATCATTGATATAACCAGGATCGAATCCCTTCAAATCTCACCCCATCAAAAACTAACTTAGAAATAACTTCAATTAGCTTGAATTTATAGAAGTAACAAATATAATATTAGGGAAATTTAAAACAAAAATGTTAATGTTGCAATACGGGAGTAAAAGTAAAAATAATATAGCAAAATTTAAAATGAAATAAACTTGTGAGAACTAAAGTGAATTTGTCCTGTACAACAATGTAAAATGAAATTAAAATTATAGATTTCTAAAAACTTTTTTTGTATACAATATCAATAGCTCTGTTTATATGTTTATTTTCATCGTCACGCATTCTACCGTCACCTCCTTCTATCCGATCTAGGTCAACAGCTCTCACACATCTTCATGTATGCCATGTCCTCATGTGATGTAGTCATTTCAGGGATGAAGTATGCTTGAGGCAACTAAGGTTGTTGTCTCAGGCTCCAATGTTTCGTAGGTTCTCTATATATGTGCATGTTGTAGCATATTAGGTTAATTATGCATTTCTAGTTGTTTCATAGTTTGAGAAATTTTTCAGAAGTCAAGATTCAAATTATGGTAATCATAATGTAGGGCCTGTTTGTTTATAGCTGTGGGTGGCTGGAGTACTGTAGGCTGTGGAGAATATAGTGGTATATGGAGGTTGGAGTAAATAAGTGAGTGTTTGTTTATGTTGGTTGGAGATTGGGTTGTAGGGGTGATTATAATATAAAAGGTGTTAAAGTTGATTTGATGTGTGTAAGAGTTAGTTAGTGAATAATTAATTATTGATTAAAGTGTGTATTGAGAATGATATTTGATTGGTGATGTGTGTAAGAGTTAATTAATGATTTGATGATGTGTGGAGATTGTGGGCAATTTATTGTCCACAACCAATGAACAAACACACAATGGATTGGGCTCAATCCACAACCGATTGACCCAACCCTAAACAAACAGGGCCTAGTATTTTTTATTAAAAAAATATTTGAGCTATACTTAGGCCTTTCATGCTTATGATCCATATTCCTTAGGCCTATGCCCATATATATAGGTTGCTTATGACTCACACTCTTAAGAAAAATTAATAATTCAATTGAGACATAATTTCATTCTCGTAAAATATTACTAATAGAACTATACTAGTTGTTTATGCTAAAAGAAACGTATACAAAATTGAAATTATTAAAATTTTATCTACGATCAACTATTCCGAAGATATACAAAATTAAAATTATTAAGATCTTATTTACGATCAACTAGGACCAAAGATATATGTATTAGACCAAAGATCTTGATTACAAATCATTAATAAGTAATTTTGTTGCTGAAAAAGCTAGATAGCATATGAATTTTACTTAAGTATAATCTCGCTTGAATTCCCAAATTTTCTTAATCCGGCCCTGAGCCATTTGAGTGTCTAGTGAGGCTGATTTTTCGATGGACCAATTCGGTCAACTTTGCTTTCTCCACTGAGAGTATGATTCCATAGAATTCTGGGTCTTTTGGCTCATACATATGCATCGACGTGTGATACCCCAAATCTTTATAACACAATAAAGTACACTTTTTGCATTTTAAAATATTTTTATCAATTTTATTTTATCTTAAATTGCAAAGTTATTTGATTTTATGATTTTATTTTGGCAAATAAGTGTGACCGCGGTGTACCAGGTCAACTGCATTCCTAGCACCGAAAGGATAAAAATTAAAAATATACGATAGAAACCAAAAATTAACATCGGGCATAAGAAATAAGAAACATATTTAATTTATACTATATACATAACTAAGTACATATTAAATGATAAGGGAATGTAATAATATAATAATGATATAAATAATATACGTATACATGCATAATAATAATAATAATAATAATAATAATAATAATAATAATAATAATAAGATAAGTAGTATAATCACATTACTATTATTAGTAAACTAAACCTACGTAACATATATCATAATCTAGTTTACTATATTTAGTAAAATGTATAAAGTGAAGAAGTTGATAGGTAAAATGAAGAAGGTTGGCATCCCACATCGAAAAGATTATCATAATATTCCTGAAATTTTCGTATATAAATAGAAGTTAAACAACTTCTTTATAAAAGTGTAAGAAAATAAGTAAAATAAAAAAAAACATTATATTAAATATTGGATTTCCTTTAACTAGGAGGTCATTATAAGTTTATTTTCGACAACGCTCGGACCGGTGTTTTGGGAAGTTGTTGAATAGTGTTAAAATCTTTTGAGGTACGTCTTCTTTAATAGTCTTTTTATTTTTCTTGTCATTGTCATTTATAGTTTATATAGATTTAAGAATTTAATTATTTTCTTGATTTAAGTAGATTTATAAATTTAGCTATTTTCTTAAGTTTGTATTAAATAGTTGTTGTTTAAGATGCATGTTAGTTAGTTTAAAATATTTATCAATGTAGTTAATAATTTAAATTTAATAACATATTAGGCCTTTTAATCTAGGACTATAATTTATAATAACTTGGCTTATATGTTAGAAATTGTAAAAATAGACATAATTCAAGAATAGTGTACCACACTTAATTATTTTTAAAATGCTAAACTCGATAAGTAATACTAATTAATTAAACAACATGTGCTTGGTGTAGTGCGAGTCAGGCCTTGGGACATACGCGAATTACGTACTTTAAAGCAAGCAAAACAAGGTGGGTGACTGGGCTATTTGTAAGTACATTATGCCATTGAACATGTATTTTGATAAATATGTTTGCCTTCGGGCTTATTGATATGATACCTCTTAAGTCGTAAGATTGGCTTTTGAGAAAGGCTCTTAAGTCGTAAGATTGGCTTTTGAGTAGGGCTTGGGAGTCGTAAGATTGGCCCCTAAGTCCAGCAATATGGCTTTTGAGTCGTAAGATGGGCTCCTAAGTCAAGGATGTATTTATTATTGTGCATCTTCATTTAGTATAACTGCTTACAAAGTTCCCACTGAGTTTATACTCATGCCCATAATTACAAATCTTCAGGTTAGTTGAGCGAGGTGGCGGGGCTGTTGCGGCAAAGGTCACTGGGTTCCTTCTTCTACCCGCAACTTAAAGATGTTTTTGCCTCTTCTATGCATATAAATAAGTTTGTGTGTCACAAAATTCGGGATTTTCATTTTCTTAGAAACTTTGATCCACTAGTGTAAATATGTTTTGGCAGTGTCTTATTGTCAATAAAATTTCTACTTTTACCCAATAAGTATTTTATCTCACGCTTTCGCACTTTTTTTATTTATTTATTACTTAATCAAAAGAAAAGAAAAATTTAGTAGCACTTCAATCCCGAGTTAATGGGATTGGGGCGTTACACGACGTGTTCGTCTCACCCACTCTTCCTCTCTTAGTTCTTACGCCCCATGGTGGCATAACTGCAACTAAAACACAAGAAGTAAGCATTTGCAAAAAATGCAAAACAATTCTAAATTACACAATTAACCAGCTAGTTGTTAAACTTCTATGAACACATAAATCATAAGCGCATAAAGTTATGCATATGATGATATAATCTAATGTACTAGTTCACTAAATGCAATTATTCAAGAAAAAAATCGCTAGAATTTCGTTTTTATTTTGCACAAAATATTTATACTAGGCTTACTAGCCCTATTTTAAAAAATGTATATACGGATCGCAATTACAAGAAATTAGACTTAGGACTCTATCAGATAGATCTCATGACAATCAATTTCAACATATTATAGCAAACAAGTAATGAAATTAATAATCTATGGTCTTCATGTAAGCGATCTTAATCAAATTTTTTTTAAAAATAATCAAAACATAGAATTTTATCACAGTAAAGTGGGCACTACAAGCGCTGTCAACTAGCAGGAATCGAAATTCTATGTTATATATGCTACATCATTCAAAATAGAGTTACCTAAACATTTAAACAACAACAACAACAACAACAACAACAACAACAACAACAACAACAACAACAACAATAATAATAATAATAATAATAAACAAAGTGAAATCAAGATTAAGTTAAAACTTTAATGTACAATTCCAATGAACGACAAAAAATCACCAAATTTAATTTTGAATCGAGGAAATGCTCTAAATCCTACGGGTAATCTACATGTGTGGTGAATTTTAAGTAAAAGTGTGTGATGGGTGAGTAATTTGGAGTGGAGTACGTATTGGTTTTAGAGAAAATAGGATGAAATTGGAGTGTAGGGGAGAGAATGAGGGTTTATAAAACTCCAAACTTGCAGTTTAAATGGTTTGCCCAAGCACCCTAGAGCTGCGGCTCAGCCGAGCGTGTGTGGCTCGGTATAGTGCAGGCTCTGTACCAGTTTGTGTCTTGGGCGGAGCTGTGGAGCGTGGTCCCCTGTACGTGCCGCGTGCTTTCTTTTGCTCCATTTTTTTTTTCGTTTTTCCTTCACTTGTGTCCATCCTTCATCACAATTCCTCACTGCTTGTCCACCTCTCTCTCTCTCTCTCCCCCCCCCCCCCTCTCTCTCTCAATAAAGTTACAGAACTCAATAAAACATTAGTAATGGAAAATAAAAATAAAATGGACGAAAATAAAAGAAGTAAAAATAAAAACAGTGGGTTGCCTCCCACTCAGCACATTAGTCTTGCAACCTTCCAAGTTAAAATGTAGTTGATTTCTGTAAAGGATTATTTGAATTCTACGTATTATGTATGTGTTTGTTAAAGTGAAAGAATTATAACAACTATGTATGTTTTTATATTATATTGTTGTCGTAACTGAAATTTGCTAATGAATAGAAAAGAAAATGAAAATGAAAAAGGAAAAACTTAATTGATCTTTAGACTTATATTTTAAGCTCTTGATGATACTACCTTTGAGGAATATGAGATCATATCTATGCGTCAATTATGTGATTTATTTTAAAAATATCCATGAAAGAGTACTACCTAGTGACTTAGTAATCCTGAAGTGCATGACTAAGATATTATATCAAGGAATGATGTTCTAATTGAGTAGGGAATATCCGTTGTGTGTTCTAAATGAAAAATGGTGATTGAGATTTAAGTAGAGCATTAATTCGAATTTGTTGAACCAAAGAACAAAACAAAAAGGTTCTTATCAGCATTAAACACTACAAGAAAAACGGTGATAGACAGCGATTTTTAGCCATTGTCTATGATAGAGTCGCAGTGTTGTTGAATCCAAAAGACAACGGTTTTAAACCGTTGTATTTCTAAACAAAGACAACGGGTATGCATCGTTTTAAAACCGTTGTATTTCCACACAAAGACAACGGTCCTGCATCGCTTTAGATCCGTTGTCTTTTAATTATACCACAACATTCTGACAACGATTTAAGGCGTTGTTTTTCTCCTTATATACAACGGTTAAGAGTCGTTGTCTTGTCATGTAACAACAACGCTTATAAACCGTTGATTATCCTAGTAGTCAAAGACAACAGTGGATTTAACAACAATTATTTTTCATCAAAGACAACATTTTAAGTTCGTTGTCTTTTATAGTCATAGACATCATGTTTTTAAATTATTTTTTCTAACGATTTTTTGGCCATTATTTGTTACTTTTACGCCAATCATCCAATACTCAATGTCTAAGAGTCATTTACAATATAGTTAAGCAAAATTGAAGAAAAAATAACAATCACCAAATTTAAGCAAATAGATATATAAACATTGCTCTCATTAGTGTAATTTGTCTATAATGGACTTTGTCCACAGAAAATGTATCATAAAATTAAAATAGTACTATTACATAATTTTGAAGGCAGACTTTACTTCCAATGTTAGTAACACAACAAAAAGTCCAGCCACAAACCACCGACATCATTAACTGCAAATGAGAATGTACAACTCCATCAAGCTATAGCCACAATCTGTCAAAGGTACGAAAAGAGAAAAGAATAAGTTTATTTTTTATCTATGACACTAACATGACTCAACAATATCATCTTTGTAAAACATGTACGAAAAGGAAAAGTAAAGGATTTAACTTATATATCATCTTGTTTAGTGCATTATTGTCATTTATGTAAAACATGACTCAATATATAAATATTAATGATAAAAAAATATAAAGGGATGCATTTTCTTCAGAATGCTGACCCAATCCTTCAATTTTCATGTTGCATGTGTGTAACCAAATTAGTGTATATATATGTATATCTTAAGGCTTTAAAAACATTATTCACAATACTAGTAAGTTATTATATAAAATTTGTATATATTTTCAGTATAATTGGAACTAAGACAACATATGATATAACATAAAGGTATCAATATGGATACACTACCTTGTTTCCCGTTCTCATCAACTGAAGACAACCTAAAAAATAGAAAAACAACAGTATCATAATCAAATTATAGCCTTTGCAAAAGAAGGATACTACCGAATAGATCTACAATACAAAACAGAAATTACAGAGTCAATTGGGCCTAGCAAACAAAAATCTTGAAAACTTAAGAATTGCCCATGAAGCCAAACATATAAATTAAATAACGCTAAAATTGACCAATGGGAAAGAACAACCATGAGTTACTTTTTTTCCGTAATATAACAACCATATGCTAGTCACAAATGCCGACGGTTCACAAGCGGCCGAATATTTATACCACAAATGGTAATTAAACAAATCATAAGTAACACACAAGAATAATGAAACATTACTATCTTCTCAGCTATGTAACATGCTTCTTCAAAGTGCTTTCCTCGTTCTCTTTCTTTTGATCCATTCCATAGTAGGTGCTATTTCTGACTAAATAATAATTTGAATTAATCTACAATACAACCTTGAAATTTGCAAGTGTTAGTAAATTTTGCTAATTTCTCTACAAAACCCTGGATTCCATGGTTTGGATTTGGAAGGATAATGGGGAATGTAGATGGTATGATTGGATTTATACTGCTGATTTGGAAATGTAATGGCTACTGAGTTATGCGAGATCGGAATGCGCCTTTTAGAGCAATTGGGGATTGGGGATATAATTAGAGTTTTATTTTTTTGAGTGGGTCTAAAATTTTCTTATATGTATTTGACTGGACAATGTTGAAAGGTTTCCCTACCCCTTATTTATCGATAAGTGAATAAACTTTCTAAATAAATAATTTTTGTCGGTCCCAAATTTATTACTTTATCGAGGTTTACCTATATAAGGTTGCTCGACGATGGCCCGTGGGCAGAGTTGTCAAAATGGTCAGATCGAGCCAGTCCAGCCTAGTCGCGGCAGCAGACAAAATCGGGTTGGGCCAGATTTTTCGGGCTACAAAAATGCTGGCCCAGCCCATCCTCGGACCATTGGGTTATCAAGCCAATTTCGGCCTAATGCATTTTCTCTAAAAAAATTTGTTCAATACCGAATTCCATACAAACACCAATTAAAACTATAAACTTATAATAAAATATGCTTATTATAGAAATAAGATGAGGGACTTATATAGTTCAAACTTTTAAAATTTACTTTTATTTATTTATGTATATTAAAATTTCAACAAAATATGAGGGACTTTTCCCTCTAAAAAATAATTGGAGCAAAAATATTTTGTCATCTCAAATAAGTTATGTAACTAATAGATAGCGGCATAACGCTAATGTGGATGTTGAGCCTTCTATTTAAATAATAGAAAAAATAAAAATAATAATAGAAAAAATATATTTCGGGCCAAATTGGGATGTCGGGCCAAATCGGGCTGAGCCCATTTGGCCAGTCCGGCTGTTCGGGTCGAGTTAGACGGGCCCAATTTTTTTCGGCCAATATAAAGTCTGATCAGCCCAGTCTTTTTATGGGTTGGACGGTCTGGCCCATCGATCAGGTTTATTTTGACAGCTCTACCCGTGGGTAGAGGTGATAAAATTGATCAAGTTCGACGAACCATCCCACCTTCTCGCTTAATGGGCTGATTTAACCTATCTTATAGGCCAAGTCTAACCTGCTTAATATTTGAGATGGATCAGACTGTAGGAATTTTGGCATGAAGTATTACTGGGTCCAATTGGTCCGACCCAATGGACCAGAAGTCCGATGAACAACGGGCTGACCTAAAAATCATATCATATATTAGTGGACATGCTGGGCTTTACTCACTAGTTTTTAGCCCAACTAAATTTTAGGTCGGGCCACCTGAATTGTCAATTCTTAGTTCAAATTGGATTGTGAACTATTTTTTCCAAATAAATGTTTGAACTTTTTGATAGATCAAATAAGCCTCTAAACTTTTAAATTTGAGACCTATAGAACCCTTATAAATATTGCAATAACTAAATATAATTAAAAAAATATTTAATTAATGTAAGAGAAAAAAAATTAGAAAACAAAAATTAATAAAAAATTAATAGAACTCTAGGAAAATAATTAAATAAATCAAAGAATAAAAATAATATCTATAAAATAATCGTACAACCTCGTAAATTATTGGTTTTCCAATTTTTTAAATAAATTCAAATTTATTAAATTAAGGCGCAAAAAAAAAAAAAAAAGTATCTGGGACTTTTACAAATGTAGTATAAATCTCTTTTTTTTTTTTTAAATAATTTGCTAGTAAAATTATATATCTCCTAAATGATAAAATATGATAATATAACAGAATATGCAAATAGACAATGGTACTGAAACTGTGGTTAATATTCTTGTGTTTCAACTTCTTATGTAGAGACATCAGTTCCTAAATCCGTTGTCTGCAATGTTGTCTTTCAGCGTAATAACTTGCATAAAGACAACACATTCCAACCCCTTGTAAATAGCGTTGTCTTTTAGCAAGAAAAAACGGCACTAGACAACATTAAGTCAGAACTGTTGTTGTTGTTGACGTAACTGTTGTCTTTCTGCGCAATTTTGTTGCAAAAAGACAACAGTTTCATAATCGTTGTAAAGATTGTTGTCTTCTAACGCTAATAGAAAACAGTAGAGAAAAACTGATGTCCATCTTCACATGACTGTTGTCTATGAGCACATTATTGCGCTAATAAACAACGCATTTTACGAAAAGTGTTGTTGAAGAGTAAAAGACAACAATCTATTACCAAATCCGTTGTCTTTGCAGTGTTGTTAATCAACATATTTGTTGCAGTGAAAGGACCAGAAGATGTTAGCTAATGAGTATTCTGGACTTTGGCAACTTTCTACCTAAACTCTCATTACTTCATATTGTCAACTACTACTGTCAAGCTGACAATTATCATTTGCCACAGTGTTGTTGACTACAGTAATGCATGCTCGTGTGCAGTATGTGATGTTTGTTAGCTCGACGGAGTAGTACACATGAATGTGGACGAGGTTTCATGTTAGAAATTGTGCTATGAGAAATTAAGAGAGTGATCAGAGAAGCACACGAACTCTAAATAATGCCATTAAATCCATTTCTAGCAAATTTCAATGATAGATTTTTTTCTATCAAAGGTAGTATGTAACGTCCATTTTTTGTCCATTAAATCTATTCAATTATAAGTTTTTACTTGTTTGTATAAGTGTTCATGCTTAAAAAATCCATTTTATGTTTATATTATTTCTATAAGGATTTTAGGCTTTAACATTTATTTACATTCTAAGATCAGCAAAAAGGCTTTATTGTTACTATATACTAAAAATTCACTTTGATGTAATCTTAAAATTAAAGCAGGTTATGTGTATTTAGTCCAAACTAAAGTGCTATATGTTATTTGTAATTTTTATCTCTCATATTATAACTCCATTACATGAATCAATTATTTTATTATTTTATTATTTTATTCTTGGGTTCAAGATTCAGTTAAAGGGAGATATATTTTATTTAGCCCAGCCCATGAGCCCCAATTATTCATTAAACATATGAAAATTAGAGCTTGAGATATGAAACAAAAGTACCCAGAGTTATAATTCTAAGTTTCAAGGACGAAACTTCTATAATTTACGGGGATTGTAACACCCTAGTTTTCTCAAAGATTTGATAGACAAAGCTTAATACACATTTCAAGATCTTAATATCATAAGCTCATGAATTGAGGTTAATACATCTCTTACATGCAGTATGAGTAGTTTAATTTTTTAATTGGGCCTATTATATGAATTTTACTTGAATTAAACGTTGTCCTGTCTAGTTTAAATTGTCAAGTTTTATTATGTATGTTGAAATTATACGTTTGAAAGTTGTTATAAAGTTTGTGGGGGATTTTAGTCTATAGTGTTATATGCGAAGTAAGTAAATTTTGATTTATTAAATCATTTCCTTTCAGTCTTTAAGTTGAGTTCAATGTTAAAAAAAAAAAACTTTGTAAGTATATCTCTCACATGCAATATAACTAGTTTGATAAATTATTACATACATGTTTATTTTAAGTGTTTAGTATATGATTTTGCCAAAATAAGACTATTTTATATCGAAGTTCTATATTCTTCATCAAAATTTCTAGTCTTATATGGTAGAAGTAATATCCGTAAGAAGGGGGGTAACGGTCCGCTTCCAGATTTCATGGACTGTCCCCACAAACCAACACAAATAATTCCAAGAACATTTTGTCCTCACTCACACGCACCCTAAGAAACTTTACAGAGGATCACTCATCCTAAAATTGCTCGGGTCAAGCACGCTTAACCTTAGAGTTCTCTCACATTGAACACCTGAAAAAAATATCGCACCTTGTTGGTATGAGTAACACTAATCAACTGTTTAAAGTCTCTTCCATTGCAGTCCCATACCTATACAATCTCAGGATACCCTCTTTTCTGGTGTAGGATTGATTCGTTTATGTCTCCTTCATTGTTTGTGCCTTTTTTCTCATTACACCAGCAGTCACCCTCCGTCCTCGTTGATCCCGGGTATCACATGTTGTTTATATATCAAGATTATTCACGAAATTATATTATATCATATACTCACTTATTGTTAGTTTTCTTAACATATTTTGTTGCAAATCTATTTTATGTGTGTGTTCAATATCATAAGGAGCAATTCAATAATTAACAATCTCTATCCAAAAAGATCAGACCATAATTAGTAAGTTTTTTGCCGCTTTTGGTAAGTCCATAATTTTCTTTCAATTTTCCAAAATACTTAATTAATTTTTTTCATTTTTAACCCGTTTTTATGTGTAATATATCAAATTATTCATCTTTTTACGGTCTTCAATTTGATATCCATATCACATATATTATAATGAAATATTTTGATTAGAAAATATATGTGGTTTTTGGTTAATTGTTTAGGCTATATTTTAGTGTTTATTGTGAATTTGACTCTATATTGAGTTTAAGCTGCAACTAGAAATTTTTACAATAATTTTCTTATAAAAATATATGAATTGAGTTTTTTTTATAAAATAAATAAAAAAAACTAATCAGTTAATTTTATTTGGCATGAATTTTAACATATTTTATCGGGATAATTACAAAATGGCCGCCGAACTATTAGCACTTTTTCACTTCGGCATATAAACTATTAACATTAACTAAATCGCCGCCAACCTATTTGAATATTACTACTAGAAAGCTGCCGGCCAGAATACCGCCCAAATTTTGTCCCAAAATGTGATTTTGCAAAACCGGGTGTGCAATGAATTTGGACGGTATTATGGCCGGCAGCTTTCGAGTAGTAATATTTAAATAGGTTGGCGGCGGTTTAGCCAACGTTAATAGTTTATATCGCGAAGTGAAAAAGTGCTAATAGTTCGGCGGCCATTTTGTAATTATCCCTATTTTATTTAGTTAAGCTAGGGCTGGAAGAAAAAAATATTGTTTGTTACAGTTTGTGTCTCAAACTCTTATCTTCTACTTGTTTTTGTTTTGCCTTTTACACACATTTTATGTTTTAATCAGACCGAAATTGTGAATTTTTTGAATGTCAATTTACTAATAATTATGCAAGGACAAAAGTGCAAATATGAAGAGTTGAAGACCTGGTCTAAAAATTGTTGAGAAAGTTGGGCGAAAGACTTGGTCTCCAACAAGGATGACCGACTCTACCACGCTCCAACAAGGCTTCTTTTCGGACGTGTAGCAGCCACTAACTAATGGCCCCAACTATAGGGAATGTTGGTTAGTGGAGAGTGTTCTCCAAGCTACAATTTGTCTATAAATAGGACTTTAACTACCAACAGAAGACAAGAGTTTCATATGAGCAAATATACCAATCTGTCTGTTGAGCAGTGTCGTCTAGAGGGTTTAGTCAACCGCCTATCCAACCTAAAGTATTCAATTTTTATAACATTCAGATTCCTCATAAATCTGAATCACTTTTTGTAGAATACTTGTTCGGATAGTTTTTAGTAGGTTACTTGGTACTCTAGATATTATTTAGTCGTCCATTGACACGTTAAGATTTGTGCGGTGTTATCTATGAATTAATGATCTATAATTGTAACTAAGTATTAGACTCTAGTAGCCGTAAGAATCTTGGCCCAAAGTAGCATTTGAACAAATAGGACTGGCCCACTGGGCCAAAAGCTCGTCGGACAGCGGACCAACAGAATATCATAGTATATTTTAGAAGATGGGATCAGTAATCTTTGGCTCGATGAAATTCTAACCCCGTTCAGCCCAACCCGATAAATTGAGCAGGGCCGAGTCGGACCCAATCGAACCGCTTGATTTGCCACCTTTACTGATTAACTAAGAATTTTAATTCAGCATTGATACTAATACTCCTAATTGAGCGATGCGTATTCACAATCCACAAAATTTCTCAACACAATTCACTAATTTAATAAATTAAAATGCTATTTGTAAAGGACTTTGTAACGCCGGCTTTTTCGTCCATTACTTTATTTAATTTTATGTGTCGTATCAATATTTTGCGAAGTATATTTATTATATGATATATTTTATTTTTATTTATTTCAAGTCTTGGACTGTGAATTATCATTAAATTTCTAGGCATAAGTATGAGTCAATTATAATTCAAGAAATTATATCTTGAATTTATAATTGAGCACAAATGTATTGTTTTTACATCCATGTCACATATTAATTGGCTCATTTTCATGCATTATTATTTTATTTTAGGCCTAAACTCTTATTTAATTTATTTTGGCCCAATGCACTAATATGCCTTTCCATATCTTGAGCATAATGAAATTCCAATTCCAACAAATTTCAGTTATGTAAGATCAGATATCAATGCATATCAACAAGAAACTCAAAATCATATCCATATATTCATAACCTTAATAAGTATACATATATATTATGCAGATAGAGAAGATTTATATGACAGAGAATTTAGCTGATCCATTCACGAAGAGCTTACAGCAGAAAGTCTACAACAAGCATGTTTAGGGACTAGGACTGCGATTGATGCCACCCACTTAGGAAACTTTCAGTATAAGTGAGAGAAAGTAATAGCTAGATAGTTCGACACCGAGTATACTAAAAGTTTGCTTTAGTATAAGTGGGAGATTGTTGGATTTGTATACTGAAAGCAAAACCTTTTATATACAACGTTTCCAGTTATTCACTGTTTACCTCCTATATGATTATATTTGTACTTTCACTATGTATGTGTCCCCATATCTCTTGCAAATAAGTAGATCATATGGTGTGTTGTAGATCACAGAAGATCATATGATTGGTTAAACTTAATGAGATATAAAATGTAAATCACAACTCAGACAACTTGAGGACGAGTTGTTGGTTTAGGCTGCAATATTAAGTAGGAATAGTTTATCTTGACAATTTACTTATACTGGTACGTATTTACGTATTGATAGGATCACAGTGAGATAAGTTCTTCTGCCTGACCTTAGAGAAGAACTAGAGATCTCGGTGACTTATAATAATCTAAAGCCTAAATAAGATTACAGTTATGAATGCGTGTTTGTGTGTCACTTTGATTTACTATGGGCAAGAGTTAAGTTATAACTTTTATACTATGTATTTTGGGTGACAACAACTTGCATATAATAATTGATAATTTGTATTTAGGTAACCGTATCCGTTTAGGATGATGATATCCCCTTAAGGAGCTCAAAAGGTTTATTTTACTAAACCCTGCAGGTTGATTAAGTTCAGGTACAATAATAAGGTTGAGTGATACTACTTAAGGAATAAATAAGAAATTAAATAATTTAAGATTTCAGAGGCTTTAATTAATTAATAGGTATTCGATATCTTAAATATTAAGTCTAATTCAAGCCCCGACTCAACACGGGAATAAAGAGGTAAGTCAGTATTAATTCTCTAGTGGAATGAATTAATTATGTTCTGAGCTGAACAAGGAAGAATTAATTCATAGTTAGGCCCATCTTTATTTCTTGTATTTGATCCCTAGACTGGCCTATATAGACTCCTAGTCCAAGTAGGAATTGAGAATTAAATTCCTAACAAGGAATTAAATTCCTAATTCTAGAAGGAATTAAAGTACCAGGCTTGGCCCACACTCCACCATATATTATAAATACATGGTCTCTCATTCTGTGAATATAGAAGAATTAACACTAAAAAAGATCACTGAATAGAGAGAAAGAGAGAGTAGGCGGCGGCGGTTTAAGGTGTTCCTTCCCACTTGGAATTCTTCAAAGTTTGTCGTCCATCCGGCATTGAGGATTAAGTAGGGGATACAGTCCAGAAGGTAAAGACGGGAGTCAAAAATCATTCAATCAGAAATCGACCTTTTGTGTAAACAGCTATCAGGTCGAATCCCTTAACTCCTATGTGTTGTAGGCGCATGTTAGGGTTTATATAAATTTATAGATCCACCTCTAGGGTTAATCAATATGGATACAAATTATGACAACCAAGAAGGGTCCTAGGGAAAGGGATTAATTATATTACTTTCTACAAGAGTATTATAAAAGATATAATTCCTACAACTGGTATCAGAGCCTGGTCTGTCTTCTTGGTTCTTTCAGATATAATTTGTTTATTGATTATGTATGTGCGCTGTGTATGTTTATTTTTTGTCGTTCTTCGTGGCTCGTTTTACGTCATGTTTGTTGGCGTTGGATTGTTTTTACCACGAGAAAATCCATGGTTAGAATATGTTCGTTTTTGCTTGTATTTTGTTGAAAAATCTGTAAAAGTCGAAGAACGAAGACGAAGAACACGAAAAATGCGAAGAACCAAGCAGTAGCCCCCGGCGCTTGGCAGCAGCAGGCCTCGACGCTCGGTAGCAGCAGGCCCCGACGCTCGGTAGCAGTAGCCCCCAGCGCCTGGCGCTAGGCAGCAGCAGCCCCCGGCGCCCGGTGCTCGGCAGCAGCTGGCCCCGGCGGCCGACAGATTGCGGTTGGAAGGGCGGCGGCAGCTAGGGTTCACAAACCCTAGCAGATCGTTGCCGTGCATAAGCCTGGACGCGCGCGAGGCAAGTCCGGCCGGCTCTAGACGGCTCGGCACTCTCGGCCATGGCGTGGGCGTGGGATAGGGTTTCAGCCCGACAGCTCATTGGCCCATGCAGCCTGTTTACTAGCCCAATGTGTTTTTCGTTTTAGCCCGATTTGTACCCGAGTATGCGAGGCCCAACGTGAAGGCCCAAGAGACTTGAAGATTTGGATTTCCTAAATTATTGTAATAGTTAAGGATTTAATTTTTCCATGTTGAGCCACGAAGTTAGGGTTTATATAAATTTATAGATCCACCTCTAGGGTTAATCAATAAGGATACAAATTATGACAACCAAGAAGGGTCCTAGGGAAAGGGATTGATTATATTACTTTCTACAAGAGTATTATAAAAGATATAATTCCTACAGAAATTGGTAAAAACATTCCGTAAGTTTTTGCCTTAATTAAGAAAATATCCTTTATGTTTGGTACTTTTTGAAACTACCTCATAACTTACGAAAAATTGGTTAAAATACCCCTCCACTGGCTACAACCAGTTACCCATCCGATGATGGGCTTATGTGGAATTTTTTCTGTGATGTGGCACTCCCAAGTGACTCGTTTTTACCAGAATTTCTATTTTATTAAATAAAACAATTTAGTAAAAAACTTAGCTCTAAAAAAGGAGGGAAAATGTATCCCTTTCCCCCATAATCTTTCCTAGTTTTCAAGTGCTTTTGTATTCATATGTTCATATTGTAGAATTTTAAATTTGAAGTGTTCATGATACAGGGCCCTTGGGATCAACAATTTTACAGGTTCAGTGCATGCGGAGCTTGGTAATCACCAAGTTGGTCTCCTCTAAGAAACTATTTATATCTTTGTTGCTTCTCATCTTATAATGAGCGTATAACTCATATGTTCATTTCGCATGATTCAGAAGTTTTAGCTCAAACAAATTTCAAGGAACCTTGGCTTCTGGGTTCGGAAATTTAACCACCTTACAGCAGCTATAAGTACTTACCTAGCATTTTCTTAAAGATTTTTCATTCAAACTCATGGAAATAAATTACTTTATCTGGAGTGCAATTCCACCACAGCTAAACTGGGACCAACAATCGATAGGTCGACCTACTAAAAAAAAGGCAGCCTCCTCTTTGCTAAAGACCAAAATAAATTAAGAAGAACAAATCAAGAACCGTAAACTGAGTTAGAACAGCCCATACACCCATAGTGACAAAATACGGATTCGGGTATTATTCGGCATCACTAATAATTCGTGATTCGGGTTTTATTCGGGGAAAAAAGGGATAAAATCAGGAAAATATCATCGCATCGACCGAATTTGGAGTATTATTCGTGAATAAATTGGGTTTAATACTTTAAATAAAAAATGAATTCTTAGTTATAAAACTTTTTTTAATTATCTTATGTTTTACTTTATTCTTTACTCTAAATTTATTAAGTTATCAAATTTATTATTTGTATGTTAGCTTTTCTCAAAGCGTTTCTATTTTTTATTTTTTTGAAGTGTTTTAATTAATGTAGGTATTTAATTTAGTCCTAAAAGATATTATATATATGCAGTATTTTAGTTATTAAAAATAAAAATATTTTACTGTATAAGCATATTCATTAGTATTTCATATTGTGTATTAAGAACTAAAGTGTTAAGTTGATCAAGAAACAAAAAAATTAAAGTGTTCAGATGCATCAACAGAGTATTGGTGGTTCAATGGTTAAATGTTTTAAGTTGAATCCATGAACCCAAGTTCGAACCTGCGCTAGAGCGAAATTCACATTTTCTGTGAGTCTTTAATGAGACTTTTTAGCTGGTACATTTATCACCAAATTATTGCATATGATACGTTAAATCCGCGATAATTTCAAAAAATATCGCGAGAAATTACAAAACTCGCGAATTAATCGAGTTTATAACTTTTTGTTGAAAATTCGCGACATATTCACGAGATTTTCAAACTATCGGCGAAATTTATCACTTTGCATACACCTAATACATCGATTTTTATGAATATTTGAACATAACTTACGTTTCAATTACGACAGCCATATAACCGCCATCCCTGATTTTCAGGCTTCTTGGAGGTCTGAAGGACTGGCCTTAACCCACAGTGGCATAACATAAATCTGGCAGGTGATGCGGTGGAGTATGACATCTTCAACGCTGCAAGACTTCTGCTGAACCTGAACCTCCGTCGTGAACAAGATGAGAGTGCAGTAGACCCACTTTGCTATGAATTTATTAACCTAATTTTCCACAGCTGATTTGGAATTGGGGGAAAAGGGATACATTTTCCCTCATTTTTGGGTGCTAAGTTGTTGACTAAATGATTTTATTTACTAAAATAAAAATTCTAGTGAAAAAGTGTCACTTAGGAGTGCCACATCACAAAAAACTGTCAAATAAGCCCGTCACCGGATGGGTAACTAGTTGTAGTCGGTGGCGGGGCATTTTTTCCAATTTTTCGTAAGTTATGAGACATTTTAAAAAAGTGCCAAACATCAAGGATATTTTTTTAATTAGGATAAACTTACATGATATTTTTACCAATTTTTCCTAAAGTGTGTGTGCGCGCGAGCGAATATAATGTGTGTTCGTGTGTTTGTATGCAACTTCCATGGAGAAAGGGGAATATGTGTGTACGCACCTGATAAAAAGAGAGAGAGACATGACTTGTGTCAGATTAATAAAATATGATAGAGAAGATAAATATGGTGTGGGTGTATCTTTTTGTAAATTAATTAGGAGAGAGAGTAATTGATACTGATAGGTGGAAGAAGGAGAGTTGTAAATTGTTCAGAGAGAAAATTTTATATAACATTATTACCCACCTCTCACTTTTCACCTCTCTATATAGTTTTCACTTTACCAAACTCATTTTCAAAAAACCCTCATTTGAGAACAACCAATCTCTCCCATCGTGTTCAACAATGGCTGTTTTTCATTCTGTGCTTCCAATGGGCCAATCGACGACCGAGATACCAGGCGACGGCGGCACGAAAGAACCTCTTTTATAGCCTTCATAAGGTTGAATCTGATAGCCCATTCAACGTCCGAAACCACCAGCGACGGCGGCGGTTCTCTTCAGCCTCTCCTTCCAGTATTTCGAGCGATAGTCGGAAACGCAGGCGATGGCGGCAGCGCCGAGAAGCTCACACCACCGCTGGTCGGCTCCGGCGAGGGGACTTCCAGACAAGCGGAAGAAAATACAACATTCAGGGGATGTCCAAAGCCTTTTGACGCTACATGCGGGGTGGCCCCATCTACGGCGCCGCAACTTTCTACAGAAACAATTGGCTGGCTTCCGACTGGGCCATTGCTCAGAGTAGACAAAGAGGTAACAAAATTTGGCAAGATACTCATTTGATGAATATGTCAAAACATGCCCTTACAACTAGAGGTAGCAAAATCGGTTCGGCCTGACGGGCCGGTCCAATAGGCCCGATTTTTAGATGGGCTGGGCCATAGAAATATAGGTCCGAAGTACTATTTGGCCCGACTGGGTCGGTTCTACGGGCCTCGGACCGGCTCGATAATCTTAGTACTCCCTCCGTCCCACCTTATCTTGCACACTTTCCTTAAACGGCCGTCCCACCTTATCTTGCACAGCCTAAAAAAGGAAAGTTATAACATAATCTCCACCCTCAAAATTTTCACCCTCAATCTCCACCCTTAATTTACCTTTGAAAAGTCAACAAACAACCAAAAAACAACTTTTCTTAATACCCGTGCCGACCCCCCCGTGCAAGATAAGTCGGGACGGAGGGAGTATATTATAGGAGAATACCCCGGGCCGGACCGGCTAATTTTAGGCCCGACCTGAAATATCGCGTTGGGCCCGATCGGGCCGTGTTACCCGAATTGTCACCTCTACTTACAACTCCCTTTTATTATTGTTATTGCATGTTGTTCTGTGGGTATCAAATGATTGGGTGATTTTTTTGGCACGATTTGTGTGATTGGGATGATTTGTTTACAACTCCCTTTTATCAAATGATTAGGCGATTTATTTTCTTGCTATCTGCAATGTGGCACGATTTGTTTTTTAGGTGGCATTCCTACTATTTCTATGTTCTAATTATTTTGCGCATTTTCTTGAAGGATGTATTAGATAAATGTCCCTATTCAGTTCTTCATGTCGATCAAATTGATGATTCTAATGTTCTTTACTTGGACCATACATACCCTATTTTCTTTGCCTTCAGAGTGTTATCAGTAATGACCAATAATTCACCTTTCTTGGTTGGGGCAGTCTAACCTTCAGTGTGTTATTAGTATTGACCAATAAATCACCTTCTACTAGCACAAATTATGTTTGTAGCTTTTTTTTTTTTTTTTTTCAATCCAAAATGTATATTTTAGAGCATACATTCAAAGAATCCAAAATGTGTCATTAGCTTCGAGTATTCTGTTTGTAACCTTCAAAATGTGTGTCGGTGTGTGTTATTTTGGGTAATATGGCTACTTAATTAACAAAGCAACGGACATGAGCAGATGTGAGGGGAATAAATTTAAAAATTGGTTTTTAATTAAAAAGCAAGGGAGATGGAGTAGTGTATGATGGGGATGATGTGATGGGGTATACTGGTAGGAACGGAAATTATTCCCAAGTGTTTTATTTATTTTCTCTTTTCCTTTCATTTTACTTTTCCAATTTAATCTCATGGCTTACAGTAGGGTACCATACTTTTGCTATCACAATTAATTCACTCCAATTTGTTTTTTTTTATATCACCAAGCTAAAGAAGAAAAAAAAGTTTTACCCATAGATTGGACAACTAGTGAAATAGAAGAAAGATTAGGTGATAATTGAAATCATAATTGAGTATGTAAAGATGGATATATTCTTGCATAATCCTTTTCGAACATATCCGAAATGTTTCCTTTGGAAACATGATGAAAGTTATTTTAATAATTTAGTGGACTTGAGAGGTTTTCTGTTTTTTTCTTTGAAGATAGTGGACTTGAGAGTTAGTTTCCTTGGATTACGTTTCCTCAAGGTGGACTTGAGAGTTTTTTTGTTTTTTTCTTTGAGGGGTAGTGGACTTGAGAGTTAGTTTCTTTGGATTACGTTTCCTCCTCAAGGCCAAATTTGTTTGTGTGTCTTATTTTTAGAAAAAAGTATATAAAAAGAATTCTAGAGTAAGTGTTCATGTTTGCATGATTTGGTCTTGGTTATTTGTTGGGATTAGATGTGTCATTAAGCTCCTCCAGTAATCCCCTAATCAGGGAAAAAAGACAAAGAGAACAGAAAATGCAAGGGTTGGGAAGTGCTATTTGCATGATTTTTATTTTTATTTTTTTGGCACGATTTTTTTTTATGGCATGATTTGTTTGTTTGTTTGTTTTTTTTTTTTTTTTTTTTTTTTTTTTGTGGAACGGTTTGTTTTTTAGGTGGCACAATTTGTAAGTCTATGGCACGAATTATTTTTTACGTGCCATGATTCAGTGGTATACTTATTGTGAACGGAATTTTAAACGTTTAGTGGTGTTTTGAGTTTGGAATTTTAGAATTTTATTTTGCGCCTTCCAACTACTTCTATGTTTTAATTGTTTTGCGTATTTTCTTGAAGGATGTATTAGATAAATGTCCATGTTCAGTTCTTCTTGTCCATCAAATTGATGATTCTACTCTTCTCTACTTGGACCATACGTACCCTATTTTTTCCTTTGCCTTCAGAGTGTTATTATTTCAGTGTTATTAGGAAGTTGATGGAGCTATACTTTCTGGTATTCGGTTTTGTAAGGCTTGTTGTATGTATATCTTCTTGTGTTATTCAATTATAATTTTTTTTTATAAATAAAATAAAAGTAATAAGTAGTTATACGCATGGATTTAGTTACATGCATGTGGTGTTATACGAGTGTAGAAGATGAAAAATATTCATCAAGTTTTAATTCAAACTGAATTGTTGATTTGAGTAGGACTTTCTTCTGGCTACATATGGAGGGTAGATTCTTTGAATAAGAGAGAGAGAGAGAGGGTGTGGTGGGGCTAGAGCCGTGAGCGGAAACGGAGTTAGAATTTAATATCTAGAGGTGAAATAATTCTTTTGAAAATTTATTAAATTTTTCGGAATTTGAGGGTAGTGAAATCCATTATTTATCCTTAATTATATTATATTATATATATATATATATATATATATTTACATAATAGGGTTGTCGGAAAAATTTAAGGATGACGGCCGACACCACCACCCCAGCTCTGTCCTGAGGAATTTTCTGGGGAATAAGAAAACAATAGTTTTGTCAAAGATTAGACTAAGATATAAGGGACTTCTGATCAATATTTCTCGCTTCGTAATCTGTTCTTTGTATTAAAATGATCTTTTGTTTCCTAAAATAATTTGTGTTATGGTTATGCCTTAGAAATTTTCTTGTATTATCGACGTTGACCTGGCAATATGATAAGCTGCCTGTCATCATGATTTAAGTATATCTAATACAGAACGTAGGTACTTGATACTCATCGTGTATTAATATCAAGGGAAAAGTGGTATAAATCCCCAATATGTTTCCCTTATTTAAAACTAGTACACTAAGTATATCACTTTTTAAAAATGTCTTCTCACTTGCCAAAAATTGAAAATGCCCCGTGACCGGCTTGACATAGGTTTCCCTAACCCTAGTTTACCACAAGTATACAGTGTAGGTGTAGGTAGCCGTAGTCAAAGTCGATCCCACAGAGACTGACTCTAGCGTAGTTCGATACTCCGAGTAATTTAAGATGCTCCTAACTAGACTCTAGATAAGTGAAGGTTAGTTTTAGACTTAATACTAATCATACTTAATATAAAAGTGGAACCGTCTATAAATAGTAGGTTCCAACTTTTTCCACCCAAAATAATATACTAATTGTGGAACTTGTCTTACAAGGCACAAATTATGGCGACTTTAATTATTCAGCTAAATATCCTTACTAATTTGTTTATATTGTTGTTACATGGTAAACATTCTTGTCAATCAATTCCATAATCACAAATATTCCGTGATTCTTGTGATATTCCACCCAGAATGCCTTAAATTCAGTAGCTTTCAAAACATTTATCGATGATTTGTTGTGACACCGGCGGTTGATTTATCAGAGTTCCCGTTTTCTGGAGATAATAACATGGTAAATAACAATTAATGCAACATAATTAGAAAATTACCATATGTGGGTGCATTGAATTGTAGGCTATTTAGTTGTGCTTTTAGGTAGTATTGCGTCCTGAATTCAAATCGCAGTGTGACAACTCATTTCGATTTATTACATGGAATCTGATCTCGATATGTTAGTATTCGTTGAGGTTCTTGATGGGTATTTTATTAAATGAGATCTGTATCATTTGGACCTCCCGGAGTACGATGTTGTGTATAGCACTTCAAAACATGAACGATTTATTGTAATGGGATGAAGATATTCAGGTGGGATTCGAGATCTGTACTTCGATCTTGAATGCGAAAAAAAACAGGGGGTGAGGGGTAATTTTGTTGAACATATTGTATATCTACGAAGAATTGTTCAAATACGAAGGTTAGAACATGAATTTGGCTTGGGAGATAATAAACAATCATTCTGAAGCTTTTGGTGTGTAAGGCCGAACGGGTAAATGTGGAATGAGATATCTCCCATATGAGATTTCTAGAAAAATCTGAATGGTAAATAGATGAGTGGTTATTGAATAAGCAGATTGCCACATTCCGTTGTGTTGGCTTTCACATATTATAAATAAATAAATAAATAAAATTTAAACTTAATTTATGTGATGTGTTCGTCAAATTACAGATATTTATATTAATTTATGTTCGTGTGTTATATATTATCAAAAAAATTAACGTTAAATTAATTGATATTTTCTATATTGTGTTGTTTAATGCTGCTTATTTTATTTATTCGGATAAAAGGTTGATTGGTACTGCTTGACAGCTGTTATTTTTTTGTGGATGTCATATTTCGGGTTGAATTTATCCGGTGTTACAACCACAACCCATTCGACTTTTATTGAAATTTTGAGTCAAATATAACATGTCATGTTGTTCTTTAGAATATACTTAGAGGTGGCAAAATCGATCCGACCCGATGGACCGGCCCAGTCGACAAGATATTTTAGATGGATTGGGTCATATAAATCTAGAGCGGAGTACTATTTGGCTCGAGGGGTTAGGCCACACCGACGTGGATCGCCCAAATTCTTACCTCTAAATATACTTTATATGTTTAATTTCCGTATAGTTCTACCTCACCGTTTAAGAAGTTTTAGATTTTTATTTTTTCGATTTAATTTATTATTAAGATATTTACACTATCGATGTGTTTTTTTTATTATGTTTTTTCAACCTATAATTGTCCGTTCTTAATGAACGACTATAATGCATGTTTTTTTTTTTTAAATTAATATTTTAGTGTACCATTCGATTAGGTTTTGACTACATCATATAAATATGTTATAATTGTTGACACTTATAAATAAAATGCAATCAATATTATCATGCTGTGACACCTTATTGATAGATCAGTAACTATTCATATACCCAACATTTTTTTTTTTTTTTAACGAGGTCATTTGGTAACACTTAATCTTGCTATTTGTTAATATTTATTTATAAATATGTAATTATGATTTGCTTTATTGTTCTTTTGACTTTGTTCAATTAATTGACCTTAACATATTAATGTTTTCAAATTCTCACAACAATATTATTTTATCAGACATCTCGGAAGCAGTTTCCCAAAAAGCTCCTACAAAGACAAACAATACATGTGTATGTCACGTGTTCGGGGATGTTTCAAAAAATAATTCCTCAAAATTTTCAATTAGTCCTCTTAGTGATGTGACTAATGGTAAATGTTGTGCATTTTTTAAATTAAATAGGTTCTATTATAAACGAAAATGAGCAAAGAAAAAAAAATGTGGAGACCACTATCCCACTTCATACAAAATCAGGAAAAGCAAGTAAATAAAATCCTTCCATGTCATATGCTGACAGATAAGGGAAAACAAGTAGAAAAATGTAATATATCACTATCCAAATATAGTCAACATGAATTTCTTTATTATATATATAAAAACATAATTAAAAAAAAAAAAAAAACCTCATAGAATTCACCGTTTTCCGTTAATTTAATTAGTTTATGCAATGTCCTTTTAATTTATTTTTATTAGTTACAGGACGTATTAGAAGTCCTAACAACAATCTTAGAACGACAACATCCTATAAAGATTAGTTCTCAGCAAAGTACTTCATCCAACAGTCAAGTATTTATGTGATTATTGATTTGACTGGAGACGAGTCAAACCAAAAACATATTGGTTCCATTGTGGATTAGACCGTAGATGAACACAATAAGAAAATGTCAATCAAATCGACAGTGATTCTGATGAGGATCTATATGTATAATTTGATGAAACATGTCAAGAAGAAAATTATTATTTGTAAGTCTTTTTTTAAAAAAAAAAACACTATAATTGTTTTTTGTATGCAATATAAAGGTGCAAAGTATTTCTGAATTACATTTATCAATTTCTTTAAAAACTTCCAGATTTATTATTTCCTAAATGAAACCAATATTTTCTTCGAATATGCGAAAGTATAGAGAAAGTTTCTTAATTGTATTTCGTTTTAGTTACCATGTTGGAAGTTATACATTTATTACTCACAATTACATATAAATTTTTAAACTAGGGGAGGTCACGTGTGCACCAGTTACACGGATCTAATGAGTCAAAATGTATTACTCCCTTCGTCTCGCTCAGTTTTATACGTAGGGACGGGCACATATATTAAGACAAAACTGTTTTTTGCTTTTTGGTTGACTTTTTCAAAGGTGCAGATTGAGGGTGGGGATTTTGAGGGTGGAGATTGTAAGTGAAAATTCATCTTTAAGGGTGTGCAAAATTGAATTGGACGGACCAAAACAGAAAGTGTGCAAAATCGAGCGGGACGGAGGGAGTACTATTTATGCCTAAAGGTATTACTAATCTAGGTAAATGTATCATGGTTAAAAGGTATCACGAATTATGCTTAAAGGCATCACCTGTTATGGGTAAAGGTTTAAGCATAAATCGTGATAAAAACCCAAAATTGCACCGTGCAACTGGTGCACATGACTTTGCCTTTAAACTATAACGAAATTTAATTGTTATATTTAAGAAATACGTCATAACTGTGCATCGCACGGGTGCATTACTAGTTTAACTAAAAGTACTAAATAAACCACAAAATATTTAGAAAAAAAAAAAGAGAATTCAGGATTAAAGACGACTTAGATAGAATAAAGTGTATCCTAGGGTATAGATTTCAATTACGATCCTGATGTATAATTTAACCTAAAATTCTAGACTTTTAAACCAATTTTAGTGTTTATTAGACGGCGCTTAATTTAACCTAATCCTCCTCCTGAAGCGATTAAGTTGTTGATCTATCAGAATTCGAAAAGACTCTAGACCAAAGCCTACGCGATCATAGACAATCGCGCTATGTGTTGTACGTCTATTAACAGTCTCCTCCTCCCGGAGCAAAACTATTAAACTTGTAGATATCATATAATCTAAGTGATCAATTTAAACTAAATCGTAAGATAAAAACAAACACATAGATAAACACATTAAATTGGAGTCTAGTTCGTTTACTATAAAATTTAATACATTATTTGACGCAACCTACTCATAATTGTATCTAAACTCAAAGAAACATTCATAAACGAAAGTTATTGAAAATTAAATACAAAAGTAAGAACAAACTAAACCCCGATCTTCAATCGTCGATCCTTGTCTTGTTGCTCCTTGATCTCCGATTCTCGACTCCAGCTATTTCGAGTACGTAAGTGTATGAGATTCTCTGTCTAAACTCGAGCTTGGGGATGAACCTTCGAGAATGAGCATCCCAATCCCACTTGAAGTAGGAATTTCCTTAAAAAATCGTCTTTTTGTCGCGGCCACGCACAATGACTCTCGCGGTCGCGCCTAGAGCTAGCAATTCGGGCGGCCCAGCCACGCTGGGCCTAGTCGGGCCAAGGGGTAGTTCAGGCTGGGCCGGATATATTTCGGGGGTAGAAATGCTAGGCTCAATCCGGCGGACCTCGGGCCACCGGGTCAAAAAAGCCCACCAATGAGTTTTTTTCTTTTCTTTTGCGTTACTCTAACTATGAAGCAGAACTATATATTGAGGCGAACTTCAGTTTGATTCTCTTAAGAAAAATTTTAATGGGAAGATAATATGTTACTATCGGTTGTTATAGGGAATCATATTCTGAGGGGATGTCTCAAACCCCAGATATAACAATAATAATAATAATAATAAAGAAGGAATGAATGAATGATGATATATAGTTATATACTACACGTCACAAGTTATTTAATTTTCATATACGTACTATACTACATGTTAATCTCCATTTCTCGACAAATAATAATTAATGAGCATGCTTGGCTCCAGTTCATTTTCCATCTTTGGCTAATAAAATTGAAGAAATAAAGTATTAAATTAGTCAAATATTTTAATTTCTTGGTAAATAGATACATTTATGCTCTGCTAGAAAAAGAAAAAAGAAGAACTTGTTTCAAACAGTACACCAAATATTACTTAATTCCTAAATTTTCCTTATTTTGTTAGTGAGGGAAAAAAATTCAATTCCATCGGGCCGGTCCGTAGGCCAGCATGTCCCCGGCCCGCCAAAAAAAAAAGCCCAAATTTTTTCAGGCCTCTAATATTCCGGCCTAGCCCACTCTAAATATTGGGCTAAATGGGTCGGGCTAGTTTTGTCAGCTCTAGTCATGCCACGTCTCTTCCAAACCATCTTAAAATAGCTACCCCGGCCGCGAGACATGCTTGTCGCAGTCGCGATAGGTGTCTAGCTCCAAATTTCACTTTCCATGCATCTTTTATCATGGCTCACCAGAGTGACGCGGTCGCGACGGTCTACTCCGGTTAAAACTTGTTTTAGACCGGTTAAAACCGGTCTTTTCCCCTTTTTGACTTGTTCCTTCGTCCAATAGTCATAAAACACGACTTTTCAACTTGAAAACACTCCTAAACCTTCAAAACAAGTCAAAACACGTCAACTGGCCCGAATATGATAAATTTATGTAATTCTCGACCAAATATGCATGTTAATGTTATAAAATATGTTCTTAAATTGACCTAAATACATGCATAATTAACGTGTATCACGACTATAGGCTATTACACAACCAGTTGATGAGGTGGAGCTCGTTTTCTTACGCAACATTAATTTTTCGTTTTTGTTTTATTTTTTTTGCTGACTCACTTGATAGGGTGGGAAAAAATTCAAAAGTAATATAAAATATTAATTTGAATTTTTAAAAAATTATAATCCCCAAAAAATTGTTTAAAATTCAGAAAAATTAAAAAAATTAAAAATTAAAAATTTAAAAAATTATTTCTGAAAATTATTTCAAAAATTATAAAATTCATTTTAAATTTAAAAATTTAAAAAATATTTTGAAAATTACAAAAGTATTTTTAAATTAAAAAATTTAAACATTTATTTCTGAAAATTATTTAAAAAATTATAAAATTCATGTAAAATTCATTTAAAATTCAAAACTTTGAAAATTTATTTCTGAAAATTATTTTAAAAATTATAAAATTCATTTGAAATAAAAAATTAAAAATATATTTCTGAAAATTATTTCAATAATTACACAATCCATTTAAAAATTCATTTAAAATTAAAAAATAAAAAAAATATTTCTAAAATTTATTTCAAAAATTATAAAATTCATTTAAATTCATTTTAAATACAAATTCAAAAATATTTTTTTTGATTCAAGAATTATAAAATTTATTTAAATTCAAAAATTAAAAAATTATTTCTAAAAATTATTTAAAAATTATAAAATTTATTTAAAATTAGAAAATTATGTGTCTTTTCATTTTCTTATGAGTCATTAGTTTTACGATGTTTTTTTTTTTTTTTTTTTGTTCACTTATTAGGGTTATAAAAAAAATCAAGATAAAAGAGGATGAGGAAAGCAAGATCAAAGTTTTAACCAATACTCCAGCCTTTGATTGGAAGCAGTGAGAAACATTGTTGGCTTAGTGTCGCACTTCTCCATAATTAATTATGGCTTTGGCGCTAGTAGATGTTTAAGATGGGGCATGGGTGGGAGAATAATGGCAGGACGTGGTTTTGGTGATTTTCGTACTTCATAACATTCGATCTGAAATTGGGTCAATAAAAAGCTCGATCTGAAATACCTTTTAATTTTTTAATTTTAAATAAATTTTATAATTTTTAGAAATAATTTTTTTTTAATTGCAAATGAATTTTATAATTTTTGAAATATTTTTCAGAAATACTTTTTCATTTTTTAATTTAAAATAAATTTTATAATTTCAGAAATAAATTTTTTAATTTTAATGAACTTTATAATGTTTGATATAACTTTCATAAATAAATTTTTAATTTTTTTAATTTTGAATGAATTTTATAATTTTAAAAATAAATTTCACAAATAAATTTTTATTTTTCTTATTTTAAATAATTTTTTGGTGATTATAAATTCAAATCAATATTTTTATATAATTTTTGAATTTTTTCCCTCCCTACCAAGTGAGTCAACAGAAAAACTTATAAAAAATACAAAAAAATAATGTCACGTCAAAAAAAGAGCTCCACCTCATCAATGATCGGTTGTGTAACAGTCTATAGCCGGTGACAGGGCAATTTCAACCAACTTTTGGTAAGTTTGAAGATAATTTTAAAAAATAGTATACTTAGTGTCCTAGTTTTTAAATAAGGGAAACATACTGGGCATTTATATTAATTTTCCTTAATATCAAATGAGATCATCTCTATGATGTTCTGTAAAATAGTTTTCAACTACTCAATTTTTGTTGTGATTGCATTACCAAACATTGTTCACATGATAAAAGTACGGGAAAGAATCCTCTCGGTGTCTTATTTTGTTTAGGGGAAATTGTTAGAATAATCAGAAAATGAGTTGAGTTGCTTGTTAGTGTATATTTATTTCTGAATCTTTTAGTTTTTGTGTTTCTATATTCCCCTATTTTCTCTATTCTATTATTTATTATATTCATTAAAGAGATGATTGACACATTCTTAATTGAGTGGTAGTAAACTAAGAAGTTTTAAATGAAATAGGAAATGCACATTTGGGAATGAACCACTGATTAAAGCATCTATATATATATAAAAGTAAAATGAGGGTTATTATTGTAAATTACTTTTTCCCGCTTAAAATATATTTTTAATGCATTCTTAATTTCTTCTAAGGCATTAATTATATATTTTCTTCAAATTATTACAATATTAAGTATTACCTTCATTAATAAATGAATATATACTTTATTAAATTAAAAGTGAAAGTTAATGAATAATTTAATGATTGACTAATTAAATTATTGTATTTACAAATATTAATATGTTATAATTAATCATGGGACTACGACTTCCACATATATTTATATATGATAATTAATCTTGAAATTATTTTTTATTACATATTCATATTTTCTATTTGTTAATATTATTTCTTTATAAATAATAATTACACTTTGCAATCTAAACTATGAGATTTTATATTTGCTACAATCTATATTTCTATTTAAAAAATAAAATTAACATGCTTGAGCTAATTAGATTTTTTTAGAGTTCTCAATATATATATATATAAAAGTAAAATGGAGGGCATTAATGTAATTTTAGTTTTCGCTCCAAAAATTTTAGATCATAATTGGTAATTTTTTCTTATTTTTGGTAAGTTCATAACTTTCTTTTACTTTTCTAAAATACAAATAACTTTTTCATTTTTAATCCGATTTTTATGCATAATATACCAAATTATTCATATTTTTACGATCTTCGATTTGACATCCATATTATATACTCCCTCCGTCCCGAGATAATTTGCACACTTTCCTTTTCAAGGTGTCCCAAGATAATTTGCACACCCTTAAAAAGAACTCTTACAATTTTCACCCTCAATCTCCATCTTTGAAAAAATCAACTAAAAAGCAAAAAACAACTCTTTCTTATTCCACGTGCCGGAAAGAGTGTGCAAATTATCTCGGGACGGAGGGAGTATATTATAATGAGATATTTAATTTGAATAAACAAATTGCTTGTTGGTTAATTATTTGTGCTAGAATTGATGTTTATTGTGGATTGGACTATGATATTTTGTTTTTAGTTGCAACTATAATTAGTAAAATAAATTCTTTATAAAAAAATATAATTTTTTTTTAATAAAAATACAACTAATCAATTTATTTTATTTGACATGAATTTTTAATTTTTTTTATTTAAGTCAGGGAGAAAATCCATTGTTTAAATAATGAAAGTCATACTTTATTAAATCAAAGGCAAACACAACAATATCTATTTTATAATCAACTTATTAAATCATCAAATCTGCTAAAATATCTTCTTATCACGACTTTGAGCATACATATAATTATCTATCAAAATAGGTATTAAAATTATTTTTAATTACCTATTTATATTTTTAATAACCCGTATTTTGTTAAAATTACTCTTTTAAAGAAATTTATTCTCTGTAGCTTAAATTATGACTTTTATTACATTTGGCAGTCTTTTTAATTTTTTACTTTTACTAAAACTTCAATTATATGTTTCTACATTTTCTAAGATAAATAATACTTGGTCGCATAAATCAACAACGAATGCCTTTTTTACCTTTAACAACTTAAATAAATTTGTTCGCATTAATCAATTTTTATCTTCTAATAGATAACCCATTTCTAAGAAGGCTATAACATTTATATAAATAATTTACAATACCAAATAAAATACGAAAATATTCAAATATTTCGAAGTAACCAAAGACTTTAATTTGTTATTCGAATCACTAAATAAATTTTGAATTTTATTTTGTCAAAATAAGATTTTATTAAATAAAAATTATTTAAGTATATTTGAAATCACCAAATGAAATGTTAAAAGTTGCAAATGAAAATTCAATGTTATAAAGAAAAAATTCAATATTTATAAGTAGAAATTGAAAGTTTATTTAGATAAATTAAAAGTTAAATATAAAATAAAATCAGGGACATAATGAGAAAATTAGAAAACCTTTACATTACATATGATCCAAATAAAATGCCACAGTAGTGACAATTCTGTAAGTAACACTTTTCAGCCTAAAATTTTAAACTGTGATTGTTAAGTTGTCGTCACATTTGGAAAGTATCAAAATTTATTTTACTTTCTAAATATCTTTTTCTTAATTTCTAATCTATTTATTATGTATACTATATCAAATTAATCATTTTTTGACAATGTTTGATTTGAAATCCATATGATATATATAATAATAAGATATTCTATTTAAAAATATTATATTATTTGTTCGTTGATTATTTAAGTAAGATTTCATCGCTTTTGGTTTGAAATAAAATTAAAAATAATTCAAATAATTCTATTTTATAAATTATTTTACTTGATTATTTCATTAAAACCACAACTAATCAGTTTGTTTTATCTGACAAGAATTGTCTCAAGTTAATATTTGATTTATAATCAGCCTATTAAATTATTGGATTTGCTAATGCTTATTTGATATAATAATTATTTTTGTTGATAAATCACAAAACTATGATTTTCGCTCGTATATATAACTTTTTATATGATACTTAATCTTAAAATTTTTTTTATTAATTTTTTATATTTAAGATATATTAATGTTATTTTTCTATAAATAAATACAATCTGCAACCTATACTATGATATTATACAAGTTGCAACTAAACTTCTTCTAAATAAGTAAAATTAAACAACTAGAACTATATGTTTTTTAGACTTTGCAACATAAACAATATTGGGTCACATTAACCAATCTCAATTATATCTTCTTCTTTTTTCTTCACATTTTGCAACCTAAGCAATTTTTTTTTTTTTTTTTTTTACATTAACCAATGTGTATATTTAGATAAATCTACTATTTACAATATAAATGTATGATTTAATTGAAACTTTTCAACATATATATGAAAGTATTAAGAAATATTGGAGCACTCATATGTTTTATTTTGTTATTCCAACTATTGAATTATTTTGTTATTCCAACTATTGAATAACTTTTGAATTTTATTTTGTTAATTTTTTATTCTTTGTATATCGGAAATACAAGGTAAAGTACTAAAACTTGCAAATAAGATTATATTTAGAATTTAAAACTTTGTTTAGATAAATTTAAATATTTAAAGTAAAATGAAAAAAATTAAAGAAAAATAAATTTCTTATGACATTATCCAGTTTATTTTATTTAATAATATGAGTTGATAGTTAGATATTTATATTTGTTTTAACATTCATAATTAATTAAGCTATTATGCACATGGGTGAAGAATAATGCAGACACATTAAATGTGTGTTTAGATTTTAAAGATTAGAAATGATCATTTGAAAAAGATTTTTATTTATATTGAATATTTATATATATATATATATAAAGTAAGTTATATTAAATTCATATATGACTTGCGAGAAATTTATATTTACATTACTTATAATTTTATTTATGTTTTATCCTATATTATAAAAAATATATATTTTATTAGGATAAAATAATCACATATTTAAATATTAGAATATATCATATTTAGTTTATTAAAATTGTGACTTTCTAAATAAACTTCCGTGCATCGCATGGGATTATTACTAGTATAAAACAATACTTTGTCGCATGTTTCCATATTTTGCAACCTAAGCAAAATATACAAACATGTATATATTAATTCTATCTTTAAATAAATTTCAACATATACATATATTAGTAAGAGATATTGAAGAATTCATATGCTTTATTTTGTTAGTCCAACTATAGAATAATCATTGGATTTTCTTTTATTAATATCAAGATTTATTTAAATCTAAAAAGTATTTGAGTATATTAAAACACCATGTAAAATATTAAAACTTGAAAATTATTTTTTCTTAAAATAAAGTAAATAGTTATAGTAAAAATTTGACAAATTATTTGGATAAATCAAAATATTTAAAAAAATTGAAAAAAATAAAAGAAAACAATAATTTTCTTATAATACAATTCAATTTATTTTATTTGATATTTTGGTGTGTCATGTGATATTTATGTATTTGCGTTTGTTTTAATATTCATTTCCAATTAAGCTATTGCGGTGTTCGCATAGGTTAAGGTGGATACACACACACACACAAAATATATATTTGGGTTTCAATATTAGGAGATATTCATTCTTAAAAGTAGATACTCCCTCCGTCCCAAATGAACTTGCATAGGAGGGTCCGCACGGATATTAAGAAAAGTTATTTTTTGGGGATTTTGTTGACTTTTCAAAGGTGGATTGAAGATGGAGATTTTAAGGGTGGAGATTGTTATAACTTTCCTTATTAGGAAGTGTGCAAGTTTGCTTGGGACGGCCGAATTCGGAAAATGCACAAGTTCATTCGGGACGGAGGGAGTATAATTTATTTTTTACATTTAATAATTTATCTTAATGTAAATTTATAAAATATTATATTTATAAAATGTAAGTTATATTAAATCCATATATTACTTGGGAGAAATTGATATTTAATTATTTATATTTTGGGTTTATATTATTTTGCAACATGTAGTATGCACATTTTTCAGTTTCTTTTTTTTTTTTCAATCACAAAGTGAACTATACGTTTTTTCACGTTTGCAACCTCTGCCAGCAATTTAAGTGAGAAAAATAAAAGAATATTAGAAAATATTTAAATAACATAAATTGTTAAAAAATCTAAAAAATATTTTTTAAATCTAAACTTCATTTAAAATACCAGAAAATTAACTTAAACATGTTGAAAATATAATAAAAAGTAGAGTATATTTTGTAAATAAATTCAAATCAAATCATTTTAAGCAAGAAAAATAAAAATTTATTATTTTTTTAAAATCATAAAACTATTATAAATTTTTGAAAATTATCTTTTAAACTCTAAAAATTTATTTAAACTATTTGTAAGTTATCTTGAAAAATTATTTTAAAATCTCTAAAATTTCGTTTAAGACATGTGGAAGTATCTATGAAAAGTCTAATTTTATGATATAAGTATCTTTTTAATTATTTTTTTGAAAAAATAAATCCTTTTAAAAATATTTAACATTATTTGAAGTAATATCAAAATTATTCGATCTTTTTTTATGAAAATTGATTTTCTATTAAAATAATTTCTATATTTTTTTCAGTTAAGTTTATGATATTTTGAATATTTTTTTAGAATTTAAAAATTAATATTGTATTTTCTAAACATTTTTATTATTTTTAAATAGTTTCATTTCTCTCCGAAAATTGCTACCAAATGTTGCAAAGGTGGGAAACCGCAAAGTTTTTTTATTTCAGTTGATCGTAACAAAAGAAAAAAATAATTATTCAAATATTCATTTAGTTAGAATATAATAATTCTATTTTTTCATATTAGAATATTATATTTAATTTAATAAAATAATTATTTTTTAAATAAATTTCTGTGCATCGCACGGGAACGATACTAGTTAGTTTAATACTAGTAATATACTATCTAAATCTACTTATTAATTTTTTATTGTTTCCGGGCTCAAAGCATACAATTTGTTAAGTTTTGGGCATGATTAGTTTCATTACATACATAAAAAAAGCTTTTTTCATAATTCACAAATGATAACTCCTATTATTTGTTCCATTATTTATTATATTGATTAGATTAATGGTTGGTCCATTCTTAATTGAGTGGTAGTAAACTAAGAAGCTTTGAGTGAAAAAAGAAATGCATATTTGGGAATAAACCACTAATTAAAGCATTAGTTTAGTATTAGTATTATCATATCTAAATCTACTTATTAATTTCATATTGGAATCACAAATAATATTACTTATTAATTTTTTTATTGTTTTCTGGCTACAAGCATACAATTTCTTAATTTTTTTGCATGATTAGTTTCATTCCACACATAAAAAACTTGTTTCATAGTTCACAAACGATAACTCCTGAGTGCAGGATTTCATATTTTCTGAATATGGTGGATTCTTTTTTAGGAATCTAATCCTTTTTAGATAAATTTGAAGTCAGGTAAATGGTTTGAGAATGAGTGAGTATGAAAATTATAGGGAAAATTGCACTAAGCATAGGTGTCTGACAAATTAGAACAATATGTTGAAAGTGTTCTGCATTGAGGACAAAATCAGGCTGAATTTCCCAACATGAGCATTTGCCTGAAATTTTAAGTGCATTAGGTTGTTACCTCTTCAGCAGGAGGTTGATTGAGTTGAACATTAAGTGATACGCAACTTGCAAATTAACTTAGTTAAAATTATTACAATCTTTTTATTATTGTAGTAAATATGATATAAATCGAATAAATATATTGTTTTTAATAAACTATACCTTGAAATTTCAAAAGAAAATTGAATTGATAACATAGTCACTACGTCCATATTTCGTATCTCAAATTGAGGACATGGTTGCTACGTCCATACCTCATAGCTACTTTTGTCTTTTGACTATGTTTCAATTGGAAAAGATTTGAGAATTTCAATTTGCTATCAGAGGAGTAAGGTTTGGAAGAATGTGAAAACTCAAATACTGGGGTGAAATAATACTTGCGTGATTATTCTTTAGAAAGTAGATAGGTTTACTAAAAATACACTCACTAATTTTTGAAAGCTTTCCAAAATGCTTATTGATAACTAGTTTGAGTTTTAGTTGATTAATATAATGCAACATGTTTGGAGGTGGAAGAGGCCGGAGATGCAGACGACCTAAAATCCGTATAGCCATTATTGGGTTCTCAACGCGATCAGAGAAGAGTTGCACAGATGTGGTCCACACGCTATCGAGAGGTTCAGAAGGGGGGCATTTGGCCATTTTTTGTGTTTCTGTACTGACCGGTCAAAGAAATTAAAGCTTCCTGCTGCGGCGATTGATAGTATCCTAGATCAAGAGATAGTGTGCGATAATCTAGAACTAGACAAACTTTGGTTTTAGGTTGGTCTCGATGCATTAGGTTCTCAGCTTGAGAGTTTGCACTAGTAACCGGACTGAAATTTAGAGACCTTAGTTTTGACATAAGGGGGGAATACACGCCACCTAGGAAAGGGTCTTTTATAGGAAGTTGAGTGGACGTTCCATCATGTTGAATGTGATTGCAAAAAGGTTCAAGGATGGGTCCTACAGGGGGTCTGATGAAGATATAATCAAGTTGTCGCATGTTTTATTTTTTTTATATGATTCTGCTTGGTGTGGACGGTTCGAAAACTACCGTACATCCCTGGGTGTGGACACTCGTCGAGGACGCCCAGAGCTAGGATTTATTTCTATGGGGGACACGATCATACACGCACTTGATCAGAAATATGAAGGAGATATCGGTTGACTTGAAAACTGAGACCCGGTGGTATCATATGTACGGCTTCTCCACAGCCTTCTTGGTATATTAGTTCTTAACATACACATAAATTATTGAGACTTCAGCCTTCTTCGTGTCAGTCCCAATTTAAAGTTTTTCGGTGTATGTAACAGTTTTGGGCACACGAGGTGATCCCTGACATCAGTGATATTTGCGGTTTAATAGTGCACCCTGACTGGGTTCCGAGGATGATACGGTGGAGGCCAAGACAGACGAACTATGACTTCAAAAAAGAAGTCTTCTTCAAAAAAGAGGTATTATGATGTGTATTACATTCTTTTATGCTTTGTTTTCGTCACCTAGCCGAAAGGACGCAATCAAAGGAAACAAAATGCAGAGAAGACGACTCCATCTCGTAGAAGCTCCAGAATATGACTTGCAGGAGATCATGCTAATCCCCCCGATCTACGATGTTGATTCTACAGACTCCGATGACACTGATGATGAGGGATCGGAATTGACCGATCAGGCGGCAAGTAACAATGTTGCACGGATTATTGAGAACTCAAATGGTGGTGCCACCTCCGCGACATTCGAGGGCCAACTATCCCGATTTATGAAGGATAAACTGCCAACAATCATCAAACCATTAATCAGAGATGTTTCGATTTATGTTGCCAGGAATTCTCCAAGTTGAAGTCAAGGACTACTTCTCCAAGAATTGCAACGCCAGCAGCAATGTAATGGTAAGATTAGATCCTCGTTGAATTTTGTTGTTAGTAGGTGAGATGCTTAATTGTTGATTTGCATATGTTGATTATGTACTTATTACGTTTGCAAATGTCTCCTCTAAATGTGATGCCCACCTTCGCCTCCTCCGTCGCTCCTGCAAGTCAGATGTCCTTCACAACATTTGGTACACCTACAGGTCTGTCGTTTCAACCAAGGGTAGGCAACGTCCCGTTGACTACTGTGGCACACAGTCAGGGGACCACGAGTGTTGTTCTATCCGACAGCTAACCGGAAGGGGTTAACGAGTTCCGTGTTTAACCAATGATGTTCCCAGCTGAACTCGACACGGAGGACAGGATAATTCGATAGGTCAGAGCGCAGAATGATTCCTACCTAGTTCTTAGCCCATTCCGAATTATAATTTACCGGAATATAGCTGCCAAAAAATCTACGTACACTAAATTTAAGAAATCCAATGGCGAGTATGTCCTATTCAAATACTTCAAATGTTATGTTGTTAGTGTTCAGACGAGATTGTGTTCTTACTTATATTTAGGTTTTATTTTAGTCCATTTGAGTGGTTTTCTACATCTCTACTTATTAATTGATCTAAATTCATTGGGAATGTTTTGTTACTAGTAATGAATGAGGGTTTTTAATTAAAAAAAAAAAGTATTACATTTAATTTTTCTTTCTAATTTAAAATTTTGGATTGCAATTAAGGAAAATAAGCTTCGATTCTGTAAAGTCAACAATTATGAGCATATTTGAAGTCTGGATTTTCTACTCCACACCACTTTGTGCCATTTATCTCAATTAATCTTTATGAATGTATCAGCCAAGTATATAAATTGGCGTTGGATATAAATATGGACATAAATTCTTTTTTAGATGCTTTGAATCTTTTTTGTGTCGGTCTATATTTACTAGAGGGGGATTCCCTATTTTTGTTATCCTTAGGTATTTCCAATATTGCAGTTTGTTAGGCAATTGCAATTACAAGGTTGATATAAGGTTGTGCCTTTGGATAATTTGTAGTGTGTACACAATGTGTGATATTTCCATTTGGGGCATTTTCCATAACCCCAGTAACCAACAAAAGTTCCCTTTAAGGACCAACCTATCTCTCGCAATGAATGTTTAGATTATAATTTCAGTTTGTTCACCCAAAACCCTATTTCATTTTTTTTCAATATATATATATATATTTAGTCTGTTGTAGTCATAACGTCCGGCTCCAGGAGTGTGTGGACAAAACATTCCTTTCTACGTTTGATGACCCAAATGCTCCCTTTAGTGCTGAGGTAACAGGTCTCACTTTGATGTATTGAATATTCATATGTAATTGATGATTCATGGGCTGCTAAACTTACCTCGTAATCATTTGTCACAGCACATCAATGCATACCTAGGGATTCTCATGTCTAGACCATTTGCCGCCAAAGTGAAGGTCGAAAAAACGGTGGCAAATCAATACGTCTTTGTTGACATAAAGTTTTGTGCAAGTTTTGTCGTTTGCTCTTAACTACATATCAATGTCTTCCTACCTGTCGAGCACTTTTACTATGTTATAACCGGTCATTATGTCCACATACAAAAACAGCTAAATGTTGATTGGCACACTATGTACCCGCTCGTCGCGGGTGAACTGCCTTATAGGTCACACCAAGATTTTGTGTTGGATGCGTATGATCAGTTTAGCAATGAGGAACTCGAACCCCCTTCTTCCGTACGTGCACAGTTTACTGCCCTATTAGAGACATGAAGCCCTGGTACCAAGTGAACTCGGTAATCCGAATAAATATTTTTTGTAAACCCTTCCATAAATTTGCAAATGACTTTATACTACAATTGCTCACAACTGGTACGGTGAATAAAGCAAATGTACAGTGATTTGTGACGTGTTTCGATTACATAACCAGGTTATAAGCTATTGGTGTTTTAAAGATCAGTGGACGTGCATCAGAATCTCCTTTGATTGGAAAATGGTTGTTTTATACAACCCAACTCAGCATTCATGGGACGATGGAATCAGAAAAATGAGGTTCTTGTACATTGTGCCTTTGTTAAGAATGTTGCTGAGCTTGCTCAACAAGGGGGATTTTGATACTAAGGCCAGATTTGATTTCTTCGAAGAAGCAGCGGGATATTGCTGTAGCATGTGAAGAATAATGTTTCCATCAAGATTATCCTAACCAGTGTGGTCCATACGTTATCTCATTCATTGAAGTGCTCTTGTCAAAGAATATGAAAAAGGAAAAAGCTGAAGACAGAATGAAGGCGTCGTACAGACAAGCACTAGGAGAAACGATCTTCAGGTTCAGCACGTCTCCCGATACGCTAGGTGAGGGCATGGAGGTTGTGATGGATGCGTAAGAAAATACGTTTGGGTTCTTAAGGGTTATATGGTATTGGTTTAATTGAATTATTTGTTTTCTGATGTGTGAATGAAAGTATCATATGATGTGGTCTTTTTTAACGAAAGGTGATAAGTGTGAGTTCGTAGGCCTAAGAGTTGGGGTCATTTTGTTTGTGCTGGTTTCCTATAGTTGTCCTTCTTGTTTCTAAACAGACAAGCCATTTTGTTTTTGAATGAATGGTAAAGCATGTTAGTCGGTGTAGCAAGAACGTGGAGATGCTATGAGACCTTAAGTGATAAAAAATCATAAGCACTAATTTCATGTTTAGGCCTCGTATCGGTCCTTTTATTTCTCGCCAATCCCCAACATACCAACATATGGTAAAAACTAAACGAGTTATTCACACCTATCTGAGACTAAACGTGTGCAACATACAATCAACAACGAAGAAACCGAGCTTGGGTGTTCAATGAGGTAAGTACAGTTATTTTGCCATGGTTTATGATAAATTTCTACTTATAGAGCATCTGTTGTAGGATGTGTCTTTATTTTCTCCTTTTCATTTAAACCTAAATATGAGAAAACCTTTATTTTCGCATTTTAATTATGTTTTCCACTGGGTCACTGATGATGGGTTTTATTTGGGAGTATTATACTTAGGATGTGTAGATTAACTACCCCGGTTTGTGAACACATATGAGAATCCGATATATGGTCATATTTTCTAGGGGATAATGGGAGGGATCTAATTATAGCGATGGTGACGAGGAGTATTATCCATTAACGAAGGATGAGATGACTCGACTTGAACTCATCGAGACAGTCCATGATATTGTGCAAACAAACGTTGAAGAGAACACATACATGTTGTATAGTCTAATGTCTCATGATGATGATAGAAAGATTAAAATGAGAATCCGGAATGACGACGATGTGAGGGTGGTTATGGAGTCGTGTGATAGTCCTATTATGTATATTAACGTTAGGCCAGTGAAGCTACCAACAATCAAGGATCATTTTGTGCCAGTTGAGTACCGACAACCGATTTCGCCATCGCCCTGTGCATTTCCTTGCGCCTTGTTTAACAGCGTCGCCGCTCACAAATTACTCATTTGATAATACTCCATCACCTTTGTACACTTTCTAAGACAACAACTAGCGTCAGCTTTTTCAAGACGCAATTCCAGTGTACGTCTATCAATGCGGGACCATTGATGTGCCCGATGGATGTTGAGGAACAAACTGATACGTATATGGACTTAGGAGGACATAATTTGTTGGTAAACATAACCAGTCTTGACAATGAAGACGAGGAGGGTGACGTTGCAGATGAGAACATTGTTATATGCGTCCGTGAGATGCATAGAACCGAATATGCAAATTGGGACCGAAATCTCAACACTGTTGTACCGAATGATCATGCCTCAACCGACTAACCCTCTCTACCATTGGTGGTTTATGTCCCACGATCGACTATGTGTTGCAGTAGGTGGGTCATTCCAGGTGCAGAATTTAATAACGATGGGGACACAAATTTATCCAAGTGGATGTATCATGCAGTTTTGATTCAAAAATTGTGTTGGGGAAGACATTTAACTCAAAAAGGGATTTGATATGTGCAGCAAGGTTGTACCACATTGCAAACAAACTGGAATTTCGAGTGAAGCAATCGGGGCAGACATGATATTACATCATATGCAGGTTTGATAAGTGTCTATTTACGATGAATGCTAATGGGGAAATGGATTTTGGAGGATAGTGGCACTACATGAGCACACATGTGAGTTTCGACCACACAAGTACAAACGGCCACATAGTGGTTGCTAGGATAATTGCAGCGTGGTATGCTCATAAAATGGCCAAAGATCGCAACCTTAATGCGCAGGAGATGCAGCATGACATGAAGAGGGATCATAAGTTTCATATCGATTACCAGATAGTACTCCGTGTCAAGCACTTGGCTTACGAGATGGTATATGGTGAGGATGAGAGCTCATTCCAAAAGATCCCTTCCTACTTGTCCATGATCGAGACTATTGGTACACGTGTTCCGTGCACGCACTTTAGGGCGCTTTTAGTGTCATTTTAGTGTCAATAATGATGGGAGGAGTGACAGGCCTTTCCTTAAGCACATCAAACGCAATCTTGCATTCTTCATTCATTTCAAAATCTACGTCTTTCTGCAATAGACGACACAAGGGAGAAGCAATCTTGGAAAAATCCTTTATGAACCTGCGATAAAAACCTGCATGGCCAAGAAACGAACAAACTTCCCGCACATTTGTGGGGTAAGGCAAAGAGGCAATTATTTCAACCTTAGCTTTATCCACTTCAATGTCTTTCTCAGAAATCAAATGTCCTAGTACAATTCCTTGTTCTACCATGAAATGACATTTTTCCCAGTTCAACAAGAGATTTTTATCAATGCATCCTTTAAGGATTTTCACAAGATTCTCAAGGTAATTTTCGAATGATTTTCCATAAACACTAAAGTCATCCATGAAAACTTCAATGAAATGCCCAATAAATTCGGAGAAGATACTTATCATACACCTTTGGAAGGTGGCAGGTGCGTTGCAAAGCCCAAATGGCATGCGTCTCCAAGTGAATGTGCCAAAGGGGCATTTGAAGGTTGTCTTCTACTGATCCTCTGGAGCAATCGGAACTTGGAAGTAGGGGTGGCCGGCCAATCTCTCTAGCATTTGGTCAATGAAGGGTAGTGGGAAATGGTATTTCGTTATCATAGTATTCAACTTTCTGTAGTCGATACAGACTCGCCAGCCGGTCTGTAGTCGTGTAGGCATCATCTCCCCATCTTTTCCCTCTATGACTATTATACCAGATTTCTTTGGGACCACCTGAGTCGGGCTCACAAATCTGCTATCGGATATGGGGTAGATGATTCCCACATCCAATAGTTTGATGACTTCTTTCTTGACTACCTCCATCACGGGAGGATTGAGCCTTCGTTGTGGTTCTCTACTTGGCTTCGCATCATCTTCGAGAAGTATGCGGTGCATGCATAAGGATGGACTTATTCCCTTGATGTCGGCAATGGTCCATCCTATTGCCTCCTTGTTCTGCTTGCGAACCTCAATCAATGCCTGCTCTTGAATGTGAGTTAACTTCGAAGAAATGATCACGGGTAATGTCTTGTTCTCCCCAAGGTACGCATACTTGAGGTGAGAAGGAAGGGCCTTAAGCTCAAGAACACATGCCTTGATTGTAAAAGGTAGAGCTTTTTCTTGTGATTCCGGGACGGAGATGAACTTTTGTGCATATTTTGGTAGGAATGACTTTGGTGCACCCATTTGTGCCACTATTTCCACCAATGTCTCATTGGTCTCCCAAACCTCCTCTTTTCCCTTCTCCAACTGAGTAGTAAGTTCAACTTCCATTGGGTCCCTACATGACAACTCCAACAACTCTTCCACGAGAGGGTCAATAACATCAATGGAAAATACAGAATGAACATCCTCCGGAAAATGCATTGCATCAAAGATATTGAAGTTGACAATTCGACCATCAAATTCCATCGTGAGGGTGCCCTCACGGACATCGATCTTGGTTTGAGAAGTATTTAGAAATGGTCTTCCCAACAAGATCTGTGTGGACGTTGATGGATCGGCTTGCATGTCCATCACATAGAAATCAACGGGAAACACGAGTTCATCAACTTCAACTAGCACATCCTCGATTACCCCATCGGGATACGAAGTGCTTCGGTTGGCTAGTTGAATGACGACCCTTGTTTCCTTAAGTGGACCCAAATTTAAAGAATGAAAAATTGAACGTGGCATAACATTAATCGAAGCACCTAAGTCGAGCATTGCACGTTCAATTCGACAGTTACCTATTTTGCACGGAATCACGAACATTCCAGGGTCTTTACACTTTGGTGGAAGTCTCTTTTGGAAGATGGCAGATACATTCTCTCCCATGATCACTTTTTCATTCCCTTTAAGCTTCCTCTTGTTGGTGCAGAGGTCTTTCAAAAACTTCGCATATCTGGGAATTTGACTCACTGCATCTATCAGCGGGATATTTATCTCCACTTTTCTGAATATTTCCAGCATTTCTTTATCCTTATTTTTATCCGGGACCTTCTTGATTTGTCTAGGGAATAACAGTGGTGGAGTTGAAGAATTGACATGTGGCTCCAGGACGTCTCGGCCGAGATAAGTGTGCAACATTTTCCCCTTCATGTAGGATTGCTTTATCTCGACCGAGATGCACTTCATTCTCGACCAAGATTGTTGGACAGGGAATTTCCTTCTCTGGGCGAAGTGAGCCATCTCGATCGAGATCTTGATGTATCTCGGCCGAGATTTCTTTCTCAGCATTTTCCTCTTCACTTTCAATTCTCCTCTCCCCGTTGGAATGATGCCCGGGCTTTTTAGGCTCTCCAAGCATCACCCCACTCCTTAAGGTGATTGCACTGACATTCCGGGGGTTTATCTCGGGTTGTGCCGGTAGCTTTCCACTTTGAGCACTCTCTAGACGGGATACCGCTGATGCTATTTGACTGACTTGATTTTTAATACTTTGGAACCTCGAACTTGATTCCTTCTGCAATTGAAGCGTATCGGTTGCTAGGCTCTTGACTATGCCAGAAAGGGATGGATCAGAGGGTACTAGTTCAGAGGCCTTTGCTGGAACATCCCCCTAGGGTAGGGGGGTCGATTGTGTCCACCTTGATCACTCTGCTGATGCATATTTGGACCTTGATTCCCATATTTGAAATTGGGGTGATCTCTCCACCCCGGATTGTATGACTGTGAATAGGGGTTATACTTCCTGCCATCAGGGTTAGGATTAAAATTGTGAACTGCGTTGGCATGAGCCTCCATTTCTTCTCCAAGAATAGGACAGATATCAGTGGAGTGCTCGGTTATCTGACAGATAGTGCAGGGTTAATCACTTTCTTCACCAGGTCGGTGAGCTGGTCCAATCTCTCTTCAACACTTGAATCGATAACATCTTTGACTCGCCTCACAGGCTCTCTACCACCTCGGTTGGGGTCTTATCGACCAGAGCCCCTCCACTAGCTGAATCAATCATGTTCCGTTCAGTTATACACAGTCCCTCGTACTAATACTGGATTAACAATTGTGGAGTGATTTGATGTGGTGGGCAACTCCCTACAAGCTTCTTGAATCTTTCCTAATACTCATACAATGTTTCCCTCTGCATTTGCCTCACCCCACTAATTTCTTTTCGGATGTTGGTGGCTCGAGATGCAGGAAAATACTTTTCTAGAAACTGTGTTTCCATCTGATCCCAAGTAGTGATGGAACCCGGTGGCAAGTAGTACAACCAGTCTCTTGCAAGATCTTTCAATGAGAAGGGAAATGCTCTGAGCTTAATTTGTTCTTCAGTCACCCTGGTCAGCTTCATGCTCGAGCATACCACATGAAATTCCTTCAAGTGCTTGTGCGGGTCTTCCCCGGATAGCCCATGGAATGACGGCAGGAGGTGAATGAGCCCCGATTTGAGCTCAAAAGTGGTATCATTCCCTATCTCCGGGAATGTAATACACAAGGGTTCATGTGCAACCCTTGTGTTGGCAAATTCCTTCATGGTTCTTTTTTGATTCTGCTCACCAACCATCTCTTCCAATTCAATCTCCTCACTCTCTATACTCAAGGTTTCAAATGATCCTCGGACCTCTTCAAGTAACCTTGCTTTTCTCCTTGATAACCTTTCCAGTTCAACTATCTCTAGCTCGTATAGAAGTCCTTTTTCCCCTTGGGAACGTAAGAACATTAACTACCTATCCAAAAAAAAGAAACTAGATAATATCAGATTACTAGATAAACAATAAATAGATAAACGACTAATAAACTAAACATAATGCTTAAACAAATAAAACAACACTATTCTTATCACCGTTCCCCAACGACGGCGCCAAAATTTGGTATCACGCTTCGTCAAACGTGCTAAATTAAATTAGTATATATATATATAGACATTAAACCTTAACCTAAAACTCTAACCAGTAGAGCGATAAGTAAGGGTCGATCCCACAAGGAACGGCAGTCTAATATTGTTTTAATATGTCAAGCAATTGTAAAATTCAAATAAGAAAAAAAGCAAACAACGAAAGCAATAAAGGTGGGGGGTTTTGCTTGTCAAACTATAAACTATCAATAACTATTAGGAACAACTATTTAACTATGATCAACTAAGCTTAAGATTCAATTAACAAAAGATAGCAAGATAGATAGATTGATTTTTGGATTTTTAAAGTATGATTAAAGTATTCAACCCTTGATCATGTATCCCCTTGTTTCAAACAATCTATGAAATTAATGTCATTAATTAATTAGTTAGCCATGGAACTTCTACTCCAAGATTGATAACAAGCTCTATCAATCTAATTGTCTCTAAAGTATGATTAATCAAAATAAACTCTTCAATTAATCCTACTCAACTTATCAAATCCTAAAACAAGCTCTTTAAGAATCAATATTCGAGTGCTTTACGAATTAAGACAATGGAGTAGATTCAACATAGAACTCATACGCTCGGATCTAGTGGTCCAAAACTATGTTATCCCCAATAAAATGAATCTATTGTTTACAACCCGGGAATCGAATTCATAACAATTACGGATTATAAACTCAATTCTAGCACCACACTAACAAATATTCAAATAGATGATCAAACCACAATTCAATTCATAAGTGTGAATCAATAATCCCAAATAACATAAAAATTTCCAAAGACATAATCCAATAAATTAACAACAGTAGAAATTACATAAACATTCTCAATCCAAGGTTCAACTAATGATCAAGGGCTGAAATAAGGGTGCTAGCCACCCATTACACCTAATACAATCAGTAAATCAAAGGAAAATACAATAAGACATGATAAAATTGTAGAAGAAACCAAGAACTTGGGTAGAAGGAATGAAAAGCCGTCAATCCCTTTCCCAATGTAGCTTTTGAGGATGATGGAGGCTGGAAAATATGTTATTCAATGTCCCAAGATAGGTTAATTTTGAAAGGGAAGATATATATATATATATATATATATATATATAGGGGAAGAGTTGTTACTTCAGTTTAAGGCAAAATTGCGTTCAGAAATTTAAAACATGGCAAGGAATCTCGGCCGAGACATGAAAAAGAGCTTTTTCAAATTGCAAACCGAGGGATGATCTCGGCTGAGATTGGGTTGCATCTCGGCCGAGACGTAAAAAGGGAAATTTAGGGCTTTTTAGGGTTAGGATATCTCAGCCGAGATTGGGTTTCATCTCGGCCGAGATCTTCTTCTCTTGAATTTTTTACTTTTCCTTGGAGAGGTATCTCGGCCGAGATGCAATATCCATCTCGGTCAAGATCTTCAGTCTCTCAAGATTCCAGGATTTCCCTAGATATCTCGGCCGAGATTTGTGCCCTGTCTCGGCCGAGATCAATCCTTCAGCCCTGTACCTTGTTGCCTCGACTGATCCTTCGACTCCGCGATCGTTTGATGTTCTTTTTTGATCCTTTTGCACCCGTTTTAACACATAAACACCACAAACACATTATTTTGCCCATGAGAATACAAAAGCACTAAATACACGTGATTGTGCACATTATTGACACTAAAGTGACACTAAAAGCGCCCTAAAGTGCGTGCACGGAACACGTGTACCAATTATGAATCCTAGATCTATCACAGCACACACTGAGGATACAGAGGGGCGTTTTGAGAAATATGTTTTTGCACTACGTTCTTGCATCACAGGATTCCTCATGCATAACAAAACAGTTATTATCATTGATGGCACACATTTGAAAGGCAGGAACAAAGGCATTTTATTTGTTGCAATATCAAAGGATAGGAACGGGCAATTATGACCCATAGTTTATGGCGTGGGTCACATGGAGAATAATCAGTCATGGGGATGGTTCTTGAAAAAATTAAGAGAGTGCATTGGTTTTCCAAAAGATTTTTTGATTGTGTCCGACAAACATGCAAGTATCATAAGTCGTGTATTGTCTGAGTTCCTAGGGGTACCACATGTGTTATGTTACTACCATTTACGGGCTAGTGTTTCCAAGCACGAAAAACACTTGGCCAGTTTGTTATGCAATGCAGCGTACACTTACAACCGTGAAGAATTTGAAGTGTGTGTTAAACGCATCAAAGAAACATCAGAGAAGGGGCGTACAAGACGCTATATGACGCAAAGTTTGAAAGGTGGTCAAGGGTTCTATGTCATGTAAGACAATACGGGTTCATGACTTCAAATGCTGCCAAATCATGGAATAAAAGGATCGAGTGGGGTCGGAGATTGCCTGTATGCTCGTTGTTGCAGTGCATACGGAGCATCATCGAGAAGTGGTTTAGCCAATAATGAGAGAATTATGCGAACATGGAGAATAAGCTAACCGAGGTTGTTTCGAGCAAGATAGCAGAGTCGGTTATAAAGGATCGCAGGATGATGGTAAAGAGCTCAACAACTAAAAAATACAAGGTTGGGGACCCCCCAAAGTTGTACATCGTCGACCTAGATGCTTGGACTTGCTCGTGGCAGGAGTTCCAAATGGACCTAGTGTCATGTGCCCATGCAAGTGCATGTGTAAGGTAAATATGCATACATTCGTAATTACATGCATTATTCACATGGCATAACACTTCTCAGAACGTTGATAATTATAGGAAATCAAGGGAGAACATTGAAAATTATGTTGCAGCCTATTACAAGACATCCACACTTCGACAACAGTATGCAATCGAAATAATACCAATACCAAACCCGGAAGATTGGGTTGTTGATAAGAAGATCGGGAAGAAGATTGTGAAATCCCCGGAATAACCTAAACAGGCGGGCCATCCAAAAACCGCACATATCCCAAACCCGACAAGGAACACAACAACCACAACTGACGCTTCAAAGCGTTCGTGTAGCACAACATTCAAAATTGTACGACAATAATCCCTGTAAGCGTCGGTAGCCAAAGTGCTAGTTGTACATGGAACAATACCCTCCCCCAAGGAAATAAAGTAACGAAAATGCAGCATTTGCCGAAAAGCGGGTCATGGGGCTAAGAAATGCCCAGGACCAGGTGAAGAGGATGATGATGAGAACGTCACCGATATGGGGGTTCCACAGTACCCTCATGGAGTTTCGGAAGATCAAGGTATTAAGTAAGGGTGGTTGCAAGGACACGACCAAGAATATGAAGAAAATTATGCTGCCACCCATCCTGAATCTGATGAAACTACAGAGATATGGACAAGTCACAACAAAGTTCTGTTTAACTTAAATGAGGCGCCAGAAGACTATGTTGGTAGATGAGAAGAATGTGAAGAACTTGATGAAGAAGTTACAAATAATCCATATGGAGGATTGGAGGACGATGATGATTTAGTAATATCGCTTTGATTTGCATCGAGATTGCTAAATTCTATTAGTTAGATTGCCCTTATGTTTATTCATCTTAAACTATGGTATTATGTTAGTGTGCTAATCCTTTTGTTGTGGTAAGAATATGTGGTAAAGTTTGTATTCTACTATAACAAATTAGCCGTTACACATGCCATTAAGTCATTCGTGAATATGATATTCTCATGTCGCTCCATGCAAACCGCTTAGAGCGTGCCAGATGTACTTAAATTTCATGCATACAATACAATTGCATCGTGCCACCATGTCTCATCTCGTTCCCCGAACCGAAATACCTCGTGCCTCAGTGCGTGCATTATTTTACGAACATTATCTTTCCCCTAAAACAATTGCACTAAACCTTAAACAAAATACTATAAGTTAGTTTAATTGCATTGTGCCTCCATATCTCATCTCGTTCCCCGAACCGAAATGCCTCGTGCCTCAGTGCGTGCATTCTTTAACGTCGTGCATGACGTTATCTTTCCCTCTAAGCAATTGCTCTATAAGGTCATTTTCAAAATAATTGAAACTCAAAATAATTTTCAAAATAATGAAAACTCAAAATAATTAAAATTCAAAATAGTTGAAAAATAGCAGGGGAAAGTTCAAATATTCTGAGAGAGAGGGGTAGAGAAGAGAGAGAAGAGGAGAGGAGAGAGAGAAGAGAGAAAAAAGTAAGAGAGAAGGGGAGAGGAGAGAGAGTAGAGAGTAGAGAGTAGAGAAAGTAAATGGAAATATGCAGAGTGGTCACAGTTTGAGTCAGTGGGGAGGGTGGAGAGGAGAGCCGGTAGGGGGTGGTTGGAAATCGGTGAACGAGGGTGGTAGGGTGGGTTCAAAGTGTGGGTGGGGGGTTGGTTAAAAGACAAAAAATGTGTTAGATTTAAACTTGTTAGTTTTAGGGTAAAGAGATAAAATGTAAACTAACCTTATATGCATGTTTTATATAAAATATATCAGAATTCTAAAAATTCCTAAAAACTAACCCTTTGATAACATTTTCATTATTCTCTCTCCTCCGTCTTTTACTAATCACCCCCTCCCCACTGACAATTCATAATGTCCCATAGGTACCTTTCACCCCTCTCTCTCTCTCTCTCTCTCTCTCTCTCTCTCTCTCTCTTCTTGCAAGTTGCCTTTAGATATAGGAACTGGTCGATCTGGTCGTGCCAAAAAATTATTCGTGCATGTAATATTCTCATGTCGTTCCACACAAATTGGATCAAGTCGTGCCAGATGTACGTTAAACTTCGTGCATACAATTTAATTGGGTCGTACCACTATTTCATCTCACCTCGTTCCTCAAAAACGAATTACCTTGTGCCTCAGTGTGTGCATTAGGTTCGTGCCAACAAAAATTACCAAAGTTTTGTCTTACTGCATGCGGTGCAGTATTAACACCCACTACACCGGATCGGCATCCGGAAAAGAGAGAAAATTTAAATTAACTATATATGCATGTTTTATATAAAATATAATAGGATTCTAAAAATCCTTAAAAACTAACACTTTTCACTATTCCTTCTTCCCTCTTCCCCGCCTTTTACCAGCCACCCCCCTCCTCACTGATAATTCACACTGCCCTATATGCTCCTTTCACCTGTTCCCCCTCCCCCCTCCCTCCCCCCTCTCTCTCTCTCTCTCTCGTTGCAAGTTGTCTTTTGATATAGGAACTGGCCGATTTTCTCGTGCCAAACAATTTGTCGTGCATATAATATTCTCACGTCGTTCCACACAAACAGGATCAAGTCGTTCAGATGTATGTTAAACTTCGTGCATACAATTTAATTCAGTCGTTCCACCATTTCATCTCACCTCGTTCCTCGAAAACAAATTACCTCGTGCCTCAGTGCATGCATTAGGTTCGTGCCAACAATACACTCAAGTCGTGTGCCTGCGTCTTTCCATATCGTTCGACTAATCGACAAACGTCGTGCCACACTGAGTGCCTAGAAAGTTTTATCGTGCATGATGTTATCTCGTTCCACACAAACTAGATCAAGTCGTGCCAGATGTATTTTAAAATTCATGCATACAATTTAATTGAGTCGTGCCACCATTTCATATCACCTCGTTCCTTGAAAACGAATTACCTTGTGCCTCAGTGCGTGCATTAGGTTCGTGCCAACAAACCACTCAAGTCGTGCCACTACTCTACTTGCGTAAGTTAATCTTTAAAAAAATCTATCGATTTAAGATTGCTTATTTCAATTCACTTAATTATTTTCTCAATTCAACATCGAATTTAAAAATTATGCGTGATTTAAAATAAAAATCCTCCAATAGTATAATTACAAAATAGATATGTTTTTCCGCACATTACATATCCATTTAAAAGTCTTTTATATATATATATATATATATATATATATATATATATATATATATATATATGTTTAAACCACGCATTCTGTTTTATTTTTCATTTAGACTATACAATACTTTATTCAACGGAAATATTATTTACTTTTTATCTAGTCTATACTCAAGCAAGAATTAACTTCACATTTTACTGTCTTTATTTTTTTGCTTTTTTTTTTATTCAATTGTATGATACTCATTCACATAGTACAACTTAGTCCATTATTTCTTTTTAGTTCCTTTTTATTCTTCATTGTACCCTATAATTTTATATAGCATAGTAAATTCACTTATCAAGTATAACATATGCTTAAAATATATGCATAATATTTTTATTGATTTAATAATTTATTTAATGTTATATCTTAAATGTTTAAAAGAATTTGGGGTTATTATTCATGTCCACTAATTTTTACGTTTGTCATTTTATCAGTTCTATTATTAATAGTACAATAAAATTTCACACCTCAGTCTAAACTCCAATTATTATAAACCTTGGGATTTTGATGTCTCTCTCCAATTTTCTAACATAATAGTTTTTCTTTGATCCACTAAAATTACATCACCCTATTAAAAGTATTACAATGGTGAATAGATTTGTGTAGGCGTGTAAGATGTGTGATTAAAAATGATGTTCAACGCATAAATTTATTTTGAATTCAATAAAATACGTAAATCAATTATTATTTTCTCTTGTTGCAATGTTTATAAATGTTATTTATGCAATATATCGATTTCATTTCTTCTAAATCATTGAAAATAAATATAATATATAATTTCATTTCCTACAAACATAATACTTCGATTTATATTCACTTATTAATGCTTATACAAAGAAATTTATCGTGTAAAGTTATATATTGCTAGTTTAATCTAAATTTGAACAGTAAGACTAAATGCATGCCTTGTTTGATCTGAATTTCAAAATACTACATTGTAATAACTTGTATGTACATCTATCTATAATATAGATATTTAATTTTTGTTTTTGTTTTATATTGACAGTATAATATATCTGACTTTATCACATTAGTTTATTCTTTGATTTTTCTATTATATTACCTAGACTCGTCTAGTATAATTATTTTTTTTATAATGAAAATTCACTTAGACCCTTTAATATTAATAATTTTTGCATTAGTTTTTTTTTTTTTTATTATTATTATTATTATATATAATTTTGTTCATTATGTTAGTAAAGTTATATCTACTAATAATAAAGACTATTAATAAGTGTGTGTTATTTTTCTGCACAATGCATGTTTTCACTTATATTCATTTTATCATCATATAATTCCTATTCAATTGTTTTGGCATTATTTTCTATTGCTGGACTTTAATAAAGTGGTATACACAAAAAAAAAAAAAAAAAAAAAATACAATTTTCTAAGATGTCTTCTTACTCACTCAAAAGTTAATTCTAAAATATAATCTCAATGATTCCACATGCAAGTCATTTCATTCTTTGATTTTAGTATTTACTTCAAGTTTATATTATATTAAAGTTGATTACTATTCACATTAAGCTCTAACCCTTGATTAATTCAATAGTTTACAATTAAAGTACTTTAATATTCATAATATCTTATATTCATATTCCTTTTTAGTAATATACATTATATTATTTTTTTTTCCCTTTATTTACTCTATTCAGTTCTTCATAAATTTCTTATAGTTCTTCTAGTTGGATTCTTTTACAATTGTAGAGAAAGGAGAAAGATCTATTAACAAAAAATTAAGAGTAAATAAAAAAATATGATACACTATAGTTGTCCTATCAATATATTTTTTGTTGTGGTAAGTAAAATGATGATATATATATTATAACGATGTACCTAAATTAAAAAGAAAAAAGCAAACTAAAAATAAAAAAGAAAATATCTCTAAAATGAAAAATGATAAATAAGAGATTTCAGAAGGGAATATAGATAAAGTGAAAAGAGAAGCAAATACGTCATGGTTACAGGAGTCTATTGTACTAATGTTTTTCCTGAATCAGTGTAAGATTAAATCACAACATCCTGAAATGCACGCTATTGTATCGATCGGAGTTACCTGCGAAAACAAAAACAAAGTTTGATAGGATAGAGTATCACCAAGAAGAAGAAGCACCGTACATGCTGCTAAAGCAAATGATGAAACGTATTATTTCGATTAAAACTTAAAAGCATACACGCACACAAGCAAAATGCACGTATCAACATGAAATTGCCATTTTATTAGGCCCAACGCCATAACATTTTAATCCACGTGACCACATATTCTTGTCTAAAAAAGACTCATAATTAAGAAATAAAAGATTTGAGAGAGAGAATTAATCACAAACCAGAAAAATATTACATTTGAAGTTTAATACATGGTATATTAATGAATAAAAAAAGTATTAATTATAGACAAAGAACCACAAACCAGAAAACCCTAAACTCCAATCTCAATTATTCAAAAATGTACTCTGGATAGGGGTTATCATCCGGAATTAGGAGCCGAAATTCCATGTTCATAGTTTTCCATTTAGTTTGTTTAATGCTTATTATCTTATTTGTAATACTAGTTGTATTCTCGTGCAATGCACGATTTGTAAATGTAAATGTATAAATAATAAGAATTTTGTATGATTATTAATTTTAATGTAATAAAATATTGCAATCATTATATAATAAGAGATGAAAAGTTATATGTTAATGAAAGAAGAGCCAATGAAAAATCTTAAGAATTAAAAATATATAAATTTAAGTAAGTTATAGAATATTCATATTTGTTTTTCTTATGTATGAATATCTTTAGCATCCTTACATGGAGATCATGTTGATCATCTTGTCCAATGGAAGAGCATATATATGTATGTTTATAATTTTATGATAAACGTTTATATTTATCCAAAATATCTAAATTTTTATTTTTTCAGATATAATGTTTAAGAAATCTCAAAAAGCTTCAGTAAGTACCAATAACACTATATTCAAATTTTATTATTTTTATTGTAGCACAAACACAATAATAATTAACCCACATAATCAACCAACATATAATTGTTTATTTTTAATCTAACATTTTATTTTAATATATATGCAATATGGTGTCAAACTATAGATCGACAATATATGAATAATTTAATTAATTATGCATAAAAATTACATTAGAAATGAAAAAAAAGGTTATTTTTATTTCAAAAAATTAGATTTGTTTTTGAAAAAGAAAAGAAATAAATTGTTGAAATTATAAACCGAAATTATAAAATATTTACTAAATAATTCAAATTTCATTTTTTATATGTTTAAAAAAATTAATAAAAGAATGAAACAAAATTCAAATTAATATTAAATATTAAACAAGACCATTAGGGGTTTATTTGATAAAACCATACTAAATCTATTTTTTGGTTTTGATTTATTTATTTATTTATTTGTTTTTCCTTTCTAGGTATAAATATACTTGATCATAAAAAAAATTGTGCACATAATAGATACTACACAAATTAAAGGGCACATTAAGTGTAAATAAAATTAAATAAAAGAAAAAGGGGTCAGTAAACGTAATACATAGGATTTTAGAAAAGAAATAAATTAGTTATTTTACTTTTACCAAAAACTTCCTCCCACCTCACTCCCTTCCCGACATTTTTGCCCCCTCCCCACGTTTTAGATTCTAAAAACTTATGTTGACCTCACAAGTTTGGTGACACTCTCTTCGTCTCTCACAAGGTCTCTCTCTCTTCGTTACTCTGGTGGGTGGTGATATCGCCGTCCTTCTCTCTCAGTTACTTTGGATCTCTTCATTCTTAATCTTCACAACAAATAACATTATTTAACAAAAAAAAATTGAATTAGACACAAATTTGGTTGAATCAACGGCTTGATTAACGCCAATTTTAATTAAAAAAATAAATTGATTGTACTAAACATATTCTGTGAAATATGGGTTCGGATATTTTTTTGAAAGTTGCGTGATAGACTTGGACAAATTAAGCTAATTGTGGGGGATTTAGTATTGATTTGAGATAATGGTGCCTAAATATATTTTAAGGAAATATATGTCAATTTATCTCCAAATACAAAAGATAATGTTTCCCAGAAGTAGCAAAGGGATTTGGGCGGGAAAATTCCTAGGTTACTATTTTGGGAGGATTTTGTTATTATATAGAAATAGATATAGATATAGATTTTAATTTAAATAATTTAATTCAGTAAGAAAAAGTACAATTCGTATTTAGCAAACTGTAATTATAACATTTCTACTGATTTTGGATTTATATTAACTCATAAAATAATTTCCACAGTTTCATACATCGACAACGGTGTCTCTGAATGAGTAAGCATAATTACGAACGATTCCTATGAAATGGATATTACATGATTAAGCAATAGGCAAGCATTAGCAAATAGGAGGCTTCTCCAACTAATCTAGCTGCAACAAATAATGTTATAAATCCCATAAGTTGTTAAGAAAGCTTAAACCTGCTTTCAAGACCATCATCAACTGTATGTCGTATGGAGTGGCCACCTAATCAAGAAGAATTGTGAACACAAGATGAATATGGTTTCACCTGAATACAGATAGGTTACTGCATATTACTCGGAAGTGGTATAAACTGCTCTAATAGCTGGGTTAGATGCTCTTTTCCCTCGAGTAGGTGCAACACCTGCAACAACCATTGTTGTAACTGAATCTAACAACTCTGCTTTCTTTAGATGCAAAGGTATGATCATATTATTGCTACCTCTCCCATTGTTGGGCGCATAACAGATTTTGGTTGAACACACAAGTAAGCTACTTTAGCCATTTGGTACATTTCATACGTGCTATAAGAGTCCCCAAGACGAGGATCAACAAGCTCATCTAGTGCCAGTGTTTGAATCAATGGCAAAGCCTGAAATACGACGGCATGAGCCTCAAACTAGCAGAAATCATAATTAAACAAGGTCAGAGAACATACCCACTGTCTAAGGGAATGCTGGTGCTTCTTGTCCTTCATTAAGTCTACTCGTTTACGTCCTGATATCAGCTGTATCAGAATAATTCCGAATGCGAAGACATCCGTTTTCACAGAACAGATTCCGTTTTCTGCATATTCTGGTGCGAGATATCTGCACAAGGTGAGAAACTTTGAAGTTCAAACTATCAGGAGAGTCGTGGTTCAATCGTAAGAAGTAATTGATACTCACTCAATAGTACCAAGCATATTTGTCTGTCTGTTAGGCTTGTTCGTGTTCCACTTAGCAAGGCCACAGTTCCCAATCTGTGTATACAAACTTAACATAATAAAATACTAAACCAAGTTTGATCTTCATTCAAACCCAAAGAAACAAAAGGAATTTAGAAAGGATCTTAATGCTGAGTATTTATTTGGCAGAAATAAATTTATTAGGATACTTTTTTACAATTATTATGTACCTGCTATCATAGTAAAGATGTGAAGGCATTGATAAATACACAACTTATAAATATTTACCAAGGGAATGAATTCATGAGTGAGAAGTATATTGCTCGGCCTCATGTCCCGATGAATGATAGGACTTCCACGACACTCCTCATGTAGAAAACGGAGCCCTTTTGCAATTCCAACAGCAATAGCATGTCTCTGGTGCCATTCAAGAACATGTTCCTTATTATCTGACACAATAAAAAAACAATCTTGTCTTAACAAACATAAAATAACAAATAATTGTGAGATTATGTGTAGCTCACTTTCTTGGTAATCTTGCTTACCAAGTAAATGCCACTGCAGTGATCTATTACAGATGTATTCATAGACCAAGATATTCAAGTTTTCTCTGCGACAGTAACCGAGAAGTATCACAATGTTCTTGTGACATACCAAGCTTAGGGCGCATACTTGAGAATAAAATTCTGAAAAACCTTGCGTATTTGCTTCCTTTTGAACTTTTACGAAAATGAGCTGCCCATCCTTAAGCCTGCCTTTGTACACAACTCCATATCCATCTTCTTCCAATAAGTTATCAGATGAAAAATCATTTGTTGCAGTCTGAATATCAGAATAATTGCATTCCTTAAAATCCAAGCGCGATTTCATTTCATCAGACAGATGGGATGCATCAGAATCCAACAATAGATTTCTTTTTGTTTGTATTGTTGTGAAAGAATCAACAGATTCTTCACCCACTTCAGCTTTGAAATCTGCATATCCCCATTTGTTAAAGCAAGAGATGTACACAATCAGAATCAGAATCTTTGTATACTACTGCATACACACCTTCTCCCTGTATACTACTGGATGGAAAAGCATCTGTTACATTCTGTATCTCCGGATATTGAAATACCCTTGAATCCAGCTCCATATTTATCTGATTATCAGAACGGAGAGGAGCAACTTCAGGGTCACTCTGCAAACTTTGTTCTTGCATCACGGCTGGAGAATTATCGTTACTTTCTTTATATTTTGCATAGATACCTGTTAAAACTACCCATAACATCCATAGAAAGTGAGAGTAAGACATCGTTCAGTTAGTTATTTCAGCAATAAAATTTAATACTCAAGATTTATCGTGAAGAATGTATATCTAATGGTCTAATCTCAATACACTGACAAGAAGTTTTTTTGATAAAATCAATTCTTTGCTCATTCATAAAAGAACTTCATGACCATTTTTTTCATTTCTAACCTGATTTGTCCAGCTGATCTGGTGACAAAACTCTTTGCTCCTTCGATTTGGGGGTAAGCGGAGACACAAAACTGCTCTTCTCACTATCGGAGCTTTGATGGGGACTCAGAGATTCATGGTAGATTGGAGAAACAAAAGACTGCTCGTCATTCATGTAATACTCTGTAGGCAAGAGGGGAACAATCTTGGAAAGTGAGTAAAACAACTCATGCTCCATATCAGCTGTAGCTTTGTCGGAATAGTAAGGCCTCAAAACCTCCACAGAGAAGTTATCACGAGTCATAGCAACTTTACAAGGTATGTGTTTTAGGTAAAACCGTAGCTCCTTTTTTAGGTGCCTGTCGTAGCAAGTTATCATCAGCTTCCAATGCAAATGACGTGTAATAAATTCAGGTAAACAATAAGCTCTTTAGTTTCTATTGAAAATACTCTGTTGGATTTACAATTGAGATCGATTTAGATCCACATTATAACATGTTATATCACCTTCCACATGCAAAATAATGATAGAAGCGTTTTGATTATCGCATATATTATTACATCTCAATTGTTCATTTTGATGATACTAGACAACTAATTTTGTGTTCTTCATACAAGCTTTCTGTACAATATGAAATGAAAAGACCTTATTAAATATTCTTGTCTAAGTACTTGTCGAAAAGTAAATTGACATGCATGTTAAAGTAAACTAGTACCTACCTGTTAAGAACAACCCAAGTAGCATTTGAAGCTATAACTTCTTGTACAACAACCTTCTTTAGTGGAGCTCCGACAACAATCTTGACTTCAATAGCAACCTACACTATGTGACGTCATACAAATTAGAATGATAAGTGCACATTCATTAATTTTTTACAATTTATGAGAAATCATGATATACGTCAGCGACATGCTACTCTTTTGGATAACTTACAAAGAACAGTGAAGGGATGTTTATTTCTAAATTAGCACAGACAGATTTTGGGCGTTAAAATATCCAATTTTTGTTTGTTTTGAGATTGAAATTGAAATTTTTTAATCAAATACATATCACTATTTTTCAGCATTGATTTGACATTTACAGTACAATCATATCCTATAAAATCTCAAAGCAAACATACAATTTTACTATTTACTTTTATTTTTAAATCCTAGGATTTCAATGGCATGATTTTCTCCGACATAAACCAAGCACCCCTGAGAGAGTTGCTTGAGGAATTGGAGATTAGTTTTGTTTGTCACCAACACTCAAATATTTGCAAAAGTGATAATAAAGTTAACAAGAGAAAAAGAAAACTGATATTGTTCTGTTTATAGAATTTCATCACAGAAAAGAAACAAGAGAAAACATTACCCCTCTATCTGCACATTCTTCAGCACTATGCTGGAGCTTTCTTATGTATGCGTCTACTCTTCTCGAGACTTCCTCTTCTATTGCACGAACACGTGTTCCGATGAAAGAATCGGGCCCTATTTGCATTTCGAAGCCCACTGTGCCGGATACAAGTTCATAATCATTAAACTTTTAAACAAATTAATAGAGAAAAGGGAATTTAAGTAAGGGCCGGTACCAATTTGGTTCACACGGATAATCAAGAAAACTATACTCACCATATGATCAACTAAATAAAATTTTGCCACAAATTCTTCAGACAAACTAGAATTATATGAAGTCATAAACCGAATCCGAACAAAGGTCACTGAACTTACTGGGGTGAAGTACTTTATGCAAGACTGCAAGCACTGTAATTGTATCTACTTCTTGAATCATGTTTTCCTGCACTTGGATATTAGTAATAATGTGCTTCATCTCATGAGCACAAAGAGTTTTAGTTGCATCACACACAATCACAATGCGTCCGGGCATTAGATTAGCAGTACTTCTACCACTACTACTACTCCTTTCACTAGGTGATGCCATATGCCTAATTAAATAATAATTTCTCACGAGAACAATCTATTACTAGTTCAGAAATGCTACGTAATGTATGAAAGAAATGCAAGGATTATTGCTGCAAATTCAGTTTCCAGAATTCTCTTTCTGCTGATATTTCCAAGAATTGTGGAAAAAGGAAGATCTTTTGCTGAATGCTATATAATGTAAATTGGAGAAGAAAAGGGAAATCTTGGAATGTCTACGTCAAGTATTCTTGAACAAGAAAGATATTTTTTTTGTTTACTCCTTTGCCATTGTTTCTTCTTAAATCCTCCTGACTGTGTTAAGAGACAGAATACTGTGGGTATATAAATGTGAATATTCGAAATGGGTTTGTGGCGGGAATAATAGAAGAATAGCAAAGTGACAATTGCCAGGTTGCTGTTGATGACACCAAAGAATCCATTTTTGTGTTATTCTTAATAATGTGAACCAAACAGTGTCCTAGGTTTTTTCTCCCTAAAAGAACAAAAAAGGAAATGCTTATCTTATTTCTTTGTTCGTTGCCTACATGCCCCGATTCATTTTCGCTTTCTTTCTTAACCTCTGGAGCATTCACATTTACATTATCAGTAGTCTTGCATTTTATGTTTGTACCGTTGGATTATAAGATAGAAATACTGTATACCGTGTTTAATAAAAACATAATTCTTTTTGTAATATCAATCCTTGGTTACAGAGTTATGAAAATTGGGCTTCTCAATTATTTCTGCAAACTTGTAAAAACACCAGATTTTCAAAGCTACATGAGTAAAATTAATGTCCATTATAAGTTCGCAAGTAGGTACTCAGCAGAAGGCTGAAAATTTAGTAATTCGAATCTTGTGTCAAGGCGATACGAGGGTGTAATTTCAATCTCGTGTCACCTGCATTACACGATATTGGAACATCAAGGATGAGAGTATTAGCCGTGGTAGGGTAGAATTAGCCCTCGTGGGTGACATGATATTGCTATTAATAACATGAAAGTGACTTATTTCTTGTTTTGCACTTGATAGGAATTGTTGAAAAACAGAAGAACTAGAAACAACAAACATTTTGGTGAGAATGGCAAGAAATAATATATAAAATTGCTTTAATCAGTCAGCAAATGCCGTAACCTTTGGTCTTTTCTTTGCTCTTGTTGAAGGTGGTATTTTCCAGGTGATTCCAATCCTATTCATCTTGTCCATATACATTCATCTCTATACTGTTTATGCTTTCAAATGTCCATTATCATTTAGTAAGTAGGTCCTTAGCAGAAAGTTTTAAATTGGTAACTCAAATCTTGTGTCAAGGTGATACGAGCGTCTTAGTTTCAATCTGGTGATATTGGAACATCAAGAGGATGAGGTATTAGGGTAGAATTAGCCCTTGTGGGTGACATGACGTTGCAATTAATTACATGAAAGTGACTTATCACTTGTTTGCACTTGATAGGAATTGTTGAAAAACAGAACAACTAGAAACAATTGCTATGGAAAAAGACGTAATGTTTATGTTCTTTCCTAGGCTGCAAAAAGACATGAGAACGGAAGTTCAACAACCAAAGCTTGTCATTGTCCTTTATTTTAAAAGTGTTCCCATATCCAATTTAATTATCATATGCATCATATTACCACTACTGAAATAAAATACGAGATTAAAGTATCACAGACAATTTCATGTGTTCATTCCTATAGTTGGAGATAATATGTGACTGTAAGAGGCTAAATTGCAGCAGAATTTGAAAAAACTAATTTATCATTCTATAAGTCCATTTTATTTATTACTAAATTTAATATTTCATCAATTCTATACATGCATTGCCGGGACCAACTTCAAGGCCAATTGCCAACGAAAACTAGAGCATTACAATTCTGCATATTTTGCCTCCACATGTATGTATATTAATATCATGAACTAAGAGGCACATCTGTAGGAAAATCCTGCTGATGTTTCTTAATAGTTTCTCTGAGAGATTTCTCCTGTTCTTGCAGATTTGATGGGATATTATCATAGACATCCGCGAATAGATCTTGAAGTGAAGGCTTCTCTGTTTTATCTGCTACTTGAATCGCGTTTAATACCTGTATCAGATTGGTGAATTTTCAGTTGAAACACTTAGTTAAGGCCTGTACGTATGTGGATACAAAAGGTGTTATTAGTAGTAACCTGCTTTCGTATGCTTGAACGAAGCTCAGTTTCGTCATCATCATTCCACCACCCATTTCTCTGAACCCAGTTTTGGAATCGGGTAGTTGGGCTTCTTGCTGTTTTCCAGTGCTCAATCTCATTCAGTGATCGGTATTTGGTGGAGTCGTCTGATGTTGAGTGGTGACCTACTCTATATGTAAGGGCCTAACACCCCATGTAGTAATAAACTGGAAGTTAATATTTTTTTCAAGATATATTGCTATCCTAAGATACAGATTTGTGGGAAAGATCATGTTTTACCTCAACTAGTATCGGCTTCTGTTCACGTATGACCATTTCACGAGCTGAACGAATGGCACTATAAACAGCAAGGGCATCGTTTCCATCTACGCGAATACTACGAATTCCATATGCTTGCCCCTTGACAACAACACCATCACCTGCCAGGTTGAAATGATCACATTAGTCCTACATGGATGGCAGTCTTGAGGTTGATCAATTAAAGTGATCTATTAAAGTTTATATTGTAGGCCTAAAACGGTATCAATGCTCATGGAATGTGTGAGCCCACAAGGTAATTTCCAATTTGTTTAGTGCTATTATTATGAGCTTTAATAGCTTTTCAGAATTAAGTGTGCACTGAATATGAGTTTTCTTCTAGTCATATAAGAGCAGAAAACGTACTCCGGAACTGTTCAGATACCGGCGTGCTAATGGCCCATCCATTGTTCCGGCATATGAACATAACGGGGGCCTCCATAACTGCTGCAAAATTCAAGCCAGCATGAAAATCTCCCTGCCAAATATCTGACTCTGTTAGAATATGTTCGAAGTGTGTGTGATTTTTTTTGGGGGGTAATGCAAAAGATCAATATATTGTCAATGCCTTGTTCTTTATACCTCACTCGTGCCACCATCACCGGTGAAGGCAACGACACATGCTTCCTTGTTATCCATCTTGAGGGAATAAGCGACACCTGCAGCTTGTGGCAGCTGTGTTCTGATATCAAGAACATTTCTCAGCATATGCTGTTCTATTTTTTCTGTATTATTATTAGCAAACCCAAAGTAGGCGAAGGAGGCAAGAACTTACGCAATAGGTGATGAAACGGTGAAAAAATTGAGTTGCTTAGAGCCATAATGTATTGGCATTTGCCTGCCTTTTCCATAATCATGTTTGGTCCCAAAGCATTGGTTAGCAAATTCTTGTAGCGTGAAACCGCGCCACAACAGAATTCCAGGCTCTCGATACTGATCATCATAAGTAACTAAAATTCTTAGTGAAAGGTGTAAAAGTTTCAATAGAAAAATTCCACAGAAAAAACAATGACCTGGGGTAGAATAACATCATCAGGTGAGAGTGCAGCAGCTGTTGCAATGTTAATAGCCTCTTCCCCCATCGAGGTCAAGTAGAACGATATCCTCCCTTGTCGTTGGGCTTCATAGAAAATGGTATCCATTATCTGAAGTGTCACCATGCTTCTGTACATTTTCACCGCCATTTCTTTGTCCACCTGATAAATTGGTAAATAGCAAGATTACGTGACATCAGACTTGAGAAAAAGAAAGACTAAGAGGTGATGTGCATAAATATATACCTGCTCATATCTGGTAGTTGAAATAGGATAACCATGATCATCGAGAACGCGATAACACGGCACTCTCTTGTCAGAAGATTCTGAAATGAATTTCATTTGGGGAGTAAATGAGACCTTTCCACCAGGAAATTCGATGCCCTGTTTATACAAAGATAAAATTTCAAGACATAGGCTAGGATGAGTAATAACAAAAGCAGGCAGTAATTAGTGATTGCAGGTTCTACAAATATGCATTGCATTAACTTAGTGTGGTTTTGACCATTTAGTTGTGCACATCCAGGTAAGAGTGGTGTGGTGTATGTAGCGGAAGCCTAGGCTCATATTCGGATTCTGTCCGATTTAAACAGGGAAACGAAGGCAGGAAAGAGTAGTAACAGAAGCTGAATTCACTCAAATATTGTGGAGTGAGGAACCACAGGTGTACATTTATTCTTGAATTTTTATCAACTGTTCATCAAAGAAGAAAAGGAATTTAAGCAAACGAGATCATCATGCGCTACCAATACATGTTACGTGTATAATAAAAATGCAAAATCGAATTAAGTTGCGATTTGAAGGAGGGGGCAGTGGGACTTAAGATGGACAAATTTCTAACTAGCATGTGCGCCAAAAAGACATGCCAAATAATTTACTAAAAATGATTCAGGAAACACATATTTCTCAAATGTGTAACAAAAGAAATCACTGGTCCACGCATGTTATTTTTTTGTTAGTTTTCACATGAATCTATTGTGTCAAAGTCCCCAAGGATTACTATATTTAATACACTACGCAAGTATGATGTAAATATAAAATTAAAATTTCTTTTTCTCTGGGTGTGTTTGTTTAAGGTTGAGGAATGTTGAGTTAAACTTAGCTGAAATAGTTAATGAATATGCTTTATTGAGATTTAATCCCCTAAATCCACTGAGGAAGACTATAAACAAATACACCCTATATGTATTCAATTTTGTTTTGATATTTTTTGTTGTTCTATAGAAGGGACCAATCTCATCAGTGTCATACACGTATTATCTATTGTGGAAAACTCCTCGAGTGAAAATATTTAAATTAAAATTTAATAAATCTTTGATAACTTTAAAAAGAAAAAATAGGGATTTCAATCCGATGGGGCTATTGCACCGGATCCTCCTCACACATATCACAATGTATCGTCTATGTCCATCTCTTTCTCTCCCATACACACACCCTGCATCCGGTAGGATAGAAATAAATAAAAAATAGTCATAATTCATAAATTTTATGACTTTTTTTTCTTTTGGGGTGTTAAATTTTTAAATTTATAGTGACCTGATGGATTGAAGGTGAAGGACAAAAGTAGGCATATAAATTAATTTGACGATTGCTATCCCTCTCCCTAGGCAGTAGGTAGGTCCAGTTCAATTGAATCATTTTCTTATTGGGCTGATACATGTAATCTAGTAGTGATGTGAAATTCTTTGATGGGTAAGTTGATTACTTTTTTCTGTGAGCTAATTTGGACCGATAATGTTTAGGCAAAAAGCCCATATTTATGGTGAAAAAAGTTGGATTGTTAAAAAGCTTTAAGTTTGAGTTAAATTTATTTATAAGATGATTTGGAGGAATGAATTAATTTAATATGAAAAAGAAAATCTAAGATTCCAATTTATCACATTGTGGGCCGTATCTCATTATCTTTTGGGCCCAACATAGCCCTACCTATTTCTAGACTCGTCTTTCCCATGTCCTATTACCTATCTATATTTTAAATTGTGCAAAACATTTGTAAACAGTGAGACCTCTGTTCTCTTGTGATCAAACAGTTAGGTCTCCCCTACTTCAATTTGGATACGGTTACCTAATATGAAATCTTGTGTATTGCATATTACTTCAATTTTTTGGCTCAATAACATCAAAATATCATATTTTCTCCTCAAATATAATAACAATAGATCTTTTAAATTTAATGTATAAATACCCTTTTAAGAATTTTACCTCTTCATCAATTGTACACTACTTGCTCTCATTTTTGTACAAAAACAACCTCATCTTCATTCATACCTAAACATCTCACCTCTCTCAATTAAAACGATGTTGTATGATAAGTTGTGTGTTTTAAAAAAAATAATATAAAATATCTATTTTCATAGGGCCCGAAGTTTAGTTTATACGACACATTAGCTATTGTGCAAAACTTGTCCATGTAACTGATCGTAACATGAAAAAAGGTGGTTCATTTATATTTGAATGTATTATTGTATTTAATAATTGAATAAAGATTATATATTTTTCCTCTATTAAACATTTAGCTTATATTTATTTATGGATTAAGTGAGGTGTGAAAAATCGAAACCAAAAAAAATTAAGGTGTATGAATTATATATCTAAGGTTTGTTTTGAAAAAGAATATGGTAAAATTAATAAAAAATTATGAAGTGATAAAAATATATTAAAAATTAAAATAATAATTAATAAAATAAAATTATGACGTCCTGTATTGATAAAGAAACACAGCAACATCTGCAGAAGAGGATTGAGGGAAGAAGGAACAGTTGGCGAGGGGACCAATCGAAACTCAACAGCACGCACTTGCAAAACAATAATTTGATTTGCTTCTGGAATAGGCCTAATTACCCCCATTTGGATAAGACATCAAATTTTTGTATGCATCTTTTCGGGAAAAATAAATATCCACCTATTTCTTTTTTTGAGAATCAATAATCTACCCATGCCATCAATACTTTTAAAACCACATCATTGTCAAATTCAACGATCAATAAGGTCAAATATTCTTTTCTATATATATAAATATATTCATATATAGATATAGTTCTGATATATTTATTACACTGTGTGCTAAATGAACAAATGAGCTTATTGTGCCTAGTTGGTTCTTGGGCTCTTGTTAAGGCCTCTCTCAAGCGCAGGTCCAGTGGTTGAATCCTGCTGCTACCATTTCGATTTCTTTTTTTTTTTTTTTATCCTGAAAATTTTCCTTTTGCTCAATTTTTCATAGTTGATTCCTTTAGGATTTTTTTAAATTTTCCTTTTGCTCAATTTTTCATAGTTGATTCCTTTAGGATTTTTTTTTTTCTATGTCAATGAAGTTAGACTAGTTTTTAAGAAATTTTATTTAGTCATTTCATGTGATTTGAAACATTAATACAATAACATTATGTTTTTCTTATTATTTTGCTTCTATATATTGTGCCAGTGAATATAATATTGTTTATATAATTTATTTGAATATTTATTGAAAATAATTAGGACCCAATATTATCGTCACACAGGGCCTCCAAAAATATTGGACCGGCCCTGAATAAGGTCAGTGACTCAACCCATTGAACCATCATTAAGAAAAGGAAAAATTTGAATGGTCTGAATATATATTATAATATATGTAAATATATCAAATATATAATTAAAATATATATAGGGTTTGGAGAATGAGTAAATATTAAAAAAAGAAATTATAACTTTGGGTACTTAATTTTTAAATATTAACTTGGAAAACATGTTTAATATGTTATTACTAATTGCCATATATTGCTAGTCACTTGTTACGTGTATATTGGTCTTTCTATATATTTTTTTAAATATAACAAAAAAGAATTCATAAAAAATGAAGTTAATTGGATAATCGATTGATTAGTTTCACCCAATTTTTTTAGTGAGTCGCGTTAAAAGCCATTATAGAGAGAATTGGAACGACAACATGGTTATTCGTAGTTAAACCGATGCTAATTTAAAAACGTGGCATTTGATAGTTGTAAAAGCAAGAGTCCGTTTGCTTTAGACTTGGCTCAGTAGATTTAGAGGTCCGAATCCCGATAAAGAAACTCATTAACTCTCTCAGTCAGATTTGACCCAGTCTTAAGCAAACAGGCCCCAAGTGTTGTTATTAAAGGGTGTCTGTAGACACGTGTACGGTTTGGAAATGGCATGGTCCAGTGAATCAAAAGTGGTGTATTGAAGTTCGGATATTTTCCAAAGTGAAGATGGTGGGATAGCCATTTTTGTTTTTTTATTAAATCTTTTATTCTAAAATAAAATTAGCCGTTGAGAGGTCTGGAGCGTTGATCTGAAATGGCATAGTAGATGCAGAGTGTATTTGGTAGAAAAAAGTAACCTGGTTTTGATCATCATCGTCATCACTGTAAGGTATTGCTTCCACTTGCTCTCCAGCTCTGCCTGATTCGTAGCGTCGGAAGAATCCATGTCGGATTCTACTACTTTCACCACCCAAGCTTTTGCTACTAACAAAACGTGTTATGATTTTTGATCTTGCAAACCATAAAGCCATTGAAAAATGACGATGGCTGTTGGGACTGTTTTTTCTGTCATATATAGCCCACCTATTTCTATCTTCATAAATTAATTCCCTGTGGGATATAAAATAGCAAAATATTGTTGCCTATTAATACCAAACTCTAAGTACACAAATTTTTAGTTACATCCACATCACTCACGTCATAACTACATTTTTTAGAGTCGCGTGATTTAATTTTATTATAAACAAATGGACAACAGATATCGGAGTTCCAACGTGCCACGTTTCTTCAATTAAAATTCAATTTCATCATCATTTATCACAAAACAGATCATTTCCAAATCGACTTGTCTGCTGCTTGTATTTCTAATTTCTATAAATAATTCAACTCATCACTATACAAGTTTGTTACAAATTTTCACCTATTTATCTCCCAAGATCACCCCTAATTCATTGCAATATTGCATCTTATACCTCATCTTATAACTAATACTACCTCCGTCCCGACCTAATTGTCCAACATTGATCGGGCACGGAAACTAAGAAAAAATAGATTTTGTGGAATCTTTGACTTTTTCAAATGTGAAGATTTTGAGGGTGGAGATTGTGAGAGAATTTGCCATTTATGGACTTGGACAATTAGCTTGAGACAAACAAATATAGTAAGTTGGACAATTAGGCTGGGACACAGGAAGTACTAGTATTTTCTTTAATAAATTCACTTTTTTTTAGAAAAAATAAATAAATTAGGACTGTGGACCTGTTTATTATAGAGCTAACTCTGGTGACGAGTGATGAGGGTTGGTGAATCTAGCTTATTATTACTACGATCTTGTGTAACCCTGAGAAACAAAAATTAAAAAAACAATTAATGCGACATTTGATCATTGTTTTCAAATTGTGAATTCTGTTGATTGGCGTGGAATTAAATTAGACAAGTAACGTATTGTTCTGGACATGGTCCCCTAAGCATCGTTGTTACGGTGAATTTGGGAGAATTTACAGGTATATGTCCTATGCTAAAATACAGTGATGGTGTTGATTCCAGACACGTCTCAAGGTACTATGATCCTGTAAGTACTACATGCAACTATGTGTATATATATTTATCGAAAACTGCATCTACATAATCCACATGAACACATAAATTGAGGTGATTGGCCACATATAAATGGCAAAGAAGTTTTAAGAGGAGAAATATTAATATTAAATTAAAGAAAAAGGGTGTCCTTGATAGAGATGGAGATGGAGATGGAGATATGCATCAAATAGGTGCAAGGACAATGACGTGTAACTCTAATCTAAATAAATTCATCTACATCTACACAATATTTCAGATTACAATCTCCTATTACTTTCTTGCCAATCCAAACAACCAATTAAATACTGGAGTATTAACAATCATAAAAATTCCCATCCCCATTCCCCACTCTTGCCTAAATTATATGTGCCAAATTTCTATGCTACTCACATCTATATATTTCAAAACGAGTTGGGTGCTGCCTCAATTTTAAAAATAAAAGGGCTAGATCTTAATTTTACTGACTTTTTATAATTTAAAAGTTTTTAATTTAATTTTTTCGGCAATCGAGCCTACTAGGGTAGGAGCCAGATTAAGGTAAAGTTGGTTTTGAGCGACCCTTATTTATTTTATATAAAATATGTATAACATATCGATATATATTATGTGTTTTTTCGGCAATTTTAACAAATGATGGTACTGTTCACGTTGGCATTAAAATAATACGTGTAAGTGAACTCGTCTGTGCCACGAGATCAATTAGAATTTTTTTTTTTTTTTTTTAATCTCGCCTATGCGAGAGGCGATTTCACGTATACAGACCGTATAAAATACGTAATCTCGCCTGTCCGAGAGGCGAGTCATGTATTTTTTTTTTTTTTTTTTTTTTTTTTGTACCTGAACTCGCCCATGGCAGGGGCGAGTTCAATTATTCCACCTTTCACATGCATGCATAATTTCCTGTATGGTTTTCACTAATTATTTTCGTGTATGGTTTTAACCAAGGACGAAAATATCGGTATTCGCGGAGATAAAGATCCTTCAATTTACGGAGATATCGGTGAGATATCGATTAATATCGGAATATCGGTGTAATTTTCTGAAAAATATATTAAAAATTTATAAAAATTATTTTGTGTGTATATATATATTACCTAAAAAGGAATAATTTATTTTTTTAACTCGCATTCAACTTTTTCTTTATGTAAAATTAAGATTATCGTATAGTCAATGCAATAAATTCGATTAGTTAAGATTTATAATATTTAGTTTAATTATAAATATTTAAAATATCAATTAACTTTTTACGCAATTATTACAAATAACATGAAAGACAAAATCTAATATATTTTTTAGGTAAGACAAAATATAATATATCAACGCAACTTTATGCAACTATTACAAATAACTTGAAAACTACAAAATCTAATATTCATGACCAGTCCCACATCTAGTTTTTTTTCTATTTCGTTTTGCTCTCCCCCTCCGTTCCTCGATAGGGGCATCGGATTCCGTGTCCTGGGCTCGTTGTGATTGAACATCATCTTGGGTGCTGATATTTAAACTGAATGTTGGATGACCAGACGAAGATGATGTTTGACCTAAATATGGAATTGGCGACGTATTGAACTGTCCTGAATAACCACCCAAATTTGCATGTTGTGGATAAAGTGATTCAGGCGTCGTATAGTTGCCGACATCCAGGAGCGAAGTGAAGGACTGATCAAATCGCATTGAATCACGATGAGGAGTGATAAAGTCTTGTTCGTTCACCATCGGTGGCACATAGTAGCCCGACTGCAAGTCCACACTATGATGCTCATGCACTGTAGAACGGGAAGACCCAGGGACATCGCCTGACACATACCTAAATGGATGGGTAGCACGCGAGGTAGTACCACTAGCTCGATGTCCGGAGTTAGCACGTGTAGATGTACTACGTCTCCTTCCTTGATGAGGGGCGTCATGTGGCATGGGCATCCCAGCCGCTTGTTGTTGTGCGGTCGGCCTTGGCTGATGGTAGGATGCACGATGATCATGAAAATTCTGTTGTGCTTCCTGGTATAACTCCTCAAATGATCTTCGGAATGACTCTCTCATATAGTCCCGCTCTCCGATAGCTAGTTGATTTATTCTACAAAGAATTCTTTCCTGAAAATAAAGGTTACAAATTAGCATATATGATTTGAATTTTAAATATTTAAGTGTGAAGTCAATAAGAAGTTGTTTACCCACCAAGTTTTCGATGTATGCATGAGTTGACGGTTGAGATCCCTCTTGCACGCCTATTCCAGGAGGCCAATTTGCTGAGCGCATCTGCTCTTGCATTCTGAGCACGTGGTATTTTCTGGATAACAACTGTATCTAGAGTTGACATAAGCTTAAGTGTTAAAGCACGATACCTGATCATTGTTTCATCCTTGGCGACATAAGTCCCTTGGATTTGCTTGGACACGACCTCGGAGTCCGTGAAGAGCTCAAGATGGCGAATGGCTAAGGATTTTGCGAGCCGGAGCCCGGCGAGGATTGCCTCGTATTCTGCTTCATTATTAGTCACCTTAAATTTGAATCGGATGACGTATTTAACTTCAACCCCCTCGGGGTCAATGAGAAGCACCCCGGCACCACTTCCCCGAGTCGTGGATGCTCCATCCACATATAGTTGCCACTTCCGAGGTGAGGATACGAGGGTAGCGGGATGATGGGTAACACTGTCTGCCGAAGACTCATGATTGTCTCCCGGGATTTCAGCCAGAAAGTCGGCGAGTGCTTGACCCTTGATTGCTCGGCGGGGAAAATATTGAATATCATATTCGCCTAACTCGATAGCCCACTTTGCGAGGCGCCCAGACACCTCGGGTTTGACAAGAATCTGACGGATAGGATGATTGGTCAAAACCCGTATTTCACGTCCTTGGAAATATGGCCGCAGACGCCGAACTGCCATGACAAGAGCCAGCACAGTTTTTTCCAGCATGGAATATCGTGTCTCCGCTCCGTGGAGTACTCGGCTTGCAAAGTACACGGGATGCTGAACACCATTGACTTCGCGCACAAGCGCAGCGCTAATAGCTTCCTCGGCGGAGGCTAAATACACATAAAGAGGCTCTCCGGAGAGAGGAACTGACAAAGTGGGTAGCTGCTGTATATGACGTTTCAAAGCCTCGAAAGCCTCGGTGCACTCCGGAGTCCATTCAAAGGACTTCGATTGTCGCAAGATTCTGAAGAATGGGAGTTGGCGCTCTGCCGCTTTGGAGAGAAAGCGATTTAAGGCCGCCAAACCGCCCGTGAGGCGCTGAACGTCTCTGAACGTCTTCGGTGGCTGCAGATCCAAAACATCCCGAAGTTTGACTGGATTAGCCTGAAGACCGTGTTGTGAAACCATATAACCGAGGAACTTGCCGGAGCCAACGCCGAAAGTGCATTTTGCTGGATTAAGTCGCAAATTGTAGCGCCGCAGGGTGCGCAGCGTTTCGGCAATGTCTTGCACACATGAAGAAAGGGAGGTACTCTTTATAACAAGATCATCAACGTAAACCTCGACGTTGCGGCCAATCTGGTCGTGGAAAACACGATCCATGAGACGTTGATATGTGGCTCCAGTGTTCTTGAGCCCGAAGGGCATTTTCTTAAAAGCAAAACACCCGAAAGCAGTGATGAATGCTGTCTTGAGGGCATCCTGCGGATCCATAAAGATCTGGTGGTATCCCTTATACAGATCTAAGAAACAGAGTGCCACGTACCCAGTAATGGCCTCGGCCTTTTGGTCAATGGAAGGTAGGGGATAACAGTCCTTCGGACAATGTTTATTGAGGTCGGAGAAGTCGACACACATCCGCCATGCCCCGCTGGACTTTAGCACCATCACCGGATTGGACAGCCAAGAGGGTTAATACACTTCGAACAAGATGTCCGCATCCAAGAGTTGTTGCACCTCGATTCTAATTGCTGCATTTCGCTCCGGAGCGAACTTCCTTTGCTTTTGTTGTATAGGCTTTACACTGGGATCAATGTTCAGCTTGTGGGTTATTATGTCGGGAGAGACCCCGGGCATATCCAAAGGAGACCATGCAAAGACATCGGAATGCTCTCGCAGGGTCTAAATGATGGCCTGGTGCAACCATGGCACATCCACGGCACCAACAGTTACAGTCTGTTCTGGCTTGGACGGATCAAGCGGTACCTGGACGGTGGTATCCCCCAATGAGGGACATACCCGAGGTTCAAGAGCCGATGATGCTACTTGAAGCTGCTGTTTGGGAGGAACTTTGGCAGTCTTTTTGAGTGCCACGTACATACACTCCTTTGAAACCCGCTGACTACCGCGGATAGCCACCTAGCCATGCGAGGTGGGGAATTTTAGAGCGAGGTGGTATGTGGAGCATATGGCTTTGGCGGGAGTAAGCCAGTCCCGACCCAAGATCATGTTGTACGGAGACGGGGAGTTCACCACATAGAAATCCACGAAGATGGTTTTAACTGCCGGATAGGTCCCCAGAGACGCCGGGAGAGTGATGACACCTTCTGGTTGGACTTCACCTTGAGTGAGTCTGCAATGGCCCGGGGGTCGGCCGAAGTTGTTCCTGAGGAATTCCCATCTTTTGGAAACAGTCTGCGAATATAACACTTACTGCGGCCCAATTGTCCACAAAGACCCGCTTTATTGTAATATTGGCCACAGTCATGTCGATGACAATGGCATCAGTATGAGGTGTTATCTCCGGAACAGGGTCCCTATCTGTGAAACTAACAGTTTCGGATTGATGGAGGCGCTTATGACGTGGCTCCTCGGGAGGAGGACGGCGAGCCTCCGCCTTCAGGGCATTTCGTGAAGCCCCGGTGGGAAGGGCCCCATATATCACGTTTATTACGTGAGTGGGTGCATTGTCTCCGGGTCCTCCCGGAGGAGGAGGTGGTGGCAGAAAACGAGGCTGTTGGCGATTGCCAGAGTCTTGCCGTGCATTATTGCTAGGTCCCGGCCGATTATTCTGCCACGGCGGCCGATTCTGTTGTGTGCCCCGGTCATGATAACCTCCGCGGTTATGAGACGAACCCCCATTCTGGTTTGTCCGAGGTTTGCCATCGGTCCGCGCGATGTATTGTCGCAGGAGACCTTTCCTTAGACACTCCTCGATTTCCTTGCTGAGCTCTCGGCACTCCTTTGTCTCGTGCCCATGATCTCGGTGGTACGCACACCACTTTCCGCGGTTCCTCTTTTCAGGTGGAGCAGTCATCCGCGGACAAGGCCGTAAATCGTTTTTGTGAACAGAAAGGATTTCGGCTCGTGACTTTGTCAACGGAGTAAATTGTGGAATATCGCCTCGGGATTCTGAACGCCCCGGGTTCAGAAGGGAAAAGGCACTAGGTCGCGTGCTAGGCCCAGCTTGTGCCCTGTCGGACTGCCGCTTGCTAGCATGTTTCTCACGTTTCCGGCGAGTCTGCTCCTCGGCCTTAGCATATCTGCACACCGTTTTGAACAGTGCTCGGGTTGTGACCGGTGGGTTTCGAACCAACTCGGTGTAAAGTGGACTAGGACGGAGTCCATTCATGAATGCATTGATGACGACGTCATCTGAGCAATTTCCCACCTTGAGGCTCTCCGCTGTAAAGCGGTCAAGGAATTGGGTAACGGTTTCACCGTCCCGCTGTTCCATATTCATGAGGTCGGCCAGGGTGGCCATGGGCTTCGCACGTGCTTCGAAACGCGACCAAATGTGTTCGGCGAGTTCTCTAAAAGAGGATACGCTGTTGCGCGGGAGAGAATCAAACCAAACCCGAGCTTCATCCTGAAGGTACTCAGGAAAAATCTTACAGTAATGGAGGGATGTAGTGTGATCGCGGCTAAGCATGTTATGCCTGAAAGCTCCAAGAAAATTGGCTGGATCTCCGGTGCCGTCGTAAGGTGGTATGGCCGGCCGTTTGAACCCTTTGGGAAGGGGGATAGCCATGATTTCTTGGGAGAACGGTGTGATGATATCTCCATTGGCATCAAGGCCCAGGATTCTGTCTAGTTCGACATTGCGTTGAACTCGCTCATACTCTTGAAGATCTAGAGTATGAGGATTGGCATAGCGAACTCTCTTAGCCGCGTTGAGTGGACGGCGGCGATCGACATCGGTAGGTTCATCGTTGCGTTGTCGTGATTCGTTAGAACTCCCATGGTCCTCGGAAGAACCAGGTCGTTCCCGTCGCCGATCCTGACGCCCGCGATGTCCCGGGTCTTGTTGATCACGCGAGTGCTGACGATGTGGATGCACCGCGGGATTGGCATCATGTCCGGCAGGCCCCGCGGGGTGTAGACGATTAGCCGCCCAGTCTTGAAGAACATGGGCATGCTCTTGTAGGAAAGCCTGGAGCAATTCTGGTGTGATTTGAATGTTAACCGGTGGCTGGGCAGCAACGGGATTAGGGTTTTGCATGTCTTGTGGGGGTGGAGGCAAGAACTGGTTGTCTGGATTCACTACCGGGCCTTGGTTGCCCTGATGATGAGATGCACCTCTTGTCGGCGACTGCCTCGGCGGCAAAACCTGATCCACGGGTGGATCTTGATTGGATTGATCACCGTGGCGAGATTGATTCAGTCGAGTCATCACCATGATACTTGGATGCACTATTAACGTCAAAAATTGCTTTGCGTTTCCCACAGACGGCGCCAATTGATAATGCGCAATCCGATATCCAAGAAACTTAACAAAAACCTACGTAAGCAATATGAAAATACACAAGATTTACGTGGTTCGATCCGGAGATCTACGTCCACGGGCAGAAAATAACACTGGCCGAGGTGTTTCTCTTACTCGAACTTTGAGTTTACACGTAGTAATTCAGAATACAGAATGCGAACCCTAATTCAGATTTCTTTTCTCATATTTATACTAAACCTTCCTAAACCCTAACTGAACCCTAACTAATTCCCTATTATTACGCCTGTTTCCCGCTGCATGGCGGTTGGGAACGGATCGTGGGCCTTGATTCGCGGAACAAACCACCCGTTGGGCCGACGCGTGTTTCTGGACCTGCTGGGCCTACGTGTGCTGGGCCGGTCAGTGGGCTCAAGTATTAACCCGACCCGAAGTGATCGGGCCATCCCTATCAATAATAATAATAATAATAATAATAATAATAATAATAATAATAATAATAATAATAATAATAATAATAATAATAATAATCATACTATGAAACTAAAGATAACAATTATAATAACAACATTGATACTAATATTGATAAACATAATAAGAATAATAGTAAGTATATTATTTTTTTAGAAAAAATAACGTTAAAAAAATAATAATAATAACAATAATAATAATAATAATAATAATATGTTTAAATAAATAAAACAAAAAAATTTAATATTGATAATTATAATAAGGATAATAATAAGTATAATATTTCTAAAAAAACGATAAACAATAATAATAATAATAATAATAATAATAATAATAATAATAATAATAATAATAATAATAATAATAATAATAATAATACTATGAAACTAAAGATAACAATTATAATAACAACATTGATACTAATATTGATAAACATAATAAGAATAATAGTAAGTATATTATTTTTTTAGAAAAAATAACGTTAAAAAAATAATAATAATAACAATAATAATAATAATAATAATAATAATAATATGTTTAAATAAATAAAACAAAAAAATTTAATATTGATAATTATAATAAGGATAATAATAAGTATAATATTTCTAAAAAAACGATAAACAATAATAATAATAATAATAATAATAATAATAATAATAATAATAATAATAATAATAATAATAATAATAATAATAATAAAACTATAAAATAAAATACCAATAATAATAATAACATTGATACTAATATTGATAATCATAATAAGAATATTAATAAGTATATTATTTTTCTAGAAAAAATAACGTTAATAATAATAATAATAATAATAATAATAATAATAATAATAATAATAATAATAATAATAATAATAATAATAATAATAATAATAATAATAATAATAATATGTATAAATAAATAAAATAACCAAAATGTCACTAACACAAACCTAAACATGTGTAACTAAATAGCACATCAGAAATAAACATGACAAGATAAACAATAGTAACGTTACTAAGAGCAACAATAAAATATATGATTCGTCAACTTCACATATATAAAAGTTGAACATGATTCTTTATACTGAATATTCATCGGATAAAATAAGTAGAATTACATATGTAATTTTGATACCTTAATGAAGTTTGAAACTAGTTGTATTTCTGATCCTTTTTCCGGACCAAACGAGAGGGAGCACCGCGACCACTAATTTTTTGGAACCGAATCGACAACCTTCAAAAATATTATACAATAATTACAAAACGATTTCCACCAATATACCAAACGAAATCAAAAATTTACATTATGAAAAGCGTCTAAATATAAAAATTTGTACCTTAACAAATAATCTTCAATTTGTTTGAAGTCATATGCACAAAAACTGTGCAGCTTAGTGAAAGATAAAGAAGAAGAAAAAATTTGCAGAGAAAATTTTTTGATTGCACTTCATTCTGTGAGGAGAGTGTATGGAATGAGAAATGAGGTAAGAGAAGAAGGGGGTGAGCTGATATATAAACTCTTTCGTTCAAAATTTACCACAAAATTAGTCAATGTGATGTAGACGACACACTGCAATCACCCCCACCCACCACCACTTAAAGCGGCTGCACCCCTGCACCCTCTGCAACCACTGCCCTCCTCTACTGCCGCTGCATGCATGTGAAAGGTGGAATAATTGAACTCGCCCCTGCCATGGACATGAACTCGCCTCTCGGACAGGCGAGATTATTAAAAAAAAAAAAAAAAAAAAAAAAAAAAATATCTAATTGATCTCGCCCCTGGCAGGGCGAGATCACTGTTCTGGTGTCAGGGAGAAGTGAACTCGCCTGTGGCACAGGCGAGTTCACTTACTTTATCAATTAGCAAAAGAGAGCACGTATAATTTTAATGCCAACGTGAACAGTACCATCATTTGTTAAAATTGCCGTGTTTTTTTCCCGTTTTATGTATAATATCACATCAATAGATTTAGAGTTTCATGCAATCAATGACTTTTCATCTTTTCTTTACTTTTCCAACACCTCTACTAGAAAATTTAGTTTCTCTTCTTTAATATATATATATATATATATATATATATATATATATTTCACATTCTCTTCTAATGCTGCTAGCCTTTTAATTTTTATTGCTTTCTATTCTTTAGATAGCAAGTTATGTATCTACTTTAATAAATATGTTATGGATATATTGTGTTGAATTTTTTTTAACAAGAGATGCAACAGAATATTTTTTCGAAACCACAACATATTTATTTATTAGAAGAAGGAACATAACTGAGATGCTTGCATTTTGAAATTCGATTTTTTTTTTGTAAAATTGTAAACATGTCAATTATGAGGTTTAAGAATCATGACAGAAAAAGAATGAAATAAACTTAAAGGGTCTGATACTAATCCAGCCCCTAGCAGTGTTATACCCCAAAACTAAACAAATATTTGAAAGTTGAAGATGGTCCGGTCCAGTGGTTGTTTCCTTAGGTTTTTAACCATGAAATACTGTTCAATTATTTGTTGGACCCTCTTTTTAATGCTTTACTTTTTATTTAAATAAAAAATTCTAATCATTTACGTTACCAACTTATTTATCAAAATTAATTGAATTATTCAATTCTTTTTATCTTTGAGTTCCATTCTGATGCTACTTATTTACTTGTTTTACTAATCTTTATATTTATTATAGTGTATTATTTTCTTTATCCCACATATTTATAATTATGACCAATTTATTTATTTTTCCTAAAAATAGTTAATTTATTCGCAAATTATGCTTATGGTCGATTCATATTTTCCTATAAGACAATCGAATCATTTACAAATTTAATTCTTGTTAATGACTAAATAATACTCTTGCTATAACATAACCTTCTAAATGAAAAAAATAAAAGATAATAATTTTACCACAACTTTTTTTAATAATTTATCGCACCCTTATTTTTAGAATCCTGATACGACATTGGTCTGGCTCTAACCCTTTAAGGCTAGAGCTTTTAAGAGTTGGGGCTGGGTAGGGTCAGGCCAGCCATATTCACATCTCTAGTTACACATATTAGAGCATTGAATGGGAGCGATTTTTTGTTGCATGTGTCAGGGATCCGCCCCGAACAGGGCGGGGATTCCCCATTTTCGTCCCCTGGTGGGGCAGGGACGGGAGTAATTTTCGCCCCGATGATGAGGACGGGGTGGGGACGGGGATAGGGTTCCCTACCCCGCGGGGATCCCCGCCCTTTTATCCGTGGGGCCCCACTATATAAAATTAATTTTTTTCCCTTATATATGTAGTGGGAAATGGACTCCCTGCCCCGTTTCCCGCGGGGATCTGATAATATTATTTAATTCTATATGTTTATTTAGTAAAAATATATTTTATTTTTATTATATTCCTATTATTGTAATATTAAAATGACTTAAATAAATATATTATATCCTAATTTTTTTGTCGATTTTGTTAAATTTAAGTCTTTTAATTATTTTTAAATTTATTTTATTGGTAGATATATAAAATAAAATTTAAAAAAAAAATAAAAAACCGGGACAGGGAATCCCCGCGGGGATAGGATCCCCGCAGGGACGGAGATGGGGATAAAAAAATCCCCGTCAGTTTCGCGGGGACGGGGAATCCCCGCAAATGTGAGGACGGAAATGAGGACTTGCCCCCGACCCCGCCCCGCTTCGTTGTCAATCCTAGTTGTATCAAATGTGGTAGAAAATATGAACTGTTTTAAATATGTAATGTAACACGTATAGATATACGATTGAATGCCTAGAAACAATATTTTATATATGTAATGCATCACTTACAACCTTCGGTTTTTTAGATGTCATTTTAGTTTTTGTGATTTGTTTATAAATAGTTATCTTTTTAAAATTATTTTCATATTTTTTCCAATACCGCTCCTATAATTCCCTAAAAACTTCTAATTATCTAATCTACCATATATACATATAATGTATTTGAGGACTTATTTATTCATTTTCTTATACGTACACTTTAATTTTCTTATTTAAATCTAAAAAAACTATGGTAATATATGATATACTATAAAATGCCTGGAAACATTCTCTATGTTCCTAATTCCAAAATGCTAATCACAGTAGAAATTTTATTTTGTTCCATAAAACAAAGCATTCTAATTAATTAAGAAAAAAAAAAAGAGAACAGTTTCTGCTAATAATACGCCTAAATGTATCCAACAAATCTCCTTAAAATTAATTCTCTTTATTTTGTCATTGCCTTAACTAATAAAAGTGATAGGTAAAGAATGATGTTCTTTTGTGGAGAAAACAGAAGATAAGTTATATATGTTCATTTTAAAAGTTGTTAATCTCTCTAACAAAATCTAAAACGAGTAATATTTAGAAATGTAGAGAGTAGTTACTCAGAAGTTTATCTGGTGCATGTCGTCTTATTATTGCTTTTCTATATATTAACCTTACTTCACTTTTTCTTCTTCTTATTTCCAAATTACCATTTTTCTTTCCAAATAACTCAGGAATTGCAATATTTCCCTACCTCCAGAGTTAACATTTTTCATAATTGTACTAAACTACAAGGTCGTTTGCATTTATTTTTTCTAAGTAATTTTCAATTTATAACTTGAGAAAAGTTATTTCGTAGTTTTTGTAAAGTCAACTTCTGCTTAAAAAGAGGTGCTTCCAATGTAGAAGCTAAAAGCAGAAATTTAATATTTTTCTCTACTCAATGACAAATCTGTAAATTATATGATATTTTTTAAAAGACATAAGTGATTCTATAGCAAATACTTCAAATTCTACTTTTATTGGAAATCATCTTTGTTTTTGCAAACACTACCTACTTTTTGCATAAGTGATTTTTATAGAATCTCTAATTCTAATCACTTTTTAAAAGCAAAAGTAATCGTAAACACCCTCAAAGTCCTTTCACTTTTGGCTCCTTCCAGATATATATGTGGACTCGTGCTAAAAATATGGATGGAAATGAATCGGGTTGAACCCAAATTCACACTAAACTTACTTCAAATGGGCGGGTAAAAATCTAATCAAACGCGGATAGGGCGGGTTCAAACCCGTCAGGCAACTATTGCCTTATTTGAATCAGGTAGCAGATTTTGCTAAATTTGCCTCTAACCGGATCTGTATATATTATTTATATTAATATTTTATATATTTTTAATTTATTATAGTAGTATATAGTATATTTCACTTACTACTATTTTTTACTAACAATATATGCACATTTTTATTATTTTATTTAATAATGTATATTTTATATTATATTTGGATTATAGAATGATTATACTAAAAATTAGTGACAACAATTTTGTTTATATTGGAAAAAGAAAACTAAAACATGGGGGGCAGGGCGGCTAAACCTGTCGGGTTACCAAAGCGAAGCAGAGCATGGTCGAGTTTCTGAGAAGGTGGAACGAAGCGGGTTATGAATTTAATTCTTTTCATGAAAAACGGATCTTAGAAAAAGCAAAACCATCACACTCGCGGCATTTCCAGCCCTAACTAAAATAAATTGATGGTGGAATTGCAATTTTGAGTAAAATTCAGAGTTACTTTGCTAAATTCAAAAGGTGAAACTTAGGTCGTAATGTTAGGAACTTAGGAAATGTGAGAATTTTTTTATTGTAATTGGGCCTTATTTTAGAAGAGATACATTGAAGAATTTTATGAGTGTGCGTAACTTGCATTAAATAGGAAAACTAATATACTAATAATTTGAGCAACTGCCTAAATTAAACTAAATAAAAACTGCAATTCATTGAAATTCCGCGTGAAAATTAGTCGCTTCACTCGTTCAATATGATGCTCAATATAATCAATTCCTTAATAAACTAAACCACCCCTACTTGCCGAGCTTGATTTCTACAATTATACATCACTATGATTGTAAATTGGGGATAAATCATAAATCGATCTCATAACATTTTGTTTTTACGCAGATGTTTTCATATTTTTACTTTTATTAATTTAATCCCGTAACTTAAAAAATTGTTCAATATAAGATCAAATTTGGCCCAAAGATACGTGAGTAGTACATGTCATCCTAATTTGGGAAAATTCGTCTTTTATGACGTGGCGAATTATATGTTATGTGTCTCACTTTTTCATCTTTTTACCAGTACACATATATAAGCAACAACTAAAAAGATAGAGAATAAGAATAAAACTCAAAGCCCCTTACATGTTCGCGCGAATTAGAAGAAGTGAGAGCCCCAACAAGAACCCTAATTTCGTATCCTCCACCAAAACATGTAATCTTCAAGTGGGAGCGCACAGACAATTGGAGTGACATTGTTGTATGGACGCTCCGGTGGCGACCTCGTGGAAGGAAGAGAACATCGGTCGAAGATTCTATGGGTGCGCCAATTATCCGGTTTGTTCATTCGATATTCTTAATAATTTGTGTAATTTGGTGTGTGCATAATTTAATGGGCTAATACTCCAGTCATCTCAAATAGAGGCTGGGTTATTGCACATTTTTTCCGATGGATTGATCACTACTTTGTTAGAGAGTGAGGCACTTAGTTAGGGGGCTATTGAAGAGGATGAATGAAAATCGCGCTGAAATTGAATTTCTTAAGAATGACAATTTATAAACTACAGAAAATTATGAGAGTGTCTAAGGTTGAAATGGAGATTCTAAAAACCAGAAGAGAAAGACAGAGATGAAGTTCAACAGAATCCATTAACGAAGCATTATCTCGTCAAATTGAAGTTGTGCAGTTTATCGTTGGATTATAGGCTAAAATGATATTTGGTAGCTTGATTGTAGTCTGCATTGCTTTAATGTTATTGAAGAGCGGATGGAAGATTAAGGTAGGTGTTTGCATAATCGATCTAATAACAATTTCAAATTTATTTATGCTTTAGTTTGATTGTAGACTTAAAATATTTTGATTGACCCCAAAATAAAAGTATTCAAATATTTTTTTCATATATATATATATATATATAATACACTATTTGGTTATGTTAAATAAGACGTCAGGTCTATTTTAATATAGTAATTACATTGCACGTATGATACCATCTTTTTTTAATAAGTTGGACAAGTGATTTTTTTATACTTTTGATTAGATTGGACAAAAGGTTGTGCCATTCGAATTTTAATTTACATTCTTGATTACGTTGGATGAAAAAAAAAATATATCATATTTTTTTTATTACATTAGATTAGACGAATGAATGTTACATATGGATTCTAAATTGATGCTATTTCAAGACCAATTAGGATTACACTACAAGAAAAGCCACTTATAGTCACAAAAAAATAGTGAGGGTAAGAAAAGCCTCTCATTAAATGTGCTATATTCTTACATTTAATGAGAGTAAAAAAATACCCTCACTAAAAATATTGGTTGTTGGTGACTAAATATAAATTTCAGAAATTTAATAAAATTCACCCTCACTATTGAGCTGAAAAAATGGCGCTGAACTTTCCCACCAAAACTGTTGAGTATGGAGCCCAAAAGTCGTCTAGGAACAACTCGACCGAGGCGAGAGGCCGCGGCCGAGGCAGGATTGATGAAACAGGGGAAAGTAATCTCGGCCGAGACGGGGAAGGATCTCGGCCGAGACGAGAAGGCAGGCAAAACTGGGAGTTATTGCTGGAGAGTCATCTCGGCCGAGACAGGGAGTGATCTCGGCCGAGACGAGAAGGCAGGCAAAACTGGGAGTTATTGCTGGAGAGTCATCTCGGCCGAGACAGGGAGTGATCTCGGCCGAGACGAGAAGGCAGGCAAAACTGGGAGTTATTGCTGGATAGTCATCTCGGCCGAGACAGGGAGTGATCTCGGCCGAGACGAGAAGGCAGGCAAAACTGGGAGTTATTGCTGGAGAGTCATCTCGGCCGAGACAGGGAGTGATCTCGGCCGAGACGAGAAGGCAGGCAAAACTGGGAGTTATTGCTGGAAGTCATCTCGGCCGAGACAGGGAGTGATCTCGGCCGAGATCGTTGACGCGGACATATTAAGAATACAGAATATCACAGAACACTTTATTCTCACTCCCAATTTCTCTCTCAACGTTCTCTCTCTCCCTCACATCTTTTCCACTCTCAGGAAAACCCTTGTAGCTTCCAACTAAAATTGCAGGTCAAGATGCAGCTTCCTAATTCCATGGAATTGATTGAAATCCACCAAAAGGCACATCCCCACTGATCTAAAATTCAAGCTCAATCAAAATCTTCCCATCGAATCTTGTTTTCTTCCAGTCAGAATCATCCCGTCGATTCCCGTCTAAAATACCAGCTCGATCTAGCACATCGCCACTGATCTAAAACTCAATCTAGTAGTAGGCGATTATTTCCAGCCTTGGGTGGCCCCAATTGCTCCTTCACCGTCAAAACTGGTGGTGAGTTTTCTTTATTTATTGTTTTCTTACTTGATTTTTTATTTGGGGCTGAGATTTTGTATCTTGTTTGGTATCTCTTGTAGATTGGACTTGGGACGAAGAATTTCAGGGTTTTTACATCAGCTCAAAATTAGGGTAAGTGTAGGGTATCAGAATTCAAACACCTTTCAAGCATCTGTTTATCATTCTGGGCATTCCGCCACTACTGTCTCCCTCTTCGCTGTATTCCATCTGCCAATGCTTCTTCCTCGCCGCCAATCATGCAGGTAACAGGTAAGTAGAACTTCAAATATGTCTTTCTCCTTACTATTTCTATAAATGAAACCCTAGGTTTCATCTTTGACAATCCTACTCACTAGAATTCTGTTTCCTCTAATTTCACTTACGTTTCGCCGCCGCCCGTCGCCGTCGGCTTCATGTCCAATTATCTTCTGCAACCTCTGCTGCCACTCCAAACCCCTATGTACTTCAGGAAAATCAGGTTCCTAGGGCTTTTACTCAGGTCCTTGTTAACCCTTGCATTCGGTAAATTGATTATCAACGCTAGCGATAATGGGGATTTTATTGATTTTTGGCTTTGTAGTTCGCCAAAAGTGGAGTAATGGGGCTGCGAAGAAGGGGATATTGAGGCTAGTGACCGTGACCTCGGAACAAGAAGCGGAAATTGCTAAGCTCCAGGCAACTAAAGATTATAGTTTGCTTCCCAATCCTCGGGTTAAAACGCAACATTATTGTGTTGTTTGTCACTGCCCCATCACTACCAGGTTTTATTTATGTGTAAAGCTATTAGATACTGGTGAGAAGAGTCTTGCATATGTTAATTGAGATATCGATGCTCTTTTAGTGCCTGTTTTGTTGAATTTGTGACTGTCAAACTTTATGAGTTTGTATTTCTGGAAGTGATTTGTTCTGTAATTCGAAAATTAGGAGACCCTTGGTTTCATCTCTGGACTCAAATTGCAGATTTTTGGAACTTTTAATATTTGGTCATTGTTTGTTGATTGCTTGTCATGTACATGAGGATTAGGTGTTAGACTTTCTTATATTATCTCTCGGGCAATCTTAGAGCTTGTTGCAGTTTCTCTTAAATGGAGCTAATTCCAAATAAAATAACAAAGAATGTGAAAAAAAATACAAAATGAAGTACATCTTCAGCGGGCTGCACGGGGACTTTGGTTGAGCTCTCTCGCATTTTTTACTGATAGTAAAAGTGACGGTGAAAAGTGGTTGTCCACTAAGATAAGTTTCAACAATATTCTTCTAGATGACTTTTTTCTTCATTGTGATGCTTCATTTTCTAATACCCTAAATTAATAAGGCATTATCGTCATATCTTGTTCTTTTGCAAGAGAGGCATTGATTAGTAATTGGACATCTCTTATGTGGTTCTAGTAATAGTTTCATGGTGTTAAGTGCTAATATGAGCTTCTGCTCTATTTTCTACTGCAGGAAATGAAGCGATAGTGAAACCATAAGGAAATATGATCTATTAATTTACATTATGGATTGCTCCTTTATAATGTTAGTATGTGAATTTGTAATTCAATGGTTTGGTTCCTTCTGTTACCTCCATGATATTCCAAAAAACCATAAGTTGTTTCAACCTTTTCCTTCCTCACCTGCAGCTGAAATCATAAAACACCAATAATTCTTGTTATATGCCCTTGAATTACTAAATGATTGTCTTTCCCTATTGCCGAAGTTGACTGAGCTGATGATGGAGTAATTATGTGATTCTGATGGTATACTGAAGTCCTTATGAAACTAATTGTCATATATTCTTGAATCTTCAGTGCCTGCTTTCTGCGATGCCATTGATGTGCCTCTTGTAGTACGAAGATTACGCAAGTCTAGGACAGAGGTTGGTTAATTCTACCAGAGGAGCCCTGCTGGTCTGAGTTGAATTACTTACTAATCATTTTACTTTTGATCAGGTCAGGAAAGAGCTCGGAATTACAGAAGAAGAGAAAGTCCTGATTTATAATTTTGGAGGGCAGGTAAAGTTCTTGCTGTTTTTTACACTATTGAGATTTCTGCTGTTTGTGATCACATCACGAGCAATGTTCTCTTTAGATCTTATATTCTAACTTATCAAACAAGAACATGTTATATTTCTGTTATCATTATTTTAAATGTATTTGTTTTCATTCAAGGAAGGCCTGATAAGAAATATTTCCATGACCATGATGAGATGGTTTGTAGCATATAAAGTTAAACAATTACTAATAATATCACAATGCAATGTTCCAGCCAGCTGGATGGGAGAGCTACATAACCCGATGGATGGATATGTTTCGTTTGTTTCCTGACAGCGCTATGTAGGCATGTTGACTACGTGATTCTTGTTTCAAGTGAAAATAATTCTCGTATGTATATTTTTACTTGATATAGGTGTGAAGCATCAGAAGGGCAGCTACTTCCAAAAAATTTTGTGAAGCTTCCGAAGGATATCTACACGCCTGACATAATTGCAGCTGCAGACTGCATGTTAGGTACTTCAAATATGAGTTCTTGAAGTATTTCTCTGTCTCTGCAAACGAACAAGTTTATCATATATGAATATTCTCAATTTACATCGCAATGACTCTTATATCTTTCAGATAAAATTGGCTATGGTACAGTGAGCGAAGCTTTGGCATACAAGGTGCCTCTGATCTTTGTAAGAAGGAATTATTTTAATGAAGATCCATTTGTGATGAACATGCTGGAGGTACAATTGGATGCCAAACCTCTTATTATAGTCACTTGCTTTGTCAAAGCAGAATCAGTAGTCCTTTGAGCTCCTACAAAGTTATATCCTCTTATTATAGTCACTTGCTGATGGTTTCTTATAGAAAAGCAATGCTATTATTTACTGGTTTATCCCTACATTTGTTGATAGCATTCACTTGATGTCTTGAATAATTGTGTGATACTCTTGAGATCCCAATTTGAATGGGAGAATGCTAACCTATTTCAGGAATCCCTTATCATGTTATACAATTGTTGACTTTTAGATGAACTTGAGTTATCTTTTTATTTCACTTGTTTGGCTGATTACTCTTTGTCTTATTTGTTTCCATTGACTAATCAATTGTGTTCATTAATCCATTGGGTGATGCACTGCTTGTTGATGTATTGATATCTTTTTGGAATGCTCTTCAACTTTGTATTTGAAGAAATCTTTTTCTCTTTGCCAGATGCTCTCGAACTTCAAGCATATTTGAAGTAGCAACGTGATTGCAATTCTTCAGATGAAAACTGAGGTATCGAGTCGACTACTTGAAATCCTTAGTAATGCATTTTTATTTGCTCCCATGTTGATTCCGTGTTTTTGTTGGCAGAATTATAGCTCTAGCTTTTTAAATCATTCTGAAATTCTTGATCATTACTACTGCGCAGGTGACAAAGTTATTGGTGAAATGGGGGAAGCCTAAAGATATTGAAAGCCAACTAGAAGTAAAAGTCTTGTCAAAGACTTTGGCAATGCTTTCATTTTTATGTGTAGTTGTAATTTGTATACACTTGGAATAGCATTTTAGAAATGCTTTGCTCTGTTGAGACATTATTAGTTAGACATTCTTGTTTATTAAAAATGATTTAATTTGTTTGAGTTTTGGCCTCTATGTTGTCTTTTTTGTTTGTCTCTCCTCTACATATTAATCTTATTTGGATAGTGCGATATTAATAGGACAAAAAAAAAATTATTGTATTTAAATGTACTGATATTTAATGAGGACATCAAGCGTATAATGAGGAAAACAGTGACGGGTTAGTTATTTAATATGTTATTCTATAATGAGAGTCTATTAGTGTTATTAGTGACGGGAATTGACAGTCACTATATAACCTCTATAGTGACGGTATATTACTATGACTAGTGTTATTAGTGACGGGTGACTTAGTTATAAAATTAGTCTATAATTAAGTTATTAGTGACGGGGATTAGTGCAATTAGTGACGGGAATTGACTGTCATTATACATCTTTTTAGTGACGGGTTATTACTGTCACTAAATACTTTTTAGTGACGGACTGGTGTCCCGTCATTATTTACCTTTAGTGGCGGAAGCTGTAGCCAGGGGCGGTGACGGTATATATCCCGTCACTAAATGTCTTTTATGACGGTTTTTGGGGCTTTAACCACGGAATTTCCTCTCACTAAATGCAGTTTTTCTTGTAGTGTTACTCCGTATTGCATATTTTGGTTCGATAAAGTAGGGCATTTTGATTTTTTTTTTTATTTTTACAAAATGATATTCATTTTAAATTTAAATTATTAAGTCTATAACCCAAAATCATAAGGGTATGATCGGTGTGAAGGAATGATGTGAGAATGGAATGCCCATTCACTTGTTCATTCATATTCCTTTGATTGGTATGAATTTATGATGTGAATAGTGATTCCCAAAAGAATAACTACTCCCATATACATGGGATTAGTCATTCCTCCTACCCCATATGGTATTAGCTATTCCTAACAGACAAAAACTCTTGTGCACAAGGTGCACAATAACTTTATTGTGCATCAGTCCGGTTTGCGATCGCGACATTTGGTCGCGGCCGCGACCAATTGTGACTGGAAAGGTGTTTAGGCTGTGGAGTTGGCGCGGCCGCGCACAATTGTAACTCAGACATACCTTATGAAATTGTCAAACATATTTTATGCAAATACCAAACATACTTTATGAGTAAATCAACCATACATATGTTATGAATTTGTGTCTTGAATCTGTTTCACTTTAAAATTGTGACTAAAACATACTTTATGAAATTGTCAAAACATACTTTATGTAAATATCAAACATACTTTATGCAAATATCAATAATAATGCATGTTGACGCTCAAACATACTTTATGAAATTGTTAAACATACTTTACGTTTAGTGTCATTTATGTGTATTTATAAGGCAAAAACATATGTGTTGCAATTTAATGGCAAATAACTGAATAAGGCTACATATTCAGAATCTGTCAAGATCATTAGATTCCATAATCTGTCTTACGCATTCGTCATGTACATTCATACCATAATTCAACCAATTCTAATTATAACCTCAATACTAAGTCCACAATAAACGTAAAATCATTGCACAAAAAAACTAACATACTTCATAAATTTCCTGTTGCAACGTTACTCGTATATAAATACTTAGCAATCGCGTGTCATGTACGCGTCCCCTCCCCTTCCCCCTTTCCCCACGCCCATCTCCCCTAATATTCCTGCGAAGCAATTTTGCTTCCTGGGAAGTAGTTCCCTTCCCCAATTTCTCCCCCTCCCCCCTCCCCCCCATTGGTCAAATACCTCATTTCAGGTATTTTTACTTTTACAAGTCAGCAACTTCCTCCCCAATTGGGATGCTCTTAGTGGATGACATTCAAACTAAGTTTCAAGGGAATCAGGTGATTTAATCGTCAATGTAATTTAGTCGCTTATAGTTCGACTTGTTTTTCTCTTTTGTCTGCCACTTCGTGTGTTTGGATGAGATTGTGAATCTTGTACTTCAAGTATTTCTAAATTTGTGTTGAGTAATAAGATTCTTGATTTTCTAAAACAAGCATTACATGATTCTATCAGAAAAAGTATACCACATAATTTATCTTATGCTTAAACTTGGACATAAAGTTATTTAAATTAACCGTAAAATTATGATGATCCTTTTCTTCATATTCTCTGATGGAAGCAAGTTGCAAGGATGAGAGAATACAATGGGAAATGGGATATGCATATGACGAAAACAATAAAAATAAAAATGAATTAATTAACGCATAATAAACTAATGTGCATAATGGAAATAGGTGTATTCATTTGTGCCAATCCTATAAAACTATTACTTGCAAATAAAGTTGCATTGAGAAAGGAAGTGACACAAATGCAAACCTTCTTTTCTTTAGGAAAGTCGTTGACTTTCAAGTTGTTGATGCGCAAATTTGTATCAAATTAAAATGTGTCACGTAATAAAATATGAGTTGAAAATTAATTTTATATTGATTATTTTAGGAATGAATTAAATAAAAAATTTAAATTAAATAATCAATTTAATTGGTGATTTACTATATATTTTATTGATCAATGGAGAACCGCCACGTGTCAAGATGATGCAGATATTACTAAATTAAATTAATTTAGTAATTATCAAAGAAGATGAGGATAAATATCAAGTCATGTTGGACCAATCAGAATGCTCCATGTTCAAATTGTTGCAGTAATTATTAAATTTAATCAATTAATTTAATAATTATCTTATGGATAATGATATTGTGGGGATCAATCATATCACTTCATTCAGACTCAAGTCATTAGGGTTTTCCAATCCTACAATTATAAGTAGGGCATCATTCTCCACCAAAACCATCAACAACACAAGTCAAGAAGTAAGTGAAGAATTCCATAATAAAATTGTTCAAAGTTCGTCAGCGTACTTCAAGTCTATCAAGAAACGACCTTCGATTCGAGATTAAGAGGCTCACCGTTCTTCAAGTCTATCAAGAAACGACCTTTGATTAAGGTTCTGAGGCGACGTTTCCGAGATAGATATTCGAAGGTGTTCGTCGACATTCATCAAAATCTTCGAAGTTGTTCTTCGAACATTCATTCAAGAATCATTCAAGAAGACTGTTTGATCCAAAATCAGGGTCAACGTTATTCAAGTCAAAGCTCAAAATCGGAGAAGATCGAAGTCAACTCCGAATTATTCAAGTCAAAACTCAAAATCGGAGAAGATCGAAGTCAACTTCGAATTTGAAGGCATAAAACATTGAAGAGAAGAATCAGAGGAATTTTAGAGATTGTACCGCAATATTGTTTTGATTTGATATTTTCAAATTGTACCGCAATATTGTTTTGATTTGATATTTTCAATTTGTACGAAGTTTTTGTGTTTAATATTTTTACACTAAATTTGTTGTTACACAAGTACATGTCCGCAATGATATATGAGACCTGCAATCAACAACAGATGAACAACATTCCGAATTTATACTTACAGATCAATTGATAGAGCATACCTCAGAGACGTAAATGCCCGTGAAATTGAAGTTCTTGGTGTATTGCTTTGCTGTACTTGGTCGAGTAATTCGTTACAAAAACCAGCTTCTTCCCCTACCAAAATGGCAAAGAGATATAACAATGCCAGCCATCACGAAGCAGTTGAAACACTCTTTCTGAAAGGAAAAAGTCAATGATCAAAACAAAGATAATCTAAAAGAAAATTAAGAGAAAAATGAAAATACCTTGTCTCCAAGAATATGTAGAGTGTCTGGGACACCATCAACAGAAGCATCTCCTTTCCATACCACACCTGAAAAATTCCATCCAACAATAGTCATGATGACTTGTATCTTAAGTAAAGACTGTGATTTATGGATCCGCAGAACAACTGTGTCTCGACATTCCATCGCAGTTGAACAGAAAAACATCGGACGAAAGGAGTGAGACGCTAGCATCTCTCTTCAGCCGTTGATTTACTATAAAACTATTATAAGTACAAACCCCCCAATGGAAACGGCTTTTCTCACAGAATTTAATCCAACCCATATAACATGAGGGAACAATTAAACCTCGAAATTATCTTGTAAAGCTTGAAATGGTCTTTTAAGCAGATCTTTACAAGATTTCTTGGTTGATTCTTGTAACATATTTTAATAGTTGGATTTGGCCACATCAGAAAAAAAAACAATAAAATAAAATAAAACAAAACAAAACAAAAACAAAGTGATGACTTTCTTTTTTAGACGGTTCTCCATTACCATATAGTACGATGATATGATTATGTTCAAAATGTGATTATTACATTAAAAAAAACTATCTAATATATAATTTGTTATGTTAAAAATATTATTTTATTATTTTTTTAAACCATAAGATTCAGTAATCATTAATTCTTGGTATATTATTATTAAATATAAAACATTCAAGGGGAAAAAAAGAATATATATGTTACAGAAAGACACTGAGGAATTAATTTTACCTCCTTGTTATGCTAAAGGTCAACGAACCCAGATTTTGGACATGGCTATGGTTCTCCTAGAGATGGTTCTTGAGACCATAGTAGGATTCAGACAATCTTGAGCAGATAAAGGATTCAAACTGGATCATGCAAAATTTAGTTAACAAGGGAAGATCATCGTCATTTATATTTGTATAAAAGAACTTCAGTTTAATAGCACAATTTCTTACTAACCAATTAGAGATCTCTTTTTTCTTTGTACATCCAATAGAAGCATTTTAGTCGTTCTCCAGGAACAATAATTGCAAAAAAGAGTCATCCTTCCCATACAGGAAAAATTTACATTCCTTCACAAAGACAAGGCACGGTCTCTTTGAAGAATCCATAAGCCAGCTACTTTGTTGCTCCCCGTTTTCATCTCATTCCTTACTCAAGCAGTACAACGACACTGGATGTCAGTTCATTTCAAGCAAATAAGTCTGCTACCTTAACAAGTTAACCTACATTCCCCTCTCAGAAATTACACCAGCTTCTGCCTGGATTCTTTTGGATTCTCATATCTCTCATTAACTGTCTCACCAATGCCGATCGCTTCCAATCTCCCGTGGAGGCCATTAAACCGGATAATTGTACAAGAGCACCTGAATTTTGAGGATCAAGTTCAATAATCCTCTCGATTACTCTCTTGGCGAGAGATGAATCTCCATTTTCTATGCAGCCTCTTAGAATCGCTGACCACATGTCTACATCAGCCTGATGAGGAACCTCATTAATTAGAGTTATAGCTTCTTGAAGACACCCTGCTCTTGCAAAAAGATCTATCATGCAGGAATAATGTTCAATTCCAGGAGCAATATGATAGTCGTGCTTCATTAAGTGATACCAATTCTTTCCTTCTTCAACTAGTCCACAATGATCACACGCAGATAAAATTGCAGTAAATGTGATCTCTGTAGGTCTAACACCCTCACGTCTCATCTCTTCAAATAGAGCCAAAGCTTTTATTCCATAGCCATTTGTAGCATAACCCATCAACATTGAATTCCATGAAGCCTCGTCCAATCTTATCATTTGGTCAAACAATTTCCGACCAACTTCAACAAACCCACACTTACAGTAGAGGTCTATAAGCGATGTCGCTATGACCTGATCAAAATCCACACCAATGACAGTAGCTTTAGCAAAAATCTGTTCACCAAGTTCTAGCAACGGAATGCTGGCACATGCACTGATAGCACTAGCTAGACTGAATTTGTCCATGCCCATGTTTATCTTATTCATTCTGCGGAAGATTTCTAATGCCTCCACAGGGTAGCCATTCTGACTAAGACCCGCTACCATGGAATTCCATGAGATCAAACTTTTCGATTCCATCTCACTAAAAATACATTTTGCTTCTTCAATTCTACCACAGTTACAGTAAATGGTGATCATTGAATTCAGTAGAACAGTATCATAAGTTTTGAGCTCCGCAAAAAACTCGCAAGCTTTAATATGACTCCCGCACTTGGCGTACGCATCAACTAGGGCACCGGCAACAATTACGTCATAAATAATACCCAACTTATGAGTATGGGCATGCAGCTCGCTACAATTTCTAAGGATACCTATACTACTACAGGCACTCAGAATACTGGAAAACGTAGAATAATCTCCAACAACCCCTTGCTTGTGCATACTGTCAAAATACATTAAGGCCTTCCCTGCATCACCATTAGCAACATATCCTGAAATCATTGAATTCCATAACACGACGCAATGTTCAGATTTTAGTTCAAATATTCTTCTTGCATCATCCATCCTAGAGCGATTTGCATAGCCCGAAATCAATGATGACAATGAGTAATCATCAGGGTCCTCCATTGCATTCAAAAGGCGACCAGCGCTGTCCAAATCGCCGCATTTCGCATACATGTTGATGAGTGAACTTCCCAAAACAGTATCAATCTCCACATGATCAACTATCATCCTAGCATGAATTTGCTTCCCCTGATGAAGAACTCCAAACTCGGAACAAGCCCCTACTACCGTTGCCAAAACAAACGGATCCCACCTATATATGCTACCACTTTCAATTGTTTCCCACTTCAGAAAATCCTTGAACAACACCAAAGCCATCCTTGATCTCCCATATCTAGCATACCCATGAATCAATGTGTTCCATGCAATTCCATTCTTCTTAGGCATCTCACTGAACAACCGGTGCGCAATATCCAACTGACCTGCTCTCGCAAATCCTGAAAGGATTACGTTCCAAGAAAAGTCATTTTTGAGGGGCATCGCGTAGAAGAAGTTCAACAAATCATCCTTCTGGCCTGATTTAGCATATCCTTCGAGAAGGGTATTCCAAGTGAAACAATTTCTTTGCGGCATTTCATCAAACAAATTTCGGGCATCCTCTATGTTCCCGCACCTAAGGTACATTTGCAGGAGGCGGTTGGCGATGCTGAGGGTGGAAAACAAAACACCCTTTTTGAGGAATAGAAGGTGAAGTTGTTGCCCTTGCCGAACACAATATTGGGTGTTTAAGGAATTGAGTACTCGTGCGTAAGACTGCAAATCTTGGAACTCCATTGGTATAACTAACAGTCGATATCTGTGTTCGCTAAGTATTAGAGGATCACAGAAGAGAGATTGCAACGTAAATATAAAGTACCAGCAGCAAAAAATATTAGAGGAAATGAAATCTGAAAGAATTCAGAATTAAGCATTGGAATATATTGTCACATTTTTCTCTCAAAAAAAGGAGAAAGGGAGAAAAAATATACAACCTAGTAAGCCGGGAATTTATTTATTCTACCGTATTTTATTCACTCATCTTTTGGTTAATGCTAATAGTCAAAATATAACTATTGTTGTTTAAAATTATTTGATACCAGATATCAATTTGATGTATAGCCAAATTTTAGGCTTGGGCTTTTTGTAATGCTGTAATTATAGGCAACCCAACAAATAATAGTCTTTATTTGTACACTTGCTCATATATATATATATATATATATATATATATATATATATATAATATGTTGCGTTTAGCTTATAATATTTGCATGCGGCGCAGCGATTTGGGTTTGCGATTCAAGGCACGCGGAGGTCAAGGGTTTGAACCTTGCTCTCAACTGTTTTTACCTCTTTTTATATTGTTTAATAGTATATTTATAATGTGCAATAATATATGTTATATTGATTTTTTAATAAATGCGTAATAGTATATGTTATAGGGTTCTTCTACGGCGCAACCGTGATATTGATACAACTCTTATTTTTACCATGGTAAAATGTTATAGGATAAAAAAGTGGGACCCACTACTAATATATTTAATTGATTCTCTTTCTAAGCAGAAGAAAGTTCTTGTTCTCCCTGCAACTCTTCCCCTTATTCATAGAGCATCTAGATGAAACCTTCATTTTCTATTTCTCAATTGCATACTTGTGAACAACTTGTACAGCCAAAATTCCACCACCTCCACACACCACCGCGAGCCGCTCCCGACCACAACGAAAGCTGATTGCGGTGGCAAGAGATGCTCTACGGTGAAAGTCGGGCAATGCAAATCCTCTCTAATTGGAAACAGAATTTCTATTAATTTTTTGGAATCTCAGTTATTCCTTTTAATCGGTGACACCCAGAATATTTCTATCAATCTTTCATAACATTAATTCTATTAGTCTTTCTTCCCATAGCCATTTTGTATAATCTTGACCGTCTTCTTTCTCCTAATGCATTTGCCATTTTCTGATAAATTCTTTCGTATTTGCATTGAGTTGCTGCAGCAGGCATACAAAACTCAAAACTCAAAAAAAAAAAAAAAAAATATTGAATATACCTCAATTACAACAGCGCAACCTGCGATGTGATAGTGAGATGCAAACCTATTAAAAGTTTATGAATTATATTAAATGGAGTTAATAAACATTGAATCCATATTGGTTTTTTCGGAATTCAACGAATAGTAACTATCATTCCTTGCTGATGGATTTTTTCTTTTTTCTGTTAAAATTTGGAAGAGAGAGAATTTTTTAACAATAGATGATTTGACAAGATATAGATTGGTTAAAGTTTTACAGTGGTAAAATAAAATATCAGGTAAATAGGGTGAAAATAAATTCAATGGTTATGATTAAAAGTGTATTGATCTGATGGTTAAAAATTAAATTGTATCAATACCACGGTTGCACCGTAGAAGAACCGTATGTTATATTGCATAGTAGTATATATTATAATTACAGGTATAATTTTTTAATAAATATATTATGTTGCCCAATAATATATATTATGTAGTATATATAATGCTTACTAATAGTATAAGTTTATTAGTTACAAGTATACATATTTTTTTTAATAATACATTACGTTGTCTAAAAAAATATAAAAAGCGCTTAACAGAGCTCGAACTCGCACCACTAGACGCACAAGTAAGTGTTTATCCACTAGGCCACCACCTTATGTTGTTACACAAAACGCGGTGCAAATATATGTCTAATTCTAAAATTAAAAGTGGAAAGTGTATTAATATTAATAATAATACACGCACATATATAGAAAAAAGTGGAGAACAAGGGGTCGCGCGGTTTCGAACCCACACCCTAAAGGGCGGCAACATGCGCCTTTACCACCTAGGATAGCATCTATTATGTGCCACCAAACATGCCTTAATATATATTATAATTCGCTGGAAAAAAAAAAAAAAAAAAAAAAAAAAAGAGGAGTGCACAATAAGTCTATTTTGTATTGGGTGCACCCAAGACCTACTCGTAATTATATTATAATAGACCCATATTTTACATTTTATTGTACGGACTTATGAGTAGGGTCAGCCCTGACAATTTAGGGGCCCTTGTGCAACAACGAAAAATGGGCCTCTAGACAAATAAAAAGAAAAAGAATGCACACACAATACAAGTATAAGCGTAAAAATTAGAACATTATTATTCATATTTACATAGCATTACAACAATAAAACGTGTACCAAAAAAGATACAAATATTTATTTCTCATTCTTCATAAGCATAGTGCAGTGATCCTTACTTGAAATATCATCAAACTACTTCACTATCTGACCACCCATACATTGTTCAAAAAGTGCAACACCAACAAATAAAAAAAGTTCATATAAGTATCAAAATTATTATTGAAAAACAATGGTTAATTAAATAGCAATAAAACATGATTTCAATAATTCACAAATTAGGGAGGGTCGCACTGCGGTTGTTACTCTATTCTATGAAGTCTGAACGGTTGAACCTTCAAAAATTTAAACTAAATTTACAAGATATTAGTTTATCAAATAAGTAGTTTGAAGAAAAAATCAATTTCGAACAAACAATTTTTGAAAAAATCCAAACCTCAAATGCAACGCCATAACAGAAGCTAATTAGCAACTCAATGAGATCAACGTTTCACGGGGTAAAGATATTGCGAAAGATGATATGAGAAATTAGCGAGATCAACAAAATAGATGAAATTGATTGAAGTAGCAAAATCAGCGACTGTTCGACTCCCCAACTATTTGAATTATGAAAGATGATAGAACAAAAATTGCAATATTTTTCTTTTTTCCCCCCTCTGCACGTTCGCCTTAGATCTTCATAGATGTTTTCAATCTGTTATCGGCTTGTGGTAGCTTCGGCTTTGTTTGGTTGTCACATGCTCCGCATAGCGGTGTGTTTCTTTATCCTCTTTAGCTTTTTTTAGAGCGTTTTTGGGCTTGCTACTTTTTCTTATTGCTTTCTTTTATCTTATAAAAGCAACTATTTAACTAAAAGATGACAGAACAAAGATGTTGACTATTGAGAATTGAAAATTAATATTTTCAAATTTGAATTTTATAGAACAGGGAAGGGCACAGGAAGGTGAATTGCAGAGAATAGACGAAATACGTTTTTCTTCCTTCTCAATTCCTGAAGTCAGTTCATAGGGATTAGGAAGAAACCTTTCAATTACCATTAAAATTAATTCATTTTTTTTAAATACTAAATAGACTATTCTGATGGGCTTGGAAGCTGGACGATATATGGTCGGCTTACAACTTACTAGCCTTATTTTCATGTATTGGGCCATGTACATTAAGAAAAAAAAAAAAAAAAAGAAAAAAAAAAGAGACTATACTACATAAAGGAATCTGATTTGGGCAGAACGCGAAGTGTTTTGCAAGGTATTGCAGCAAGTACTGCAACACCTTTGGGTTATTTTTGCAGTATACAACAAAGCAAATGAACAACATCGAAATTGAACAAACACAACAAAACGAGAAATAAAAAACAAACACAATAAGTCTAACTCAAGCAAACCAAAAGCTTGAGCAAACTTCATCACTCAACAAACAAAGTACATTGTCAATACACTCCAAAATGACATAGAAAAAGATGAAAAGAAAAACCAGCACTGATCTATTTTCTAAAACTAATTTGTACACACATACAGAGATCCCGACACAAGGATCATACAACCCACAAAGAAAAATGGGTGTGTGTGTGAGCAGTTTGAGGTGTTGTTGCATGTGCTACAACACTTTGAGATGATGCAGGAACCTTGACGAAGTAGTTCTACTTCTATCTTTGTGGGAACTTGTATTTATAGATGTCCACACTTGCAGAATGGTTACAATGAGTGAGAAAAACGTGCGAGAGAGAGAGAGAGAGAGAGATTAATGGATAAATGAGTCATATTTGAAATATAACTTCCTCATGATCTTATCCCATAGGAAAGAGACAAAAAATGGAGAGGGAGAGAGGGACGAATTTGCAGTTATAGGATCATGGATACGAACTTACTTTTGGATAATAACTTCCCTTGAAAGTTATCTTTTGAATAGAAACTTCTATTGGAAATTACTTAAGAAAAATAACTTCCACATGATTCTAGATAAGAAAAACTACAATATATATATATATATATATCTATCTATATATATATATATATATATATCTATATATATATATATAATTATGAAATTAAATCAATAAAACAAAAATTACTTCTTACGTTCCAACCTTTATAAACAAAAATTATTCACAAATATTTTGGATATGCGAATAGTTCAATTCTGCAGTTTAATATCGTGCGGAATGTGGTTTCGATAATATTTCTGCATTTTTGGATTCTTCGTTTGTTGTGTAGGCATTCACGAAGCAAGAATCAGATTTTTCGTATCCTGGGCTTCTAGTGAATGATATTTAGATTAATTGCAATCTTTGTCTTTTTATAGTGTTGAACATGTGCCTCGTACGGCTAATCAGGTTGCATATTGTCTTGCTCATTTTCCTTTTCTCAGTCGATTCGTTTGGATGGATGACTCCTGATTATTCGTCTTCAATTGAGACTCTTGTATTGGACAAATTGTTGTGATTTATAAGATTCATTTTGTCAAAAAAAATATTAACATCATAAAACATAATAAAAAAGTTTTTTTTTTTCTTTTTTAAATTGCAGGAGAGAACTCATCGAAAATGTGGCAACACTCAACATATTAATTGAGACAACTCAACAATTTAGAATGTATTCCGTATATTTAATATAAGACACATAAATAGGTAGAAATGGCAAACAACTCATTTGTAAAGAAAAAAAAAAAAAAAGATTTTGCAAATGCACATAAAAAAACTTTATGCACTTCAACTTCCTTTAAAAAAACTCAAGTATTCTGCAAAACTCTTCATGATGTGTTATTTAATTAGTTCATTAAAAGAGTTAGGTATATCAAAACAAAGCATTGTGTACTTTGAGTATTCAACCCTGAAATCCATCATTCTGCTTTCAGACACGTTTAGTGAAGTGTTGTATGAAATCACCTTCCCAATTACATCTGCAGTGCAAAACATTAAAATTCTCAGATATTTTGAGTATCCACTGGACGAAGGAACGTACAAGATATCAAAAGGAGTACCGGACAAACGTTGCAAGCATACTCGAAAGATCAACATGCAGGTAGACTTTCATTCCAGATTGAACTCAGTGGAGTGAATTTGAATCATTACAAGTAAGATTTCCCCCTCAGATGAATGTGGCTAATGGAAGTTCTAATGCAAGAAGAGCAGCCCAATTATAGAAACTTCGAACAGATAATCTATAATGAATGGTAGAAGTACACTGAGAATGATCGTGACAGATCCAGAAGGAGTAGGGTTCTGAAAGAGGAAGATAAAGCAAGAGGAATAGGCAAAAAAAATGCCAAGCAGCAGTTCAACAAACGTCAGTGGAGAAAAAGGTCAAATGTTGTTAGGTAAAAATTATGTGCACCTCTCTGTGCTCTTGATGTAAGATTGTTTTTATTTCGCATGAAATGATTGTAAATTGTAATAGATAATGAAAAACTATCATTTTGTCAAATGATTATAGCTCGTAATCTTGCATCATACCTACTTCATATATGTACCTTTTGATGATTGACTGTTTTTGAACTAACAGTTTGATGTTGTGTGACTTTAAATTTTTTAATTGCTTAGAGTTTCGGCATCATCAAAAGGGGAGAAATTTTTAGGAAATTTATATTTAGTTTTGATGATGATAAAACCTCAATGTAAGGTAGGACCTAGTGCCCCCATGATTTCTGTAATCATTGTAACAAATAAGGGCTAGTACTACTTAGGCTAAGTCACAACAAGCACGAATCAAAAAACATAACGCTACATGCAGCATGGAAGTCCACGAAAGCGTAACGAAAGAGAAACTGCAACGAACGTGCAGTAAGGTTGCTTATGCTACTCTAGCATATAGCATTGCTTGCAGCAAGGAAGATCCAACCAGCAAGCAAGCAGTAGATATTTCAATAGTGTGAAAGATCAAAAGTCAGATGTTCAATGTTAAAAAATATAGTCAGTGGAGACAAGATTCAAATCTTGTACTAACTATCCAATCACATGAGGACACGTTACCTGATAAAATAACCTAATCTCTGCAGAAAGGACAAACAACTCTAAGTCGTACGAGGAGCATTTAATGTCAACGGAAATAATTTTTCTCTCTTCAATGAGAAGAAATCCCAACTGCTATAAATAGAAAGAGATGGAGGATGAAGCAAAGGCTACCGATTTATTGAGCAACTGAAATTACTTCGCACCAAGCACTCAAGCATTCATATTAAAAACTTTAACACATACAACACTCTGATATTCTTACAAGTGTTTGTGCAAAGTATACAAGAGCAAATAGCAAGCAAGCAACAAAAACATACAAGTGAAGATTCAAGATGCATCACGATTCTCAAGTCAAGCTAGCTCTCAAGCTTTGTCTCAGTCCTATTCCTTCTCAAAAAGAAAGCTTGCCCTCATCTCAATTGATATTCAAGTTTAGAGGCAACAACTTGAAAAAAAAAAAACTTTCATTAAACTAATCTTACGAGCGATTTTTTAAAAAAGGAGAGTCTTCATTTGAATCCGGAACTTAAAGTAGACTAGGTATTCTGAGGATCATTCATATAGTAGAAGAGTAGCCTTCTGAGGATAGACAAAAAATATTGTAAGGAGCTAAGCTAGACTTAGACTTTGGCGTAGCTAAGTTTGTACCGTGTGAACAACTTAGTGAATTTTTCCTGTGTGAGGGAAGATTGGACGTAAAAGGATTACCCCTACCTTTGAATCACTATAATTTTTGTGTCTATTTTTATATTATCTTTTACTTACTATTATCGGCATAATACTTACGTACTGCATTGACTTGTAAGAAAATAAATTTGCAATAATCCGCTGCATAAAACTCTGTCTGAGCATTGTATACTATAAGTAACCTAAGACTAGTCTGCTTCTGCCTACTACCTTAACTTAGCTTACTATATCAGCTTCGCTGTAAGAACATGTTTCTTACAATTCGTATCGAACTAATGCTCAAAGTATTTGAAAAACATAGAGTTAGAGGTTTATTCAACCCTCTCTTTAAGCCTCTACCGTTTAGGACTAGCATTAAGGATAAAGTGTGGATGTGGATTTCCAGGTGGAAGGAAAAACTCTCTCACGAGCAAGGAAAGAAGTACTCATAACGTGATCCAAGCTATTCCATCATTCACCATGTCATGTTTCAACTCCGATCGGCACCCTAAATGAAATAGCTCCTTCATTCGATCTTTCTTGTGGGGCTCAAATGATAGACAAAAGAAGATTTGCTGGATTGCTTGGCCGAAATTAACTCTTTGCAAAAAGGATGATAGTCTTGTTACTCTCCTGTTGAAACAAGGTTGAAGGTAGCTCAATTTCCCCAACTCCCCACTTGCTCGTCTTCTCAATGCGAGATATTTCCCGAATTCCTTTTTTCTTGAAACTAAGCTAGGCCAACGCCCCTCTTAGTCTTGGAGGAGCATTATGGAAGGAAGACCTATCCTCCTTAAAATCTGCAAACGACTATAAACTCAGGCTCTAGCACAAGAATTTTTAGAGACCTACGGATTCCATTGACTCCACTAAGCAATGCCACGCGAATCACCCGTCATGTGGCTGAAGATGCTTTTATTTCGGAGCTTATTGATCATGAAAACAATTAATGGAAATCTGATCTTGTTTTGGAAAATTTCATAGCCAAGGAAGCCGATGTTATTCTCTCCCTCCCCATTCAGAATTCGATTTCTATGGATAGGTGGGCCTGGGCTTTCTCTAAATCTAGAACATTTTCAGTAAAATTCGTGTATCACACTCTTCAGGACCTTGAGGTGTCTGCTTCTCCATCATCTAGTTCCACCCCAACCGTTTTTGGAGCTATCTTTAAAAGCTCAAACTTCCACCACCGGTCCCCTACTTCTTATGTTGTTACTGCCACGACACCCTTCCATTCCCCAATAATCTCTCAAGGAGAGGAATCCCTACCGAATCCATTTGCCACCTCTTTAACGCCCATGACGGCACTCCGCTCCACTTTTTTTTTCATTGTGTCTTCTCGAAGGTGGTCTGGTCAATGAGGGGCCTTTCAGACGTGATCTTCTCAACCTCACAAGACTTGGCTAATGGGTGGTTCAGGGACCTTCTGTTGATCGGTGACTCCAGAATCTTGGAATACTTCGGCATGCTTTGCTACTTTTATTGGTTCACCAGAAATCGAAAGATTTTCGAAGGCGACCCTCTTGACCCTCGGTCTCTGATCACTACTGCTTCTAGACTCCTTGTTGACTTCCAGAATGCCAATTCATGGTCGGAAAGAGTCTCTTCTACGCTCGAGAGGGTGCCATGGTCTAACCCACCACTGCTTTTGAGTCCACTTCGATGGTGTTATCTCGCTTAAAAACTCATGTGCGGGTTGTGGCATATTTCATCTTCGGCTTGGCAAGAAGATTCCATAGTATCCAATCCCCCGAAGTTGCCGAATTGCTTGTCCTCAGGGAAAGTCTCCTTGTTGTCCATCAACTCCAGCTTCATCCTTCCGCAATCCTTGGTGGCACCAAAAATGTTATCCTAGGAGTTATGGGAAAGAGTACTTGTGCTTCAATTTGCTCTCCTGTCCTGGGTGATGTCCAACATCTTCTTCACCTTTATTTAGGCATTTTTTGGGTTAGTAGATCTAAGAATTGTGTAGCACATGAGCTTGATTTCCCAGCAAAAGTTGTCCTGATGTTGTTCGCTCATGACACACCCCCCTCTCCCATTTCGTATTGTCAATTAGTGCTGGTTGATTTCAGTTTTTTAATAAAAAAATTTCTTAAAAAAATATCTTTATGGAATCTTTACTCAGGAAAATAAATAAATAAATAAATCTCGTGAATTATTACCCTCACTACCCATCTCTGTCTTCCCCCATCAAATTTTCAACCTCATCAATTTACATTCGCTGACTTTCATCTGCTTCTCACAAAATTAGAAGAATTGTTGTGCATGATTCCATCATTCTACACTACAACATAAATGATCTTATGTAACACTTTGTTTATATCACTTTTAAAAATTTGACTTTTATGTAACATTTTTGTAACACTTCCATGTAACACTTTTGTAACTTCACAGTTTATGTAACACTTTTATAATATGTAACACTTTAGATATAACACTTTTTAAATTGCAACACTTTTAGACTTTCAAATAAGTAACACTTTTTGGGTAACACTTTTGTATAAGTATTACTTTTTAGGTAATATCTTAAATAAAATTATATATTTCTTTTATCTAACTAATAATCAGATTTAGATTTATTTTCTTACATGCATTTTGATGAACTAAAATCTTTCAATTGCTTATAATTTGTAAAATGACTTTTTGATGCAAATATATATAGATGTGTTGTTACATCTTAATTATCATATATAATAAAACATTCGTAACATGAGATGATAAAAGTAACCGACTTAGGCATACAAAAATAGAAATTTATTATGGCACCTAAGAATTTACTTATTAGTTATCTAAAATAAATTTTATTAGTGATTTTTTTTTTTTTTTGTGTACATAGATATACATAATTATATTTTACTAAACAACGACAACGGAGTTTTGTAGCTTAACAGTTTGAATACATTTTTAAGTGTAGAAACATGAACTTGAAGCATTTTGACATGTCTTTCATGTTCCTAAGTTTATCTTTTGTTTAATTCTTTATTTGCAAGTAAATTAATTACTTAATTTTAAAGGTGACTTTCAGGTGTCTTAAAGTTATCTACAACAAGTAGATATATAAAATTATCGTAATTGATTTAAATGATAATGCCTTAAAATGTATATACAATAATTAGATATAACAACTTAGTGCGATATAGAATATATATATATATATAATATATATGAGAGGACGAAATTGAAAAAAAGAAAAATATATGAAAATTTTGTATGAAATTAGATAGTAGAATAAGCTAAATAAAATCAAGTTAGGTTTTGATGGAAATTTAATCTTGAGAATAGTTTATTGATGTTACGACAAAAACATTGGGTATATATAGTGTTTCTTACAAAATAAGACAAAATAGTTATTATAGTCTAGTGGTTTGGCCTTTACAATTAAAGATCTTGCAGACTTGCAACCTGGATTCGAAACCCAACTATGACAATATTGAACATTTTTATATTTTAAAAAAAGTGTTACATAAAGGGTTATATGTAACATTTTTTAGTGTTATTCTCAAGTGTTACTCCCTCCGTTTCAAAAAGAATTTTATTTTAGACACTTTAAAAAAATTCACAATAAGTGTCACTTTACGAAAAAAACTACAATTCTTCCAATATTATCTTAAACAATCTACTTAATTTAGTTGATTATTTCCTTATTTCACAAAACATGTCAATTAATAACCAATCCTTACTTTCTTAAAAAATAGCTAAAATGACGTTCTTTTTGAAACGGAGGGAGTACAATTTAAGATCTAATGTAACACTAATGGAAATTATTACTAAAGACCATCCAAAGTGTTACTTTAGACTTTAGGTAGTATCGACAAATGTAATACTAATAAAGTGTTACCAAAAATTTATTGTAACATCTTTTGATATATACGTAATATTTTTTAGGTGTGATATAAACTCATTTATATTGTAGTGCTCTCATTGATCGGAGTCCTCAGCTCAACTTCGACTCATGCCCATGTTTTGATAATTTCATCCGTCTATTTATATTCATTCATCTCGAATTGTGGAGGCAATTTCTGCGGCTATTCAATTAATTCACAAAAGTCATTTTTAAAGGCCATACTTGTTTTATTAATGAGTCAAAGTAAAAGTTTTGAAATTTTAATTTTACAAATAAATTTTATATAATTCAATAAATCAAATCAACCGACAAAAAATCCATGAACAAGGCTTTATAGTTTTCTAAACGTTGTACATTCAAAATCCGCACAAGGAAGACCGTCATTGCTAATAGAATGATGAAATCCTTTTGGTTGTAACTTGCACTATCCAACTTAGTACTTGTACCGAAAAGATTATCCAATAGTTTTCAATTGTATACTATTTTCACCGGTTACAATCAAAAGTAATTTCTCATTTCTTTTCAGGTTAGAAAGTTAAAAATAAAATTAACAAAACTCATAAAATAATTCAATAAATTCAAAAAATTAAAAAGTAATCTAAAAATATAAATATTTTAATTCTAAAAACTTATAAATAATTATTAAAAGCTGAAAATAAACTTCTAAAAACAAAAATTATAAATTGTCATGTTTACAAACAATCACAGAAAATTAGAAACATATTTTGAAAAAAAAACACAATGAATAAATATGGAAATAACAAATTTTGGATTTAAAACAAGTGAAATAGACAAAATAAAATATATTCGAAAATAAAATAAACACATAAAGTGCAGAATAAAAAAAATAAAGTCAGAAAAGTCAAGTCCAATAAAAAATATACGAAATCAAATCAATATATAATTTAATTTAAGATTTTTTTTTTTTGGAAAAAAAAATGAATGTATTAGTAATTTTAAATACCAGTTGGCCTAATTAATTTCAATCAAAGACAATTAAATGACATATACATATAAATATATATATATATATTAATAGATTGTTTCATATAATTTATATGTCTCGTTATTTTTAGATTAAGAATACTATGAGTAAGACACAATTATATAATTCAGTATCAAAAAGACAATTTTATATAATTTACATATATTACTTATGTAATATTCAATATCATTCCAAATTGTGGGGAAATATCATATTTGGTCCCCTACCTTTCTACTTTTTCGCTTTTGATCTCATAAGTGGTTACTTTTTTAGTTTAATCACTCGCTCAATTGTTCTATTTTGATTCAATTTTAGTCGAGAATTGTTCAGTTGACCGAAAAAGTCATGTACCATGCACATGCCGCAAAATCTTGGGAAAATATGGCAACTTAATCTGTATAGCATTCAATTTCTGATGTGTAACATTATTTACATTTCTTTTAAACAAACAAAATGACACATCACATAATTAAACAAAAAACCAACTCAACAAATATTAATTATTCTTTTTCAACCTCAATCTCCTTCCCACTCACAATTTATGTATTTTTTATATATATTGTTTGTTTTTCCTATGTTATATTTCTACAAAATATTAAAATAATTCATAATAATAATTATTGAAAATTATTTTAATAAAGGAAAAGACGCACAATTAATTATACAAAACAAAAAAAAAACTATATTTTTATATTTTCAATTTTAATGAAAACAATTTTTTCAATTTTGCATAACATTCATGAAAAATATATAGAACGTAGAAATAGAAAAGTAAAAAAATGATGGTTTTAAATGAGAAAATTGCAGAAATAGATATATAAAACATAAATATATAAATATGAAGTTTTAGTTATATAAATAATAAAATAAGAAAATTATAAACAAAAATAGATAAATCGGAAAAATAAAAAGAAATATTAAAATAAAAAAATTGGAATATACATAAATAAAAAAATAATGAAAAACAAAAAAATCAAAAGAAAACAGAAAAATCAGAAAATTTTGAGAAACAGAAATATCTAAGAATTATGAAAATCAAAGAACTTGCGAAAACAAATTTTATTTTTTTTCCGGGAAAGATAGAGGTGGCAAAACGACATGCCCCGTCACCAAGGACGGAGTTAGAGGGGGGCCAACGGGTCGTTAGGCCCCCCTCAAATCTTAATAATTTCGTGGGGGTATTTTTGTAATTTTAACATATTTATTTTATTTAGATAAAAATAAAAACCCCCATCCTAAAAAAATAAGTAATGTTTCATTACTTATCTTTCTATATTGAGTTTATATATCTTTTTTTTTACTATTAGTAGCCACATTTAAAATTATAGAGTAATGATTTCTTATTTTTAGCTAAAAGGATTGAGTAAGAATTATACATTTCAATTTTCTTATTATATAATTGATTATCTAGGTATGTGAATGTAGTAACCTGTATTTATTTTTATACAAATAATATTATTTTTATATTTTAAATTTAGAATTGATATACTATTTTATTTTAATGTTATAATTGGACCCCTGACTAAGAATCCTGGCTCCGCGTCACCAACCAAGTTTTGAGAAGCTTCGATCAAATCCCAAAGTATTCCATCAGAAAAATGATCCAAGATTGGTGCGTTCAGAACAAGTCTTATGGTGTCCGAAAATTCCCAGTCCAAGGAAGATATCCTCCTCCCATCGTTCTCTCTTAGAAACAGATCCTCCTACAACCTTCTTCAGCAGCAAAGCTCTAATCAAACAAGGGTTGCTACATTTGACAAACTCTCATGTAGTCATGTGCAATAGTTTCATGGTACAATTAGGGGTGGGTATCACAATTTATGCTTAAAGAAATATACCGAAACAAGAGATACATTTGAGCATATAACATTAATATCTTTTTACCATGATACATTTACCAAGAACATGTAATACTTTAGTTATAAATACTAATATTTTTTTACCCATAACCCGAATTGCACAGATCTAAAATCATTGCAACTGGTGCACAAGAGACCCCTCAGTAAATTTGGGAGGTTTACGCTACGCGATTTGGTTACCTAGGGTTCAAAAAATTCTGCAGTTTTTTCTTTTTATCTATCTGTTCTTCGAAGTGAAAATAGATTATGGTCAGTTTTCTTTTTTGAGGGTTAGAGTGAGATTTTAGTTTTGCTTTGTTAGTCCTTTGGCTATTGTTGCATTAATAAATAATTAGATGACATGTAAATTTTAAAAGGTGATGTGTCGCTTTATATAAGAAAAAACATAAAACAAATACACCTCACAAATTCGACAACATATGTCATAAGTCATCGGATTTCCCTAATTGGCGTTAGCACGTTCAAAATTAAGCAATTAATAGAGGTATAACACTAGAATGAAAAAGTAATAATTTATAGAAATAAATTCGAAAAAGTAAAAAGTTATGGAATTAATTATGTTTTTCCCCAAATTATGTATTGATTATACTTCCCGATGTTGCACTACAACATGAGAAAAAAAAAAAAAAAAAAAAAATTAGAAGCATTTTTAGGCAACGATTTTCGTCTCTGAAAAAAGTTTATGTGAGGCACCTCATAAAATATTAAAAGTCTAAAAGGCATTTTAGACTTTATTTGAGACGATATTTTGTTACCTCATGCGACTGAGTTTTACATTTCCAACATTTTTCTTACGGTTTTTTCCATTTATTAGGGATTATATATCAACTGAGATAATATATTTATGGTAATATATTATCACCATATGAAATGATTTTTCACTTTCTCAAAGAATACTTTTAATGTAAGGGAAAAACTTGGGTGCATAAGATGCACCATAATGTTATTGTACACCTTGTGGGGCCCACCGATTCAACAAAAAAAAGACGCGCGGTCTGAACAGGCCAATTATTATTATATTGATTTTTTTCGCGCGCGCATGTTATATACCTAATGACATGTTTGTTGAACACTAAAGGCAAGTGGTCTGATGGTATTTAATGCAGTCTTAAATATCTCAACCTTGAGGTCAAGGGTTCAATTCTGTTTGCATCTTTTTTCCTTCATCCTTCATTTTTTTTTCTTTTCCTTCTTCTTTCTTTTTTTTTTTTTTTTGCCCTTTAATTTTTTTATCTTATAGCCTGTGAGTGTTGAAAAAATTATAAATTATATTATTAAGTTTTTTTATAATGCAACAATAATTGTATTGTAAGTTCGAAACATAAATATTGTACAATATACAAGAAAAATTAATCTAACCAAACCTATACTGTCATACATCATAATATACACCGTATCGAAATATTAAATATACTATGAGTATTATAAGTTGGAAAAAATAAATATTTCGCAGTATGAAACAAAAATCAACTAAAACAACATATACTGTCAGGCATCACAACGTATACTGTATCGAAATATTAAATATACTGTGAGTATTGTAAGTTGAAAAAAAAAATTCGCAGTATAAAACAAAAATTAACTAAAACAACGTATACTGTCAGGCATCATAACGTATATTGTATCAAAATATTAAATATACTGTGAGTATTGTAATATGGAAAAAATAAATATTTCACAATATAAAACAAAACTTAACTAAAACAACGTATACTCTCATGCAACATAACGTATACTACATCGAAATATTAAATATACTGTTAGGCATCATAACATATATTATGCTCGAAATTTGAATATACTGCTGGTGAAAAATAAAAAGGAACAACGTATACTGTCATGCAACATAACGTATACTACATCGAAATATTAAATATACTGTCAGGCTTTATAACATATACTATGCTCGGAATTTGAATATACTGTTGGTGAAAAATAAAAAGGTGTTGTTAAGATTCGAACCCGCGCACTGAAGGGTACAATGTCGCGCCTTTACCAACTAAGCTAGCGCCTATTTTGTGATTTTAAACACACCTTAATATATATATATATATATATATATATATATATATATATATATCACGCGCGCGAAAATCATAAGTGAGGCCCACAAGGTGTACATTAACACTAATGTGCATCTTATGCACATGAGTGTCACTCTTAATGTAATTACCTGATTTTTTGTTTTGCTCATTTAATGTTGCTTAATTAGTTTGTGAAAACCTCTCTCACAATCTGCTTCTATTATAAAATGGTGAGTTGTGTCTTACAAAATTTAATTTGTCTATTATATTCTTAATGAATTTTAATTTTTAAAGTTAGTTTAGTAACTTTCATTTTAAAGTTCAATTTATTTGGTAAGGCCTCCTATATAGTTCAAAGCTCATCTATTAATTTGTGGAATTTTATATTCTATAACATACTATATTTAATTCACTGAATAACATAAGTTGAACCTAGATATTCATAATATTTTATACTTTTCTTTATTATAATAATATATGTAATATAATTCTTTTAACTTATTTTTATCTTTCAAGATTCTTCATAATTTTTGTATCTCTTTAATAATCAGATTCATTATAATTGTATAAAAGAAGAAAGATCGCAAGTGGAATGTTAAGACTAATTTAGGAACTTTATTATTAAAATCATTATTTATTTTTAAAAGTACAATTCAAACTCGTCTGTTAACTCATAGAACGTTTTATTACACATCATATGATCTTTAATTCATCTATTGATGTAAGTTCAACCTACATATTCATAATATTTTCTTTTCTTATTCATTTCTAGTAAACTATATTGTATTATCCTTTCTATATCCTTTATTTTCTTTTATTCCTCCTAATTTTTTTTATGATCAGAATCTTTTATAATTGTAGAGAAAAAATAAAGGTCGATTAGAAAAAAATCGAAGAAAGATAATAACTACAGAAACTCTTACAATAAGTAAAAGTACGTTAGTTTTATGGGTCTCAAAGAACTAAATAATTTGAATTTACCAGAAATACACTTCTGTACTGATTGTTTAAATACTATTAAACTATTATCGTTACACTCATTCTACAAACAACAACAAAAAAATATTGACATCAAATTATAGTGTATCATGTATGATATTTTTAATTTATTAGTGGATGTATAATTCTTGTAATATATAAAAGACTTAATATTAGTGATAATTTCTTATAAGAAAAATTTTAAAAATTAAACATGTGATACTTTAAGAGGACTTTAGTTACTTCAAAGATTCTTAAATTTGGAAAATGATCAGAAAATATCTGATAGCGATACACTAGAGTTACTTAGTATTGGTATCGGAAAACTAATAAGTTTAGGTGTTTTGATGATGAGTTAAAATCCTAATATGCTTTGGAATTAACTAGCAAAAAAACCCGTATAAGTAAAAATTAGAATAATTAATAATGGTGAAGGTCCTTATTAATTTTATATATCATTTCTCATTCTTGAGAGACCTTTTCTGTATTTTTGTTGCTTTTTTAGTTTTAGTAGCTATAATATTTATATGCTCATTTTGCTTATTATAATAAAAAAACAAAAAAAATTGACAAGACAATTAATGTGTCATATGATATATAATTTACCACAAAATACGATGACTTGATATCAATGATAATTTTGAGATAAAATATTTAAGTATATTAAATTGTACTCCCTCCGTCCCGCTCAGTTTTGCACGTAGGGACGGGCACATATATTAAGAAAAAACTGCTTTTTGCTTTTGGTTGACTTTTTTAAAGGTGGAGATTGAGAATGGAGATTTTGAGGGTGGAGATTGTAAGAGAAATTTCCTTTTTAAGGGTGTGCAAAACTGAATGGGACGGACCAAAAAGGAAAGTGTGCAAAACTGAGCGGGACGGAGGGAGTATTAATTTATAGAATTTTAGTAAGAAATTAACTTCTTAGTTCGAATAATAAATACAAGACTCTTATTTTGGTAGAAAAGTACATCAGGGTTGTTTATGTATTGAATATTTGAAAAATTATTATGTTTAGAAATTTTGATGATGTATAAAAGTAACAATATATTTTATGATTAACAAAAACAGGATCATATAATTTAAAGTTAGTATGTATAAGTTCAAACATATCATTCTCGAGTGACAAAGCATGCATGTATTTTCTTACCCACGTTCGAGGCCCACGATCCACTCCCAACTCCCATGCAACGGTAATAAGCACGATTATAGGGAGTTAGTTAGGGTTTGGAATTGAGTAGTATAAGTAGGAGAATTGTACTCGGAATTAGGGTTGGCTCTTTGTGTTCTAAAACAGTAGTGTGTAATTTCGAAACGAGAAGCAAGAAAACACCTCGGCAGGTGCCATTTTTCAGCCCGTGGACGTAGATCTCCGGATCGAACCACGTATATCTTGTGTTTTTTTATATTCCTTGCATTGATTTTCGCTGAGTTTATTGGATACCGGATTGCGCTTTATCAATTGGCGTCGTCTGTGGGAATAGTAACTGGTTTTGATATTGACACTGCACTTGATATACCATGGTAACGACTCGCTTAAATCAATATCGCCAAGGTGATCAGATCAATCAAGATCCACCCGTGGATCAAATTTTGCCGCCGAGGCAATCGCCGATGCGGGATACATCTCATCATCAGGGCAACCAAGGCCCGGCTATGAATCCGGACAACCAATTCTTACCTCTACTTCCACAGGACACGCAAAACCCTAACCCCGCTGCTACACGGCCGCAGGTTAATGTTCAGATGACCCCAGAACTACTCCAGGCTTTCCTACAAGAACATGCGCATGTTCTCCAAGACTGGGCAGCCAATCGCCTGCATCCTGATGGACTTGCCGGACGCGCTACCAATCCCGCAGTGCCTCCACATCATCAGAACCCGCACATCCGACAAGATCCAGTGCACCATGGGCGCCAGGATCGACGACGGGAGCGACCCGGTTCTCCCGAGGACCATGGGAGTTCTAATGGGTCAAGACAGCGCAACGACGAACCTGCAAATGCTGATCGTCGCCGCCCACTTAACGCGACTAAAAGAGTTCGTTATGCCAATCCCCATACTCTAGATAGAATCCTAGGCCTTGACGCCAATGGGGACATTATCACACCATTTTCCCAAGAAATTCTGGCTACGTCCCTTCCCGAAGGGTTCAAAAGACCTGCCATACCACCCTACGACGGCACTGGGGATCCAACCAATTTTCTTGGAGCTTTTAGGCACAACATGCTTAGCCGCGATCATACCACGTCCCTTCACTATTGTAAGATCTTCCCCGAGTATCTTCAGGACGAGGCTCGGGTTTGGTTTGATTCTCTCCCTCGTAATAGCATATCCTCTTTTAGAGAACTTGCTGAGCACTTTTGGGCACGTTTCGAAGCACGTGCAAAGCCCATGGCCACTTTGGCCGACCTTATGAATATGGAGCAACGGGACAGCGAAACCGTTACCCAATTTCTTGACCGCTTTACAGCGGAGAGTCTTAAGGTAGGAAGCTGCTCGGATGATGTTATCATCAATGCCTTCATGAATGGTCTTCGTCCCGGACCGCTCTACACCGAGTTGGTTCATAATCCTCCGGTCACAACCCGAGCTCTGTTTAATACTGTGTGCAGATATGCTAAGGCCGAGGAGCAGACTCGTCGGAAGCGTGAGAAACATGCTAGTAAACGGCAGTCCGATAGGGCACAGGTTGGGCCCAGCACACGACCCAGTGCTTTTTCTCGTCTGAACCAGGGGCGTTCAGAATCTCGAGGGGATATTCCACAATTCACCCCGCTTACAAAATCGCGAGCTGAAATTCTTTCTGTTCACAAGCATGATTTACGGCCCTGTCCGCGGATGACTGCTCCGCCTGAAAAACGAAACCGCGAGAAGTGGTGTGCGTACCACCATGATCATGGACATGAGACGGAGGAGTGCCGAGAGCTCGGAAAGGAAATTGAAGATTGTCTAAAGAAAGGTTTTTTGCGACAATATATTGCTCGGACCGATGACAAGCCTCGGTCAAGCCAGAATGGGGGCTCGTCCCAAAACCGTGGAAGTTATCATGACCGTGGTTCATGACAAAACAGGCCGCAATGGCAGAACAATAGGCCGGGGTCTAACAATTATGCACGGCAAGACCCCGGAAATCGTCAAAAACCTCGTTTTTTGCCACCACTACCTCCTCCAGGAGGACCCGGGAACAATGCACCTACTCATGTCATAAACGTGATATACGGGGCCCTCCCCACGGGGGCTTCTTGAAATGCATTGAAGGCAGAGGCACGCCGTCCTCCTCCCGAGGAGCCGCGTCATAAGCGCCTCCATCAATCTGAAACTGTTAGTTTTACAGATAGAGATCCAGTCCCAGAGATTACACCCCATACCGACGCCATCGTCATTGATATGGTTGTAGCTAATGTTACAGTAAAGCGAGTATTCGTAGACAATGGAGCCGCAGTGAGTGTTATATTCACCGACTGTTTCCAAAAAATGGGGATTTCTCGTGAGCAACTTCGGCCGGCCCCCGGGCCATTACAGACCTTCACCCAGGGTGAAGTTCAGCCAGATGGCGTTATTAATCTCCCGGCCTCTCTGGGAACTTATCCGGCGATAAAAACCATTTTTGTGGACTTTTACGTGGTTAACTCTCCGTCCCCGTATAATATGATTTTGGGTCGGGATTGGCTTACTCCCGCCAAAGCCATATGCTCCACATACCACCTCACGTTAAAATTTTCCACGTCACATGGCGAAGTGGCAATCCGCGGCAGTCAGCGGGTTTCTAAGGAGTGCATGTACGTCGCACTCAAAAAGGCGACAAAGGTTCCTCCTAAACAGCAGCTTCAGGTGGCATCATCGACTCTCGAACCTAAGCTATGTACATCACTGGGGACACTACTGTCCAGGTGCCGCTTGATCCATCCAAGCCCGAACAAACAGTAACTGTCGGTGCCGTGGACGTGCCGTGGTTACATCATGCCATCATCCAGACCTTGCGAGAGTATTCCGACATTTTCGCCTGGTCTCCTTTGGATATGCCCGGGGTCTCTCCCGATGTAATAACCCACAAATTGAACATCGATCCCAGCGTCAAACCTATACAGCAAAAACAAAGGAAATTCGCTCCGGAGCGAAACGTGGCCATTCGAATCGAGGTACAACAACTTTTAGATGCAGATATCTTGTTTGAAGTCTATTACCCTTCTTGGCTGTCTAATCCTGTGATGGTAGTAAAGTCCAGCGGGGCATGGCGAATGTGCGTCAATTTCTCCGATCTCAATAAACACTGTCCGAAGGATTGTTATCCTCTACCCTCCATCGACCAAAAGGACGAAGCCATTACTGGGCACGTGGCGCTTTGTTTCTTAGACTTATATAAGGGATACCATCAGATCTACATGGATCGTCAGGATGTCCTCAAAACGGCATTTATCACTGATTTTGGATGTTTCGCCTTTAAGAAAATGCCCTTCGGGCTCAAGAACGCGGGGGCCACGTATCAACGTCTTATGGACCGCGTTTTTCGCGATCAAGTAGGTCGCAATGTTGAGGTTTACGTTGATGATCTAGTCATAAAAAGTACCTCACATTCTAAATGTGTGCAGGACATTGTTGAAACGTTGCGTACCCTGCGGCGTTACAATCTGCGTCTTAATCCGGCAAAATGCACCTTCGGTGTTGGCTCCGGAAAGTTTCTCGGGTATATGGTTTCGCAGCATGGCCTTCAGGCCAATCCGGCCAAGCTTCGGGATGTGTTAGATCTGCAACCACCGAGGACGTTCAGAGACGTACAACGCCTCACTGGTGGTTTGGCGGCCTTAAACCGTTTTTTGTCTAAAGCTGCGGAGCGTCAACTCCCATTCTTCAAGATTTTGAGACAGGCTAAGTCAATGGTGTGCAACACCCGGTGTATTTTGCAAGGCGAGTACTTCACGGGGCGGAGACGTATTCCATGGTGGAAAAAACAGTGCTCGCTCTCGTCATGGCGGCTCGGCGTTTGCGGCCATATTTCCAAGGGCGCGAAATACGGGTTCTAACTAATCATCCTCTCCGTCAAATTCTTGTCAAGCCTGAGGTGTCAGGGCACCTCGCCAAGTGGGCTATCGAACTAGGAGAGTATGATATTCAATTTCTTCCCCGCCGAGCTATTAAGGGTCAAGCACTAGCAGACTTTTTGGCCGAGACCCCAGGGGATAATCATGAATCTTCTGCAGACAATGATAATCATCACCATGCTGCTCTTGAACCCACACCTCGCAGGTGGCAATTATATGTGGATGGTGCTTCCACATCTCGTGGGAGTGGTGTCGGGGTGCTTCTCATTGACCCCGAGGGAGTTGAAGTTAAGTATGTTATTCGATTCAAATTTAAGGTGACCAATAATGAAGCAGAATACGAGGCAGTTCTCGCGGGACTCCGGCTCGCTCAATCCTTAGCTATCCGCCATCTTGAGCTCTTCACGGACTCCGAGATTGTTTCCAATCAGATCCAGGGTACTTATACCGCTAAGGATGAAACGATGATCAGGTATCTCGCTTTAACACTCAAACTTATGTCAACTTTTGATTCGGTTGTTATCCAGAAGGTACCACGTACACAGAATGTTAAAGCTGACGCGCTCAGTAAATTAGCCTCCGCGGTCCGCACTAATGTATCTCCGGATATTATAGTCGAAGATTTATTTTATCCGGCGATTCATGAGGCAACGGTCTCGGTATTGACCGACAATGGTCCGAATTGGATGACTCCTATTGTTCAGTATCTCCGAGATGGAACTTTGCCTAATGACAAGCTGGAAGCTCGGCAGATAGTTCTCAAGGCACCCAAGTACTCATTCCATGATGGAATCTTGTATCGACGGTCGTACTTACAACCAAATCTCTAGAGCCTTGCTCCTGCCCAGGCCGATCAGGTTCTTCGGGAGGTTCACGAAGGGGCCTGCGCCAGTCATATCGGCTCACGGACGTTGGCCAAAAAGATTCTTCGGTGGGGGTATTATTGGCCAACCTTATTTAACGATGCCAATGATTTAGTGACCAAATGCAGCAAGTGCCAACTGCACTCCCATGTGAAACACCTGCCACAAACCGAGCTCACGGGAATACAAAGTGCGTGACCATTTATCCAATGGGGAATTAATATTGTAGGCCCGTTTCCAGTCGCTCCGGGTGGACTGAAATTTCTTGTGGTCGCCGTAGACTACTTCACCAAGTGGGTAAAAGCCGAACCTCTTACCGCCATCACTGGTCAGAACGTTTTGAAGTTCGTCTGGCGAAATATTATATGTCGCTTTGGCATACCGAGCACTATTATTTCGGATAACGGCAAACAGTTCGCCAATGATCCCTTCCGGTCGTGGTGCGAGGAGCTCCACATTAAACAAATTTTCACCTCGGGAGCTCACCCTCAAGCCAATGGTCAAGTTGAAGTCACTAATCGTACACTCCTTGTGGGTATAAAGAAACGTTTGGATCACGCTAAAGGTCTTTGGGCCGAGAATCTTCCACAAGTTCTTTGGGCTTATCGCACTACGCCACATACCTCTACTGGGGAGACCCCCTACAGTCTTACTTACAGCTCCGAAGCTGTTATCCCGGCGGAAATCAGCGTACCTAGCCCCCGCCTCGTAACTCTGACTCCCGAGGATAATGACGAAGCTCTCCGTACAAACTTGGACGAGCTTGAATATCGTCGTGATCAGTCTTTCATCCAGCAAGCCAAGTGTAAACAACGTGCAGCTCAGTATCATCACCTCCGGGTTCGGGGTACTCAGTTCAATGTCGGGGACTTAGTACTCCGACTTAACTCAGCCAGCAAGGCTGCCCCCAAGGGAAAATTACATGCTACCTGGGAAGGTCCTTATCGCGTCGTTGCTGCGCACGATTCCGGGTCCTACCAGTTGGAGCATCCTGATGGAACCCCGATTCCCCGAAGCTGGCATGTTACCAACTTAAGACGTTTCTATCTATGAACACCAAATGACAAGTATCGTTCCTATCTTTACGTTCATTGTACATTTCTTTTTCGTTGTTATTTCTCTTTGTATTTTTTAAGTTGCTCCGGCACTCACCTTAGATACAATGTCAAAGTATTTACAGCCGGAATAAATGAAGATGCTCTTCAGGTAGGTTTGACATATTCATACAGTACTGAATATGATATAAAACAGAAGTGTACTATGTACTGTGAAAAATGAATTTAGAAACATAAACTGAAGCTTAATTCATAGATTAGTTAGACACATACATAAAATTGACCCCAGAAGACCTAGCATTCCATATGGATAGACACTAACATAAAATTGACCCAAAAAGGCCTAGGAATGAAAATAGATAGTCTAACCCAAACATAGTAATAAACTAAAATAAAACAGGGAAACTGGACACCTATCTTTAGACACAACATTAAAATAAAATAGGAAATTGACACTGTCATACTAAGACTCGTAACATGCTTCATATCCCCTCCTTTCCTTTCTTCTTTTTCTTTTTCGCCTCTCCAAAATCTCCAACATCTTTTTTCACTAATTTGTTGAGCGGAATGTCATCCTGATCTTCTTCTTCATCAATATCTGCCTCGTACCCTTTCTCCAAATCATTTTCGTTTTGTTTTTCTTCAGAATCTATTTCCTCCAGCAAAAGGGTAGTTTTTTATGGTTGTGGAAAAATTAAATTAACTTACTACTTTTCTTCAAATAGTAAAAACTAAAATTATTTTGTTTATTTGAAATTAAAGAAAATTGAACTTACTTTCTTCTCGTCATATCTATTATAGAAGATAGATAATATTTTTGCATCAGCAGTAACTTTTGTGACATTATAAGTCACCAAATATCTGGTATGGTCAGTCTCTTTAACTTGAATTTTGAATATCCCAACTCGGTTATTCAAGGACTCCTCAATTTGCTTTGGTAGAAAATCGAATGCCTCAGGCTGAATTTAGTAGGTGTCAGTTTATAGAAAAATAGATAAAAACGTTAGATAAATCTATATCTATATATATATAAAAGTAAAATGAAGGGCATTTATGTCATTGTAACTTTCCCGCCAAAACTTTAACAATAATTTGGTAAATTCATGTTAATTTTGGTAAGTTTATAATCTTCTTTCAATTTTTTAAAATGCAAATAGCTTTTTTAATTCTAATCCATTTTTTATATATAATATATCAAATTATTCGTCTTTTCACGGTGTTCAGTTTGACAAAAAGTTCTTTGTTTGTGCATCTTACTGTGCTTTCTTCTACGTTACGGGGACGCCCTAGCGTAGTAGTACTATTATTATTCGTCTCCGGACAATTGGATCTCTCTCCCGGTCCGTCCGGGGAGATTCACGTTTCGTCCCCGGACTTGTATCCCCTCTCGCCTGTTTAACCGAAGAAGTGTTTTACTCCCGCCCGATCCGTCCGGGGAGATTTTAATTGGCGCTGTCCATATCGTGTTCCCGAACACCCGTTAAAGCAATTCTTATTTCTGGTTAACAACTCATTGTTTTCCTTAACATAACTGTGCAAACCAAAACGATTTATTACATTTTTTCGATTAAAGGCCAAAAAGTTCTTTACATGAGACTTCAAAAAAAAAAAAAAAAAAAAAAGGTTCTTTTTCACAATTATCTATGGCCTCCGAGCCAGTATTCGGCGCTCCGGCGCTGGGATATGTTCCCGGACCTACTTCGTGTCCTACGGGATTCAGCGGCTTCTCGACGTTGAGCCCCGGCTCTCTCACCTCCGCGGCCCCCTCGGCGTCGCGGGCTCATTCTTGGCACTTGTCTGGGGGCTTCGTCTCTTGTGCGAGCCCGAAGACTCGGTTGCGGGGTAGACCTCGGTGTTTGGGCCCATTCCACGGGATCCCACTCCTCCGGGTCCATCACCTCGATTTCTTCTGCCAGCCTCTCAACTTCTTCTTCGGCGACGACCACGGGCCCTTCTTCAGCTGTAGTCACCGGAACTGGCTCTCGAATTATAATTCCTTGGCTTTTCCCGGCTGGCTTCTTTTTACCCTTCCGGGGGGTTTTTGAAGTACCTCGGCTCCGGCTAGGGCCCGCGATATATTCCTCGGCTGTGTGCCGCCACCTGCCGCGGCCTTTCAGTCCCTCATACATGCCGAGCAATAATTCCAGCACCTCTCGCTTTCTTGTAAGCTCCGAGGACTCGGCCGGATCCTTCGCCATCAGTGCTGAAATTTCACTTTGTATTTCTACGACCCGCTCCTCAACTTCCTCAAATGTCAGCAGGCCGTACTCTGTCAGTATTCGGTCATACTCCCTTTGATGAATGAGGACACGGTCCAGTTCCGCAACTTTAGCCAGGTACTTTAATTCCTGGTCCCTGGCTCTCTCCTCGGCCTCCTTCACCCTTCTCTCTGCAACAGCCGCCCGCCTCTCTAACCTCGACACCACTTGCATTTGCAAGTTATTTTTCTCACCACGGAACCACTCTAATGATTGCATGAGCTTCTTAATCGTGTTATGCAATTCCGCGGTGTCCTGAACGGGCAACAGAATCAGCGAAAAAGATCAATCTCAAAGCATACAATGAACGGCAATTCCGTTATCAACAACATTTATATTCAACACAATCAGAGTACATTATCAGTAGTCTGGTACAAGGGGTTTACATTTATTCCTATCATCTACTATATCAAATTTGAGGGGAACGACTGACCTCCTCCTCCTCGGTCCCCTCGGCGTCTTCGGGCACCTCCTCCTGCCGGCCTTCAGCCGTTCCTGCCTCCTCTTCCACAGTAACTGCAGCAGCTTCCATGCGGGGGGGGTGGTTCTTTGTTTCGGGGCTCAGAGATGAACTCACCCCGGCGGAATGCCAGGAATTCCTGGTCTTGGTCCACCTCACAGCTTGCAACCTCCTCGGCCCTTAAAATTTCTTTCTTCTCTGCCAAAGCTTTTACAAGGGGCCACTCCGGGAGGTGCGTTAAAGCTTTATAGTAGGCCTCCTCCACCCCGGCCACAGCATTATAGTCATACCCAAACTCTGGACGATATACGTCCACGTTCGGGTAGACTTCTTTGATCTGCTCCAGCAACACCGATCGCGTGGCCGTGTCCCCGAGAGCGACAAAGTTGGTCTAAAAGTCAAGAAATGTGCTCGTCTGGAACAATTTCTCGGCAAACGCTTTTAGCATTGCCTCTTGACCTTCGACGATTGCCGCTTCTCGAGCATTCATCTCTGCCCGCAGTTGCACCATTTCTCCACGGAGGGCCCCGGCTTCCGCCTCCACCTCGCGCAGACGCGCCACTTCATTCTCCACCAAAGCCGCCCTCTTGCGCGCTTCGGCCATATCCTGTGTTAGCCTGTCGTTGCGCGCACGCAGATCCCTTGCCACCGCGGCCAGTTCTTCTTTGGCCTCCTTCTCGTTTTTCCAGCCGAGATCCAAGATTCCCCGCGCCAAGTGCAGAAGCTCCTCGGCGTCCGCCCCCTCCAACCCCAGCAGACTTGGGGGCCTTTGCTCCTTCAAACATCACAAAAGACAAGACACAGAAATCAATACTGGTAGCGTACACTTCATGTACGCAAGCAGTAACTAACATGAACTTTCAGGTTTACCTCTACGCTTTCCTCTGTGCGGAGTCTTTTAGTTGATGCCGGAGGTGTCCCGGATGGTTCCGACCTCCTCTTTGCACTGGGGGTTGACCCCGCCGCCACCACTCGCTCCTTCGACCCAACGGGGGGTCTTGAGCTAGGTGACATCTTCCCCCGGGGAGACACCTCAGCAGTTTTTCCCTTCTTCTTGGCTGCCGCAGCCACTGCGGGGCTTCCCGCTGGTTCCTTTCCGAAGCGTCCCACTGCATACAGAAATTCGAGTTAGTCCTGCACAAGGCAACAATTTTTAAACAGATATGAGAACTCCTACCCTCCTCGGCAACCCCGGCTCCCGACTCTTGACCCTGGGTGGACATCCCCGCCACATCGCCCGAATAATATGGGCTCAGTCCGGCCTCCTCCAGCTCCTCCTCAGTGCAGAGGGTCTTGAAAGTCCCCACTGCACGGAATGGATCCACAACCTCGGCCTCCGTATCCCCACCGGGGCAGTATCTAGTACCTCCTCCCTTCTCCACCTCGGGAGGGCCACTCCGGTCTTCACAAAGATGAACTTCTCCTTCCACCCATCCACCTTACTAGGGTTTTGCACTTTGAAACCACCTCGTGCTCGGGGACTGAAGGAGTACCACCCCTTGAATTTCCTGAAGGCTTTTAGTTGGTAAAAATACCTAAACAGCTCTACGGTTGGTTCCACCCCGGAATTCTTGCATACTACGGTGAACCCGACTACTTGCCTAATTGCATTTGGCGCTAATTGGCTCAAGGCAATGTTATAATATCTCAGTAGCCGGACAACTATGTCCCAGAGGGGAAATCTCAACCCTATTCTCAAAGGGTCTATATATACACCAATGAAACCCTGCGGCGGGCAACAGGCCCTATCACCAGGTTCCGGCACTATATATTCTAAATTAAACGGGAAATAGAAGGAGGGGATTAAGCTCTCTATCTGCACCCGCGTCATCCGCGGCGCTATAGTGGACACTTCGAAGTCATTCTCCATACATTCGTAAAAATCGACGACCTTGATGTTGGTTTCCCTGCCGTCGGCTCTTTCCACTGTCCTAATCTCACTCCTCTCTGGAATAACATAGCGAAGGGGTGGTACATCTAACGGAGAGCTCTGGGTCCCTACTTCCTTAATAGAAGAAGAAGATGATGAAGAAGGCATACTTACTTGGTTTGTATTTGAGATGAATCACAGGTGCACAGAATTCTCCTTTTTTCCCGCTTTCTAAACTGACAAATCGCAATGAAGAAGATGAAGTATACTGTGTCATTATCCCAAATATATACTCAAGGAACCAACAGTCTAGATACGGCCTATTCAAATTCAGTGTTTCAGATTTGAATGTGTTAAACACGCGCCTTACGGTTCCCAAGGCGCGTGGGGAACAGGTTCATTGGAAATTGCACAGCGTGTCACTTCACATCCCTCTCTCTCATGATGGCGCCGCCAGTCACATCAACCTCATTCTTGACCAGGAAGTTTAGGACGGCTCTCCGGTGCCTCCTTCACCTCGGCCAGATTACTATCCTCTTCCGCTGCACTTTACTGCTTTCGGGGTGCTCGGGCCCCCGCCAACACCTCGGGGACGTTCAGCCTAGTTCGATTTGGCCCCCGGGGACCCCACCACGGATTATCTCCGTCTCAACAACATCTCGGCGTCCCAAAAACGCTTCGGCTTACAAGTGGCCACAGCTCATCTTGCTTACAGCTCCACCCTGATCATAACCGTAGCTCCTTCCTCGCTTCGGCTGGGGGGGGGCATCTGATAGGTATGGCCCAGTAACTTAGGATCGGCTTGGCACTCCGAACCGACTCAACCCTACCCGAACAGCTGAGCCTAGAAGGATGAGCCCCAGCAGCCGGCCCAGAAACATGCGCCCCAAATAGCGTGGCCCAATTGGGCCCAATTGCGGCGTGCCCCACGTTCGAGGCCCACGATCCACTCCCAACTCCCATGCAACGGTAATAAACGCGATTATAGGGAGTTAGTTAGGGTTTGGAATTGAGTAGTATAAGTAGGAGAATTGTACTCGGAATTAGGGTTGGCTCTTTGTGTTCTAAAACAGTAGTGTGTAATTTCGAAACGAGAAGCAAGAAAACACCTCGGCAGGTGCCATTTTTCAGCCCGTGGACGTAGATCTCCGGATCGAACCACGTATATCTTGTGTTTTTTTATATTCCTTGCATTGATTTTCGCTGAATTTATTGAATACCGAATTGCGCTTTATCATAATTAATAATTACTATAATATAATAGCTGTAACAAGAAAGCTCTTTATTGATGACATTCACCAATTTTTCACTCAAAAACCGGAGCTTTATCTTCCAACGATTACAATCACACTCATCAAAATCTTAGATATACCGCGTCCAATTTAGCCGGAAAATTTCGGAAAAATACGAAAATAGTTATAATAACCATAACCATAATCAACAAGGCATGAGAAGTGATAATTCTGGTTCAAGTTCATCGCCGCTATGGAAGAACAGCCCCAGTCCATCAAGTCACCACTCAAATTCTCCAATGGAAGCCATTATTAGAGGGCGGTGGGAGCTCATGGAAATGGTGAAGAACATGCCGGAATCATCGTATGAACTTTCCTTGAAAGATATAGTCGAGCAACAAAGAGCTGGAACACCAAGAAATTGAATTGAATCAGAGTTTGCATCAGAGGAGAAGATCAGAGCAAAAAAATTGATCGGAATATGAGTTTTGAGAACAAAGGGTTGTTCTTGAATATGGTGTTTCCTTTTTCATTAAAGTCCAAGAAAAATAACAAGTTTGATGGTAATAACAGTAGAAAAGTTTGGCCAAGCCTGAGGGATTAAAGGGTGAAAGGGATTGGTGGAAGAAGAAATTTAGAGGATCGAGTGATAGTGTTAGCAGCAGATCAGCCGCGGCGGCAGGTATGTCAAACATCTCAACTGTTGTTTAAGAGTTGCTTTTAATGACTGATTGAAAATTGGTAACCTATTTTATAACAAAACTATGATTTCCAGTTCTATTTCAACATTGGATAGTGATTTTTGTTTCTACCCTCTGCATATTTTCCTAAGGTGGAATTAATTTCATACAGAACCCAAGGATTTGGAAGAAAAAGAATATCAAAACAAGTGTTAGATTAGGATACAAAATTTGATCGATCAATATGAGAGTCCGATTTCAAGAAATTCAATATGTTTGGCAGTTGATTTATTTATCTTGATAATGACAATCCTGCAATTTAACGATGAATGACTTTGTGCAAGGGTGTAAATGAACCTGAGTAGTAGAGCCGAGCACCCTATATGTTGTTCAATATCTAGTTTGAATTATTGTTCAAATTTCCAAGTGTTCCAACTTCCTAGAATATCAATCGAATCTTGCTTGCATGAGTTTTACTTGAGTCAGACACAAATCGAGTTTAAGTAGTTTGGTCTTTTTACTTCCTCCGTTTCAGAACAGTTATATTTTTCTAGTACGACGTCATGACTCTTTCTTGAGATGGAGGAAATCTTCAATATAAAAATATATTCCAATTTATGAATGTTATGTTGGTTGAAATGCAGAAAAAGTAAAGGCTCTTTGTGTGTTTGCTGGCCTTTTCTACAATCCAGAGGCAGCAAATCTGCAGAGTAAAAGAAAATGTCTGCTATCTATTGCTAACAGATCCATTACTTCAGTAACAAATCTTGTCATAGACTATAGAAACGAAATCGTTTTGGCCGGCAAGGATATTTTTTTTTTCAAAAACAATTTAGTTTTTAAGTTGTTAAAGTATTGAAAAATATTAATACTAGATTAATTGTGAGGACAATAATTAAAATTCTAATATCAATGCTAGATTACGGATTAAAAAAAAAAAAGACAACACCAATTTTATAGTCACCCAAAATGATAGTTAACATTTGAATTTCTTTCTGATAATTTTCCATCATAAGAGTAATCCAATATAAGAGTTGATCACAATTTGATAAATGATTTTTACAAAAAAATCTTGCTAGCGAAATTCTGTTAAAAAATCAGGGTGCTTATACAAATACTCCAAGCCTGTGTACATTCTCTGATTATTGCTACTGTATTTGTTTTCCCAAGCTCTTTTTCTGTGCATATTTTAGGCAACCTTCCATTTATTCATCCGAAGGGGTGAATATTGGTAGAATTGTCTCCTTTGTTCGAACATAAGCGTTTCATCTTGGGAGGATTAGTTCAGCGCAGTTGGTATAGTATCTTGTAATCCACTCAATTGATAGGGTTCAATTTCCACCAATATTCTTAATCCAACCAAGATTTGTACTCAGAAAAAAAGAGTTTCATGTTAGCAATATTAGGTACAAAGTTCTTGGAATTATTGAAATGCTTACAAGATATGCCTCATGTTTAGTATCTTTAGATTTCATATACTATAATTTTTTTGTCTCAAAATAATTGTCGTTTTTAAATTCTGGACATAAGTTTCACTAATCTTCTAATACCATTCATATTATAAATTATTTTTTTAATGGAGAAAGGTTCTGATAAGATACAGAAGCATGATCTTTGAAAAACATTATAATAATTAAACTCATAGGACGATATACCAGTCATTTTATAAGATTCACTGATCTATATAATAAATTTTAAAATGACAATTGTTACAAACGCAAGAAGTATATGTTACAACCCGACTTCTAGAATGTCGACATAATTGAAATATTGAAGGATTATTATAGCTTTAGATATCTTAATTAGGGCATGGCTAAGCAATAACTCCATTGTTAATTGGCAAACCTTATATACATGTATGGGATTTTTATGTATAGTATAATGGGTAAGATTAATTTTAAAATCGCTTGGATTAGATCAATCCTTGTAAACTCTAAACCTAGTCGTCATCTTCTTCCCTCATGGGAGGATGGGAAAAGTTTCATGTTTAATTTTTGTTTTGTTTTTCTCTTTTGCTTCTCTTCATGGGAGTTCTTGGCTCCCCTCAACAAATGAGAGTATCAGTCCCCTAAATAATGAAAGATCAAAGATTCATTGTTCGTGATGTGTTTTTTTTTTTTTTTTTTTTGAAGATTCAGACGATATTAAGCATTTCAACATTGGTCTGCTAACTTTTTTGGGCTTTCACCAGAAGATTAGTGTACGCGGTTTATCCAGCGCAATATCGATTTGTTTGATTTACTGTATTTAGATCGTATAGGTTTAGAACTAGTAATTTTGTGCTTTATATGTTCCATATTTCGTTGTATTGTGTAGAATGTTTCTTCTTGTCAATCAATGTTGGATGATTCCAACGATTTAATGAAATTTTATTATATAAAAAAAAATAGATCAACTTTTTAGTACATAAGAAGATCCATACATATAAGCTTACATAAGTCGTACTCTTTAGTGAGCTCTTAATTTTAGTTAGCCTCTCAGATTATAGTTTATTTTAGCATTAAAAAGGAAAATAAAGTGTCATAGAACCAATTAAATAAGAACGAAGTCTATAAGTTTTTAACAGAGAAAAATATTTTGTATAATAAAAGACAATTCACTTGGGACATGTGTCACTATCTCAGTAAACCTAATTTTTTATGGGAATTTTTTTTAGTTATTGTTATACTCATCATTTTAAATCCCTAAATTTAGCTCGCTTTTCCTTTTTAGCCGACCTGTTTTAAAATATTTGTCTAGCACTAATCAACATAAAGCTATAAATTTGTTCTGGATAAATGCTCATTACATTAACTAGCTCATTTCCTATAAATATACTTCGACGTACTTCAGATTTATCAAAGTTCATTCTTTCATATAACTTGTATTGTAGTACTAGCTCATTGGAATTTTTAGTTTCCCATTTCGAAATATTATTCTTTCATACTCTTTTTTTTTTTACCCTCGGATTATTTTTCGTAGAATTGCATAGAGTATAATAGAATGGACAAGATTATGGAATGCATATTAGAATGAGGGTTAGGAGTAAGACATGGTATATGTCTTATCCAATGTTTACTACGGATGATTATGTCCAATTATTTAAAAATGACTATAGTCATCCTATATTTACTTGATTTGTTTAGAGGTGATAAGATAAATTCAATTTACTTAAGTATCCCTTATATTCCTTAAAAAAAATTAAAATCCATTAAGCCTAAATAATACAACACTACAATGAACGGTTCTTTTATGCTAAATTTCTTGAAGAAAAGGATCGGAGAAGAAAGGACAATGGTAGGGAGAGATGAGTAAATTCTTTATATCAAACAAATGAGATGATAAATCCCACCTCTAGAATAGGAATTTGTAATGAGGCTGATTTGTCTGTGTTCTCTCGGATATCGATGATCATTTCACGTTTTCACTCCACTAAAGTAAATATCGGATTGTCATTTATAAGTTGTTCTTATTCAGGTTAATCATATGATGTGCTGCTATTATTATTATTATTATTATTATTATTATTATTATTATTATTATTATTATTATTATTATTATTATTATTATTATTATTATTATTATTATTGTTGTTATTGTTATTGTTATTATTATTATTATTATTATTATTATTATTATTATTATTATTATTATTATTATTATCATCTTTTTAACAACTTAAGTTTCTTTTTAGTTTTTAGGGTTAAATATTTAAATTGTTGGATTATGGATGTTAACATGGATTGGCAACTTAATACATGTTGGATCATAGCTTGTATTAAGTCATCAATGCATGTATTTTGATTAACCTTTTGATTAGACTAGTCATGCTGAAACTTTTAATGCTCATTACCATATTTGGTAATAAAGCATTCTAGCTTAGAAAAGGTGTTATCCTAGTGTTGCTTCTTATAAGCACACATTAATGGTTTTTGTCTTTAGTATTAATTTGCTAGGTCATGCTGCCATTGTGATATATAAGCACAAATCTGCAGCACAGTTTGTAAGCAATATGGCCGCACACTATGTTCTTCATTTATAAAGCTCATTCAATGAAACTAAATATAACTGTTGCCATTACTTCTGCTTCCTTTATTTACTTCTCTTAGCATGTATCTTGTATACATTCTATAAATTTCTACATGGTATCAGAGCAGTGTTGATCCAAATATATGTCATCAAACGGAAGTACTTGGCGTTTACCACAAGGAGAGTGGCCGCAACTCAGATCTGAAGAAGTTGAAAGAGTCATGGCTACCACAGAATCTGCCACAACTCAAACTGCAACAAATATTTGTCTTGATAATGATCCATTGAGCCTTCATGGCTCGGATCACCCAGTATGTCTTTAGTATCTACCAAGCTGAATGGAAGCAACTATTTGCCATGGAGTAAATCAGTTCAAATAGCTCTCTTAGCTAAAAACAAGATAGGGTTCATAAATGGCAGCATTGCTATGCCCACTGACAGTAGACTTAAAGAGCAGTGGGAAAGAGTGGATGGTATGGTTAGGGCATGGCTATTAAACTCTTTGTCTAAGGAAATATCAGAAACATTTCTTTATGCCAAAAGTGCAAGGGATCTGTGGGAAACAGTAACTAACAGATTTGGAGACAGTAATGGACCCCAACTGTTTCATGTCCAGAAGGAGATATGCAACTTGACTCAAGGGAATCAATCAATGGTTGTTTACTATAATAGCTTGCATAAGCTATGGAATGAGCTGTCCATGCTTAGATCCTTGCCAGTCTGTACCTGAGGGGCCTGCTTTTGTGGAGCTACTAAAGGGTGGGAAGAATTTGACATGTCTGGAAAATTGATTCAGTTTCTAATGGGACTAAATGAGTCATATGATCCCATTAGGAGTCAAATCCTACTGATGGATCCACTTCCAAGTGTTGATAAAGCATACTCAATGATCTTGAGAATTGAGAGACAAAGAAATGTGCATATATCTGGAAATGAGCTAATGGACAGCTCAGCCATGAATGTGAAATTCAACAATGGTGGTAGAGGCTCAACAAATAGACCAGCCCATTTTGGCTCAAATAGCAGAGGAGGGCACTCTAATGGCAGAGGAAGAGGCGACATCACATTGACAAAGGAAGAAAAGGCAAAATTACTTTGTGATCATTGTGGAAATCATGGACATTTGATTTCAAACTGCTTCCAGTTGAAAGGATATCCAGATTGGTGGAAGGGGAACCAAGGAAATTATGCTCACTTAGCTGATGTAACTGGAGAAGATGGGACAGGAAATGAACATTACACTGAAAGTCACAGCAGATCTCCAGATATATCAGCCATTGTACAAAGGGAAGTGGCAAGAATTTTGAATCAATCAGAACTGAAACAGCACACAGAGGGTTCGAGGGTGAAGAATTCAAACAATGCACATGGTGGAAGCTCATTCTTTGCTTTCACATTAATAGATGGATTGAATGATGGTGCATGGATCATTGACACAGGTGCTAGTAGGCACATGTGCAATGATCCAACTCTGATGAGCAACCTTAGACCTATACAGCACACAGCTATGGTGACTTTACCAGATGGAACAGAAAGAAAGGTGGAGCAGTGTGGAAGTGTTTTCTTATCAGACAAACTTACACTGACAGAGGTATTTATTGTACCAAGTTTCACTTGCAACCTGTTATCCATATCCCAATTGACAATGGACACAGGAGCAAAGGCTGTTTTTTATCATGAATCTTGCATTGTCAAAAGTGCAAGAGATGCAAGCATAATCCTCACTGGGCACCTGGTTGGAAAGTTGTACATTGCCAAGCCAGCATACTCAGATGAGGCTTTAGCAGCATATGCAGCTAATGCAGAACACTATAATAAGCTGTTCAAAACTTGGCATAGAAGACTGGGACATGCATCACCAACTTCTATGCAGCACCTACACTTCCTGGAGCATATGTGTACTCCACCTGTTCTGGAAGCACACAGGCATTGTGAAATCTGTCATATCTCAAAGCAAACCAGACTCAGCTTTCCCACCAGTTCAATTAGCACCACCAGGGTGCTAGAACTTCTGCATGTGGATATCTGGGGACCATATAGTCAACCCAGCATCACCAACACATCATACTTTCTTACCATTGTGGATGATTATAGTAGGATGATCTGGGTGAATCTTATGGCAAGCAAGAAACAAGCAGTCAGCTCACTTAAGGAATTCATCCACATGATCACAAGGCAACTAGAGAAGACAGTGAAGATGATTAGAACAGATAATGGAGCTGAGTTTTTAAGTGGAGAATGCCAGCAGTTTCTCAAGGATCAGGGGATAATACACCAGAGAAGCTGTGTTTACACTCCACAACAGAATGGAGTGGTAGAGAGAAAACACAAACATTTCCTTGAGATGGCAAGAGCCTTGATGAAAGAGTCTTCAATCCCACACTACTTGTGGCCATACTCCATCCTCACTGCAACACACATCATAAATAGACTACCCACAAGAGTTTTAAACTGGCAAGTCCCATTCACAGTAATGTTTCAACGAATACCAACATATGCAATGATGAAACCCTTTCATTGTCTTGTCTATTCCACTGATACAAGCCCACAAAAGAGCAAATTTGATCAAAGAGCCAAGAAATGCATTTTCTTGGGATATGCTCCTCACCAGAAAGCTTACAGTGTCTATCACATTGCTAGTATGCAAGTGATTACTTCAAGAGATCTCATTTGCCTTTAAAATACCTATCCATATGCTGATCCTGATTTGCAGAACAAGACAGACTCATCTCCAGTACCACTACCATTCCTGGATGATGAAGAAGACTCTTCAGCACCTATTTCCAGTCCTATAGCTGTACCTATTCCATCTAGCACAGCTGATCCATCAGAGGAATCATTTGAATCAGAGGGAGAATCAGATGAAATTCATGCAGGCCCAACACCACTCAGGAGTGCCAGGCTAACACAAAGAGATCAAATTCATGCAGATCCAACACCACCAAGAAGAAGTACCAGGCAAACATCTGAATCAGAGGAAGGAGCAGATCAAATTAATGCAGACCCAACACCACTCAGAAGAAGTACCAGGCAAATACAAAAACCATCCCATCTGCAGGATTTTGTTCAGAATACAACAACATCAATGTTCCAGCATCCACAATCTCATGTAGCCTTTCATGCCAATCATTTGATTGTGCCAGAGCCTAAAAACTACAAGGAAGCTGTCACTTATTAAGAATTGAGGGAGGCCATGGATCAGGAACTTAATGCCTTGGAAGCTAATGATACATGGGAGATAACTGATCTGCCTGCAGGAAAGAAACCAATTGGTAGTAAATGTGTTTACAAGATCAAGCTCAAACCAGATGGTATGGTTGAGAGATATAAAGCAAAGCTAGTTGCTAAGGGGTATAATCAGATTTTGGGAGAGAATTATGAGGAAAGTTTCTCCCCAGTTGCCAAACCAGTGACTGTGAGATATCTCATAGCACTTGCCACTATGAAAGGATGGCCATTGCATCACATAGACATCAACAATGCCTTCTTACATGGCTTTCTGGACAAAGAAGTACACCTGCAACCACCTGATGGATACACCAAGGCTGGTCCTGGACAGGTATGTAAGCTTAAGAAGAGTCTATATGGACTTAAACAAGCCTCTAAACAGTGGAATATAGAATATGCACTAAACTGCTCCAGTTTGGTTTCACACAATCTGCACATGACCATTGTTTGTTTACATTAACTGGAGATGATGATTTTCTGGCTTTGTTAATCTATGTTGATGATGTCTTGATCACTGGGAATAATCCTAATCTTATATATGCTGTAAAGCAGTTCATGGATACTAGCTTTAGCATTAAAGACCTGGGATAAGCTACTTATTTTTTAGGAATGGAATTGAGTCAGAATGACACAGGTACTTTCCTTTGCCAAAGAAAGTACATTCTGGACATTATCAATGATGTGGGATTAGACAACTCTAAGCCCACCTCTACACCACTTCCTTATGGTCAGAAACTTAATAGTTCAGATGGATTGCCTTTTGCAGACACTGAATCCTACAGGAGATTAATAGGACGGTTGTTGTATCTAAATCTCACAAGGCCAGACTTAACATTTGCTACTCAGCAGTTAAGTCAATTTGTTAGCTCACCTAGAAGCTCTCACTGGAATGCTGCCTTACATCTGCTCAGATATTTGAAGGGCACTTCCAACTTTGGTCTCTTCTATCCCAAAACAGGTGAACTATCTATTCAAGCCTTCTGTGATTCTGATTGGGGTGCATGTCAAGACACCAGGAAATCAGTTACTGGTTATTGTGTCTTTTTGGGAAGATGTCTTATATCTTGGAAATCTAAGAAACAAACCACTATTTCTAGAAGTTCAGCAGAGGCCGAATATAGGGCCATGGCTTCCACCACATGTGAATTGATGTGGTTAAATTATGTCTCATCAGATCTGCAGGTCGAAGTGCCAAAGCCACTGCTTCTTGGATGTGATAATCAAGCTGCTGTCCACATAGCTGAAAACCCAGTGTTTCATGAACGTACAAAGCATTTGGACATTGACTGTCATGTTGTGCGCAATCAATTCAAGTATGGCTTTCTCACCTTCCAGTCATTATCATCCAAGGATCAATTGGCAGATGTTTTCACCAAACAGCTACCTCCAGGACCATTTGCTGGAATTCATTCCAAGCTTGGACTGTGTTCATCCACACATCCAGCTTGAGGGGGGAGTGTTGGATTATGGATGTTAACATGGATTGGCAACTTAATACATGTTGGATCAAGCTTATATTAAGTCATTAATGCATGTATTTTGATTAACCTTTTGATTAGACTAGTCATGCTGAAACTTTTAATGCTCATTACCATATTTGGTAATAAAGCATTCTAGCTTAGAAAAGGTGTTATCCTAGTGTTGCTTCTTATAAGCACACATTAATGGTTTTTGTCTTTAGTATTAATTTGCTAGGTTATGCTGCCATTGTGATATATAAGCACAAATCTGCAGCACAATTTGTAAGCAATATGGCCGCACACTATGTTCTTCATTTATAAAGCTCATTCAATGAAACTAAATATAACTGTTGCCATTACTTCTGCTTCCTTTATTTACTTCTCTTAGCATGTATCTTGTATACATTCTATAAATTTCTACATAAATCAACCTGTAATTTGCGAGTTTTTATACTTTAGTACCTAAACTTTGTTTTTTTGACCGATTTCAAACTAATGTCCACGAATTGTATATGTTGCAATCTTTGTCCATTTTTTCCGGCCAAATATCAAACATATGACAACCACTTGTCAAATTGGGAGGGTTTTTGCTATTTCTATGATTTGTTGGGCCAGATTCACATGCCAAACACGTGACAATCACTTTCCTATTGCCAAGTTGTAACCTCCGTCCAATTGCAAATATGTTTCAAAAAATCATGAAAATAGCAAAGTCCCTCCCCTCCCCAATTTGACATGTGATTGTCATGTGTTTGATATTTGACCGGAAAAATTCGACGGAGGTTGCAACATGTACAATTCGTGGACTTCAGGTGCAATCGGTCAAAAAACAAAGTTTATGTAATGAAGTATAAAAACTCGTAAAGTACATGTTGATTTAATTATTTAACCCTAGTTTTATGTTTCTTTCTTCATGTCAGTGTCTTATTTGATAAATACGTACTTCCTCCGTCCCACCCTAATGTGCACACTTTCATTTTCGGTCCGTCTCACCCTAATTTGCACATCTTTAAAAATGAAAATTTTCTCACAATCTCCACCCTCAAAATCTCCATCCTCGATCTACACCTTTAAAAAAGTCAACTAAAAAGCAAAAAAATAGTTTTTTCTTAATATACGCGCCGGAGCAGGTGTGCAAATTAGGCCGAGACGGAGGGAGTATTAATTTTAGAACCACCCTTCTTTTATAAATAATCATTAATTTAGAGCCACGAATATGCAACCAATATCTTCCACAATTAAAAAAATGATATTATTTTCATAATGTTAGTCCTATTATACACGAGTACTTCTTTATGCTTCACCTACTGAATCATCTTTACAACATAACAAAAAAAAACTTCTTATATACTATTGTATTATTGATTTTTGTTAAGTTTTGTTGGCTCTACGAGTACATCTAATGTTAACTTCTTCACTACAAATTTCTTACAAGCTCTTCGATATTATTTTTTCCTATACTTGAAACTAAGGTTATCGTTCACACAAAAATTGCAAATTAATATATTAATATCTTATTCACTTTTTTCTATTCTAAAAAAGCAAAACTTATACGATTTTGCTATTACAAAAGAAAGATAATTTAACAGATCCATTATAATTTTCACAGGTACTGTACTAGTAATCATCTAAAGGAAAAACAGGATTAATTAGAATTCTATTTTTTAAAAAATTATTATTTCTTTGCATGCATATTTAACGAGCACTTTTAGCGAAACTATAAAAAAAATTCTTTTCCGGCCAGTTAGTTACTTTTATACTCCATCCATTTAATAATAATTAGCATTTTAGGATGAAAGTGAATAGTTAAGAATTAAATAACTTGACAAATATATCATCAATTAATATATGTTTTAGGGGATAAAGATTTGACCAAATCTTTGATAGATTAAAAAGTAGAGATATTTTAGGATTGAGCTTAGAAGAAAATTAGTAGAATTTGTGAAAAGTATTTAAAACGTCAATTAATTAGAAAAAAGAAAAACTAGCTAGAATGTCAATTACTCCGGAATGGAGGAAGTATTAGTAAAGATTATACAGATTACCTATTTAACTCATTAAGAAGTTAAAATATTAGAGATATTATATATACATAATTATGATATAGTTAGGAGAGTGGTTAGGCTGTTAGTAAAGGCAGTTAAGAAGTGAGTAACCACTCTATATGTATCTTTACTTCAGTCAATAACAGGTATGAAATTGAGCACAATATTTCACATGGTATCCGTTTAAGCCATTCAATCCACCAATTTCATCCTACATCTCCTTCTTTCTTTGTTTTCTCTTGATCAATTTCTTGTTCTATGTTCTGCGTTTTTTCTATGATAATGGCGGATATACTTCCCAATCACACTACTATGGTGCCAATTGGCGCTTAAGCTTGAGAGATCCAATTATTCATTCTGGAAGAACCAGGCGATCGCTAGGGCACATGGTTTTGATGCCTTGCTTCTTAGGACGGTGTCAGCTCCAGATCAATTTATGGAATCGACGTCTGCGAATGCGGTGCGGCAATCGAATCCCCAATATCTCACGTGGTTATGGGGAGATCAATTACTGCTTGGTTGGCTTCTTGCCTCCATTTTCGAAGGTATGTTAGGCCACGTAAATTGTTGTAAGACATCTAATGAGGCGTGGTGTGTCTTGGAATCATTGTTTAGGTCATCTTCAAAGGCTAGAGCCATGAACTTATGTTTTCAGTTGCAAACTATGAAAAAAGGAAATATGACAGTTGATAAGTATGTTCTTGCTACGAAAGGGGTAGCTGACAATCTTACTGATGTGGATCAAACGATTTCTGATGATGAATTGATCGTTTATGTTTTAAGTGGTTTTGGTCCTGAGTATGAATCTATAGTAGTTAATCTTTCTACAAAAGTTGAGTCTCTTATCCTCCAAGAAGTCTAAGTTTGCTCTACAGACTCATGAGATGAGACTTCATCAAATGGCTCAATCTCAAGGCTTATACTCAAATGTAGAAAATGGCCATGTTCTGTTAACTATGCTCAAGGTAGATATCCAAAGAATTCTGGTCTACCAGGGAATGGTAGAGGTTATTAAAACAATCGAGGAGGGAGAGGTGGAAGACCTCCCTCTCCAGGTGGAAGAGGCAGGAGAAGGTTTAATAAGTTCAAGAACCCTTGTCAGATTTGTGGCAAGACAAACCATCTTGCTGCTAAGTGCTTTTTCAGGTTCAATGAAGATTACGAAGGAGGGAATTATAATGCTCAAGTTAATGCAGCAAAAGGAGACAATGAAGGAAGTGGATATCTTCCTTCTGAGGCAGATCTAACTAATAATACTAATAATATGTTTTATGATCCAACTGCAACCGGAAGTCAGAATTATCAAGAACCCACAAGCACCAACTGGTGTGTAGATTCTGTTGCGTCTAGCTGCATAACCTCTGATCTTTCGCAACTTAGAAGCCAGACAACATACAAGGGTCAAGGTAAAGTGGTGGTTGGAAATGGTAATAGATTACACATCTCACACACTGGCACAACAACATGCTATACATTTGACAAATCATGTCCAATAATGCTAAAAAATGTACTATGTGTTACTGACATCAATAAGAACCTATTGAATATATCCAAGATAACACAAGATAATAATGTTTATGTCCAATTCCATGCTAACTCTTGTCTTGTGAAGGATACCAAAACACACAAGGTGCTACTGAGAGGAAGACTTAAGGAAGGATCGTATCAGCTTGGCCTCAGTCAACTTGGAAAGCCCACTGAAAAAGACAAACGGTTTGCAACAGTTTTAATCTAAAAATATTCAAACACCTCAGGATGATCATATTTTTATTTGTGCGAAATTTTCTACATTAAAAAGGCTTATTTTTTAATTTGATTCGCTGTCGGAATATGATCAATTCTTTTAGCATATTAATATACCAATACCTAAAAACAATGGTGACAAGGACCAATAAGCTTACTTCTGAGAAGTTGAACAAATAAATTTTCTAACCTATATTTTTATTTGAGTTTGGTTTTTTAAATCTACTTTAGGTCTAGGGCTTCGGTGTGGTATTCCTCTAAAATCCCAACCATAAATGTCACCATTAATAAGGTCAAAATGCATTTCTATAATAATTTGGACGTATATGACCCAAAACACCACAGTAATGACAAGTAGGCACAAAACGAATTTTTTTAGCAATTTTTTACTTTCCATGTTGGAACATAGCAGGATAAACAGTATTATTAACACGTGTATAATGTGATCCTCAACCAGAATGTGCAAAAACAACACGTTTCTGAACTGATGCAGTGTGTGTGCATTAATCATGACCAGAATTCTAATTAAAGTTATAGTAATCATTCTGTGTTGTAACATACTGACCAATATTTATGAAATACCTTTTTCGAATTTGAGGATGACTCACCATGATAACCAAGACCAGTGACATCACCATGACTTTTGCCTGAATTAACAAGTTCGGTTAGAGTGGCCTTACCAGAGTCCAATCGTTTTAGAACCTGTTTGGATTGTTCCAACTCGGTGGATAGCTTCTCAATTGTTTGATCTTTGGTTTCCATAGTATCTTTCAAAGAGTTAAAGTCAGTAGTAACAAAATTGAGATCAGTTTTAAGAGATACTACCTCTTTCTCTTTTTCAGCTACTTTATGTTGGAATATAGTTTCAGCCTTTCAAATTTTTTCTGCCACCATGTCATCCATTCACTTCTGACTTTCTGCAAGTTCCTCATTTAGATTGGTTATAGCTCGTTCCTTTTTATTTGCTTCTGTTTCCAATTTTTCAAGCATCGCCTGTGATTCTTGAAGTTGATTCTCCAATTGTCTGATGGCCTTGCTGCCTTGAAAACATGCGACCGACAGTTTCTTATGCATATTTTGCATCTCCTCAATTGTGGGACTTGTTTCACCATCAGAAGCATCAGATGCATAAAAATTAGGTAAATCATGTTGAAGCATAGAATTACCTTGCGCGAATTTTTTGTTGAATCAGATTCAACATGACTCGTAAGGCAAGAGTACACTCTAGCGGATGCACTTAATATTGTCAGGCTCGAATCTCCTTCATTACTCGATGAATCGATCAATGAATCTTTTAAAGACTTATTCCGCTTTCTAAGAAAGGTAGGACACTCGATTTGGATGTGGTCTTTTCCTCCATACTCCCTATTCGCTTTATCGAATCTTGATCCTATAGGGCTAGAAACAGATGTACTATAATGATAAGAATCGACTCTTGGTTCATTTTTCTTGCCTGAGGATGATTTTGGCTTTGACTTTCGCAACTTCTTCACCATGTTTTTAAGAAAGTACATGATAGTGCAAAATTCCAAAATCGATCGTATTAGGATACGAACCCGCTCGTGATACCACTTGAAGTTTTATAGTCTGCACTGACTACGTTGCAACACAGAAACTGGAAAAAATAAAAACAGAAAAAAGAACACCAAAATAAACATGGGGTTGAATCCCTCAAACCCCTCGGACCTTATTGTTATTGATACTCCGTATAACGATATGTTTTAAAAAAAAAATCTCGATTCCCTAACACCTAACTGATGTGTCTTTATTATGCCATATTTTATATGCGTATTTCCCAATAATTAGTCTACATTTGTATTTTAATTGGACTAATTGATTATGTTTGGTTGTAGGAAGAAATATTTTGGGCTTAAGGAGAAATTGGGCTTAAAGTGGATATTTGGGCTCAAATTATCAAGATGGGTCAGGTTATCAGATGGGCTGAATTGGAGATTGACAAATGGGCCAAGATATCAAGATCATATCATTGTGGGCCTGTTAAGAGTTTTATTTTAATAAAAACTCTTATTCTTTTATTGTAATTACTTAGATATTATTTGGATATTTCCTTTTTAGAGATAAAATTGGATATTATTAAGATTTGATTAGGAGTAGGAATAGGAATAGGAATAGGAATAGGAATTAATTTCCTAGCATGATTTTAAGAGAGGCGCACCAGTCCACCTAACAATTCTAATACGCGCTCTCTCTCTCTCCTACCTAGTACAATTCACCAGTAATTTTTCTTTTCATTATTTTATTCCTTGAAGACAATTGCTAGACGAAATTCTATGAAGAATATCAATTCTGGCATGCGTGGCTAAGGTTTTTACTCTGATTCAAGGGCTTTAATTTCGATTATGTTATTGTGAGGCTTGTGTTTTATTATTCTTGTTTATTTCAAGTGCTTATGAATTCGATCTTATTTATATAGAATTTATTTATGATATTGAATTGACGACTTGGTTGATTATATAAATTCTAACTGCTATTTAATCGTTCTTGATCCGTAATTGTCAAGAACGATTGAACCCTAGTAGCGATCGGTTAAATTGATTGTGCTATCATAATCAGTTCAACCTAATCGAATTCATAGGTTAATTATTTATAGTTGCAGCTATCTCAGTTATAAATAATTAGATTTAACCGTTTTCATAATTCTCTATGCTGTTATTGACGTGGTATGGAAGGCTATCGTGCCCAACTCGTTAATAATATGTATTGATCGGTTGCTGGGATTGGTCAATTATATTAGGAAAACATAAGATTTATTACGGCTATCCTCATAAATCTTTGGTTAAACACTTGAATTGCAAGAAATTCATTAGTAAGCCTATGATCAATACTTAATTGAATGTAGACCCTTGGATAAGATTTTTCTCATATTGTTAATTCCTTTAAAATTCATTTTGTCGTACATTATTAAACTGATCTTTAATTTCTTGGTTGTTTAATTAATTATATTTAGGATTTTAGTTAATAAACCAAATTTCAAAACCCCCTTTTTAATTGTTTTCAAATTCAAAGGAATTTAATCACTGTTCCCCGTGGATTCGACCATACTTGCCATTGTACTAGTTTATGTTGAAAGTAGGTAATTTAATTTGGCGGTTTGACACCCATCACTAACCTAGACTACACTAACAACGTCCGACGACTCCCGCCGACTTGTTCGGATCTAACATCACAAACCATCAAAGGCCAAACGAGCTCTCCCGAACCCTCCTTGTAGTCCCTTCTCCCGAACGTCCTTCGACACACCTACTTTTTAAAACTAAAATAAAACTAACCCATATTTTGAATATACAAAATATGAAAATATTATTTTTTTTCCCTTTCAATCTCACTGGTACACGTGTTCCGTGCACGCACTTTAGGGCGCTTTGAGTGTCATTTTAGTGTCAATAATGTGCATAATTACGTGTATTTAGTGCTTTTATATTCTAATGGGCAAAATAATGCGTTTGTGTTGTTTTTGTATTAAGACAGGTGAAAAAGGGTCGAAAAAGAATATCAAAAGACCGCGGAGTCGAGGGATTGATCGAGGCAACAAAAGGAAGGGGCAGTTGAGGATCTCGGCCGAGACAGGATGAGAGTCTCGGCCGAGATGAGTCTCCAGGGCATTTATGAAGAATTGGACAAAAAGAAGATCTCGGCCGAGACACATAAAACATCTCGGCCGAGATATGTTGCCAGAGAATTTCAAGGCTTTCCAAAGGACCAAGATCTCGGCCGAGATGCAGTCCAATCTCGGCCGAGACGAGTCAAGCCCTAGCCAACCCCATTTTCCCCTTTTTACGTCTCGGCCGAGATGAGGTTAAATCTCGGCCGAGATCACCTTTCGACCCCCAAATCTTGAAAACCCTTTTCACGTCTCGGCCGAGACACACTTCCGTCTCGGCCGAGATTCACTACCCTGTTTTGAAATCCTGAATACGTTTTTGCCTATTTTAACTAGCACTTTCTCTCTTTATATATATATCATCCCATTCGAATTTAACCTAACTTTTGATACCTTTTTTATACTTGGAGAGCACTATTCAACCACAAAAGCCACCAAGGAAGGAGATTGGACTAGAGATTGAAGGATCATCTTCTCCAATTGACATCTTTGGATTCATCAATATCAGTATCACGTTTCTTTATTTTTCTATCTATTTTCTGATTGAATTAGTTAATATGGGTGGCTAGCATCCTTTAGTTCATCCTTGATCATTGTGGAACCTTGAGTCGAGACATTGATGTGATTATTGCGGTTAATGTTACCGAGATTATTGTGTATTCAAGTGTTTTGTGTTATTTGCTCTTATTGACTCACATTTATGAATTGATTATTGGATTGATCACCCTTTAAGGGATTTGTGAATGTGTTGCTAGAATAGGAAATTACTATCCGTAATTGTAGGATTTCTGATTCCCGTGTAGCAAACAATAGTTATTTATTGGGGATAACACAGAGTTCAACCACTAAAACCGAGCTTTCGAGTTTTATGTTGAATTTATCTCATTGTCCTAGTGTTTAATGCATTTGGTTATTGGATCTAAGAGAGTTTGTTCGAGGATTCGGTTAAATTGAATAGGGTTAGTCGAAGAGCTTATTTTGATTAACTAAGATTAAGGGAAAACAAGGCTATTAGAGCTTGTTAATAGCCTTGAGATAAGGGCTTGAATCACAATTTAATCGGGTATTAACAATAGTTGCATCAATTGTCTAAGACCAAGGGGAAGCATGATCAAGGGTGGCTTATTTTACTATTTGAAAACCAAAACCGAAAAAGATCTCTTCTATTGTCTTTGATTACTTGTTTCTTTAATTTTGAACGTTAAAGGGTTTTAATTCCGTTTAGTTACTTCTATTCGCTAATAGTAGATTGTTAGTCCTTAATCAATTCCCCCCTCTTTACTGCTTTCTTAAGAATTTACATCTTGCATATTTAATCATAATTTACTTGATATCGGGATCAAAACTATTCGGTCGTTCCTCGTGGGATCGACCCTTACTTGCCACTCTACTAGTTAGAGTAGTAGGATAAGGTTAAGTGTATATTTCTACACAATTTAATTTGGTAAAGCGACACACGACATCGCCTTACCAAATTTTGGCGCCGTTGCTGGGGAACGATGATTAGAATAGAGTTGATTTGTTGATCAAGCATTAGGATTAATTACATATATAGTTATCTTCTTGTTTAGATTAGTAATTTCATAATCTTACTTTGTTTCTTTATTTTTGTTTACTTGTAGTGAATGTTCTTGCGTTCGCAAGGAGAAAAAGGATTGCTATTTGAACCTGATATTATAGAACGTGAACAAGAATTGAGAAGGAGAGCTCGAGATTTGGAGCAAGTCCGAGAAAGAATCGAAGTGTTGGATTTGGGGGGTGAAGAGATCATTAACTTGGAAGAAATGGCTGAGGATCAAGTTCAAGAAAGAACAATGAAGGAGTTGGCTAACACAAGGGTTGCTCAAGAGCCCTTGTTCATCACCTTCCCAGCTATAGGAAACGACACTGCTTTCGAGTTGAAATCAGGAATCATCCACCTACTACCTTCCTTTCATGGACTGTCCAGAGAGGACCCTCATAAGCACCTTAGAGAGTTTCACGTGATTTGTTAAAGTATGAAGCCATCGAGGGTGCCAGAAGAACAGATCAAACTTCGAGCATTCCTTTTTTCACTGAAGGACCTTGCTAGGGATTGGTTATACTACCTTCCATCCGGATCAATCACCACTTGGGAGCAAATGGAAACCCAATTCCTTGAAAAATACTTCCCAGCTTCTCGGGCCACCAACATTCGAAAGGAGATCAGTGGGGTGAGACAGATGCAAGGGGAAACACTATATGAGTACTGGGAACGTTTTAAGAGACTTGTAGGAAGCTGCCCTCCACATCAAATCACTCCACAGCTGCTAATCCAGTACTGGTATGAAGGATTGTGTCTGGCGGATCGAAATATGATTGATTCGGCGAGTGGAGGGGTTCTATCTGATAAGACACCTACTGAGGCTCGAGCACTGATATCCAAAATGGCTGCCAATACTAAATAGTTTGGATGTAGAGAGCCGGTGAGACGAGTCAAGGATGTGATAGACTCAACTGTGGAAGAGAGGTTGGACCAACTCACCAACTTGGTGAAGAAAGTAATCTCGGGTGGCACGCCTACTCCAAAGCCTTGCAGAATTTGCCAAGTCACTGAACACTCCACTGACACTTGCTCGGTCCTCGGAGAAGAGATGGAGGCCCATGCCAATGCGGTTCACAACTTTAATCCCAACTCATCCGGGAGGAAGTATGACCCTTATTCACAATTATACAACCCGGGTTGGAGGGACCATCCGAATTTCAAATATGGCAATCAGAATCAAAGCATGAGTCAACAAGGTCATCACAGTGGACAAAACCGACCCTCTTTTCCTAGGGGAATGTTCCAGCAAAGACAGCCACCCGAGCAGGTACCCTGTGATCCATCTCTTTCTGACATAGTGAAAAGCCTAGCCACTAGTACACTCCAATTGCAGAAGGAATCAAGTTCCAGGTTTCAGAGTATCGAAAATCAAGTCAGTCAGATAGCATCGGCGGTATCAAGACTCGAAAATGCACAAGGAGGAAGATTACTGGCTCAACCGGAAGTCAACCCGAAAAATATGAGTGCCATTGTTGTTATGAATGAGGAGTTACTTGGAGAGCCTGAAAAGCCCGGGTACACTTCACAAGGAAAGACTGAGGACGTGGATGATAGTCCAAGGAAAGAAGAGACATCAACTCCCCATGTGGCTGAAATTAAAATTCGGACCCCCTAAGTGGAAGATTGCCATTGCGAAAACAAAAGGAGGCATTAGCTGCATGCTTCCCCGACCACCTATTTCCTTTTCCTACCATGAAATACTTCTCATACAAGGAAACCGAGAAGGTGAAAGACAAGGGAGAGGCAACAGAGGCCCTTCAAGAGGTAGAGAGTAAAGTTGAGAATGTTAGTGTAAGTACCTTGAGGAGCGGAAAAGTGCTCGAGGAGCCACCTGAGAACCTCCCTCACTTGGAGGATGAAGAAGGAAAGGAAAGAGAAAGAGAATCTGTCGAAGAAAGAACCATGCCAACCCCCATTGAGGATCCGAAGCTCAACACTCCAACGTTGATCGTGCCCCCACCACTTCCATTCCCGTGCCTAATTAAGAAAGTTGTAGACAAAGACAAAGAACGGGAAATGCTTGAAATATTTCAGAAAGTGGAGATCAAAATTCCACTGATTGAAGTTGTGAAACAGATCCCACTTTATGCAAAAATTTTGAAGGGTCTATCCACAAATAAAAGGAGGCCTCAAGGAAATAACAAGGTACTCAGGAGGGAAAGCGTGTCTGCCATATTCCAAAAGAAACTCCCTCCAAAGTGCAAGGACCCGGGAATGTTCGCCATCCCGTGTAAGATTGGTAATTGTCTAATTGAGAAAGCTATGCTTGATTTGGGGGCATCAATCAATGTGATGCCCCGTTCGATGTTTCAGAGCCTAAACTTAGAGCCATTGAAAGAAACTAAGGTTGTTATCCAACTCGCCAATCGAAGTACCTCATTCCCGGATGGGGTGGTTGAAAATGTGCTTGTTGAGGTTAATAATCTTATTTTCCCGACCGACTTCTATATATTAGATATGTAAGGTGACACAACAAACTCCACACCTATTTTGTTGGGAAGGCCGTTCATGAGCACCTCCCAAACAAAAATAGATGTGCGTGAGGGGACTCTCACCTTGGAGTTTGAGGGTCAAATTGCGAAATTTAATATATTCAAGTCCAAGAAACACGCTGAAGATACACATGATGTTTTCTCTGTTGATTTCATTGACTTGCTTGGGAAAGATAGTGTTGCTTTGAACAGCAAGAAAGTTAGAAAGAGATTGCATGGAAGGAAGGCAAAGGATGTGGAAGGAATAAGTTTGGGGATCCAAGAGGACCCGGGTGAACTTTACTCGGAAATTAAGTTGCCAGAAGATGGTAAAGAAGAGCGGGAGGCCCGTAAGGACCTGCGGGGATTGAATGAAGCACGGAAGGAAGGGACCAAGGAACCTTTCCCGGTCAATTGAACTAAAAGAGCTTCCGTCGAGCCAACGACGTTAAACAAAGGCGCTTGTCGGGAGGCAACCCGGCGGTTACTCGTTTTCTCGTATTTTAAATTCATAGTTTAGTAGCTTTACTATTATTTCAGTATTTTAAAGTGTGTTGGTTAAAAATGTGTGTAGGTACCAAACAAGCAAACCAAGACAGCACATGGTGTGAAATGGGGGTGAAGAACACCAAAAATGTGGAAACATGCAGGGGAGGACAATCTCGGCCGAGACACAGAAGACATCTCGGCCGAGACATCATGTGGGTGAAAAGGGCAATCTTCCCTGGAAGCATTTCTCGGCCGAGAAACATGCATAATCTCGGCCGAGATTCAGAAAGGCCAAAAATAGAAAAATTCGCTTGAAGATAATCTCGGCCGAGACACTACATTATCTCATCTGAGATTCAGAAGAGCCCAAAATGGAGAGTTTCGCTGGAAGAGAATCTCGGCCGAGACACTACAGCATCTCGGCCGAGATAGGTTTGAATGGAATTTGAGCCAAAATTGCTGGAGGATAATCTCGGCCGAGACACACATTCATCTCGGCCGAGAACCACTTGTCCAGAATGGGGGTAAAATTGCTGGGACTTCATCTTGGCCGAGATCCACTGCCGGGTCAAGTAGTCCTGAAAGCGGAGAACGAATCTCGGCCGAGACACTGAGCCCAAATTCGAATCTCGGCCGAGACGCAAAACAGGTATAAATACCCCTGCGCGAAAAATTAGGTCAATTTTTCTCCAAACTTGCGATTTTCACACACTCACGCACACATTCCTCCAATAATCACCCTTGCACTCTCTTTCCACCTATCAAATCACACCACACCCACTCCTCTCCGAAAAAAATTTGGATTTGGAGCAGACTTGAGGTCGAGTCAAAAAGGGCGAGAACAATCCAAATTCAAAATTTTCTCGATTAAACTCGACTAGTAAGTATGGCTATCTCACTCTTTTGATCTATTATTGCATATTATTGAATCCATTGTTGAGATTGGGGGTTGATTTTATGTTTATTTGCATGTTCATTGAAATTGGTTATACATACAACTAGTTGTATTGATTTTTTGCCAATTGATAAGTGTTTATGCATTTGAATGATAGAATTGACATGATAGTTCGTATAATTGCTTGATGATTGAGTGAGTAGATTATTGAGTAAAGTTTTGTGAGTTTTGAAAAAGCTAAATTCATTGTGGCAAATCATCAAACATGTGTTAGGCGTTAAATTGTTGTGCCTAAGTTAGCTAAATTCGACTATGTTATCTAGTTTTAAGACTAATTGTTGATATTATCGCAATGCATAACCTCATTTGAGTGTGAATTGGTTGTCATTGCATGGTTGATACATTTTGACTTGTTTTTGTTGGATATATAGTCGGATTCAAGTGAACTTAGGCATCTCCTACTTGAACTTGAACTCGTTGTTTTGCCACTAGTTTTGATGATTGAGTTGTTGATTTTAGGTACCCATGACACCTCCAAAAAACCCAAAAGGCAACACTCAAGAAGGCACTTCTGGCAGAAGAGTCACACAAAAAATTAGAAAAAGCCAAGCTAAGGGCAAAGAGAAAGCTGTTGAGCCTACTCCGGAGGTTCCCCAGCCGGAAATTCCACCGACTTCCACCGATAAATCCACGAAACCCATTGATTTCGATATAGTGCTGGAAACGGAGGATCAAAGAAAACGATTTGACAAATTGATGAAGAGGGGGGTGTCAGCTACCCGCTATGGCGATCCCAAGATCTTGGACGCCATGGGAATCCGGCAAAACATTCTGGAACTGTTAGACACAGCAGGTCTAGTTCAGTGCCTAGCACCCCGCCCAACTTTCCTCAAACTTGTGCTCGAGTTTTTCAGCACACTCGAAATCGAGGAGGAGGTCATTTCCGGCTCAACTACAGTTCACCATTTCAAATTCCAACTTCTAAACGAAGAGAAGATACTACGCCACGACAATTTGAAATGCATATATGGCTTCAAGACTACAACCTACGGTGATAGACCTGCGTTGACAGAGTTTAACGTGCAACGATTCTGGGGGCAAATCACTGCCGCCCTTGGAATAGTTGCACCTCAAGCATACGATCCAAGGAGCTCCAGGCTCACCTCCATTCGAAGCCCAGTCGTGAAGTATCTACAGAAGTTGTTGAGCTCTACCATCTGTGGAAAGAAAGAGATCGGCTCCCCTCGGTTGTACGAGATGGAGATCCTCTGGGCCATCGTGGATAGGAAGAAGAGGAACTTCCAGCAGGATTTGGTATCAAGCTTTCAGAAGATAGTAAAAGAACTGAGGACAGAGAGGAAAAGAGAAACAAAGATGCCCGACCCAATCTACTGTGGGGCTTTGATAACCCCTATACTTGAGCATTTCAATGTCCCCCTTCCGGAATACACACCTATCACTGCTGATTACTATTTGGATTGGGAGGAGATGGAGAATATGCGAATTGCCATGCTCAGGTACAAAGAAGGAATATCGGGTCTGGCTGTCCCTTATGTTCTCCAAAACGAGGGACCTTACCTCCGCCTACCCAACCCCGGACTAACATACATCACAAACTTGGAAAGCAAGCTAAACTTGGAACTGAGCTCCGAGGAACACCTCAATGCCTCTTTGGAGCCAAATCATGAAGAACTGACCAAGTTCAAGTTAGCTAAAAAGCCACATCCGGTGGCACGGGTTCGGAGCATTGGAGTTGAAGGAGAAGGTAGTAGCCAGCCAGAGCAACCAACCAGGAAGAGATCATCCACAGCCGTTCTGTCTCAATCCCAGTTCCAGGAACGGCAAGAGGGATTGATGGCGGCTATGGGGGATGAAATCAAAGGCATCAGAGCCGAGTTGGTGGAGATGCGAGCTTCCAATGGAGCGGAATTGAGAGGGATCAAAGAGACTATCCACGAAAATCAGACAAAGCTCCTCGATCTCTTCAAGTCCATCAAGGGATGTTTCACCGGCTCGAACCCCTGACCTTCCCGCTCTCTGTGAGTAGAGTACCGAAAAGCCTTACCTTTTGTGTCCCAAACTTAGTTGAAAAACTAAGTTTGGGGGAAAACAAAGAGCTAAGACAACTTCGGCCGCTTGAAATCCCCTACCCCTCGTTTTTCTTCTTTTACTATCTGTACTATTGGCCTGTGAGCCACTTGACATGATATGTTTGACGGATTTCATGTGATGGCCTGTGTGCCAATACTCATTTGTATTTTGATTGCCTTTTTTATATGTGTCTACTTTGATTGTTGATAATGTTGCCAGCCTGTGAGCCAATTGTCATTTTCTATTAATTTTGGTAGGTGATATTATTACATATGCATTTGGATGCTTCGTGTTTTGGATAATTATTGGGTGCCTTTAAGTCAAGTTGTTTGTTTGTGTTGATAAGTACACACACTTTTTCCCTTTATTTTTATAGGAGTAGGATTCTTAATGACTGCGAATAATGGTGCATAGAATGGTTAAGTTCGGCGAGCCACCAAATTGTACTTCTCTTTTTCCACAAACCTAGTTTGCAACTAAGTTTGGGGAGGGGGTGGGATTCGTACAAATTGGCAGCTCGAGAAAGCAATTGGATGAGCTTAGGAAGGAAAAATGTGGCATTGATTAATGATGAAAAATTTTGACAAATATTTTTTAAAGAAGCACATGGTAGAGCATGATAGACTTTTTGAAACAAAATCGAACTTACACTCAAAACCTTTGATCAAAATTGCATCCGAGTGAATTTTGAGCCTTAGAAAATACTTCCATCTTTGGAGTAATTTAAACTTTCTTTCGATGTGAAATTCATTAAATGCATTTAGTTGTCTCTAGAACTTGCCTTGATACTCTATTTTGAATGATTCGGTGTGTGACTTAGAAAATGATCTTAGGAAATTCTTGATAATTTTTAGCCTATTTTTAAACTTAAAAATGTCACACCTTTTCACCAAAAATTGGAAAATTGCCCCTAGTTACCCCCTTGAGCTTTGAGCCTCTTATTTGACAACCCAACTCTACAAGCCAAGTACCTTTCGATTCAGCCTTTGACCTTAATTGGACTATTTGAGTATGAGGGAGGCGGTTGGAAGGTATTTGGGATTAAAAGGGATAATCTATGGCGAATATTGAAGGGTGAAAGGAATTGAAACAATAGGAAAAGAATCGAGAATACTAGTCCCCTCCAATTTTTGTTTACATTTGTTAAAAAAAAAAAAAAAGTCTAAAAATCAGAAAAATCAGAAAAACAAAAGAAAAAGATAGTTGTATATACTCAATTGTTGCTTTTGATTTGGAGAGGCTAGTAATGTAAATATCTTTTAATCGATGTTCTCAAAGTTGTAAAAATTCAAAATAAAATACACTCCAAGGGAGAATTGAGAAAGCATTTAGGTTGTGGACCTTGTGGTAAGGAGAAGAAATCAATTCTTGGGATTGGTTTACTAAGGAAGAAAAGAGTGAGGTTGAGTGACCATTGTTTGAGGGGATGATGGGTAGTGCACGACTCATCTAGTCCGTTTTATAGTCACTTATACCAGAAATTTTCCCACCTTATCCCAAGCCAACATTACAACCTGTTAAAGACCTTTTTGATTCTTTGTCACACATGTCGGTATACATCGAAGTTTAGATGATTAGCAAGCTTATGGTAGGCATTTTATGCATTTCAATGTGAGCGTATACACTACCCTTTTGATACACTTGAGAGTCGAGAGTTACACTCACCATGTGAGGATCTTAAGTTGAGAGTGTTTTGTCTAGAGAGTAGTGGATCTAGTCTATCACACATGCTCACTTTTATCATGATCTCTTACTCTTTTTCATGAAAATTCTGAAATCAAATGCCACTAAATTTTGCCCTAAACACGTGTCCTTTTGTCTTTCTCTTTATTGTTCGGGACGAACAAGTTTTAAGTTTGGGGAGATTTGGAACACGTGTTCCGTGCACGCACTTTAGGGCGCTTTTAGTGTCATTTTAGTGTCAATAATGTGCATAATTACGTATATTTAGTGCTTTTATATTCTAATGGGCAAAATAATGCGTTTGTGCTGTTTTTGTATTAAGACAGGTGAAAAAGGGTCGAAAAAGAACATCAAAAGACTGCGGAGTCAAGGGATTGATCGAGCCAACAAAAGAAAAGGGCAGTTGAGGATCTCGGCCGAGACAGGATGAGAGTCTTGGCCGAGATGAGTCTCCAGAGCATTTATAAAGAATTGGACAAAAAGAAGATCTTGGCCGAGACGCACAACACATCTCGGCCGAGATATGTTGCCAGAGAATTTCATGGCTTTCCAAAGGACCAAGATCTCGGCCGAGATGCAGTCCAATCTCGGCCGAGACGAGTCGAGCCCTAGCCAACCCCATTTTCCCCTTTTTACGTCTCGGCCGAGATGAGGTTAAATCTTGGCCGAGATCACCTTTCGACCCCCAAATCTTGAAAATCCTTTTCACGTCTCGGCCGAGACACACTTCCGTCTCGGTCGAGATTCACTACCCTGTTTTGAAATCCTGAATACGTTTTTGCCTATTTTTTACTAGCACTTTCTCTCTTTATATATATATCATCCCATTCGAATTTAACCTAACTTTTGATATCTTTTTTATACTTGGAGAGCAATATTCAGCCACAAAAGCCACCAAGGAAGGAGATTGGACTAGAGATTGAAGGATCATCATCTCCAATTGACATCTTTGGATTCATCAATATCGGTATCATGTTTCTTTATTTTTCTATCTATTTTCTGATTGTATTAGTTAATATGGGTGGCTAGCACCCTTTAGTTCATCCTTGATCATTGTGGAACCTTGAGTCGAGACATTGATGTGATTATTGCGGTTAATGTTACCGAGATTATTGTGTATTCAAGTGTTTTATGTTATTTGCTCTTATTGACTCACATTTATGAATTGATTATTGGATTGGTCACCCTTTAAGGGATTTGTGAATGTGTTGCTAGAATAGAAAATTACTATCCGTAATTGTAGAATTTTCGATTTCCGTGTAGCAAACAATAGTTATTTATTGGGGATAACACAAAGTTCAACCACTAAAACCGAGCTTTCGATTTTTATGTTGAATTTATCTCATTGTCCTAGTGTTTAATGCATTTGGTTATTGGATCTAAGAGAGCTTGTTCGAGGATTCGGTTAAATTGAATAGGGTTAGTCGAAGAGCTTATTTTGATTAACTAAGATTAAGGGATAACAAGGCTATTAGAGCTTGTTAATAGCCTTGAGATAAGGGCTTGAATCACAATTTAATCGGGTATTAACAATAGTTGCATCAATTGTCTAAGACCAAGGGGAAGCATGATCAAGGGTGGCTTATTTTACTATTTGAAAACCAAAACCGAAAAAGATCTCTTCTATTGTCTTTGATTACTTGTTTCTTTAATTTTGAACGTTAAAGGGTTTTAATTCCGTTTAGTTACTTCTATTCGCTAATAGTAGATTGTTAGTCCTTAATCAATTCCCCCCTCTTTACTGCTTTCTTAAGAATTTACATCTTGCATATTTAATCATAATTTACTTGATATCGGGATCAAAACTATTCGGCCGTTCCTCGTGGGATCGATCCTTACTTGCCACTCTACTAGTTAGAGTAGTAGGATAAGGTTAAGTGTATATTTCTACACAATTTAATTTGGTAAAGCGACACACGGCATCGCCTTACCCCTCACGCACTTGAGTACATATTAGATACTTCAAATCATTCTTTGTGACTAAGTTTGTCAAAAGTACTCAAACTCCTCTCAAATAGCCGTCCCCATACTTATAAATAACTTTGCCTCCTGATTTCTTTTCCTTATTTCATTAAGGCTCTAGGTTGTGTATCTTTAGGATATGATCACACGTCTTCATCTAGGCTTATCCACATCAGACTGGACTCTTCAAGATGTATCCCCTACCTTGGAGGTTTTTTCTATCCTACCCCCGCGGGTAATACCCGCATACTCTCAAATGCCGCCACTTGTCCTTTATATTTTTCTGATTTTTTATTTTTTCTTTTCACGTAAACGCCTCGAAATCACTTTACCCATTTCACTAAAAGTCAGATTTACGGTTTCTTTTTATAATACTGAAATTAAAAAGTTTAATTTTTTTTCTGAACCCTTGTAAAAAGAAACGGAAAACGTGTCGCTTTTATCACCAATTCACCATGGCGCCGCCAACAACAGTCGGAAGTTCTTCACCAGTAATGCATGGTATACTATTACTATTCATTTCAATTAAACAAGTGTTTTAGTTAGAATGATTATTATTATTATTATTATTATTATTATTATTATTATTATTATTATTATTATTTATATTTGTTGTTTTCTTGGGAGTCACCATAACAACATAAAGAGATGATTCTATCATCTATTTTGAACCTAATTCTGAGGGTTGATTGAAACGTTTCTGTTTCTTGATTTATATTTTTCATTTATAGGGGATTTAATATTTATATGTAGGGGGGGCAATTCGGATCATCAAGTTAGATTGGATTCGATCTCGAATCGATTCGGGTTATATATCAAAATAGATTTGAAATATATAATTATTAGTAAATTATTGATTTCGGGGTTGATTCGGGTCAAAATCGAGATGTACGAATTCGTGTCGGGTTGACTTTTAATTTCTCTTATTAAATTCGTGTCGGGTTGGCTTTATTTTGAATGATGTTCAATTAGTAAAAATATTCTTTTAGTTTAATATGAACAATACTCTTTATTTCACTTAATCTGGTGCTTTAGTTAGAAGAGTTATTATTCTTTAATTTTGTTATTTTCTTTGTTTTGACACCTTAACAAACCAAATAAATTATTTTGTCATATATTCCGGACATAATTCGCAGGTTTGATTGAAATATTTCTTGTTTCTTGATTTATAATTTCAAACAATAATAAATATTTCTTTCTTATTCAGGTTTTGTTGGATCAATGGAAAATTACAATCCACTGTCATCATTTGATTATGAGAGAGACAACGAAGAAGTTGAAGTCAGTGATGTTCATGAAAAGTCGTGTGAAATTGAAGGTGATGACGTTCAACTTGATTCTATTTTAGATGAACTGGAAAGTAAATTAGTAGTGGGTAAAATAATGAATAGTGTCGATGATGCATACTTAATTTATTGTGAATATGCACTTGCTAAAGGTTTTAGTGTTAGAAAGGGTGATCAGCGTTACTTTCCCCGCACATCGGAACTACATCAAAGGAATTTGAATGTTGGCGTGAAGGTTCCAAAGATGAAAAATCATTTAGTCAAGTAGTTCCTACTAAGCAAAAGCCCATAACAAGAATAAATTGCAAAGCAAAACTTAAGATCTCAAGGGAGAAATGGGGTGATTGGAAAGTCAGTAAATTTATTACAGAACACAATCATGAAATGGTTGTGCCTGATCAAACTTATAGGTTAAGATTAGCTCGTAATATTTCACATGCGAAAAAGTCTACTTTGGAAGCTCTTGTCAAAGCTGGAATACCTGTGTCTCGTGCTGTTTCTTTTATGCAAAATGAAGCACATGGCCATCAAAATTTAGGTTTCACTGGAAAGGATGCGTATAATCACATTGATAGTTTGAAAAAACATACCAAAGTTGAGAATGGAGATGCTAATACGTTAGTTCAGTATTTCACTGGTAAGTCTAACAAAGAGATTGGTTTTTATTGGAGCATACAGTTAGATGATGATGATCAGATAATGAATTTTTTCTTTAGGGATTATAAATCTGTTATTGATTATGAGTGTTTTGGTGATGTTTTGTCTATTGACACAACTTATAGAACAAATAAGTACAATTTAGTATGTGCTCTTTTTGTTGGTATAAATCAACACATGAAGAATGTGATGTTTGGATTGGCTTTCATGTCAGATGAAACGGAGAGTTCTTTTGAATGGATGTTTAGAACATTTCTTGATTCAATGAATGGTAAACAACCTCAAGTCATTTTCTCTGACCAATGTCAAGTTATGATGAATGCGATAGATACAGTCTTTCCAAATGCACATCACCATCTGTGTCAATGGCATATCAATCAGAATGCCCCTTCACATTTTGGAAACTCGAACGGTAATTCAGGATTTAAGAACTTTGTGGCGAAAATGCATGAATTATTGTGATGATGATGAAGAATTTGAGGAAACATGGAAGCACATGATAGAAGAATATAATTTTGCCAGCCATCGGTGGCTAAATGGGATGTACAAATTGAGACGAAAATGGGCAACAACTTTTAGCAATGACAAATTTTGTGACGGGCTTTCAGCTACATCGAGAAGTGAAGTGACTAATCGAGTCTTAAAAGATGTAGGCAAAAGAACTTTTACACTATATGAGTTTGTTCAGAGTTATGAAAGCATTCAAAGGAATTGGCGCGAAGGAGAAAAAAATGAGAATACTCGTTGTCAGGGATTGGCTGCACAAATTCTACAACGAAACCCGCTGCTGTCTCATGCTGCTGATATATATATGTTTAATGTGTACAAGATGCTTGAAAAGGAATTTCTCGAAAGTTTGAATTGTGTTTTTGTGGAACACTCAGAGCTTGGTAATGGTCGGCTTGCCTTCAAAGTAAGATATCATAGTGAGAACTCAAAGATTAGGAAAGTTGTGTTTGATCAGCAGAGTCATGAAATAAAGTGTAGTTGTCATTACTTTGACAACATGGGAATATTGTGCAGGCATGCCTTGAGAGTATTTAATTTTATGAATGTTAATGTGTTGCCTGAGTCATGTATTTTGCAAAGGTGGTTGAAAATTGCTAGTAAAAGAGTTGTCAATGAAGTTGAAGATTGTGCTAGCGGAAATGGTTATGTATCCGACATGATATTTGTCAATCAAACAATGAGGACTTCATATGATTTGGCTCATTTGTGCAAATAGCATCAAGAGGTAAGAAGTAGGTTGACTAGAATGCTTGATGGTGCAATGAAACAACTGTCGGCTCTAGTAAAAAGTTTGTGTGTAAATGAGCATTGCGATAATATACCTATAGAGGAAGATAATGATCTGATTAATGGAGTGCAGATACGTAATCCGCTTACCGCTAAAACAAGAGGTATCACAAATGCTCGCATAACGCGTCATTGGGATGATAATGGCAAAGGGAAAGGAAGAAGGAAAGGAAAGGGGAAAGCTGAAAATTCAAGTAAGCTCTCTTATTGAATATTCGTTTTAGATATGCCTTACCAGATTATGATTTAATTTGTTATTGTGTATTAAATTTTAGATATTCCTTAAAAATTATGATTTAATTTGTTATTGTGTATTAAATTTTAGATGCAAGAGGGTCCAAAAGAAAGGTACAAAGTTCACAAGATGGTGTCAACTCACAAGAATCAAATTATATTCCACCAATGCAGCAGAGTTCCTTCCCAGCATCTTGGAGCCCTTCTTTCCGACTACCACACTATTTGATTGCACCACAATTTGCATCTCATAATGATATCAACAAATCACATTGTCAATATCCAATACATGGGGTAAATGTACTTTATTTTATCAAGTATTAGATATTACTCCCTCCGTTCCATAATAATTGACGTTTTAGAAAGAAAGGGAAGAATTAAGAATGAAATTTTTTGACAAATTTTTCCCTCACTTAATTATTTATCTCTCTTATATGACTCCTAAAATTTAGCATCTTTAAATATTTATCTTTTCTCTCTCTGAAATTTCATAAATTTAGCATCTTTAAATATTTATCTTTTCTCTCTCTGAAATTCCATCTTCTCTCGTCATCGTTGGAGAGTGAAACTCCGGCATATTTAAATATTTATCTTTTCTCTCTCTGAAATTCCATCTCCATCCTACAACTAACATACACTAAAATCTCATGGATGTACTAGATAATGTCTAGCTTTTAGAACATCCATTGTATGCTTCTCAATACTAGACAATTCTGGATAATGCTATTAGACATATATCCAGACAATTCCATAAGGCTATATTTAACTTTCTTCATTGTATCATTAAATCAAGCTATCTGTTAGAAATGTAGACTAGGGAAGTCCATAAGTAACTTAAGCTATTTCTTTTATTCAATTTAAATTGGGGAATGAAGGAGGAAGAGGGGAAGAAAGCCTGAATTAAGGAGGGAGAGGGAATAAGGCGCGTGGAATAAGGAGGGAGAGGGAAGAATGCGCTATAATAAGTGGGAATATTTTAGGAGATAAAGATTTAACCAAATAAAGATATTTCTGATAGATTTAAAAGTAGAGATTTTTAAGGATTGAGTCTAGGGAGAAAACTGGTAGAATTAGTAAAAAAAATGTAAAACGTCAATTAATAAGAAAAGAAAAGAACCTCCTAAAACGTCAATTATTATGGAACGGAGGGAGTATAATTTATATTTGCATTTCATATTATATTCTTATTACAGGAAGGAAGTGCAAATACCAATTCTAGTGGTCAAGTGAATTTATTTGGTTATACATTTGGAACTCATTCCTCACAAGTATTGTCAATCAATTGCAAACAAGTAAAGTTTGATTAAATGTAGTTTGTAATATTCTTTTTTTTGTCTTTTTTGATAGGACCTTCTTACAATAAGTGAATACTTGTTGATATGATCCAAGTTTCCAAGCTACTACTGATTCGATGGAGACAATTTAATTAAGGACTATTTATTGTTGCATTTGTAATTTCAAACTTTGTTTTTGCTATGTACTTCTATGTGCTCCAGTGAGATTTGTTGCTGGATTTCAAGAATGTCAAATAATATATTGATTATTGTCATTTTTATGTCATTGCAATACATTCAGAGTATAACTAATGACGATAATTATTTTATATATTTGATTGGATATAGACAAGTTATAACAGGGATTCGAGATACAAAGCTCATAGTTAGCTATATGCCCCTACTCTAATAATTACTTGAAAGAATGGAGATTATGGTGCTTTGTTGAAGTCTCGTGAGTAGGTTGTGATTTTGGTTCTAAAGACATTTAAAATGAAGTCAGGGTCCTTGGTTCATTCTTTAACATGTTTCTATAATTTTATTATGAGAGTGTTTTTCATTGTTTATTTAATTAAGCGCTTTTGTGATTTCGACTTAATTTAAGTTAAATGGAGTGTTTGGTAATAATTGTTTCCACTATAATTAAGCACTTAAAAGCTATAAGTAACAAATAGGTTGCTTTTAGTAGCTTCTTCGCATTTTTATAAAGTTGTCAAACTTCTTTAAATAAATGATAAAAAACACATGTTCATCAAACACTACAACTTTTAAATTTTGGACAAAAGTATTTTATTCTCAAACACTACCTACTTTTACTCATAAGTAATTTTCTATAAAATCTAATTTTAATCACTTTTCAAAAAGCATAAACAATCGCAAACACTACCTATATCTCAGTAGAATCTTGTTTTCCCGCCTCTAAGCTTCCCATTCATTAAAGTTGATTAGAAATATGTTGGGATATTGGGAGATGACTACCACAATTTTGTGTTTTCCAGTAGCAATATGCACTTTTAATCAAGATAAAATATCAAAATTAAAGAAAGAGTTACAATCTTCTTTTATATAAAAGCACAACCGGCAAAATCTGGAAAGCATAATATTTTCCCGCCCACTCTTACAACCTATAAATAGAAACACGCTTTTGGCTTTAGATAACTTTGCGTAAGTCAATAATCGAGCTGAATTGGCGGTTCTGTTTTAGCTGTAATTTATAACTATGCAATCAGATTTAATAATATTATCCAATCAATTAGTGTTAATTACTCACAAACTTTGCAGTCAATATCGGCAATAAATAACCAATAAATTAGAATAGCATTATAACATCAATCAACTTAGAGAAAACGTAATTTTTTACAATTTTGGGCGAGATTTATGCTGATTCTCCGTATGTTAAACTCTTTCCAAAATAAATTATGATGATTTCTCCAAATTCTTTCGAAAATCAACCCAAAAAATATCTTACAAAATCTACAAATTAAAATAATACGTATAATACAAATTCGCTAAATCTCCTAAAAAACTGCAAATTGATAAATTTGTGGTGAGAATGAGCGGCTGATCATCAGATCTTCAGGGCATCTATCTTCGGATCCCCTTTGTTTTAAATAGAGCCTTTGCTATCTAAGATCGCTTTGTTTTTTGTGTGAGAGAGAGAGAGAGAGAAAACACATATAGACCGCCACCTTACTCGCATCGCATGCATGTCGGCACCCAACTCTGCGTCGACCAGGATACTGAACTCGTGCGACCTTCTACACCGCATCCCGGGGTAGGTCGCCATCTTCGCCAACGTCAGCATGTATTTTCGTTGGATTTTCTGCGACGGTGATGGAGTGTGTTTCTACAGGCTGCTTGAATTCACAGAGAAGAAAAATGAGAGAGAAATGAAGAAAAATGGAATACTTGAGGTGTTAGAACCACGATTCTTATTCGATCCACAATATGTAATATTGTAAATCGGATACATCGTTGTAGGATCGACCGATTTATCATATGTTCTACAATTAATTAATTTACGCTAGAAGGATTAAATTTAATACCTTTGTAGCGTGTGGCTTCAAACCTCCAAGTCTTCTCCGATGTTCTCACGAACTGTACTGCAATACACGATGTGTGGACACCTCCTTGGATATATTGTATGCGTGATTATGTGTAGGAGAAGAAATAATAACCGTGACTTTATATATATAATGTCACATTATATTCTATCTTTCCAAGTAACATATCCTGATAGATATAGGAGATCCTGGATATCTCCATCTTCTATATCAATCAATATCCAATATATTTATTGTATTGCAATAATAAATTATAATATTTATAATTTATTATAGTTCATATTGAGCCACCGAAGGGACCCGATCGGACCCAATTAAATCAAGCTCCAATAAATTAATTATGACCCGGTCAACTCTTGACTTATCATATTAATTTATTAATTATATTCTATTCCACTAAAAGAATATAATTGCACTCTTAATTTAATCGGAATTATTGAAGCAATATATCAACAATTATTATCCTCTGATTGATCGATCCAACATATTGCCCCCCTCGATCAATTAAAGTATTTGCAATAGGCTACCATGACCAATAAGCCTATGTTCAAACACTTATCAATCTCAACATTCATCTTCTATCTAACAGTCATGTGTGACTACATCACACGAAATGATTCGACAACAAATGTCGAATACTGAGGTCAGATTTACTGTTCATAGAAGAACTCGTGAGATGCTGATCATGCCTATTAAATAGGTGAAGGATTCCAATATTGTAAATATATGTCCTTTATCACTTCACTTTAACTCCCAAAACACCGAGGTATTGATCAATATAACAATCTCACTCTTTGGTGTTTCAAAGAATGTCCAATTGGTAATAAAGGTACATTATTCACTCAGGATTAAGGTATTACATACGTCAATCAATGAATTTTAAATTGTATGGTCAAGACACAATTTAAATTTCATGTGGCCCTGTCCAATACACCATACATGTATCCTCAATTTCATTACCAAGTCAAAGACAAACTTTAATGAAATTGAGACGATCTTATCAAAATAAATTGTCCAAAAATTATTTACTGATCGCGAACAAAAATTATTTTCGAATAGAATAATAAATCGAATCTTTCTGTGTTGAACAACTTAAACACTCGATTTAATATATCTACCATCCATGGACACATGCAAGCTCATAAAGAATTAATCAAAAGAACAACTCATAAATTTATTTCAAAATGTCAAAAAAACAAACAAGATAAAATTTACTCAAGGGCATCTAAGTAATACAAATAAGGGCACTCATATTATCAAACATTTTCTCCCACTTGCCCTAGAGTAAATGAGACATGTCTAGTATACCCATATTTCTAATATGACCCTCAAATACACCAGCCAATAAACCCTTTGTGAAGGGGTCAGCAAGATTTTCTGCAGATGCAATCTTACACACCGTCATATCTCCTCTCTGAACAATATCCCTTATGAGGTGATACTTCCACTCAATGTGTTTCCCGCGTTGATGGTTTCTAGGTTCTTTTGCATTCGCCACAGCTCCACTATTGTCACAAAATAAAGGAATACTTTGTGACGCGGAAGGAACCACCTCTAGGCTCTGCAAAAAATTCTTAAGCCAAACAGCTTCTTTGGCTGCTTCACAAGCTGCCACGTACTCAGCTTCCATAGTGGAATCAGCAATAAAAGACTATTTTATGCTCCTCCAAACAACAGCACCGCCACCAAGTGTGAATACTGATCCTGACGTAGACTTTCGAGAGTCTCTATCAGCTTGAAAATCAAAATCAGTATATCCCATAGGCACCAAGTCTGATGCTGAATAAACCAACATATAATCTTTATTTCTTCGAAGATACTTGAGAATATGTTTAACAGCAATCCAGTGTTCGGGCCCTGGGTCCGACTAATATCTACTAACTATCCCAACAGCATGACAGATATCTGGTCGAGTACATAGCATAGCATACATGAGACTTCCTACAGCTGAAGCGTAAGGAACCCGTTTCATGTATTCCACTTCTTTAGGAGTCTTAGGTGATTGCTGCCGTGATAAGTGAATTCCATGTCTGAAAGGCGTTTGGCCTTTCTTGGAATCTTGCATAGCAAATCTTACCAATATCTTGTCGATGTATGAAGTTTGGGACAAAGCAATCCTTCTGTTTTTCCTATCTCGTAAGATCTGGATTCCCAAAATATAGTTTGCTTCACCCAAGTCCTTCATATCAAACTGTTGTGCCAACCAGTGTTTTGCCGAGTTTAACATTCCGACATGATTTCCAATCAAAAGGATGTCATCCACATACAGCACGAGAAAAACTACTCTTTTGTCTTCTTTCTTTTTATAGACACAAGATTCATCAGGATTCTGATCAAAACCATAAGTTTTCATAGCTTGATCGAATCTGATATTCCAAGATCTAGACGCTTGCTTCAGTCCATAAATGGACCTTTTCAACTTGCATACTTTATGTTCTTGATCCTTTTGGATAAAATCATCTGGTTGCATCATATAGATGCTCTCGTCAAGATTTCCATTAAGAAATGCAGTCTTGACATCCATTTGCCACACCTCGTAATCGAAATGTGCCGCAATGGACAGGAGAATCCGAATAGACTTAAGCATAGCTACCGGCGAGAAGGTTTCTTCATAATCGATTCCTTCTCTTTGGGTATAACCCTTGGCAACCAATCTTGCTTTAAAGGTTTCTACCTTTCCATCTATTCCTCTCTTTCTCTTGTAGACCCATTTGCACCCAATAGGTTTTACCCCATCGGGTTTGTCTACAAGATCCCAGACAGAGTTAGTGTACATGGAATTCATTTCTGAATCCATAGCACTTCTCCAATGATCAGCGTCTTTATCTTCCATAGCCTCTCTAAACGATGCAGGATCTTCCTCTTGTTCAACAGAGACCGCCTCAAGAGACTCTCCATAAAGAACAAGTCTGGAAGGTGGTCGAATGACCCTCTTCGCACGTCTAATTGCTATAGGTTCGTTTACAATTGGAGACGGTTCTCTTTCCTCATGTTCCTCGATGTCCATTTCACCACCTAGGGGTGATTGAACATTAGGGGCATGATTTTCTACCATTTCAGGTGTTGATTCTCCCATAGACATTCTTGGCGGAGTCGCCATATATCTCCCACTGGATTCAACACCGGATGGTAGAGTTGCGAATTCATGAACAGGTTCAGTGCGGATCTCTGGAGCAGATGATCTAGGAAGATTTTCCTTTATCTCCTCCAAAAGAACCTTGTTCTTGAATTTGCGTTCTTCTATATACTTGTCCTCTAAGAAGGTTGCATTTGTGCTTACAAAAACCTTCTTATCCTGAGGACTATAGAAATAGTACCCTCTTGTTCCTTTCGGATATCCTATAAACACACAATATTCTGATCTTGATTCCAACTTTTCCGTCTTACTCTTCAGCACATGTGCTGGACAACCCCATGTCCGAAGGTGTCTTAGATTGGGCTTACGCCCATTCCACAACTCCAAGGGTGTCTTAGGTACAGACTTGGAAGGAACCAAGTTTAGTAAGTATATTGCTGTTTGTAGGGCATATCCCCAAAAGGAAGTTTTGAGAGTTGAGAAGCTTAGCATAGACCTGACCATGTCCAACAAGGTCCTGTTTCTCCTTTCCGAGACACCATTTTGCTATGGGGTTCTTGGTGCACTCAATTGGGATAAAATCCCATTCTCTGTTAAGTATGTCCTAAAGTTGTTGGATAGATACTCCCCACCTCGATCTGATCGACGTGTTTTTATGTTCTTACCTAATTGTTTTTCCACTTCCAATCTGAATTCCTTGAATTTCTCAAGTGCCTCAGATTTGTGGACCATTAGGTAAACATAACCATATCTTGAGTAATCATTTGTGAACGTGATGAAATACTCATATCCACCTCTAGCTGGAACGTTTATTGGTCCACATACATCAGAGTGTACTAATTCTAAAACTTCTTTGGCCCTAAATCCCTTAGATTTAAAAGACCTCTTAGTCATTTTACCCTCTAAACAAGATTCACATACAGGCATGGATTCTACCTTCAAGTTACTTAAAGGACCATCCCTTACTAGTCTATGAATCCTATTAAGATTAACGTGACCAAGTCTTAAGTGCCATAAGTAAGTTTCATTAGATGGAGACAGTTTTATACGCTTAGCTGTGTGATGCAATGAGTTGTCGGTTGGTTTTAAGATATACAAATCATTATCCATATGCCCCTTACAAACAATTGCTTTATTAAAAGAAATATCGACTGCCATTAATGAAAAATGAACACAATATCCTTGTTTGAATAATAAAGTAACAGAAATTAAATTTCTAGTAATATCCGGGACATAATAACAATCACTTAAAACCAAATACTTCCTATTTGAAAAATAAAGATAAATAACTCCGACAGCTTTGCAGAAACCACAGCTCATGTGCCAACCCTCAGAGTATGCTCCCCTTCATTAAGTTGTCTGGTTACTTGGAACCCCTGCAACGAATTGCAAACATGGTTAGTGGCTCCAGAGTCTACTATCCAAGTATCCGTAGAATCAACCACTAAACAAGACTCAATGAAGGATAACTCACCCTTAGCTTGCTTCTTAGCTATGAAAGTCGGGCAATTTCTTTTCCAATGGCCCTTCTCGCCGCATTCAAAACACTTTCCCTTAGGTTTCCCATCCGTTTTGGCCTTCTTTGCTTGTTGTTGTGGGCCCTTCTTATTGGACTTCTTCCTTTTTCCACCCTTACCTTTCGGCTTGGATGAGGTTTGTCCAACAGAAGCAACAGCAAAAGCATCACCATTTTGAGCCTTAAGAATGCTTTCAGCGTTTTGGAGCTCTTTCATTAGTTCATTCAGAGACATGTTCAGCTTATTCATGTTATAGCTGACCTTGAACTGGGAGAACATCTCAGGGAGAGTCTCCAGTGCCATGTCTACCTGAGTTTCCGAACCAATGTCAGCTCCTAAAGCCTCAGCCACATTAAACATTCCGATCAAATTTAGCATATGATCTCTAACGGGCGTCCCGGGCTTCATACGCTCAGTCATAATGGCTCTAATAGCAGCCTGACGTGCTTGGCGTCCTTGATGAGCGAACATATCTTTAAGACTCTCCATGATCTCAGCAGATGTCTCCATGTCTCCATGCCTCTGTTGCAACACATTTGAGATAGAACTCAAAATGTAACAACGAGCCATATCATTGGCATGAATCCACTTGTCACGAGCCTCATGTTCCTTATCACTGGACTCCATGGTCACTTTGGGACAAGGTTCAGTTAGCACAAATTTCAACTTCTCAGCAGTGAGAACAATCATCAAATTTCGTTTCCAATCAACGTAGTTTTCTCCCATTAGTTAATTTTTAGTCAATATCACAAATAGTGCGCTAGAAGACATTTTTTCTGAAATAAAACACCATATATAAGCTTGCATAGAATGAATGAATGAATGAATGAATGCATGTTCTAAACATGAAATAAAACTTTTAATAAGTAGACCCAAAAAACTATAGTATTATGTGACTACCTAAAACTCCAAAATCAAGGCATACCCCTCTATAGGAGTGGTAAATGTTGATTTACAGCTAGGTTGGGATCTCCCACTAAATCAAATATCCTACATCTCATGCTATATTGATTTAGTATCACATATATTTGACCCTCAATAATATTGCTCGGATATTCTATAGGAAAACCTTACAATATTTTGATTTAAATGTATTACCTTTATATTAACAAATTTTAAAAACTATAGGATAAACATAATTAATTGAAATTTAAAATTTACTACCATAATTGGGCCCAATCAAGTAACCGGAAACATGCGCCCCTTCTATAGGGAGACCAATTGAATTAATACGAGGCATACATACATTCTTACTTATGGGCTAATAAAGGAGGTCGTGGATTTATAAATAAACCCTCACACACTTAATATTTTATAAAACAATTTTGGGCTTTATCCAATTAATATTTTTCAAATTATTTTGACTCTCAAAATAATTAAATATTAATTACTTTATTAATTCTCAAATCTAATTCTAAATTAGAAAAGAAAATATGCATGATAGTCTAGTAACTAGAGCGGTGTTCATACAATTCTATATGACATGCTATGTGAATGACAATTAATTTCAAGCATAAATAAAACAAATAATAAGCAATAATTAAATAAGAACAAATTTATGGCCATCCTAGACTCAAAATTACAGAAAAATGAGAAACTAATTGAACCACAACTCGGCCCAATTTTTCGCGGTCCATCTGCAATTTTCTGGTCCTGACTGAATTTATTGATGAATTTCCAGCAGCCCAAGGGAGGCCCAACAGCTTATTAATTTAGTCAGTCCATTATTCAATTAAAACAGGCCCAAATTTAAAAAAAAAAATAAGCCCATATCCAATTGAATACCAATAAGCCCACTTAATTAACCCAACTGCCCAAGGGTCCAACCCACGACCCGAGCCGGACCAACCCGACCCGGGTCGCGACCCGGTTCTATTGAACCCTAGCAGCAGGCCCTGCCATCGCCTTGCCTCAGCCACTGCCGGAAAGTTGCGTCGCACCGCCATCTGCTGCTCATCCATTTCTTTGAACTTCTGAATCCTTCAGTTTTTACACTAGAAAATTCGAGGAATAATACAGAATACCCCAAATCCAAAAATTACAACAAAAATTACATATTTTGTACCCTATTTCAAAATCTAACAAGGGCAAAACATGGAGTCGTAATCCACCCCCTTGTGTACAACTCGAAAAATACAAAATACAATTTTACCAATAAAACTAGGCCATAAATTGTTCAATAAAAATTAAAACATTCATCCATAACAACAATAAAATTGTAAACCTAAAACACCGCTCAAAACTATATGCATAATTAAATCAATTAAAAGAGAACATATAATAATATCAAAACCTACGCTCTGATACCAATTGTTCGAACCACGATTCTTATCCGATCCACAATATGTAATATTGTAAATCGGATACATCGTTGTAGGATCGACCGATTTATCATATGTTCTACAATTAATTAATTTACGCTAGAAGGATTAAATTTAATACCTTTGTAGCGTGTGGCTTCAAACCTCCAAGTCTTCTCCGGTGTTCTCACGAACTGTACTGCAATACACGATGTGTGGACACCTCCTTGGATATATTGTATGCGTGATTATGTGTAGGAGAAGAAATAATAACCGTGACTTTATATATATAATGTCACATTATATTCTTTCTTTCCAAGTAACATATCATGATAGATATAGGAGATCCTGGATATCTCCATCTTATATATCTATCAATATCCAATATATTTATTGTATTGCAATAATAAATTATAATATTTATAATTTATTATAGTTCATATTGAGCCACCGAAGGGACCCGATCGGACCCAATTAAATCAAGCTCCAATAAATTAATTATGACCCGGTCAACTCTTGACTTATCATATTAATTTATTACGGTGTAATTTTTTTTTAGAATCATGTAGTAGGCACGAAAAATGTAATTATTTATTTATTTATTTTTCGTTTCTCACTAGGGCACATGTATTAGAGGGGCTATTTTTTAAGGCCATGTAATTTTATGTTGTTTCGTATTTACCACCATAGGTCATTAACATCTCACTTTATTATTATTATTATTATTATTATTATTATTATTATTATTATTATTATTATTATTATTATTATTATTATTATTTTATGAATGTTCTTGCAATGGACAATTTTTATTCGCAATCATTTAATTTTTTATTATCGTCTTCAATTGAGTGGGAGATGATTATGAGCCTATGCGGCGAATTTTTTATCCCATTCACTTGTGAGAAATAATAAAATTTTAATAGGACCCGAATAAAAATATTAAATAGACAACCTTCTAACATAGTTTGCGCAAATATTAACAGAAATGGATGCCCAAATAGTTTTTCTGATCTTTACGGTTCTGGCAAACTAGATGGCCAGAACTATGCCATGTGGCACCGTAAGATCCAGTTTCTGCTACATAATATGAAGGTCCTAGACCATCTCACCGAGACTATGGCCGCACCGGTTGAGCCAGAGAACGGTCAAAATGCCCAATATCGTCGCGATTTAGACGCGTACAATAAGTGGGCGAATCAAGATCGGTCTGCGCGCTATACTATGCTTAGCTGCATGCAGGATCATCTAATTCGTGAGTTTGAGACGTTTGCTACAGCTAAAGAGCTGTGGGACAGCTTAAAGGTCACGTACGGTACTACCTCGGCAACGAGACTAAGGGCTTTAACCCTTAAATTCAATCAGTACGTACTTGACCCTAAGCACACCATGGGCCAGCATCTTGATGTTATGAAAGACATGATTCGAGAGCTTCAAAATGCTGGAAATGAACTCACCAACGAACAACAAGTTTTGGCAGTCCTAAGGTCGCTACCTGAGCAGACTTGGGGACAAGTTAAACTTGTGCTCACACACAACGAGCAAATCCAGACCTTTGACAGTGTCGCCAGTCATCTTAGACTCGAGGCTGACCGTCGAGAGGCGGAAAGAGCACAAGCGGCTGCTTTCGTCGCACATGCTGGGCAACGCAAGCCTAACACAGGCAACCGTTGGAAGAAGCAAAAGAATGCAGGACAACGCAACGCCAAAAACCAAAACTTGGGCCCGCAAGGTGAAAAGGCTAAAAAGCGTCACCGTGGAAAAAGGGGCGGAAAGAAGAAAGACACCTGCTATAACTGTGGAAAGACGGGTCACTTTGCTCGTAGTTGTACTGAGCCAAAGAAGGTAAGACCCGCTCCTAGCTCTACAGATTCTTTTGTCTGTTCACATGTGTTAGTTGCTAATTCTCTCCATGGTTGGATTGTAGACTCAACAGCAACCAAACACGTGACAAGAGATAGAGCAGGATTTGTAGATTATCGTCGAGTACCATCGGGCAGCCACTACATTGCTATGGGAAATGGCGCGCAAGAAGAGGTGGTGGGAGTTGGTGCATACCAGCTCAAACTTAGCACTGGGCGCGAGCTGCTCCTTAGTGATGTGCTTTATGCGCCTAGTATTCGATGTAATTTACTTTCAGTTTCAGCACTTTTGAGTCAAGATTTTTCTTTCTTGTTTGAAAAGACCATGTTATCTATTTTTCACGGCAACAACCTTTACGGCGTAGGACATATGAACAATGGATTTTTCATGTTAGATTTATCTATTGAATGCACTACTTTTATTTGTTCATCTGTTGATATTTTGAATGATTCAAATAAATGGCATGCAAGGTTAGGACACATAGGGCGTGAAAGGATGACTAGGTTAGCTCGAGAAGGTCTTTTAGGCAATCTCGCTAAAGTCAACCTTCCTGTGTGCGAACCATGTCTGGCAGGAAAAGCCTGCCGGAAGTCTTTTGGAAAGGCAAAAAGAGCTACTCAACCTCTAGAGTTAGTTCACTCGGACATATGCGGACCCGTAAATGTGAAGGCACGACACGGTGCATCCTATTTCCTCACATTTATTGATGATTATTCGCGCTATGGTTCAGTGTATCTCCTATCTCACCGCTCGGAAGCGCTTGATTGCTTCAAGCGATTCTTAGCGGAGGTTGAGAACCAAAGAGATAGGAAACTTAAAACTTTACGCACTGATAGAGGGTGAGAATACTTATCTGATCAGTTCAGGCAATACTGTGAGGAAAAAGGGATCATAAGGCAATTGTCAATTCCTTACACTCCGCAACAAAATGGTGTTGCAGAGAGGAGGAATAGGACACTTCTGGACATGGCCAGATCAATGATGGCGCAAGCAAATCTACCAATATCCTTTTGGGGAGATGCAATCTTAACTGTTGCCTACATATTGAACCGTGTGCCGTCTAAATCAGTTCCTTCGACGCCGTATGAGTTGTGGCATGAAAGAAAGCCCAACTTAGAAGGTTTGCGCCCTTGGGGGTCAGCAGGGTTTGTTCATAATACTTCCCATAAGCATGGGAAACTTGGTCCTAGAGCAGTCAAACATATCTTTATAAGATACTGCGACCACTCGAAAGGCTATGTGATGTATGGTGAACATCCTGACGGAGGAATGACAGAAATTGAGTCGCGCGATGTCAATTTCCTCGAGGAGGAATTTCCAACAATTGGAGAAGTTAAAGGAGATCTTAAACTTTATGAGTTACAAGATCCCGAAGACAACGCTGGAATTCCTGGCGAGGATGCGGTTTTACAACCAAATCCAGCAGTCGACGGGAATAATGAGAGCGATCTTAGAGTCAGTGGGAGAATTCCATTGCATGAAGACTCTCAAGATCTAGAGTTGCGCAGGAGCAAGCGTGGAACAGTTCCCCGAAGACATTTTGAACTCGAAGGGGAATCTTTCATGTGCGCAACAATGGATGTTGATGAGCCAGCCACCTATGAAGAGGCTGTAACTTCTCCAAATGGTAAAGAGTGGATAAGTGCTATGGAGGAAGAGATGAGTTCGATGGCTAAGAACCAAGTTTGGGAGCTAGTCGATCTACCGTCTGGACGCAAGACAATTGGGAACAAGTGGGTTCTCAAAGTCAAGCGAAAAGCAGATGGCTCGATAGACAAGTATAAGGCTCGCCTAGTGGCGAAAGACATTACCCAAAGAGAAGGTGTGGACTATGAAGAGACATTCTCCCCGATGGTGAGGTTTGCCTCTATCCGTCTCATTTTAGCAATTGTCGCCCATCTTGATTTGGAACTGTTTCAAATGGATGTGAAGACAGCATTTCTCAATGGAGAACTGGGTGATGAGATCTATATGGATCAACCTAAGGTTTTTCAGGTAAAGGGACAAGAGCGCAAAGTGTGCCGCTTAAAACGTTCCATTTATGGACTGAAACAATCATCCAGACAGTGGTACCTTCGATTTCATCGAGCTATCACTTCGATAGGCTTTACGATGGTTGAGGAAGATCACTGTGTGTATGTCAAAAGGGATGAGAAGAATTTCACAATTCTCTCATTATATGTGGATGATATATTGCTTGCGGGAAATGATACGGAGATGATTGTCGCCACTCAGCAGTGGCTATCATCTACTTTTGAGATGAAAGACATGGGAGAGGCAGAATACATACTAGGTGTTAAAATACACCGAGATCGCTCAAAGAGACTCTTAACTTTGTCTCAAGAGACTTATATTAAGAGGGTTCTGGAGCGATTTCGTATGCATAATGCTAAACCCGTTGACACGCCTATGGAAAAACATTGTATTCTTAGCAAAGATCTATGCCCAAAAATAGATGATGAAAAGGAAAGCATGGCTAAGGTTCCTTATGCAAGCGCGGTAGGGAGTTTGATGTACGCAATGATGTGTACTCGACCAGACTTCTGCTTTGCAGTAGGGATGGTGAGTAGGTATCAAAGTAATCCTGGACGCGCTCACTGGGCTGCAGTCAAAAGGATACTAGATATCTAAAGGGGACGAGTGATTTAGCTTTGTGCTATCACGGTGGCAGTTTGAAGCTACTTGGTTACAGCGATGCTGATGGATCAGCAGATAGAGATGAACGCAAATCCACATCAGGATATGCATTTTTGTTAGGTGGCGCTGCTATCACTTGGAGTAGCAAGAAGCAGCCTTGTATATCTCTATCCACTATGGAAGCAGAGTACATTGCTTGTACATCTGCAGTTCAAGAGGCTATCTGGTTGAGAAGATTTCTTCAGACTTTGCGCGTCACGGCGCATGTAGATGATGCAGTAGTTGTCCTTTGTGATAACACAGCTGCACTGGCATATGCTAAGGACCCCAAGTATCATGGGAGGACCAAGCATATCGACACCAGATACCACTTTATCCAAGATAATATTGCGCAGGGGCAAGTGGTTCTCAGGCACGTTCCCACTGGTGAAATGATAGCTGATCCTTTCACCAAGCCTTTGAGTAGAGATGTATTTCAAAGGCATGCTAGGAGTATGGGACTTCGTAGAATTTAAAATTCTTGTAGCCTATATGAACAATTTTATTTATCAATAAAAGTGCCCTTATTATATGTTAGAAGTAATGTGTCTATTATGTGTGATATGTCACAAGGCTTGGATTGTCCCGCTCACACGGGAAATCGCCCTGGCACTTTGGTAAGCGAGCAGGATGAGACTGGCGGATCAAACACTTGAGTGATCACCTTCGTGAAAGGAACAACACGAAAGGTTGTTGCCCATAGTCGCCTTGGCAAGAGGCCAAGATGAGATCATACTTGATCGATTATGAAGAATGTCCTAACTTCATAAAAGCTTCTTAATAAGCCGAGTGTGCGAATCATTAGGAGTTGTGTTGGAGACAAATTCCTAAGTGGTCCGCAGGTCAGACGCTAGAAGAGCGACTGGACTAAGACTCGTATGATGTTCAGAGCGTGACATGCCCAAATTTGAGTGGGAGCTCCATCATAGCATGTATTCATACTACATGTGCTTAATGACGACCTTAGTAAGAGGAGTGACCAAATAGATCCCTGCTTCGTCACTGTGTGAGCTCTTATAGTGTTTTTGTGCCCTTTGGGACTTTGGACTTTGTCATGAAGTGTAAGCTTGATGACGCTACTTTAGCATGTGTTCAATGGCCATGGTTGATACGGTCTGTCGGAGCATGACTAAGAAAGCTGTCAAGTCCAAGCAGATTGACATTAGAGGCCAAGGAAAAACAGCTGGTAATGCACTTGTGTACTATGGCTCATAGGCCGGCCGACTAAGTCGAATTAGTTTTGACATAGTCATGAGCATAGATACAAGTTAAGGGGTCAAACATGCTCTATATGAATACGAGGGGTCAGAGATGTTTGGTCTAGTGCAACCACGTAGTTTGGGGTACACAGCGAGTCTCCTGAGTTGATGAGTTATGTTAGTTGGGTGATAACTTAATATAACTCTCCTCACTTTGTTCCATTATGTTCTCGCTCGGTCGCACGCCTTAGTCTCTGTATGAAAGAAGAGATATGATGATGAGAATTGTGGAGTCTTTCGGATTCGAATAAGTCGGATCAGATTTGTATGAGTGGGAGATGTTGGTTGCATCCATATCTGATGGATCCCAATACAGTTGGGATATATATCTGATGAGATATTTAATATCTTATCATATATATTCCCGATAGGGATGGAGATCTTATCCATAATAGGAGATAGATCACTCCCATACTAATATATATACGAATATACTGGTATTCGTATACTACGGAAAATCAATACCACAGAATACATATTTCTCCCTTTTTCTCTCTAATTCTCTGTCTTGGAGAATCACTGGAGTCCTCCAAGAGTCTAGGGTGTGAAGTAGACGACGAATGCTCTAGTAGTAATCGTCCAGACGGGCTTGTAGACGAATCAGTGCACGATCCATCAATTTGGGAATCAACCAAATACGTTCCGCTGCGACTCACTTGAGGTATATCAACAAATTTGTGGTGAGAATGAGCGGCTAATCATCAGATCTTCAGGGCATCTATTTTCGGATCCCCGTTGTTTTAAATAGAGCCTTTGCTATCTAAGATCGCTTTGTTTTTTGTGTGTGAGAGAGAGAGAGAGAGAAAACACCTATAGATCGCCACCTTACTCGCATCGCATGCATGTCGGCACCCAACTCTGCGTCGACCAGGATACTGAACTCTTGCGACCTTCTACACCGCATCTCGGGGTAGGTCGCCATCTACGCCAACGTCAGCATGTATTTTCGTTGGATTTTCTGCGACGGTGATGGAGTGTGTGTTTCTACAGGCTGCTTGAATTCACAGGGAAGAAAAATGAAATACTTGAGGTCTGGCGAAAAAATGAGAGAGAAATTCAGGGAAGGAAGGATGTAGACTGGTTGGTGGAAAGCAGAGAGAGACATCAAGTAAAAAGGAAAAGAAGTTCTGGGAAAAAATTGAGGAAAGAAACCACCTAGGGAGTAGGGACGCCCACAATATGTGTGAGGAGGTTCTCATCCTTTCTTGGCAATATTCAATAAAGAAAATGTTTAGATTTGATAATGAGTTGGTGCAATGCAGATTTGCAGGTAAGATTATTAACTCTCTTACTCCTAAATCCACTTTGGGCAATAAATTTAATTGTGTTTGGTTACAGAATATATTTGAAGTCTTTAGGGTCAATATTATTACACCAATCGATTACAATGTTTAACTGGAATAGCTTAACACCTCCTTTTAAAATATTTTAAATGTGTTAGATCAATATTATTCAAACATTTTATTTTCACGTTAAAAGGGATCTGATTAATATCAACCAAACTATAGATGGCAATGGGACGGATTTGTTTTTTTTCCCTAGAGCCGCCTCACATGAAAACAAATTAGATTCATAACCCGCGAGTTTAGCCGCCCCGACTCGCCATGTTGTTTTATTTTTTTCCCCAATATACCCAATATTATTTTTTTAATATAATCATTTCATAATTAAAATATACATTATTGATTAAAAAATCTATTAACGAAAACAACTAAATAAGTTCTCAAACTAAATCAAACACAATAAAATACTAAAAATGTGAATATATTGGTAGTAAAAAATAGTAGTAAGTGGAATATTTTATTATAATAAATAATAAATATAAATAATATATACGGGGCGGTTTTAGCAAAATTCACAACCCGATTCAAACTCGGCAATAGCCGTTTGACTGGGTTTCATATGAAGCGGGTTTAGTGGGAATTCGGATTTTAACCCAATTCATTGCCATTCCTAAACCCAACAACTCGTTTTCATATGTTAAATGTTTTTTGTATCAATATTAATCAAACACTAAAAGAAATAAAAAGATACATTTTTTCATATATTAGATGTCTTCAATCAAACACTAAAAAGGATTAAAAGATACACTTTTGTAATATATTAAATGTGTTTGATCTGTATCAATCAAACACAAAAGAGTAACACGTAGATTTTTTTCTTGAAGGTTTTTCATATTTTAAAAGTATTCAATTAATTTCTTAAGGTGTATTAAGAAGAACGATATGTGTTAATTATTGCTCTCTTCTTGGTATAAGCAATAGGCCTCATCTGTCTCAAATTTTATGATGTGCATAAAAATATTTGTTCAAAAATTTTAAAATGACCCGACATTAAATTATCATTATAACATTCCTAGAATATATATTTCCAAGTTAAAATAAACAAACGCAATTTTTATTCACCGGAATGTTTGACAAATTACCAGGTTAAGGCAAATCATTATTTGCAACTTAAAAATGTGTTAGGATCAAAAAATTACTTTTGATAGATCTACAGCATTACATACAGAGCCAAAAACTGTTTCTCAAAAGTAATTAAAGTCAGATTTTGAGAAGTTATCAATACTCAACTTCTACTAATTTTTGGCGCTAAAATCACTTTAGTTTCAAACACTATCAAATTTTAATATTTTCACAAAAAAATCAACTCAAAAATACTTCTTTAAAAGCACAATTAATTACAACACCCTCTAAAACTTTGATTTGTCCTGCAATGAAAATAATAAAAGCGAACATTGATATTTGTTAATATTAAGGCGGCGACTATTCGCAGCCCACAAAATTTCTTAACGCAGTCCACTTCTTAAAACAACCCATTTTTTAAAAAAAATTTAATATGAAGTTTTCAATATAGCCCATTAAATATTTATTATACCCTTTCTTTATAAAATAAATTATTTAAACTAAAATAATATAAATAAAATAATAAAATATTGAAAAAAACAAAAGAAAACAAAAAATAAAAAAAAAAAAAAAACTACCCAGAAGATTGAAGAAATAACAACATGAAGAAAGAAAAAGAGAGAGAGAAAAGAGAACGGCTTTAATCTTCGCTATCAGATTCACTGTTTTCATCTATTGGTTCTATTTGGATGGTGATAACGCGCAATCCGGTATTCAATAGACTTAACGGGGATCAATGCAAGAAATCTAAAAAAACACAGGATGTACGTGGTTCGATCCGAAGATCTACGTCCACGGGCTGAAAATATCACCTGCCGAGGTGTTTCTTCACTATTCTCTTTCAATTACACGCAACTGTTTCAGAATACAAAAAGCGAACCCTAATTCTGAGTCCAATTCTCCTACTTATACTACTCAACTCAAAACCCTAACTAACTTCCTACAATTGCGCCTATTACCGTTGCATGGAAGTTGGGAGTAGATCATGGGCCAAGAACGTGGGGAACGCCGCAATTGGGCCACGCTATTTTGATCGCACGCTTCTTGGCTGTTTGTTGTTGGGCTTATCCTCCTGGGCTCAGTTGCCCGGGTCGGGTTGATCTGGCCCGGGATGTCACTTCGACCCGAAGTTACTGGGCCATACCTATCAGATGCCTCCCCCCACAGCCGGAGCGAGGAAGGAGCTACGGTTATGAGCAGGATGGAGCAGTAAGCAAGATGAGTTGTTGTTACTTGTGAGACGAAGTGTTTTGGGGAGCCGAGAATTGATGAGACCGCGATGGGGTCCACGGGGATTAAAACGAACCGAACTGATTGACCCCGAGGTGGTGGTGAGGGCCCGATCTATGGTGAAATCCCCCGGAGTAAGGAGAGTGACCAGAGCTGAACTAGCGCACCCCGAAGGCAATAAAGTGTAGCGGAAGAGAACAGTAATCCGGCCGAGGTGAAGGAGGCACCGGAAAGCATCCCAAAACTTCCTGGCCAAGAATGAAGGTGATGTGACTGGTGGCGCCATTATGAGAGAGAGAGATGTGAAGTGACACGCTTTTGTAATTTCCAATGAGCTTGTTCCCCACGCGCCTTGGGAACTGTAAGGCGCGTGTGCAACACGTTCAAATCTGAAACACAGAATTTGAAAAGGCCAGATCTAGACCGTTAGTTCCACGAGTATATATTTTGAATAATGGCACAGTATACTTCATCTTCTTCATTGCGATTTGCAAGTTACAGAAAGCGGGAAAAAAGGAGAAACTCTGTGCTTTTGTGATTCATCTCAAACACGAGCCAAGTAAGTATGCCTTCTTCATCATCTTCTTCTTCTATTAAGGAAGTAGGGACCCAGAACTCTCCGTTAGATGTGCCACCCCTTCGCTTCGTTATTCCGGAGAGGAGTGAAATTAGGACAGTAGAAAGAGCCGACGGCATGGAAACCAACATCAGGGTCGTCGGTTTTTATGAATGTATGGAGAGTGACTTCGAAGTGTCCACTATAGCGCCGCGGATGACGCGGGTGCAGATAGAAGCCTTAATCCCCTCTTTCTATTTCCCATTTAACTTAGAATACATAGTGCCGGAACCCGGCGATAGGGCCTGTTGCCCGCCGAAGGGCTTCATCGGCGTATATATAGACCCCCTGAGGATAGGTTTGAGATTCCCCCTTTGGGACATTGTTCTCCTGCGGCTGAGATATTATAATATTGCCCTTAGTCAATTAGCGCCAAATGCCATAAGGCAAGTAGTCGGGTTCACCGTGGTATGTAAGAATGCCGGGGTGAAACCAACTGTAGAGCTGTTTAGGTATTTTTACCAACTAAAAGCATTCGGAAAATTCAAAGGGTGGTACTCCTTCAGCCCCCGAGCACGAGGTGGTTTCAAAGTACAAAACCCCAGTAAGGTGGAGGGGTGGAAGGAGAAGTTCATCTTCGTGAAGACCGGAGTGACCCTCCCGAGGTGGAGAAGGGAGGAGGTGCTGGATACTGCCCCGGTGGGGGATCCGGAGGCTGAGGTGGTGGACATATTCCGTGCAGTGGGGACTTTCAAAACCCTTTGCACCGAGGCGGAGCTGGAGGAGGCGGGATTGAGCCCATACTACTCGGGCGATGCGGAGGGGATGTCCGCCCGGGGTCAAGAGTCGGGAACCGGGGTTGCCGAGGAGGGTAGGAGTTCTTATATCTGTGTAAAATTGTTGTCTTGTGCAGGACTAACTCCGATTTCTGTATGCAGTGGGACGCTTCGGAAAGGAGCCGGCTGGAAGCCCCGCTGTGGCTGCTGCAGCTAAGAAGAAAGGGAAAATTAATGAAGTGTCTCCCCGGGGGCCATAGAATCAGTGGAAAAGATGAATTTCGAAAAAATATGATGAACAGCTATTCAACTAATCAACAAACACTTATATTCAACAAAACCGGAGTACATTATCAGTAGTGTGGTACAAGAGATTTACAATATTCCTATCATCTACTGTATCAAATTTGAGGGGAACGACTGACCTCCTCCTCCTCGGTCCCCTCGGCATCTTCGGGCTCCACCTCCTGCCGGTCTTCAGCCGTTCCTGCCTCCTCTTCTATAGCAACTGCAGCAGCTTTCATGCGGGGGGGTGGTTCTTTATTTCGGGGCTCAGTGACGAAATCACCCCGACGGAATACCAGGAATTCCTGATCTTGGTCCGACTCACAGCTTGCAACCTCCTCGGCCCTCAAAATCTCTTTCTTCTCTGCTAGAGCCTTCATCTTTTCCACTGATTCTATGGCCCGCTCAGGACTCCGCGGAATTGCATAACACGATAAAGAAGCTCATGCAATCATTAGATTGGTTCCGTGGAGAGAAGAATAACTTGCAAATGCAAGTGGTGCCGAGGTTAGAGAAGCGGGCGGCCGTTGCGGAGAGAAGGGCGAAGGAAGCCGAGGAGAGGGCCAGGGACCAGGAATTAAAGTACCTAGCGAAAGTTGCTGAATTGGACCGTGTCCTCATCCATCAAAGGGAGTATGACCGGATACTGACAGAGTACGGCTTGCTGACATTTGAGGAAGTTGAGGAGCGGGTCATAGAGATTCAAAGTGAAATTTCAGCACTGATGGCGAAGGGTCCGGCCGAGTCCTCGGAGCTTATAAGAAAGCGAGAGGTGCTGGAATTATTGCTCGGCATGTATGAGGGACTGAAAGGCCGCGGCAGGTGGCGGCACACAGCTGAGGAATACATCGCAGGCCCTAGCCGGAGCCGAGGTTCTTCAAGAGCCCCTCGGAAGGGCAAAAAGAAACCAGCGGGGAAAACCCAAGGAATTGTAATTCAAGAGCCGGCGCCGGTGACTGCAGTCGAAGAAAGGCCCGTAGTCATCGCCGAAGAAGAAGTCGAGAAGCTGGCCGAAGAGATTGAAGTGATGGACCCCGCGGAGTGGGATCCCGTGAAATGGGCCCAAACACCGAGGTCTACACCACGGCCGAGTCTTCGAGGCTGCACAAGAGGCGAAGCCCCCAGACAAGTACCAAGGATGAGTCAGCGACGTCGAGGGGGCCGCGGAGGGGAGAGAGCCGGGGCTCAACGCCGAGAAGCCACAGAATCCCGTAGGACACGAAGTAGGTCCGGGAACAGATCTCAACGCCGGAGCGCCGAATACTGGCTCGGAGGCCATAGATAGTTGTGAAAAAGAACCTCTTTTTTTTTTTTTTTTTTTTTGAAGTAATATGTAAAGAACCTTTTGGCCTTTAATCGAAAAAATTTAAAAAACCGTTTTGGTTTGCAAAGTTGTGTACTTTGAAAGGAAAACAATGAGTTGTTAACCAGAAATAATAATTGCCTGAACGGGTGCTCGGGAACACTATATGGACGGGTGCTCGGGAACACTATATGGACGGCGCCAATTAGAATCTCCCCGGACGGATAGGGCGGGAGTAAAACACCTCTCCGGTTAAACAGGCGAGAGGGGACACAAGTCCGGGGACCAAACATTAATCTACTTGGACGGACCGGGTAAGAGATCCAATTGTCCGGAGACGAATAATAATAGTACGACTACGCTAGGGCGTCCGCGTAACGTAGAAGAAAGCACAGTAAGATGCACAAATAAAGAACTTTTATTCAAGGTGAGTGCCGGAGCAACTTAAGAAATACAAAGAGAAATCACAACGAAAAAGAAATATACAATGAATGTAAAGATAGGAACGATACTTGTCATTCGGTGTTCATAGATAGAAACGTCTTAAGTTGGTAACATGCCAGCTTCGGGGAATCGGGTTCCATCAGGATGCTCCAACTGGTAGGACCCGGAATCATGCGCAGCGATGAAGCGATAAGGACCTTCCCAGGTAGCATGCAATTTCCCTTCGGGGGCAGCCTTGCTGGCTGAGTTGAGTCGAAGTACCAAGTCCCCGACATTAAACTGAGTACCCCGAACCCGGAGGTGGTGATACTGAGCTGCACGTTGCTTACACTTGGCTTGCTGGATGAAAGATTGATCACGACGATATTCCAGCTCATCTAAGTTTGTACGGAGAGCCTCGTCATTTTCCTCGGAAGAAGTTACGATGCGTGGGCTAGGCACACTAATTTCCGCCGGAATAACGGCTTCGGAGCCGTAAGTAAGACTGTAGGGGGTCTCCCCAGTAGAGGTATGTGGCGTAGTTCGATAGAATCAAAGAACCTGCGGAAGATTCTCGGCCCAAAGACCTTTAGCGTGATCCAAACGTTTCTTTAGACCCATAAGGAGTGTACGATTAGTGACTTCAACTTGACCATTGGCTTGCGGATGAGCTACCGAGGTGAAAATCTGCTTAATGTGGAGCTCCTCGCACCATGACCGGAAGGGATCATTGGCGAACTGTTTGCCGTTATCCGAAATAATAGTGCTCGGGATGCCAAAGCGACATATAATATTTCGCCAGACGAACTTCAAGATGTTCTGACCAGTGATGGCAGTAAGAGGTTCGGCTTCTACTCACTTGGTGAAGTAATCAACGACGACCACAAGAAATTTCAGTCCTCCCGGAGCGACTGAAAACGGGCCCACAATATCAATTCCCCATTGGATAAATGGCCAAGCACTTTGTATTCCCGTGAGCTCGGTTTGCGGCAGATGTTTCACACGGGAGTGTAGCTGACACTTGCTGCACTTGGTCACTAATTCATGGGCATCGTTAAACAAGGTTGGCCAATAGTACCCCCACCGAAGAATTTTTTTAGCCAACGTCCGTGAGCCGATGTGACTGGCGCAGGCCCCTTCATGAACCTCTCGAAGAACCTGATCGGCCTGGGCAGGAGCAAGGCACCGAAGATTTGGTTGCAAGTACGACCGTCGGTACAAGACTCCGTCATGGAACGAGTACTTGGGTGCTTTAAGAACTATTCTCCGGGCTTGCAGCTTGTCATTCGGCAAAGTTCCATCTCGGAGATACTGAACGATGGGGGTCATCCAATTGGAACCAATGTCGGTCAATACTGAGACCGTTGCCTCATGAATCGCTGGATGAAATACATCTTCGACTATAATATCCGGAGATACATTAGTGCGGACCGTGGAGGCCAGTTTACTGAGAGCGTCAGCTTGAACGTTCTGTTTACGCGGTACCTTCTGGATATCAACCGAATCAAAAGTTGACATAAATTTAAGTGCTGAAGCGAGATACCTGATCATCGTTTCATCCTTAGCGGTATAGGTGCCCTTGATCTGATTGGAAACAACCTCGGAGTCCGTGAAGAGCTCAAGATGGCGGATGGCTAAGGATTGAGCGAGCCGGAGTCCAGCGAGAACTGCCTTGTATTCTGCTTCATTATTAGTTACCTTAAATTTAAATCGAATAACATACTTAACTTCAACTCCTTCAGGGCCAATGAGAAGCACTCCAGCACCGCTCCCTCGAGCCGTGGAAGCACCATCCACATATAGTTGCCACTTGCGAGGTGGGGGTTCAAGGGCAGGAGAGTGATGACTATCATTATCTGCGGAAGATTTATGAGTATCCACTGGGGTCTCGGCCAAAAAGTCTGCTAGTGCTTGACCCTTGATAGCTCGGCGTGGAAGAAATTGAATATCATACTCTCCTAGCTCGACAGCCCATTTAGCGAGGCGCCCTGACACCTCGGGCTTAACGAGAATTCGCCGAATGGGGTGATTAGTTAAAACCCGTATTGCACGTCCTTGGAAATATGGCCGCAAACGCCGAGCCGCCATGACGAGAGCGAGCACTGTTTTTTCCACCGTGGAGTACCGAGTCTCTGCCCCGTGAAGTACTCGGCTTGCGAAATACACCGGGTGCTGTAAACCACTTACTTCGCGCACAAGAGCCGCGCTAATAGCTTCTTCGGCGGAGGCCAAATAAATGTAAAGCGGCTCTCCGGAGAGAGGGACCGACAGAGTAGGCAGTTGCTTAATATGATGCTTTAAAGCCTCAAAAGCTTCGGTGCACTGCGGGGTCCACTCAAATGACTTCGCCTGCCGCAAAATTTTGAAGAATGGAAGTTGACGTTCCGCAGCTTTAGACAGAAAACGGTTTAAGGCCGCCAAACCGCCAGTGAGGCGCTGAACGTCTTTGACCGTCCTCGGTGGTTGCAGGTCCAACACATCCCGAAGCTTGGCCGGATTGGCTTGGAGGCCGCGCTGCGAAACCATATAACCGAGAAATTTTCCGGAGCCAACTCCGAAGATGCATTTTGCTGGATTGAGACGCAAATTATAACGCCGCAAAGTACTTAATGTTTCAACAATATCTTGCACACATGAGGACCGGGAGGTACTTTTTATGACTAGATCATCAACGTAAACCTCAACATTGCGACCAATTTGACCTCGGAAAACACGGTCCATAAGACGTTGGTATATGGCCCCCGCGTTCTTGAGCCCGAAGGGCATTTTCTTAAAGGCAAAACATCCAAAATCAGTGATGAATGCTGTTTTGAGGGCATCCTGACTGTCCATGTGGATTTGATGGTACCCCTTGTATAAGTCTAAGAAGCAAAGAGCCACGTGCCCAGTAATGGCTTCGGCCTTTTGGTCGATAGAGGGCAGAGGATAACAATCCTTTGGACAGTGTTTATTGAGATCGGAAAAATCGACACACATTCGCCATGCCCCGCTGGACTTTGTTACCATCACAGGATTAGACAGCCAAGAAGGGTAATGGACTTCAAACAAGATATCTGCATCTAAGAGCTGTTGTACCTCAATTCGAATGGCCGCGTTTCGCTCCGGAGCGAATTTCCTTTGCTTCTGCTGTATAGGTTTGACATTGGGATCAATGTTCAATTTGTGGGTTATGACGTCAGGAGAGACCCCGGGCATATCCAAGGGAGACCAGGCAAAGACGTCGGAGTACTCCCGCAAGGTCTGGATGATGGCACGATGTAACCACGGCACGTCCACGGCGCCGACGGTTACTGTTTGCTCGGGCTTGGACGGATCAAGTGGCACCTGGACAGTTGTGTCCTCCAGCGATGTATATAACTCTGGTTCGAGAGCCGAGGATGTCACTTGGAGCTGCTGCTTTGGAGGAATCTTTGTTGCCTTTTTGAGTGCGACGTACATGCACTCCTTAGAAACCCGCTGACTGCCGCGGATAGCCACCTCGCCATGCGATGTAGGGAATTTTAGTGCGAGGTGGTATGTGGAGCAGATGGCTCTGGCGGGAGTAAGCCAGTCTCGACCTAAGATCATGTTATACGGAGACGGAGAATTAACCACGTAAAAATCCACAAAAATGGTTTTTATCGCCGGATAAGTGCCAAGAGATGCCGGGAGATTAATAATCCCGTCTGGCTGAACTTCACCCTGGGTGAAGGTCTGTAACGTCCCGGGGGCCGGTCGAAGTTGCTCACGAGGAATCCCCATTTTTTGAAAACAGTCGGTGAATATAACACTCACTGCGGCTCCATTGTCTACAAAAACCCGCTTTACTGTAAAATTAGCTACAGCCATGTCAATGACGATGGCGTCGGTATGGGGTGTAATCTCTGGAATTGGGTCTCTATCTGTAAAACTAACAGTTTCAGATTGGTGGAGGCGCTTATGACGCGGCTCCTCGGGAGGAGGACGGCGTGCCTCAGCCTTCAAGGCATTTCGCGAAGCCCCAGTGGGAAGGGCCCCATAAATCACGTTTATAACATGGGTAGGCAAATTGTCTCCGGGTCCTCCCGGAGGAGGTGGTGGTGGCAAAAAACGAGGTTGTTGACGATTTACGTGGTCTTGCCGTGCACAATTGTTTGACTCCGGCCTATTATTCTGCCATTGCGGCCTGTTTTGACGTGAACCACGGTCATGATAACTTCCACGGTTTTGGGATGAACCCCCATTCTGGCTTGACCGAGGCTTGTCGTCTGTCCGAGCAATGTATTGTCGCAAGAAACCTTTCTTTAGACAATCTTCAATTTCCTTACCAAGCTCTCGACACTCCTCTGTCTCATGTCCATGATCATGGTGGTACGCGCACCACTTCTCGCGGTTTCGCTTTTCAGGCGGAGCAGTCATCCGCGGACACGGCCGTAAATCATTCTTGTGGACAGAAAGAATTTTGGCTCGCGATTTTGTAAGCGGGGTAAGTTGTGGAATATCCCCTCGAGACTCTGAACGTCCCCGGTTCAGACGAGAGAAAGCACTGGGTCGCGCACTGGGCCCAGCTGGTGCCTTATCGGACTACCGTTTGCTGGCATGCTTCTCACGCTTACGCCGAGTCTGCTCCTCGGCCTTAGCATATCTGCACACAGTATTAAACAAAGCCCGGGTTGTGACCGGAGGGTATCGAGCCAACTCGGTGTAGAGCGGTCCGGGACGAAGGTCATTCATGAAGGCATTAATGGTTACATCATCCGAGCAGTTTCCTACTTTAAGACTCTCTCCCGTAAAGCGGTCAAGAAATTGGGTAACGGTTTCGCCATCCCTTTGTTCCATATTCATCAGATCGGCCAAAGTGGACATGGGCTTTGCACGTGCTTCGAAACGTGCCCAAAAGTGTTCAGCAAGTTCTCTAAAGGAGGATATACTATTACGGGGGAGAGAGTCAAACCAAACTCGAGCCTCGTCCTGAAGACACTCGGGAAAGATCTTACAATAGTGAAGAGATGTGGTATGATCTCGACTTAGCATGTTGTGCCTGAAAGCTCCAAGAAAAATGGCCGGATCTCCAGTGCCGTCATAAGGTGGTATGGCAGGTCTCTTAAACCCTTCGGGAAGGGGCATAGCCAGTATTTCTTGGGAGAATGGGGTGATTATGTCACCATTGGCGTCAAGGCCTAGGATTCTATCTAGTTCAACGTTGCGCTGTACTCGCTCATACTCCTGAAGATCTAGAGTATGGGGATTGGCATAACGAACTTTCTTAGTCGCGTTAAGTGGACGGCGACGATCAGCGTCGGCAAGTTCGTCATTGCGCTGTCTTGACCCATTAGAACTCCCATGGTCCTCGGGAGAACCGGGTCATTCCCGTCGTCAGCCCTAACGCCCATGGTGCACTGGATCTTGTTGGTTGAGCGGGTTCCGACGAGGTGGATGCACTGCGGGGTTGGTAGCGTGTCCAGCAGGTCCATCAGGATTTAGGCGATTGGCTGCCCAGTCTTGGAGAACATGAGCATGTTCTTGTAGGAAAGCCTGGAGTAGTTCCGGAGTCACCTGAATATTAACCTGCGGCTGGGTAGCAACAGGGTTGGGATGTTGTATATCTTGTGGTGGTAGAGGTAAGAATTGGTCGTCCGGATTCATAGCCGGACCTTGGTTGCCCTGATGCTGAGATGTATCCCGCATCGGCGATTGCCTCGGCGGCAAAGTTTGATCCACGGGTGGATCTTGATGATCACCTTGGCGAGATTGATTTAAACGAGTGGTTACCATGGTATAGCAAGAATAGTATCAATGTTAAAACCAGTTACGTTTCCCACAGACGGCGCCAATTGATAACGCGCAATCCGATATTCAATAGACTTAACGGGGATCAATGTAAGAAATCTAAAAAACCACAGGATGTACGTGGTTCGATCCGGAGATCTACGTCCACGGGCTGAAAATATCACCTGCCGAGGTGTTTCTTCACTATTCTCTTTCAATTACACGCAACTGTTTCATAATACAAAAAGCGAACCCTAATTCTGAGTCCAATTCTCCTACATATACTACTCAACTCAAAACCCTAACTAACTCCCTACAATTGCGCCTATTACCGTTGCATGGAAGTTGGGAGTAGATCATGGGCCAAGAACGTGGGGAACGCCGCAATTGGGCCACGCTATTTTGATCGCACGCTTCTGGGCCGTTTGTTGTTGGGCTTATCCTCCTGGGCTCAGTTGCCCGGGTCGGGTTGATCTGGCCCGGGATGTCACTTCGACCCGAAGTTACTGGGTCATACCTATCAGATGGAGAGAATAAAGAACCTCCAATGTTAAAATTTGACCTCCATCTTTGTCTAATTTCAGTCCATTCAGTCAATTTATTGCTAATTCGTACAGGCTAACATCCGATCAGAACGTCTCATGGTATCGTTGGAACTCCCGTCGCTTGGTGTGTTTCAAACAATTGCCGACTTAAAGATTTAATTCTCGAAAATGATGTGTATCAGTTTTGGAGTGGAAGATTCCATATAAAATTTCAATTCCATGAAAAATGCTCTCCATTGATGAAACCTTGAAGAAATTAGGGTTTATGGAGTTCTAGAAAAAAAACGAGTATTGTTGAAGATGACAAGAAAAAAAGAAGAATTATAATTTTTTCGTTTTTTTTTTGTTTTTGTTTTTCTAATTCTATATATATTACTTTTTTATTAAGGGCACTACAGTCTTTTACTAATTAGTATTTTAATTTATGAAATTAGTGGATTGCGTTGAGAAATTTCGTGGGCTGCGAATAGTCGCCGCCTGATATTAAAGATTAGCCACCCATTTTCAATAAAATCCTGTCCTGTTATCTATTTCTCACATTGGAATTCTTTTTCAAAAAAATTGTCAGCAAAGAAAAGAAGAAAAAGCAACGAATTGGCCTAATTTTTTTTCTCAAATAAGTTTTTAATGTCCAATTAAAACTATTTTATTTTGATTAAACAACCTTTACTTTATAAAATTTAAAAATCTAACCCTCTTAACTAAATGTCAAGTTAACACTATTAGTATGAATAAAAGTTTTCTTATTTATATCTTTTAATTATTAGAATATATTAGCTTTTCACCCGTGCAATGTACGGGATAATAAACTCTTTCTAATAATATGTGAAAAATAGACAATGATATATGCAATATAATGTTGAATTTTTGTATAATGTGCATAGTAATACTCGGAATTTTATAAATTACAAAAGTCTTCTCTACATAACAATAGTGTAAATATGTTTTTTTTTGTGATAATAAGCACGTTTTAAATATATATGTAATCAACAGTTTTTAAATATTTTGTAATATAACTTAATATTAATTTCAATTTGGAAATTAAGAAGCTGGAAAGCATAGGACAGAAAAAAGTTTTTATTTTTTATTTTTTAAATTAATAACTAACATTAAATGAAAATTATTTTTACAGTAATATGTTTAAATAACCTAACCCATCCGAAATTTTAGTTCAACAGATCATGAAGGTTATAATTTTACTTTTCCCAATAAAAAAATTGTAAAAAAATCCACTCCTTAATCTAACATATGTCGGTATTCTTGAAAGACATTTTTGGTAAAAAAAATATATATATTTCTAAAAGAAATATAACTCAGATTCAACGGAAGCAAACACATGCCCAAAGAGTATGGTTAGATTTTTATATTAAGAGTATGTAATTAGCATTTTTAAATATTTTGTAATATAAATATTAATATTAATTTCAATTTGTAAATTCAAAAGCTGGAAAGTATAGGATATATTTTTTTAATTACAAATCAATATTGTAACACAGTTATTTTAAAAAAACTGTTTAAGTAATCTAACTCACTATTCATTTTTTAGTTCAAATTGTGATGCTTACTATGTTACTTTCCCCATTTTCAAAAAATTACAAAAAATTGACATCCTAATCTAACATGTATCAGCATTTTTTCAAGACATTTTTTTGTGGAAAAAAATTAATATTTTTTTCGAAGAATATTAACTTAGATTCACCAGAAGCGACACACGTGTCCAAAGATAGCTCTGCTTTTATATTGAGGGGTATTTTTCTTTTCATAAAAATTAAAAAAATATTCAACTGTAAATTATTTTGACTAATAAATCTACTATTACCGGCATTAACATAAATCCAATGAATTAGGGTCAATTTTGACTATATATTTCTATGAAAAAGGAATGATTAAGATATAAATAATATGTTAACCAAATATTCTTTAATAATCTTATTTCTCAAAAAATAATATTTTTCTCTATAAATCTTACTTTTTTCTATATAAAAACATTTTAAATGTCAAAGTATGGCAAAATTAATTTTACAAAAAGTAATTTATATTTAAAGATTAGTATTTCATATATGTATATAAGCAACATGAATGTCAAACTGAAGATCGTGAAAAGATAATTAATTCGATATAATTTTCATAAAAATGGGTGTTGAAATGAAAACGTCAAAAGCACCTCAATTTTCCAATGAAAAGAAAAAAAGAAAAAGAGAAAAAAAAAGAAAAATAAAGGTATCAAATAAAATTACCTGATTGGATGCTAATGTAGAGGTTGAAAAGCCACGCACATCTTATACATGTAACACACGTGTCCATATTAGGAAAAATTGAACTCAATTACAATTTTGAATTAAATTAATAGTTTAGAAAAAATCACATGAAGACGTGTATATAGACTATCCAGGTTTTATATTGCAGGGGATTTGACTTGCTAAAGTTATCTTTTAGAATATATATTTTGTTTGTTTACATTCTATTTGTTAGGTGGTAAATTTATTTGAACAACATTAAATGTTATGACACTTCTAATCATGAGTTGACTTTGAAGATTGATATTTCTGCAATGCTTTTGAGGAATATAGAGCCTTTGGATTGTGCAGCGACACGAGATTAGTCATTACAAAGTTGAGATTTCATGTTCTAGAATGAAGAGTTTTGATAGGAAGTAATGTTGACCAACTGGTGGTGATTCCAAGAATGTATTTGACTTCGTCTGATATGAGATTACCTTTTGAAGTTTCAAGTTAAACAACATCCTTTAATTTTGTCTTACATCGTGACAATCAGTAAAGTCAATGCCAGTCTCTTTCTCATGGTTGTATGTTTCTGAAAAAATATATATTCAATCATGACCAACTTTATGTTGCAATTTCAAGAATCACCAATCGGAAGGTGAAGATAATTGTTTATGATGAGAAAGATAACAATAGCAAAAAAAAAAAACTACCAATATTATTTAAAAAGAAAAAGAAAAATATTTTGAAACGTGTAATTATTAATTTTGTGTTAATGATTGCATACAATTGTTTGAAGTGGTTCTTGATCATTCATGTTTCCGTCATTTGTCATTTCCCTACTTGATATGCTATCACTTAACATTTTTATTATTATTTATATTATAACAATTTCATTTTCCAACTTCATATACTTATACATAACTATATATATTATATATATATATAAACAATTTCACTTTCATTCTCTATTTTTAAGTAATTATTTTAACTATATATATACATATATATTTATTTATATATTTATAAAAAAAATTATAGCCGTGTATCGCACGGGTACATTACTAGTAGGAGTTAAAATCAATATCTTAAAAGTCAATCATCGCTAGGTGCTAGTCGGACAGTAGATTGGGGTCTAGCACCTAGACATATACTGGTCTGAGTTAGTAGAGGATTTTTACTATTGAAGTTAAAATACAATAGATTTCCAGAATTCAATAAGCAATTACAATCTTCACACACGAATAGAATATAATTTTAACATTTTATAAAATCAACTTGTTGAACCAACTACTCTAATTAAGAGTTCAACATTACAATGATCATACACTTCTTCTTGTTTAAGATGCTGTAAAAATGTTCAATTGTTACATTTGTCAAACCTGCAAATTACACTATAAAATTTTAGATAAGAACTATAACAAATAAACAACCATTATTAAAAAATTAGATAGGTGATATGAAAACAAGCCCATCAAATTAGCAACCTGGAAACAAGAGGAAGTGATCAGGAACAGGAATCAATTCCTCAAACAAAATTGTACAATGTCCAAGTCAGTACAACCTTGACAAAAGTTCTTTGTGATGTTGTATGCAAGAGCACATTACATCATAATTAAACTAACATAATAAATAATCCAATCCAGGAAGTTCCAATTGTGATTTAGAATAAAAACCATAAATCCCAAATATCCATCTTCACTTCCATCATACTAAAACCAAACGAATACCAAATATTAATAATAACAAAGAGCTGCAGATGAGTTGAATATGAAATTCAGAATCCGTAAATACATGTAAGGAGGGAAGAAGACAGAGGAAGAACAACGAACACTCACCTTCAAAAGATGCGGTATCGGAGATGGAAAACCACTATCGCCGCCTATCTCATAATTTGTATCTCTCCGTCGACCATAAGGCAACGGTATCGGAGATGAAACAGATTTCCAGAAAAACTGAACCCAAAGAATTCTCTGTATGCATCCAGTTCCTCTGCATCTGATATGTGCCATTTGTTCTACCTATTCTATAGTCGTTTGCACCATTCGACTAAGCATTCAATTCCCTTGAACCATAAGATTTTCAGAAAAAAGAGGTGGTAAAATGAAAAGTTCTAATTTGTGAATTTCTAAAGGAAAATCTAATGGGGAGGGAATTGAAAATTTTCGAACTGATTGCAAAGAGGGAAGTGGTTAAAAGTTTAAATGGTTGGCTAACCATGGTAAAGTAATTTCGGGGCATTTACGTGAAAAAGAAAAATAAAAAATCAGAAAAATATAAAGAACACGTGATGGCATTTGAGAGTATGCGGGTATTACCCGCGGGGGTAGGATAGAAAAAACCCCCTTGGATTACTTGATTCATATCATCAAGATCCTAATTTATTTGATCAAGCCTTATTTTCATTATATCGACGTTCTCTCACTTCAATCTTTTCATATTGTTTGTTCACCAAGTCTCACAAATTTATCTTTAAAGATACTCCATCAAACATTATCTGTTTCTTATGATCCGCCTACACAAAAAGTAAAACATTAAAATAATCTATATCTATATAAAACCTAAGACGCACTAGTATATACTTGTGCAACCTGTAAACGCAATCTTCACCAGTTCAGGGAGAAGAAGGTATGTTATTATTTATATTTATTAAAATAATGTTTTTATATTGCAAGAACATCAACATTTTTTGATAGCAAAAAAACAGAATATGCATCTTATTTGAAAGTGTGCAATGGATTATGTCATTTTCATAAATGCATTGATGTTCAATATTTACAGTAAAGTATATATTTGCAGTAAACCGTAAGCAAGATTTTCATAAATTTTCATCTTTGAATGTAATTTCAATACAGTTTAAATATATATTCTAATCAAATGGAATTTTATTGTGTGCTTTTTGCAGATTCGTATAAGTGTTAACACAAAATAAAGACTTATACACAAAATCAGTCTGGTCTATACATATGGTGAAGATCAAGGTATCAACAACAATAGGAAAAAAGCATGCTAGAAATGGTATATTCATTTTATTATGTTAATCACATGAAAATTCATGTTTTGTATGTGGATTCAGATGGGACAATGTTTTACTGTTAAATGCAATAGATTCAAATTAGTAGTAATGGGGAAATTAAGTTATAAACTTATCTTTGTGTGTAATTTGGATCTTTGTTCTTCATCCAACTCAACAAGCTGCATTTAGATTTCTACTTAGAATAGATTGACTTCATATCTGCATAATTGGTTAAAACAATCAAAAGAATGGATTACATATGAGATGCATAAAAAAAGTATTAATGGAATACATATGAGAACAGATGTCAAGTGATGATCAAACTCTCACTATTGAACATTAAAAGAGTTTAAATAAGTTGAATGTCTATCTAAATGGTTTAAACAATTTGAAAATACATTTGTGTTACGTTTACTGTGATGAGAAAGTAGAGACTAATAATTAACATTGGGCCTCTGCTCAGCACTTGAGAGTGTTGTTTGTCACACTTCTGTTTTCTAACTCAATTGGACGACCTGAGCATGTTTGGGAACAATGTTGGACGCATCCGTCTGATGACATTTTGTACAGACAGCGTATTCAGAGAAAGAATCAAGGTACAAATTGATTTTATTATTTTAATTAAATATATATTTCAATTATTAATTCCTAAAAAAAAATGTTTCTTTATTTGTAGCTTTGACGATGACCGATGAAGAAATAAAGAATTTTACTCTGGTGGAGATAGAGAAAATGTTACGGAGTCGTGGAAAGAGTCTTTCAGATTATGATTAGATGCCTGTTGCGGATTTCATGAACCAACCAGGATCTGGAAATCGGTTCGTTGCTGATGAACTTTTGTATGATCGCGAGGCTTTAGGTGTTGAACGCGATAAACTATTGGCCGATATGACTGATGAACAGCAGTTTGTGTATTCGTCTATTATGGACTCTTTATACAATGGTAATGGTGGGGCTTTCTTTGTATATGGATATGGTGGGACGGGTAAAACCTTTGTTTGGAGGACATTGTCTGCTGCTTTGAGGAGTAGAGGTGATATAGTTCTAAATGTTGCATCGAGTGGCATTGCATCATTATTGTTTCCCGGTGGAAGGACTGCACACTCCCGATTTAAAATTCCACTCAATGTTTATGAGGATTCTTCGTCTAACATAACATTAGGGAGTCCATTGGCTGAGATGATAGGGATGTCTAAGCTGATTATTTGGGACGAGGCTCCAATGATGCACAAGAATTATTTTGAAACTCTTGATAAGTTGCTTCGTGATATCACTAAAAAAGATGCCCCGTTCGGTGGGAAGAGTGTTGTGTTGGGAGGAGATTTTAGACAGATCCTACCTGTAGTACCTAAAGGAACTAGACAGGACATAGTGTACGCGACCATTAATTCTTCATATTTGTGGCGTCATTTTAAGGTATTACGTTTGACAAAGAACATGCGTTTGCAAAATCTTCCTGATGATACTGAGCATCAAGAGTTGAGAAAGTTTTCGGAATGGATAGCAAGTATTGGAGACGGTGTTATTGGTGGACCGAATGATGGAGAAGTGGAGATTGATATTCCTGAAGACATTTTTCTAGAAAGAGGTGAAAATCCAGTTGCAACGATTGTTGAGAGTACGTATCCAAATTTTGGAAAAGTAGGTGATGACACCTCTTATCTACATGACAGAGCCATACTGGCACCTACTCTAAGTGTTGTTGATTCTATTAACGAGTATATGACTTCTTTGAACACTTCGGAGGGTAGAACATACTTGAGCTCGGATACGCCGTGTAAATCCGATGCAAATGTTGACCTTTTGAATGATCTTCACACTCCGGAGTTTCTGAATTCGATAAAATGTTCTGGAGTACCTAATCACGAGCTAAAGATTAAAATTGGTACTCCAGTGATGTTGTTGCAAAATATAAATCACTCACAAGGATTATGCAATGGTACTCGATTAGTGATTACAAAACTTGGTGATCACGTGGTCGAGGCAAAGGTCATATCAGGGGATAATGCTGGTGTAACTGTTCTAATCCCTCGGCTTTCTGTGACTCCTTCTGACAAGAGAATGCCTTTTCGATTTCAGAGGCGCCAGTTTCCATTTATTATTTCTTATGCAATGACAATAAATAAGAGTCAAGGACAATCACTTAACCATGTTGGTTTATTCTTGAAAAAAACCTGTTTTCAGTCTTGGTCAATTATATGTTGCCGTATCTCGCGTGACGAATAGAAAAGGTTTGAAGATTTTGATTTGTGATGACGAAGATCCAGAAAGAAAAACTACCACCAATGTTGTGTATAAGGAAGTCTTTCAAAATTTGTAGATGCAAGCATGATTTTGTTTATATATGTTACATTTTAATATTTAGTTAGGTAGATGAGTATTTCATGCGTATTTTTAATATTTTATTATTTTGTCGGATCATCAATGTAGTTTTCATTTAGTTATTTCATACTTTTATTAAATGCTTACATGACAATTAAGAACGATAAAAACATAAATCGTCGTACAAACTCTTTTAATGATACCATGTTAAAGATCTTCCCGTGCATCGCACGGGTACGATACTAGTATATATAAAAGCAAAATGGAGGACATTTATGTCATTGTAATTTTCCCGCCTAAAATTTTAACCATAATTTGGTAAGTTCATGTTAATTTTGGTAAGTTCATAATTTTCTTTCAATTTTTTAAAATGCAAATAAAAATTTTATTTCTAATCCATTTTTTATGTATAATATATCAAATTATTCGTCTTTTTCACCGTGTTCAGTTTGACAAACATACCACATATATTATAATGATATATTTAGTTTGAATAATATTTTTTTATTGATTATTATTTGGCTTATATTTGAGTTTTTATTGTGTATTAGACTATATTGTTGGGTCTAGACTGCAACTAAAAAGTAATAAAATAATCATCTCATAAAGAATATTAGTTAAGATATTTTTAAAGTACAACAAATTAATTTATTTTATTTGACTTTAATTTTTTATTTTTTTACTTATGTTATATTGGCGATAAAAATAATTGTTTAAATAGTGAAACTACTATTTTATTAAATTAAAGGCAAAAATTAATGTTTAATTTTTACAAATAATTTATTAAATTATTACAATTGTTAATATATATGTATTATAATGAGAAATATGAAAGCTTTATGCATATGTATGTTTAAATATCATATATATTGAGATTATTTTTCGTTACTTCTTAATATTTTTATATAATGTTTTTGTTGCAATTATTTTATTAAATAAGTTTACTCTTTGCAACCTAAGCAATTTTGATCGCATTAATCCATTTTTATCTTTAAATAAATATAATATATATATAACAAAAACATATAATTTATTTGAATAAATTATCATACCAAATAAAACTTGAAAATATTTAAATATCTGAAAACATCACATACTTTAAATAATCAATCTACTTTTGGATTTTATTTTGTTAATGGTAGGATTTACTAAAAAATAAGAAGTATATGAGTATATCACCAAGTGAAATGTTACAAGTTGAAAATGATAATCTGATTTTAGAAAGAAACAATTAATTATGTATAGTTATAACTTGGAAATGTTTTGGATATATTAAGAAATCTACACATATATAAAAGCTACTTCCTTCGACCCAAAAATAAAATGTCGCTTTAGACTTTTTTTTTGAAAAACTAAGGATGAGTAGAAATGATAAATATATCGCTACACCTATTTATATATTGTGGATTTAAGAAAATATAGTCAACTAAAGTAAATAGGTTTTTTATGGTAAGATTTGAATAATTGTGTTTTTCTTTCTTTAGTTGCTAAAATGACATTTTTTTTTGAACAATTTCATTTTCTCTAAAGCGGCACATTTTCAGACCGGAGGGAGTACAAGTGAGTTAAAATTATAAATTGCATTTTCCCAGCAAAATATTTTCTGTTATTTATGGTTATTTGTATAAGTACCAACTTTTTCATTGTTTGTTCATTTTTTTTCCTTTTGCCCTTCTTTCTAAGAAAATCCATTTTTAAGTACCAATAAATTTATTTTTATCTTAAACATTTTTTACATATTATGTATGAAATAAATCATCTTTTTATGATCTCTAATTTTGACATCCATATAATATATTATACAGTTGTTAGTGGTTGATTATTCACTTGTTTGATTAGATTTGAGTACTTATTGTGGATGTTTACTGATGTCATATTTACGCTGCAAATACGAATTAGTTAAACAATCTTTTTAAAAATATATCTTATTTTATTTTTTAAATAATTTAATTTATTTATTTATTATATTTACCTCTTAGTTGTAAATTATTTTATATCTATACTAATATACGTATAAATTGTGTGTGTATAATAAAATAAAATGGAGTCAAATATGTAAAAAAAATCATAGTTCTGGTCAATTGCAAATCAAATATTTTCAAGAATTTTATTTATGTATGTGTCCCTAAAGATAGGTTGTTATAGTGTTAACATTCTATCACTTTATTTCTTTGCCAACAACTCTTTTCAATTTTTTTAAAATGCTAACAAGTTTTTTTTTTTAATCTGTTTTACATATAATATATTAAATTAATAATTATTTCACCTTCTTTAAGTTGAATTATGTGTTAAGTCTTTTGTGGATTAGACTATGTATATAGTGAATTAGATTATATAAATATAAATAAATTGACAAATTTTAACAATAAAAATATGTGATTTTTCTAAATGAAAAATCTAATTTTCTTATAAATTATTAATGTACTTTATCACTATCTTATCTTTTTTTAATAAACTGTGTGTTATTATATTTGTATTCTTTTCAACACATGCAATTAATTGGACTATTTGTGGTTATTCGCATAGGTTAAGGATGATAAGGTATGTTTGAGTTTTTAGAGAAAAAAAAAATAGCATTTTTATTTTAGTTGTATCAATAACAATATTTTTTATTCATATTTAATCCAAAATTTTTAGGGGAGAAACGAATATTTACACTATTTAAAATTTTACTATAATATAATTTAAAATTTTAAAATATTTATTTTATCAAGTATACAATATTTATATTTTTAAATAATAAAATAATATAAAATTAAATTTAATTAAAATACTATTCTACTAGCAGACGTCCGTGCATCGCACGAGAGTAATACTAGTAAAATATAATAGCACAACTAATTATTAATAATAAATAAATTAAGTTCAATAATTAAATAAAAATAATATAAGGGATTTTGACAAAAATATTGCGAAGACACAATATCCTAACAATTACATAAGCTCAAAGTATTATTAAAATAAATTTAAGACAAAATATATTTTAGTCTTAATTTTTTCAAGTTTGGTTCCATATACTTGTTTAATGTTTTCGCTTTGTATTTGTTTTATTTTTCTGATCTTTTGGCCGATAGACTTTATGATTCGTATCATTTTCTTGCTTCCTAAATGAACATTTTTTTCACACCTTCAAAAGTCAATAATACAAATGAAAGCCGAAACATAGATGTCCATGTAAGAAAGAAAACTCAAAGTACAAGTAGCAAAACACAAAGTACCTAGGAATTTTTATTTTATTAAAAATCGAAATATAGTGGGTAGAAAGTTAGAAAAATATTAAATCCAAGTACGAAGTACAAGATATGTATTTTCCTAAATTTCAGCAATTTTTTAAGCTCATCGAACTAAGGCTATGTTTGATTGGAGTTGGTCCAATCCCTAATGACTCATTCCCAACTCATTCCTACGTTTGTTTATACAAGTTGATCCAGCTATGTCAAACCGTCTGAAATTTTAATATCACTTTAATCATTAAATTAATTATAATTAACAAATTTTTACACATTTTACAATTAAAAACTCGTAACCACTAACTCCAGCCAACAGTACTTCAGGCACCCCAGCCCCAACCAAGAGGTGCACGCATATTAGTTTGAATTTAATCTTGAGGAATTGAATTAATTGAAGGGTAATCTGAAAGCAGAGTATTGACCAATTTATTTTTGGGTGGTGGGGGTCCTACTGGAAATTAAAAACGCGGTTTCCACGTAGATTATTCGCCGCCCTCCCAACAAAACAAAAAGTCAAAACGAAGAACAATCCAACAACCACCGTCAAACGCCGGTCAACTACCAACTTCAATTACCTCAATTTAACAAAAGTACCGCTACCTGTCGGTTTACCAAAAGGCCTAGGAACTTGTAAGGCCGTGTTTGCCCAAGGGAAATATAATCGCATTACCATCAGATATCATCCTGGCTTTTAGATGTTCATCGCCTCTAGGGAACCGGATTGGAAGAATATCGAATTGCCAAAATATGCGACATATTCTATCCAAAATTACTGAAAATATCACAGAAAATTGCGATATGATGACCCAAAATTTAGTATTTTGGTTTATACGGTACATCTTATTTTTTTAGGTATTTTTGTAGTTTAGTATTTGGTATTTCGGTATATCGAATTTTTCTCGATATTTTGGTGGTTAGGTATGTCAAATTTCTAACGGTATATAAAAAAACTTCAGTATACTGAAATTCGATACATCAAAATTAATGGTATGGATCGGTATATACGGTTACCGATATAAAATTCGGTATACTCGAAATTCAGTATGATATGGTAAGCATAGTGACAAAATTAGGTATGATATGGTAAGCATAGTGACAAAATTAGGATACGGGTGTTATTCGGCACTGTCAATTATTTGTCGTTCTAGTTTTTATTCGTGAATAAAACATATAAAATCAGGATTATAGCGTGTGATAGACCAAAATCGGCAAATTATTCGGAAGTAAATTGGGTTTAATACATTTAGTTATTTTTTTGTATCTTAAATATATTTCTTAATTTTATTAATTATCTTATGTTTATGTGTTAATTTTATTAATTCTTTCTGGTTTTATCAATTACTTGACATGTTATTTGTTGTTATTTTATGCTATTTATTTTAATTTATATAATCTATATGTATTACTATCGATTATCTAAAACTTAAGCTTAAAGGTCATTGAAATTTGTACTCCCCCCGTCTCGCTTAAAACTGCCTACTTGTGTTTTCGATTCATCCCAACTAAAGTTGTCACCAAAAAAAATGAAACTAATCCCACAATTTTCAATCCGAATTCTCTGTTACAATAAGTGTTTCATCCCCTGTTACACTCAATTTACTAGGTGACACATATTAATTTGTGACTATCATACCATACACGTGTCGGTTAGTGAATGTGGTGAAACACAATATGTAACACCAAAGTGTAACAGGCTCATGGGCACAATTCTCACCCTTATTATCTCAACCCTCAATCTTCACATTTAAAAAAGTCAAAGAACTGTTTTTTCTTAACATCCGTGCCCGGTCAAAGTGACAACTTTAACCGGGACGGAGGGAGTATTATTTAACAAAGGCGGCGATTATTTGCAACCCACAAATTTTCTTAATGCAACCCACTAATTTAATAAATAAAATGCTATTAATAAAAGACTATAACGCCCTTAATGAAAAATATGATATAATCAATTCAAATAATATAAATATATGTGTGTGTAAATATATATAATTCAAAAAATAAAATTTCTCTCTTTTTTTTTTTTTTTTATTGTGTGTGTCTATCATGTGTGTCATTTTCTTTAGAACTCCAATAAATCCTAATTTCCTTTAAGGTTCAATCAATGGTGTGTATCATTTTCTTTAGAACTCCATAAGTCCTATTTCTTTTAAGGTTTCATCAATGGAGACCATAAATAATCACTAATCATATATATTTGATCTTAAAATAAAGATCATAATAAGTAATAAATAACAAATTAGTTCCGCCAATATCAAAAATTGACCCGCCATTAAAGATTAACAAGTGCATACATGGTTAACTACAGTAAAAAATATTACATTCACTTTTTGAGGTATATGGAACTTATTATACCATATTACAACTCCTAAATTATATTGAATGGAAAAACGAAAGAAATAAATCAAATGACTAAACTTTACAATCGATTTCTGAAGACGGCGTATTTTGATAAAATACAACACGGCGTTTCTGGTGAATATACATGTGCCTGTCATAAACTCGTTGGAAAGCAAACATCACAAAATTAATTCGGTTGAAGAAGACGGCGAATCGGGCGGAATGCTTTTGCAGGAGAAGGCGTAAATTGTAAAAAAAAAAAAAAAAATAGTTTCTATTAGTTTTATTTTTAATGTTTTAATTCAAATTATTTAATTTAATAAAAAAGGATATAATTGATATTCGGTGAACTGTACTAAGAAATTTGTATTGAATTTTAAATAAATATGGGCTACATTAAGAAATGGACTGCATTAAGAAATTTTGTGGGTTGCGAATAGTCGCCGACTTTAACAAATTTATAATTCTAAGGTGTTATCCTTATTCTATGAATTTTAGAATATATTATTTCTAAATTAGAAATTTGAAAAAAATATATAAAAATAAAAGAAAAGTACTAAAGAAAGTCTCACATTTCTAGGGAATTATATGGGTATCATTAGCGGTATATTCATATATATAACTATATTTTCAAAATCTCGAGTATTAATCGTAATTTTAACTTTTATTTAAATATGCGGGATAAATAATAGAGAAATTGAAAAATTCAGAAAATTTCGCTAATATGCTGGTAAATACACTGAATTTTGGCATATCAAAATATCCGGTATGGTAACAATATAAATTTTTTGTATACCGAAATTTTCGGTACGATAACAGTATGAATGATTTGGTACAGTATACCGACCACCCCTAATACTCTATAATTTATCCACTATCTAAATACACACATTCACAACCACCACACCAATATGTATTTGTGTAAATATACGGTGGAGACATATTTACAGCCACCAAATCCTTATGTATTTCTGTAAATTTATGGTGGAGAATGCATATGGTTAGAGACGAATCTAGAAGTTTTTCATAACGGAGACACAATAAATTTATAAATTGACACAGTCAACATACTATATATATATATATATATATATATATATATATATATAATATGATAGGCAATTGAATGTGGGGCACAATTTTACTTTTAAACTTAATTAATGTATTGATCTTTTTAGATGTATAATTTTTATTGTTTTTATTATTCGGTACTCTAAATTGTAATTAACCCCACCTATTTAATTTTATTATTTGCTTTCTAGTCGAAGATATAAATAGATAATTCATTCTTAAAATCATGCCAAATTATTTCTTTTCAAACTCATCTATTAATTTTAGTAAATTTTCTACTAAAAGGGACAACTTCTATATAGACTTTGTTACTAATATATTTTTTTTTTCTATCTTTCTTTTGAAGTCTGTAATAAGTCGCAATTTCAGTAAACTCTAACACATTTTCAATGTCTCAGCTACCATTAATAAATTCTGGATCCGTCCTTGATCTAGGTTCGATCATCATGGGTTTGCATCATTTTTTCAATCTACCCACTTGGATAATATTCAAGCAAGATATCCCCCATTAAATTGATGTGTAGAGTTTGACCTTTTAGTTTAACCTTCACACACACCAGTTCATAATTGACGATTGATCTCACACTTATGTAGTATTGTGGATGGAAGTATAATTAGCAGGGCTTGGCCTTGAAAAATAAAAATCTTTTATAAACTGGGTCGTACGCTTGACTTATCACCTATAATAGGTTGCTTTTAGTTTACATGTTATCATTTTTTGGAGTATGACTCTTGCTTAGGAGTGTAAATGAGTTGAATCAAGTCGAGTACTGATAGATTCAAGCTCAACCAAATTTACTTTTTTCAAATGCAGATTCAGTCTAAATTCGTTGAGCTCGAGATCGAATCGTCTCATCTCCATTTATATAAGAAGGAATCTGAATAAAGATAATTTTTTTTTTATTAAAAATGAAAAAAATTAAATGTGCTACAAAGGGTTGCTGGAAATTAAATGGGGACCTTAAAGTTTTACTTTATTTTTTTTTAAGACTTAGACATATTTATAAATATGCCCCTATTGATGTAGCTGAATTTTCAATATGACAATTATATAAATTTTCAGTATATCCAAAAAATTTAGTATAGTAATAACGACATGGATATATCAACCTAAATAAGTCAAATCGTACAAACCAAGGCCAATATGGAAGTTATGAGTCAAAATTTCTTAAATAAATAATAGAAAAATAGTTAAAGTGGCAAAACATCTACTATCTAGGCCTTTGGTCCTGGGTTGGAGTCATTATGGGGGAGGGGAGAATTTTTTCTTTGTTCTTAGATTATGAGAAAAAAAATATAAAAAAAGGAAAAAATGAATTTCTCTGTCCTTGTTGCCGATGGGTATCCCTGCTTCTATCCAACCAAACACACCCTAAAACTAGATGTCATATCATGGAGCAAATGTTATCTACACATATTTATTTATTTTCTCTTGTTCCATCATTTTTGTTCAAAGTTGAAACCTGCACACGCATTACTCGCACAAGATCCCAAGAAAAACACGTAGTAAACCCATCATTCTTCACGCACACCACCCCCATCTATAGCGTTTCTTCTATGGAGTAAAGAACTTCCTAGCATATACATACATATCATCTATATAGACACACACGCATAAACACACATTTCATTCTATTTCGTTCTCTGCGTGGACTCGAGTCGCTCGACAACACTTCAAGGGGTTCTAGCTGGTAATTTTCGAACGATCCCTCTATATTTGGATTTCTCACCGTTTTGATTTGATTGCCGTAGTTCTCGATCTTCCTAATTGCATATCAGAATTGAGTTTGTTCTTTACTTTTTTCCTAGGAAAGGTATGATCTTTGAGGTTATATTGATTGAATTTGTTTCAATTTTACGTGTTACATGATTTTGGGGGTCCAAATCTTCTCTGACGCTTTGCTGCATATGTGAATTAGGCTTCGGGACACTGATTCTTATGAATTATGATTATGCATTTAATATCATTTCTTTTTTATTACTTCGGGAAATGCTTTTGCTACGGAGACATATGAGTAACTTTTCAGGGCAAACAGAGATGAAGTAATTAGACTGTTGTTACTTCGATTCTATAGGTTTCTGGAATTTTCTACTTATTGATTATATATGTTCTGGTTTTCATCTTATATTCTTAATTTTATTTGTTAATTTATCAATGTTATGTGATCTTGAATTTGTGGATTTTCCCCCTTCCCTAAGTTCCCTTCTTTTTCTTCTTTTAATACGTTTTATTTTAAAATTTGTCGATATGTTAGTGTATTATGACTGTTGTTTTCTGTGGTGGCTTTCTCATTTTTGGGTTTGTCGACCAATTTTTGTCGTTCTTGAATGGGTCGACCAATACACGCCTGCCAAATTTATAAGTTCTGTTCGTTTTTTCTGTTGACATGCATGCTACTCAATTGATGACGATTTTGATTCGTTATTATAGGAATTGAATTGACGCAACAGTACGAAATACACAAACTATGGCTAATGCAGCAGCGGTTGCTGAGAGGGCTACCAGTGATATGCTGATTGGTCCAGACTGGGCTGTAAATATAGAGCTATGTGATCTAATAAACATGGATCCTGGGTATATTTACTTTTAATTTAAGAAGTGATTGGTAAATTTTCAATTTATTAGTTTATTGATATAAGCTGTTTTCCATGTAATCTCATAAGACAAATTCAAAATGCAGGCAAGCAAAGGATGCTTTGAAGATACTCAAGAAAAAACTGGGGAATAAAAGCCCTAAAATACAGCTCCTTGTGCTATTTGTAAGTTTGTTCTCTCTGTGTTCATAAGCTTGTCAGCTTTATCAGTTTGCAAGTTCTGGAAACTTTCATGACAATTTCAATTAAAGGACATTTAAGACCATGTTTTACTCACATGATTCCAGATCATTTCACTAAAAGTAAATATTGTCAGGTCATGTTTCTTTAAAACTTTTCCAGCTTATTTGCTGTAATAAGTCACTTACGTCCCATTTGTTAAACAAAAACATATATAGTATATATTTTGATACGGAATTCAACATTCTATTTAAGATTGAAAAGAACCTAAGACTAGGGGATACAACATGTTTTCTGTTTTACAAAAGGTTTCTTTGGGGAAACAAAAGTGTATACTGAAATACAAGTCCCTATTGGATGTATCAGTAACTGCTTTTCCATCCCATTATTGTTTCTCTTGTAGGCATCAACCCCTTAAGGAAAAGAATTAAGCCTGATTTTTGGAATAAGTAGAAAATATGCTTCCCATGTAGGAGCCTGATTTCGAGGTCCCGGATTTATTCCTGTTTTTAAGTAACTATAATAATGTATTTAATAATACTCTTGATCACCTAGGTATTGTTTCTGTTTTTCTTTAAACCTGCATTTTATAGATATCAAAGAAATAAAACGTCTATTATACAGGATTCCCAAAATGAAGCCCCCGTTTCTTGGCTGGGAAGGAAAAATATTGGAACTTGGAAGAATTAATTCCTTATATTTCCTCATTCATGAGGGGAACTGCATGTGTTATTTGATGGGAATGACAGGGAAGGAATGGAGTATGAAGTCACTCCTTATTGCTTCCCTTTCACGAAAGAATTTGCATTACTATTTATAGCCTGAGGTGTAATTATAATTGTCTGTGGTCTATTAGTATGGATAATGACTTTATGTGTCTGCCTGAGAGATTGTTACTGTGTATTTAAGACTATTGAATGAAGTGCGGGAAACAAAATAAATAAATACATGTGTATCCGCTTCCTTTTAATTGTCATTTTAGAGAAGGAACATAAAAATTTGACTAATACACCCCTAATCAATTTACAATATTCCTTACTAATTCCTTCTCTCTGTTTCTCTCTCCTTATAATTGTCATACTACCATAAATCTGCCTTGATTTCTTAAAATAAAAGGGACCAAAGTTGGAACAAAGTGGTAAAGTTCTACAAAAGACATTATATTTGGCTGAGCCTCTAATGACAATTAAAAGGAATGGAGGGAGTATATAGATAATATATGTATTTATCATACTAATAAGCTATGATTCAGGTGCTGGAGACTCTAAGCAAAAATTGTGGAGAAAATGTGTTTCAACAGATTGCTGAGCGGGATATTTTACATGACATGGTCAAAATTGTTAAGAAAAAGGTAGTGTACTCTTTTTGTCTGTGATGTCACTGTATCCTCCCTCCTTCCCTAGAACCTGATGGATTTTTATAATTTATGTTTTGTACTATTGCAGCCTGATTTGAATGTGAGGGAGAAGATTCTAGTGTTGATCGACACCTGGCAAGAAGCTTTGGGGGGGCCTAGAGGAAGGTTTCCCCAGTATTATGCTGCTTACAATGAATTGTTGGTAATTAAAAATTGTCTGTTTCTATTCTTGTTTGTATGATATATATGGACTTAAATCAACCTTACCTGTAGGGAAGTTACAATTTACGCAATGATAGTTGCCTCATTGAAATACTCCTGGAGACTTATATCTGTTTTCTTTGAGTCGTGAGCTGTGCTTTAGTGTTTATTTTGCTTGTTTATCCTTTTAACCTTTTCGAAATTCATCCGAAAGAGATTTAGAATACCGACAGAGCGTATTACTGCATCTGATTTTGGTGTTATATCATTATGGAAGAGTGTTCTATGTATGAATGAATTCATATTCTCTCAACTTTTCTTGCCATTACCAAATTTATCATTTGTTGTTGATTCCTAACTTCTTTTGAGACCTTTAAAAACCCTCATGTTCAAGTAACAATTTTGGTGCTCAGTAAAGGCAGCATTTGTTTATCTAATCCCATCACATGTTTGCTAGCTTGTGGGATCTGAAGTATGTTTGGAGATTAATTAACTTTGACACTATAGGATAGTTCTTTACACATGGAGATTTTTATTAAGATTTTGGTATTGGAGTATGACTTCAATCAGAATGAATCTTGCCTGAAATAATTTCAATCCATCCAGCCTCCAGCAGGTGCTCTGGGATTTCTGGAATCTACTGTTTATCTTTACCTAACTCTACTAGAGGTGCCGTGATCCCTAATTTCACATAGTATATTCGACATTATTATGTTAAAGATGCCTTGTATTAGTAGTAAGATTCCCTAGTTCCCTCTTTCTTATTTGCCAGCTCAAATTATATCTTATTGATGGACTGCACTTTTTGGAAACCTGGATAAGATTGCCTGTTTGAACTAGTAAGTTGCGGGATTGCTTTGATAAGTTAGCTAGGGATTTGCACCGAGCATATGAAGCCTGGAGTAAGCCAAGTGTACCTGTTCTCATTACTATATAAACCAGTTGTCTTGTGCAGTATGTGGGTCAATCTTTGATTTTGCTTTTCCCTGTTGGGATTGGAAGAGGGTCGTTTGATTCAAAGAAGGTGTTACACTTTTGGAACTTGTCTACCCATAACCTTTTCTGTCTTTTGTGTTTCGAATTTGTTAGTCGGCTGGAGTAGAATTTCCACCTCGAGAGGCAAATAGTGTTCCATTATTCACTCCGCCACAAACACATCCAGTAGTTCATGATACTTCTCCATATGAGGAAGCTGCTGTTCGAGCGTCTCTTGAATCTGATGCTTCTGGACTCAGGTATATGTTCCTTCATCTTGTTTTTATTTGCCCTGACCTGCGTATAATGATAGTTCTCCATTAATAAAGGACCTTATTTGTGTGAACTTCATGCAATCCCACCAAAATAGTTTTTAGGCAGGGCAGAACATGTAGGTTTATAGTCATTCTGATTGCTGATAGTTTCGAGCATTTACTGTATATTTCATATTATAGTTAACTCAGTGTTGGATCAATCCTCTCTTGAAAGTGGTTGATACCATTGTTGACCTGTTCATGCAATATGTTTTTCTAGTCTAAACTTGGTCCACCTCTAGTTTATATTTCGTTCTATTTACTATTAGGGGGCGCATTACTGTATTTTTTTGAATGAGTGGGGCTTGATTATGATGAATTTATTTTTAAAGTGACCTTGTAACATGCCATAGTTGAGAATTATTACGCTTTTGCAGTTTTCAACTTCACATCTTTTTTCCTCTGTTATCTTGGAAACCCGTACAGTTGAATTCAACTATCTTTCTTGTGATCTAGTCTGCCAGAGATTCAAAGTGCTGAGGGACTTGCAGATGTTCTTATGGAAATGCTAGCTGCCTTGGATCCAAACAACCCTCAGGTTAACCTCTAAATCCTTATGTTACACTTCTTTGGCCTTCTTTGTATTTTGCACTCTTGCTGATTCCCTTTGCATCTCGTACTGTTCTTCTGGAGAGTCTGATGAATTCTTCTGGAGATTCCTTTGTATCTTCCCTTGTTTCCCGTGCTCAGTAAATCTGTTGATTTAGATTTCTTATGCATGATGCTACCTTCTCTTTTAACAATATCATAAAATCCGATACGGGTATTATTCGGCACTATTAATAAGTTGTAATTCGGGAATAAAACAATTAAACTCAAAACAATATTGCAGTATCAACCAAATTTGGTGAATCATTCGGGAATAAACCGGGTTTCATACATTAAATTTTATAATTTATAATCTTAAATATTTCTTTTCTTAGTTATTATAAGCTTATTTTACGTTATTTTATATTCTACATCGATTTTATGTCAAAATTTATTTGATTATTTGGATTTATTGTTTTCATTTCTCTTTTGTTTTCTATAAATTATTGCAATTAATTGTCTTTGAGAAATAAGAATTAGGATTGGAGTTTCATTTGCCACACATTAATCCTAAGTTGTTGTCTAATGTATTATACAACTCCCTTGGTCCCTTAAAAAGAGTCATGTTTTAAAATAAATTCTTGTCCCAAAATAAGAGTCTTGTTTCAAATGTCAATGTCTCGTTTTCTTGGTCCAAGTCAAAAACTTAAATTTTTTATTTCACGAATTACTCGTATATGATTTAATATTGTCAAATAAAAAAAAAAAAGTCGTGTGAGTGAGAATTGATGGTTTTTGGAGAGTTGTACTTACATCAAATTGGCCAAAATAAAAAAGTTGCACCTTGTTCAATCATGACTTTTTATGGGACGGAAGGAGTATTATGTGCTTCAAAAATTATCTTTTACTTGAAACTTTTTTTTCCATGTGATTATTGTGTACAAACTAATTTTGATAATTAAGATCTACAAATTTTCGGTTGATAATCTGATATATCCAAAATGTACTTCATTTAATTGTAACTATTTCATTCTGGCGTAATGGGATTGAGAGCCTCTTCGATTCAACATGTCACATGTTTGAGCCCTAGGCACAACTAAACCAATTTTTGGAGGAAAGAGATTTGTTTTATCTAACCAAATTCTCGCGCATAATGCGTATGATACACGAGATTTTCAAACATAGCACGATATTTTCAGTAATTTACGTTTAAATAGGGAATACTATTTTGCCCCAGAAAAATGGGATAAATTCGTGAGATATTCAATATCTTGGCGAGATTTGCGACTATATTTACCATTGCAGACATTATTGCATTTATTGTGCATATATTGGTCCTATTTTTGTGATGTTTTTGTGTATCTGTCTTACAATTGAAAATGTAGCAGAACACCACCATCTAATTTTAAATTGCCAGAAGTTGTAGGTGACTTGAGCTTATCAATAATTATTTTTTCTCACCTCATAGGGGTTGAAGGATGAGGTCATTGTGGACTTGGTTGATCAGTGTCGTTCATACCAAAAGCGTGTCATGGTTCTTGTGAATAACACTGCGTAAGAGAACAACTTACTCTTTTAATCTTTTTGGTCCTTTCGAATTAAATAAACTATTATATTTTAGAAAGTGATTTTTTTTGTAATAATAATTATTGCTTTATCAGAGATGAGGACCTTTTATGCAAGGGACTAGCATTGAATGATAACTTGCAGCGCGTACTTAGTAAGCATGATGATATTGCCAAGGGAACTCCAGCAGCTTCCAGAGAAACTCCAGTTGCATCTCTTCTGAACGTGAATCATGAGGATGAGGAGTCTGAAGATGATTTTGCTCAGTTAGCACGCAGGTATTGTTAACAAGTATTTGGATATGTTCTTTATGCTAATGTCCTAATCTTTTTAAAAAGTTTCATGTTCTTGCTCCTCATGAAACTGTCTGAATTTGCATTTTGTCTACTTGGGGCCCCAAAAATCTGAAGGCCCCTAATTTGAACAAATATATGTACTCATGTATAAATAGTATTTATAAGAGTAATTTTTATTTTTTTTTAAAATTAAAAAGAAATTGAGTGGATAAGGAACCCCATTGCATTCTGGAATTAGTCCCTAAAATCTTCCCTCAGGAACTTTGTTTCCCTTGACACAGCCTTGGCTGTATACTTGATCTTAGTTTAGTTGTGACTTGTGATGTCTTACCTTAGGGGCCTGGCTGGGACTTAAAAGGGGTTCAGACATAGTTCTGGGTTCGGGGCTGTCGGAGAATTTAGAGATTTGTTTCCCCATTATTGTGGTAGAATGTGGTAAGAATTGATTCGAGTAATTAAAGATAGGGGATATCAAGTTAATTTTGTTATTGATTACACGCGTCAACTCCAAGGCATGCTCCTGTAAAGCTCTGTAAATCATCAATTCATGAGTTTCATCTGCTATTCAATATTTACTTATTAAATTATCATGATCTTCACCCCCTCCCTGTATTACTTTTTTTTTTTAAAACTGAGATCAAATATATCTACGAGACAGAACCCATGTTTCTTAAAAGTGATTATTCTTGTTGGCATGCTCAACTATTGCCAATACTGGTCATACTTGAAGACTCCAAAGAATTTTTTGGTTGAATGTCTTAAATCTATGTTTCTGAATATTATGGCATAATTAACGAAAGTCTAGATATATTGTGCTTTGCTTCATTTCCTCCATGATTGCTTTATGTTATATCCCATGCCAAAGTATTAATCAAGCGACATATTCTAGAACAAGAGATACTTCACAAGGACTGGCCAAAAAGCCCGTAGTCACCAAGACCGAGCCCGTACATATCAGCCCGCTTCTTCCTCCTCCACCATCATCACGGAAACCAACCAGCGCCGACTCCCCCATGGTCGATTATCTCAGTGGCGACGTCTATGAAGCTGAACGTTCCTCAAGAACCTCGGGACCCGCAACTACTGCTGTCTCTACTCCCTATGCAACCAATCAGAGCCCGATTCCTCCACCGAGCCCAACACTTTCTCCGTCTCCATCCGATGATTTCATAAATCCAACAGCATCAATGTTCGGTTCAAAACCTGCATACGATGAGCCTGCTCCTACAAGAAAATCTGCAGATCAACTGCCGCCAGCTCCTTGGGACGCTCAGCCCGCTGTGATCCTTCCACCACCACCTTCGAAGCACAACCAGAGGCAGCAGTTTTTCGAGGTGTATGGTGGTGGGCCCTCCCGGTCGAGTAGCGAGTCGGGTTCTTCTTATGATAGCTTAGTTGGGCAAACCCAGAACCTGTCAATCAAACCACCGGGCCCATCTAAGCCGGATAAGACCGAAGATGCACTTTTCAGAGACTTGGTTGATTTCGCTAAAGCCAAGTCGTCATCGCCAAAACCGAACCGGTCCTTTTGAGGTGAATCTATGTTGGGATGTTACTATGCACAGGTTGCTCGATGATTGTTTGCTTTTTGATCACATTATGTTTTCGAACCTCAGGGGCTTCTGTACATCGGGGTAATTATGTAGGTGGTGGGATGAACAAATATGAGATTGTGGTTGTATATCGTCTGTTTTTTCCCTTTTATTTTCTTTCTCCTATCTGAATCTGAACACTATATAATGGTTTGATTCATTGTTTTGTGAATATACTTTCAATTACAAGGGGGCGTTTGTGATTGCATCTACTTTTGAACAAGTAATTGAAATAGTGATTTTGAAATTAACAATTTTTAGCTTTCTAATCAACTTAAATTTATGAAAAAGTTGGCATTTCCAAATACTGTTTTCAACTTATATGAAACTAAAATCTCAAAATTACTTATTTTAAGTATTTGCACACGCTTCTAGAGAACCTACCTTGTAGGGATGTAACCGTATCCAAAATACGATCCTACCAAACATTTAAAAAATCTAAACAGACTTTGATACTTCTAGACAAAGCTTTCAAAGTCACGTAATTGTAAAGAATAACATAACTAAAAGATAAATTTTATTTGAATAGGAACATAAAAAAATGATTTGCTGATACTGGAAAATATATATTCGTAGTTACAAACTTGCTTAAGGGAAATCTACTCAAAGACATTGAATAATGGAAGTTTTTTCAATTTTTTGAGCCTTTTGAATATGCTCGCTAACTCATTTATACTTGCTAAGTTTATGAGCTCTTGAAAATGTTCTATAATTTATTTTTTTTAATTTTGTCCAACTTATACATAATTTTTAAACTTTGCTAGAATTTGTTGACTTGTGGTCAGACTACTTTCATTTCATGGTCAATAAGTTTTGGTGAGTTCCGAAAGTTGGACAAAATCATACATAAAATGAGCACAAAAAGTTATACATCCGTAAATTTAACGGACATAAATTGAATATGACAAAAGTTAATGAACATGAACTACATCTTCCTACTTTTCCTATTAAAAGCTAAATTGGACACTGATCGATGAATCCTCCGATATATGTGACAAGTTACTTATTTCCACAATTTTGTGTAGGTACTTATCTAGTACCACTGCTATGAATAATACTAACATGGTCTAGAATTAGGAGACTAGTGTAGTCATATTTCCGTCGAGTACATTGAGGATGTGCCACTAAAATTATGGTATTTCGATTATTCCAAAATAAATTTGATGTTATCAAACTATGAAGTGATCGTGTTAATTTGGCCCACCGAATAAGCTACGTATTATTACGCAAACTATGAGAGCATTTAGTAGAACAAAAGAAAAAGTTGTCCTTTTAAGATAACGTTTTTATCTTTAAGGCCTAGTCTAGTGGTAATTTAAGTGATATAATTCGTTGATTCTCATTCACATGAAGCTATAGTCATTTTTTTTTAAATAGATGATACACAATTCTCCATCATGAATGGAATAGAAAGTTGAGTGGCAAGAGTGAGAAGCACCAAACAGGAAAGGAAGGAACGGCACCGTTTGGCTAAAATACGCGCGCGTAACCATTTTCAATTATGTTTTGCAAATTTTGTTCGATAGATAAAATAGAGCAGCACAACTCTATTCTTCATTCTAAAACTCAATACAAAATTCTCTTTTAGATCTTTCGACCGTCACATCTGGTATTCAGAGCCAGCGTATCCGCCGCAAATCGCGAAGGAGTGCGAGACGTCCATGCGGAGAAGCAGAAAAGGATAATCGTGTGGAGAATTTGGAGAACCAAGTAGCACATTTGACCTAAATTGTGGAGGGAATTTACTCGCATGTGGAAAGTTAAGGAAGGGTTCAGGAGGATCGAAGAGATGCTTCACAACCTGCAAACAGGAGGAATAAGAGTAAATGTAGCTGCGCCAGCCTTGAATCAGGCCCCTGCAGCTCAAACCTCACAAGATTCACATGCGACTTCGATAAGTAGAGGGAAGAACATCGTGAACGAATCAAATGGAGGAGGCAAGCCACACTATCCAAAATTCGATTTCCCCAAATTTAATGGAGATAACCCCAGACAGTGGATTATGAAGTGTAATAATTTTTCTCAATATAATCTTATGGGGAAAGTAGACAAAGTTATGGCTGCAACGATAAGCATGGAAAGGGTAGCAGATTTCTGGTTTGGGGAATATGCGGAAGGCAAGGAAGAGATTGGTTGGGACATGTTTACATAATTGATAATAGACAGATTTTCAAATGCTCAGAATGAAACTATGGCGAGTCAATTTAACAAATTCAGGCAGGAGACCAGAGTGCAAGAGTATATCATGCGGTTTGAGGAATTGAAGTCATTTATGGTGGCCATTAATCCTGTTCTAAATGAACATATTATATCAAGTTTTATTAGTGGTCTCAACTCTCAAGGAAGAGGTGGGGAAAAATATGGAGATGATAAAACCAAAGAATTTGATGGAAGCAATGCAAATAGAAAATAAGCAGGAGGTGTATCTGAATTCATTAACTAAAGGTAAGAGGACAGTCAGCAGAGTACCTATGGCATTGGGTGGAAGCCTAGAGGATCGAATACGGTGAATAAAACAACAGAAGAAGGGGGTGACAAGAGTATCCTGGCCAAGAAAATGAATCCCGAGGAAATCGAACTCCGGAGGAAGAAGAATTTATGCTTCAAATGCAATGAACCATACCATTTTTGTCACAAGTGTAAGAAACTATTCGTGATCATGGTAGAGGATGATCAGGAGCAAGACGAGCTATTATGGAGGTTAAGGAATCAGAAGATGAGGAACTTGTACTATCTGTTCATGCATTGGCAGGTCAAACCACCCCGGACACAATCAAGATAGTTGGGAAGGTTAGGAAACACAAATTAACTATCCTAATTGATTCTGGCAGTACCCAGAGCTTCATTGATGCTGAATCCGTGAAGAGAATAGGAGGGATCATTGAATAAACCAGACCTCTGTTGGTTACTGTGGCAGATGAGAACAACATAGAATGTGACACTAAGTGTTCTCAATTGGAGTGGGAAATGGGAGAATGTAAATTCATTTCCTCACTAAGGGTGCTAGGATTGGGTGGCTGTGACATGGTGATAGGGCGTAGATATATTGAGGCAGCTTGGACCGATCACACTGGATTTCGATAATAATATATTACAATTCAAGAAAGTAGAAATGATAGTGACGCTGCAATGGATGCAATAAGAAATCACCCTAAAATACATGACTACAAAACAATTTGCCAAAGCATACAGGAAGGGAAAATGAGTGGTGTTTGCATGCTTATGTGCACTGAGTGCTGTCGGGAAAGAGGAGCAGCAGGCACAAGAACTACTGGGAAAATGTCCAAGAGACTCGCAAGTAGAGTTATTGTTGCTGAAATATTCCGAAGTGTTTAGAGAACCACAAGGTTTAGCACCATCAAGAGGGCATGACCATCCAGTTGAGTTGAAAGAAGGGGCGAAACCTTTTAAAATTCTCCATATAGATATCCATATATGCAGAAGTTGGAGATTGAAAAGCTAGTTCAAAAGATACTGAAGTCGGGATCATTTAATATAGCAAAAGTCCATTTTCTTCTCTTATTTTACTAGTTAAAAAGAAGGATGGAACTTGGAGATTCTGTGTTGATTATAGAAGATTGAATGCTGCTACGGTAAAGAACAACTACACTATCCCACTAACTGATGAACTTTGGATGAGCCGAGCCAATCTAAGATATATTCGAAGATCAATTTGAAGGCGGGACATCATCAAATCAGAATGAGGGAGGAGGATATTCTGAAGATAGCTTTCGTCACTATTTATGGGCTTTATGAATTTAAGGTGATGCCATCTGGATTAACAAATGCACCTGGCACATTTAAGGAATTGGTGAACTCTGTTTTTAGAGAGTATCTCAGAAACTTTATACTAGTATTTTTTTTATGACATTCTCATTTATAGTAAGACAATTAAGGAAAATTATAAGCAGTTGAGGCTGGTGTTAGACAAGATGTTGGACCAACAACCGTATGCAAAATCATCTAACTGTACTTTTGGCCAAAAGCAAGTGGAATATTTAGACCATTTGATCTGTGAGCAGGGAGTAGCAACTGATCCCATGAAAACTAAAGCTATCGCAAATTCGCCTATCCCTAAATCAGTGAAAGAATTGAGGGGTCTTTTGGGACTCACGGGCTACTATAGGAAGTTCATCAACGGTTATGGAGTGATGGAAAAGCCTCTAACATATTTGATGAAGAAAGGGCATTTTTCATGGAATTCGTAATCACAGGCAACTCTTGAGCAACTAAAAAAAGCTGTGGTGAGTGCCCCAGTGCTGCAACTACCTGATTTCACCCAAGAATTCATAGCAGAGATGGATGCTTGCTGCAGAAGCATAGGAGCAGTTCTTATACAACGCAAACATCCAATCGCCTACTTAAACAAGGCTCTAAGCATAAAGAATCTAGGCCTTTCAATTTACAAGAAAGATTTTTTGGCAATTATTTTGGCGGTAGAGAAATGGAGGGGATACTTACTACACTAACAATTTGTTATAAAAACTGACCAACAGAGTTCAAATATCTACTAGAGCAAAAGGTTTCCACACCTTTCCAATAAAAATTCATGACTAAAATTTGGGTTTCAATTACAGAATTGAGTATAAAAAAGGATTACTAATGTTATTGCTGATGCACTTTCCAGGCGAATTCATGAAGAGGGCGAGTGTAAGGCAATCACTATATTGCAACGTCAGTGGATTAAGAAAGTATAAGAGTCCTATGAGGGTGATTCTGTGGTCCAGGAAACAGACACTACAACTACCTACAAATCTGTGGGATGTGTCTGAAAACTCATATGCAAATGGTATATTAAGATTTAAAGACAAAATATATGTAGGGGCTGCTACTGATTTGAGAGATATAAGTATACAGTATATGCATGGATCTGCAGAAAGAGGTTATTCGGGACAATTGGGAACTTGGCAGAAAGTCAAAGCACTATTCTAGTGGCTTGGCATGAAGTAAATGATCAACCTAGCAGTGTCTTCTTGCCACATTTGTTAGACCAACAAACAACCATTGGGTTTGTTGCACCCATTGCCAATTCCAGATCGAGCTTGGAAGGACATAGCTATAGAGGTAGTATAAGACGATCCCACAAGGAGGATATCACGTAGGGCACACCGAAGGTCTCTCGCAATATTAAATTAGGCACGATGAAAGTTTGAAAGTTTGATAATCACTACGAAAGCATAAAACAAGTAACTACACAAATAAATGTTTTATTCTCTACTACAATAGGTTTCTAGGGTATGGTCTTACCCTACTTAGGATTTAGTTCTAGTGATTATTGATTTACTTATGGGTTGTGAAAGAAGGTCATGTTCCAAGTTAGAAATTCAAGTGGTAAAACAGAGAGGGAGTCACCAAATTAGCCGATTACACCTTAATTCACCCTAATTCCAATTACTAAAGATCGATAGTGGAATTACTAGGCCAAAGACAAGAAAATCAAGAATATTACCAAATGAATCCTAAAATCCCCACCCCCAGTGAATATTGCCAAGGGAGGGAGGCCCTAGGACATCCATATAGATCGATAATTGTGATTCAGATTCTCCCGTCGTCCCCCATGGGCCCTCGAGGAGAACTGATATACCCTATGTTAGCTACACCTATAGTATAAACCATATAATCCCATAACATCAAAATTAATCAAAAATCACCCAAAAATCAACCAACAATCAACTAAGAAATCAACCCCAGGGGAGGGTTACTCCCAACCCAAGAAACCACAACTCACTACTCAGAAATCATAAATGCCATCAATCCAACATCATTAATACAAGACATAAGCATTAAATAGGAGAAAAAAGAGTATTAAATGCAAACTCAATAAATGAAGAGAGAAGAGAGAAAAAATCTTAGTCTTGAATTGATAATATGAAGAAGCGACCTTTAATCCTTGTTCGTAATTTCCTCAATCGAGTCTCCTAGTAAAGTCCCCAAAAGTTCTTTAAGAACTGAAGAACCTTAATGGATTCTTCAAGAACATTGAAGAACCCTAGCTTTTCTAGAGAGAAAGAGAGACGGGAGTTGTAGAGAGAGAGCGATAGAGTAAATAGAACTAGAATTTTACAAATAAAATTGGGTAGTTCAATTGGGAGTGAGGGAATGAATATAAGGGACTTCTCCCACACTCCTCACTTGAAAATCAGCTGAGAATCCTAAGGTGAGTAAGGGTAAACTAGTAAAAACACAATTACATAGCTTGAAATCCTTAAATGTTGATTCGGGTTCGATACTGGGTCCGACAGTGAACCCCAAACCACTGTAAGGGAAAAAAGTTGATTTGGTCCCATAACTTTTTAACTTTTCTGATTTAGTCCCACAATTAATTACTTTTTCGATTTAGTCCCGCAGCTCTAGTAATTGCTCAATTTAAGGACAATGTTGACCAAATCGCCGGAAAAACGCACGTGACACCCACGTGCCGGCGCTGATTATCCACGTGTATCTGATTATGTGATCTGGAATTTTTTTTTTAATTGACAGCTCGGATTTCTTAAATAGAATAAATATTTAATAAAGCATTATATATTTCCTCTTCTTCTTCACAATCGCGTTCTTCCTCCCCAAATTTGCAGAAAAGGAACCCTAATTCATCTCATGCCCAAACTCTCCCCAAACTCGTGTATCTCGACATATTATTGCCCTACCCATTTGGAGGCTGAAGAACGCCACCCATTCCCCCTAAAATCCACGTCCTAAAATATGTCACAAGGTAGCAGCAGCTCGCAAAACGCAGTCGTTTGCAATTGCGGTTTGGTCGCCGCCGTCAAAATTTCTTGGAAAGAAGATAACATTGGCCGCAGGTTCTTTGGCTGCCCCCGATACCCGGTACAATTTTTTTTGACCTTTTTTTTATTTTTTATTTTACTGTAAATCCCACTTGTTCCCAATTTTATACTTTCAAATCGTATTGGTGTGGCCATTTGCTAGAATGCTGGTCACTGTAAGGTGTTTGGGTGGATAGAACCACCGCTATGTGAAAGAAGCAGACGCATAATTAGAAGTTTATTGCGAAGGCTAAACGAGAAGGATGCTAAAATTGAGTCTCTGCGCAATGGACGAGTTAATTTAGAAGAAATCATTTCCCTTACGGAGATAGAGAAAGAATTGTTGGTTGAAGAAAAAACAAGGTGGATGTGAGGAACAAGGAGTTGATGGCGGTGAACAATGAGTTGTTAAATCAAAACCGAGCACTGAGGATGGGGTCGACCAAGAGATGTCCTAACCTCATGTTTAAATTGACCGTTTTTATTTTTTCTTGTTGTTTTGTAACTCTAATGTTCAAATATTCTGGGCTTGGGATTGATTCAGAGATCAAATTGAAGAGGTTGTATTGATAGGATCACACCTTGAACGGTGACTGTCGCGTAGTCGGTGTACTTGTTTATGTGTAGAACAAAGATGTTGGTGGTGTATTGGTGTTGTATTGTTGTTTTTGGATTGATTCGGGAATTCTAATTAATCTCATGGAAATCTTTTTGCAAATTGGTGGTGTATTGGCGGTGTATTGCCAAAGTTGGTGTTGGTGGTGTATGTGGTGTATAAATTGGTGTATGTATGGTTTTTAGTTTGATATCAACACAAAATAGTTGATGAATTGTGACAACAAAATGTCGGTCAATTTATATGCCAAACAAAAAATGTCGGTCAATTTATATGCCAAACAAAAAATGTCCATCAATTTAAATGCCAAACAATCCAATAATCAATCGAGAATTCCGAACATGATTCAGTTACGGGACAATATTAAGTAAATTGTAAAACGCTCTCGAATTCAGAGGATAACTTCGTAATTCCCATTCGATCACATGAGGAGAGTTTACATGATCTACCAAAAAAGAGTGCACAAAAGCACTTCAATTGAAACAAAAACATGTGCATGCAAGCACTAAAGTGGTTAATATAATTGTGCAAAGGCCACATCCAACTATGCAAATTAGCAAATCTGTACAAGCTTTGCATATAACAAAAACATCTTTCTTATAAAAGCTATGCATCTCTTTTCCTCCTGTCCCGAGATGTGTGGGGTTTAGCCGAGAGATCCAAGAACTTTTGTCCTCCTTCCAAAACAATCGGACCACCCTTGTCCTTTGTTACTTGGCTGGCGCCTGCGTAACTGAACGAACCAGATGCAAATGGAGGTGGAACCCGATACTGCACTCTTCGTTGAAGCTGTGGTTGCCCCATTTGTAGTTGTTGATACATAGTAGGCCCCGGAATTGGAACTACTTGAGGCGGTTTCAACCACGACGCTGTTGGAATTTGGCTTTCTTGAGTCGTAGGCATGTCTTGAGAAATAATGACCTCCTCAGCTGGCGTGCTCAAAGCTGTGTCATCATCTATCCGTGGAGGTGCAATCTTTACAAATAGCACACAATTACAAGTCCTATAATTTACAATCTGCTAAAAAATTCAACAGAGCATATATTCTTCACAAATCCACAAATAGCAACGAATATGCCCGATCAATCGTGGCAAATCAGAATAATAATCAAAGATTCCCAATATCATTCCCAACAACAGATTTGAGCACCATAATTAACAAATTTGACACCAATAACCAAATCTGTCCAGAAACAATCATGCATACAAAGTCAAGTGTCTGCCCCTAATTCAACCAAATAAAAGCAGAATATTCTTACCTCCACCTCAATCGGCTTGCTTCTCTTGACCGGTCTCGGTTCAGTCACCGATTCAGCAACAAGCTATTCCTAAAAAAAGAAAAAAAAAAAAACAATTGATTTAACAGACTGAATTGAATAGTTCAGCAACAATATAATTGGGAAGATGTCAGTTTTACCTTTTTCTTTCTTCCCTTTTTGCTCGTGACCTCTATAGTCGGTTCTACCTCCGAATTATCCTTAGATAAAAAAAACGAAAATTTTGATTTACCAACACCATATCAAAAAAATTATCTACTGCAAAATAGCACAAAGTATGTTCCTTACCTGATTAACTTCTGAACGCCTTTCCTGAGTGGCTACTGAATTTGGTACACACTATAGATATAACAAAAAATTAAAAAAAAAAAGTCAAAACATGAGCCAACAATTTGAAAGTGCAGTGGTGCTTAATGTAGATTGGTCATAAATTGAGATGGTGGATCGGTACAAGTGGCTGCATTGTGGCCTTTTCCACCACACTTACTACAACTAACTGTCCTCTGCTGTCGTTTCATTTTCTGTACTTTCACACACTTCCTTCCTTTTTTTATCTTCCTCTCCGTCTCTCCTTCTTCCGGCCTTCGGTTCGTTTCAGGATGTCCTTTTGTCCTTTTCTTCCCAAAATTTGGTGGAAGTGGTGGGATATATAGGCTGTCCCCCCATAACGTGTCATAGCTCAAAGGAATTATGGCGTGTTCGTAAGCCAACTTCATAATACGGATGCACAAAATCTTCAGGCTCTTTTCTTTCATGTAGGATAGCAGACAATGCATGAGTGCATGGGATTCCAGACAGTTGCCATGCCCTGCAAGAACACTCTCGCCTCTCCACCGAATATTGGCCACCATAAAAACAACGGACTTGATAGTATCGAGCGCTAGACTTAATCGTGGCGCAATCGGTTACCTTCTCCCTGTTTCTCTCTAATATCTTGTTTATCCTTGGACACAACTTCCCTTTCCATCTTGCATTCGCTCTATCTCGGTGTTTCTGAAGACGCTTCATGATGTGCTCTCTGATCCACTCCATCATAGTGATGATTGCCTTATCACGTGCATCAAGTATCATCGAATTGAAGCTTTCGCAAATGTTGTTCAGCAGCATATCGCACTTTGATTCAATACCAAAGAAGGCCTTCGACCACTGTTCCGGGGACTTATCACTGAACCATTCCCAAGCTGCCTCATTCAACCTTTTTAGTTCCTTCATCCTCTCATGAAATTCACCAACAGTAGTGCTGCAGGCAGCCTTCCACATGGCTTGCTTGTAAGCCAACCCCCGAAAACCCGCCGTTTTCAAATTGTTGTGCATATGACGAACACAAAACCTATGTGCGGTATTAGGGAAAACCTTCTGAAACGCCTGTATGAGACCCTTCTGTTTGTCCGAGATAAACGTGAACCCGTCAGATGTGATCATCAGATCTTGTTTTAGAATTGTCAGAAACCACTCCCATATTTCGCCGTTTTCTTTCTCTACTACCGCCCACGCAACCGGATACAGATTGTTGTTACCATCTATCTGTTCCAACCGCCGTCAGTAAAATTCCACCATGCTTACTCTTCAAGTGGCACCCATCCACATCGAGCAAAGGCCGACAGCCCGCTAGAAATCCTTGCTTCAAGGCTGCGAAACAGACGTAGAAGTGACTGAAACGAGTAATGCCATCAGTACTTGTCCCAAGTAAGATTGTTGAACCAGGATTTGTCCTTCGTAGCTCCTCGGCGTATGACCAAAGTTTGGCATACTGAGCATCGGGGTCACCTTCTATCATTCGAATCGCTTTGGCTTTGGCTTTGTCTTTGTATGCCTGATGTCTAGAGATAGTGATATGGGTATCAGACGACACATTCTCAATAAAGCCCTTAATATTCCTCTTTTTTTCACTCTGGAACCTCTGAAGAAACCGTTCTAATAACCATGTTGAGGTAGCGTTTTTTATCGTCTGTGAAGTAGCGTACCTATGCTTTGCATAGTATTTCCTGATTTGCCATGATTCCTCGTCTTTCATCTTCAATGCATGGATCAGCCATTTGCACCTTTGATTAACACACTTCACATAAATTCTTCTTTCGTCATTCTTAGTGAAACGAATCTGCCTCTGATGCTTTATTGCATGGTTTTCAGCAGCCTTCTTGAACTCCTTTTTACTTGAAAAAACCTGTGAGATGTGTATGTAGATATATTAAGTTAATCTCCCAAACAATGCATAACATAGTAAATATGATAACCAAATCTACCCTAACCTGCCCCTAATTGGGAAGATTGCAACAAATATGCCATAATTTTGTTTATGTGATTTCAATAAAGTGTATAAGAATGTTAAACCTGCCAAATAATCCATGAGATCAGCTTACTCACAATTTAAAACAGAATACCAAATCTGCCATAATTTTGTTTATGTGGTTTCAGTAAAGTGTATAAGAATATTAAATCTGCCAAATAATCCATGAGTTCAGGTTACTCACAATTTAAAACAGATTACCAAATGTGCCATAATTTTGTTTATGTGGTTTCAGTAAAGTGTATAAGAATATTAAATCTGCCAAATAATCCATGAGTTCAGGTTACTCACAATTTAAAACAGAATACCAAATCTGCCATAATTTTGTTTATGTGATTTCAATAAAGTGTATAAGAATATTAAATCTGCCAAATAATCCACGAGTTCAGGTTACTCACAATTTAAAACAGATTACCAAATGTGCCATAATTTTGTTTATGCGGTTTCAATAAAGTGTATAAGAATATTAAATCTGCCAAATAATCAATGAGATCAGCTTAGTCACAATTTAAAACAGAATACCAAATGTGCCATAATTATGTTGTTTCATCCCACAAACTGAAAATTTTAGGATTCAGCAAATTTCAGGATTACAGAAAATAGGAATAAAATTAAATTAAGAGAAACACCTGTTCAATGACAAACTCCGGGTTGTAGATGGTCCGTGGATTGAATACGGGATAGTTAGGAATAGTCTCTTCATCATCCGACTCGCTCAGTCGGTTCTCGTCTAAGTCTTCCACTCTTTCCTCCACAATGTCATCTTCATCCTCACTGTCTGCATCTTCTTCGCTTGACTCAGCAACGACCTTTTCTTTCCTCTTTTCGAGATTCTTATCCACCCCGCTACACTGTCCCTTATCAACTGTCTCTCCCAAACCTTGGGCCCTCACTTGCCCTATGCCCTTACCTCGACCTCGACCTCTAGCCCTACCTCCACCTCTCCCCCGTCCCCTACCAACAGTCTGGCCTCCAACAATTGGGGTCACCGTTTCTGTAGCCTTATCTTGTCTTTCTTCCAACCTACCATGCACCTGACCTTCTACTGCATCCACCGTGATGTCAACAAAAAAACTACCTCCATCCAAATTTGTTGGATCAATGGCATCCATCTCCCCTCCCACATCAACTACATTAGACTCGAATAGAACATCATCCTCATCTTCGTTACACTCATTCCCAATCACAAAGTCGGGGTCTTCGAATGACTCGTACTCGGAGTCACTAACATTTGGGGATCTTTCAGGTTGGGAATCATTTTGAAATTCCTCTACGTACACATGCATCTCTCTTAGTCTGAGGAAGCTATTTGCGCATTCCCTAATACTCTCATCCTCCCCAAGGAATTTAAATGACCCATCCCGCATCATGACATGAAACATCCTTTACCCTTTAACCCCAGCCTTATCACTAAAACCCATCAAATCAGAATGCTTTATTTCATTCGCCTTTACCCAATCAAATACCATCCTATCACCACCAACGTACCTAGTGTTGGGCATATCTGCAAATACCCCCATCAAAATGCAACACCACACTAAGGTATTTGCTTTTTGGATCTGCAAATTAGCAAACTCCACACTCAGTACGATACTATTGAAAAACAACAGCAAAACAACTCAGAATAACTAAAAAAAGGGGCCCAGAAACTCAAGTTAATACATTTCATACAGATATGGTCAATATAGATAATACAATAAAGATAAAAACAAACTCAATACATTTTAAAAACTGTTGTGGGGACCATTACTGTAGGACAAAATCCAAACAAGGGGACAACATTAACACACCATTACCCTACACACCAAACACACAATCCATTAAAAATTCACAAATACATTAAATATATATATATATATATATATATATATATATATATATATATATATATAATAGGATACTTGGAACAACTGAAGACAACATAAACATGCTTCTCTGTCCCCATTGACATTATGACACCCACTTCACCTAATTTGTCGCCACCAAACCCAAAAAACTATAAAAACGGGAAATCCTAAAGCATATATTTTGAAAAAACAAGAACAATACAAGTCAAAATAAAAGATTAGCGAGTTACCGTAGTTGGGAGGGTGCCAATCCATCGCGCCCTTCTTTCTAACAAAAACCATCCCGCCGCGATTTCTTAACGGCGAGACTCACCCTAAGACTCTGATTCTAACGTCGCTGCTCTACTAACATCTGAGAAGAAGAGATTTGTGGGTTTATGGTGGGATTTTTTTTTGCGGCGATTAGGTTTCTCTTCTGCACCGCTTCCGGTGAAATTGGGAAATTGGGGAAATGGAGGGCCGATTAGGGTTCCTTAATTGTATGCCTATTTTTGCCAAGTTTTGTATCCTTTCTTTTAATTCAGCATAATTTATCTAATGAATATCTGAGTTGGAAATTAGTTTAGTGTGTGGTAAATTGATATCTTAGGTGGAATTCTGAAATTAAGGTGTAAATTGATGAATGAAGGAAAAAAAGTAAAAAACAAATCCACGTCACATATTGAGAGCCACATGGCATTAGTTGCCGGAATTCAGTAATCAGCGCCGGTACGTGGGTGTCACGTGCGTTTTTCCGACGGCTTGGTCAAAATTGGGTCAAAATTGTCCTTAAATTGAGCAATTACTAGAGCTACGAGACTAAATAAAAAAAGTAATTAATTATGGGACTAAATCAGAAAAGTTAAAAAGCTATGGGACCAAATCAACTTTTTTCTCCCCACTGGAATCCGTACAAGTGACTGTCGATCCGGTGTACCGGGACGGTACACACTTTGCCCTTGTTCTCCTATTATGTCGTCCCATCTTTTTCCATCGCTGTTTTGGGCCTTCTCCCTTCGTCTTCTCATCCCAACCTCTCATGGTTTTTATCTGAGGCTCAATGAACTTCAAGTTGGGCTTTTGCAGGGCCTGATTCGGATCCATTTGAGCCTCATTTTGTGGGCCGGAATGGAGACACATGTGCGTTTGTCCTCTTCTTCTGTTTCTTGTCGAGTTGTGGTCTTTCCACCCATTTTCTCGGCTCGACTCCTTCACAAATTTTGTTCGTGACTTAGTGATCTTTAATTTAGGTTTAACTTTGGCCCATTTTGGGCCCGTTTGGGCCTCGAGATGCAGGCCGAAGTGAGAAAATGGGTGCAATAAGTCTTCTTTATCTTCCTGATTTCCTAACCTTCAAACTACGACTGAAAAACATCCAAAAGTGCATGAAATGATACCAAAAAAAGAAAAAAAACTAACCCAAAAATGTACTATAACTCAAAATCGCACTAAGCCATGACAAATAACCGCAATTCTCACAAGAATATGAACGTAAAATATGCAAGAAAAATGGTACTTTTTACATGCATCACATTAGCTATACACTCCTACTTAGAACCATTTGTGGTGGGAGTGGAGGCTACATTAGAGCAGAAGAAAGAGATTCAGATCTACTTGAAGAGGCTGCTACAACAAGCACAAGACAGGATGAACACTACAACGGATAAGCACAAGATTGATAGGGAATGGGTGTATTTGAAGCTGAAACCATATAGACAACATTCTTTACCCTTAAGCAAGACATGGAAACTTTCTCCAAGGTACGAGGGACCCTTTCAGATATTATGAAGGATAGGACCATTTACTTGCGAACTGCAGCTCCCGTCCACAACGAGAATCTACCCCATTTTCCACGTTTCATTGCTAAAGAAAAGTGTGAAAGCATCTGATAATGTTACGCGCCTACACTTCCACTATTTGACGAGGAAGGGTAGCACATGTTGTAGCTTGTTGCAATTCTTGCAAGGAGGCTCATTCGGTAGAATAACAAGCCAGCCACACTACTGTTAGTGCAATGGGCGCATCTGCCAGAAGAGGGAGGCACGTGGGAGCGCAGACAAATATCTAAGCCTACTAGCTTGAGGGCAAGCTAGTTGTTAGGGGGGAAGGTAGTTGTTATGAAAGAATTAGGGCCCGTTTACTTCATAGGATAAGCTTGAATACGTACAAATTATTCAGGACAATCTAATATTTACTTGGTTGGATCATAAAAGTCAGCTTATCCCGGATACCTGGGATACCACATAATTCGAGGCAAAATACACTCATTAGAAATCCCACCTCTAGATGTGGGTTTATTTATTCTGAATCAAGGATAAGCTTTCGTCCTCTTCTCATACTTCTTTTCTTCCTAATTTTAATGTTGTTACCTTTGCCCCATTATCAGCTTTTCCAAGTTTGAACATTATTCTTTTGATGCCTGATTTCTTTCCATTACCTTCGACCTTAGCAACAAATGAATTTCTATTTTTTTCTGCACCATATGATGATGAAGAAGATCATAGTCACCTAGGATATTCATTTTTTCTTGTCCTCTTACCAAGTCATCATATTTTTCTTCTTCGTTTCCATACGTTTTGGAATACACATCAAATAAGGAAAGGGGTTTAAGTGAGTTTAGGTCTGTGTTGAACTGTTCTTCATTGAAGATTTGTGTGGTTTCGAGAGCCAATATAAGATGTCCGATATGTTTATGCAATTTAGAAATTCATAATATTTTCAAAAAAAAGAAAAATCCCTAATAACTTTCCAAGAAACCAACAAGTCAAAGTAAACACGGAATAGTGATAGTCCTCTATAAAAAGTTCAACATAATTATCCCTAGTAAACATTAGATAGCATAGTACATATTTTCCTAATCCCTCATTTTAATACACCATAATCTTATACACCCTATTAACCACAAACCCAAAGTAAACGGGCCTTTATATTGGGTAACAGACTGAAATAAACGTTCTTTTAATTTGTAAACACAATAGGAGGGTTAGCACTTTTATAAGTGCGGAGCGATTTTTGAGAGCATGTGAGAATCACGTGACAAGCTGAGAGAGAGAGAGAAGAAATTGTTAGGTTGTTACAAACGATTTTCAGTTGTGCTATAAAGTTGAACAACCAAACTAATTGTAAACACTTTTTGATGAAATAACACTCCAGTTCCAAAATTTCCCTTTAGCCTTTTTGCACATCTCGTTGCACTTTTGATTCGATTCCTGGGGCAGTTGGACGGTAAACGCCGTAGCTAACTGGTTTGGGGCAGGAATTGTGGAGCAGGTTAAGGCTTGCGGTTGGTGGTTGTGTCATTATTGTGCAAGTTTGGATATTTAGTTTACTGTATATCACGAGCCTATCACGTGCGCAATACGTGCCTTGTTTTACCAAAAAAATTGGATGGAATATTAATATCTTATAGGAAAAAGTAACATATTAGCCCCTGAAATTACAATCTCAGGTTCAAATTAAAACTTGAACTATTTTTTCGTTCAAATAGAGCATATGTTTATTAGTTATTTACGCAAAGTTTGGATGACTAAATGTGACGAAATTAGTTTATTGTACATCACGTGCGTATCACGTGCTTTATTTTGAGGGAAAGTTTGGCCGAAAACTTATTCGAACAACTATATAAATCGCACAAAGGTGAAATGGTTAGTTATCAAATGGTGTTTTTTGCAATTTTCTCTTAAAAATATTCAGACAATCAATTTAACGTGTAAAATGTCTCAGACCAAAATTAATGTTGGTCACATGTCAATGGTTATATTTTTTCAATTTAGTATGGACATGTAATTTCTTTAATTAAATAGGAAAATCTAGAAGAAGAAAAATGTACATGCATTTGATCAACATGTTGCAGAAAAAGTTGTACAATATTTATTTATCTCAACATTAAGTTGTATAAAGAAATGGAATATTTGTCACGATAATGTTGTCCCAGTGCTTAGAGTATTTACCACCACTATATGGTCACTTATACAGTATTTCATAACTATGTGGTCACACACACATGCATATATATATATAGAGTATTTGTTATAACTTGGTCTTAAAAACTAGGGTATTTGTTTGCGATAGGATCGTCGATACGATAATTAGTAACTACATATTATCTCTAATAAATTATGTGACAAATTTTTTTGCTATCCCATAAGACCCTTATAAAGGAAAAAACGGAAATACACAACTGAACAAATGTATAAGATTAATTGACTAGTCTCTCAAAAGAAATAAAGGAAAATATGTGTTGGCCTACATGCATCCGAAAACATTTATCCAATTTCAATAATTATACCAGTATTATTATTCAACGATTAAACACATTTTGATGACTTTTATATATGATATAACCTTTGTTCTAAAAGTCGCCTTGACATCGTCTACGTATTAGATTGTCCTCGACCGTCTATATTCTTTTACCCGTACACTTCCAACCATGTGTGCCTTTCTGTCTTTCCCGAAGTAGAGTATTCATTCCTGTTCTCATGAACGAAACATGTATAGAAATGCATATTTAGTCCTTCGATTATCCATAAATATTTCTAAAGATCTTTTAACGAAGGCATGAGAGAACGTACACGTAAGGTAGCACCTTCATCCCATTAGACGTACAAAATGTGGCATGAAAAATAACATAGATTCATGTTATGTGTCGAAAAACCACAGATGAAAGTGATATACTTGGTCGGTCAATCTATGTAGTTGAAATGAGCAAGCAATCTTCCCTCAACAAAGTTAAAAGGAAAAAGCGGGGGGGAGAAAATAATCTTCTTCGAACAAGAATGGCTAGTGAAGAATGAATCCGAGCAATTACATACAGAACAAACAATAAGTTGACCTTGAAAGGTATATATGTATCTTGTGAATCTCCACTGGTTTGATGTCCGAAATCCACATAATCTTGAGATGAAATCACAACAAGAAAGTAACAAGTGCTTGAAATATCGATTTTGGGCTGCCCCAGAATTTGTGAGCATCAGAACTTTCCTTGCTTGCATATAAATATCCATTTATCTTATCAACTCCTTTTCCCTGCATATTCGATAATACCACCATTTCATTCAGTGCGATTTCTAATGTCGTTTCAGGTTGTAATAATTTGTTTTCTCATACCTTAGCAGCATCCTTCAATGGCCCCCAACACTCCATACGGTTATACTTCTCGGAGCTTGAATGGAAGTACACTCTAACTAAAGCATCCATTAGGTCTTTACGCTGTCTGAAAAAATCCGAATCTCCATACAGCACTGCCTCAAGAACCTGGATATTCATTAACATGAATGCTTTTGATAAAAAATGGTACAACTGGTGGCTGATTATCATTTATCACACACAATTACCAACTTACCAATGGCAATTCCTTGGAGAAAATGAGGTATCTAAACTCTGCAGCCATGGCCGATAAAGCGTTTGGTCCACTCACATAGCAATGGACATTCAAAAACAATTCACCGTTCACATTTGTCCATTCAGCAACAACATCATCTTTACTATACCACCCTTTCAGCTGCAAAGTATTTAAACCACACACAAAATTTGTAAATAATTAACTCTACACATGGTTTTTGGTATCAAACTTGATGAAATGGATGAGGGAAATGTGACCTGATCGCGGGGGATAATGTTTGAGATGGTTAGAGTTAGATCAGCCGTAAAGTCACAATGGGAGAGGGTGTAGGTTCTTGGTACGATTTGTGTTGGGGTTCTAACTTCTTCTCCCATAAACAAGACTTCTAGCTTTGAAGCTTCAAATCTTGCTGGTGGACCCAAAAGTCTTGCTGCCTATTAGATAAAAGGCACAGAGAGTATCACATTACAAGCTCAAAGAATTGGATATAGAGCCAAAAAGAGATGGGCCCAAAAATTCTATTCAAGATCAAAGCTTTAGCAAATCACTAGGACTCATGTTTATGGTTACTTCAGAGGCAGACCTTGTCGCCTACATGCTACACCTTCCACAATACACTAAGGTTGTGTTTGGATTGAAAGATTTGATGATGGAGTTGAAATAAGCAAAAATCTATATGGTAGGGTTGAAATCCACAAATTTAAGATGTGTTTATCCAAACGCAACCTAAATCATATGCGTCTTCAATTTCAACAACATGAATATATGTGTGATGTATGAAAAACTTGGTTCCACCTAGTGTTGCATCTAGAAGACCTCCTCTGGCCCAAAGGAGGTGTAATTAAATTCAGTTAAGTTCAAATATTCTTGAGGGTTGAATTGAGTTTTTTTTCTTTCGATAATTAAACATTGATTCATTGCTACCAAAATCAAAATATACCATCAGTTCTAATACTAGATTCTTATCAAGCATCTCAGCCACTCTTTAATAAGTTCAATATACGATTGCCAAAACAAAATCCAGATTTTCAATACCATTGGTCGTTCAAAACTAGTTTCTTCAGAACTTGTTCAATTTACAATGGCCAATGCATATTGTATTGAACCTAATGCAGCCCAGAAAATGTTGTTTACAGGCTACAGCATATAAGCCCCTATTATCATCCATATGACATCTAACAACATTTTGCCACATAAAAAGTCGCAGAACTACATCATACTAATCTAAGTATTACAAACAGATAAAGAAAAACAATCAAGAACCTGGAAAACAAGGGAATTATAAGACGGTCTTCTATCGTTGAATGATTGGGGCAAGAGAAGAGAAGGGGGCGAAGTCGTCCTGATTTTGCAATTAGGGAAGTAAGAAGGTGAGAATGCAGCAGTGTGAGCGGCCATCGACAGATTACACTCATATTCTTTCTCGCATTACTCCTAACCTTTTTTTCAGTTTTTATTCAGCCCCTCCATTTTCTCTGCCTTTCTGTGTGCTGTTTGTTTGAACTTTCAAGTGTGTGTGTGTGACTTGTGGCCATGAGGAAAACACCATGTACAGAAATTGGTGCTTCAAAGGTAAGTTTGGGTTATGTGGGCCAACCAAATCCTACACTGACCAATCGCATTACTCCGCCACTTCTAGCCAGTAGACTCAAATATACGTATATATATAATTGCTCCTTAAGGTATAAACCTTTATTTTCAAAGTCCTTGATGTATTATTTAAGTTTAAAAAATTCTTCAACTACCTTTTTTGTTTACAAAAACTCCTCAAAATATCACTTATTTTTAAGCTCTTTTAAATATTGAAAAAATAAGATTTTAAAGTCCTTCAGTGAATAATGCTCGATTTTACTTTAAATTTCAAAATAAACATTGTTCAAATTCTAAAACAACTAAATCAAATTAGCATGTTTCCAACAAAATAAAACCAAATTATTTTTCGACCTTGGATGAGTTTCCTAAAAACTACTCATCTCTAACTTTTGTTCAGATCCATATTCTTGTTTAAGTCACCTTCGTTTGGAGGTAATACCGCAATAGTATCATAATGAAATATTATATGTTATGATATAATTTTGAAGTAAAACAGATAATTTCATATATTTTATGTATTTTTTTCTTTTATGGTCCTTAAGATAGGTTTTTGTAATATTTTAAGGACTAACTTAAATAATTTTAAACATTAGTTAGTATTTAAAATAAAAAATAATAATTTAGCGACCAATTGAAACAAAATTTTAAAACTTCGGAAAATAATTAAAACAAAACGATACTTTATGGATTAATTGAAACAAAACTAGCAAAGCTTAGTACTTTAGGGTTATTAAGATGTATATTGCCTATAATTATATGTATGTATATCTAACACACATGCACCTCATAAATATATTAATGTATATCGACTGCTGTTTTTCTTCTTTATAAGAAAGATTTGTTGATGGCCATAGAGGGTGTTACAAATGCTGCAAATGGATGGATGATTGTAATACACACAGAAGCATACACTTTGCTTAAAGGATAATAAATAGGAGAAGAAACAGAGAAATGAGGGAGGAATATCAAGAATTGCATTCAGCAATTGAGTTGTCACAGAACATGCAGCATTTCTGGTACAACGTACTATTTAACAACCTCCTCGGCTAAACTATGTGATCCTGCCATCTCTCAAATAAAAGACTCACATTACAATATACTCAAGGAAAATCCATTTCTTAAGCAACATAAAAGTAAAGCAGAAAGAAAAGAAATGGGCAATAACGGAATTAATTGTCTCTTCTTCCTTGTTGTCATATTTGCCCCCCCTTGAAGATGTCTTGTCCTCAAGAATCATCTCTGGAAACCTCACTGAATGCAATGTAGTCCTCCCATGTTGCCTCTTCTTCATGGAGATGAGCAGCGAGACATGAAATACAGGATGTGCTCTTGCTATATCATTAAACAAGCTTGTAGGCCACTTTCCCCACTTTCCAGACCTTTCCTGTATGCAGTGTTGTTACGACCGCCCAATCAGAGCCCAGCGAAGAAGCCCACGATAACGTTATCAACTCAGCCCTGAAGGATGGCGCAGGCCCATCAACCCGGCCCAAGAGAGTCAGCAGAAAACCTGTGCACCTTTCTGATTTTGTGTGGCAGAGGCACTAACCTGCAAGTGCTCAATATGCAGAAATCCACCCCGTACCTTCAGCAGTACAAGCTTCAGGACTTGTTTGTTTGTTTTTAATTAGTTATGAATTCCTAATTAATTGTAACCCTAAGGGGAAGGATATAAATAGTGACTGTAGATGAATTGAGAAAGCAAGCAAACAGTTATGAAAATTCATCTTTTCTTTCCCTATCTTCTCTGAGCTTCTTCCCTACCTTCTTCATCTAGGAGTTCACCCTCACTCGAAGAGGGCTTCGTTCTTATCACTGTGCTTTCATTGACTCTTCCTTCCTTCCTCCCTCTCTTACCATGTCTGAATCCGACTTCCATTCTGCCATTAAAGCGCTTCAGGAAAAAATGGAAAATCACTCCATCACTGTCAATCAGCTTCTTCACCAGTACATGTCCACCATGGATACCCGCTTCGACGATCTCCGATCTCAACTCATTTCCCTCCCTAACGCCTCCTCTGCTCCAACCCAGCCACATCCCACAATTCCACCACCTCCTGCTCCTAATCTTCCTCCACCCCCTGACACAAATCTGCCACCACCTGACACTCTCCACCATCTCCGCTCCATTCGTCTTGATGTCCCCAAATTCGACGGCTCCGAGCCGGACAACTGGATCTTTAAAATCGAGGAATTCTTCGATTTGTAGGCGACACCGGCCGATCTCCGCCTCCGAATTATCTCATTTCACCTGGAGGGCAAGGCGTCGGCATGGTACCAATGGATGAAATCCAACAATCTCTTAACCACATGGCCCGCTTTCATCTCTAGTGTTCGCCTCCGCTTCGGCCCCTCCCTTTACGAAGATCCTCAGGGGGCGCTATCGAAGCTTACTCAATCCACGACCGTATCAGAGTTTCAAGCTCAATTCGAAAGTCTAATGAACCGGGTCACCGGAATCAGTGAGTCTCTCCTCATCAGCTTTTTCATTGCAGGACTCCGTTCCGACATACGACGAGAATTACTCTTCTCTAAACCCTCCACCTTATGGAGGCCTTTGCCCTAGCCAAGGCTTTTGAAGCACGGGCAGAAGAAAGCAAGGCCCAATCTCGCATTGGCTTCAGATTTAACTTGGGCTAGTCCACAACCACCATCAACCATTCACCACTAAATAACCCGAGCCCATCTCCTCGCCCATCCCAAGCCCAACCCAAAGCCCTAAACACTTCGTCCACTCCAACTACGAAACCACTACTCCCAAATCCCCATTTACCAATTCGCCGCCTCTCACCGGCCGAACTCCGCGACAAACGTGAACGGGGCCTGTGTTACAATTGCGATGAAAAATTCACCCCTGCTCATAAATGTCAGAGCAAATATCTCCTCCTTTTGGGTACAGATGACAACCCAGAGGACATCGACGAACCCACTGATGATACCGAGCTCACTGCCGACCAAGTGGAAGCGGATAGTTCGTGTCTTAATACACTATCCGGCCAACTCCACCCGCGTTCACTACGCTTATGGGGCCACCTTGCCGGATCTCGTGTTCAAATATTAATTGATAGCGGCTCGACTCATAACTTTATACAAGCGGCAGTAGCGGAACGCCTTCAACTTCCACTCTCTCCGATCGCCCCGTTCAGAGTATACGTCGGCAGCGGGGACCACCTGGTTTGTAAGTACACTTGTTCGAACACACCCCTACACATCCAGGGCACCGATTTTCCAGTCGACCTTCATGTTTTAGCAATAAAGGGCCTGGATATTGCCCTTGGTGTTCAGTGGCTACAACTCCTCGGTAAAGTCACTAACGACTACAACGGGATGACCATGGAATTTACTTGGAATCAACAGCCCGTTACTTTGACGGGTGATATCACCACCCCTCCTTCCCTCATTTCCTTCAACCAACTCCAAGCTGATCTTGCCAACAATAATATCAATGCCCTTTATGAAATCTACTTCCTTCCCACATCTGATCCACCACAATCGTCCCCTTCAACTCCTCCCATACCTCCAGCTAATCTTCCTCCAGCTATACTCCACACTCTTAACCAATTTACGCATCTCTTCGTTCCACCGACAGGCCTTCCCCCTAACCGCACCGTCGATCACCGTATCCATCTTCTCCCTAATACCAAACCAGTAAATGTACGACCATACCGTTACCCCCACTCTCAAAAATCTATAATCGAAACCTTGGTTCGCGAAATGTTGGAACATGGCCTTATTCGGCCAAGCCACAACCCGTACTCATCCCCTATTCTCCTTGCTCAAAAGAAAGATGGCTCTTATCGATTTTGTGTTGACTACCGTGCACTCAACGCTATAACCGTCAAGGATAAATTTCCCATCCCAACAGTCGATGAATTGTGGGACGAACTCGGTTGCGGCGGTATTCACCAAATTGGATCTCCGGGCAGGTTATCATCAGATTCGAATGTATAGCCGAGACATTTATAAAGCAGCATTTCGTACTCATGAATGCCATTATGAATTCCTTGTCATGCCCTTTGGCTTATCCAATGCCCCCTCTACATTCCAATCTGCTATGAACGACATCCTCCGCCCTTATCTCCGCAAATTCGTAATCGTCTTATTTGACGATATATTAATTTACAGCAGCTCAATTGCGGACCACGCTGATCACTTACACCTTATCCTGGGGTGTTTAGCTTCTGCTACATTCTACATCAAACCTTCTAAATGTTCCTTCTGCCAAACTACAATAGAGTATCTGGGGCATATTGTTTCAGCGGGCACGGTGCAAGCAGACCCGACTAAAATCGAGGCCATGGTCCAATGGCCTAAACCTGCCAACACAAAACAACTTCGTGGTTTTCTCGGCCTTACTGGATATTATCGATATTTCGTCCGTGGCTATGCTTCGATCGCGTCTCCTCTTACTGATTTGCTTTGTACTGATGCATTTCAATGGACAGAAAAGGCAGAACATGCCTTCAAGGATCTCAAAAATGCCATGACCACTACTCCCGTCCTTCGCCTACCTGAATTTTTCGTAGATTTCATCATCGAAGCAGACGCATGTAAAACGGGCATTGGGGTTGTGTTAATGCAAGCTGGTCATCCGATCTCATTCTTTAGCAAAAAAATCGGCCCTCGGTTACAAGCTGCCTCTACTTATTTGAAAGAGTTACACGCGACTGTATCCGCTGTTGGCAAGTGGCGCCAATACCTCCTTGGTCGTTTCTTCATAATCCGAACCGACCATCGTAGTATAAAGGAGCTCTTTCACCAGGTTGTCCACACACCGGATCATCAAATCTTCGTTCGAAAACTCCTCGGATATCACTTTCGTGTTGAATACAAACCGGGCAACACCAACATCGCAGCCGACAGTCTCTCTCGAATTCATGAATCTTCCACTGACCCATCTTCTATCCAATTCTCCCTTCTCACACAACCCACTTCACCACTCCTCTCACAACTACTCACAGCAAACTCTACTGATCCCTTCCTCCTTGCGCTCCACGAAAAGTTCGCAAAGAATGAACTTTCGGCACACTACACCGTCAATCAAGGCCTCCTTCTATATCACAATCGATATATCATCAGTCCTTCCTCTCCCCTCCGCCAACAACTATTAACTGAATTCCACTCCGCCCCCATCTCCGGTCACACCGGTATCAAGCGTACCCTGGTCCGCCTCTCGTCCCTCTTTTACTGGCCTTCCATGCGCAAGGATGTCATTAACTTCATCGCCTCATTCTCAATCGGCCAACAAACCAAATACTCCACCCAACCCCCTCCCGGCCTACTCCAGCCCCTTCCAATTCCGTCCCTTGTTTGGGACTCCCTTTCGATGGATTTCATAACTAGTTTGCCTAATGTTAAAGGTTTTTCTGTTATTTTTGTTGTGGTTGACAGGTTGAAAAAGTTTGCTCATTTCGGACCTCTCCAACAGGGATTCACAGCTGCAAAAGTCGCCGATCTCTTTGTGGAACTAGTCGTCAAGATACATGGTTTTCCTAGCACCATTATTTCGGACCGTGACCCGATCTTCCTCAGCAACTTCTGGACCTGACTCTTCGACCTCAGTGGAACTTCTTTGCACCATAGTTCAGCTTAACATCCGCAAACCGACGACCAAACCGAAGTGGTGAATCGTGGCCTTGAACTTTATCTACGCGCCTTCACTATGGAGAAGCCCAGCCGATGGCTTGCCTTACTTCCTTGGGCCGAATTTTCGTACAACTCAAGTTACCATAGCAGTATCAAGATGACACCCTACCACACACTTTTTGGTCGCCCACCACCAATCATTCCCGCCTTCCACCTTCACGGCACTAAAATTCAAGCATTAGAGGAATTGTTACTTGAGCGTGACCAATTGCTAACAACTCTCAAACGCAACCTGCAAATGGCTCAAGATCGTATGACACATCACGCAAATCAACATCGCCGCGAACTAGATCTCACAACAGGGAACTTTGTTTGGGTAAAACTCCAACCGTATCGTCAACTGTCCGTAGCCCGCCGTAAATGCAACAAACTCTCTCCCCGTTACTTTGGACCCTTCAAGATCCTGGAACGAATTGGTCTAGTCGCTTACAAACTCCAGCTACCGGAACATAGCCATATCCACCCTGTCTTCCACGTCTCACTCCTTAAACCTTATGTCGGTGATAACAAACAACCACAGTCCCTTCTACCCCCTACTGCCGTTGACAACCATCCCCTGCTTCAGCCTTCGCTATTTGTGGTACGCGTACAATATTGGTTCAAGGCCGACCCATTTTGCAAGTCTTGGTTCAATGGGACGGCTTAAGCTTAGAAGAATCGACTTGGGAAGCTGCTGATGAGATTCCAGGCACCATACCTTCCAACTCACACCTTGAGGACAAGATGGGGGGAATGTTACGACCGCCCAATCAGAGCCCAGCGAGCCCAGCGAAGAAGCCCACGATAACGTTATCAACTCAGCCCTGAAGGATGGCGCAGGCCCATCAACCTGGCCCAAGAGAGTCAGCAGGACACCTGTGCACCTTTCTGATTTTGTGTGGCAAAGGCACTAACCTGCAGGTGCTCAATATGCAGAAATCCACCCCGTACCTTCAGCAGTACAAGCTTCAGGACTTGTTTGTTTGTTTTTAATTAGTTATGAATTCCTAAGTAATTGTAACCCTAAGGGGAAGGATATAAATAGTGACTGTAGATGAATTGAGAAAGCAAGCAAACAGTTATGAAAATTCATCTTTTCTTTCCCTATCTTCTCTGAGCTTTTTCCCTACCTTCTTCATCTAGGAGTTCACCCTCACTCGAAGAGGGCTTCGTTCTTATCAAGTGTCCTATGCCAAAAAGGTTTGAGCTTAAGATATACCCAATCTCCAGGTTCAAACGCCCTATCAATTCTGTTTCTGTCAACATATATCCTCATTCTCTCTTGAGCTTTCTGCAAGAACTGTTTCAGCTGATGTTGGATGTCTTGTTTCTCCTTGAGTGTAGCCTCAACTCCTGTCAGTGAACTTTGTATAGAACTCCCAAAAGTTAAAGATATGGTAGTGAACCCATATAAGGCTTCAAAATGGGTCATTCTGATGGCAGTGTGGTGATTGGTGTTATACCAGAATTCTGCCAAGGATAACCAAGAAAATCATTTCTTTGGACTTGCCCTACACATGCACCTCAAATAATTTTCCAAACACTGGTTCACCTTTTCAGTTTGTCCATCTGACTGAGGGAGATAGGCAGAATTTAAATTCTGCAGAATTCCCAATAACTGAAAGAGTTTCTGCCAAAACTGACTGGTGAAGATCTTGTCTTTGTCAGAGACAACACTCTATAGTAACCCATGGAGCTTTGTAGACAGAATCCAGAAAAAATAGCTGCTAATTTAGAAGTTGCGTAAGGATGCATGAGTATAATGAATTGACTGTACTTGGCGAACCTATCCAGAATCACCCATATAGTATATTTTACAATTGAATTAGGCAATTGCTCTATGAACTCTGAAAGTGTGCATTCCTTTATAATATATGGAGGTTGGGTAGGCGGTTTACCTGACCCAGAGTTTAAAACACAACGAAATTAAAGATACCAACTGATGTAAAATTTTCTACAAGTATTAAACAACTTATGGATGCCTTCAGGGCGAAAACACTCACTATAACTCAGTGATTTTCATAAAGATTCAGAATATGAATCGACACAGACTTTGTTTCACACTTCTAGAATCCTAACATCTCAAACGACAATTAAAGACAATTTAGAGTACCAAATAACCTATCAAAAACTATCATAACAAAAATGATTCAGATTCGTGAGGAATCTGAATGTTACTAAAACTGGACACTTTAGGTTGGATAAGAAGTTTACTAAACCCTCTAGACAACACAACAACAAGACAGACTAGCTCACTTCACTCGTATATTCGCATGTCTTTTGTTGATCGTTGAAGCCCTATTTATAGGCCAACGAGTAGCTTTGATAGCACTCTCATAACTATCTCCTCCTATTATTGTGGACGTTGGCGATTGTTGGCCAACCACCTGATACTTAGGGTGGTTGAAGAAGACTCGATCCTCTTGGTTGAGGACTTGATCTTCAGCCTTCCTTTTCTCAACCAATTAGAATAGGTCTTCAACTCTTTTAAATTTCTCCCATGTCCCTGCAATAATGTTTGCAATTCGACACACATATCCAACATTAAATCGACACAATTAATCTAAGACCCCGTGGTATAGAAAATCATATAAGTGTATGAAAGGCAAAACAACTAAATTGGGAGTTTAGTTAAGAGTTTGAATACTCAAATTCAAACAATCTCCTCTTTTTCTTTTTTTTTTTTCCTTTTTTTTTCTTTTTTTTTTCCTTTTCTACACAAAACCATACAGAACAACCCAATAATATAAACTCCCCCTAAATATCAGACCCGAATAAACAGTACCCAAATAAATCTCATAATGAAATGCAGTCAAATAAATATGGGTGAATCAAGGAAACATTTGATAGAAACCAAAACCAAATATTCTCACAAAAAAAAAAAAAAAAAATCATTCAAAAGTAACCAACCAAAATATCAAATTGTTTTGCAAAAAACAAAATCATCCCGCATCACACAAAAAGACGTTTAATTAGTCCTCATCCTCTTCCTCTCTAGACTCTTGACCTCCTCCTCCTCCTCCTTCTTCTTCTTCTTCTTCTTCTTCTTCTTCTTCTTCTTCTTCTTCTTCTTCTTCTTCTTCTTCTTCTTCTTCTTCATCATCATCATCATCATCATCATCATCATCTCCTTCCTCAGAGAAGTAGCCTTCCGTAATGATATCATCATCATTGACCTCTTTCTACGGACTGCCTCCTCAAATTGACTTGACTCCCCCCTGAACCCTTGTATTATCTTCTTGGTTGACTGCGGGGTCAGCTCCACCCACGGCCTCGACACCGGCTTCGATATTGATTGTACTGCTACCTCCCCCTTTTTGTAGAGAAACTGAGGCAAGCAGATTATCACGATTTTTCGTGAGGGTAGTGAGCTTTCAAACCTGATGAAGAATGAATGACCAATTCAGAACTGATCAGAACTGATTCAGAGGTTGAGGCATCATTAGAGGCAACCTCGATAGCCTGTTCAACATCACTATCGATCCAGGGCAGATCTATGAATCGATCAGTGGAGGTGATGGTAGTTTGGACTTTGAGAATTGGAGGCATAATAACAAGGTCATAGCCTATGTCATTTGGTAGACTTTCTTAACATAAAATGTTGTAGATGAGGGACGGGAATGGCAAATCACACTCTTGTTTCTGTTTAGCATGCAACATGACATACTTAAAGGCAAGCTCTCCAAAATTCACACAATATCCTGTCCCTAGCTTGTAGAGCAAGATGCCTTGACCAGTGGTGACTTTCATGGTGTTGGTGGATGAACACCAATTGTGCACGACAATTTTGTGTAGGTCCATCTATAATTGAGTGAGAACAGAGATCTTGAAAGGGTCTTACCACTTCTTACTATTCATTTTTTGGTAAAATAATAAAATCTCCCATAATGTTTATTTTTTTATTTCTCATGTATTCTAAATTTATTTTCCATTCTTTTATATTATGAATTTTCAAGAAAATCAAATATCTTATGAATATTCGTTTTCTTTAAAAATTCAAAATCCGATTTTCCCTTTGAATAAAATTCTACAAAAGTACTTTTTGTACTTCTAGTTACTTATATATCATAGATATATCAAAATAAAATCTAAATAAAATCATTTTCTTATTTTTCTAAAATAGGCAAAAATACTACGCTTTTTCCTAATAAAAATTATATTTTATTTTCTTACACTTTAATGAGAGATATAATTATATCATCATCATCATCATCACACACACACACACACATATATATATGTATATATATTAGAACATGATAATATGTTAGTTATAAGAATTAAAAATTATACCTCCCTTATTTTTCTTGTATTTATTCCATGATAATTCTATTATCTTTCAGATTTTAATATAATAGCTTCCAACAAATATTTTACCATTTTTACAACATAACTATTATTATAAATATATAAATCAAACCTGAAAATTTAAATTTTCAGTTTATAGTTTTCTGAAAACAGAAAATTAGAAACACATTTAAAAAGCTTCTAAAATCTATATTTCACTCTTTAATTGCCTTTTAAATTTCGCGACTTCAAATATATCATGTATATAACTTATTATAATTATATATTTGGAAAAAAATTATATTTTCTCGATGTTATATTATTTCGAATTTATCAAGTTTTTTTAATTTTTTTTTCATAAAAGCTGTTTATTAGTTTTAAAAATATTTTAAATCCTCTTTCTAATATTTCAAATTCAAATATACCATATATATAATTTATTGTAAACATGTATATATATATATATTACATAAAAAAATCCAGATTTATTTTATTTTTGGGATTTGTCCAATTTTTTTTTTTCGAAAAAACTGGTTTTTTAGTTTTAAAAATATTTTAAAACCTCTTTTAAATTTTCCGACTTCAAATATAGCTTATATATATAACTTATTATACCTTTTTATAAAAAAATAAAATTTCTAGAATATAAAGAAAACGAAAATCACCAGCCTTATATATATATATATATATTTTTTTTTTTTGAATTTATTAGAGTAGAATAATTTAGAAAAATATTAATTCCATCTTTTAATCTATCTTTTTATTTTTCAACCATAAATATATCTTATACATACTTTAACACACCCATTTACCTCATAAAATAATTTCTCAAATTTTGTAAAATTTCGGCAATATAACGACGCAAAAGGGCCATTTACCGGAAAAAAAAAAAAATACGGGAAGTTGCTTTATCCCTCAAAATATTCTCAACAACAAAATAAAGAATTAATAATTAAACAGTATTTAAAGAAAGCAGTAACATAGAGGGGCTGAGCCCCTATTATATCGTTTACATTATAGTAGCTTAAAGTAATATTTCTTCGATTTTCAAGGGGGAAATAATTTTTCCTTACCATCCTACATGTTATAAAAACATGATCCTCAGACTATATAAGCTTTAGAAAAATTAAAACCGAAGAAAAAAAAAAGTAGGAGAATGTACATCGAAGCCGTAGGTCCGACTCGGACTCAAGAATTAGAACCCTTGAAATATTTCTACTACTACATCGGAGGGTTTGTATTTATAGAAAATAAATGAATAGTAAAGAGGTTATTATTCTTGATATTTTCTATATCCGGCAATTTTTCTGTTTTAGAATTTCGTTCTGTAAACTATCTGGAACTCGTTTTTATTTTCTTCTTTTTTCTACAATCACACATACTATAATAGACCGTTCTTCACTCAAAGCGTTTTTTCTTTTTCGAGTAAAAAAAATATATCCGTAATTTTTTTTCTTATAATTGTATTTCGTAAATTATAAAAAACTTACTTTTAAATTTTTCTTTTTGTATATATCTCAAACACCATTTGTAATCATTCAATTTTTTCAATTTGAACCCTTTTCTGAGTCTAAAATTTTGTCCGTAAATTTTCTGTTTTACAACTATATTCTAAAGGCAATATAAGACTCATTTTTTTTTTTTTTTTCATTTATCCCAAGTATAATTTTTAACCATTTTATTTTCTTAATTTCAACGTTTTCAGAGTTTAAAATTTATTTGTAAATTTTCTTTTTTATAACTGTATCATGTAAACTATCAAAACCTCATTCTTAAATTTTTATTTTTCCAAATATCTCAACCATATTTTTGAGTTTTATCCTTTTTCGAGTATGAAATTTTATCCGTAAATTTTCATTTTTATAACTGTATCTTGAAAACTATCTAAAACTCATTTTTAATTTCTTCTTTTTACAAATATCTTAAATACAGACTTCAACCATTCCAATTTCCGAATTTCTTCTTTTTCGGAGTTTGAAATTTTATCTGTAAAATTTCTGTTTTATACCTGTATCCTGAAAACTATTCAAAACTTACCTTTAAATTTTGTCTTCCTTCAAATACTTCAAACATAATTTTTGACCATTTCGACTACCTGGTATTACCCTTTTTCGAGTCTGAATTATATCCGTGAATTCTGGGATTTTAGAGATAATGTTATTTACTCGATATAAATAAGATTTAAAATTTTATTTGTTTCATATATATTGAACCCGATAGTAAACCTTTTATTTCTTAAGTCGCACCTTTTTCTTAGTCGTAGGTGCGGATGAGTTCTGGCATCGCGGTATCACTTTTCTGACCAAAAAAATCGCAAAAATTATTTGTTAGTTAAATATTATAAAGAATATATTTTGAATATTTTTCTAAGGATCCAGAGGTTTGGGGTATTACATCCTCCCCTCCTTAAAAAAATTTCGTCCTCGAAAATACTACTCACTTAGGGTAGTATCTGGGGATACTTGGCTAGGATTTCATCTTCCCTTTCCCAAGCAGTTTCTTCATTTCCATGTCTACTCCACTGAACCAAAACTAATGGTACATTTCAGTTCGTAAGGGTTATTGCTATCGATTTTTCTTCATATGTAAGATTCTTACCGACCTCTAAGTTTTCGAAGCTAATAAGGTGATCGGGATCAGAGATTTATTTCCTCAACATAGAGACATGAAAAACATTATGTACAACTACTAACTCGGGTGGTAAAGCTATTTGGTACGTCTCCTACTTTTCCCAAAATCTCGAAAGGTCTGGCACATTTGGTCCTTAATTTTATTTTCTTTCCAAAACGGAAAACTCCTTTCATAGGTGCTACCTTAAGAAACACCTTATCTCCAACCTCAAAATGTAAATTCTTTTCTCCTTGTATCAGTATAAGACTTTTATCTATCATAAGTCGTTCTAATCCTCTCCCGTGTTTTAGAATTTACTTCAGTTGATCTATTAATAATTTCAGGTCCTTACATTTTCCTCTTGCCATCTCATCCCAAATCGAAGATCAACATTTCTATCATAAAGTTCTTCATATGGTGTCTTTTCTTCCCGATAGTGGCTTCATAAATATTATCGTACACACTTTATCAACAAAAGATGTGACTCCCAACTATCTAAAATATCTAACCACACGTCCTAAGCATATCATCTAAGGTCTGGATAGTTCTCTCGGATTTTCCATCGATTTGAGGATGATAGGTTGTCTAAAATTTTATTTTGCTCTCGTCGCACTTTGCAACCTCTTCTAGAAGTTTGAAATTAATTGTGAATCTCAGAAAGGATGGGAACAACAGTCCTATAACCTAACGATTTCATTAGTTATAAATATGCAAGTTGATCCATACTATAGGTCATCCTAATTGACAAAAAGTGTGTTGTCTTTGTGAGTTGATCTATGATAACCTAAATTGCTTCATATTGTCTAAGCTTTTATGGCAATCCTGTGATACAGTCCATGTCTATGTGTTCTCATTTTCATTTTGAGATTTCTAAAGGATTTAGAAAACTAAAAGTTCGTTAATATTGTGCTTTGACACATTGACACGACAAACATCGACTAATATATTGTGCAATAGATCACCTCATCCCTCTCCATCAAAATGTATCACATAAGCCTTTGCACATTTTTATTCCACCTGGATGTGTGGTATAAGGTGTATCATGGGCTTCTTCCAAAATAATTTTCCTAAGTACCTCGTCCTTTGGTTCACATATCCTTCCCTCGTAGGCGAGTGTCCCAATGGTGCCTACTATGAATTTCTTGATCTCTTTCCTAACAGCTTTCTCCTTCATCTTGTTGAGGAATTTGTCCTCCTTTTTTCCATCCTTGATACGTTCTCTTAAGGTAGGTTTTATGATTAGTGATGCAATCACTGCGGTGGTGCATGCAGCTTTGGGAAAGTTAAGGTCTAGGTTTTGAGTTCTCTCACTAACTCATCATGATTCATTGGCATATCTACACTCTATCCTTCGGGTTTCCTACTAAGAGCATCTGCTACGATGTTGGATTTTCCTGGATGATAGAGAATAGTGTAATCATAATCCTTCACTAGTTCTAACCACCTTCTTTGGCACACGTTGAGTTCCTTCTGAGTGAAAAAGTATTTTAGGGAGATTTCACATTTACTACCATAAAGGTAATGCCTCCATATTTTTAATGCGCGCACTACTACTACAAGTTCTAGGTCGTGGGTTGGGTAATTTTGCTCATGAGGTTTCATTAGGGCATACCCCAGACCCATCTTGGAAGCATTTGTAAAGATTACAAAAGTCCTTCAGATCCATCTGGAATAGTTAAGATAGGTGCGGAAACTAATCTATTTACCTCCTGAAATATTATTGTGTCATACGATATAATGCTTTCGATATTGGTATTGATCATGATATTACATCTATGGTAAAATGAAATTATCAATCGGGTGGTATTCTTGATAAACTCTTCCGGAAACACATCTATGAAATCTCTAACTATTGGTACATCAAAAGGGGTTCGTTTGGTGTCATTCCTTTATGACTTTCATGGCGAAAATCACTTTCAATCTTGGAACTTTGGTGTTCTGTGAAAAGCAAACGAAATTCCTCTAGGTCAACCCGTTTCTATCTTTCAATCAACACCTCAATGTGGCTCTATTCTTACTAAGCTAATTTATTCCCAAGATAATATCCAAACCTTTCATCCTAAGCACATGGAGATTGGTCTGTAATTCATGTTCATCAAAATTAAGTTTCAACTTAGATATGACATCCTCAGTATGAAAAGTTTCTCTTGAGGGCAAACTTATAGCTAATCCTTCACTTCTATTTTCTCATTTCAAACCTAATTTCTCCCTAAGTTCACTGAAATGAAGCTGTTTGATGAACCCATATTAAAAGAACATTAAGAAATAATTAGATACATGTTAGGTTTTTATTTCCCTCTATTTCTTCCTCCAATTCAATCATGGCATTTACTTTCACCTTTCTTTTCTTTACTTTTCTTTTCTAGTATGTGGTTATTTCTTTCGTGTTATATGTTCACTCCTAGTTGTTCAATCCTATGGTCATTTCTTAGTGGTGGTGCTCTAACATTATTGGTGTTGCAATTTTGGACCACATGCCCTTGTTGGTGGCATTTATGAAAAATTCCTTTCTCAGTTAAGCATTCTCCAAAGTGGGATTTGCTAGATTTGCTACACTTAGGGCCATAATGTATGTCTACTATGTTCAAAGCATGAACGATGCTAATTGGTCTAACCCTCCTTATTAGGTTGTTATTAGGATGGTTCATGTTACGATTATCCCATTTCCTATTTCTTATTATTTTATGCGGCCCTTAATTGCACTTCAAGTTCTGACTTATGGACTCTATCTGTGCTTTCTCAAAAACCTCATGTGTAACATGTTAGCCTTATAACTGATACAATACCTCCAACTTTTGACGTAAAACCTCACTCAAAATGTTCCGCCTTTCTCTCATCAGTGTCCACCAAATGTAGAGAATATTTGGATAGGTGGTCGAACTTATGTTCGTATCCTGTCACAAGAATAGTTCCTTGGCATAGGTTAATAAATTCTACTTCTTTGACATCTCAAAGAGATTTCCAGAAATAACGATTGATCAGGGCTTCCTTATAGTGATCACAAGTCATGTTTTGTTTCTACTCATCAGTCATAGTCCTTTCATGTGACCTTTACCAGTGGTTAACATCTTCTGTGAACCGAAATTTTGCACGTGATAGCTTTTGGTAATACGTCATTTCCATATGATCAGGGATATACTCAATTCTAAGATCCATTCTTCTGTAGTATCGGGTCCTACCCTAAGCCTAGGTGGTGTAAAACAATAATTTGTGTTTTATTTTGCCATTTTCTTTTTTAGTGGTGCTACTGGCTGCTTTAGCCCTACAACACTGTAATAGTCCTTGTCTGGTGCTTAAATGTAGGGCAACGACTGGGTGTAGTGTAGGTTCTGGATCTTTCCTGTGGGCTTGATTCCAGTAAGTACGTGCTACGTGCTTCCTAGCAGTCACCATAATACGTATCGTACTGTTTAGATCCTTTTTTTGGTTCAATCTTTCTTTGTGTTTTCCCAAACAGGATATATTTTGGAAATTTATCAAAACTTTCTTTCTCAAAATCATACTTTCTCAACATACTTACATTTTCTCATATTTCCTTTCATAAGTTTATAATTTCTTGGCAAACATTACATAATTGCTATTTTGCTTCATAACGTCTTCACATGTTATGAAATATGCGTAAATGATGGAACATTTCGAATTCATAAAAATGTAAACTCCTTTCGTGCTTAAAATTTCTAATAGCATTTTTCTAACTTTTCTTTTCCAGAATCGTACTTTCTCTGCATACTTACTTTTTCCCTATGTCTCCTTCTACATTTCTTCATAAATTTCACGGCAATCATTACGTAATCGTAATTTCCATCAACTTATTAAAATGCGCAAGTGAGAATATTTCAAAATCATAGTAATGCAAATTCTTTCAATGCTTTAAAATTAATAATGACATACCTTGGAGTAGTGTAGGTCTATTAGCGTAACCTCGACTCTCTCGTCCACTTGCACAAATTTTATAAAAGTATTTTATTCAATTTTAGTAAGATTGTTAATGTTTTGAAAAAATTTCTGTAAAAAATTAGCATTACTTATCCGAGGATAGTAATTCCTCTGATACCACTATGTAGCGCCCCGATTTTATATTTCAAGATCGAGGTGCCACAGTGGGACAAGTTCATACATTCTTTTCTTTAAACTTTAAAATTGTATAAGCAGAAGCATTTGTGATTCTGAAAATAGTCTTTATTCCAAAATACGGAAAATAAAATTTCGAAATGTATAGATATATGATTGTCATCAAAATAGTTTTATAGGTATCATGGGCCCTAGTGGAGTTGAACGAAGCCCACTAGATCCGCAATAGCCTGATGCACATCTCCTTCATCCTGAAATGTTTGTAGGGCTATGAGTTTCAAAGAAACCCGTGGATAACTCTGCAAGCAGTTATACTATGTAGGATAGATAAAGTTAATCACATAAACATTCATATATAGGCAATGCCCAACTTTTACGGGGTCCAATACCAAACCCAACTCATACGGTGTTAATTTCTGTGACCCAACTTTCTCGGGGTCCAACCCAACTCATACGAGGTTAATTTCTTAGGCCCAACTTTTCCGGGGTCCTGTACTTTCAAAATACATATAGGAACGCAATATCAATTGAAATCAGTATGCATTATACTATAACTTTTTAGTCTCATACCCGAAGGTAAAAATCAAGTTTAACGATATAAATCCTGTCCACATTATAACTGAAAGCTAACTTGCAATCATCATTACCTACCTGTTTGCATTTAAGAAAGCAGAGTCGGGGAAGTGTTCTTCGCGTGCTCTCGAACTTAGTTCACACACCTATCAAGTATCCTTTGTCACATATCGGGTTCCTTTTTATCTTTAATAGAATTTCTACTCTCAAATTTTTTCCTAAGTAAACACTTTTTCGAACATAAATATTTTATAAAAATCAAACATGAAATCATTTTTAACTCAACTATATAACATTATAAACAACTGCATTTTACTCGTATAAAAATTTCGAAAATATTATTAATTTTTGAAATTAATATTTTAATAATAAATAATTAATTTAATAATTAATATTTACATATTAAATAAATAAATTAGAAAATAAATTCATATTATATAATTAAAATCTCAGAGACAGTATTACGTTTGTCTCAATTTAAGTAGCGTCTTTCGTACGACATAAATATACAAGTAACCAAATATCTATTTACTATTCATAAAAATATCATCTTACTATTCATTTTTTTTCAAAATAATAAAATCTCCCATAATGTTTATTTTTTTAATTATCATGTGTTCTAAATTTATTTTCCATTTATTTATATTATGAATTTTAAAGAAAATCAAATATCTTATGAATATTCATTTTCTTTAAAAATTCAGAAACCGATTTTCCCTTTGAATAAAATTCTAAAAAAATACTTTTGTACTTCTAGTTACTTATATATCATATATATATATCAAAATAAAATCTAAATAAAATTATTTCCTATTTTTTCTAAAATAGGGGAAAGTACTAGGCTTTTTCCTAATAAAAAATATATTTATTTTCTTACACTTTAATGAGAGATATAATCATCATCATCATCATCATCATCATCATCATCATCATCATCATCATCATCATCATCATCATCATCATTATCATCATCATATATAATATATATATTAGAAAATGATACTATGTTAGTTATAAGAATTAAAATCTATACCTCCCTTATTTTTCTTGTATTTATTCCATTATAATACTATTATCTTTCAAAATTAATATAATAGCTGAAAATAATTATTTTAATATTTTGACAACATAAATATATTTATAAATATATAAATCAAACCTCGATATTGAAATTTTCAGTTTATAGGTTTCTAAAAGACAGAAAATTAGAAACCTATTTAAACAATTTCTAAAATCTACATTTTATTCTTTAATTCCCTTTTAAATTTTGCAACTTCAAATATATCATGTAATATAACTTATTATAATTATATATTTGGAAAAAATAATATTTCCAGACGTTATATTATTTTCAAATTTATCCATTTTTTTTTCAAAAAAACTGTTTATTAGTTTTAAAAATATTTTAAATCCTCTTTTAATTTTTAAACTTCAAATATACCATATAGATAACTTATTATAAATATATATATATATATATATATCACATAAAAAATCCCGGATTTATTTTATTTTTCGGATTTGTCTAGTTTTTTTTCGAAAAAACTGGTTTAAAGTTTTTAAAATGTTTTAAAACCTCTTTTAAATTTTTCGACTTTAAATATACTATATATATAACTTATTATATCTTTTTATACAAAAATTAAAATTTCCGGAATATGAAAAGGAAAAGGAAAATCATCAGCCTTATATATATATATATATATATTTGAATTTATTAGAATAAAATAGAAAAATATTTATCCCTTCTTTTAACCTCCCTTTTTATTTTTCAACCATAAATATATATACATACTTTAACACAGCCATTTACCTCCTAGAATAATTTCTCTAATTTTATAAAATTTCGGCATTATAACGATGCAAAATGGCCATTTACCGAAAAATAAGAAAATAGGGAAGTTGTTTTATCCCTCAACATATTCTCAACAACAAAATAAACAACGAATAATTCAACAGTATTTAAAGAAAGCAGTAAATACATAGAGGGGTTATATCGTTTACATAAAAGTAGTTTAAAGTAATATTTCTTCGATTTGCACGGGGGAAATAATTTTTCCTTGTCATCCTATATGTTAGAAAAACATGAGCCTCACGTTATGGCAAAAACTTGTGTGCACCCAACACACAATTGCACTATTATGCACTCTCCTATTTAATTTGAAATTAAGAATATATATAAGGACCTTATTTGGATGAATTCCCAATAATAACATGTGGTGCAGCGGTGAGACACGCGCACGCTAGGTCCAGGCGCGCGGGACGCGCGGGTTCGAACCCTGATTTTGCTCTGTTTTTACCTCTTTTTATGTTGTTCAATAGTATATGTTATATTGCGCAATAGTATATGTTATATCGCATAATAGTATATGTTATAGTTACATGTACAATTTTTTAATAATATATTATGTTGTTTAATAGTATATGTTATATTGCGTAATAGTATATGTTATATTGTGTAATAGTATATGCAACATTATATTGTGTAATAGTATATGTTATGTTACAGGTATACACTTTTTTTTTAATAATATATATATTGCGTAATAGTATATGTTATATTGCGTAATAGTATATGTTATATTGTGTAATAGTATATGTTATGTTACAGGTATACACAATAATATAAAAAGTGCACATATATAAAAATTTGGAGAAGATGGGATTCGAACCTATGCCCTAATATCTAACAATTTAAGATTTTATCACCTAAGCTAGTATCTCTTATGTGATAACAAACATGACTTAATATATATATATAATATATATATATATATATATATATATATATATATATATATATATATTATTCGTTTTACAGAATAAAAAAAAATTCAAGGTTGTGCGCTGCGCGAGGCTCGAACACGAGAACTCAGCATGCGCACAACAGCGTTATACCACTGCGCCACTATGAGTTTGGTGACATCCAAACACAACCCTTGTTATATATATAATTCCAAGATTAATTTGAATAGAAAAAAATTAAAAAACCTGTGCGCGCTGAGGCTCGAACACGAGACCTCACAGCGCGCGCATATAAGCTTTGACCACTGCGCCACAATTCCTATTGTGTATCCAAACGCAGCCCTTAATATATATCTAATTTCCAAATTAAATTGGGGAGTGCACAATAAGCTTATTGTGTGTTGGATTCACCCAAGACCTACTCTCAGGTTATATAGGCTTTAGGAAAATTAAAACTGAAGAAAAAAAAAGTAGGAGAAAAACGTACACCGGAGCAGTAGGTCCGACCCGGACTCAAGAACTAGAACTCTTGAAATATTTCTACTACTACTAGAAACTAAGAACTACTACATTTGAGAGAAATTTGGGAGAAGAAGTGAATTGGTGAGTTTTTGGAGGGGGGTGGGGGTGTTTGTATTATATAGGAATAAAAAAGTGAATAGTAAGAAGGTTACTATTCTTGATATTTTCTGTAACCGGCAATTTTTGTAGTGTAGAAATTCGTTCTGTAAACTATCTGGAACTCGTTTTTCATTTTTCCTACCATCACACATACTATAATAGACCGTTCTTCTCTCAAAGCATTTTCCTTTTTCGAGTAAAATGAAATATATCCGTAAATTTGTTTATTTATAAATGCATTGCGTAAATTATCAAAACCTTATTTTTAAATTTTTCTTTTTGTAAATATCCCAAACATCATTTAACCCTTTTCTGAGTTTTGTTTTACAACTGTATCCTGAAGACCATAAAACTCATTTTTAAATTTTTCTTTTTTTATTTATCCCAAGTATAATTTTTAACCATTCCATTTTCTTAATTTCATCATTTTCTGAGTTTAAACTTTTATTCGTAAATTTTATGTTTTATAGATGTATCATGTAAACTATCAAAACCTCATTCTTAAACTTTTCTTTTTCCAAATATCTCAAGCATATTTTTTTACCATTCCATCTACCTAATTTTATCCTTTTCCGAGTTTGAAATTTTATCCGTAAAAATTTTCGTTTTATAACTGTATCTTGAAAACTATCTAAAACTCATTTTTTTTTCTTACAAATATATTAAATATAGACTTCAACCATTCTAATTTCCAAAATGTTTCATTTTCTGAGTCTGAAATTTTATCTGTAAAATTTCTGTTTTATACCTGTATCTTGAAAACTATCCAAAACTTACCTTTAATTTTTTCTTCCTTCAAATACTTCAAACATAATTCTTGACCATTTCGTCTACCTAGTTTCCCCTTTTTTCGAGTATGAAATTATACCCGTGAATTCTGAGATTTTAGAGATAATGTTATTTACTCGATATAAACAAGATTTTAAATTTTATTTGTTTCATATATATTGAAGCCGATAGTAAACCTTTTTATTTCTTAGATCTCTTCTTTTTCTGAGTCGTAGGTACGGATGAATTCTGGCATCGCGGTATCACTTTTCCGACCAAAAAAAATTGCAAAAATGATTTGTTAGATAAATATTATAAAGAATACATGAAAGTATTTACAAATATATTTTGAATATTTTTCTAAGGATCCAGAGGTTTAGGGTATTATAAAAGTCCATTGAAATATGCCTCCAAGCTTGGTCTAGGATTGGTAAGGGTTGTAGTAACCTGGTGACTTCAGATTTTCATGTTTGTTGATTCGGCACTGATGGCAAAGTGAGATATATTTTCATGGACATTTTTTCTCAAATCAGGTCGCCAGAATAATTTTTTATTTTTTTGACAACTAACAGGACATGGGGCTGTTTTATTTTGGTCCTAGCTCTGACAGAAGTGACCCCAAAAAAATTTTTGGTTGCCCTTTTGGTCCCGCCTTCATGTTTTCTGTTAAATTGTTGGCACTTTTGGTCCCACGCAAAATTACACTTTTGGTCTCATGCGCTTTATAACCTGTTTGGAAGGAAAAAATATGACCTTGTAGGAAAAAACCTAGCAATTTAGAGCCAAAACCTGAGGTACTATGCTGAAAAGATTGGTGACAATGTGATATACGATACGACTTCAACACAACTTGATTTCCATGATCATAGTATACATGCATCATCTTTTGTAAATGAAAATCATTAAAATTACACTCTCTTAAAATTATTGAAGGAATTAGAGAATAAGGCTAGAAAGTTGCCACATTTTGAAGAGCAAGCCTGAAAAGTGCAGATTAACTGGACAAGAATACTTCATACAAATAGAAGCCAATTTCCATACATTTGTCATGTTAATAACAATTCATGTAGGACTTTGAGGTCTATGAACATGCATATAAGTCATTATATATTCTCAAAAGACTCCGTCTCCATCATCTTCAATTCTACATGAAGTTACTAAATAAAACTATCTAAAAAAGCTATAAGGTACTGCATAATTTGCTCTATATGGACACTAGAAAGAACTTACCCAACTAATCTTTAGGAATCACATGTGAGCTGATCCATTGACCCATTTGAACTGGATCCTGAGGGCTTTTTGTGTTGGCATAGTCTAAAACAGAGTAGATGCTCAAGGTAGGCACTGCAAACCAACTAAAAAGTTAGGCTCGTCTCTGACCTCCCATAATGATATTCCAACAGCCTTGCCGTCATCTAGGTTTAACAGAGGACTCCCCGCCATTCTCACAATGGAGCCAATAACCTTCTCCTCTCTCGAGCTCAACAACGTACTACTGCTACTCGTAGGATCATTCAAAAACTCGACCATCTCTATCCATCCCGTTTCTTCATCCAACGACCAGTTTAACCAGACCAAATGCTTCTGATATTTACAAAGACGAGCATTTGTAATTTCACACTTGTGTACTACTAAATACAATCCAAATTGGAGACATAAAGGAATCAGTATTGAGATATCTTCCAATCAGGCAGGCTACTCGTGTCTCAGATGCTTGGCACAAGCACAAGAAGCAGTGAATCAAAATAGGAAAATAAAAAGTAAGGAAAAAGAGAAAAAAAAAACTAAGAATTTTTAATCTTCTGCGGCAGCAGCAGACGAAATGAGGTGATCGTCGAGCAATTTGAGAATTCCATCGCAGATTTTTGAAAGCTTAGCGCAATACCTAGACGACACGGACTTGATTTTGAAGAATTTTGTGGGTATTAGTGAAAAGGGTTCTTTGCGGACCTGATTTGGGGGTGTTTTGTTTAAAATGGAGGAAGCACACTTATTTTCATTTAATTTTTTTAGGGCTGGTTTATGACGTCATTAAATAGTCACGTGAGTGGCTTGCCTAAAACACGTTAGTTTTTTTTTTTTTTTACTACACAATATGGGACTAAAGTTGCTAATATGTGGAACTAATCTTGCAAGAAAAAATGGATTTGGGACCAAAAGTGCAACTAAATTTTTTTTGGGTCACTTCTGCCAGGGCTTGGATCAAATTGAAACAACCTTGTGTCCTATGGGACCAAAAGTGCAATATTCTTGTTTGGGATTGGTATGGGTTGTAGTAAGCCCGTCGACTTTAGAGTTTCATGTTTGTTATGCTGAGGGCAAGTGGAGATATATTCTTGGACATATTTTCTCAACTCAGGCCACCAGAACAATTTTTTAATTTTTTTAAAACTAATTACCTCACTTGAAGGTCCTCCTTCTGCTAAGGAATGCATATAATCGAGGATTTTCTATTTGAGTAGAAAAAGTGTTGTAAGGCTTAGCTAAGCACTCCATGATCATAGACTTTAAGATATCCCTCATAACTCATCTGCAACTCTTCTGTCCAAATTAGTCTGACCATGGATATTGCAGTGCAACTGCCTGCCTCCATTCTTGACCATGCATCTGCAGCCTTATCCTATATTCCTTTTTTGTATTTAATTGTATAATCAAATCACAGAAGTTTGGTTAAATACTTATGCTATAAGGGAATGGAGATTTTCTACTCAAGTAAGTACTTCAAGCTCCTTTGGCAAACTCTTATAATGAAATGCCCTGGATTAGGCAGTGGCTCCACTTCTCAATAGCTAATAAAATAGCGAAGAATTCCTTCTCATGGATGGATAATCCCAGATTCTTAACCCTCAACGTGTTGCTCTTGCATTAACATAGCTCCACTCCCACCATAACAAGCATCTGCTTCTACCATAAATGGCTTAGTGAAATCTGAAAATTTTAGCATTAGGGGAGATATAATTGCCAATTTGAGCATATCGAAGCTTTCTCTTCCCAATAGAATTTCCCTATTTTAGTGAGAGTAGTTTGTGGCATAGCTATGAATCCATAATTCCCGACAAATTTCCTGTAGTACCCTGTTAATCCCAAGAAACTCCCCAATGCTTTCGCAGTTTGGGATATGATCATTCTGCCATGACTCTCACCTTTTCTAGATGTGCACTAACCCCTTCTCCACTGATGATATACCCTAGATACTCCACTTGACTTTGACCAATAGTACACTTGGTCATCTTTTCATATAATTGATTCTCTTTCAGTAACATAAACACCCCTCTCAAGGGCTCAACATGCTCTTCCATAGATGAATATACACCAATATACATAAAAAATGAACAAGATAAATTCCTTTAGAAATGGATGAAATATTCGGTTCATCAACGTTTGGAAAGCTGATGTTGCATTTTCCAAGCTAAAAGACATAACTTTAAAGTCATAGAGTCTAGAAGCAGTTACAAAGGTTGTCTTGTACACATCTTCATGTGCCACTCTGATATGATGGTACCCAACTCTCAAATCAATCTCTGAAAGGACTCTAGCATTTACAAATTCATCTAAGAGATCTTCAACAAGTGGTATAGGATAACGATCATTCACAATTATTTCATTAGCTTCCTACAATCCAAAAAAAACCTCCAACTTCCATCTTTATCTTTAACCAATAGAACAGGAGATGGGTATGGGGTATTGTTGGGTTGTATCAATCCACTCTTTAGCATTTCTTCTATTAACTTTTTCAATTTCCAACCTCTACAATAAGGGGTATATATAAGGCTTCTACTTGATGGGTTCTTCAGTAGGTTTGATGACACTTTTATGGTCCTACTGTCTCTTAGGTGGTAGTTCAGTTAGTGTCTCAAACACCGCTATATTCATCCAATAGAGATTGAATCTCTATTGTTTTTCGGTCACCTCTTTGTCTTCTTCTCCAAAATTCAAACATAGGGATGCTTGTATTCTACCTTCTCGTTTCCTGATAGTTCTCTTCGGTTATTTAGTTGAAATCATGCTTACTTTGATTTCTGGCTTGGTCCCCTGCAGTGTTATTGTCTTACCTTTATTTTCAAATTGTATCAAATGTTTCTGAAATCAAAGGTGATTAGCCCCAACTGGCTCAACATATCTACTCTAATAACCATATCATGCCCACCCAATTTTAGCAATCTTATAGCTGAAATACAACTCCCTATTACGCACTCAAATTGGGAGCCCTTGACAAATGGGGTTTTTAGAAGGGAAACCATGCTTAGAATAGGTATTTATATCGTATATTTGTATATTCTAAGCTCTCATTTGGTATATTTTTCATATTTTCTTTCTCTCATCGGAAAATTCGATTTTCAAGAGTTTTTTTAGGTAAAATAGGCCAAAAGTACGATGGTCTGAAAGAAGTAGAAAACGAGCAAGAAAGAGGAGAAATTGAAAATTCCAACCTGATACATGTTTAGTATTTTGCTCATATCTTGAGATATACATGTTCGAATGGGGCTACAATCAATGGCATTCGAAAGCCAACATAAAGGGCTACAACTTTGGCAGAAATAGGCAAAGCCAAAATCGGACCTAAAGACCTTGCAAAATGGATTTGAAGTTGGACTACATGTGTATTTTAATCGTGCTTCACATTGTCTTTGGGCACGGCCCGTGCGCCAATCCAAGGAGGAATTCCAATCTTAAGCCGGGAACGGCCTAGCCGTGCCCCACAATGCAATTGGGCATGGCCCCCCAAAAGCAACTGAAAATGAATGGGCTATCTAAACCTTCCCATTTTGGCACATTAGTACTAAAAGCGCTCAAGGATGTATTAAAACCTTTCCCTTTCAGACTTTTGTATCATTCATCATATGTACAATTTTAAAAGGGGAGAAACTTGAGAGCGAAGTCATAGGAAATTTCAACTTGAAAATCAAGATAGACATTTAAATAGGTTCTATCTTTCCATTTTCATTTGATAATTGTATGGACATGATAATGCCTATACATTTGTGTTTATCTTTTATTATGATATGATTGGCTAAATTTCCTTAATCTAGGTTTAGAATGTAGATTACGGGTGATTAGTAATTTGAACCAATTAATTAAGTCCCATGTTATATTATTAGTTGTCAATTGTTTGTAATACTTATTAAATGATTTGGCCAATTTGTTAGCAGTTTATTGTGGATTAAATTGGAACCGAGAGGGGAGATTAAATCTGAGATTGCATTAATTAACATGATTGGACAATATAACTGAGTGGTTTGAGCTAATTGTGGGAACTTGGGTCTTAGGTTCAATTGAGAGTTGTATACGTTGTCGATCGGCGACGGTGAATAATCGTGTACAATCAACACATAATTCACTTCAAGAGGGGTCTTACATATAATTGTGATAATTTTCTAATCCATAGCATTTGGTTTAACAATTGAATTAATCGGAATATTAACAATTAATTACTCTTAATTGAAATCTAATCCTTGATTATCCTTATCAATCATTTAATCCCTAGATTTTGCTCTCTAGTGAATCACCTTAGGTTCAATTGCTTGTTTGGTTTAATTAGTTTCTAAAATATAAAAATACCAACCAACCGATTATCTAGATAGCCACTCGATGTTTATAACAACATTTTACCCGATATTGAGAATAGGTCCCTGTGGGATCGATCTTGTACTCACCTAGTGCTATAGTAACGCTGTTCACTTGCGGTTGTCACTTTAGTATCTAATATAAAAAGTGTTAAGGTTTTGGGGCCATTTTTGGAGACTTGGTAACTATATCCGGGTAGTATTGTGACAAGTATTTAGCGATACTCTAGACACTTTTATTTCATTTTCTTTATTTTTAATTGTTTGTTAGTTGATTGTTACTACTAGAGCTTAAGTGTTGGTTCTCTTGGTTTATTGATTAGGAAGTGGATGCACTTATGATCAAGGGGATTACACGAATTATTGACCTTTGATCCGGAGATTGAAGCGACTTGTAGGCATAACCAAGGGAGATGGAACCAAGAAAGAGCAATGGCAGACGACGGTAATGACCCGAGACTGGTCAATGTAGTTGAGAAGAATTTACCTCAACTTCTACCCGAGCAAGCCAATAGATTTCAACAAATGATAAATATAATGCAAAGGCAAGCGGGGGTAGATATTTTACAAGATTAGAGAGAACGGGTCCTCAATCCACCACTGCCTTAAGGTGATCAACTAATAACATAATCGGTAAAAATTACTAATCACCCATTATCTACATTCTAAACCTAGATATAGGAAATTTAGCTAACCATATCATAATAAATATTATATGTAAGACCTCTCTCGGAGTGAATTATGTGTTGATTTTACATGATTAATCACCGTCACCGATCGACAACGTATACAACTCTCGATCGAACTTAAGACCCAAGTTTCCACAATTAGCTCAAACCACTCGGTTATATTGTCAAGTCATGTCAATTAATTCAATATCAGATCTCCCCTCTCGGTTCCAATTCAACCACAATAAAATGCAAACAATTTTGAACTAAAGCTAACTCTGATTTCTATTGTTCAACAAAATCAATATGGTGGACATGATAATGAAGGTCCCAATCTACATCTTTCAACATTTTTGGGAGTCTATGGCACAATCCGGATCCATAATGCACCACACGATTAAGTCGAGCTCCAAATCTTCTACTTTTCTTCAAGAGACCGGGCAAAACAATGGTATAATTTGCTTTCTATCGAGAATATAAGAACATGGAATGACCTTTATCAAAGGTTTTACAAAAATATTTTCCTGCAAGTAAGTTGATTCGGTTGAAGGGTGTGATAACCGATATCAGACAGCTCGATGTCGAACCCTTGTGGAATCTTGAGAGAGGTTAAATGACTTGTTGTGAAAGTGTCCAAAACATGGTATTCAAGATGATCAATTTGGACCGGCTAGAGTGATCCTTGATGCTGCAGTCGGTGAGGCATTATTTTCTAGGACAGCGCGTGATGCGATCATGAGAATCGATGATATGGCCTCGAACTCTTACCAATGACCAGATGAGAAAAATGTAGCTAGGATAGTTGCAAGCATGGTCGATAAAGAAGCGAGTTCATCTCTATCAACGCAAATTGCTGCCTTGTCAAAGCAATTGGAAACCTTATCAAAAGCTGCTACAACAATTCAGGTTGAGCAAAGTGCTAAGGTGAGTGTGTCTCAAGTTGACGCTGAGGATTGCATTTTCTTACACCAAAGGAATTTTAGGAACCAAAGAGAGCATCAATACTTGAACCCTCACCCAAGGCACAACCAATACTCAAACTTTAACTGGAATCATCATCAGTCAAATTGTTACCAACCGAGCACAAAGAATCACCAAAATGTCTCATATGTCAATCCTAAGAACTCGATCAAACTGCCTCCCGGTTCATAGTCATGAACGGGATGATCGATGAGGGGAAGAAACTAAATGTTGAAGATTTATTAACCTCATTTATCTCAAGGACCAACAAGAGGATCACTCAAATGGAGAATACTTTGTCGAAATTCCAAATTGATGTGAATAATAGCATTAGGAGTAATGGGGTTGATACTATGAGCCTTCAAATACAAGTGGGCCAACTGGCCTAAGCTATCAGTCCCTGACACACGAAGACCAATTCCTGGGTGATACAGTGAAAATCCGGAAGAGCAGTGCAACGTAGTGTTCTTTTGGAGGGAAGCTGTTAATGAAGGGTCAAGTTCACAAGTGGACGAGGAGTTTAAGTTCAAAGAGGAGCGAATCGAGGAAGTAAAAGCCGTCGTATTGGTTGATGATGATTTGTGTGAAAAGGGGATGAGAAGCCTAAATTGACTCCTAACCTTGAAAGTCTTAAATACATTCTCCCTTTATCTTTTCCTTTAGTATTTCATAGAAAAATAAAAGATGAGCAATCTTCAAAATGTCCTGAAAAGTTTAAACAAATTATGTTTGAAGTTACTTTTGCTGATTCGATATAGGGAATGCCGAATGTGACAAAGTTCCTAGGGAGGAATTCGAGAAGAAGGAAAAGATGATGGAATGCAAGAAGGCCGAGATTGTCAAAGAGGATGATGGGGTAATGAAGGAACATCAGTTGAATGGAACAAAAGGAAAAGAGATTGACTGCTCAAAGAGGGTGAAAGTGGAAAAGAAAGTGAATTCTCGGAAGAAGGAGAAAATGATTCTTCAACCTAAGAGGCCATCAAAGTTGTCTGGTCCAGGGAGTTTTTCAATTCCTTGTTATGTTAATGATTTTGCATTTGATGATGTGCTATGTGATCTGGGATCGAGTATAAATTTAATGTCTTTTTAAGCACTTATTGGAAATTAGGATTGGGAACTTTGAAATAAATCTCTACTACCCTACAGTTAGCTGATGGTTCATTATTGTGTCCTCACAGGGTAATAGAGGACCTGTTGTTGAAAATAGTTAGGTTTGAGTTGCCCATTGATTTTATGGTTATTGATGTGAAGGGTAACAATCGTGTACCACTCATTTTGGGTAGTCCATTGCTGGCCACTGGTCTAGCGATGATTGATGTCTAAACGGGGCAATCAACTTTCTGTATCAATGACCAAAAAGTTAATTTTTCCAACAAAAGGGAAAACCAAAATGAGCGGTAAGAATGAAAGCTTTTAGATAGAAAATCGAGAATTCAACAAGAAAAGGAAATGACAAAAGACCGAATGGATGGTGGCAGAATTTAATGGTTTTATTGCCCCGTCTTGTTTTGATCTAGGTTATTCTGAAAAATCAAGCGCCTGGTTGTAGACGTTAAACTTAGCGCTTGTCGGGAGGCAACCCGGTTGTTAATATACTTTTAAATTTATGTTTATAGGAAATTTTATGTTTTAGTATGTATTTTTGTGTTAAAATGTTCAAATGTTGCAGGTAAATACAAAAATCAAGAGGCAAACACGAATACAAAGAGAAGGAGCTAAAAAATCCAATAAGAAGGGTAATTTTGCTGACGCACGACTTGGCCGTTTGGTCTTGTGCAATTGGGCATGGACCGTGCGTGAGTCTAGAAGAGTCCCATCCAATGTAGGTCGCACACGGACCGGCCGTGCATCTCTTTACATCGGTGATGAACGTGAAAATTACCATTTTTCTTGTACTTTTCACGTTCAATTTTTTTATGGAGAATTATGTGTCATTGTTGTGTTTATGTGCAATTTCATGTTTTATTGTGTTTCTCGGTTGATTTTCCTTTTTAATATGATATGATGCGCTTTTGGGTGGTTTTGAGTCGTAATTTGAAGGTTAGGAACTGGGAGAATTTAGAAGAGCATCCATTTTCATACTCCGGCCCGTATCATAAGGCCTAAACGGGCTCAAAATGGGTAGGGGTCAGGACCGAACTGAAGATTATCAAGTCACGAGTAAACGTCATGAAGAAGTCGACTGAGAAAATGGATTAAAAGGCCTCAAATTGGAGAAAGAAAGAAGAAGAGGTCAATCGCACATATATCACGTTCCAGCCCAAAAATCAAGGCCCAAACGAACCTAAATCAGGATAAAAAAGAGCTCAAATCAAAGTTCATCGAGTCACAAACAAAAACCATGAAAGGGTCGAGTAGAGTAAACGAGAGAAAGGGCTCCAAAACGGCGACGGAAGACGGAGGTACAAAGCTGGAAACGGATCCGGACCAACAGCCGGACCACCTACCGGTCCGGCTGGACCACTGCCTGTCAGTCCAGAATCGACCCAAGGATCACCTGCCGGACCACCTACCGGACCTGCTGCTGCACCGGCAGCGGTCCCGGTAGTTCGCAGCCGGTTTTCGCGTGCGTGCCCTGTTTCGTGCAGCTTTTGTATTTTGGCCATAACTTCCTCGTCCAAGCTTCGATTTGAGTAATTCAAGTTGCCACACGTGTCCAAGACACAGATCTACAACTTTGTAGTTTAAGTCAAAGGCTGATTCCGGATGGAGGTTTCCCATAAATCACGAGAAGGATGAGTCGAGCGCGCACAAGGGGCTCGACTCAACAACTTAAAGGACCAAGCACTCCCTTTTGTACTCTTACACTTTTGCCCTCAGTAGGGCTTATTTTCAGCTGATTTTGAGGGTTGGGGAGACCAAAATATATCCCTTCCCCTCTCATTTGTAGGAATTATCACAACTCTTGCCTCCTTTTGTAAAAGCTTTCTCTACACTCTTTTCTCTTTACATTTTCAGATTTTAGCTTAGAAAACTAGGGTTTTTCTTCCTCCTTTTCAAAGAGGAAGCCATCTTTGGTGGAGAAATCGAAGGCTAGTCATGGGCTTGTGACACCCGTCAAGATTGTCGGAGTATTTCAAGGATTCGTCAAATTATTGAGCATTTTCTTTCCCTTTCTCTTTATTTTCAGTTTTTATTGTTTTTATTGCTTGATATTGATGATTCTTATTTATGCCTTGATGATTTGTGAGTAGTTTTTGTGTTTCTCGAAGCCCAGGAGTAGCCCAAGCTTCGGGGTTGATGATTAGTTGATTGATTATTGGATTGTTGTGGGTTGTGGTAACCTAGGGTAGGATTTGATTGATTTATTATGATTTTCATATGAAATTAGGACTTGATTATAGGCTTGTCTCGGTGGCTTGAGCTTTCGATAATTTAGCCCTTATTTTGTATGATTATGCATTTGAGAAAGGAGAATCGGAACCTAGGCTAGGCTTTGTCACCCTTTCAAGGAAATTCGATTTTGATCTTAAATGAGCTTAAGATTGAATTTCTGTGCATTAGATTGTTAGGGAAGGGGAATTTAATCCGAGAACGTGAATCAATCAAAACCCAATTTGTAGGATGGAGACCTATGGAGGAGAACACCTACCGAAAGGTGAAGTAGAACCTAGGGGGTCTTGGCTAGGATGGACGAAATTAGGTTTAGGCGCGTGTGTAGGAACTACACCCTTACGTCGGTCTTTAGCGTAGGAGAAGTCGGGCTAACCTCTTCTAGTTTTCTGTAGTTAGTAACCTGGGACCCGGGGTTCAGTTTTTACATCTTATTGGTGTAGGTAATCTATATCGAACCCCAATTACTTACCTATCTTAGCGGAATACGACACCTCAACCGTATTCCGGAATTATCACCCAATTAGGATATTGATTGGGTCGAGAATTCAACCACATAGGACTCATACTTGTTTTCTTTAATCATCTTCGAATTGTTAATTCTATTTTGCTTGTGTGAAATCGAGTTTCGGGAATATCTCTCCATCGATCGGTTCCCTCGCTTTATTTATTGTTTTATGTTGTTTAGATTAGCCCCCATCTCTTATTTTCCATTTGACCAACTAATTCGAAATGTGCTTCAGCTGATTCTCACGGATAATCCTCCCTATGGATTCGATACTGTTTATACTACCTCTGTCACAAACCGTACGCTTGCAGTTTGAGAACGTCGTTCCAATCACATCGATTTGGAGCGATTTTCGTGACAAGTTCAATCGGCGCATGGGTCGTGCCTCGCTTGAATGCAGAACATGTTTAAGTCATTATACATGAACATGTTCATTATTTTCTTAATCTTATTTGCAATTTTCTCACCAAAACACACACAAAAACACATCACACACCACTCCTAATCCATAAATTTCAAAGGTATGCACTCTAAATTCATTATTTTTAATTTTTGGAGGATTTATGGAAAAAATGGGGTTTATGTTCATATAGCCTTTAAATTCGAAATTCTTGTGCATTTGTGGATAGAATTGTTTGTTCTATATACATTGTTTCCTTTTGAACATGAGGAGGGTCTAAAATTCGAATTGGCTCAATTTGGAATTGATTTTTCCTTGAAGCAATTCATCGAACACTTTGTGTACGACTATTTTTGTGCTTGATTTGATGAATTGAAGGCTAATTGGTGCCATTTTTATGTAATGCTCACTTTGCTTATGTTAGTTGATATTGATGAACATGGTCAAGATAGTTTGGGTCTAATTGTTAGGGAGATGCAAATTAAATACTTTCTTGTTGAATTTTGATTCATTTGCACTCCACTTAATCATCTTATTTTACTTGTTCAATTCATGATGATGAATGTTTGAGATAATGAGTTATTTTGTGACCTTTGTTTATATAGAAAATAGTGAGTGGATGCAATTTGTATAAGTTCTTGTAGAATTTCGGAAACATTTGCATTACACTTGCTCACATTAAGTGGATTTGTCCAATCATTGATGATGATTTGTTGCCTTTGAGTCAAACTAGTTGGAAGTATTGTGCATTGTCCAAATTTTTATCTCAAGCACATGCTATCAACTTATTTTGGGGGACCCCTATTGAAATTGAGTTTAATTGCTTATGCATATCAATGAATATTGTTTCTTATTTGTTGTGATGTGCATTGACGATCAAACTAGTTTGATTATGTTTATGATAATTGCTCAAGCTTTTTAACGCATACCTCAAATATAGTTTGAGGGAGCTTATATGGAATCTTGGGATATTTTAGGATTTCTAATCCTAAGTAACCTATGAATTTGTTGGAGTTGTGTGTGTTGACTGTGTTAATAGCGATTCTAAACTAGTTGTGATGTCATGTGTTCGTGTGACTTTAAATTCATTATAATCTTTGTACACATGCATCAATTCTAGTTTGAGGAGTTTGATTGGAATTGTTAGATTTTTTAGGTTCTCATTTCCTATTAACCATGTCTCAAAGAAATGCATTTGCTTCTCGTGTAAATAGAGGCACCCACCGGCCAGGGTAGCAAGGAGAGGCTTCGTGCTCTCGACAGCACGTCGGTGCTTTAGCCTTTAAAGATTAGTTGATGGCACTGGAGGGACCAGTCACATATATAACGAAAGTCTATTCCGACATAATGAAAGCCTTGACCAAGATGATGCATACCCAAACAACGAACTCAAAAGAATAGTGGATGATGGCTCGAATGCTCCAAAAGTTGGAAGACCTTAGCGTCCAAGTCGGGCATTACGAACCTATGCCGCCCTCCCCTTAAGGGGAGCTTGTAAGTCAAATCGCACCACATTTCACTTTTTAAACTATTTTTCAGCTTTTGGGTGAGCAACTAAACATAGTTTTTTTTTTCTTTTTTTTCCCGAGATGGGGGGGGGGGGGTTGTGGTTGCAAAAATGATTGGGTTTGTTTAGTGCCTACTTCTTGCATTTTTCAAGAAATTTGAACATTATTTTTAGTTGATTAGGGTGTTTTTGATAGTTAGTTTATGATTTCTTGAATTATTGCTATGATTGATGGAGTATATTTCTTATTATGTAGATTTTGATACTTTTTGTAGTGAATTTTGAGGAAAAAATTTCAAAAACTTTCTTGAAAAGGTATGAGATGAGTATTAATGATGATAGAAAATTGTTCTTGTGGTTGAAAAATGTGATATATGCACACACTTGTTTTGGAACAGAGAGATTTATCATAATATATAAGTGATGAGCTTTTGAGCCAAAATGAGGAACTCCTATTTATGAGCATTGAAAATGATTTTATGCGATCTTCGGTTGTAACCTGTGTTGAGTCTTTAAATCATATGAATTATCTCTAGTTAGTCAAGTCGAGCTTGTAGCCTTGTTCTTGATAGCTAAATTATAAGCTCTATCCGTGTTTCCAAGTCTTTTTCCCATGCTTGGATTTTAATGAGTTTGAGGGAAGAGGTTGGAAGGTAGATAGGAGTGAGGGTTACAAAAATGATGCGAGTGAGATAATGAGTATAAAGTGGCGAAGAGAAGAGAAAAACGAAATGAAAGTTGAGCTTTGACTTCAAGAAAAAAATAATCTTAGATGAGATCCTTTTGATCTCTATAAAAAATAGGCTGAAAAACATCATAAATTCGACCGAGAAAGAAAAAAAAAAAATTTATTTCAATTGAATGTTTATAGATTAGGATAAAAAAAAGGGGTCAAAAGCATCCAATGATAGAGCTTACCTTGATTGAGTTAGAATCTATAACTTCGTTAACTCACATGTTTGTCAAATAGTGGTTGAGGTGATTTGGAGAAGGCGAAAAGAACATAGAAGTGGTCAAATGGTGAAAAGAGAGTGGGGGTAGAACCTATATGAGGGTTAGTTGAGTACAACTCTATTGATCCAAGTTAAGTCACTACACCCAAACATATCTCAACTAGTCCAAAAAGCCTACATTATAACCAAAACAAAAGACCTGTCTAATTCTTTACTCGTATTTATCAAATGTGATCGAGAGATGAGACAATGGACAAACATATGGTAGGGCATGCATATGTATACAACTCGAGCAATGCACAACCCTGTTTTATACACTTAAGTGCTTGAGGGATGCACTTATCTATAACGATATTCTGATAATTTTAAACGTTCCTTGATTTGTGATGTTGCTTAGCTGGTGTGTGGTTTTGGTCTGAGATACATATCCAAGTAATCCCGATGATACATACACCTTTTCCTCCGATTGAGAAAGAAAATCCTCATTGTTTTGTTTTAATTGCTTGAGGACGAGCAAGGGTATAGGTTGAGGGAGTTGACTAGGGAAAATATGCTTTGGATATGTGTATATATATCGTACATTTGTATATTCTAAGCTCCCATTGTCATATTTTTCATATTTTCTTCCTCTCGTCGGAAATTCGGTTTTTAAGTATTTTTTTAAGGTAAAATAGGCCAAAATTACGATGGATTGAAGAAGTTGGAAACGAGTTAGAAAGGGACGAAAATGTAGAATTCCAACCTGATACACCTTCAATATTTTGCTCATATCTTACATGTTCATATAAGGTGAAATCAATGGCATTGAAAGCTAGCTCAAAGGGCTAAGCTTCGTCAGAAATAGCAAAAGCAAAAATCGAACCCGAAGACCTCGAAAAAAAGCTTTGAAGTTGGACTTTATGTGCTGTTTTGGCTGTGCACGGCTTGGTCGTGCCCCGACAGTGTATTTGGGCACAACCTATGTGCCAATATAAGGAGGAATTCCATTTTTAATCACAACATGGCCTGGCCGTATCCCACAATGCAATTGGGCACGACCCATGATCGAAAACAACTGAAAATGTATGGTCTAGGCTCTAGACCTTTACATTTTGGCTCATTACCACTAAAAGCCCCCATGGATGTATTTAAACTCTTCCTCTCTCAGATTTTTGTATCACTCATCATTTGTATAGTTTAGAAAAGGGAGAAACTTGAGAGCAAAGTCATAGGAGATTTCTACTTGAAAATCAAGATCAACATTTAAATTGGTTTTATCTTTCCATTTTCATTTAATATTTATATGAACATGATTATGTCTATATATTTGTGTTTATCTTTTATTATGATCATGGTTGGCTAAATTTTCTTGATATAGGTTTAGAAAGTATATTGTGGGTAATTAGTGATTTTTTACCCGATTAATTCAATCCCGTGTTATGTTATAATTTGATTAATTATTTATATACTTGTTAAACGATTTGACTAATTATTTAGCAATTTATTGTGGGTTAATTAGAACCTAGAGGAGAGATTTAATCTGATATCACATTAATTAACATGAATAGACAATGGAACTGAGAGGTTTGAGCTAATTATAGGAACTTGGGTCTTAGGTTTGATCGGGTGTTATTTACAAGTAATTGATTAGAGACAGTGATTAATAGTGTACAATCAACATGTGTTTCACTCCGCAAGGGGGTCTTTCAAATAATTATGATCGTTTTAATACATAACATTCGGTTCAAAGATTGAATTGATCGGAATATTGATTATTAATTGCCCCTAATTGAAATCTAATCCTAAATTATCCTTATTAATCGATTAATCCCTACCTTTTGTTCTCTAATCAATCACCTAAGTTTAAATTTCTTGTTTCCTTTAATTTAGTTTCTAAAATATCATAAACCAACCAAATTATCGTCTAAATAGCCACTCGATATTTATTACAGTATTTTACTCGATATCGAGTATCGGTTCCTGTGGAATCGATCTAGTACTCACCTAGTGCTATAGTAACGTCGTTCATTTATGATTGTCACTTTAATGTCTAATATAAAAAGTGTATCAGCACTTAAATTCGCACTTTGGTTTACCACCATCAACAACAATCACCATCATTGGAGAAGTGCTCTACCCAATAACTTCTTTTGTTAGCTTTTCCAAAATGTTGTGGGAACTGCCTGTGTCAAAGAGTATGGTGATTCGCTTCCCTTATGCAATCCCTTCTAGGTTAATGGTTTCAAGTTGATTGTTGCCAGCCAATGCACTGAGTGATATCATTGGTTCTGTCTCATCTTCTTTCACTTCCTCCAGCACTAGAGTATCAAGTAGGTCCCCAACATCTTTACCCATAATCACAAACAGTTTCTTACATCTATGGACCACGTGATCTACTTCATCACAACTGAAACATAAGTTTTTGTTCCTTCTTGCTTTCATTTCCTCTTAGCTCAATCTTTTTACAGGAGGGAATAAGGTCAGTGTAGATTTTTTATAAACCCCACTGTCATTCTTCCAGCTATAATGTGTTGCAGGGTACTAGCTGGTTTTGACACCCCCTTTTGGCCTTTAAACAAGAGTTGCAACATTTGTTCCTGCTTAATAACTAACTACATAACAGCTAACGAGCTGTTTGGGCTCATTATCTCCACCATCTTGTGCACTTCTTCCCTTAACCGAGTGATAAAGCGTTCAACGAAGTACTCCTCAGTTAATGACTCATTCTTCTCCACTATGAAAGCCTTCAATTCCTCAAACTCCTATATATGTGCCTAAACATCCCCTTCCTGCCTCAACTTGTTAAAATGGGCCACAATTCCAGCCCCCCACTGTTCAGAAATCTCCTAAGAATCATATCAGAAAATCGTTCCCATGGCATATTCTCCTCCCCCTCCACATAATCAACATAACATTGGTCAGCCATTCCCTCTAAATTCATAGCTTCTAACATTATCTTTCATAACCTGTCATCTGGTTGAAGGTAAAATACCTATGATGCTTTCTAAGCCATGATCTGGGATTTTCATAGTTGAATTTAGTGAAATCAAACTTTGGTGTTCTTTGGCTAACTATGGGCTCATTAACTCTCATGTTTGGTGTAGGAGACAAAATTCCAGCATCATTTCTACCATAAGTACTAGATCCAGAACCAATATTATTTATATTAAGAGTAGCAGGTTCTTTACCTTTGTTATTTGTCCCCATCTCCTCAATAGCCTCCATGATCTGCAACTTAATGAGTTCCCTGATTCCATCCATCCTCTAAGTTAACTCTTGTTGACCTTCAATACAATTTGTGTTGCTCTTAGCTATTGAAACATGACCTACGCCCTGGATATCAAATGTTACAAATGCTACAAACAAGCAATTGTAACATACACAGAAGTACACACTTTGTGTAAAGTTTTAGAAAAAGGAGAAGAAAACAGATAAATGAGGGAGGAATATCTAGAATTACATTCAACAATTGAGTTGTCGCAGAACATGCAATATTTATTGTATAACGTACTATTTAACAACCTCCTCAGCTAAACGATGTCGTCCTTCCTTCTCTCCAATAAAAGACTTGCATTACAACTTACTAAAGGAAAATGCGTTTCTTAAGCAATATAAAGATAAATCAGAAAGAAAAGAAATGGAAAACGGAATTAACAGTCTCTTATTCCTTGTTGCGACGTAGCGCTCAAGAGAGGTGCATGATTAACTGTATGAATCCTAATTCTAGAGTCTACTTTAGAATATAAAATTATAAAGTTTAGGAAATATTATCAGAATATATTTAAAAATTAACAAAAAAATGTTGTGTAAGTAAGAATCTACATAGTTATTGGATTAAATCAATATATTGTTAAGGCAAGTATAAATAGACATAGTCGTATTAAGTCTAGTTATGTTTTATATTGATCGTTTTTTAGCTTTTCCTTAATTAAGTAATGAATATGCTGGGCCAACTATTCCTATCGGTCCTTTTTAGGCCCAATGTACTGGGTTTAATTCGGGCTAGCAAATAGAAGATCTAACTAAGAGGGTTTGGCTAAACTTATTTAAAACATTTTATAACCTCTAAGAGCTTATAAGATGTCTTTAGAGTTATAAGATGTTAAGAGGATGTTTGGCTAAACTTATTTAAAACGCTGAACATCTTACTGGGTTTAATTCGGGCTAGCAAGTAGAAGATCTAAATTAGAGGGTGTTTGGCCAAACATATTTAAAACTTCTATGAGTTCTAATATCTTATAAGATGTTTTTAGAGCTTATAAAATGTTAAGAGGGTGTTTGGCTAAACTTATTTAAAACATCTTATAAGCTCTCACATCTTATAAGATGTATTTAGAGCTAATAAGTTGTATGATCCTATTTTAAAATAAGTTGTAGAAGTGTTTGGATCAAATAACTTATAAGATCTCTTCAACATCTTATAAGATATTGATGTGTTTGTTAATAAGATCTTTTTGTACTTGTATTATAAAAAAATGTATATTTAAAAAGAGTTTATGGAAAAAGATGGAGCGATGGTACTTTTTTTTAAAAGAGCTTATAAGCTCTTGAGGAGCTTAATTATACATCTTATAAGCTCCCTTTGAAAAAACAGCTAAACATATTTTGAGACCTTATAAACTCTTGAACATCTTATAAGATGTTTTAAAGATCTTATAAGCTCTGTCAAACACCCTCTAAATCTTATTTAAAAAATAAGTTGTTGAAGTGTTTTGTTATAATAGCCTATAAGATGTTATCAATGATATTTTTGTAATTAAAATAATACAAATTAAAGTTGAAAATCAAAATAAGATCTTATTAGACATATAAGTTGGACCCTCCTTACTGTTTCCATTTTTTTTTTTTTTTTTTTTTTATTGTTGTTGTTGTTTTAAGTGTATTGTACATATAAGTGCAATTTATTAAGACAAATGTTAGTGGCCAAGGTCATTGGCTTGAAACCAAGATGCCTCAATATTTTTTTTCTTCTTTTTTTGGTATTCATCAATATATTAATTAACTTAAAATTAATAAAACTCCAATTTTTTTTATTCATTAATACCTTATATTTTTTTTTCTCATTTTTTACTCTTTGATTATATTTATTTTTAATATTTTAACCTAATTTTTTTATTGTTGGTTTTTATTTTATTTTTTTTCCGTTGTTTCATATTCGATATAGCATAATTTTTTTTTCTTGTTATGACAGATCCGGTACATTCTAACTTGCTAAACCAAAATTTTTAATTTGTTTTTTTGAATAGTATAATTCCTAAATCTTTAAATTTGTGATTATTTTTCTTTTTATTGTCCTAAACAATATAATTATATTGTAAATTGTAAACAGTGTCTTAATAAATGGGCTTATACTTTTAAGTAATATAATATATACTATAAGGGAATAATAATTATACTATAAGCTGTAAAAATAAATATACAGTAGTATACAACAAAGAATAATTTTACTAACTGTATACTACTAGGCAACATAATAATACATACTATAAGTGAACATTGAATATACTGTAAGTTGGAAAAAATAAATATACAACATTATATAGTAAAAAAATTAATATCAAACATATACTATTAAGAACCATAATACATACTATAAGCAAACATTAAATATACTATAAGTTGGAAAAATAATTACTAAATGAACTTATGCTATAAGTAATCTAATGTATACTATAAGGGAACAAGAATTATACTGTAAGCTGAAAAAAATAACTATACGACAACATACAACAAAAGAGTAATTATACTAAACATATACTCTTAGGCAACATAATACATACTATAGGTGAACATTAAATATACTGTTAATATTAATTATTTTATAATTATTAATATTACCAAATTTAAATTAAAACATTCATAAAATAATAGATAAAAATAAATTACCATTACAACAATAAAACATATTAGAATTATAATACATTTTATTGTACATAAATAATATATATATATAATTAAAATTGTACATAAATAATATAACAATAACAACAACAACAACAAAAAAAAAAAAAAAAAAAAAAAAAGAAAAAGAAGGGGAGAACGCATTAGCGGCCGCAAGGCTTCGAACCTGCGCCTTGAAGACTGAGAGCACAAATGTTTTACCACTTAGGCTGGCACTTTTTTGTGATACCAAACATGTCTTAATATAGATATTCCAATTCGCTGAAAAACAAAGGAATCTACAATAAGCCCTATTGTGCATCTTGTGCACCCAAGTCTCACTCAATTGATAAATATCAGTCCTTCCATTTAAAATATCAGTCCTTCCATTAAAAATATCACTCAATTGTGCATCTTGTGCACCCAAGTCTCACTCAATCAAATAAAAGTGCAACTTGTTAGTTTACATAAATTTTCACTTATGCCTTTGACAGTTTGTTTGACTTTCACGAGCATTTCACCAAAAAATATCAGTCATAAGGGTATTATTGAACTTCAACCAATAAGTAACTTTGAATTTTCAAACGTAAATTTTTTATACAAAATATCATATCTTCTTTTAAAATGTTTACTCTTTTTAGTGACTGAAGAAATATTTTTTGTAAATAAATTAGAATAACATATTTTTTCCTTTTTTTTTTTAATTTTTAATTTTAGGTGGGGTATATCAAATGTAGCCCCACACTGGCTGTGTGGATACCTCGTCCATTTTAGGACGCTGACAAGTGCAAAATGGTTGGGCACATCATTTAGGAAAGGACGTGGAGCTAACGGAGTAAAGGAACCTGGTCAAAGAAAGATAAACGAGAAGTCAGATAAAAGGGTCTCCAAACAGAGGTCGTGCAAGAGGATGGTACCACGACCTGAATGTCATCGCTCCAGGACGTCAGACCAGAGGAGGTCGCCCTAGTCGATCCGTTGTTTTCTCCATCGCGAGCTCGATCAAAGTGGCAGACAAAGGCAAGTGCCTCTGAAATAAGTTCCGAATGTATGACATATGATAGGTGTGCCCTCTTACACGACCTTGATGGGACATTTGTAATTTGAAAGACTTATGATGATGTTTCCCACCAAATTTGAACCCTATCAATAGGAGAACTTGCATTCAAGAAGGATATAAGAAATTTAGTGAGAGAAAATTATGAAAAGAGAATGAGCTCGTCTTACACGTGATAATAAGAGAGTAATTCTTGTAATCACCTTATAAGGGTAATCTCAGTTGTAAATAAATTGATATCTTGACTTGCATGGCCAATTTTCTTTATTCTTTTGGTTTAGTTGTGGTGAAATTCTTGCATGTCCAAAATAGCCACATCAGCAAAGCGCACCATGTAATCTTCACATGCATCACAATTTGGCGCTAGAAGGAGGGGCTTGAACCTCCGAGCTACTTCCCAGTGACTCTTCCCCCGCAGGTTCAAACTTGGAGCTTTCGTCAGCTTTCGGGTAACCCATTTTTTGTCTTTTACGAGTCTATAATTATCTACCTCCCAAGACTGCTAAATGGCTAGCCGTAACACAAATAAGGGGCCGTCATCCAATGAGTTGAATGCAAGCACTAGTCACCATTCTCAACAACAGGAGAATGTTGTACCGCCGCCGCCAGAGGTTGTGCATGAAACCCTGGAAAACATGCACGAAAACTAGATCCCACCGAACCTGATGGTCAGCACAATCGATCCAGTGCATGTGCATGCACAGACAGTTGGTGCCCATTTACCTCCAGGGGGTTTCATGCCACCGAATTTACCAACTGGTCAGCTTCCCATGGCTCATCAGGCCCTGATGATTCCAGTGCAACCTATGCAATATGCAAAACAATATGCTCCGCTCCACACCTTCAACCCACCTCCACCTGTGCAAATTCCTCTTCGTTCCAACATTTGGAACTAGCCAGACAACTCTTGGTTGATTTATATACTGACCTATAAGCCTTTATGCGGGCCAAACAAATCATCAATAACCTTCTTAAGGAGAAAGGAATGCCCCATTCCCCGGGAGATGCAACTTCACGCACTCGGGCCTATGATCATGACCAAACATATGCACCTACCCCTGTGGAGAGGTCTAGTGCTGGCACATCCCCTCTCGAAACTTAGCAGCCATGTCGAGCAGATCGCTGATATCATCGAAAAAGCATGCCATACTCTTGAATAATGATAGTTGCACACATGTTTCCGAGTCCTAGTTCGACTCACGGAGTAATGAGGTTGCTAGGCTGAATGACACACGGGCTGGGGCCCGGTATAATTTGGGAAAAATGCTCCTGCCTAAAACGTGCTCAATGCGGGTGCCAACGTATCGCAAGTTCAAGAAGAAGTAGTGGAGTCGAGGCAATGATCTAAGGGTGCCGAGGAACATGCGCGACAGACTGAGAAAAGGAATACTACGTGAGAATAGAAAGAGATTGCCCTGTCGTGTCCTTGGAGAGGACATGTCGTGTAACGGAGAGATGACCAGCAGCGGCCTTCAGTTGTGTCTGAAGTGTCCCACTTCATGAAGGGCAAGAAATGAGCACCGGCTCGGGAGCTAGAGATTGAGGATTTGATGAGGAGACTGGCCGTCCTCGAGGACGGTGCTCACAGTCGAACAACCTGTGGGCCGCAATCCCCTTTTTGCAAGGAAATTACCAGAGCCAAGGTCTCATAAATAATTAAACTGCCCACTTTTAGTTCCTACAATGGGAATACAGATCCCACGACACATATTAACAAGTTTTTCTTTTTTTTTTTTCTTTTTTTTTTTTCTTTTTTCTATATCTTGGATGGAGTTCCAAAACCTGTCTGAGGTAGTTGTGTGTCGAGCTTTGCCAATAACTTTGGGTGACAGGGCACATTTGTGGTTTAGGTCGTTGCCGCTAGGAAGTATCTAGTCATGTGGGCAGCTCGTGGAGCTATTCAAGGCAAATTTCATGTGCACCAAGACCTGCTCGGTGCCGAAAGAAAGGCTGGCCACCATAGTGCAAGGAGAAGATGAGTCTCTATGGAAATTTGGATCGTTTCAAAAAATTATTGTTGTATCCGACGATGCGATATTGATGGTCGTAATGCACGGTTTAAAAAGAGGGACGCGCTTCTGGTGGAACATTCAGACCCTTGGACCGCAAACTTTCACGGACTTTATGGCCGAGGCAGAGCAGTACGCTGCACTGGAAGAAAATTTGGAGAACGATGAACCAGAGGAAACAAATAAAGGGAAAAAGAAGGGGAAGTTATCAAACAAGGCAAGAGAGACTAGGGATTTCGAGAACGAGTAGCAGATTAAAGAACTTAAAGAAGTTTTCTCTTTGCGTGTGGATGAGATCTTTGTTCAGACCAAGGATCAGGAGCTCCTAAAGCCAACCAGGAAGATTATGTCAGACCCCAACAAACTTAACCCAATAAGGTTCTATAAATATCATAAATAAACAGGGAATGACACCAACCAATGTCGTGACCCCTTGGAAGAATTGTGGAGGGTATATAAGGAAGGAAACTAGAAGAGTGATTGACAGAATGTTTGGCAAGGAAGAGAGAGAGAAGAGAGGACCCAACACCAGGTCGTGTCAATCCACCACCACAACGATCTATATTGATTGACTGCCTCCATTATGTTTATATTATATAAAATATTCTATGGAATTCGAACCTGAATCATATAGAATCCACAAAGAAACGATCCAATATGGAATAAGGTTCGATCATGATTTTATTCCATATATATATATTACCGATTGGGGTTTTTTAAACGGAGCGACGTTTGAGGAACAACGAGGCAGAGTCCAGCAGGTGCCCCATCAGGTTACGGTTGACACGAACTCGTACCATGGATGACAACTAGTTCCAGAATACGCAAAACGAGCCTCGATGGTAGATTGAGTCATATCAGGAGCCCAAGCTAAGAAGAGCAATAACTTTCTCGGTCTGAGATGCAGCATGGTTAATGCAGCCACACAATGATATGCTCGTTATTGCTGTTGAGATAAACGGAACCATCATTCACTGCACCTGGTTGATATAGAGGCATATGGGAATATGTTGTTTTACAACATTTTTGCCCAAATGGGGAATTTATGCCAGTTTCTCAGACCATGTGGAGATATTATCAGAGGTGTTGGTAATGGAGCAGTTTATCTAGTTGGAGAGATCACACTGGACACAACGTTTGAAGAAAGGGATATAGTCGGTGACCACGATGAAGTCTTCAAGGTGGTTGATATCCCTTCAATTTATAACTGCATAATCGAGAGACCATGCCTGTTGGATTTTGAAGCCATCGCCTTGTTACACATTATTGCTTGAAAGTGCCATCTGTCGATGGGACTGTAACCATCCAAGGAGACCAACTTCGAGCCCAGGAATGCTCATTCACATCCTTGCCCGACGAGTTAAACATGGTAGAGTTACTTGAAATTGTTGATAACATGGTAGTAGCCGAGGAAACACCACTTGCAACAGAGGGATTTGTACATGGTGAAATAGAAACTGAAGAGATGGAGATAGGGGAGTTCGTTGAAATAGAAAACATGGAGATTTACTCGTAGTTTGTAGGCAGTCCGGTCTGGACAGATTAGGAAATGATAACCACAGAGGGGTCCCTTAGTTAAAGGAGATCAAGGACCCAACGCAAGAAGGAGACGAGAAGTTGATGCAAGACGCGGAATGGAACGACCTGAACCCACGATTGGTGGAGTCCAAAAAACGACCTCGACCAGTGGAAGAGTTAGAGAATGTTCTGATGGACCTAGAACGTCTAGAGATAGAACTAAGGATAGGTACGAAGCTGAAGGAGCCGACCAGATTTGGATGTATTTGCATGGTCACACGCAGACATGGTGGGCATTGATCTAACCGTATGCTCACATCGGCTCAATATTAGTCCTGAAGCGCGCTTGTAGAATTCCTTGAAACAATACATTTCAAATCTAAGTTATTGAAGTTTGTCTTACAATCTGAATCAATGAGAGGTAAAGGACTATTTCCTCTCTTTTTATATCTGATTTCAGTTTACATGAGGATATATGATTTAACTAATTAACCCCCTTTCAAACTAACTTAATTAACTAACTAGCTTTATCTTCCCTTTCATATTCCCCCCCCCCTCCCCCCGCACCCCCGAAAATGGGGGTGGATATTCTCAGTTGGAATTCAAATGATCTTTAGTAGTCCTTCATTTATTTTATCCCTTGTGTAGTGATAGTTAATTTGAATGTGCTTGGTCTTCTCATACAACACTGGATTGTGTGCAATGCAAAAGGTTGCTTTGCTATCAATATAAAAAATTGTTGGTTTTGTGAAGTTCACCCTCAAATCCTGTAGTATGTAGGCTATCCATTGCAAGTCTGAAGTTGTTGCCCCCATTGCTACATATTTAGCCTTCTGCGGATGATTTGCTAACTGTAGATTGCTTCTTGGACTTCCAAGATATGAGAGAGTCACCAAGATAGATGGAATATCCTGTAATGCTTTTTCTAGTTTGTTCACACCTTGCCCAATCTGAATCTGTGAATGCTTGCAGTTTATAGTTAGTTTGGGATGGTTAAAGCAAGCCTTGTCCAATAGTAGTCTTAAGATATCTTAAGAGTTTACGGACTACAACCAAATGGCCCTCAGTAGGCTTACTCATAAACTAAGAGAGAGTTTGTATGGCATAAGGCAAGTCAGGTCTAGTTATTGTTACATACAATAACTTGCCTACAAGTCTTTTGTGAATAGATAAATCTTACGTAAAGGAGATTCAATTTGTGTAAAGCCTTATTTTGAATCCATTGGAGTAGTACAAGCCCTGCTACCTAAATAACCTGAATCATTTAGAAGATCTAGAGCATATTTTCTTTAGCACAATCGAAGTCCATGTTTAGATCTAGCTACTTCAATTCCATGTATATACTTTAGAAATCCTAAATCTTTAATGGTAAACTTTTGATGTAAGAAAGACTTCACCTTATTTATCTCATCTAGGCTATTCTCTGACAAAATTATGTCATCTACATAGCATAGCAAAACTGTAAAAGATTCACCTGTAGTTTTAGTGAAAAGAGAAGTGTCTGCCTTTGATTGTGTATACCCAAAACTTATTAAAGTTTTCTGTAAGCTTATCAAACCACTGTTTGGATGCCTGTTTTAGGCCATATAGTGATTTGTTAAGTTTGCAAACTCTATTGTCACCTGGTTTGCAATAGCCAAGAGCAGGTGTCATGTAGACTTTTTCAGTTAAATCACCATGTAAGAAGGCATTGTTTACATCACATTGATGTATATGCCAATGTTTTGAAATAACTACAGAAAGAAATATCCTAATTAACTGTGGTTATTTTGGCTACTAGTGAAAAAGTGTTAAAATAATCCAATCTTTCTTGCTGTGTGTAGCCTTTGGCCACTAACCTGGCCTTGTACCTTTCAATGCTACCATCAGGTTTGTATTTAATCCTTTATACCCATTTACATCCTATGGTGTGTTTATTTTCAGGCAATGGAACTAAAGACTAGGTATTTGTCCTTTCTAAAGCACTTAATTTCAAATTCATAGCATTCTGCCAATTTATATCCTTACAAGCTTGATTATAAGTTTTTGGTTTAGCTATTTGTGAAATAGAAGCAGTAAACAGTTTGTGTACATCAGAAAGTTTATCAACAGACAAATAATCACCAATAGGATATCTAGGCAGACTGATACTCATATTTGCAGAATTATGACTCATAGAAGAAGGTAAAGTGGTATCATATACACTTAAGTAAGCTGGTGGAGCCTTTTGTCTAGTTGACCTTCTAAGGTATTCATTTTGAACGTTGTGATGAACTGGATTGTCAATTAAATTATCATTCTGAATGCTAACCTGGTTATCATTTTCATTTGTATCAACTAGTTTATCATTTGTATTATTGCTAACAATAACAGGCATAACATCATCAATAATATCAGCAACTAAACTACTTAATTCTTATTCTATATCATCATGTATAATCTCATCAGAATGATTTTGAACAGACCTATCATCAGTTTCACAAAATATACCATCATCAGGATAGTCTTTAAGATTTAAAAACAATTTATTCAAAACTTTTTCGACATCAGATTTATCGGCAGAAGGAAAAATATCTTCAAAAAATTTGACAATCCTAGAAACAATTATCCATAATTTAAATCAAGCAATCTATATCCTTTAGTTCCCAAAGGATATCCCATAAAAAGACACTTAGTGGCCTAGGATCAAATTTATGTCTATGAGCAGTTAGAGTAACAAACACCCAAACACTCTTATATGGTTATTATCAGAGACCTTGCCACATAACTTTCAAAAGGTGCTATGCTTCCTAATACAGAAGAAGGTGTTCTATTGATTATGTGAGCAACAATCATTATACAAAAAAATCCAATACTTTAAGGACATAGAAGATTGAAAAAGCAATGATTTCGCAACCTGTAATAGGTGTCGATGCTTTCTTTCAACAACACCATTCTGTTGTGGTGTTTCGACACAAGTAGTCTGATGCAAAATTCCATTTTTAAGATAAAAATCAGTTAAAAATCAATCAGGCAAATTTGACCTAATGTTTTGAAAAACAATCGGGCTGATTTGGTGACATTACTAACACCATTTTATGTTAAACTTTTACTGTTTGTTTCACCACATAGCCCCAAAAACCAGATTATTCCAGCAATCAAGGAAAAGTGGACAGCAAATGTAAGTAAACAAATCATTATTCAGCAAGATAATGCAAGACCACATTTAAGCAACTTAGATGCAGATTTCAGAAGGGTTGCCACATTAGATGGGTTTGATATTAGGCTAATGTGCTAACCACCTAATTCACTGGATTTAGGCTACTTCAGAGCCATTCAATCCTTGCAAGTGGAAAGAAGAAGCTACAATGTTGATGATTTGGTAGCCAATGTTCTTCAGTCATTTGAAGAACTTGAACATGTTAAACAACATTTTTCTTAATTTACAAACATGCATCGTTGAAATTATGAAAGTGAAGGGTGGGAACAACTATAAGTTGCCTCACATAGGGAAGGCAACACTAGCTAGGATAGACACACTACCTACAGTTATTGAAGTTGAAGAGCAGCTTGTAAGGGAGACAATTGAGCTTTTTATTGCAAATGAAGAAGCAATAGAAAACTATGACATAGGAGGGATTTAGACAGATAGCAGCAGACTACTAAACAACCAAAACATATGCCAAACATCCAGAAATTAGGGCTTTCAAAATATTTCGAAGAATCATGCCCAAATTAGGGGACCCAGAAACTGATCAGACTATTGAACAACCAAAGCATATGACAAACTTGCAGAAATTAGGGCTTTCAGAAAATTTCGAAGAATCATTCCCAGATTAGGGTTTCGAGAAACAGATCAACCGACAATCAACAGTCAGCGAGCAACGAAACATTAACATCAGGTAATTAACAAACATCAGATCCATAGATCTACAAAAACCCACAACATATAAATTGAAATAAGGATCCAGATGCACATAACCTTTTAATCAACGGAACTCAAATGACCAGACAATCGAAGAAATGACTTCATATTTCTGGGCTATACAACAAATCGAAAGTGAAAGAAGAAACCTCGATCCCAGTTGGAAGAGCACCCTCTTCCACTTCATCCAGATCCGATTCCGCAACAAAGGACTCCTCGAAGTCAAACACAAAATCCTCTTCAGATTCAGAGAATGCCATTTCCATCCCAACGGATAAATCTTCCGATTCAACAACACGAAGGATTAAAGAAGGACTATTATCCCAAGAATCAACCAGATCTGGTAGAAACGGCGAGATGAAAGAGTGAGAAAGAGAGAAACGACGTGATGAATTAGGGTTTGTAGAGTGAGAAAGAGTGTTTTTGAGGATGAGAGAATAATCCAGAAATGGAATGGGGAGGCTTGAATTAATTTGGGTTGGGCTCCTGATATTGGGGAGGGGTGGGGCACTATTAGTTTAGGTGGGTTAATTAAGCTTATGGAATTTAGTTAGGTGAAGAAAAATTAAAATCAAATTTATAATGACATTTTTGTAATATGAATAAAAAGTAGGGGTTTTTATGTTTGACTTTTTTTTTATCATTTATGAACTGACAAGTTAAGTTGGGACGTATTGAAAAAGAAAGTAGACAAATTAAAATGGGACAGAGGGAGTATTTAACTTGACTTAGTTTGTTTATATATTCAAATTTCATAACAAAAAAGTAAAAGCAAAAAATAATAAATATATATAGAAAGAGCAGAAAGGTGAATATAAATGACACATTCCCCTTTTCCTATTGAAAACCCCACACAGCCACACTCTTTTGTTTGAAGTACTAAAAAGAAATGCCCCCCCGTGTGCAATGTATCTTGTTGGCATATTATATATGTCCGAAGAATAAAACAAGAAATCAAATCAAATGAAAAAAATATAATTTGTGAAACAACCCCACAATCTTTGATTATTCAACTTTGGACCACCAGTTGAGCAAAAGGTACAGACCTCCACCTTGCTCCAACTCCTCATTGTCTATATCACCGCCTTTTCGATCATACATTTCATTCAAAACTCAAGAAGCCATTCTGGCTTCTTATTTTATCTCATCTTTTAGGATTCAATTCCCCCTTTCCCTGAAAAAGATATATTCACCATTTTAAGGGGAAGATTTTTAAAATAACTGAAATGTGTTGTCGATTTTGAGCAACACATATATTACTTTCTTTTTTCTTAAACAAACTTGTCTTAATTTAAGTGGTGATAGTATATCCCTTTAACTTGCCTGAATCTTCTCTCTCTCTTTTTTTTTTTTTTTTTTAAATTATAAATATGTTGAATATAGTTAAAGGTACAATTAGGATATAATTTTTTTAATAAAATTGTAACTTTAGAAATTTAACATTGATTGTATAAAAAACCAAAATTGCTCATATTAAAAATGAATAACGAAATAAAGAAATGGAGTTATTAGAGTTACATGAGTACATAATGTGATTGATATGGAAGGAGAAGACAGTGTTGTTCCTGATTAGGCATTAATTTAATTAATGAGTAGAATGAAGGTTTTGATTAATTATTTATCGAATTTGGCGTTTGATTATTAGGCAAGGATGTCCTGTGGAGTATAGAATAGGAGGAGTTGCACCTTTTCAGACAGAACCTACTGTCACTCTAATCCTGTTTATTTATGCATAAAAAACCTCCCCTTTGTTGCTCTTCTACTAAACACACCTTTAACCTTTTCAATTGCTCTTTGTCTCCCTACTTTCTGCCTATCTATTATCATAACCCACCCTCCACCCTCCTCTCATGTTTGCATCATTCAAATTAAATTTTAAAAACCACATACTCATAACCAATTATTCACATTTCTTCTTGTAAATCCTAAACCTAATTGTTAGTAGGAAAACTAACTCACTGCTCTCCTTTCTTCATAGAAATTTAATCCCTACTTCATGCCTTGTAAAAGAAAATTTCTTGCAAAATCAACACTTCCAAAAAGTCATGTTTGTGCGATTCCATGTACAACATCGAAGAAGCAAATGAACATAACAACATATTATCATCTTAGTGACACCACTCATTTTTCCTTTTGTTCAAATTTTTTCCATTGACAAGTCTGACAACAAAGATTTGGTCCCCAGTTATAAAAAAATAACTTCAACTCCAACTAAGTGGGGTCTAATGTAGTGGGATCATTCCTCAAGCCCCTCAAAATTGCAACATAAGCCTTCCTCTGATTGGATAACATAAAACTCCTAACAACTCAGTATTATTATATTACCACACTGTCTCCCAACTGTTCCATCTTTCCTCAAACAAACAAGTTGGCACCACTTACTTACATTGCTCAACATGTCTTCTACCACAGGAATTTAAAAGACCCCTCTCTCAAAAAACTCTGCACCAATATTCAACATGTCAGATTCTTGGAGAAGGAAGTGTCTGATTTTCAGTTTTCTTGCACTTGTTTTTATCTCAGAAGCATCTAGATTGCCTAAGCAATACAATTGGGAGCAAATGCTGCCTAAGAAGCTTCCTACTCCTTCTTCAGCTCCATCAAGAGGCACAAATTCTATATCTGCTTCTGATAAGCCAATGGAGGTAGATCACAAGCTGGATTCGTCCGACGGGAAAGCTTAGCAGTTGGGAGAGTGAGTAGCTTAACTTTTACTAACTATAGGCAGTACTAAAAGATGGATTGAAGCCAGATTCATTGTTGTTTCCAACGCATTGATCGGAGAATCGGGTGTACAGATACAGGGGGGATGCAACAGTCTGCAAAAACGGCTTCGTTTTCACTGATCATAGACAGGAAGAATTGTATGTAGAATAAAATTACTGTATTATGATAGTGTTAGAGATTCTTAGCTGTACCTAATTCAAGTGTTAATGGGAATAAAAAGTATTTTCTGCTATGGGATTATTACTCTGATTTTGTTAGCCTAGTTGTGGAGGGAGCATCACAACAAGAGAGATCTTATATTTTTATCTTTTTATGACATCTCTTTCAGTGTTTCAATTTGATGAATCATGAAAAATTCCTCTGTAAATATCCTCAAACGAATAACATTAGTTTTCGTCACAATTGTCTGTGGCTTTATGACATCTTTCTGCCGTGAAAAAATTGAATGTGTTATCTGCAAAAGAGTAAGAATGGAATAGTCTATTAAGAAGAAGAGCACTCAACAACGCTGTAATTTTTTTATTCCATCTAAAATATCTGATACAACCCAAAAATAAAAAAGAAGGTACATATGTTTATTTATAGAGCGGAATGAATCAAGGGAAACTGCTGACGTGGCAATGACTGTTGATGTGGATACGCTACGCCCTCTCAAGTTGGGCATGGGGTGAAAACGATCATACCTAACTTGGACAATAAAAATTGGAGCCGAGGAGAAGTAAGGAACTTTGTAAAGAGGTGCGCAAGTTGTAACTTGGAAGAAACGTGTGATTGAATTCTCGATGCCATTTAATGTGCACTCCCTTATTGAACTCCACGGTGTTTCTCTATTTTTACCGACAAGATTAACTATTCCCTACGATAGGGAATCAATATATATAATATCCATATTATCCTAGGTATATGGACTTATTATACAGGTCTAGTTTATTTAATTAATTAGCCCAACTGATTAATTAGTCAAAGCTCAAGATCATAATCTAGTCCATATATTTCAATCTCCCACTTGGACTATCATTAGATTTTATAATTCGAAACACCAACCTTGTGCCCTTAAGCGGAACAACAATACACATAAAGTGTGACCATTTAGGCCCCCATCATCGAAGATAATCTAAGTAAAGTCTGCACAAAACTCCTAGAATGCGTTGTGCAACGAACTCGATATATCTTCATTCACGAACCACACAATTGAGCCTAGAATCTGCCATGTGTCTATCCAAATAGCTCAATCACTTTTCTCATCTTTATTATATGGCACATCCGATCATATTCAATTACTTTAATTCAATATATCTTTTGCATTGGCCAATAACTTTATTGTCAAATAATATAGAGAAATTTGAGTGTTCTCTCGAAATCAATCGAGGAATGAATCTCAATCTTGACTCAACTACCATTTTCGTTTGCCTCATGATTAACGCAACACAAGACGTGTCTTATCCTCCTTTGGGAGGCAAGCGTTGTACTTGGTCAAAGTTCATCATTTTTAACAAACAAAATGAGTATTGATTTCAGGTCAAAGGCTCATTACATGCTCCACACATTAATAAACCGTAGACACTAAAACAAACGATTTAATAGGAGGGTATATCAATACTCTCCAATGTACCCATGTGTCCATATCGGATATCTAATATCTCGTAGTCGTGAGACATACTACATTCTATGAGAATGTGATGCAGACCACATGCTAATATATCGCGTGTCATCAATATTTCATTCTTGATGACCACCGGTAATGGCAATTTTAGAATGATACTATATCATTTATGTCTCACAGCATAAATGACAGTCATAATTCAACAGAATAGTTATAAGAATAATAACAAACCATCAAAATAATTATTCTAACAAATGCATAAACCCAAAAAACAATCGAAATGTCATAGAATGCGATCAAGAATGAATATCTCAAACGAAAAGGTTTCTAAAACATACAAACTATAAACTCCCACTGAATCAAGGCCAACTACCAACATGTCTAACACTCAAGCTCTCAAAGTGCTTGTTGTGCCTTACTATACACAATTGTTTAGTTAAAGGATTAGCCAAGTTATCGTCAGTGGATACTCTATCTGACTTCACATCTACCTATCTCTTATTTCTCCAATCAGATTATATCTCCAGGAAATATGCTTGTTCCTGTTCGTGGCTCTCGGTTCCTTTTGCTAGCGCAACCGCACCTACTGTTGTCGCAATGCAATTGTATTGCACTGCTGGAACTTGGAATGCCACCTAGTTTTTTTACGAACTTTAACAAAGCAACAACCCCTTTTTGGCAGCTTCAGATGCAACAATATAGTCGGCTTCAGTGGTGGAATCGGCAGTTCTACTCTGTTTAAAATTATTCCAACTCACTGCACCACCATTGAGAACGAAAACATATTAAGACTGAGACTTGAAGTCATCATGGTCCGTTTGGAAGTTAGCATCAGTATACCCAGTAACTGATGGCTCTAGCTGCCTACCATAGACTTTAAGAAGTATTCTTTAGTCCTTCTAAGGTACATAAGAATAGTCTTCAAATTTCTCCAATGTTCCTCACCGAGATTTTGCTAAAATCTGATGTTTCATGGATTGGAACATGGAACTATTGCTTCCCATTATCAGTATATCATTCACATATATGATAAGGAAGACAACCTTTCTGTTCTCGAGTTCACTATAAACACATGGATCCTCTTTGCTTTTGACAAAATCAAACAATTTGCTAGCTCTGTCAAAGCAAATATTCCAACTCATTGGTTGCATTTGTTTATGGCTGTGGGTAGTTGGAGTACTGTAAGTTGTGGAGAATAAAGTGGAATTAGTAGGTTGGGGTAAATAAATGAGGGTTTGTTTATGTTGGTTAAAAATTAAGTTGGAGTTGATTTATATTATAAAAGGTGGTAAATGTAATTTGATGTGTGTAAGAGATAGTTAAGGAATGATTGGTTATTGATTAAAGTTGTATTGGGAATTGAGTTTGATTGATGATGTGTGTAAAAGGTAGTTAATGAATGATTGGTTATTGAATATAAACGTGTATTGAAAATTAGGTTTGATTGATGATGTGTGTAAGAAGTAGTTAAGGAATGATTGATTATTAATTAAAGATGTGATGAGAATTGAGTTTGATTGATGATGTGTGTAGGAGGGGGTTGGGGGCAATATATTGTCCTAAACCTAAACCCAAACCTAAACTAAACGCAGCCATAGAAGCTTGCTTGAGTCCATAAATGGACTTCTTTAACTTGTATACTCCATTCGGCTTTTCTTTGGACATAAAACCTTCAGGCTGTGACATATACATAGTTCCTCCGAGTTCTCCATTGAGAAATACGGCTTTGACATCCATTTGTCAAATGTCAAAGTCACAGAATACAGCTATGCAAGTAATATTCTAATGGACTTGATCTTTGCTACTGGCGAAAAGCTTTCATCATAGTCAATGCCCTTATGCTGACTATAACTCTTTGCCAAGAACCTATATTTGTAGATTTGTACCTTGCCTTCTGCATCTCACTTCTTCTTGAAGATGCATATGCAGCCTATGGGGCGAGCCCCATCTGATAAATCAACTAGTTCCCTGACTAGATTGAGGTACATCGAGTCCATTTAAGATGTTAAGGGAACCAACCACATCTTCGGATCAGTGCTCAACACCGCTTGATATAGTTCTTAGGTTCATCGTCTTCTGAATCAACCTCATCATCTTGGTTCTGAACCATTAGATTTGGTCTTCAGGTGCACGACGGTTCCTTTAAGGCCTATTGACTTGGTTTTGCATTGGTTTAGGCAGTTTATTCTGATCGTGAAGAAGTTCTTGCGTGTTGGGTTTTCAACACTTGGGATATTCTCAGAATTTCACTATGATTTTCTTGAGGTGGGGTTGATACAATATCTTGTCTTTGATGCATTTCATTGTCTTGAGATGACCCTCTAAGAGTCATTTCCCCTTCCAATAGATCATAAAAAAAACTCCCATTGAGTTCTTGTCCACTCCATTGGACAATACCTCATCCTCCATGTTATCTTGTGCTTGGATTTCTTCACGATCTACCGTGTTGTGACCTTGTTCCTTGGAGAAACGTCACCTTGTGATCTCAGGGATAGTAGAATTCATATCCTGTAATTTCTTTAGGATATCCCACAAAATATCATCTTTCACTTTTAGTTTCCAACTTATCAATCATCATCTTCTTAACAAAAGTAGGACAACCTTAGGTCCGCATATGTTTAAGACTCGGCTTCTTGTCACACCATAACTCAAATGGTGTTTTCTTGACCGATTTAGAAGGAACTCTATTCAGAATATAAACTGCGATAAGTAAGGCATAATCCAAAAGGAATAAAGGGAGACTGGTGAAACTCATCATGGATCGAATCATATCAAATAAAGTTTGATTTCTTCTTTTAGATACTCCATTCATCTATGGTGTACCCGGAGGTGTCCAGTCTGACCAGATTCCATGTGATTTCAAGTAATCAAGAAACTCTCGGCTTAAGTATTCCCCTTCTCGATTTGATCGGAGAGTCTTAATAGTTTTACCAAGTTATTTTTCGACTTCTAACTTAAACTCCTATATTTCTCGATGGCCTCAGAGTTTTGTTTCATGAGATATGCATATCCATACCTTGAAAAATTATTAGTGAAAGTTATGAAGTACGAATATCCACCTTTTGCTTGAGTTGGGAATGGTCCGCACACATCCGTGTGGACCAACTCGAGCACAACCTTGGCACGCTTCCTTTTCCCATAAAATTGTTTACTTTTCATCTTTTCTTTGAGACAAGATCTGCAAGCTACATATGATTCGAAATCAAATTATGTGAGGTAGTATAACTTTCTCAATCTTGCTATTCTTTTCTCATTGATATGACCAAATCTACAGTGTCATAGGTAGGTTTTATTATTCATATTACTTAACTTAGGTTGTCCCTTTTTGTACATTGATAATATTTCGTAGACATTCAAGCATATTTAAACCATTCGAAAGAAAGGAACTTCCTTGAAACAATCCATTAAGAGAAAAAGAGCATCTACTATTTACAAAATGGAAGGAAAAACCTTGAATGTCTAACATTGGAATGGAAATAATATTCTTTGAAATCGAAGGAACAAAATAACAATAAAAAAAATCTAATTTATATCCCGAAGAAAGATCTAATCTAGTCTATTTTCAATATACAAAATAAACTACCTAAGTTCCCATCCAATGCACCCTATGCTTTAAACTTTGGGCGATCTCTCTTCCAGTGCCCCTTCTCATTGCAGAATAGGCACGCATCCTTTGGTAGCCTCGGCTTCTTTTGAACCCCTCCACTCTTAGGCTTCAAGGCCGCATCCTTAGATGCTTTCCCCTCTTCTTCTACTTATTCTTCTTCTTGGAAGATTTCACAGAAGAGCTCACCATGAGCACATATTAGCCTTTCGAAGTAGATGATTTATAGGTCTTGAGCATGTTGTAAAGCTCCGGAAGTGTCACCTCGTTCATATTGAAATTCACTATGAAGTTTTCAAATGAACTTAGAAGAGACTGCATAATCAGATTGATTGAGTCACTTGAGGGTAGCTTCGTTCCAAGCGATTCCAATCTCTCAATCATCCGATCATCTTCTGTACATGTTCAGAAACCTGGACCCTATCATGAAGCTTACATTTTAAGAGATCTCTGAGTATCTCAACTCCATGGTCAGAGATTCTGAAGCATACTGACTCTCCAAGTGTTTCATCATCTCATAAGGGAACATGTTTCCATGTTTCCTTATTGAATTTTTCAATCTAAACTGAAAACAAGTCTCAAGGAAGAAGCATTAATTTTGGAGAGAGTATCAGCGAAAAATTCGAATTCAAATTGAATTTAGAGAGAGAATGAAATTCAAATTTAGAGAGAGAAGTGAGCCAAAATTAATTAGGGGTATCCATGACATTTTAAATACACAATGTTCATTAATTACAAAAAAAAACTGATTCTGGACGAGAAGAATCTTGACACATAGCATTACCAGAAAAAAGATGATTTCCATCTATAAGAGAAAGAAAGAAAATAAAAAATGGATTCCAAAAAATAAAACAAAAAAATAAAAATAAAAAGGACCCGTTATTTTCAGAGAATGCTAAGAAATTTAACATTAATTATTGTTTATCAATATTAATGAAAATATTTACTCCCATACATCATTAGCGTCCACCCCCCTTGTCTTCAGGCTCTCTACTATATGGAAACTCGCTCATGTTATCCTAGTCTCAAAAACTTCAGTTACTTCTTCTCTCTTTTTGGTTATCTGTAATCTTCAATAAAGTATTTCCAACAGAAATGGATATTTCCCGTGAATTTCACGGTATCAGTCGTCCTGCATTATCCTCTCTTAATATTGTATTCTACCAGCGATACATTTTATCCACACAAAAAAATACGAGTTAGATTATATTCATAAAATACCCCTAGATTCAACTAAGAGCAGTCAAAACGTTGACTTGAACAATTAATCTCTCAATAGCATTACTTTCAAACACGTTTGATACTCTTTCACTGATTTACACTCGGTTGACCACTAATAGATGGTTTCTGTCATCTTCTTTAGTAGTTCGAGAGCATCATTCGAAAACCTACTCAGAAGTGCACCCGCTGCCGAAGCATCAACAATGGTTCTCATCTAGCTATCTAGTCCATAGTAAAAGTAGAAAAATTTGCCGCTCCAAGCTAAAACCATGTTACGGGCATCTCAGTAGTAAATTTTAGAATTTCTCTCAAGCTTTATATAGTAATTCAGACTCTATTTGAGCAAAGTGTGTGATTTTAATCCTCAGCTGAAACATCTTGACGAGTGGGAAATATTTGAACAAGAACATATTTGGCAGTTTATCCCAAGTATTTATAGAATTTGGTGTCAGAGACAGATACCATGACTTTGCCTTGACCCTGATAGAAAATGGTAAGAGACGAAGACGAATGACATCATCACTAACTCCATTTTTCTTGATTGTGTCATGAATTTCTCGGAACTTCTCCAAATGCTATTCAGATCCTCAATCTCATAACCCCGATTGTTTGTTTGTTTTTTTTTTTTTTTTTTTTTTTTTTTTTTTTGTGTGTGCATCTTCTAGATTATACAAGGTTGTAATTCAAAGTTATTTGTTGCAATTGATGGCCTTACTACCTCTTCATAACTATGAGCGATCAGTCTAAATTAAGTGATATCTGAGAAACCCTCTGATTTTTTCTTGCAACCTAATTTGTTGATAACTGGTTGTTTGTAAGAGTTGGTTTTTGTTAATCAATAACGTTACCCACTGCATCTCTTCCCATTCCTTGCTTATTGGTCATTCTTGCGATAAATTTAGAACCTAAAACTAGAAGAGATAAATTAATACCAAAAGCTAGAAATCATTTGCCACAAAAGAGATAAAATAAAATAAACGATTATATATATCATATATATAAATAACATATATATATATATATATTAGAAAACTAAAGATCATAATATGTATAATATTTCATTTTTTTTTTTCTTTCTCTTCTTATAGTGCACAAACATGTTCCAATAATTTATGTAGTTTCCTTAATTTGTTTATCATTTCTAATTGAATGAAATTAATTCAATTGTGGAGAGCTCCCATGCTTCTATGACGCGCCATATGAGCGGTGGACATGTTAGGAATTTGTGCCTTGAATTTGGTTCGATTTGGGTCGACGTTCGTGTCAAGGTGAAAGAAAAATTTGAAGCAAATTTGGAAGCATTGGAAAGCAACGCGACCACATCGGAAAGCGATACGGTCATGTCAAATTGAAGCTGGAAGGCGACGCGGTCGCGTCAGGTATTGATGTGGTCGCATCATTTGAAGCAGTCGCGAGCGCGACAGATAGACGTGGCCGCGACTGGTCAGGCGGCACAGTAGATGGGTTTAAGTTGTTTAGGCCCAATTTGATCCCTTTTGTGTCTAGGATTAGGTTTGGGGGCTTATAAATAGTCCTATAGCCTTTGGAATTTGTATTGGTCAATTGGTTGATTGATCAGTCATTGATTTGTTAGGACAAGAGAGGGGTTGTCAATTTGGGATATTTTGGAATTGGTATTTGTTGAGTACTTGGTACTCATTTGGTGTAGAATATCCAATTTGATTTTGGGACTCTATTTTCGGGTTTAGAGTCGGTTGGTCATAGAGCATGGAGAGTTTGGTTTTGGTCAAATATCAATTGATTGATACTCGAGTTTGTCTCCGTTTGTTAGGATGAAGAGTTGGATTGTTGACCTAGGGTCAAGTTTGTCTTTATCCGACGTTGTAACACTCTTTGATTTATTGAATAGTTCCTCTCGTTTGGCCGTTGACGTAGTTAACAAGTTATTAGTGAACTACGTTAAATTTGGAGTCTTTATTTTGGCTTTGTTGATCCTTCTCGTTTATCGTTTTTGCTTTGTATTGTTTGTAATTTCCCAACAAGTGGTATCAGAGTTTGGTTCGAGTTTCCGATGTTTGGTGGGAAAGATATTTGGAGTAAACTTGAAGATCGACAAATTTGTGAGAAGATTTGAAATTGAGGTGGAGCTTTGTCCGAAGAAGTCGCATCGTTTGTGGATTCAAGGCAAGGTGGAGTTGATAGGAATTTATGCCTTCGTTCGATTTAGGTCGACGTTCGTGTCAAGGTGGAAGAAGAATTTGAAGCAAATTTGGAAGTCCGATGCGGTCGCGTCAAATTGAAGCTGGAATGCGACGCGGTCGAGTCAGGTATTGACACAGTCGCGTCATTGGTTGCATGCGGTCTCATCGGTTATGGGACGCGGTCGCGTTATTTGAAGCTGTCGCGCCCGCGACTGGTCAGGCGACACAGTAGATGGGCTTACGTTGTTTAGGCACAGTTTGATTCCTTTTGTGTCAAGGATTAGGTTTTCGGGGCTTATAAATAGTCCTATAGCCTTTGGAATATGTATTGGTTAGTTGATTGATTGATCAGTCATTGATTTGTTAGGACAAGAGAGAGGTTGTCAATTTGGGATATTTTAGAATTGATATTTGTTGAGTACTTGATACTCTTTTGGTCTAGAATATTTAATTTATTTTTGGGACTCTATTTTCAAGTTTAAAGTCGTTTGATCATAAAGTGTGGAGAGTTTTATTTTGGTCGAGTATCAATTGATTGATATTTGAGTTTGTCTCCGTTTGTTAGGATGAAGAGTTGGATAGTTGACCTAGAGTCAAGTTTGTCTTTATCCTATGTTGTTACACTCTTTGATATATTGAATAGTTCCTCTCGTTTGGCCGTGGACATAGCTAACAAGTTGTTAGTGAACCACGTTAAATTTGGTGTCTTTATTTTGGCTTTGTCGATCCTTCTCGTTTATCGTTTTTGCTTTGTAGTGTTCGTAATTTCCCAACAGGACATATAACATGGTGTCCACCGGTGGACATATGATCAATTCTGATATATATATATATATATATATATATATATATATATATATATAATATCAAATAACACCAACATGAAAGAAAAAAGATTTTTTCTTTTGTTTTTTTACATAGTAAATAAATAAAATATCTAAACCAAAGATAGATTAATAATCACAATATTAATGCTTCGCTGACTGATCCCGGACAACGACGCTAAATACTTGTTCACCTAATATTTTAGTGTTGAACAACAAGTATAGTGTAGTATGTTGTATCGGTGAATAAGAGCATCACATCCACATGGATCAACGGTAGTAAATATGTGATATTTGACAACCTATTTTTATTTAGATGACTTCAATTGACTCAAGGTGCAAGAATACTAAAGAAAAATAAAGAAACAAACAAATTAAACTGATAACTTAACAAGATCAAGAATTAATTAAGACCAATATAATGAAAAAATCTAAGACCATTGATTTCATCGAGCATAAAAAAGAATTAATTCAATCTCTCGATCTAGCAATTATGCATATCATGCATTCTTATATTCACTAATTGAATAGAATCTCTCGATCTCAACTTAATTAAACAAATAAGCATATTCACGGTTATGATCAAAATAAACAAGGAAGCATGAATAATAAAAATACTATAAGAAAATACTTGCAATAAAAGAACTACATCAATCCATCGACTGGACTACTATCAAGCCTTAGAATTATAAAATGATTACTCCACGGACAAAGCAATCAAACTAATACAATTGAAAATTATTGTTCTAAAGAAAAAGAAAAATAAACGAAATAAATGAACTGATAAAACCGTAGAGTTTGTGGCAAGATGAGTGCTCCTTCTGTATGCTCCGATACTACTCCTCTTTTCCTCCCGGCTCTCTACGAAATGAAAAAAAATTGAATTTTAATGATTGAAACTGAATAATAATGAATTTCTTAATATATCATAGCCCGGGGATATTTATATGAGTGCATGAGCTAGGTTAAGTTGGGAGAAAAATTAGATTTAGGCTAAAAATGTGTATAAGCACGTGCGAGATATATGTATATGGTTCGGTCGGGCAAATTTAGTGCATACGGAACTTAGAAACATTTAGTGCATATGCAGCTTTGTTCGACTGGGAAAAGTTTTTCCCAGCCAAGCAAATTCTTATGTTCTTCAATTTAGGACGTCATCTCCAGATGCACTGGTTATCCAACTTCAAAGCTATTTTGTAAGCCCGTACAAGTTGACTTTGACATTGGCTATCTCTGATAAAATTGCAGATATTTGAATTAACTTTCTAATGCCGCTACTTTGACATTGGCTCTCTTTGGAACGTTTTTGCACAACTCCGACCCTCTTTGGAGTTTTTGCTATTTTGAAGAAGGAATTGAAAAATACCGTCAACATAGAAGTTGTAGATCTATCTCGTAGCTTTCCAAAGAATTAAGAATAATATAATTTCGATTTGTACATCCAATGTTGTGCCCATTCTCCTACAACTCCGTAGTTTAACTCCAATTAGTCTATTTTCTTGTTCGTTTCTTCTCAGGATTCTATATTTGCATATTATTGCCTAAAATACATAAAAACGCTACAAAACACACAAATACATAAAATCTATACAAAATATGAAAATAAGGGCAGACAAGCTAGCCTATTTCTACATGTTTTTATATGACTTTTGCGATGTAAATGAGCCCTAAAACCATGAATAAATCACTTTTATCAATATTTGAGTGAAATATCACAGCGTATATGGCCAATTTTACACATTATATTTCACTTTATTTTGAAATTAATAAAATAAAATAAATATTAGAAACTAAAAACGACATTATTTTCTTAGTTATCTATCTACATAGTATTTTTTGTATTATAATGTTAAAATTTTACTTAATAGTCATTTGAAAATGCTAATTGAACCCAACCTTTTCTATGATTGTTGTAAGATGTATTATTTAAGTATACTTTGCAATTTTTTAATTGAGAATATATGAAATGACATTATTTTGTCCACGAACTATTATTTGTTGATTATTTATCAAAACTTTGCGGTAATACATAATGCAACGTGAACACGTTATCGGTCAAGTTGGGAATTTTTAATCCAAAGTTGATCGTGATTTAATTGTAAAAAATATGTCATGTGATTTATTTACAAATTATATTAAAATTGTAATTTTGTAAAAGTTCGCGATTATTTTTACAATTAAGCCTTAAAATTAAAGATAATAATAGATATAATTTAGGGATTTGAACGGAAAGAAAAATAATTGAGAGCTTATTAGTTTATTTTACCCACTTAGGGATGGGAAAATTCCAGTAGGGATCCATCCCCGCTGGAACCTAAGATTATTGGATAGATGATTTCCCGATGATAGTGGAGGTGGGAGCAGGGATGAGGATTCTTCGCTTTCCCTAAGCAAGGATGGTATGAGGACGGGATCCATGCTCCACTTCGTCTCCGTCCCTACCTCACCCCCGCTTAATTAAAATGAGATTTTTCCTTTCTCCAATTTTTAATTATTTATTTTAGTTCTGCATATTGTAATATGTATAATGCGTATACACATTTAAGGAGATGAAAATCCTAAGTAATTTATTTCTAAATTTGCTTCTACCAACAAACTCAATTTGCATGTACAATAATTCTTCTCTAGTTTCGTATATAAAACAAATATATTTCTACTTTAATGAATTTTCTTCTACCAACGGTCTAAATTTTGATGTATAATAATTCTTCTTTACTTTGGTATAAAACCCAAACATATTTCTAATTTTAAATAAATTGCAAGAGCATATAAAGTGTGTGTTATTAATTTAGGCAAAAATTTGTGTGCACCCAACACACAATAGACTTATTGTACACTCCCTTATTTAATTTGGAATTAAGAATAGATATAAGGGCCTTGTTTGAATGGATTCACAACAACAATATGTGGTCCAGTGGTTAGGTGTGCAAAGGTCAGCGTTTGAGGTGCGCAGAGGTTAGGGGTTCGAAACTTGCTCTTGTGTTGTTTTGACCTCTTTTTATGTTGTTCAATAGTATATGTTATATCGCTGTTTTGACCTCTTTTTATGTTGTTCAATAGTATATGTTATATTACGTAATAGTATATGTTATATCGCGCAATAGTATATACTATAGTTATATGTATAATTTTTTAATAATATATTATGTTGTTTAATAGTATATGTTATATTGCGTACTAATATATTTTATGTTGTGTCATAGTATATACTATAGTTACATGTATAATTTTTTAATAAATATATTATGTTGTTTAAAAAATTATAAGAAGTGTTTAATAGGTCTCAAACCCAAGCCACTATAAGTACAAGTAGATGTTTATCCACTAGGCTACCACCTCATATTGTTATATTAAACGTGGCGCAATATATTAATATTAATAATAATACACGCAAATATATAGAAAAAAATGAGAAGAATAAAGACAAGAATAAGTTTCAAACTCAAACCCTAAAGGAGAACAACCCACACCTTTACCACCTTGGCCAATACCTCTTGTGTGCCATCAAACATGTCTTATATATATATTATACCACTGCGCCACTAGGCTTTCATTGTAAGCCAAACACAACCCTTAATATATATCTAATTTCAAAGTTAAATTGGAGAATGCACTATAAATTTATTGTGTGTTGGGTGCACTCAAGACCTACCCATAATTTTATTAACAGTAGTATTTAATTCAATGAATTTTTAAAGTTAATAAAAATTAATATTATATTTATTATATAATTATATTAAGAAAATAAGAACATTTGATGTAAAGAAAAAAATATGCGAGGAACTCGACTTCCCGCAAGAAACGAACGAAAAATCCCCATCCTCCACTCACATTTCTTAAATAAGAATATTTCTGGAGAAGGTATTAGAGATGTAAAATGTAAGCATGAATGAGGTGATTAATACCAGCCCCGAACTTTTCCATTGTCATTCTTATAACCACCTCCTATTTTTTTATCCCAAGTTAAATGCAACAAAAAGACGACGGTAGCAATAACTATACCTTCCGAATTATCTATTATAACTTGGATCCATCAATATTTTTCACACGAAGTGAATCAGTGACATGAGGACAAATTCAGTCATGATCCTTCCAAAATAACAATCATACTCGATCTCTGTACTTCCAACAAACAAACAAATTCTCAACGCTGCTTTCCCTTTCTATCTATGCTACAGATCTGACCATGTTCACGAGTTTAGAACTAAAAACTAAGATAAAAAATCAAAATTAAAAATTTGAGGAAAATGAACACCAAATAATCACACCACACAAAATCCATGCAGAGACATAAAAGAAAAAATTACAAGAAAATGAAGCAATCCAAGGCAATAAGAGGATTATTAATATCCTCCATAACAACATCCATTTCCTGGCTAGATTTGATATCTTGAATACCAACATGACCACCAATTTTAGTACTAATATGTTGAGAAATTGCGTCCTTTTTCCTTACCAAAAAATCCCGATCGGGGCTTGCCCTTCTGAGAGCAGACGTAGCAGAACTAACTGCATTCCCCTTAGACATAACTGGCCTCTTGTAAGAATTGTCATATGTCCCGTTTGTCGAAAAGCTTCTATTATTCTCCCCGTTGAATCTTCGACTTGGAGAAGGCGATCTTAGGCCTCTGTTTGGCGTTGAGCTAAAAGAATTTTGGTCTTTTCTGAAACTCTTTTGCCTAACTAGAGTTGGTGAACTTGCACGCGCCCGTTTCTTAGGCGTAGGGATGGTGGTCGTCGCCTTTGATTTTGTTACCATTGGTGAAGCAAGTAGTGATGATTGATCAAGATTGTGGGAATGGATCTTGTGACTAGATAAAACTGTGTTTTGTTCCTTGAGGCCAACTATGTGTGGATTTTCCTTAGCACATGACCATAAAAACTCGTTTGAAAAAGATCGGTCTTTTACGCTTAACACCGAAGACGAGGAAGACAATGACGACGATGATGATATTGATGAAGCCATGGTAGAACATTTGGTATTGGTAGAGCAAGAAAATGACGAAAAAGAAGCTGTAGAAGAAGTAGAAGGGGCTGGAGAAAGAGGTTTTTCTGAGGGCATAGTTTTTGGAAGTGAAGAAATTGGAGGATCTTGTGAAATTACAAGCTTATCCTGGACATGGCAATAATTTTCCTTGAATTTCTTCTTTGGTTTGCATTTGCTAATGCAAGAACCCATTTTCGATTGATTTGATGAAGGAATTTTTGAGACAAATATGAAGATGGTAGTACAGAGAAATTTGTTGAATACTATAATAATGTAATAATATGTTGAAATTAATTGTTGAAGACAAAGAGAAAAAGGTGTTGGGTGGCTTTATTACTTTAGTGGTGTGCTCTTTTTCAGAGTTTTGAAATTTGTTGCCGGGTTATTAACCCGTTGGGAGTAACGGTTATATGGATCAAATTGCAAAACAATGATGGGTTTTTTCCACTTTTTCACATAGTGTGGAATGTTTGGGCTTTTCTTCCTTTTTTATTTACACGGTTTTCTGGTGGGGACAACCCTATTGTAATTGTATGATTATTCTGGTTTTGCTTCTTGATTCTCATGTTTTTTGAACAAACTTCATTTCTCTAATTTTGTTAATTATCATTTTAGATCAGAGGAAAACAATAGGGCGTGTTCATTTAAGGTTGTCGATTACTGAAGTATTGTTAATTGAGGTAAATAAAGTGGTGAAACTTATTTCATTTTATTATAGCTAGCTAAATATGCCAGTCCAACAGACTAAGCCGATCATTGGGCTATGCTTTTCTGGCCCGTAATGAAAACAGTTGTCATTTGTGATAATTGAGCACTGTCGTACTCGACGTTGTGGTAGACTTAACCTACCACAACCCTTTTCCACCGTTGTTAAAGATGTAAACCACAACGGTTTTACAACGCGTCTAAATTGTTGTGGTTTATGTTTACCACAACGCCCGTTACAATGCAACGGAACCGTTGTCTTTTGGATCACAACAACTATTGTTAACAACAGTTATTAACCACTGTCTTTTGTGCCTTTACAACAACAGTGATAACAAGGGTTTTTTATTGTTGTCGTTTTAATCTTTACAACAACAGTAAAGACAACGCTTTATGACCGTTGTCGTTTAACTCGTTATTAGCTATTGTTTTCCTGTTTTAATTTTTTTAATATTTTTAAATAATAAATAATTCAATAAAATACATCACGTAAAATGAAAAAAAAACCTAAATAAAATAACAATTATTTCAATATTCGAATCATCAAATTTAACAAATTTAAAAAATTAACTACACGACCGAACCTTGAGTAGCACCAAGCTTGCTAATTGTCTCCTCATGATACTAAATTTCCATCATTTTTAGAGGAAATTGCAGTTTTAGTCTCATAGGACAAGGGGGGAGGGGTTGCATTTTGATCCTAAAGGTTTCACATTTGATCCCACAAATACAAAATTGAGCACATTTAGTCCCTTGATCACTCGGTCACTATCCACTGGTAACTTTAGCCCTTCATACTCGGCTCGCTCCTTAGCCGAATTGCTTGGCATTGTTCCTTGGGATTCTTCACCGTGTCACTCGGAAACTGTCCTTTGCGGTGTTGGGGGCTAATTGCTTAGGCTAACTGGCTTATTTGCAATTGCAAGCTTTTGATGTCAGCCCCATTCGTCACAATACTCTTGTTTACATCAACTTGGAACTTCGCGAAAGAATTGTCCATTTGTGGCATTCTTTCGTCCGTTCTTGCAATGAAAGATGTCAAGAGTTCCTTTAAGCTTGGCTCCCTACCTTCGTTTATTACCCCATTGGTAACAGAGAATCCGGGCTGTGGTTGAATTGAATTGTTGGGATTTGCATAAGGAAGGTTTTGATGACCCTTTGATCCCGATTGGTAGTGACCCGATTGATGTTGGTTGTGATTGTAGTTCGAATGTTTGCATTGCCCCAGACGTGGATATTGGCGTCCCCTTTGGTTTCCATAACCTCTTTGATGAATAAAGTTATAATCCTTGGGGTCTTCTTGTGAAACAATGGTTTTCGCACTTTGTTCCACTTGAACCGAAGTGGCAGCTTTAGTTAGTGACTCCAATTATTTTGACAAAGCCGCTATTTGAGTCGATAGTGAGGAGCTTGACTCCTTTTACACTACACTTGCAACCACCTTTCGTTTGGCCATCGATACGAATTTGTGGCCATGTCCTCAATAATTATCGTAGCATCTCTCGCTGTTCTTGCAAACAATGAACCAACGACGACTACATCTATGATGTTCCTTGTAGGCCCGAATAACCCGTCATAGAAGTAGCGAATTTGCTCCTTATCTTGCAACCCGTGTTGGGGGCTCTCACGCCTCCTATAATGGTTCAGCATCGAACTAACAGAATTGCGTGATTTATCCTCTCAGTCTAATGGTCTTACTTGTCGGAAAGTACTTCTGAAGGAACCTCTAATAGAGATCGTCCCATGTTCGTATGTGTTCGTTGAGGAGGGAATGTACCACAACTTTGCCTTGTCTCTCAACGAAAAAGAGAAAAGGCGTAGCTTAATTTGATCATGCGTGGCTTGGTTGATTTGAATCGTCCCGCATACTTCCAATAACGTAGACAAATGTAAATTCGGGTCTTCACTCGCATGGCCTCCAAACTGATTCTGTTGGATGATGTTAATGAGATCCGACTTTAATTCTAAATTCAATGCATTCACTGGTGCTCTACCCATCCCACCGTAATTCCGGTTTACTACCAATCGTAGAAAGTCTTAAATAATGTCTTGGGGTGGCGGTTTAAGCACACTCTCTCTCCAATTCCAGAGAGCATTCACCTCTTCTTGCTGTTTCCGTATCATCTCTATCATTTGATGATAGATGTTTGCTTGATCGGGCGGAATTAGAGGTGCATTCCTCTCAACTTGATTCATGACTCTTTGGTCGTTATCTCCAACCTCCATACTTCTTTCTCTATTCTTTCTCGCTTGATTGTGTCTACAAGTTGCCTCGATTTCCAGGTTAATATGTAGCAATCCTTCCAACCCTCGTGACCTCAAGTGCATTAACACCTTGCACAACAATCAAAAAGAGATCCTATAAGCTCAATTGATAACTAATCAACAAACAAAATAACTAAACTAAGAAAGAAAAGAAAATGCCTAGAGTATCACAAAATGCATAGAGCAACACTTTCCGGCTATCGTTACCGAATCCCCGTCAACGACGCCAAAAACTTGACACGAACTTAGTTTTTGCAACTAAAATTGAGCAATCGCAAGTGTACGGCCTCAATAGAAGTACTAGGCGAGTACAAGGTCGATCCCACAAGGAATCGACTCGATATCGGATAAACAAATTGAAATATGCATTTTAATGGCTAACTAGACGATCGAGTGGTTGGTTTTTCTTGATATTTTAAGCATTAATTGAAATAAACAAGTAATTTAAACTAATAGGATGAACTAGAGAACAAATTATAGGGATTAGACAATTAATAAAGGGTGATCTAGGCTTAGATTTCAATTACGGGCGTCTAATCACTATTAATTCAATTAATCCAACTTTTAACGGAATACTATGTATAAAAGAACGATCACGAATATATGCAAAATCCCCTCTCAGAGTGAATCACTTGTTGATTGTATGGGATTAATCGTCGTCTCCGGTCGATTAATCAAATACAACTCCTAATCGATTCTAAGACCAACCCACAACTAGCTCAAACCTCTCGGTTTTATTGTTAATCATGTCAATTAATGTGATCTTGGATCAAATCTCCCCTCTCAGTTCCAATTTAATCCTCAATAAATGTTAAACAAGCAATCAAATCATTCAACAAATATTTTTAAACAATTAATCAATCAATAGCATAACACAGAGTTGAATTAATCGGCTAATAATCACTAATTACCCATAATTTACTTTCTAAACCTAGATTAAGGAAATTTAGCCAACCATAATCATAATAAATGATAAACACAAATATATAAATATAACCATGTTCATACAAATACTTAAAGAGAATGGAAAGATAAAACATATTTAGATGATAATGTTGATCTCCAAGCTCAATTCCCACCTTTTGCTCTCAAAATTCTCTCTCTAAACTAACAATGAAAAGTGTCCTACCTTGAAAAACTGAAATTTAGGGCATCTATACAATAATTGGGGCTTTTTTAAGGTTTTTGGGCCAAAAATAAAGTTTCTGGGCTGAAAAGCCCATATTTTTGGCGTTCGTGCGCGGTCTGTGCAAGCATTGCATGGTCGTGATCGTGCACGACCCTAAAATTCCCCAACTCTCTGGAATCCCGCACGGTCCATGCAGGGCTGCACGGTCATGACTGTGCGCTGAGCTCTGGGCGCTTCTTTTGCCTTTTGCATGCACCGGCCGTGCACGGTCTTAAAGGCTTGCACTGCCCAAAATTGGCCCGTTTCTTCAGTCTTTGATTTTTTTTCTTATTTTCTTCAACTATTTTCTACTCATCTCTCTTTTTACACCTGCTTTACCTATAAAATGCTCAAAACCCGAATTTTTCCGATGAGAGAAAGAAAATACGAATTATATGACAGACGAGAGCTTAAAATGTATAAACATACGATAAAATCTCTATTCGAAGCGTGTTTTCATAACCAAAAACCCCATTTTGTCATACATCAATAATGTGATGGGGGACCTATGAAGCCTAATTTGTTTGCGAGTTTACATTCAACAAAAACGACCTATAAAATTATAGTTTAATATGTTCTTGCCAACAGGGAACAAATGTTGAGCTACCCTTTTTTTAAATTTTCACTCTATGATATCATGTGATTCACTTGAGCAGAAAGAAGATATTTTATAGAAAACTAATTATAGATTATAAAATACAAAAAACCTTAGGTTTTGGTTGGCAGGAACATATGTATGATAAAACTTCATTGTATTCCCAAGACATTTGAAAATTTATCTAGATTTATGTTTGGCCCTTCACATTATTCATCATTCCCCATATATAATATTAGACTACGTCTCTTGAATTGGTTGGCAGCTTCACCATGGTAAAGTTAACAAATGCATAGTCTATTGTTCTTGTTAAGATCGTCCATAATGTAGACGATATGTGTGTGTTAGCTTCAGATGTGGGTTCTTAAAGTGTAAACTCTGTACAACACGGTAAGTTGCTTGTAATTGTGCTTTCCATCTACTTCCGATCAATTCGATAGCCTGATTTCTGGTGATGCCCCTTAGGTCTCATTTGCCTAACAGTACAATGTGCAGAAGGTGATAAGGTATATTTGTGTCAATTGATGTTTGTTGAACAGTTTTGCTCTTGTGCTTTCAATCCTAATGTTTCCTTCAAATCTGTATTATACGAAAAACTCTAATGATATACGACAATAGACGTTTTGTGTCTACGATGTATACCTGCCTGATTACTCTTCCAATCTGTATTATCTGAAAATCTTTGATTTTATATCTTCCTTTGAAGAATAATTAGGTAGTGTTGGATCTACAAACAAAGGGAGGTTGGTGGCGTGCATTGATCATCCTGCTAAATTTAACTAGTCGGGCAATGACCATACAAGAGAGGTCGGATTATTCATGTTGAACCTTGTATAAAATAAAAGTTTAGTTACTTATCTTGAAAATTAGTGAAGGGATTAATGTTCTGTTACATATTTTAGCATCATTGTTTTGGTGTTTTGTTACATTATTGTGAATCGTTGGATTATAGTATGTTTGTGGCATTTGAATATGCGATCAAATATTTGTTTGGCTATGTTTTCCATTATGATATGTCCACAGTAGAAGAGATAATCAAGCATCGTAGACATTGTCAAACATCGTCTCCACTCTACCTAATTCAACAAAAGAACCCCACAACAATCAGGAGCAAAAACATCGATTCAAGCAATGAGACGATATGCGATATTTAACAATTTTAGAAAATCATGTGCCATAAGAAATTTACTACATAGAAAATTAGTATTCCAGCTAAACTTTTCATTGTTATGCCATCTAATAATTTTGTTTTGATTTTTTTTTCAAGAATTTTCGTTGTTCATATAAAAATGTTGCTTAGTGTAAAATTTATACAAATCAAGTTTTCTTGACGATGTTTGAACCAATTTTCGATGATGTTGTTTGTAAAAGAATTGGTATATACTAATGGTTGATAAACAGAAAAAATAGATGTTTAAATACATCATCACAATTGTTTCAAGAATTAGTTGGACCGGTTGAAACCCGATATTCGGAGTCTAACCCTGTTTTTCTCATTCAACATGACTATACTAGAGCACTCATATCAATTACCTAGACAATTGAAGTACGATCATTGTTTTATTACATTATGACATTCAACAAAATCAGAGTCATTGTTATATAATGTTAACATACTGATGTCACCAAAAAAAGGCTCAATTCCCATTATATATGACAAAAAAAAAAAAAATGAAAAGAAACTAAATTTATAAAAACGCTCGACTTCACCACATATCAAGTACCTATGTTTGACATTGCAATTTTTCAGCTAAAACTTCAACAAAAGCCATACCCTACAATAAAAATGATCTCTAAAAGAAAGGAAAAAACACACACACACACACAAAGCTCTCTTTCAAACTTGCTTATAAAGCATTCGATGACCCCTTAGGATTTTTCATTTTTCTCAGGTCTTTTACATCCCACTTTCCCCAAAAACATAATGAGTTACAAGGTGAAAAATTTTACCATTTGTAACGGATAAACTAGCTTTATACATTGAGAAACAAAAATCAATAAACGCAAACCGATTGCACCGAATCACATATTGATCATTTTCTCAAATTAAAATTCTACATACCGTTGAAAGTCCATTCATTTGCAATAGCAATCCTGAAAATGTACTAAAATATAACCACCATAACTAGAAGCTAGATTAGATAAAAGAAACGCTACCAATACAAAAGAATGGAAATAGATCACGCTCAATGAGTACATCGGAGAACACTAGATACATTACCAATGTTGAACATGAAAATATCCATTCAATGACATCGTAAAAACAACTGTTGTATCAACCGCTCAAAAAAACAACACGGTTACTCTACTTCTACATTAACTTATGAATTTGAACCCCACTATGTGAAAACCAACAAAATACGACGAAAATTACAACCGAAATCAAAACAGCCAAACGCACCAGCCTCATCTCAAACATATCTAATTCCTTTCTGCAAACAAATTCCTCCATTTCAGCAACTTTCTCCAATTTTAGTAATTCGGCAAAGTGTTGGAGCTCCACAATTCTACAAGAGAGCTCAATGTTTTGTTCAATAATAGCTTGTATTTCAATATTCTTCTTATCCAATCTTTGCAAAAGCAATTTCTCTACCTGATTCTTGTACACCAACTGATCCTCCAACATTTCTCTCTCACCTTTCAACTTAAAAAAACACTCCCTTTGGAATGACATAAGAGGAGGATCAATCCATTCCAAAAATTCACAATCACCTACCTAGAGTACAAAAATAAGACTACAAAAATCTTATAAACTGACAACAAAATAAGAACAAATAACTTTACAGAAATTAAAAAAAGAAAAAAAAAAAAGAAAAGAAAAGAAATAACCCCGAATCATATAGATAAGCAAAATGAAAAAGAAAAGCAGTGATACACGTTAATTATGCATGTATTTAGGTCGATTTTGGAACATATGTTATAACATTTACATGCATATTTGGTCGACAGTTGTGTATATTTGTCATATTTGGGCCATTTAAAGTGTTTAATGTGTTTGAATTGTGAATTATTTTGAATTGTTAAAACCACGATTCATATCCGATCCACAATATAGAATATTGAAAATCAGATACATCGTTATAGGATCGATCGATTTATCATATGTTCTACAATTAATTAATTTACGCTAGAAGGATTAAATTAATACCTTTGTAGCGTGTTACTATCTCAGCTTCAAACCTCTAAGTCTTCTCCGATGTTCTCACGAACTTCACTACAATACACGATGTGTGGACACCTCCTTGGATATGTTGTATGCGAGATTATTAAGTAGAAGAAGATAATAGCCGTGATTTCTTTTATATAAATAATGTCACATTATTTCTTTTTCTCTAAGCAGCATATCTTGATAGATATAGAAGATCCTAGATATCTCCATCTTCTATATCTATCAATATCCAATATATTTATTGTATTGCAATAATAAATTATAATCTCTATAATTTATTCTAGTTCATATTGAGCCACCGAAGGGACCCGATCGGACCCAATTAAATCAAGCTCTAATAAATTAATTATGACCCGGTCAACTCTTGACTTATCATATTAATTTATTAATTATATTTTATTCCACTAAAAGAATATAATTGCACTCTTAATTTAATCGGAATTATTGAAGCAATATGTCAACAATCATTATCCTCTTATTGATCGATCCAACATATTGCCCCGTTCGATCAACTAAAGTATTTTGCAATAGGCTACCATGACCAATAAGCCTATATTCAAACACTTGTCAATCTCAACACCCATCTTCTATCTGACAGTCCTAATCACACAATGTGATTCGACAACAAATGTCGAATACTGAGCTCAGATTTACTGTTCATAGAAGAACCCGTGAGATCCTAATCATGCTATTAAATAGGTGAAGGATTCCAATATTGTAAATATATGTTCTTTATCACTTCACTTTAATTCCCCAAACACCGAGATTTTAATCAATATAATAATCTCACTCTTTGGTGTTTCAAGAATGTTATGTTGGTAATAAAGGTACATTATTTACTCATGATTAAGGTAATACATACGTCAGTCATTTAATTTTAAATTGTATGGTCAAAACACAATTTAAATTTCATGTGGTCCTGTCTAATACACCATACATGTATCCTCAATTTCATTACCAAGTCAAAAACAAACTTTAATGAGATTGAGACAATCTTATCAAAATAAATTGTCCAAAAGTATTTACTGATCGCGGACAAAAATTATTTACGGATCGAATAAGAAAACGAATCTTTTTGTGTTGAACAACTCAAACACTCGATTTAAATATATCTACCATCCATGGACACATGTAAGCTCATAAAGAATTAATCAAAAGAACAACTCATAAATTTATTTCAAAATGTCAAAAACAAATAAGATCAAGTTTACTCAAGGGCATCTAAGTAAAAAAAATAAGGTCACTCATACTATCAAACATTTTGTCCCACTTGCCCTAGAGTAAATGAGACATGTCTAGTATACCCATATTTCTAATATGACTCTCAAATACACCAGTCGGTAAACCCTTTGTGAAGGGGTCAGCAAGATTTTCTGCAGAAGCAATCTTACACACCATCACATCGCCTCTCTGAACAATATCCCTTATGAGGTGATACTTCCGCTCAATGTGTTTTCCGCGTTGATGGTTTCTAAGCTCTTTTGCATTTGCCACAGCTCCGCTATTGTCACAAAATAAAGGAATACTTTGTGACGTGGAAGGAACCACCTCTAGGCTCTGCAAAAAATTCTTAAGCCAAACAGCTTCTTTGGCTGCTTCACAAGCTGCCACGTACTCAGCTTCCATAGTGAAATCAGCAATACAAGATTGTTTTATGCTCCTCCAAACAACAGCACCGCCACCAAGTGTGAATACTGACCCTGACGTAGACTTTCGAGAGTCTCTATCAGCTTGAAAATCAGAATCAGTGTATCCCACAAGCACCAAGTCCGATGCTGAATAAACCAACATGTAATCTCTAGTTCTTCAAAGATACTTGAGAATATGTTTAATAGCAATCCAGTGTTCGGGCCCTAGGTCCGACTGATATCTATTGACTATCCCAACTGCATGACAAATATCTGGTCGAGTACATAGCATAGCATACATGAGACTTCCTACTGCTGCAGCGTAAGGAACCTGTTTCATGTATTCCACTTCTTTGGGAGTCTTAGGTGATTGCTTCCATGATAAGTGAATTCCATGTTTGAAAGGTGTTTGGCCTTTCTTGGAATCTTGCATAGCAAATCTCACCAATATCTTGTCGATGTATGAAGCTTGGGACAAAGCAATCCTTCTGTTTTTCCTATCTCGTAAGATCTGAATTCCCAAAACATAATTTTCTTCACCCAAGTCCTTCATATCAAACTGTTTTAACAACTAGTGTTTTGCCGATGCCAGCATTCTGACATGATTTCCAATCAAAAGGATGCCATCCACATACAGCACGAGAAAAACTACTCTTTTGTCTTCTTTCTTTTTATAGACACAAGATTCATCAGGATTCTGATCAAAACCATAAGTTTTCACAGCTTGATCAAATCTGATACTCCAAGATCTAGACGTTTTAGTCCATAAATAGACATTTTCAACTTGCATACTTATGCTCTTGATCCTTTTGGATAAAACCATCTGGTTGCATCATATAGATGCTCTCGTCAAGATTTCCATTAAGAAATGCAGTCTTGACATCCATTTGCCACACCTCGTAATCGAAATGTGCCGCAATGGACAAGAGAATCCGAATAGACTTAAGCATGGCTACCGGCAAGAAGGTTTCTTCGTAATCGATTCCTTCTCTTTGGGTATAACCCTTGGTAACCAATCTTGTTTTAAAAGTTTCTACCTTTCCATCTATTCCTCTCTTTCTCTTAAGACCCATTTGCACCCAATAGGTTTTACCCCATCGGGTTTGTCTACAAGATCCCAGAAAGAGTTAGTGTACATGGAATTCATTTCTGAATCCATAGCACTTCTCCAATGATCATCGTATTTATCTTCCATAGCCTCTCTAAACGATGCAGGATCTTCCTCTTGTTCAACAGAGACCGCCTCAAGAGACTCTCCATAAAGAACAAGTCTGGAAGGTGGTCGAATGACCCTCTTCGCACGTCTAGTCGCTATAGGTTCGTTTACAATCAAAGACGGTTCTCTTTTCTCATGTTCCTCGATGTCCATCTCACCACCTAGGGGTGATTGAACATTCGGGGCTTTCTACCATTTCAGGTGTTGATTCTCTCATACACATTCTTGGCGGAGTCGCCATGTGTCTCCTACTGGATTCAACAACGGATGATAAAGTCGTGAATTCAAGAACAGGTTTAGTGTGGATCTCTGTAGCAAATGATCTAGGAATATTTTCCTTTATCTCCTCCAAAAGAACCTTGTTCTTGGATTCGCGTTCTTCTACATGCTTGTCCTCTAAGAAAGTTGCATTTATGCTTACAAAAACCTTCTTATCCTGAGAACTACAGAAAAAGTATCCTCTTGTTCCTTTCAGATATCCCTATAAACACACAATATTCTGATCTTGATTTCATCTTTTCCATCTTACTCTTCAGTACATGTGCTGGACAACCCCATGTCCGAAGATGTCTTAGCAATAGCAATCCTGAAAATGTACTAAAATATAACCACCATAACTAGAAGCTAGATTAGATAAAAGAAACGCTACCAATACAAAAGAACGGATATAGATCACGCTCAATGAATACATCAGAGATCACTAGATACATTGCCAATGTTGAACATGAAAATATCCATTCAATAACATAGTGAAAACAACTGTTGTATCAACCGCTCAAAAAAACAACACGGTTACTCTACTTCTACATTACCTTATGAATTTGAACCCCACTATGTGAAAACCAACAAAATACGACGAAAATTACAACCAAAATCAAAACAGCCAAACACACCAGCCTCATCTCAAACATATCTAATTCCTTTCTGCAAACAAATTCCTCCATTTCAGCAACTTTCTCCAATTTTAGTAATTCGGCAAAGTGTTGGAGCTCCACAATTCTACAAGAGAGCTCACTATTTTTTTCAGTAATATCTTCTATTTCAATATTCTTCTTATCCAATCGTTGCAAAAGCGATCTCTACTTGATTCTTGTACACCAACTGATCCTCCAACATTTCTCTTTCACCTTTCAACTTAAAAAAACACTACCTTTGGAATGACATAAGAGGAGGATCAATCCATTCCAAAAATTCACAATCACCTACATAGACAAAAATAAGACTACAAAAATCTTATAAACTGACAACAAAATAAGAACAAATAACTTCAAAGAAATAAAAAATAATAATAATAACCCCGAATCATGTAGATAAGCAAAATGAAAAACAGAAGCGGTGATACACGTTAATTATGCATGTATTTAGGTCGATTTTGGAACATATGTTATAACATTTACATGTATATTTGGTCGAGATTTGTGTATATTTGTCATATTTGGGTCATTTAACGTGGTTGACTTGTTTTGAAGATTTTTTTTAGTGTTTCAGGGTTAAAATTATATTTTACGACTATCGGTTGAAGGAACAAGTCAAAGAGAAGGAAAAATTGGTCTAAACCGGTCTGGAGAATGAACCGGTGAAGAATCGTCGCGACCGCGACAAGAGAATGCTCGCGGCCGCGACGGAAGGTGGCCAGAATTAGAATTCGACACTGACCGAGCATCGCAACCGCGACAAACATGTATCGTGGCCGTGACGAAATGAGTGGTTTTAAGGCTGTTTTGAGTTCAAGTTATCGCGATTGCAAGGAGCATTACGCGTGGCCGCGACAAAAGGCCGATTTTTGAGAGATTTTCTACTCCAAGTAGGATTTGAAGCCTAGATCCCCCAATATTTGTCTCGAAGCTTATAAAAAGTCATTCAAGCTGGTCAAGTTTTACATGATCACATCATAGCATCTCATACTTTTACGTACTTTGGAGTAGAAGGCGTGAGAGCAAGGATTAACAAGCAAGACGAGATAAAGATCGAAGAGCCAACTACCCGGATTTAATTATTTCTTGTCTAGTTTTGAAATTCATTACAATGTTTTCTTTGAATTCTTGTATTGATATGATACTAGGCATGAGTAGCTAAATTACTCGTGTTCTAGGGTTAGAGAGTAGGGTTTTACAATAATGTTTGATTTTATCTTTTAATTTAGACTCCAGTTTTAAAAATTCCATTTCGAGAAAAGGAAGTTGTTAATAGACGTACAAAGTATAGCGTGGTTGTCTATGACCGTGTAGGCTAGGGTTAAGGGGCTTTTAGGAGTTGTTAAGATTAATTGACTCAAGAGAGCAATTGTTCTAATCAATCTACGATTTAGTCGCTTCGAGAGAAGGGTTAAATTAATTAAGTGTCGTCTAATCGATGTTAAAACTAGTTTAAAAGTTTATAAGATAGAAATTAATCATTCATTAGCGTAATCCCTGAAATCGATGCCCTAGGATACATTCTCTTTGATTGAAAATCACTTTTTGTTAATTAATTCGTTTAATTATTTTTATGCGATATAGTTTAGTAATTAATCAATCTTTTCAAATTTCTAGTGTCTAGTTAGGATAATCCTAGATAATAAGGGTATCAAACTACGTAAACTTATTCTCTGTGGATCGACTTTGACTTCCACTATATACACCTACGCCTGTATACTAAATAAAGGTTAGGATTAGAGTCTGTCAAGCGGCATAATTAAATCTAAACAACTAACTACACTAGGAATAAACAAGGAAACTAATTCACTATACTAGGATAACAAAACAACAATTCAATAGTATTCCACTATTTTTCAGGTCATTTATTTAACAAAAGGTTCGATAAGTACTCACCAAGTGGAACGGGCAGCAAGCAAACCTAAGTGCCGCATTGGCGTTGGTTGTGGAGAGAAACTCAACAACCTTCACCTTGTGGTTGCATAGCACAAATGAAGGGCTTCCAATCGACTTCCTTCCAATCAGCTTCAAATAAAATCCACCTGACATATTTTGAGAGTTGAAATTAAAAAAAAAAAAAAAAACACCGTATCGAAGCTTTGATTGTCGTATTCTTTTGGAAGGAAAGAAAAAACTGAAATCTTGAATATCGAAGCAATGAAAATGAATGAGTTCGATCGAATGAAGAGATGAAAAATGGAATGACGAAGAAAGGAAGAAGAATTATTTTGATCGAATTGATTTTGCAGAAGAAAAGATAGGGAAGAGGAGAACGTTGATGAAGATGATACTGAATCATGATATCGGAGATACTATTGTAATTAATAATCGCCAATTAATTATTTAATGTTCATCAATTTAGGTGAAACCGGTAGAATAGGTAACAAGTATAAGGAGATAGAGTATTATTTTGATCTAACGGTTGGATTATGAGTTGACCAAATCTAGTGATTTAAAATAGTCCAGGTGCACCGTGTCCCAGGTGCACCAAAGTTGGGCTCTATTATTATTTGCAAACCAAATCCAAAATAAATCTTTCAACTTACAATAAATATTTAAATCTAAGCCTAGTAACCAATCAACAAAGAATTGTTCATTTTAAATTTAATAGTTTATATCTAAATATTCAATATGAATATCAAATTAAATATTAAAAAAATATGATTAATTTTTATTAAAAATGAATTAACAATAGAAAAGTTATGTGTGACTTTTTGAAGTTGGAGAAATATTTTTGAAAAAATTAAAATTTAGAGAGAAAAAGGCTACAAAAGACATAGTAGATCTCTAGATTTTACGTCCCTTACGTGGATGCATGTTGTCCATCTACTATTTCTTAATTACTTTTTTTAAAAAAATGTATATATATATATATATATATCTAATTTTTTACTGAAAAATGATTGGTGTTTAATATTTTAAACTGTTGCTATATTATATTAGTAAAGATAAATAGATGATTTTGTTTGTAGGATAAAGTTAAGGTTTCCAAAAATAAATTTAATTGAATATTTTTTTAAATTCTGTAATAAAATTAATGAAAAAGTAAGCATTTTTAAAGGTATTTATTTAATTATTATTTGCAGCTCCAACCTAATACAAATAATTCAACTCATATTAAATGCACAAGTCTAACATAAACAATCGATAATGTATTGGGTCTTTCTTAGGGTAAGTGATTTTAAAATAATCAATATAAATATCAACTTGAAAGGTTTGGAAATATTATTTTAAGGTATTATACATAAGACACGACAAGACAACAAAAAAAAAAAATTGTCTTATAATTTTTAGGAAACATTTTCTATATAATAAATTAATTATATATTGACACCTAAAGCTTTTTATACACAGCAAAATGCTAATAAGAAAAATTCAAACTTGGAATTAATTCTTTGTATTTATATGCTTATCTTCTAATATATTGCTAATGATTAAGCTTATCTTTTTTAGCAGGTTGAATGAGTAGAAAAATGTTCACATTTTTTTTAATAGAAAATTTTCTTTTATTATATAATAAGATATTTTAACAAACATATCTTATTAAAATTAAACGGGTGAAAGATAATGTAAGCTTATAAGACCAAATTCTTTAAGCGTATACGGCCAAATTTTTTTTGACCTTTTTGTTTTGGCATTGTGACTGCCTATCGTTTTCATTGGATCTAATATTGTCCATTCAGATTGATATACCTTCTAGATCTTTTTTTTTTTTCTTTATTTTGAAGGAATTCCTTTTCTGGAATTCTAATAAATATTTTTTGGGCAATTTTAACAATTTGACGTACTGTTCATGTTGAGATTAAAATTATACGTGCTCTTTATTGGTATTTAGTAAAGTAAGTGAACTCGCCTGTGGCACAGGCGAGTTCAGTGTGGACTGACAGGTAAACAGTGCCAGGGGCGAGATCAATTAGGATTTTTTTTTTTATTTATTTTCTTAATCTCGCCTGTGGTATAGGCGATTTATAGTATGTGTGCCGTATCCATACGGTATGTCGCCCCTGGCAGAGGCGAAGTCTCGTATTTTTTTTTTTTTTTTGCCATACAGCTTTCCATGCATGCATATTTTTGTGTATGGTTTTAACTAATTATTTTTTGTGTATGGCTTTAACTAATTATTTTTTGTGTATGGTTTTAACTAATTATTTTGTGTGTATATATATATTACCTAAAAAAGAATAGTTTATTTTTTTTACCTCGCATCCAACTTTCTTTTTATGTAAGATTAAGATTATCGTATAGTCGATGCAATAAATTCGATTAGTTAAAATTTATAATATTTAGTTTAATTATAAATATTTAAAATATCAATTAACTTTTTACGCAATTATTACAAATAATAAGAAAAAGACAAAATCTAATATATTTTTTATGTAAGACAAAATCTAATATATCAACTCAACTTTATGCAACTATTACAAATAATAAGAAAAAGACAAAATCTAATATTCATGACCAGTCCCACATCCAGATTTTGTCTTTTTCTTATTATTTGTAATAATTGCGTAAAAAGTTAATTGATATTTTAAATATTTATAATTAAACTAAATATTATAAATTTTAACTAATCGAATTTATTGCATCGACTATACGATAATCTTAATCTTACATAAAAAGAAAGTTGGATGCGAGGTAAAAAAATAAATTATTCTTTTTTAGGTAATATATATATACACACAAAATAATTAGTTAAAACCATACACAAAAAATAATTAGTTAAAGCCATACACAAAAAATAATTAGTTAAAACCATACACAAAAATATGCATGCATGGAAAGCTGTATGGCGAAAAAAAAAAAAAAATACGAGACTTCGCCCCTGCCAGGGGCGACATACCGTATGGATACGTCACACATACTATAAATCGCCTATACCACAGGCGAGATTAAGAAAATAAAAAAAAAAAAAAAAATCCTAATTGATCTCGCCCCTGTCACTGTTTACCTGTCAGTTCAAACTGAACTCGCCTGTGCCACAGGCGAGTTCACTTACTTTACTAAATAGAGCACAACAGTACGTCAAATTGTTAAAATTGCCAATATTTTTGAAATGCCTCGATGAATAGAAAAGATATATATTTATGACATCATAATGCAACGTGAGCAGCAATCGTCATCTTGTAGGGCCACAGCCACAGGCAAAGCCGCCTGCCATTACTGTAGTCCAATCGAATCCAATGTGCATGATATTTTTGGATTATATATTTACTGGATATTTTTGTTTTAAGGTCTAGAAGATACAAATCTAATCCAATACTGGTATTTTAAAAAGTTATAAGAAGAAATTCTCATTCTGTTTATTATTAAAAAAAATCTCCCTCATCTGAATAATAATTCAGTATTAACACAAATTTTAGCCTGTATTACTAAAATACACTACAAAATGAATTGGCGACCTCAATAGAATATACATTTAATTAATGGATCTTGCATGTAGTAAATAAATTATATAGTAATGCATCCTTATCAATTTATTATAATAATCTCATCCATGTAACAATTATCAACGATAGCTGGAATTTTTTATTACTTTTAACTATGTAAGCTCTACATCAAACACCAATTCTATAATTGGATCATCAGACAGTATGTTTTGAGAGTTACAATTAAGAAACAATTCAAAAAAAAAGTGAAAATTAGGAGGAATGAAGAAAGGCAAAAGTCGGAAGCAGCAGCACAGATGGAGTAGTGAATTGAGATAAGAATATTGAAGTTGGATAGTAGTTCATCTAATTACACAACCCCCAAACAAAAACTGTAATTTACATAACTGTACAGGATTTATTATGGAACTAGAACATAGCAAAGCACAAGATAAAGAGATGATATTTTTCCAGCCCAACCAAATACAATTGGCTGCACCTAATTAGATTAATTTCCAGAAGTTCCTCTCACATCAGAGATGATGGCTCTCAGCACATTCCCTCTCTTGGGCGGTGGCGGCCTCCCCTTCTGCCCGGTCGTCGCCGCCCTATTTGCCTGACCGCCGCCGTGGGTGGCCTCAGGTGGGTTTTGCTGGGTGGCTCCGCCCCAACTACTGTATCCAGTGTCACTCATGTTTCCAGTGCACACCGAACTTAGATACGGGTATATATATAGGAAGGAAACGAGTGGGGCTTCGATTGTCTGTGGCACGCTTCACCCAAGAACCAATCTTGTTGATTAACTAACCTAGGCCCAATTGACACATGCATGTGACACTCTCTCTCTCTCTCTCTCTCTCTATAATAAAACTCGATCAATTTGAATGCTATACGTCTCTATTTTACTTGGGGCGACAAATTTCATCTCACATATATTGAATTTAGATTTAAAATCAATGTTACATTAGGCATCAGTTGAACGGTATATTATGATCTAATATTTAATCGAAATCTAAATAAAATTGAGCGAGGTACAAATGTTGTTGGGCGACCAAGAATTTGGAAAAAAGACATAAGCAGTCAATTAAGACTACCGCCTTTGTGAATACTGATTGGAGAATTTTAAATTGAGTTTAAATAACTTTTTAAAGAGATACACATAATACATTTGGGTTCTTCTATGGTACAACCATTGTATCAATTCAATTTTATTTTAGACTATTAGATCTTTTAATTTTAAATTTCAACCATTAAATCAATAATTACTATGTGACTTGTTACCTGCTAAACCAGTCACCATAGAAAAAAGTTAAATGATGGGCAAAGTAACATTGATTTTGCTGCCCTGTGGCTAATAATTGATTATCTTTCTTTTCTTTTTAATATAAATAATTGATTATCCTTATACGTGGGTTTCACTTTATTTTTATTAATTTTTTTGTTTTGCAAAAAAACAAAAAGGAAAAAGGAAAATTTATCAAAAATAAACAAACTCGTTTAAAACAAAAAAGGGAAAAAACAAACTACTTCATCCGTGCCGACTTATCTTGCACAGGGGGTCTACACGGGTATTAAGAAAAATTATTTTTTTGTTGTTTGTTGACTTTTCAAAGGTGGATTGAAGGTAGAGATTATGTTATAACTTTCCTTTTTTAGGCTATGCAAGATAAAGTGGTACGGCCGTTTAAGGAAAGTGTGCAAGATAAGGTGAGACGGTGGGAGTATCATTTCAATTATCTAAACCATGTTGTCAAATTCAAATGTTATGAAAAAATGATCTTTAAATAGATGAATTTAAACTCAAATGAGTATAAGTTGTAATTCAAATTCAATCCAAGAAGTATACATAAAAATATTCTTGTAAATTCAAACATTTATATTTATATTGCAAAAAATATTTTTCCACAACCACATAAAACACTACACATCTAAATCCAAAGTATTTTTTTTGTGTATTATTGATAAACCAATGTGTATAAATGTATGAGGATCCGTTTTGAATTTTTAAATAAAAGTAGCGATTCTTTAAATAATAATCCGTTCCAAAAAACAATATATATATATATATATATATATATATATATTAGCATTTTTTTGGAAAAATTATGGATAGGTAAAAAAGACAGATATATTCATACATAATCCATTTAATTGGTTCTTTATGGTAAGATTCAAATAATTATTTTTTTAAACTAAAATTACACATTTAAAAAACAAAAAATTATCTTCTCTAGCGGCACTTTCATTGAAACGAAGGGAGTACATGGTATACTTCAAATTCAAAATACAAATCAAATATATAGATATTTGTGCTGATATCAATATAAATACATATATGCATATATAAACACACACACATATATATGCAAATAATAAAATTGATCCTTATTTGAATTTGAATAACGAATCAAATCAAAAAGCTCGTTTTGTATATATCTCTAGCAGTGTAGTGAATAACCAATTTACATTCTCTATTTTTTATTATAAATATGGTCAATTGAAATTAAGCTGTCACTTTTTATGTCTGATTTTTTTCTTTTTGTGTTACTAAATCATGCAAGTTAACATTAAAAAAATATCAATCAAATTTTTTTCGTATGATTGGTGGACCGTTGCTATTTATTTAGCTAATGCTAGTAGAAAAATTGCATGATTAAAGTTTCATTTTTATATCTAATTTTAGTAAATCAACATTTTTCCCCAAAACAACATGTAAAAAGAAAAAAGTATGGAAGACTAAATTGTTGGAAGGATTGTTCAAATTAAAAAGGTTGTAGGAGTAAAATAAACCTTAACCTAATTAAACAAGAGATGGGCCCACACAATTTATTAAAAGATAAAAAAAAATACTTGCTAATTACCTGATATAGCAGGTGAAAAGTTAGTTTATTAATATAACTAGTAAATGCACCTGTGCGATGCACGGGCTATTTTAATTTTATAAGTAAATCGACATTATCATTAAAGATGGTTTTATTTTTTTAGAAAAAATGGATGTTTTATATTTTATTTATTATAAAGAACAATTAAAAGATATAAAAAAATATTAAACAATGAAATGTACAAAGACTTACGAAATTTTAAAGTAATCATTTCTTAAAACATTACAACGAAGTAAAATAATACCTACAAATTCTGGAATATTTCCTTATACACAACATTAGTAGTCTTACTACTACATTTACTATCGGTACCACAACTTAAAATTTTCAAACATTTACGATTTGTAACTCTAGACACTGCGACATAAAGCTGTCCATGGTTGGAAATTGGTCTCCTAAAAAGAGTCCAACGTTTGATAGTGACTGACCTTGACTCTTTGAAATATTAAAAATAAAGAATTGCACTTAGCTAATATATTTATGACGAAGGAATAAACTTATCTTTGAAATTCGTGAATGTTATTTTCGTACCGATATCATTTGGGACATGAGCTTCTTGATTATCTATAACTTCTTCTATGTCTATATCTGTAAAAAGAAAAAAAAACATAGTAGCTATTAAGTTTTTACTTTGTACACTGTAAAATGGTAACGTAGAATTTATAGTACCAAATATTAAAATACCTTGTACAACAGGGAGATTTTCTTCATGAATAGTATTTGATATAAGATTTATGTCCCCACTTGTATTGTTCAGACTCATATCACCTTCCAAATCAATTACTACAGGTTTGTTATTTAGCACATTGAATCATCTTATTCCTTGCTTCCTTTTTCTAATGTTAGGCGCCTCTGCTTAACAAAAATAAGCTGATATTAATTCATTTTTGAATATTTTTAAAATTTTATTATGAAAATGTAATAATTGTGAGTAAATTACATGAAGCGGAATATGGTATTTCTTGTCCATCCAAGTCAATGATAACTGATGCATCATTTGAAGAAAATAGAGTAGCTCGAGAAGTATTTACGCCCAATCGACTACTTGTTCTAGACAATAAAAACAAATTATAATAAATAAAAAAACTAAATAATATAATTTGAAAGTAAATGAATTAAAAAATAAGAGTATAATGTGTATATGAATAAATTATAATAAATACAAATATGTAATATAAAACAAAAAATAAGAAAAAGGATAAGAGAGAATGTATATGTTCAATTTAATATCTATATATATAACAAAAAAAGGCTATGTGTATAAAATTAACTCTTAATAAACATAATTCAAATTTATTTGAGGTTGTTTGCTGAAAGGAGAATATTAAAAAAAAAAAAAAAGGTAAAAAATGAAACAACGAAAACATAAGCGATAGCACATTGTACATTGCAATTTTTTATAGCACTAAATATCAAATCCTTTGATATATATGGAGGAAATAGAGATGCATATTTAATGGAATTATACGCTTTTTTCTAATAAAGATGAATGTATGATAATAAAATTATATTGTTTGAGGTGTTTTTGTCATCATATAAGTTTTAAATTCTTAGCCATTACATCACAAATGAGTTTTATTTACAAACATAGAGCTCTTTTAAAATTATTTTATTATTATAATTATTATTTTTAATTTATTGTTTTTTTTTTTTTTTTTTTTTTTTTTTTTTTTTTTTTTTTGTGAAAACTCCTAATAATATTACATTTTTATATGTAGATTTGAATATTGTAACTTTTTTAAAAAATATATATAGCCATATACTTGAAACATTTGGTACATGGGCATAAAACAAAATGGGTGAAAGTATTGCTAATTGGCCCAATTTTATTATCTCATCAATTAGCAGCTGTTACGGCCCAATTTAAATCTCTAAGAAAAAAAAAATATATAGGTTGATAATTTTATTATATATTACTTTTATAATAAAAAAACATCCATCCCGTACATCGCACGGATAAACATCTAAATCTTTTAGTGTGATATATATATATATATATATATATATATATATATATATATATTAATTATAAATCAAAGAATTTTATATAGAGAATACATGATAATTATTTATGACAAATAATAAATGTTTTTACTAAAATCATAATGTGATTTAATATAAATCATATTTTATTAGACATATTTTTAATATATATTTTGAAGAGCCCAACTGTTGATCTGACATGGCCTAAGATTTATTAAAAAATTTACAGGGCCCAAAGTTTGTTAAATTTTTTAAACTCGGTATTATCTAGTAGAGGTGTCTAGAATTTGGACAACCATTTTCATTATTACTCGCTCTTTCTCTCTCTTCAATGTTTAGAATCAAACACTTCCCACCGTCAAAAAACTCAGAACCACTTTCTCTCTCTAGCAAAATCCAAAATCTATATTTTTTCTATCTAAAAACAATATTTTTTATCATCAATCTTCACCAAAAAGCTTGATACAATGATTATTTTGTGTGTCCTTCACTATCTTTAACTCTCCGATTATGCAGAACCCAAGTTCCCTATATTCAGAGCTGGAGATTCTAGCTAAGCCTCTCATTACGGAGTGCAAATCCGATCAGATCTGGTCTCAGATTAGCACGGTCTTCAGTCATAGAATGAGATCTTAGCGTTTTGTCTAAGTTTTATATAATCTTTAAGACATGCAGATGATTGGATTCAAAAAATCGAAGATTTCTCCAGATCGGTTATCTCACCAGATCGATATCGGCTTTAAATAAATGGTATTATTTCTTAGCCTGTTATTCTTTAGATCTTATAAATTTGTGGGATATGTTCTTTGTTATTACTTAATTGGAGAGGAGGAAATCATTTTTTTGGAGATAAAAAATGTTTTGACTTATGATATCTTTGATTTCATAAAAGTATTCAGCAGTTTAGGACGATTATAAGTATAGTTTTTATTTTGCATCCGCGTGTTTAATACTGATCCGGGAATTGCATGTTGATTTAATCTTTGGCATTTCTTTGTTGTATAAATCGTACATTTTTATGTTTACGGATCAGAAAATAAAGCACAGTAGTAAAATTCTAATGAAATGGGTTCTCTTGCAGGTATATACTCAACATAACGTTCGAGATTCAGATTTTGAAGCACAAATTTCTAACATGCAAGAATTGCTTATGTTCTTTTTCGTATGAAAAAATGTATAACTTATTTTGTATTTAGATTTTTATTTGATCTTGTTTAGATATAAAGTAAATAATAATTGATTTAATATTTTTTTGCGAGATGTGTTTTGTTCCTACTGGTTCACGGTTCATTGTGTTGAATAATACTGTCTGCCATTGTTTGAAGAAAAACACTTCACTAATAAGGCTTTTGAAGGTATCAAGTTTTATTTTTTTGTTTGTTAACAAAATTTCAGTAGAACAGTAAATGGGCTTATTGACCCCTAATACCTTGATTTTTATGGTTTTTTAATTATGTTTATTTTGGAGTTTCAGATTTTTACACCTGTGCATCTGACGGGGCTAACTAAGCTTCAAGAAATGTAGGTATGAAAAAAGGTATAACTTGCTAATAATATTTTCTTATTTTCTATATGATACTCCCTCCGTCCCGGCTTATTTTGCACAGTTGATCAGGCACGAATGTTAAGAAAAAATAGATTTTACTTTTTCTTTGACTTTTTTAAAGGTAGAGATTGAGGGCTGAGATTTTGAGGGTGAAGATTGTGGGAATTAGTTTCTGTTTTAGGGTTGTGCAAAATAAGCTGGGACGGCTGAAAATGGAAAAACATATATTGTAATAACAGAAAAAAAAAAAAAGGAAATATAATTAGAATTTCAATAATACATGAACTTATTTTATAGAAATTACAAAATTGATTTCTACTATGATAAAATCAGAATTATTCTTCAATCTCAGTTGAATCTCGAATGAGTTGATTATCTATAATCTTTTCCCAATATTCTGAACAGATTGGCTGTATTCATGTTATAAACCAACTGTAAAATTTAGCACAATATATTGACAATAATATCGATAATCCACATAACAGAAATTACAAAAATCAAAACTTTTTTATGATTAAATATTACCATAGAAAACGATGATGGTAGATAGATTTGAATTTTGCAATCATCAAAGTTGTTTTCGCCAGAATAAAGATTCAGTGTTGCTGAATTTTCCTTATTCTGATTTGCAAGTAGTCCTTTTGGAGCATCCATTGTGAAGTACCTATCAAAGTTGACACTGAATTAAAGATGGATGAAGGAATATGAATAATAGAAATTCGAACCGACAAATGCGAAATAAAGCTATTGCGAAATAAATAAGAAATAGAAAATACCCAGCTACAAACGTGATTCTCATTTACTGAAGACCCTGTGAATTTATAGGAGAATTTGTGTAATTGGATAAGGTCTTTTTTTTTTTTAATTCAAATTTCAAAATTTAAAAAACTGTGTAACGAATTTTATTATAAATATATCTACAGATTTTTTATTACTGAATTTTAGATGGAAAAAATAATATGAAATTTTAAATCACACTAATAAGATCGGATTTTTCAAAATTCAAATTTTAAATTCACATCTATTTGAAGTAACTAAACAAATGGGCGTGAAAAATTTCAACTTATTATTTTCTGATGACTTGGCTTATTATATATGTATATATATATATATTGATGGTTACGCTGTAGAAATATCCAATACATTTATAGTAATTGCATATTTAACTGTATGCGTATAATATGTTATTTTTAAATGAGCAGAAGTTTAGGGTAGGTGTACCGGTAATAAATCCCAACTTCTTTATCATATATCTTGAAAACCAAATGAAAAATATTTCATAGGTGCTGCCGTTATCATCACCGGACTTAATTCAACAAATTTATTTTATATAAAATCCTCTTTTTATATTCAACTAAAATAGAAAAAGATAGGGTAATTAAAGTAATTTAAAAATATTATTTTCCAGTTCAAGTTTTTCAAATTTGACCAATTAATAACAAGTAGGAATGAGAAAGATTTGAACTTTGATTACTCTATGATACAAGAGCAATGCAAAAATTAGTGTGAATTTTAAACTCAATCATCATCTCGTAATCCCGTTTTACCAAAAAAAGTAAAAAGTACAAATAAATCTCTAGAATTTGTATACAAGTTCCATTACTAATTCTGACTAGCTCTTCACCCATGTAAAATGCACGGATGATTAAACTTTTATTATCAATTTTAAAACGTAATATAGAATTTTTTAATCATAACAATTATAAAAATAATAAAAAGAAATTGCATATTTATTTTATTGAATTATATAAAATATTTACAAAAAAGTACAAACTGCAAATTTCGAAACACTTCTTGGTGCACAACGTTCTTTGTTGAATTTTGCTCAACGTTGTCTTCATCATAACACACCAATATTTTCAGACCTCGGCGGCTCGATACCCTCAATACTGCTACATAAAGTTGCCCATGATTGTATACAGGTTTTTTAAGGAAGAGCCCGACATGTGAAAATAACTAGCTCTGGCTCTTGTTAATTGGCATTGCATAAGACACAATGATTGGGAATTGTCGTCATTGGAACTTGAGTGACAACCTCGAGTTCGGATGGGATAAATGATAGTCCGGGGATTAGTACTACATCACCGGAATTACTTTCAGTTAAAATTTTCTTCAAGAACATGTTTCTTCAGCCTAGTTAGTAGTAACCTTGTACCATTATACAAACCCTTGGAATGATCAATGTTTCATAGCAACATTATCAGAGTACAAACTTTCAACTTTAACTTATGATTAAGGAATCCAGAGCACTTTAAATAATTCAAGAATTCAGGAGTGTGAACATCTACCAACACATCAACATTTGAATCAGACTTGCAGACACTATCAAGACTTAAGTATGTATTCAATTCATTTATATTGAGCTCGATCAAGTGGTCCATTATTGAATCAACGACATCGAGTGTTGGGGCAAGAATGGATCTATTTTTCAAAAAGGATGGGTCGTCGATGATGTTTTTTAAATTAGGATAAGTGCTTTCAACGATGGTATGGGTTGGACCTTCACCTTTTTCCAAAAGTATGTCATCAGGAGTATGTATTTGAGAACCTCAATCATTTATTTCACCAAGTGTCCCATCCCTAATAGCCTCCAGGCTCCAACCACTTAGAGGATTTTTCCAATTTTGAACGGTCTTTATCAACTCCCACATTTTGTATCCTCATGTTCTTAGTGAGTCGTAATACCCTGCAATCATCCCATAGATAATATAAATTTATAGTAGCATGGACGACATCCTGTCTTAAACCCTTTGTTATAACAGGAAGAATATGTCTAAAATCTCCTCCAATAACAAATGTCGTTGCCCTAAAAGGTAGATTAGAATAATTTGATCCACTTAATTGTATGATATCTTTGAGGATTTTATCCAAAGCTTCAATGAAAAGTCTATGAACTATGGGTGCTTCATCCCAAAATATCATTTTAGACTTCATAAAAAAATGTCCATGTTTGATGTTGTAAGCGGAGTTTCCATTGATATTCACAAGGATGGAGAAACATGAGTGAGCAGTCTCCCACTAGGTAGTAGTAGAGAAGCTATGTCACTGGATGCAACTTGAGAACAATTTCTCCTTTAGATCTCAAAGCTACAGATAAGGTTCTCCACATGAATGTTTTCCCAGTTCCTACATAACCATAAACAAAGTACTCACCACTATTCTTACTACGTACAGAACTCATAATCTCATCATGACATCAAACTATTGGTCATTTAACTTATTCAAAAGCTTAAGGTACTCTTTTCGAAGTTCAGCTCTATTGTAACACAATTCATTGAAAAGAATTCTCTTGGGAAACTCGTAGCAGATTTTGCATTAGGAACATGCATACCATAGAATTCTTGCAATGACTTGCCAAATGATTACAAAATTTCCTGAATATCCAGTAGAGCAAGATCCTCTGCATAAATTCTTCTAAGAGCAAACCATTTGGTCCTCTTCACCCATCCCCTTTTATCCCTTTGATGTTTCTTACTCTGGAAACTGCAATAGTTGTCCATGGCTAAATATAATTTTTTTGAGAAAGAGGCCAACATGTAACAATGATAGGTCTTGGGGTCTTGTTAATTGATATTACATAGGATACAATGATCGGGAACTATCATCTCTAGAACTTGAATGGCAACCTCAAGATCATATGGGGTTAGAGACAGTCTTGGGATTAGTACTAGGTCACTGGAATTACTTCTAGTTAATACTTTTCCTTCAAGAACATGTTTCCCAAGCCTAGTTAATAACAACCTTGTACGTTGCACAAACCCTTGGAATGATCGATGTTTCATAGCAACATTATTGGAGTACTAACTTTCAATTTCAGTTCATGATTAGATACTCCAGAATAGTTCAAAGAATTTGAGAATTCCAAAGTATGAACATCTACCAACACATATGTATTTAAATTACTCTTACAAGCGCTTTCAGAACTTAAATATGCCATGGATTTGTTTGTATTTAGCTCTATCAAGTGCTCATTTATTGAATCAACGACATCAAGAGTTGGTGCAAGAATGACTTTAGTTTGCAAAACTAAAGGATCGTTAATGATGCTGCTGAAATTAGGATAAGTGATTTTAACAATGCTATGTATTGGATCTCCACCTAACGTATACCATCAGGTATCTTTATTTCAACATCCCTAACATTTATTTCACCAATTGTGCCATTACAGATAGCCTCAAATCACTTGGATATTTTTTTCAATTCTTTACGGTCTTCGTCAACTGTCACATTTTGTATACTCATGTTCTTGGCAGGTCGTAGTACTGTTTAATCATCCCAAAGATAAGTGGAGTTTTATAGTAACATGGACGTCATCTTGTAGCGATCCTTTTTTTCTAACACATTTAATATGTCTAAAGTTCCCTCTATGAACAACTATCTTACCTCCAAATGGTAGATTAGAATGATTTGATCCACTTAATTGCAAAACATCTTTGAGAGTTTTATCCAAAGGTTCGATGCAATGTCCATGAACCATGGGAGCTTCAAATTATCATCTTAGATCTCAGCAAGAGTTGTGATATAGGACTTCCATGGTTGATGTTGCATGTGGAGTCTTCATTGATGTTCAAAGGAATGGAGAAACGTGAGTCACAGTCCTCCTTAAGAAACTTTTATTAAATTTTAATAAACCTATATACTATTAATAAAATACATTATTAATTTCACTAACAATTTTTTTATGCATAAATAATTAATGGGAAACAATTAATATACATATTTAATTAAAGTAAAAATTCTCAATACAATAGGCAAATCTATGAATAAGATTTTTTTTTTCACTAAAAACAGTAGACCACAAAATATAAGAATGAAAATAATAATTTATATAGGAGAATTGGAAATTTGATGAAGGAGTCTAATCCAAACAGATGTCGATGAATATATAAGAAGAAATAATCACCAATTAATCAACTGATCATGATATCTTCCAAATAGTTACTTTCAATTGATTACTCCTATTTTGGAAAATGAAAAATAATTATATAATTAACCAAAAATATGTACTTAAATTTTTGATTAAGCGTGCAAATAATCACCATATTAAGAGAAAAAATACACTTTTACGAATATATTAAAAAAATAAAATTACCGAGGATTCTCCAATGTAATCTCCATCACAATCTTTGCAAATTTGCTATAATATAAATGCTTAATTTTTGTTGGTATATATGATATGTTGGATTGACTTTGGTTTTAATAATTTATGGAAAAAAATCCATACTTGCTTAAATGTATAAAAAGAAAATTTTTGAAAAGTAAAAAAAAGATGACCAAATAATTTAAAGAATAGGGTGTAAATAGTCGAATTAATATCATCAATGGATAGTAAAATGTAGTCATACAAATTTGATTAGAAAAGTACCATAAGGAATATCAATTATTTAAATTAAGAACGGAATGTTTGAAAACTTATAACAATGTATAATAATATGTGAGCTTAGCAAAACTTAACAGATTTCAATCATTAATATGATTTTATTGTAAGTTAATCTTAGATTTAGTTTCATCACAACATTGAAATATTGTTTATAACCTATAAGATATCTATTATGGAGAATAATAATTTCGAACCAAATTTATGTGGAGTTCCATGATTAAAGGGTTATTAGCATATACCTTAAAACTTGTTTTAAATACATTGCTTAAATTATATTTTCTAAATGATGTGTCATTTGGTAAAAAATGTAGCACACATAAATTTGGTTCGTAAATATTATGTCTGAGTAGATATTTATTTCTTAAATTAATTATGGAATGTATGAAACGTTATAAATGAATAAATACACACACACACACACACATATATATTAAGAAACACCAAGATTATAGTTTTAATAATCTCATTAATAAAAAATTTACATAAATTACTATATAATGGAAACATTGAGAGTTTTTTGTTATTTCTTAGTCCTACCAACCAAATATATGGTACACTTAAATTCTGGATAATCTTGACATGTATTTGACCGCTCTGTCGAGTGCAGTCAAATAAGATATTTATTTACCTAACTATTCCTTTCCTAACTAGTAGATAGAATAAGTTAGGGTCGATCCCACAGAGAACATGAATTAATCGAATAATCGTATTAACCAATTTTATATAACTAATTAGAATAATATAATTATAATGAGGGGGAGATTATTTTGATGCAAATTAACTAAACACTTAATAATTATACTAGCAAATTAAGATGAATTTAAATATGAATAAAAGGTATTCCCGCCTTTAACCCAGTATCTCCCTAGCCTGAATATCTATGTAACTAACGCAACTACCTAACTAATTAGTTCTGAGACCCTTACTCCAAGAATTAATAGGTACGCTTAGCTAACCCTTGTTACCCCTTCAGTATAATTGATTATAAGAACACTTAGTAATTAATCCTATCCAATTAAGTAGTCCTAGGATACGCTCGCTAGAACAATATTAATCAAACGCATAGGGAACTAAGGTAACGAAGTAGGTACGGTGTTGTACTCACAAGCTCGGTACAAGTGACCGGGACTTTATGTTATCCTAGCGAGTAACCACTTTTTACTACTTTTGGGCACAAACGCATAACAGTTTTGGATTATGAATTCATGACCTAGCAACAGCTATATGCCTATTATTACAGTGATCAGTCCACATAACAAACATATAAAAGATAGAGTAATCCAATAACCCAAGTAATCTCATAACATAATTAAGTCAAACAATTACCGGATTAATTACATAAATAACAGTCTAGGGTTCAACATAGTCAAAGACGGGAAAATAAAAGCTTAGCCGATCATAGCGATCGCTAAGAATAAATTAATACAAGAAAAGATTAAACTATAAAACCCGAATCGCTGAATCTTGAGTCTTCGTGTTCTTCAGAATTCCCAAGTCCGAGCTCTTGAATTAATGTCCAAGTGTCATTTTCGGACTTTTGGATCTTCTATTTATAGATGGGGATCAATTAGGATCAATTTGGACTGGAAAAGGATTAATCCGCGCATGATTTGGGCTGAGCCGCCACCTGTCTCAGCCGAAAATTTCTGGCTCGGCCGAGAATCTTCAACAGTCGATTTTAGCCTTTTTCACTGACCTTCAAGCTCGGCCAAGCTTCTCTGACTCGGCCGAGACTGATTCCCTGCAGCCTTGGATCGATTTTCTCTTGGTTTTTGACTTGCGGAACTTGTTTTCACATCCAGTCTAAGTCGAGTTCGACTTTTTGGTCTAATTTCCCCTTAATACTTCAAAACACGTCAAACAACATCAATTTGTCCAACAATGCTGGTACGAGCAATACACGACTAATTACGCATGCAAATGTTATTAACTAGACATTTTATTCGACCTATTATGCACGCATAATTACGTGTACCAGTATTTTAGAAACTATAAAATTTTAAGCAAATTGCTTAAATCTGATTTTTATTTTTAAAATAATTTGCCATTTGGTAAAAAATGTAGTTCTTATAACTTCGATTAGAAGACTTAATAGAGAAAATAGATTATTTAAATAAATTATGGAATGTTTTAAAATTTATAACAATGCATAACAATGTGACCTTAGAAAAACCCAATAGATTTCGAATTATTTTCAGTGATTTAATTGTAATTAATCTTAGACTTAATTTTTTCATAACACTGAAATGTTGGGTTGACTTCCGTAATAAGAATTTACGAAAAAGACCCATACTTAATTTTTTGACAAATTTGAAAGGTTGTATCTACACTATAAGATATTTGTTATGGATGACAGTAATTTCTTACATTATGTAAAGTTGCATGATTAAAGGGATATTAGTCTATACCTCAAAATTTATTTTAAATACATTTGTCAAATTTTGGTTTATGTTTTCTAAATAATGTGGCATTTGGTAAAAAATATAGATCCATAAATTTGGTTCAAAGTCTAACAGTAGAAGATCTTAATTTCTTAGATTACTTATGGAATATTTGAAAAATTATAAATGATATAGAAAAAAAATATGAAACAACAAATTCATAATTTGACTAATCTCATTAATGACAGTTCATTTAAATTACTCCTTGATCCAAACATTGATAGTTTTTCTCTATTTCTTCATCTTATCAAAATTAAATTTAAATAAACTCTGTTAGTGAAATTAGTCAAAATCTATAATTTAGGTATAAACATTTATTTTTTATCATCTTTAACTTTTCATACATTCCATAATTTGGTATCATCTATACATAAGTAGCTCCATTTATATTTTGGTGTTTATGTATCATTTAAAACTTTTCAAACATTCCATAACTAATCTATATATATATAAAAGTAAAATGGAGGTTAGTTTAGTAATTTTAGTTTTCCCGCCTAAACTTTAAGATTATAATTGGTAAGTTTTTATTAGTATTGGTAAGTTCATAAGTTTCTTATAGATTTTTTAATTATAAATATTTTTTTCATTTCTAATCCGTTTTTCAGACATAATATATCAAATTATTCATCTTTTTACGATCTTTAATTTGACATGGAGATCACATATATTAAAAAGAGATATTTGATAATAGATTATTTATTGGTCAATTATTATATTACATTTGCGTGTTTATAATGAATTGGACTATAATATTGAGGTTAAGTTGCAATTAAAAATGCGTAAAATAATTCCTTGATAAAAAAATATTGATTGATTTTTTTTATAAAAATACAACTAATCAATTTATATTTATTCGACATGAACTTTCAAATATTTTCTTTATTTAAATTACTGTAGGAGAAAAATCATTCTTTAAATAATGAAACTCCTTCATTATTAAATTAAAGGTAAATTGTTAATATTTTAATTTTATAATCAGTTTATTAAATTATTTATATCTGCTTATATGTTTTTATAATAACAATGTTTGTTTGATTAATCGCGGAAATACGGGAGCTTTGAGCATGTTATTTTTTTATATAACAATATTTTTTCATAATTATAATAAAAAAAATATATTACTTATTCATATTTTTATATAATTTTAAAAAAATAAAAAAATTACAATTTGCAATCTAAATTATAACATCAATTTGCTAGATTTTGCCTTTATTTTTATTTTTTTACATAACAAACCTCAACTATATATTTTTTACACTTTGCAACCAATACAATAATTTGTTACACTAACTAACCTCAATTATGTCTTTTTAAATCTAATAAAAAAAATTATATTTAAATAAGTATATCATTTAACAAAAATATAAATTTTATTTGAATAAACTACAACATCAAATAGAAGTTAACAATATTCAAATATTTTGAAGAACTCACGGATCTTAATTTCTTATCCAATTATTGAATACCTTTTGGATTGTGTTTTTTTAATGTTTGAATTTATTTAAAAATAAATATTATTTGAGTATATTTGAAATCACCATGTGAAATGTTAAAATTGCAAATGAGAATCAAAGTTTCAAAAGAAAAAAAATTAATTTTTTTTACGTTATAAGTTAGCTTTTTGTTTAGATAAACCAAAAATCTCTCTCTCTGAGTGTGTGCGCACGCGCGCACTATAAGAAGGTTAATTTCGTAATTTTAATTTTTCCGGCTAAATTTTGGACCATAATTTTGTAATTAGTTGTAATTTTGGAAAGTTTAAAAATAATAACTTTTTTTTCATTTCTAACCCATTTTTATGTAATATATATATATATATGTATATCGTTTTAATGGTCTTTTCACGAACTTTAATTTAATATTCATGTCGCACATATTATAATGAAACATTCAATATGAAAAGTCATATTATTTTTTGGTTGATTATTTGTATTAAAAGTCAGTATTTATTGGTCTGTAAACTAAGATTTGTTAAATATTTTTTTCTATAAAAATATTAATTTATTTATTTATAAAAATACCATCAATTGGTTTATTTCATTTTACATAAAATAAATTAATATTCGATCACCTGCTTCAGTTATATATATAAAAGTAATAAGAAGAGAGTTTCTGTAAATATATTTTTCCACTATTCTTTTATAGAAGTTTTGTCAATTTTCCTTTTATTTTAGTTTTTGAAGAGTTCTCTCCAAAATTTTAGAATATAAATAATCTTTTTTTTTTCCAATTTATTTTTACATATAATATATCAAATTAATTTTTTTTATGACTTTTGGTTGAACATACATCAGATATATAAACTAAGATATTATATTTAAAGAAATTGTTGTTATCGATTTTGGATTAAATTTGATATTTATTGTGGTTGAATTATTTATATAGGGTTTTGTATAAAAAAATAAAAGAAGTTAGCTAAAGAAAATCTTACAAGTATAATAGATTATTTTATTTAAAAAGTATAATTGATCAATTATATTATTAAATTTCTTATCTCAATTTTGTTGAAAAAAATAAAGAGAAACTATTCCAAGCGACCTCATCATCAACATAAAAAATGGGCTATACACGTTTTACTAAAGTCTGTATTTTGTCTTCAATTACTAACTGAAAGAGATGTTAAAAACTACTATAAGTATTTTCATTTTTTCTGCTATCTTTTGAATCTGGACATCACTTAACTTTTATTCATATATTGATTCTAAAAGTATGTTTATGATGTTACCATTCTATTAGTTTTTTTTTTTTTTTTAATAATTTTCTATTTTTTTACGATCCTCAATTTGAACCATAGATTCCATATATTAAAAGTGATATACCAATCACAAGTGTGAGTTTCAAACAAGATTGAATAATTATAAAAATAGATTTTTTAATTAATATTTATCTTAATTTTATTGTGCAACATGATTTATCTAATGCTTATAATGCTTACGATTGTCTAATGTCTAATTCAAAATATTCAAATAATTATTTGATTAAAACTTGGTTACAATTTAGATGACTGGATCACATAATATATATTTTTATTAAAAATATTACTATATAAATAGACTTCCGTGCATCGCACGGGATATATACTAGTCTATATAATATCAATATCTTCTACGGATAGTTTTCGACAATTTTTTTAGATCAAATTCTAATTTGAAGTTAATATGACTTTAATAACACAAAACTTATTATGGAAATAAATTATTATGATCGCTATTAGTAATTAAGTTTAAAATAACTTACAAATTTATAGATTTATTATTTTCTTGGTTTATTTTTATCTTTGATTATGTATGTTAAATAATAAATCAAAAATTAATTATCTATAATACGTAAAGTTTGGAAAAATAATTAAAGGATATAATATTATTGGAAAATAAAACTCGCGAAATTAAATATTTTTTTAATAGTAAAATAATATTTTTTTCGAAAATAACCAATTCTAATAAGTCATTTAAAAGTAAATGAATAGAACTTTAATTGTGCTTTTGAAATATATTGTAGAAAATTCTCTACAGATAAATGTCAACAAATAATTTATATAAAGTCACTAAAAAGATCCAAAATTATTGCATGTCTTTCATGAAGTTCATGATTTCACATTGAAATAAGTTATAAAAACAAGACCAAAAACTTTAATTTTTGTCATAACTTTGTTAAAGGAAATAATTATTGAAAAATAATATTTTGTCATATATATTGCCGAAGTTGTATAATGTCCCATTATATATATATATATATTGTTCATTATACCAATCTTCTTATCATTATATGCAGAGGATTCCAATTTTCAATGACTAGCTTTCATTTAGGATACAATTTTCATTATTAGCGCTATTTTTCATGATTGACGACAAGTTAATGATACAACTTAATATATCAGATGATACAATTTTATGTGATTATCATATATTATGTGCATTGATTTAAAAGTATAGATTGATTAGCATTAATATTCCTAATTAGCATATTTTAATGATACAATTGAAGATGCCAATGATTCTTTATAATCAACAATTTATTTATTTATAAAATCAAACTCTTGTAAAAAACAATCATTGTTTGCTTGAATATTATGGATTAATGATAAAAGAAACTTCTGTAAAAAAATCATTACAGATTTCAAAATTAATTAACTACATCCATTTTGAGCTCGTCTTATTTAACATTTTAAAGATACATGAATGAGATATATATTTAATGTTTTTAATCTAATTATTGAATCAATAAAAGGAAATTCTGAAAAATAAATAAATAAAGAAGATTTTGTACAAAAAAATATCATTGGTTTGAGCCAGTGTAATTTAATGATAAAAGGAACTTTTGTAAAAAAACCAGTAAAGGCTTCAAAATTAATTAATTAAATCCAATTAACTTTTTGTATAATTTAATATTTAATATTTTAATCTAATTAACGAATTAATATATATTTAATATTTTTAATCTAATTACCAAATCAATAATAGCCAAAAGTTTCTCTATAAGAACTAATAAACTTAATAGATCATGATAAGATAAATTAATTTGTATAAATTTTAAAATTCTATGGATTTTATTTGCAGATTTGACTTTTAATTAAAAAGTATATGGATGTGATATATATTGAAGATCTTGTTGCACATATGATTGATATGAAGACTTGCTAAAAGAAAATGATTAAAACTGCAATATCTCTTTAACATCAGAATATGGTCAGAATATCAACGCGAAAATTTATCCCAAGTTTAGGATATTGATATCTAATACAAAGGATTGAAGAAATCTTAGAAATACATACATCAGAATTAAAAAGGACAAAAATATTACATCACCAATGTCTATTTCAATTTGATGCAACTGAAAAATAGATTCCAAAAAGCGTTCCTACATATAAATATTTTAGAAATACAACACTCAAGCAAGCAAAATATACAGCGTTTAATAGACTTAGAGCCTATTTCTTATTTTCGAACAGAATAAGTTGTTTGTACCAAGGTGAGTAAAATGAGTATAATACCCACAACAATGGAGATTATTGCTCATGGACTATTGAGATAGTTATGCCTTAAGTTAGTCATCCATCTATTACTTCTTTTATACTTTTATTTTATTTTCGATGATCAGAGACAATAAAAATAAAGAAAGATCGTAATTATAAGGTTGGATAAGTACAACGACGGTATCGAATGTTTCGGTAGAGAATGGTTGCATAGTCGGATTGCGCCACACACTGAAAAATTAGAATGACTTGCCATGGCAACAAATTTGTTCATCGGATGGCTTCTGGAGTGTTCAAAGGAACGGAGAGAGAGGAAGAGATGAGAAAATTCTGTCGCAATGAAGAATGAGGAAGAATGTGGAATAATTCTGAAGAAGAGATCTAAATTCAATAGAGGATGAAAATTGGAGAAAAAAATAAAGAATGAATGAGGATCCAATGGAGGATGAAAGTTGGAGAAAAAAACAATGAAAGAATGAAGATCCAATAGAGGATTAGAATTGGAGAAAAAAAATAATGAATGAATGGAGCGAAAAAAATCTGCATGATTGGAATGGAAGAAAGAATGGAGTAAAAGCAAAAAATTGCAAGAATGATGAACTGCATTGTGATGAAAAGATGTAATATAGAATAAAAGAACGTGGAAAGTGTGACAAAAATCTTTTAAGATCTCACATATTATGTTAAAAAACAGATATGATGGTAATTATTGATTATTATCTTCCATTTATAAATCTCAAATTAATCTTGATAGGATCCTAATTGAATTAGATTGGACTTTTTTTCCTCAAATTGGCCAGATATTTAACTAATAATGATTAGTCTTAATTCCCATTACTAAACTAAATAATGAACGAACCGATGTTTGATACCTGTCCTGCGGAATGGGGAAAGGAGATTTGGGTGGAAAAGCACATACTTTGTCAAAGGTGGTAAGGATTGTATTTTATATATATACTAGTAGTATCCCCGTGCGATGCACGGTTTGTACGTGCAAATGAATAAATTAATATTTTTTTATATTTTTATATAATTTTAATATAATAAAATATTACAATCAATAAATAATAAGATATGAAAAATTATATGTTAATGGAAAAAGAGTGCAATGGAAAGTATTAAAGACTAAAATATATATTAGAATGAATATTTATTTTTCTTAATGTATGAATATCTCTAGCATCCTTCCATAGAAGTCATGTTGATGATTGAGGCTGGAATTGCAATATGCAGTTGACATATGATATATTTGTAATGTTAAAAATTAGTTACCGTCTTCATAAATAATTTTTCATTAATAATAGTCAATAAATTTATAAAAAGAAAATAATTTTAAGAAAATATGTTTTTTTCGGCCCAGACAAAATCAGCCCAAATAGCTTTATCATATTTATTTAGGCTAATATATGACAAGTTATTGCCAATAATTGTGTTTTATATTGGGTTAAATTTTATATCCCAAAAATTGTGATTTCCAGAACTGGTAATAGATTTTGGGCGGGAAAACTTCAAAGTTACTAATTCAGTGAATTTTGTTATTATATTAAGTATAGATAGTTGTTTCCGAATTCTAACCATAAGACCTCCAAATATGACGACATTGAAGTTGGAGAAAAATGCAGCTTTGGGTTACCCAGCCCATTACACGGCCCATGCGACATGAGTCGAGTCTTACACGCATTTTTTCCTAATTTTTTGAGGATTTTCATCTTTCAACTCATATATCTTAATTCTCCAACTATAAAGGGGGACCTAAAGATAAATTTTTATACATCTTTTGTCATAATTTGGAGTGTCAAGCAAGGGATTCAAGGAAGAGTTCAAGAATTCAAGAGTAAGAAACATTCAGTTATATATTTTTAATTGGTTTGTTCTTAGTTACTTATGATATTTTTTAGGATTCATTTTTTTACTACCGAGAGGTTTATTATTAAACTCTGACACTCAAAACTACACAGGTTGAAATACAATGGTTCCTGGAGAAAAATCAATAGTTCCTCAATATATAAATACCTTCCTGGAGAAAAATCAATTAGGCTTCATTACCGAGCCCAGAATATGAATACTTATCAATCATAATCTTTGAAAATTATAATATGATATACCGCCTTGAGTTCGAGTTGAAAATGTTATGTTGCGAGATTTGTGTAAATCAATTCTAACTTATTACCAACTTTAAATATAATTTCGGAAATAAATGGTTTGAATGTTTTAACATATATAAGATAATATCAATTAATGCAGCCAATTATATCATATATAAGGCTTAACCAATTAATGTAGCTAATATTAAAGTTTTCCAAAATTAGCAGTGTTGTTTTGGGCGGGAAAATGTTGATATTACTATTCTTGGCGGATTTTGTTATATTATATAGTATAGATATATATAAATATGTATTGCAAAAAAAAAAAAAAAAAAGGTTATTAAAGGGTGTCTGCAAAAGGTTTTACAAGTGCTTGAGTTTATAATTTAAAATTTATTTGGGGTGTTTAGAGGAAAAAATAAGTTCAGCCTAAAAATGTGATTCCTGGGTAAAAACTACAAGTAGAATTTTGATGTTTTCTTATAGGCAATTGTTTGAAATTATTTTTTCTTCAAACAATACTCACTTTTTCCAAAAAATGGTTTTCTTTTTTTTTTTTCTTTCTAAAATTTATAGTTTCAATCACTTTTTCAAAAGTCATCGCAATTATGTTAAATCTACCCTACCCTGCCATACACCATTGGATTAGTGTATATATATAAAATTAAAGATTAATATTATTTTGATTTACATCTACACACCAATTCAATAGTGTATGATGTATGCGAGTATTACCCACAGGATATGATACAGAACTAATATAATTATTTAAATCGGTACATCCCCTAATCAAACGAGTCTAGAAAAATTATTACTGATGATCCCAAACAATGTTGTACTCCCTTCGTCTCACCTTATCTTGCACACTTTCCGTTTTCGTCCGCCTCAGGCGAACTTGCACACTTCTTAAAAAGTACAGTTATAACACAATCTCCACCCTCAATCAACTTTTGAAAAGTCAACAAATCTCAAAAAAATATTTTTTCTTAATACTTGTGTCAACCTCCCTTGTGTAAGATAAGGTGGGACGGAGGGAGTATTATAGTACTATTAATTAGTGAATCAAGAAAGATTATTTTGTCAACATTAGGGCTTGCTACATTTAATAGGGAGAGAGGCGAGAGAATGACAAGTGACAAGTTACAACTGAATTTATTTAGGAAATTCCGTAAAAAAGAAGTTGACTTTTCTACGTTTCTTTCTCAAAAGCTGATGTGGGATTTGGCTTGGTTTAAGCGATGGTGACGGGGACATTTTAATGGCTCTGTCGAAGCTTCTCTGACCCAAAGGATAGATTCCATCCGTTTTAACAAGTCATGTTTAAAAATATATAACATTTTATTTTTAATCAACTTAATGAAGTTGTAATTTTAACAAACCATCGATTACACATTTTTTTCTTTTTTTTAACAATATTTTCATCTCAAAATGAAATTTATTTGATTAATTTCCTCTAGATGTGAGTTTATATTCTCTTAAAAAGGCACTTTCATTAATATCGTTGATCATTGTATGTCAATTCTCTTATTTTTGTCCAATTAATTTTGAGAGAATTGTTATTTGGTTGGTCGAAATAAATACGAATTGGGTTGGGTAGTTCAACGCACTACAAGAAAATCATAAAATAGCCAATCATCGTACAATTCTTTGATCATTACCCTTTAGAACATCACTAACTAATTATTAGCATAACATTGTTGGTAAATTCTACCATACCCATATGTATGGAGATCAAAATAAAATTAGTCATTAGATCCCTATACACTTTTCAAGTGTATGGTGGATCATCTGCTTGGATACTACCCAAGGGAGTAGCATAAAAAAAGCCAACATTGTTAGGGTCTTTTTCAGTCTAGGTAGCACTCAAGAGATCTATTAATGTTGAGGAGAAAAATGTAAATTAAAATTTAAGAAAAGAAAATGTGGGCCCTTCAATTTAAGATATTACCATTTTGTAAGGGTGTGTTTGCTTAAAGCTGGAGAGTGTTGCTAAACTTGGCTGATGGGATTAACGAGTGTGCTTTATTTGGATTTGGTCTCCAGAACCATAAACAAACACACTCTAAGTGTGGATATACACCATATAATCGTTAAGTTTTTGAACTCTAATCACAATGAGCAAACGACTACCTTCCATATTAAAAAAGATAATATAACCCTAGGTCGTCCCTCCTCGTCTCTCACATAGAACAACAACGATCACTCAAAGGACTGATCAACAAACTAGTTATAGGGCGCACATGATCCCGTCAATGGCACATACGATCAATACCCTCGAGGTTCTCAAGATCGCCAAGAACTCCCACCCAAAAACCCAACGGTAGTCCCGGATGTCAGGAGGAAAGACACTTACCATTTCTTCACACCGTGTTATAGGAGTGACCAACAACCATAACAAAGTCAACACCGATAGTCATTCACGAGTCCACGAAAGGAACGACCATTGTAAAATTCCTCCTGAGCCAAAAGAGCTGAAATTTCCGTGTTGTCCAGACCCCGCATGTCACCATTTTTTTATCACTTAGGGCCACGAAGCAATGAGGAATCCAAAAGGGCCCCCAAATCATGTCTAGAGAGAACTCTTTCCTCCTCACCAATAGCAAACGGTGCCCAACACTCAGGCTAAGGATAACTACCCCCGAAGGTACAATGATCAAAATAATGGAGAACATCAATAATTTCAACAGGATGCCACACACAAGGTCAAGAAGAAATAACTTGATTGTGATATCGCCTAACTTAATTAGAAAGGCGATCTGTCGTTTTACCTTCACACTTGGCCGCCTCATCGGCCAGTGAATTGAATTCACCTTTGGTGATACAATCTTATCGACAAGCTTGCCACCATATCTAAGATGTCCAAGCTTTGCCCCGTACAAATGGAAGATATCCTGCTACCCATCTGAATATATATATCGCGTTCGTCAACGAACGCGACTTTGTGCCATACATTTCTGCCACACTGGGAGATCGTGCCTAGTGGTGGTTTAGATCACAACCACCTAACTCCATCATAGGAGAGGCTCACTTGGGAGAACCTCTTTAAATCAAATATCATGAGCTTTAAAGCGTATACCGTCTCTAAGAAAAGGCTGACAACCATAGTTCAGGGAAATAATGAACTACGAAGTAAATATTTAGAATGTTTCAACAAGCTTCTATTGGAAAGGGAGAGGATGTCTAACGATGCCGTCTTGATGGTGGCCATGCACGGTCTGCGGTTCGAAATACGCTTCTGGTGGACCATGCAGACCGAAGGTCCACAAACTTTTATGGAATTCTTATCAAAGGCCAATCGAGAGCGAAGGAAAACTTGACCAATCCTCCGCAGGACCAAGGAGAAAGTGAAATAGTAGTGGAGGACCTTGACACAAATTGATGAGCTAAAAAAGGTGTTGTTCATTTCACCCGAGGAGGTCTTCATTCAAATAAAAAATCAAGGGCTCTTGAAACAACCACAGATGATCCAAGCCGATCCATTCGAACTCAACAATACAAAATATTGCAAGTACCATGAATTGATCGGATAAAACAGTTATGAGTGTCGCGATCTCAGGTCACAATTTTACACATTGTACGAAGATGGAAACCATGATCAATTTCTAGCGACCAAGCTGCACAGCGTAACCAGCGGGCACGCAATAATGAGGATCCTCCACCGCGACCAATTGTGGCTAGGCTGCGGATGGATCTTCATTAACGCCGTTGGGAGTAGCAGAGGATGTAGTGGTGAGAGTGTTAAATTTTGAATTCCCTAGTGATTTCTTAGTTGTCGACATGAAAGGGAATGATGAATTTCCTTTTATCTTAGGACGATCTTTCTTAGCGACTAGCCAAGCACTCATAGATGTGCCTAAACGGGAGTTAATTTTTCATGTTCAAAATGAAACCATCACCCTCCCAATACATAAGTCGGGTCTAAGGGGTAGGCATAATTGTAGCATTGTTTATACTACCCAAGCTGCTATAAGAAATCTACACACCCCACATAGCTCATTAATTGCTCATAAATTACCAAACTCGGGGTGGTTGAAAAATGGTTGATAAGAAAAGGACATCCGGCTGATGACGTAAAACAAAGCGCTTGTCGGGAGGCAACCCGATGTTTATCGTTTTTATTTTTATTTTTATTTTTATTTTATTTCAATTATTTCGTTAAGTTTTAAGTTTTTTCTTGTGTTCTGTTTAGTGTTTAATGTTTTTAGGAATCAACATGGATGAGTGTTGCAAGAAACGGGCGTCGAAAAGACGGAAAACTCGCGAAGGAACAACACGGCCGTGTCAAAAAGTGCCTCAAAAGCATGCTGAAAACTGGGAAGCAACACGGCGCGTCACATGCTGGACGCAGCCGCGTCAAAGTGGCTCAAACGCAACACGGTCGCGTCACACAAATGACACGGCCGCGTCAAAAGTGTTCTCTAGACGCGAATCAGAGCTGTAAAGCTACACGGCCGCGTCACATGCTGGACGCGGCCGCGTAAAAATCGGCCCAGAAACTCAACTTTTGACTCAAATGTGACACGGCCGTGTCAAACCTTCAACACGGCCGCGTCAGTACCTCAGCAGTTTAAAAAAGGCAAAACTCAAGGCGTGATGCAGAGACTGTAGAAACAGATTCAGTAGGAGGCGATGGCACAATTTCGGAGCCAGTAGGGGTTTCAAACTCCGCTGTCGCCACAATGATTTGTAAGTTAGCACCAAGGCGTACCACGTTTTTCCTCCAAATATTGATTTTCAGCCAAGTTTGGGGGAAGGGGGTGTACCGTGGGACGTCTTGGCAGCTATATTTATAGTTTTTATGATATTTCTCCTTTTAGTTGATCGATCGATTTTCTTGCTGTTAATTGTGGGTCCGTGAGCCATGGTGCTAATTTTTATCGGTCTGTGAGCCCATTTATATGCTTTATTGGTGCTGTTGGGTCTGTGAATCTAAGTTTGATTATACTTCGTTTCCATGTTGAGTTTTAGGAGTCTAGAGTCTTATTAGTGTTTTAGTTTTTAGAGTCATAAGAAGGATAAAACCCGAAAGAAGGTAACAAGTGAAAAGAAAAATAAAAAGAGAACAATAGGGAAAGATGGATGATGAATGGTTAATGATGAGATGATTTTGAGAAGTAGATGAAAAATGGCACATAATAGAGCATGATAGGTGATTTGAGACGAAATTGAGCTTGAACTTAGAATATTCAATTAAAATTAACTTTGTGAAATTTGAGCCTAATTATACTCCTATTTTCGGAGTAATATACTTTCTTTCGGTGTGAATTTGATTGAATATGTGTACTAGTCTCTAGAACTTGCCTTGAGTCTTTACTATGAATGTGTCAAGTATATGTTGTGATTTAGGAAATGATCTTAGGCAATTCTTGCTTTCAGCCTATTTTTAAGTCTTGAAAAATTACCCTTTGTACCAAAAGTTCATGTTTTATCCCTAATTAGCCCACTTGAGCTTTATAGCCTTATTCTTTCATAGCTTAACAATGTAAGCCGAAAACCTTTTGATTTAAGCCTTTGACCTTAAACTGGATTAATCAAGTAAGAGGGAGGAGGATTGGAAGGTAGTTGGGTGAATAATTTTGGGAATAAATGAGAAAACTAGTGGATATTCCAAAGATGAAGGGAACAATAAAAAGGATAGGTGAAAAACAAGGAAGAATAGCCTCTTCTAATCGGAAAAAAAAAAAAGGAAAAAATGTGGAAAAAGAAAAGAAAAAGTTTGTGTTTGTATATTCTTTGTTTAGTACTTTTGAGAAGAGGCTATAAAATAAAGTGCTTAAATTGTGAATTTGATTAGAACAGTCGGGTAGTCCCAAAATGTGGTACCCACACAAATGAAAAGCACTTAAGTTGTACGGACTTTTGAATGTGAAGAAGTCACTTTACGGGGTGATTTGCTGAGATTTGAAGAGTGAGGCTGAGCGATTATATTGAGGGGTAGTCGGGTTAGACGTAACTTGATTAGTCCAATGAATAGTCACTTATATCCAAATGTATCCCACCTTACCTTAAAGCCCACATTACAACCAAAATAAAGACTTTTTTTTATCATTTGTCACACGTATCGAGTACGAGATCTAGTTTAGACGATTGGCAAGCATATGGTAGGCTTTGCATGTAATTCAATATGAGTGGAAATTATTTTAGCCTAAACACTTGAGAGATGAGTGAAACACTTATCCGGTGAGGATTGAATAATTCGAAAGTTCAAAGTCTCGAGATTAGTTGATTTTCGCGTTAACACATATGCTCAAGTGAATTGTGTTGCCTAGTTATTTTAAGAAAAATCAGACTGAAACTGAATTCATCATCTAATCGCCCTAAACAAATGCATAATCACTTGTATTCTTTGTGTCTTTTGTTATGTTGTTCGGGACGAATAAAAGTTTAAGTTTGGGGGATTTTGATACACGTTAATTATACATGTATTTAGGTCGATTTAGGATCATATTTTATATCATTTACGTGCATATTTGACCGGCATTTATTTATATTAATAATATTTGGGTCATTTGACGTGTTTCGACTTGTTTTGAAGTTAATTAGGTAATTTTATTCCATTTGGATAAAGTTCGAAGAAGAAACAAGCCAAATAGGGTCAAAATGGATGAAAAGGGAGTTAAAGGAGCAAAAGGGCCAACACGGCCGCGTCAAATATGAACACGGCCGCGTCAAAAGTGACCTAGAACATGAAAAAACGCACTGCAAACCAACACGGCCGCGTCAACAACCAACACGGCCGCGTCAAAATGTGTCTCGAAAGTGAAGTTTCTGTCAGCTTGACACACCTCTAATATTTTGGTCATATCTTGAGATCTACAACTCCGATTGAGGTTCAATTGGTGGCGTTAGAAAGCTGATTAAAAGGGCTACAACTTTTCTTGAAAGGAAAAAATCCCAAAAATGATAGGAAGACCCTAAAAAATGGCTTGGAAGTCAGACTTGAAAATCTGCCAGAGCAAAACGGACGCGGCCGCGTCACAATGCCAACACGGCCGTGTCAGAAAGCCTTTCCTACGAGAATTTCCTAATTTTAATAGAATTTTGATCCTATCTTCCCAAGGATTTGTCCCCAACTCTATAAAATGGACCCCAAGCTCTAGAAATCAGGGGAATCAGATAGAAAACATCAAAGAACATCAATTACATCATCATTCTACCTAGAAGAAAACTTGGAGGACAAAGAAGACGAAGATCATCGAGACTGATTCATCCGGGTTTAGTCGTTCTTTTCTAGTTTAAATCTTTTACAATGTTTTCCATAGACTTTTGTATTGGATTATTGCTAGGCATGAGTAGCTAAGCTATTCGTGTCCTAGGGTTAGAAAGTAGGGATTATTATGACAATATTCTGATTATGATTTAATTTATTAATTCCGTTCTTTACGTGTTTATCTCTATGTTTGTGCTTATAACTAGATTTAGTTTGATCACCTAGATTTAGTAATTTAGTTTAGCAATTCCGCTTCGAGAGGAGGGAATCGATATCAGACTTATGACATAGAGCGCAGTTGTCTATGACTGTGTAGGCCGTGGCTTAGGATCGTTTGGGAGTTATTAGGTTTAATTGACTCGAGAGGGTAATTAGCTTAATTAATCAACGGTTTAATCGCTTCGAGAGAAGGGTTAGATTATTGTCGTGCCGCCTAATAAACACTAGAATTGGTAAATCTATAGGTTAATCATATTCAGCATTGAAGTAATATCCTGAAATCGAGGCCCTAGGATACCCTTTCTCATTGATTGTTAGTTCTTTTTGTTTGTCAAGTCATAAGTTACATAGTTATTTGTTAAATTCCTCAGTTTTTATTTAAATCAATCTTTTACAACTTAGTATCTAGTTAGTGCATTCCTAGAGTATTGAGGTATCGAACTACCTAAAACTATTCCTTGTGGGATCGACCTTGATAATCGTTACTACACCTATATCCGTACACTTGCGGAACACTAGATTAGAAACCGACGTGTCAGCTGCCACCTCCACACGACCCTATTGAATGAGAGCAAGATCCCCCCAGAGAGATCTTAATGATGGGCCGCATTAATAGTCAGGGGAGCCAAGAGAGTTAATGGGCCCATAAATCCTAACTGAGTGCGGTAAGTAGCAGTTATCAGAGCGGCCCCTTCATAGACGATCACGAAAGGTAGTACCATTTTCCCAACTATCAATAGAAATAAGGCCGCATCCTCAAAAGGAATAAGGTAGATCTTCTCACACCCAGTGGGAGCAACGCAATCCTTCTCATCTTCCACAAGATGATCCGATGAACAATGAGGATGAGGCACAGTCCGTGGGCAACCACAGTAACACCATCGGAACCCTACGTATATGTCTGCCCCATGCTAGACAGGAAGTTGTTTCACTTGTGAAGATACTACTGGCCTAGAAAAACCTCCCATAACGATGCCCTAGTCATTGTGATCAGGATTGACACTTCTCCACCAAACTATGATGGACACCGACAACTATGGGAACATACTTTTCTTAAACAAATTCAAGAGGTTGGGACGATTATCGTTCTATTTGGAGCCGTGCCCAGATGATCTTAGGATTTGGATTCGGCGAGGTCCATCTAATCGACCAAATAGTCTTACTAGTCTGCCTGGAGGAAGATGGCAGGGGTGTGACCCACAACCTCATTTTAAAGTTGTGAGCGAGTCCTCAATCTCCAATTGCATGATAGGGTGACCTTGTTTGATGGCATACCGGGGGGTGGTATTGGTACACGTGTGCGTGCACACACTTTAGGACGCTTTAAGTGTCAATTTAGTGATGTTTGTGTGCAATTTCATGTGTATTTTGTGCATTTAATTCTCATTGGGAAAAATAATGCGGTTGGTTCGTTTTTGTGTCAAAACATGTACGATCGAAAAAGAGCATCAAAAGATTGCAGAGTCGATGGATCAATCGGAGCAACAAAGGACAAGGCTAAAGGAAGATCTCGGTCGAGACGGGCAATGCATCTCGGCCGAGATGACATTCCAGGGCAAAGCCAAGTTTTCAAGAGATAAAACTCCCGGCCGAGATGAAACCCAAATCTCAGCCGAGATGAGCCAAACCCTAACAAAACCCTGAATTCCCATTTTCACGTCTCGGCTGAGACACAATTGCATCTCGGCCGAGATCAGCCTTCGAGTCACAAAGCATAAAACCCTCATTGCTTCGTCTCGACCAAGACACACTTGAATCTTGGCCGAGATTGTTTACCCTGATTTAAAATTGTGAATGCGATTTTGCCTTAAACCCAAGTGACAAATCTTCCCTTATATATATAAGTTCCATTTCGAATTTGACCTATCTTAGGACATATCTAACAGCCATTTCTAGCCACCAAGACCACCAAGAAGGGAGATTGGGCAAGGGATTGAAGGATCTTCTTCTCCAATCAAGATTTTTGGTTTCATCTTTATGTTTATCATGTTTCTTAATAGCTTTTACATTGAATTCCTGTTAGTTTTAATATTAATGGGTGAGTAGCACCCTATTTCTACCCTTGATCATATGTTGAACTTTGAGTGACAATGATTTTGTAACTATTGCTAGTTGATGTTACCTTTTTAATGCAATTTTAAGTGTTCTACATTATTTGTTGGTATTGATTCATGTTTACATGATTTTTATTGGATTGATCACCCTCTAGGGAGTGTGTAGATGTGTTGCTAGAATTAGAGATCACTATCCGTAAATGTAGGTTCTCTGATTACCCTAGTAGTAGTGATGTCGTTGGTGATATTGTAGAATTCGACCTCTAAATCCGAGCTTTCGAGGTTCAAGTCGAATCTATTCCGTTATCTTGGTTCTTTATTGAATCGATTGGTTTAATCTGATAGGGTTGGTCGAGAGCAGACTCTCGATTAGCTAGGCGTAAGAGATAACACGATTGCTAGAGCAGACTTAGTAATTCGTGGGATAGGGAATTGAATTGTATTGGATTGGGCATCAACAATAGTTGGGTAATACATTGAAACCAAAGGGATACTGGATCAAGGGTAGATTCCTTTAATTTATTAAAAACCAAAAACTCATTCTAATTGTCTTGTGTTCTTGTGTTAATTGAATCTTTAGTGTTTAATTGTCTTGAGTTACTAGTTTGGTAAGTTAGTAGTTTGGTAGTTCTTAGTTGATAATCACAATCAACCCCCCCCCCCCCCCCCCCAAACACCTTTATTGCTTTCATTTTTTGTTTCTACTTTTATTTAGATGTCATAACCGCTTGATTTATTAAGATAACACTAGTCTACCATTCTCTGTGGGTTCGACCCGACTTACAGCTCTACTTGTAGAGTTAGGAAATCGAAATTATAAATATCAAATTTGGTACGGTCCAGCGACACGTACCAAATTTTGGCGCCGTTGCCGGGGAACAATGATAAGAATAGTGTTATTTTAGTGTTCAAGCATTACTTTTAGTTTATTAGTTGGTTATCTATTTTCTTGTTTACCTAGTTATTTGATACTCTCTAGATTCTCTTGTTTGTGGATAGGCAGTTGATGTTCACACGTTCCCAAGGGGAAAAAGGATTTCTATTCGAGCCGGAGATCATTGATCGCGAAAGGATATTGAGAAGAAGAGCAAGGTTGCTTTAGGAGATTCGACGATCGTTTGAAGATTTGAATATTGAAGGCAAAGGATTAAGTGAACAGAAAACAATGGCAAACGAGCAAGCTCCCGAAAAGACCTTGAAGGAGTGCGAACACAAGGGTTGCAAATGAACCCTTTGTGCATCACATTTCCAGAAATAGGGGAAGATACAAGCTTCGAGCTCAAGTCCGGGATTGTGCATCTACTTCCTTCATTCCATGGATTATCAAGGGAGGATCCCCACAAGATTTTGAAGGAATTTCACGTAGTATGTTCAAGCATAAAGCCAGCAAGAGTGACAGATGAGCAGATCAAGCTAAGGGCATTCCCCTTCTCTTTAAAAGACCTCGCGAGAGTCTGGCTCTATTATCTTCCCCCGGGCACTATAACAACGGGGGAATAGATGGAGTCCCAATTCTTAGAGAAATATTTCCCCACATCAAGAGCTACAAATATAAGAAAACAAATCAATGGAATAAGACAGATGCAGGGGGAGACTCTCTACGAATACTGGGAGAGGTTCAAGAAGTTGGTTTCGAGCTGCCCTCAGCACCAGATCACCGAGCAGCCCCTGATACAATATTTTTATGAAGGCCTCTGTTTGACCGATCGCAACATGATTGATAGCGCGAGTGGAGGGGCGTTAGTAGACAAATGGCCACTGAGGCCCGTGCCCTAATCTCAAAGATGGCTGCAAACACGCAACAATTTGGGACCCGGGAAGCTGTCAGGCCCGTTCCAGCAGCTCAGGATTCAAACATAGAGGATAGATTCGATGAACTTACAAGTCTAGTAAGCAAAGTGGCAGCGGGGAGAATTCAGACACCTAAACCGTGTAGGGTGTGCCAAGTTACAGATCACACTACGGACACATGTCCTATTTTGGGAGATGACATGGAGGCACACGCAAACTCATGCCACAACTTTTATGCTAGGCCAAAGTCCCCAGAAAGAAGGAAGTATGACCCATACTCGAATACTTATAATCCGAGGTGGAGGGACCACCCCAATTTGAAGTATGTGCCCCAAAATTAGAATGTTCAACACTCGGGCAAACAAAGTAATTGGAGCCGACCCCTTCATCCTAAGGGGATGTATCAGTAAAGACCGCCTGCAGATTCGACTCCTTCATATCCATCATTATCCGACATTGTAAAGAGTTTAGTGAACAGTGCACTTCAGTTGCAGAAAGAATCCAACTCGAGGTTCACAAATATCGAAACCCAAATGAGTCAGATTGCTTCAACCTTGTCTCGATAATACCCAAAGTGGAAAATTGCTGGCTCAACTGGAGGTGAACCCTAAGAATCTTAGTGCAATTGGCATCGTCAGTGATGGTACACGTGTTCGTGCACACACTTTAGGACGCTTTAAGTGTCATTTTAATGTTGTTTTTGTGCAATTTCACGTGTACTTCGTGCATATTATTCTCATTGGACAAAATAATGTGTTTGGTTCATGTTTGTGTTAAAATAGGTGAAAAAGGATCGAAAAAGAGCATCAAACAATCGTGGAGTCGGTGGATCGATTGAGGCAACAAAGGACAGGGCTAAAAGTTTGATCTCGGCCGAGACAGGCATTGCATCTCAGCCGAGATGACCCTCCAAAGAAAGTCCTGAAATTCAAGAGATCAAGATCTCAGCCGAGATGAAAACCAATCTCGGCCGAGATAAGCCAAACCCTAAAAAGCCTGAAATTCTCTTTTCTCACGTCTCGGCCGAGATATATTTACATCTCGACCGAGATCAGCCCGCGATTCACAAGCTGAAAAACCCCTTTTTCACGTCTAGGCCAAGACACACTTGCATCTCGGCCGAGATCCTTTACCCTGATTTAAATTTCTTATTGCGATTTTGCCTTAAACTGAAGTAACGACTCTTCCCCTATATATATCCTCCCTTTCGAAATTAACCTATCTTTGGATATTGAATAACAAATTTGCCTCCATCATCCTCAAGGACTCCATTGGGAAGAAGATTGAAGGCCTTTCATTCCTCAACCCAAGTTCTTGGTTTATTCTGTAATTTTATCATGTCTTATTGTATTTCTTTCAATTTACTGATTGTATTAGGTGTAATGGGTGGCTAGCACCCTTATTTCAGCCCTTGATCATTAGTTGAACCTTGGATTGAGAATGTTTATGTAATTTCTACGGTTGTTAATCGATTGGATTATGTTTTTGGAATGTTCTATGTTATTTAGGATTGTTGATTCACACTTATGAATTGAATTGTGGTTTGATCGCCCATTTGGATATTTGTTAGTGTGTTGCTAGAATTGGGTTTATAATCCGTAATCGTTATGAATTCGATTCTCGGGTAGCAAACAATAGATTTATTTTATTGGGGATAACATAGGTTTCGACCACTAGAACCGAACTTACGAGTTTTATGTCGAATCTACTCTGTTGTCTTAATTCGTAATGCACTCGACTATTGATTCTTAAAGAGCTTGTTTTAGGATTTGATAAATTGAGTAGGATTAATTGAAGAGCTTATTTTGATTAAGCATACTTAAGAGACAACAAGATTGATAGAGCTTGTTACCAATCTTGGAGTAGGAGTTCCAAATCTAACCAATTGGGTAATGACATTAATTACATAGATTTTTTGAAACAAGGGGATACTTGATCAAGGGTTGAATAGTTTAATCATACTTTAAAAACCCAAAAATAAATCTACCTATCTTGTCATATTTTGTTAATTGAATCTTAAGTTTAGTTGATCATAGTTAAATAGTTGTTCTTGGTAGTTATTGGTAGTTTATAGTTTGACAAATGAAACCCCCCACCTTTATCGCTTTTGATATTTGTTTTTGTTCTTATTTGAATTTTACAATTGCTTGACCTATCGAAACAACACTAGACTGCCGTTCCTCGTGGGATCGACCCTTACTTATCGCTCTACTAATTAGAGTTGTAGGCTAAGGTTTGGTATATATATTCATCTATATATACTAATTTAATTTGGCACGTCCGACGATAACGTGACCAAATCTTGGCGCCGTTGCCGGGGAACGGTGATAAGAATAGTGTTGTTTTATTGTTCAAAGCATTATTTTTAGTTTATTAGTTGCTTATCTATTTTTTGTTTATCTAGTATTTTGATATTCTCTAGTTTTCTTGTTTTTGGATAGATAGTTAATGTTCTTGCGTTCACAAGAGGAGAAAGGACTTCTATTTAAGCCGGAGATAGTTGAACGAGAAAGTTTATTGAGGAGAAGGCAAAGGCTGCTTGAGGAGATCCGAGGATCATTTGAAACTTTGAATATAGAGAGTGAGGAGATTGAATTGGAAGAGATGGCTGGTGCGCAGAATCAGGAAAGAACCATGAAGGAACTTGCCAACACAAGGGTTGCACATGAACCCTTGTGTATTACATTCCTAGAGATAGGGAATGATACCACCTTTGAGCTCAAGTCGGGGCTCAGTCACCTCTTGCCATCATTCCATGGGCTATCCGGGGAAGACTCGCACAAGCACTTGAAAGAATTTCATGTGGTTTGCTCGAGCATGAAACCGGCAAGGGTGACTGAAGAACAAATTAAGCTAAGAGCATTCCCTTTCTCACTAAAAGACCTTGTAAGAGACTGCTTGTACTACTTGCCACCCGGTTCCATTACCACTTGGGATCAGATGGAAATACAGTTTCTTGAAAAGTATTTTCCTGCATCTCGGGCCACCAACATCCGAAAAGAAATTAGTGGAGTGAGGCAAATGCAGGGGGAAACATTATATGAGTACTGGGAAAGATTCAAGAAGCTTGTAGGAAGCTGCCCACCACATCAAATCACTCCACAGTTGTTAATCCAGTATTGGTATGAGGGGTTGTGTCTAACCGATTGAAACATGATTGATTCAGCCAGTGGAGGGGCTCTGGTCGATAAGACCCCTACTGAGGCCCGAGCACTGATCTCCAAAATGGCCGCCAACACTTAATAGTTCGGTTGTAGAGAGCCTGTGAGATGACTCAAAGATGTTATCGATTCAAGTGTTGAAGAAAGGTTGGATCAGCTCACCGACCTGGTGAAAAAAGTGATTTCGGGTAGCACTCCTACCCTAAGACCCTGCAGAATTTGTCAGACAACCGAGCACTCCACTGATACTTGTCCTATTCTTGGAGAAGAGATGGAGGCTTATGCCAATGCAGTTAACAATTTCAATCCTAACCCTGCCGGCAGGAAGTATGGTCCCTATTAGTAGACGTACAATCCGGGATGGAGAGACCATCTCAACTTCAAGTATGGGCATCAGAATCTAAATATGCATCAATAGGGTGATCAAAGTGGGCACAATTGAGCCCCCCTACCCTAGGGGGATGTTCCAGCAGAGACAGCCCACCGAGCCAGTACCCTTTGATCCATCCCTTTCCGACATAGTCAAGAGCCTGGCAACCAGTATTCTTCAACTGTAGAAGGAATCAAGTTCGAGGTTCCAGAGTATTGAAAATCAAGTCAGTCAAATAGCATCAGCGGTGTCCCGTCTAGAAAGTGCTCAAAGTGGAAAGCTGCCTGCACAACGCGAGATAAACCCTCGGAATGTCAGTGCAATCACCCTAAGGAGTGGGGTGATTCTTGGAGAGCCTAAAAAGCCCGGGCATCACTCTAACGGGGAGAGGAGAATCGAAAGTGAAGAGGAAACTGCTGAGAATGAAATCTCGGCCGAGATACAACAAGATCTTGGCCGAGATGGCCCACTTCGTCCAGAAAAGGAAATTCCCTATCCACCCATCTCAAAAGAGAAGAAAGTGCATCTCGGTCAAGATCAAGCAACCCTGAATGAAGGAGAAAAGCGCTGTACACTTGTCTCAGCCGAGACACAATCAAATCTCGGCCGAGATTCTCAGGAGCCACATACCAATTCTTCAACTCCACCATTGCCATTTCCTAGCCAAATCAAGAATGTCCTGGATAAAAACAGGGATTAGGAAATGCTGAAAATGTTCAGAAAAGTGGAGATAAATATTTCGCTGACAGATGCAGTTAAGCAAATTCCTAGATATGCGAAATTTTTGAAAGACCTCTGCACCAACAAGAGGAAGATTAAAGGGAATGAAAAAGTGATCATGGGAGAGAATTTATCCGCCATCTTCCAAGAGAGACTCCCACCGAAGTGTAAAGACCCTGGAATGTTCGTGATCCCGTGCAATAGGTAACTGTAAAATTGAACATGCAATGCTCGACTTAGGAGCTTCAATTAATGTTATGCCACGTTTAATTTTTCATTCTTTAAATTTGGGTCCACTCAAGGAAACAAAGGTCGTCATTCAACTAGCCGACCGAAGCACTTCGTATCCTGATGGGGTAATCGAGGACGTGCTAGTTGAAGTTGATGAACTCGTGTTCCCGGCTGATTTCTATGTGATGGACATACAAGGCGATCCATCAATGTTCACACTGATCTTGTTGGGAAGACCATTTCTAAATACTTCCCAAACCAAGATCGATGTCCGTAAGGGCATCCTCACGATCAAATTTGATGGTCAAATTGTCAATTTCAATATCTTTGATGCAATGCTGTTTCTGGAGAATGTTCATTCTGTATTTTCTATTGATGTTATTGATCCTCTCGTGGAAGATCTGTTTGAGTTATCATGTAGGGACCCAATGGAAGTTGCGCTTACCACTCAGTTAGAGAAGAAAAAAGAAAAGGTTTGGGAGACTAATGAGGCATTGGTAGAAACAGTGGCACAAATGGGTGCACCGAAGTCATTCCTACCAAAATATGCGCAGAAGTTCATCCCCCTCCCGGAATTACAAGAAAAAGATCTACCTTCAACAATCAAGGCACCTGTTCTTGAGCTTAAGGCCCTTCCTTCTCACCTCAAGTATGCTACCTTGGGGAGGACGAGACATTACCCGTGATCATTTCTTCGAAGTTAACTCATAGTCAAGAGCAGACATTGATTGAGGTTCTCAAGGAGAACAAGGAGGCAATATGATGGACTATTGCCGACATCAAGGAAATAAGTCCATCCTTATGCATGCAACACATATTTCTCGAAGATGGTGCAAAACCGAATAGAGAACCACAACGAAGGCTCAATCCTCCCATGATGGAGGTAGTCAAGAAAGACGTCATCAAACTGTTGGATGTGGGAATCATTTATCCCATATCCGATAGCAAATTTGTGAGCCCGACTCAGGTGGTCCCAAAGAAATCCGGCATAAGAGTCATAGAGGGAAAAGATGGGGAGATGATGCCTACGTTTACAGACCGGTTGGCAAGTCTGTATCGACTACAGAAAGCTGAATGCTATGATAAGGAAAGACCATTTCCCACTACCCTTCATCGACCAAATGCTAGAGAGATTGGCCGGCCACCCCTTCTACTGCTTCTTGGATGGTTTTTCCGGCTACTTCCAAGTCCCGATTGCTCCAGAGGATCAGGAGAATACAACCTTCACATGCCCCTTTGGCATATTCGCTTGGAGACGCATGCCATTCGGGCTTCGCAACGCATCTGCCACCTTCCAAAGGTGTATGGTAAGTGTCTTCTCCTAATTTATTGGGCATTTCATTGAAGTTTTCATGGATGACTTTAGCGTTTATGGAAAATCATTCAAAAATTGCCTTGAGAATCTTGTGAAAATCCTAGAAAGATGCATTGATAAAAATCTCTTGTTAAACTGGGAAAAATGTCATTTCATGGTAGAACAAGGAATTGTACTAGGACATTTGATTTCTGAGAAAGGCATTAAAGTAGATAGAGCTAAAGTTGGAATAATTGCCTCTTTGCCTTACCCCACAAATGTGCGGGAAGTTTGTTCGTTTCTTGCCCATGCAGGTTTTTTTCGCTAGTTCATAAAGGATTTTTCCAAGATTGATTCCCCCTTGTGTCGTCTATTGCAAAAAGACGTTGATTTTGAAATGAATGAAAAATGCAAGATTGCGTTCGATGTGCTTAAGGAAAGGCTTGTCACTCCTCACATCATCCAACCACTTGACTGGGAGCTTCCTTCCGAACTAATGTGTGATGCTAGTGATCAAGCAGTGGGTGCATAGGAAAGGTGGCACATGTAATTTATACTATGCTTCACGAACACTGAATCCGGCCCAGGCCAACTATACCACCACTAAGAAGGAACTCCTCGCTGTTGTTTTTGCACTCGAGAAATTCAGGTCCTATCTAGTTGGGACCAAAATCATAGTGTTCACTGATCATGTTGCCCTCAGGTTCCTTATGGCAAAGAAGGAAGCAAAACCCAGACTGATAGGTTGGATCTTGCTATTACAGGAGTTTGATTTGGAAATTAGGGATAAAAAGGGTGCTGACAATTCTGTAGCAGATCACTTGAGCAGAATAAACCAAGAGGGGACAGAATTGCCTCTTCGAGAGAGTTTTCCAGATGAGCAGTTATTCATGGCATCAGATTCGAGTGTCCCGTGGTATGCCAACTTGGCAAATTACTTGGTGAGAGGAGTATACCCCGGTAGCATGAACAAGGCCCAAGGAGACAGATTGAAAAGTGAAGCAAAACACTACTTTTTGGGATGATCCGCATTTATGGAAACATGGTTCGGACCAAGTAATACAAAGGTGCATTCCCGAAACAGAAGTCCCATCAATACTTGCTTTTTGTCACTCCTATGCATGTGGGGGACACTTTGTGGTTAAGTGGGGTAGGTGGCTTTTATGGCCTTAAGAGATGCTACACCTTCAAATTTTTATCTTTCTAACTGAATTACTATTTTATAATCTGAAGTTAAATTTTCTATATAAACTTCCGTATGATTATTGAATTGTCCAATTTCAAGCTTTTTAAGAATCAAGATATCAAATATTACTTATATTAATATATTTTCTAAAATCATCACTAAATTAGGCATGAACTAACTTTAAGAAATTATTTACATTTTTCTAATCAATATAGATTTTGAGCTTAATAATTTCAATATCCCAAAATCTGTATTTGTCGAATATTAATGTAACTGAAATGAATATTAGTGTAACTGAAATTGACTTTGTTTAGTCCAAAAATAATTTATGTTGTACCATATTTATATTTGGATATAGTATAAGAGAGCAATAGAGTAGACATCAACAGCAGCCTAACTAATATATTATGTGTAAAAGTTGTTATCAATTATTTGTAAATTCCTTAACGCTATAATAATGTTAACATGATATAAGAAACAAAATTATCCAGATTCCTTGTAGAGAAACAAAATTATCCAGATTCCTTATGCCTCCCTGTTATTTTGTTAGTTTATATAATATTATTATATTCTTATATAATATAATTATATTCTTATATTTTAAAAACACGTCCAATTTACGAAGTATATAAAATATACTTTGTATATTTTATTTTAATTTTTTGTTATACAACTAAGTATTTTAAAATATATATTTTATGATTCTGTGTAAAATTTAACTTGTTGGTGCAATTCCAGAATAATCAATTGACTAAGTGTTATGGGTTTACTTCTTCTGACTTGCTAAACTAAAAACTGATATATAATCTGCTATTTATATAAACTGTGATTTTTCTAAAACTATTGAAACCAAAATATTTGTGTTATGGAATATTTTAATAATTGATTAGTTTTGGCAAAATAAAGTATCTAGATAAATTGTTGTATTATTATTCAATTAGTTATGTGTTATACTTATGTTGTATTATTATATTATTAAACAATTAATTAATTGTATGTTATACTTTTTTTGAATTAATAATTCACTTAGTTCTATGTTATACTTATGTTGTATTGTTATATTATTAAACAACAATTTTATAAACTTTTTTGTAGGTTCTGAAGGGGCAGTACGTTGGAAATGCCAGATGAATTAGAAGAACATAAGAGTACATTTTTGTGAGATAAGTTCTCTTTATATATAAGCAAATATAATAGGACTAGACTCTATGACCTTCCTGTTAAACAACTACTTAATTATTATAGGACTTGACTCTACGACATAGAAAACATAAACGGAATTAGAAAACATGGATAGGACTCGACTCTATGCTATCAATTAAACACCTCATAACCACCTAGAATTAAATCATGAAATATTAAAACTGCTAAGGAAACTTGTAATATATTTCACTCCTCCACTGCTTTCTTTTTCTCAATTCTTGTTTCTGCAACATCTTCATTTCCACGTTTCACCAACTTATGAAGTGGGATGTCATCCTGTTCTCCATCACTCTCGTTGTCAGCTTCGTAGCTCTTGTCCACATCATGGTCTTTGATATTGTTGTCCCCTGATCCTCCTTCAATGTATAGTGTTGTGTTCAGCGGCTGCCAAGATAAAAATTGTTATGAGTTATCTTTAAACTAAAGAGGTATTAAATATAACTAATTTTGTCCAGATTTGATAACATGGATTATCACCTTCTTGTCAACATACTGTTCGTAGAAGATAGATAGAATCTTATCATCAGCCATGACCTTAATGACATTGTAAGCAACCGAGTAACGCATTCAGTTTGACTCCTTAACTTGCACTTTGAAAAGTCCAACACGATCCTGCAAAGTTTTTTCTATCACCTTAGGCACGAAATCGAATGCCTCTGGCTGCATTTATATAAGTGTTAGACTGAAATGTGTTTTTTAATATATAAAATATTTGTTTTCAATAATAAGAAAAACATACATTGGCTTTCATGACATCATTTGCGGTCTTCCTAATCAACCGTGTACACTCATTCTCCCATAAAAGAAAGGTTGCCATTCCAGTCTCATCTTGCATAAGCACTTTAATTTTATATCTGGTTTTTGTTGATAAAATGTGATTAGCCTAAGTAAATTGCTTTTGAAAATAAAAGCTACTAACTGGTATTAAATGTTACTTATATTGACCTCGGTATTCCTTCACGCCGCACTTGAGACATTGAAAGCTTCCACTCTGTTTCATTAATTTCTTAGAACACTTGTTGCATGATAGGTAGCACCACTCTCTTAAGTGGTCAATCTGCCTTATAGTTCCAGCAACCCAGAAACATCCATCACCTTCTGGTCTCACTAACTTAGCCAACTTTTTTACTTCAGCTTCACCATTCTTAAAAGTATCAACAACAGTGGGGGTCGAACAACTTGCAATAGTTGTTGGTGCGGAAACTACAACCCCATTATCTGCCAAACTGAAAACTCACGTGGACAGTATGTTAGTAAATGTTAATGTGATATGCAGTATGCCATAATTTGAAAAGATGGATGATTTTAATTATAATTTTACCTCTGGTTGAATTCAGTGAACGGGGTTGTGGTTCCCTTAACAGTTATCTTGGTGACGTGATATGTATTACAAAACCTAACTTGATCTGCATCACCATCGAATCCTTAGTACATTACAACTTATTATTTAGGGAATATTTAAGTAGAATAAATACTACATACCTCCAAACACCGAAAGATGACCGAATTCTAGCATCACAATTACACTGTCTTCCGAATCTATGTCGACGTAGGGTAACAGACTTTCAATGTACTCGTCAAAGTGTGCAAATGACCAGATTTTTTTCCACAATCTTCAACGGTGAATTCCATCATTTTCCCCCCTGGAGTTGTGATTGGGGGGGGGGGGGGGGGGGGGGTGGCAGCTAGCAAGAAACAACTCTTCCTATCAAATCTGGGAAGAAATGTTTAAATGTGTTAGTTAAACTAAAATTCAAAACTGCAAAATAATGTTATAGGTTCAAAAAATTGTATTACAGTTTATAAACAGTATATTACCAAACAGTACGAACTGAGACAGTTCTTTTCCTGTGGTAACCTCTGTGAAACTCTTTAGCTGGTAAATTATAGCTAGAAATTTTCGTAATAAATTTCCTCCATATCTTTTTTAGGAAGATGATCCTCATTGCGTGGATAGTCGTCTTGAATTTCATTCTATTTTCTGTTACTATGAAATCCTTAATCGCATAAAGATGGCCCTGAATTGCTTTTCCCTTGAAATTCTGCAGTGCCTGATCTCTTGTGGAAGCATGAATCCGATCACCCTTTTTAAACACCAAATAAACAAATTTTATTTTATTAACAACTGATTAGCATAAGTTGTAGATTAGCATATTCTTTTTACATAGCTCTCTGTCTTGAAACACGTATTCAAAGCACGCAACCTCATTGTTTTGGCCAAATGTAGGAACCTCATAGAAGCGCACCAGACGGACCTTCATCGCCCACAATATAGTTGAGGGGCTCAACTCTTTCACCAGACTGAAGAACGCAGGCATCTTGTGCAGCCTTTTTTTCTCTTAGTTTTTTTACTTTCTATTTCGGATTACTGTAATAGCTAGGTAAATATAGTGTTTTTGTTGTCTGATATTTATAGCTGCAGGAGAGTTAAAAACTGAACATAAGCACTAACCCACCACCAAAATGGGCATCAGTTCCATTAGTGGGTTAAAGTAGTGGTTTTATTCAGTTTTTTATTACCCTGAATATTTTAACAAACAATGATAATTATATATTATATAGTTTTAATAATTATGTTATAATTATATTACATTATTTTTTATTATTAATAGTATTCAGTTACCTTTTTACAATATTATTATTATATATTACAATTTTAATATTAATTTAGAGATTATTTATATTGTTTATTGACTATGTAGCAAATTATTTTACTAGTGATATATTTTGTTTGTATTAAAGTATTAGTTAAAATATTATTTCGTTATAAGAATTTTGTATATGTTGAAAAATTAATTTCTCTGTAGTCTGTTTTAGATCTTAAATGTTGCGCACTTGTATTTTAAATTCAATGATCAATGGATATTATATTTCTAAGCTTTAAATAGTTAAAAATTTAAGGATATTTAGATGCTTAATTAGATCAAAAGTTCGAATCCATGTAAGAACAATTTTGTTTTTATTAATTTCTGGCGAGGGGTATTTGGCAGTTTCTTTATTTAGCTGCAAACCACCGTATCACACTTAGCATTCAGTATATTAAAATAAAGACACTTTCAAGCGAAAATTCTCTTAGCATGACACGTGTTTTTTTCCGAAATTCAAGGCACCCTCTTTTAACATTAAAGGTAGATGAGTGTCAAATTAGAAATCATGAAAAAATTGATTAATTTGAAAGACTGTAAATAAATTATAAATAAAAATAATTAATGAATAAGAATTTGGAAAAAGTTTTTCCAATAAAAAATAATAATTAATTGATGCGACATTTTAATCATCTACGCAAAGGTTGCTAAAAGTTCATCTACCGCATGAGGGAGTGTCACACACCCGCCATTGTTTTTATAGCAAGTTTCCCCCAGAAAAAAGAAAAAGAAAAAGATATTCCAATAAATGAGAACATATAAAAAAAAAAAAAATTGTGATTTTACCATATATTGATAGCTCCAACTAATTATACATTAGATTTTACATTTCAATGGAATTTTAATAACAAATACATACTAATTTTAAATAATATATATAAATCAAAATTTATAATATTAATTTCCTTTTATAATAACCTACGAAACATATAGTCCAATCAATATCTCAAATCCAACCCACAAAAAATAGCCAACAAAAATTTTCATTTCTTGATCCCAGTTTCTTATAAATAGGAATAACTGTTACTACCTCCGTCCCGCTCTAATTTGCCTACTTTCCTTTTCGATTTGTCCTAACCTAATTTGACCACCCATAAATGACAAATTTCTCTCACAATCTCCACCCTCAAAATCTCTACTCTCAATCTCCACCTTTGAAAAAGTCAAAGATTCCACAAAATTTATTTTTTCTTAACCTTCGTGTCCGGCCAAGGTAGGCAAATTAGGTCGAGACGGGGAGAGTATGTTTTTAGAAATAGAAATAGTTATTAGGTGGAAAAGTTGACTTACAGTGATCTGCAAATCACTTTGACTAATATACATATTATTCTCGATCAACATTAATTTAAAACCAAATGTATTTTATTTATATTAATTTCTCTTTATAACAAAAATAAAAATAAATCAATATTATTAAGATAAAAGAATAAATGTAAACTGCACAATCTTAGTTTCTCCAAAGAAAATATTCTTCTTGAATAATCTGACATTGTTTCACTCCCCCTCCTTACTAGTCAGAAGTCAGAACGGGAAAGGGCTGGAATAAGAGAGCCGGGAAGCCATATAAATATATTTAGTATTAAAATATTTAAAAATTAACCTAACAAAATAAAGTTAAAGTTTCACATATGTATATGCAATTACTATGTCAAATTCAGAACAAATTGTCAAAGATAATAAACTAATCGCACCCTCTCTTTAGACCAATTTGAATCAAAAGTCCTCATGTACATAGGAATATATTCATCAGATCATTTAATTATTTTGATTGGTGCTGATTTATATTTAGGGCGAAACTTAAGAAGTTATGCATGGAATATTTAGGGCTACCAATAAATAAGTCAACCTTTAACTTAAATAAATATGTACTATAATTAAACCACAATCTATTTTTAGATAATCTTTTAGATGGGAAACTATGACATTTCTATTTATAGAGGGTTGCATCTATATATATATATATATATGAGTAAAATGGAGGTTATTTTTGTAATTTTTATTTTCCCTCCTAATTTTTACTCCATAATTTAGTAAGTTGTAGTACATTTAGTAAGAATTAAATTTTATTTTAATATTTTCAAATACTAATAACTTTTTCATTTTTAATCCGATTTTTATGTAAGATATATCATTTAAATGGTCGTTTCACGAGCTTTAATTTGACATCCATATCACATATATTATAATGAGTTGAAAAGTAATATTATTTTCTTTGCTAATTATATGTATTAAATATTGTTTATTGGTCTACAAAACTAGATTAGTGAAACATATTTTTTTGTATTTCGTCTGAAATTTTGGATCATAATTGTTACTACCTCCATTTTTATTAGATGTAGTTTTAGGTTTTGTCAATTGTTTTTAAATAGATGCCTTTTTTTCCTTTTTTTTTTTTACTAATTTTTTCATTACTATCCGTATCATATTTCTAATTTTTATTAGGTGACTTTTTTTTTTTTATATAAGATATAGTTTAAGGTTTTGTTAATTATTTTTAAATAGATGTTTGTTTAGCGTTTTTTCTAATTTTTCCAATATTATTCGTACCATTATCTCTAAAAAAACTCTAATTTTATAATTTACCATATCCAGTATCATATATAAATAGGAAGAAAGATAATATAAATAAAATATCATGATAAATTGGGAAATTCCACTAGAAGGTTTCTGAAAATCAATTCGAGGCCTGAATTTTAGGAGTTTTCAATTCGGGGCCTGAATTTTGAGTTTTTTTTTTCTTATTAGAGGTCAAGATTTTGAATTTTACTCTCACTTTTACGTCTTGAAAAATAGGACACATTATCTGATATATGGAATGTTCATTATATATATATATATATATATATATATATATATATATATATATATATATATATGTATATGTATATACTCTGCACTGGAACTTTCAATTTACTCCGTACTGAATCTTTCGCACATCAAATAATATATCCTACTACTGAATACGTAATCCTGAATTGAGAATTTGACCCGCTAATTGAGAAAAGCTCAAAATTCAGGCCTTGAATTGAGAACCTCCAATATTCAGGCCTCTAATTGGGACACTTTTCCAAAATTCAAGTCTTCAACTGATATTCTGCTAGGATAAATTTAAGGGATTCTTGGGGAGATAGGAAAATTTGGTTGAGGATATACCATTTCCCCTATATTTTAATCCTCTAATCCAAAACTAAAATTGTATATAAAAAACAACGGATGTAGTATGTTATTGTCAGATTTAGTAAAAATCAAACTTTATTTTAATCTTTTACACCGCAAATAACTTTTTCATTTCAAACCTATTTTTAATTATGTATATTATATCAAATTAAAGCTCTTTTATTCATATTTTTTTAGGAAAATTTGATATCCATATCACATATATTATAATTAGATATTTCATTTGGTAATATTATATTGTTTGTTCGTAGATTATTTGAATAAGATTTGAGCTTTTAAGGTGGTTTGTACTATAGCCTAGGACCATAATACACCTAAAATTAGGTAAATAGTTCTCTAATAAAAAATAATTATCTTGATTATTTTATTAAAAACAAAACTAATTAATTTATTTAATTTGACCGTAAGTTTTCTTCATTTATGTGTCAAGATAAAACTCATTATTTAAATAATTAAGTATGTAATTTCTTAAATTTAAAATAAAAGTTAAAGTATAATTTAATAATCGACTTATTAAATAATTATATTTGCAAATATTAATTTGTAGTTTGTTATAATAATATTTTTGTTTGATTAATTGCAGGACTACGACTTCCACACATATTTATATATTTATATATGAAAATTAATATTGAATTTTTTTTATTACTTATTCATTTTTTCATAGTTTATATTTATTATGTTATTTTTATTTAAAAATTTACACTTTGCAATCTAAACTGTGAGATTTTACACGTGTTGCAATCTATTTTTTTTTTTTAAATAAAATAAGATTAATCTGCCTGATCTTTATAATTTTTTTTAGATTTTGCAATCTAAACAATACTTTGTCGCATTATTTAACCTCAATTATGTCTATTTTCCTCATTTTTCAACCTAATTAATTTATTTATTTAAATTAATAAATTTGTATCTTTAAATAAATCATATATTTATAATAAAAATATAGAATTTATTTGAATAAACTTCAACATATATTGAAGGATCTTTGAATTTATTAAATCTACGAAATTAGTATTCACTTTTTAAAGAGGAAGTTAAATAGGTATATTCAAAATTATAAAATTATTTAGATAAGTTAAAATATCTAAATGAAATGAAAAAAAAAAAACACTAATTTACATATAACGTTATTCAGTTTACTATATTTAATATATTTTGATGTGTTCTATGATAGCTAGATATTTGTGTTTGTTTGAATATTCTTTTAATATATTTTGATGTGTTCTATGATAGCTAGATATTTGTGTTTGTTTGAATATTCTTTTACTTAAGTTATTTGTGGGTATCCACACATATCAATATGGATACAAACTCACTATATATATGTTTGAGTTCAATATTAAGATAATATTGGTGTTTGTTTGAATATTCATTATCACTTAAATATATGCTCACACAACAATTTGATGTTCTTAAATATTTTATTTTGTTTGAATATCCATTTCTTTATGTTAATCCATAAGATAATATATTTATAAAACATACGTTATATTAAATCCATATATCATGTAAATACAAATGGATAATTACATTACTTATAATTTTTATATGTTTACTCAAAACTATTCAAATATTTATTTGGTTTAGAATGCAACAACTTCATTTTTTAATATTAGATTATATAATATTTAATTTAATTGAATTATTATTTTTTAAATAAATTTCCGTGCATCGCACAGGAGTGTTACTAGTTTTATTATATACTAAGATGTTAATTAACCTTAAACATATCACAACAAATCTTCTTTAAAAATCTCATAATTTTGTCATTACCATAAGTAAGAAAGAGGAAAGATAACGATTTGGGGTAAAAGGGATAAATTGTGTGGAAAATATAATATATTTATCCATTCCAACAACCCTAATTTTTTTTTTAAAAGTCTAAAGTGGTTTTTATTTTGGACCAAAGAGGGTATGTTAAGCAATTTTATACTTTCAATTATACATTAATACTAATACATGAAAGATTATAAATTTAAATAGGTTTCTATTATAAACTTAATTAAATATACTCTTCACTAAAATCTCTAGGGGATGTTTGTTTTCTACTTAGTACAAACGAATTTCAGATGTTAAAATACCTAATTCTTATTTGTTTTTAGATTTCAATTCAATTCTTAATCCAATACAATATTATCATACAAAACCAACCGATAATATTACATCACTACCTACAATATAATATTACTTCCACTAATCTTTTCCATTAATGATTTGACATCTACAGTATAATCTTATTCTATACAATCTCAAAACAAACATACAATTTTACTATTCACCTTTATTCTAAATTCTAGGATTTTAAAGATAGGATTTCCGCCAATCTAGTTAAGCTTAAACCAAACACCCCCAGGCAGAAAGGGAAACAATTACTCCCTCCGTCCAACCATAATTTGCACATTTTTCTTATTGGTACATCTACATCAATTTGCACACCCTTAAAAATGAAATTTCCTTCACAATCTTCTCCCTCAAAATCTCCACCTTCAATCTCTATCTTTGAAAAAGTCTACTAAAAAGTAAAAAAAATAGTTTTTCTTAATATATGTGTCATTTCATATGTGCAAAATAGAGTGGTACAGAGAAAGTATAAAAGGTAATATTGCATAAAACCATAATAAAAAAAATTGAGCGATATTGAAGATATAATATTTTCCTTTATGTAAACAACAAAAATTATTGTATCATATATATATATATATATATATATATATATATATATATATATATAGTTCTCATTGATCAACGTCCTTGTGTTATACATATCTTGTGGCAAGAAATTAGTATACATTACATTAAAGGCTGCGGCTATTCGCAACCCACTAAATTTCTCAACAGTTCATTCATTTAATAAATTAAAATGTTATTATAAAATGAATAGAACACCCTTAATAATAATAAAACATAAATAATTAAAAATAACAAATACGTAAAATTCAGAAAATAAAAATTAAAAATCTAATTGTTCTTCTTCGTGTCATCTTCCACCAAGTTGTGTCTCTCTTCTTCAAAGTTCATCAATGGAGGACTTATATAAACTCTAACTTCTTCAAAAAAATAGTCAATGGAGAGCCTATTCAAGATTTCATCAGCGGAGAATTTAAAACAATTAAGATAAATGATCAGTTTAATTAGGTGGACAAATTCCCTAGGAAAAACGTAATAATCTGGAAAAGTTTTACAATCTTTCAACCACACACAGAATGCGCCGACATTCAGCCTCTTTTTTCTTTTCATTTCTTTTTTTTTTTCATTTGAATTTAACCATGTTTATTCATCATGGTCATTTACTTTGCGTTAATTTTACGGACACAATAGCGGAATGCATTATTTCCCCCCCCCCCATGTTTACAAATTGAAGTCCTTTACCTGCAATATTAATGACTTTTTACACATATCCTTAAATTATTTAGAACATCTAGTGGAGGAGCGCGGAGGCCTTGCCTCCTCGCCGTTGTCAGCCACCAACACACCCCCATTATGTATCTCCATGAGAGGTCAAAAGATGGATTCGCGGTGGTCGATTTTCATTATTTTTATGGTTCATTCTAATTTTTTTTTATTTAATATTGTAGTTATTATATTTATATCATTTTATTTTGAAAAATAATAATTTAAGAATGAAGGGTAAATTGGTATAAGGTGGGCTGTATTAAGAAATTTATACTCATTTTCTGAATATAAGTGAGCTGTATAGAGAACTGAATTGTATTAAGAAATTTAGTTTGCAGCCTACATTAAACGAGCACAAAATACTAGTATGACATCGTTCCATTGAAAAAGGAAACTAGAGATGATAAGAGATAAAAGTAATTACATTCACACATACAAAGTTGACAAGTAAAATCTATCCAAACCAGAAAGAAAGAATTCACAACTATGATAATGCTAATGAAGAAGAAGAGGAGTTGGGTGGCACCTGCATCATGTCTAAGATGTCCTCATGATCACTCATAACTTAAGCTGAAGGCACGGGTTAATTCGCGTTATTGATTTCCAGTGGATCCTGCATGTACCGATAGCGTATTTCTATTCTTGTGGAGCAATATATCCAACACTTGCAACGATAATGCCTTACACAAGAGGCGATGTGACAACGCAGTCAAAACATTGGAAGAATTGATTTCTAATTGTGTGAGACAAGGCATTATCGATACGGCTCCTCGGCAGTTATGTCCTCTCACTCCTTCCAATTTCGGAACCCCCAGAATCTCATTTTATCAATTTTGGAAAGTCAACAGTGTCGGTAGCGCTTGTTATTCCCAAGAATTCTCGTCCCACAAATTCCACCCCTTTCCCGTAAAAAAACTCAATCACTTCAAGACATGGTAGTATTCCAAAGGGTGGCAATGACATCAGGTGATTGCAGTATCGGATAATAACCTTCTTTACTTGATTGAGGGGTGACACCATCGAGCTGAGTGGAAGTTGGGAGCCCTTATAGAAAGAAATCTCTAGATTTCTCAGCTCCGGATGGGGCTCCAAAGCATCTATTACATCCATCCAAATAGATAATGACGACGAAAACTCCTCTACATCTTCCTCAAATATTATTTGAAGTTCCTCAATGTGTGTCTTACTCCACAGCTCTGCTTCACTGGCATCCTCAATAACTCCTTTCAAATCATCACCACCATCTAATCTGATAAACAACTTTAGAAGTCCACTTAGATGGTTTAAGTACTTTAGTGATCTCATTTTGCGCCAACCACTTCCTCCATGTAATTCTTTCAACGGGGTTAACTTGGCCAGTCCTTGAGGAATTACAAAAATACTTTTGCAATCTAAAACATCTAAGGTACGCAGTTCGAGTAAACCACCTATACTCTCTGGCAACTCCTTTAGATACCGATTCCGGCTCAACTGGAGGTGTCTCAATTGAGTCAAATTCCCAATTTCATATGGCAACTCTCTCAACCGATTTAGAGTCAAGTCGAGATGCCTCAAATGAATCAAATTCCCAATTTCCTTTGGCAACTCTTTTAGGCATCCATTCACGCTCAAGTTGAGTTGTCTCAACTGAATTAATTTCCCAATTTCCTTTGGCAGCTTCTGTAAAAACTCAATATTGCTCAAGACGAGGTGCCTTAAGTGAATCAGATTCCTAATTTCTCTTGGGATCTCTTTAATAAAGAGGTCCTTTAACGTAAGAGTTTGCAACTTATATAGCAGGAAAATGATTTTAAGGTCTTCAGGGGATACGTTTCCAATTGCACTCAAGTTTAACCATCTCAAGTGAATTAAGTTTTCTATTCCTTGTGGAAGTCGTTTCATGCTAGGGCCATTCAACCTTAACACCCTTAAACGTGTGACACAATCACAAAGCGTCGGAGGAAGTTCAACAGACTCCCTAACTAAGCTAGAGTATATACCCCTTCACAGTGGAAACTAATAAAGGATCGCAGGCTTGGCAAGTTGTCATATTCATTGTTTCACCCTCTGCTCTATTGTTGTTCCTAAGAAACTGAACAAAATCATGTATAATATCATGCATCTTACAATTTATTATTTTCTCATCAAAATTATCCTTCTCAAAATCTTGAAATAGGGAATGTGTTGCTAAAATACCAAAGTAATCTCGCCCTCTACCTTCCATGTCACCCTCGGAGCCCAAATAACCTAGTGCCATCCAAAATCCTATGAGATCCACAACTTGAATCTTATAGTCTTTGGGAAATATGGCACAATACGAGAAGCAAAGCTTGATTGATGGGGATCATTCATTGTAGCTTAAGAGCAAGTGAGGGAAAAGGTCCACTTCTACTCTCTCCAGGTGCCATATTTCACTATTCAGTACATTCTCCCACTCTTCCCAAGTATTCTTAAAACGTAAAAGACTTCCTAATGTCTTTGCAGCAAGAGGCAATCCATTGCACTTTTCAGCTATTTTCTTACCAATCTCCTCAAATTCCACGTTGTTCCTGTTAGAGATAGAGGAACATATCATTTTGGTGGAGAACACTATTGAATTACTTGATTTTCAAATGCCAAGTACATGGGGTATTTTTAGGTACAAAAATAAACCATTCAACTAATCTAATAATGGTGAATCTTGAAAGACATTTTGAATACATGAACTAAGAATTAATACATGTTGATTACAATGAACCAAAATAATTCTAGAGCAAAATGCATATTCAAGAAACTTCAAATTATATTCCTAACATTCCCCCTTAATTTGAAATTTCCATTGTTACACCAAGCATAGTTCTCAATCTTCAAAAATCCTCAAACTTTAATGGCTTCGTAAAAATGTCTGTAACTTGATCTTGAGTTCGCACATGCTTCAGTTCAACTTGCTTGTTGGCAATACACCACTACTACAAAAACTGTTAATCACTACGCCTAAAAGACAACGGTTGTACTTATAAACCGTTGTCTTTGACAGATCAACCGTAGTTGTTATGTCAACCTGTGGAACTCAAATTTTTTACGCTCAACGACAACGGTTTTGTACAACCGTTGTTGTTCCGCCGTAGTCTTTTTGTTATTTTTCGCTTAAAGACAACGGTCAGCATTTCCGTTGTTAAAATACCGTAGTCAATTTTTTTTTAATTATATTAAATATGAATGATATTTTTGTGTGATCATCAACAACGGTTATCACAACCGTTGTTACTGGTGCGTTGTCATTATTTATATTTAATGTCCTTATTTTTTTTTAAATACTTATTTTACAAGATTAAAATACTTTTATTGTTGTACAATTAAAAAATGTTTATTATAATTTTTTTAAAACTTTATTTTTCTTGATGTTTCGTATTTTGGCCTATCTAGTACTTTTAAGTTAGTTATACATTTTTTTTTTCTGTGTATACAGTGTTAATATATAGATTATTAGTTATTTTATATTCATTACTAGCTATATATTTAACATCATTTATGTATATTTTAAAATCTTAATATTACATTTTTTTTTAATATTGATTTTGATCCAGAATAACAACCGATCAATATGAAAGTTGTACTGCGCCAAGTAAACCGAACACTATGAAATGATATTCTGCCTAAACCAGTCGAGCTACGGAAAATGATATATAGAAAAATATATATTTTTCTTCATATTTTAATTAATATATGTAAATGTAATTGAAAGTTATCATATAATTATTTATTCGCATAAACAAATATTCAAAAGTTGTGAATGATGTTCTACCTAAATCAGTCGTACTACGAAAAAATGATATTAATATATATATATATATATATATATATATATATATATATATTACTTCATATTTTAATATATTTAAATGTAATTGAAAGTTATCATATAATTATTTATTAGCATAAACAAATATACAAGTGATGTCAAAGTTAAGATTTAAAAAAAAAGGGGGGGCTATTGAGATTTGAACCCTGGACATATTTGCTCATATGCTAATTACTAACCAGTCAGGCTATCCACACCTTCATGAGATGAAACGAAAACAAGGTTACTTATTAGCTTAAACCAATATACAAATCATGTCAAAGTTATATAAAAAAAAAAGGGTGGCGCTGGGAATTGAACACTGGACCTAATTGCTTATATGCAAAGCACTAACCAGTCAGGCTACATACACTTTCATGATATGAGTGCAAACATATATTATTTGTAACGTTTTACAGACTAGAACTAAACCTTAAATAATATCTTCTCCCAACCTCACGTACGTACATAAGTGTGGAGATTCTGCTCCGCCGCTGCAATTCACTTTTCTGCTCCGCCGCTGCAATTCCCTTTTCCGCTCCGCCGCTGCAATTCCCTACTTCTACTCCGCCGCTGTTCCTGATTTGATTTTCCTCCGCCGCACGATTCCTTTACCCTGCTTCTCCTTCGCTGTTTACCCTGATTCCCCTCCGTTGTGCTACCGTCGACGCTGCGTCTTATCCTTCGTCTCGGTGGTTGTTTGTCCTTTACAATATTCAGGTTTTCATCTTCGTCACGTTCTTTTTGAGATTTGTATTCTTAAATAACGTTAATTAGCTAATGTGTGGATAAGTTGGTGTTGTACTTTGATGATTAGTAGTAGAAACTGATGTTGCTCTTTTGATTTAGTAGTTGTGTTTTAGTTGGATGTGTCGACGTGTAGTATTGGTTAAATTTAGGTGCTTATTGTCTTGATTACAAAACATAATGTGTTGCAATCAATTTTTTTCTATTTTTCGTCTTCCTGATAATCAAGATTCACAGATTTCAATTATATTGTTATTATCTTATCTTGCTTCTGTTTAAATTGTGAAAAAGCTGCCATGAACCACGTCTTTAGGAATATTTATTATGACGATGAACTCATTCTGATGGTTCTTATTATATTTTGTCTGATTAATCTTGTCGTTGATTTTTAATTAAATGACAAAAATGTTAAAGGAGGAAAAGAACAGTTCTTGATTAACTTTTTAATATGTAACTAAAAATTTATTAATCTCTGGTATATATGATTGTATTATTGTTCAAAGATCTTTATTGCCTTTGAGAAAGCAAAATTTGGTTTTTAATGTGATGTTGTAAATACATTGCTTAAGTACGGAATTTCTTTTTATTGATATCACATGCTTTTAGTATACAACTCCGAGGCAACAATTTCAAGAACCTTAAGTAATCTAGTTGTCTAATGCTCCCCCAAGTTTCTGGAGTATTACTTTTGTTTTCGTTTTAGTCATTTTAGGCTATGAATATTATTTGTATGGCATAGAAAAAAAATTAAGTGATTGGAGAATTGAAATTCGACAAACTTTGATTTAATATTAGCGAAAAACTAATAGTTACAGTTGATGATGAAAAACTTTTATAATTATATAATAATGGGAGAAATTCGATTGAATTAACATGTTTCTTAACTTTGTAACGTTATTGAACACGTAACAATTGATGATTACATGGATTCCGTTGTCATGAAGTATTTTTTATTATGAGATGTATAATTGAGTGCCGATTGTGTATATATATATACATATATATATATATAATATATATATTTTTTTTTTACCTTATTTCTGTATATATTTGAATTTAATTGTTTTGTAGTTCTCTAGAAGCATACCTACACAGTATGCAATTATTTGTTGTTGTTTTTTTTTAGGGATCATATAGTGTCGAAATGGAAAAGGAATGGATGTTTAAGGATAGGTTATCAGATGAGTACAATGTTGGTGTACAGTACTTCATGCGTTTCGCAATGCAGAACGTTGATGATCTGAGTTCAATGTCCTGTCCGTGTGCATCATGTGGTAACCTACAAAGGAAAAATTATCATGTTGTGAAGATGCATTTGTTGGCAAATGGTATTGATAAAACATATATTAAATGGATATGGCATGGAGAAGATCCTACATCAGACCAGTTAATGCATGATGGTGATCAGGTAGAGATGAATGAACATAATTTGTTAGACGAAGAACCTATAGAGATGGTTAATGATGCATATGACGAGAGTGATAATACAGATGAATTCCTGAAATTATTAGAAGATGCTGAGAAACCTTTATATCTTGGATGTTCTAAATTCACAAAGCTATCTGCAATCATGAAGTTATATAACTTGAAGGCAAAGCATGGATGGAGCGATTCTTCGTTTAATGAACTACTTCTTCTGATTGGACAATTACTGCCAGAGGCGAATGAATTGCCTTTATCATTATATGATGCAAAGAAAAGCTTGAATACATTGAGTATGAATTATGTGAAGATTCACGCTTGCCCAAATGACTGTGTCCTATATTGGAAGGAACATGATGAGAGAAGTGATTGCCCTACTTGTGGGGTCTCAAGATGGAAAATCGACAAAAATTCCAACATAAGTGAAGGAATCCCTGCTAAGGTCTTATGGTACTTTCCACCTATTCCAAGATTTCAGAGAATGTTCAGAAATAAAGTTGTGTCGAAAGATTTGACATGGCATGCTGATGGGAGAGTTTATGATGGTCATTTGCGTCATCATGCAGATTCACCGTCTTGGAGACTAGTTGACCGTAAGTGGCCCGATTTTGCCTCGGAGAAAAGAAATCTTAGATTGGCATTAGCAGCGGACGGGATCAATCCATACAAGACGTTGTCTTCTACCTACAGTTGTTGGCCTGTACTATTGATCACATACAATCTTCCTCCATGGTTATGTATGAAGAGAAAATTTATTATGCTCACTTTATTGATATCTGGCCCTAAACAGCCGGGGAATGATATCGATGTTTATTTGACTCCCTTAATTGATGACTTAAGGAAATTGTGGGAAGTAGGTGTTGATGCGTTTGATGGATATCGCCGTCAAAATTTTGTACTTAGAGCGCTTTTGTTATGGACGATTAATGATTTTCCCGCATATGGAAACCTATCAGGGTGTAGTGTAAAAGGATATCATGCGTGTCCTATTTGTGGTGAACATACATATGCAAAACGACTAAAGTACGGGAAAAAAATGTCATACACAGGCCACATAAGATTTCTTCCGCATAATCATCCTTTTCGAAAGCAGAAGAAGGCATTTAATGGAGAACAAGAGTTCAACTCGGCACCAACATCATTGAGTGGACGGGAGGTGTTAGATAAAGTTGAAGGAATTGACTGTTATTGGGGTAAACGAGTAACAATTTTAAGTCGAAAGTGGATGGTCGCAAAACATGTTGGAAAAAGAAGTCCATATTTTTCCAACTTGAGTATTGGGAACATCTCCATGTGAGACATGTTCTAGATGTGATGCACATAGAGAAAAATGTGTGTGAAAGTATAATAGGTACATTGCTAGACATTCCCGGTAAAACGAAGGATGGAATAGCAGCCAGGTGAGATCTTGAGGAGATGAAGTTGAGGACTGAACTAGCACCAGTTGTGCAGGGAAATAGAATTTTTTTACCACCGGCTTGTTATTCACTAACAAAGGAAGAGAAACGTAAGGTTTGTACATCTTTTTCTAAAATGAAGGTGCCTACGGGTTATTCGTCCAATGTAAGTAAATTGGTGTCGATGAAAGATTTGAAACTTATTGGTCTTAAGTCACATGACTGCCATGCTCTGATGCAACAGTTACTCCCAGTGGCCATTCGTGGTGTGTTACCGGATAATGTTAGACATGCAATTACCCGATTGTGTTTCTTTTTTAATACTTTATGTAGCAAAGTGATAGATGTCTCAATATTAGATGAAATGCAATCAGAGATTGTGAAAACTTTGTGTCTGCTAGAGAAGTATTTCCCACCATCGTTATTTGATATCATGGTTCATTTAACAGTTCACCTAGTAAGGGAGGTCAAACTGTGTGAACCGGTTTGGGCTATATGGATGTATCCTTTTGAACGTTACATGAAGATTTTGAAAGGTTATGTTCGAAACCGAAATCGGCCTGAAGGGTGCATAGCTGAATGTTATATTGCTGAGGAGGCTGTTGAATTCTGCTCGGATTATTTGTCAAGTGTGCACTCAATTGGGATTCCGAGTAGTCATCGAAACAATAATCTTACTAAACCTTTGTCAGGAGCCCGATTGGAAAACATCGATCATGAGGAGTGGGTGCAAGCTCATCGTCACGTACTTGCCAATGATCCCGATATAGAACATTATATCAAGTAAAATCTCTTAATCGTTAATATATGTTTTATGTGTTTGAGATAAATACAGAAAAACTTACTGTTTACATCATATTACAGTGAACACATGGAGGTTTTGAAGTCATCATCCCGTGCTAAAGCTAAGTCACAAAAATGGTTGATAGACCAGCATAACCGTTTGTTTATCAAGTGGTTGCGCGATAAAGTAAGTTACTTCACCATTTTGGTTTTGTCTTAATTAGTGTTCTTAATGTTGTTACTTGACTTAATAATCATTACGTAATAATCTTACAGGTGGCATTTGAAACCAATGAATCTGTCAGCATAGTTTCAGAAAAAATAAAGTGGCTATCGCAGGGTCCTAATACTTTGGTCGCAAAATATAACGCATATTTGGTTAATGGGGTCACTTATCATACAAAGGATCGGGACAATGTACGAGTGTGCCAAAACTCGGGTGTAAGCGTAGTCGCAAATATTATGCAACTCAGTAGTGCAAAGGATAAAAACCCAATAACATCTGATATGGAGTTTTACGGAGTAATTGAAGAAATATGGGAACTCGATTACACTGGTTTTCGAATTCCCATATTTAAATGTAATTGGGTGGAGAATAATACTGGTGTACAGGTAGATGAATTGGGGTTCACATTAGTTAATCTCAGTAAAATTGGGTTAAAAAATGATTCGTTTATTTTGGCTAGACTCGTTAAACAAGTGTTTTACATTGAAGATCCTAAAGATCCTGCCTGGCATATCCGTCTAGCAACTCCTACTCGAGAATACTTTGAAGGCATAGAAGGTGGTGATATCGATGTTTCTTTAATTCAACATCATTCGTTTAGCAAAGGGTTGCCCTCAACAGGTGATGTCTTTACAGATGAAAACGAACCACCTTGTGTTCGTGATGGTTGCGAAGGAGTATGGGTTGAAAATACAAATGTATAGTTTATTTTTCATGTTACATACTCACATTTGTACATGTTTTTCCTTCTTTTTTTAGTTTATTCTGCTAAGCTTATTTGTTGACACTAGTAATTAATTTGTGTTAATGTTTTTACCTTTTTTTATTATTTTTTTGTTTTTTTATTATGTTTTTTTAAATAATAGTTAAAGCGTGGAGAATAAGTTTTTTCTATATATTAATGGTCAATGGAGGAAAAGGGCCACAATTGAGTTTATTTGTGAGAGCGAAGAATCATTTGAGAAATAACTTGTTAATTTAATTTATGAAATAAATATTTATTGAATGTATGATTTTGTATTATTCACGGCCCCATCTGTTAAAGTCAATCTCTTTCTCTATCTCACATAACACTTGGCATCTCTCTTTCAAATAGCACTTGACACCCCATGTCCTTATATATTATTTCCCAGTGAGCATTATAATTTTTAATTTAATTACTTGTTGGGATTTTTCGAGGGGTCCATTATGGAGTTGGTCAAGTACGTACAATCATATGATCAATTTTAAAAATTTTTTACGCTTTCTCATCTATTATAATATATTGGGTGTTTCTACTATAAAAGCTAGTGTTTTAATACACCTTAGAGTTTGACCTGTAATAATGGGTTACTAGCACGCAACTTTTTTTTCCTTAATTTGTTAAATTCATTTTTGGGTCAGGTTGTAATGATTTTTTTTATGTGTATATGTGTACGCAAATTCATTTTGTCTTCTGTATAATTTCTTCCCAAATAAATGTTTTTCTAGGAAAAGAGAAACAGCTTGTTGCTAATTGTTATGTTTATGTTTGTACTATTTTTTTCCCGCTATTTCATCTGTGTCCTGTTTCAAAATTTGATTAATTATGCTCTTTTTTTTTTTTTTTTTAAAGTTAAACAATTTATGTTTAGGTTTAATATTTAGGATATATGACTCGATTTGTGGGATTAGAGTATATTTTCTATTCATAAGTTATAATTTTCCGATTTATGATTTGAGGATTCATTGTTCATGGTTCAGAGTTTTTTTCCCACAATAATTGAGTAAAAGTTTGTTTGTTCTTGGTTCAAAGTTCAAGATTCATATATTAGGGATTCCTATTTAATGTTCAAAGTTCACTTTTAGAGTGGAATATGAGTAGTGGCATATCTAGAATTTTATAATTAGGAGGACGATGAATTATTTAAAGTTATATAAATAGAATATTTATAAAAGAATTATAAATAAGGTATTTGAGGTATTTGAACAAAATTCGTTGTACACACAATTTTTTAAAAAGATGTTAAGCACTAGTTAACAGCAGATTGAGGTTTAGCATTTAATCGTGGCTCAAGTAAGGAGAGCGATTGCAGACTAGGGTCTAGCGACATAGACGAGATCTATGCAACACTAAATAAGGAAGAGTCAAATAAAAAAATGTAGATAATTAATAGTCTAATGTCTAGACGGGCCTATTCGAACCTAGACAAGGATTTTTAAAATAAAGGGTACAGTTACATCTCCAAGTTTTGATATACATCCACCTCGAATGAGACATTGCTGAAAGTTTTGGGCCCAGACAAAATCGGCCCAATCTTTCAATCCCTAAATCAAATTAAATCAATTTTTTGTTGTTCGGCCAAGAATGGATATAAAATCTTGGTTTAATTTTTTCTGGTCAAATAATTTTTTTGTTTTATTGATGTGGGTACAATCCAACATCCCCACATTTGTTTTTTTCTATTTTAAAGACCTTTCTTCTTTTTAGGGACCAACAAGTAGTAATAATAATAATAATAATAATAATAATAATAATAATAATAATAATAATAATAATAATAATAATAATAATAATAATAATAATAATAATAATAATAATAATAATAATAATAAATTATTTGAGTACTAAATCATATATGTATATATATATATATATATATATTCTCGCACATTTTTTACTTTTTATATAGTGTAGTCTTAAAATATATATATATATATAAGTACTATAATAAAACCTTTGCATTACCCATTCATATGTTTCATTAATTTCTTAATAAATATTTAATTAATAAATGGTATAATCACAGAAAAAAAAAAAAAAAAAAAAAAAAAAAAAAACCCGAATGCTAGATCCGTGCAATCCGAGCTATGGGCAAATAGGTATTTAAGTTACGCCTAAACTATTACATATTATGGGTAAATGTATTATGGTGAAAATGTATTAATGTTTATGACTTAAAGGTATTACCTTGTTATGGATAAGTGTATTATGTAATATATCACAACTTTTGCTATAACTACAATCTCCGTCACCTATATTATTTGGTGAAGAGAATACATATTCGATATAGTAGAAGAACCCTAATATATATAGATAAAAATTTAATATATACAAAGTTTAGATAGTTCTATTTTCGTTTAAAGTCCCAACTAATTTCTTTGATTGATCCAGGGATTTTTTTTTTTTTCGTTTATTTATGTTTTTATGAACATATTTTTTTGGAAGAGATGGATTTAACTAAAATAAAAAGTCAAAATATTTATATTTTACATAAAATCTCTTTTTTTTTAAAAAAAAAAAAAATTGATTGTTTTTTCAAATAGAATTTCACTTTTACCTTATGCTAATAAAGAATTTCCACTCTTTACTTAAAATTTTAAAATTAACTTTTTAATTTTTAATATGTTATTATAGAACTCATATTTTTATACCCAAAATGTTTTTGTATTTGTTATTTGTGAATAGATTCATTTTAAGCAAATAATCCCTTATGCTGACAAATCGAAGAACAATATATAATCGAAACATTCAAACAAGTTTCGAAGATGAACTTAGATTAATTGGCAAGAGACCATGCTGTGTATTGCGAGACCCGTGTTTGAATCCTAGCGGGAACAATATGCAAAATGTCCTGATTTTTTAACTTATGTTCGGATTGGGCTTTAGGGTCAGTGGCCCGTTTGGCCCATATTTTATTTTGGAGAGCAGTTTTTTTTTCCCCTCTAACAGGCCCAAATCATGTTTTACCCTAGAAAGTAAATTCAGTCCAAAAAACTTCAATTCCTCTTCATTGCCGCGATAAACAGCCGCGGTTAAAAGCTTGACAACGGTGAAAACGTGGTAGTGGAGAAGACGAGATTCAGGCGACGATACCAGAAATCTAGCATCGGGTTTGATACGGTATCCTGCTTCTGGACGGCGAGATATGTTTTTACGGCGGGATTCAAGGAGATTTTGTAGATAAATAACCAAATTCTGCCATACGAAACAATTCTTCTGAAAAATCCGGGTATGTTTACGATCATCTTGGATTTAATTTTGTTCCGGGTTTGTTCTTCTGAAAAATCCGATTGTCTGTTAATATCTGACAAAATCTGTTTTATTTTGATTTTTATGTTGTTCCGGGTCTTTCATCTTCATTCATGTATATAATTCTCTATCTCTGCATAAGAATAATAATAAGGGTTCACGCCTGGGATGACAACACGGGACGACTGATATGCTTTTAAATAATGTTTCAGATTTCAGAATTTTTAATAAGCTCTGTTAATTCATCGGTTGAATAGGTATAGATTTCAGATTCATCCTCTTTATTTGCTTTCTAATCTAGTTCAGATTTCAGAATCTTCCTCTATATTTGATTTCTTTTAACGGGCTTGCGTTTGATAGAATGTCGAACTATTTGTATATGCTGGCTACGACAATGCACAGGTTTTGGTGCGAGTATGTTTCGTTTAGTTGGTCTAAGATGTAGTTAGAGAATATAATATGATGTGGAAGGATTTTACCTGCCTTTCTTTTGGTTTTTGTTTCTGTAAAAGAATCAAAATTAATACCAACGTGACAATCTCTAGATCTCTCCCTCTTAGCTTTCTTTACCAGTATGCCTGCTTAAGTCTTGGGGTATCCTTATTTATATAAGCAAGCTAGCTGTATTTAACTATGATACGCTATTTTAATAACCTAAGTCAAACCGCATTTACCAAACTACCCTACAAAATGATGTAAACATAGTAATTAAGTAATAATTTGATACTACATGACAAGGAACTGAATGATGTTGATCTTACAATAGAGCAAGTACATATTAAATAAAATAATGGCCTTCTAAATAAATAAATTAAGGAGTCTATTCTTGATATTTAGTACATTAATGTTGATAACTACAATACAGCAAGTACATAGCAAAATATTCTATTGAGGAGTTGATTAAATTCGTAAAATTTGAGTCTTAAACGAATATACTAATTTTTTGGAATTTTTTAAAAAAATTAATATATCAGTATTTGCACTTAAATAAGTATTACGATTATATTTTGTTTATTAATATAGTTATGAGAGGATTTAATAAGTTGTAGTTTGTTTACAATATCAATTGTTCTACTAATTACATTCTATTTATGATTAGGATTGGATAATGGCAAAACGTAGACGGAGTAAACGAAAAGATGATCACCAGGCTACCCCCGAAAAGAGTAAGAAGTCTAGGTGTAGTTCAATCTCTGAAGAAGACAAAACATCACATAATGATGATATTCAGTTACCTGATCATGAGGAGCCTGCTTCGGAAACAAATACAGCTCAGTCGACGAAATCGACAAAAAGTAGGACGCCGAGAGGGCGCTCCCAAATGCATGTCTTGGCCATACAAAGGGCTAAAGGTATCAAAAAACCGGTGGAGTTGAATGCTCACAAGCAACCAGTGGGGAAAGAATCTGATAAACTGCAAAGCTACATCGATGTCTTGGCACGGGCCAAAGTAAAAATCACTTACGATGATTGGCGGATCGTTCCGGAAGACGTCAAGGAATGTATATGGGCATCTGTTAAGGTAAATGAATTCATAATTTATTTTACGATTAAAATAGAATTAGAGAGCAATATATCGATTAATCTTACAAATAAATAACTTGTTGTAGTTGATATACAACTTGTCGGAAGAGTGGAAAGCAAAGTGTTTGAGTTCTGCTGGAGAGAAGTGGAAGCAGTGGAAAGGGAAATTGACTAGAGATTGGGTTTATGGGAGGATTGGGAGTTCGGATCTCAATACTCCTCCGACTAAATATGTGATTGACCAGGCGGATTGGAGTGAATTTGTAATTAAGCGTTTAGGCGACAATTTCAGGGTACAAAATGTATTATTATTCTTTTGTTTCATTAGATTAATAATTGTATTTTTTACAATTAAATTATTAATTGTTACCATTGTTTATTTTTTTGTTTTTCCGTCATAGCAACTAAGTAAACTTCAATCGGAAAGGGCATCGACTTCAAAAGAATATCCTTATCGACTTGGTCGGAAAGGATATGCGCGGTATGCTAATGAGAATGTAAGTATCTAGTATAATATTAATACAGTCGTAATTGCATTGTTATTTACTTTGTTGTAATCTTTTCTTTAGTGATTATTCTTTTTCTTCTTATATACTAGCCTCATATACTATGTGATGATGAGGACATTAACCGAGCAACGTTGTGGTGCGAGGGACGGAAGAAAAAGGGAAAGATCGATGGAGAAAAGCTAAAGGAGACAGTAGATAAGATTGTGAGCAACTCTTTAAATACTTTCACTTTAATACTTTATTACTAATTTTGCTTATATTCTTATTTTTTAAAATGTTCGTACATATTTCGTGTATCAGGGTAATTTGGTAGAAAAAAAGAAATCTGGTGAGCTGGTTACATCAAGTGCCAAAGAAAGCATCCTTAGTCAGGGCCTTGAAAAGCCTGAACACTCCGGACAGGTTAGGGGTGGAGGTAAAGGCGTCACTATACGGTCATACCTTTCTACCTGTAAGAGTACTACAGAGAAGCAGTTGGAGGTGGAGTTAATGGAGGAAAGGAAGAAGAATGCCATTAATAATGAACGACTAATTAAACTGGAAGCAGCCGTAAGCAAATTAGTCGGGTTCGGTATTGACCATGAGGATAAGGCCAGCTGCTCTGTGCAAGTGCAACAGGTAGTTCGCGAAGCTGCAAAGGAGGAGACCTACGGAGCTGTAAAAAAGGAAATCGAGGATGCTGAAAATGATAGCGAGAGTGAGGATGTGAAGCTTGTTGATAATGAAGAATACCTACAGGTTTTTTACATTTCATCAAAATTAGTGGTTCACAAATTTTAAATTTTAGGTAGCGTTTTACGTGATATGTGTTTATATAATAGCTGCATATAATTGTTATGTGTGCAAATTTATTGATTATTAATTATGTGCCTCTTTGTTCATTGGATAGGAAATATACAAAATAATTACATGAAATAGCTTGGCCTACCTTTTTAATTCGAACTTGATTAAATGTTTAATTGCGCTTATATGATCAAATGGGATTATCCAGGGAAAAGCTGTAGCATTGACACTTGAGTCAACGACCAAAGTTGCTGCATATGGGGTCGTTCCAACTTCGAATGAACAAAACAAGCTTATACATGGGAAAAAGATACCTGATCGCTGCATTCGTGTGTCAATTGATGAAGCGGTGGATAAAAATGCAAAGTTGCCAATACCAACTAGTGAGTTGGAAAGTGTTGGCGATGCAGTTGGATCATATGTGGCTTGGCCCATCCACCTTATGGAAGTTAGAGAACAGGTAAAGATTATGAATTATAATTTCATTACTGATAACGTTAATACTATATTAACATATTGTATTTTTCTTGTAAACACAATAGAAGCCGAAAAAGAGGATCAAGGAACCGAAATGTCCCACAGTTGACAAATCAGATATGCCTAGAAGTCTGCACATGATCTATGTATACACTAAGCGGAATGAAGAGATGGATGGGAACATACCCATAATCCTAGATGACGAAGTCTTCGGGCACGACAAGACCCTCTATATTCATTTAGAAGATGTTAAACCATTCTGCCAATTGTTACCAATATCCGGAACATGTATAACCGTCTACGTATGGTATGTTTTCTTCTAACTTAGATTAATGTACTTTGTTTCCCTTGATATTCCTCAATGTTTATTTGCTGAAAAATATTAAAGATTTTTATATTATTAGGTTGTTGTATAAAAAGCTAGTGCGTGACAAGATGAACCACAAATACATATTTGTGGATCCTGATACTGTATCTTATTTACGACCATCTCGAAAAGACAAAACATTTGAGGTTGAGCAGTTGGATAAGAGGGCGAAGGCATTAGCATCTAGAATGAGGAGTACAACTCACGATCAACTCGTGATGGTGCCATGTAATGTGGGGTAAGCACCTACTTAATATCTCTTAATTTCGTTAATCAACTCTTCTAATGTATTTTTTCATGATGCATACACAGAGATCATTGGATTTTAACAGTCATCAATCCCCACAAAGAGAATGTACATTTGTTCGATCCGCTCCATCATGGCATTCACGATTCTTTGTGGGCAAAAGTGGTGAATCTGTAAGTTTTATGTTTTATGTTATTAATGTTTGTGTGTATATTAAAAAAACAAAAAAAAAAAAATGTGGACCGTGAGGCGATTATTGTTCGCCTATTTTATAACCTAACGCTCCGCAAGTGTACGGGTGCAAGTGTATATAACGGCAAGCAAGGTCGATCCCACAAGGACTGACTTAATGACTAGTTTGATACTCTAAATATCCTAAAACACTCCTAACTAGGCTCTCAATTGGGTTGATTTTAATATTGAACTCATCTTACTAAATTATTACTAAACACTTAAATTCAAGTATAAGAAAACAATTTATCAAATTTGCAAGATTGGAAGATATATTCTAGAGAATTGATTTCAGAATTAACTAAGTTTGACAATCTAATTATTCTAAACTAGCAATGATTACTATCGTTATTAGACGGCACTCATATATGTTAACTCTCCTTTCGAAGCAATTAACTTGTAGATTCATTACCCCTAGCCACCCTTTCAAGTCGACTAGACCTAATGAACTCCCAATCGATCTTAGACCTATGCCTACGCATTTATCTCACCTCCTTTCAGAGCGCTCAACAACTACGCTATATGTTGTATTTCCATTCACAAATTCCTCCTTTCAAAGCCAACTTATGAATTATGTAGAAGTAGTTAAGTGATCAAATTAACTATTCATGAAAATAAATCACAACATATAGATAACGAATAACAATCATTAACTAGAATAGAAAACTTCGATTAATCAAACATCGTTAAAACCTACTTTCAAAACCCTAGAATAATAAAGAACTACTCACTCATGTTCATATTCATAACACAAATATGTTCATAGACAAACATGATTTGAAATAAAGAAATGAGACAATGAATAAGCACCCTAATCGTCGTCTTGATCTTGATTCTTAGATGTTGCTTTCCTCTTCAAAATATCTTCTAATGAGCTCTCCTTTTTATTTCAGAGTTTTGGGACTTCCTTATATAGTTTAGGTCAAATTGGGGCCAAAATGGGCTTTAAAACGCGCAGACTCTGTTTTGGACCCGGAAAGCTGACTCGACCGAGTCAGAATCGGCCTCGACCGAGTTGGGTAAACTCGACCGAGTTGTAATCGGCCTCGACCGAGTTGGAGTCTCTGACCAATTTTCACGTTTCTCTTCATTTCTCCCTCGACCGAGTTGTTAAACAACTCGACCGAGTCATACTTTCTGACCATGCTTCAACATCTTCTTGCTATTTCCGACTTTTCTTGCTCGTTTTCCACCCGAACCTTGCCCAAACGGACGTTTTGGCCTTTTTATACCTGAATAACACCACAACAAGCAGAAACACGTCATCTAGCTCAAGAGATGGAATTTAATCACTTTTCGCCCAAATACACATGCATATGTCCCATATTACAACCTTTAATTGACCTAAAATACATGTAAAACTAGCATGTATCAAAACCCCCAAACTTAACCATTGTTCGTCCCGAACAATAAATAAAAAGCATAACATCACAATGATCATAAAATTTCAGGGCAATTAAATGACATTTTCGGTCTCAGAAATTCTCTTTTTGTTTTTCCTTTCAAAACCAACAACATAACATTTGAGGATTAGTGACATGGCAGGTTTCAACTACTGTCGAGACATTAAACTTAAAACAACAATCCTCACCGGATAAGTGTATCGCTCATCTCTCAAGTGTATGATATGGAAAGTATTTGCGCTCACATTGGATCACATACATCGTCTACCATATGCTTGCCTATTGTCTAAATTAGACCTCATACTTGACATGTGTGACAAAGAATCAATAGGTCTTTATTTTTTTATTTTTTTTTGCTGTAATGTTGGCTTATGGTTAGGTGGGATACATTTAGATATAAGTGACTATTTATTGGACTAATCAAGCTATTCCTAACCCGACTACCCATCAACTTTGTTCACTCAATCTCAATCTTCAATTCTCAGAAAAACCAATTAATTTGGCTTCTTCACCTTACCACAACATTTATGCATCAATCAAGATTTTTTATGCCACTTTCACTCAGGTACCACTTTGGGACTACCCGATCGAGTACCACATTTGGGACTACTCGTTCTTCTTTCACCTTCAAACACACATAGGCATATGTATATTCTCATTATTAACCCCTCCTCCAACTTTCTCTTTTCCATTTTTTTTTTTTTTTTTTGAGGGAATTTTTCTATTCCTTTCTCTTTTGCCTCCCCGAATCTCTTTTCACATCATCCCAAACATTCACTCCACCTTGATACTCTTACCCCTCTACCTTCCAATACACCTCCCTCTTACTCACTTAGTCCAATTGCTCGGGCCAAAGCTAAAAGAAAGGTATAAGCTTGTAATGTATGGCTTTGAAAAAGAAGGCTTTAAAGCTCAAAATGGCTGACTAGGGATTTTTCACTTTTTGGGTACAAAAGATTATTTTTAAAGGCTCAAAAATAGGGCTTTTAGCAAAAGAATGCCTAATATCATTTTCTATGCCACAGCATGTACTCGACACATTCCTATAAAGACGCAAGGCAAGTTCTAGAGACTAAATACTATGTGATCAATCACTTCACACCGAAAGAATGATAAAATTACTCTATAGATAAGAGTACATATAAAGCTCAAAACCTCACAGGTTAATTTGTGATTATTGTTCAAGTCTAAGCCCAATTTTGTCTCCAACTGCCTATCATGCTCTGTTATGTGTTCTATCCTCATTTACTTCCAAAAAAATAAATTTCATCATTGACAAATTATCATCTAATACCCTTTTTATGCTTATCAAGAACCAAGTTGACGACTTCTAAACAACGAAATTTAAAATTAACCTAAAATCACAATTAAAATGCAAAACATAAACTAACATTAACTAATACGACAGATCAATCGAATCAGCTATTCGGGCACACAGACCCTTTACCAACTAACTCAAGCAAGATGTAAAATACGATACACAACCAAGGACAATCATGACCTCAATAACACCGAATGAAATAACAACGAAAAAATAATAAAAGCGGCCAAGACATAGCACTATCCACCCACTCCCCCAAACTTGATTGAAACCAAGTTTGTGGGAAAAAGAGTGATGCGTCTTTGTGCCTTCTCACAGTGCTACTGAGGTGGAGGTGGTGGTGGTGGGTTAAAACCCCATGGCTGCCAGAACTGAGCCATTGCATCCAACTGCTGTTGTTGATAAGCTTGTCTCTGCTCATGTCTGATCCACCTCTCATCTTGTTGTAATCTCCAAGTGGTCTCCGTATTCCATCGATCATCCTGCTGAGCCCACCGTTCTTCTTGCCGTACTCGCCACTGTTTGTCTTCCTCAATCCTCTGATGCTGCTGTGTCATCAAATTGTTCAAAGATGTAATCAATGCAGGGAGCACTTGAGCCATGTTCTCTTGGCCTCCTTGGCCCGAGCCACTAGTTCCTTCACCTTGACTCTCAATTCGGTGCACAACTTGATAAAGTCGAGACTCATCAGGAGTAGGGTCAACTTCTTGTGCACGATGAGCTGGGGAGTGCATCTTCCAATTAGCTATATCCTCAAGCCCCTCAATCTTAGTTAGTTGGGCATTAGGAAGACGAAAGAACCCTCCTCGATTCTGCAACAGCAAATATTGATCCTCCGTTTTGCTCCAAAAAATCATCTTCAGCCTACAAACATCATCCAATGATATACCCCAGTCGCCGGGAACTCTCTCAGCTGAGTCATCATCAGAAACCACTTGAAAATGATTCGCTATAGGAGTAATAAGACCCCCAATCGAGATATCTCCCGTTTGTTTTACTGCTTGGCGATCGAACTGCTCCATCAGAATTTGGCTGAGATCAATCTTTCGTCCCGTTGCCACACACCATAAAAGAAACATCTCCTTTTGAGTCACAGTGACCGTCTCAGGGCGAGCAAGCACCGTATAGGCAATTAAGCGATGTAAATACCGGAAAACAGGATTACGAATCCAAGACACCTTATTCCTCGATGGATCGCTCTTCATCCAAGGCACAAGTCCCGGGACTTCTACCATATGATTCCAGAACGTGTGCTCATTATATTCATCTGGCGGGGTGCAATCTCCGGTGTTTGGCAGCTTGTAGATGTCATTCAGTTCAGCTCGAGTAAGTGTGTAAGTCTTGTTGCGAAGCCGGAATGACATACTGCTCGGCTTTCTGTCTTGAGCAGAGGTAGGGTGTAGAACTAGAGTAGTGAGAAACTCTAATGTATCATTCCGATATGTGACCCGACCTCTTCCCAATAAGTTCTCCCAACCGACCCTCTTTATGAGCATCCATAAATTCTTGTGAATGCCAAAGTGGTTTTCCACGACAGAGATAGTAAATTTAGTGGGGATGATCTTTCTCCCAATGAGTTTCTTCCATCGCCTCTCTTCTTCAGGTGATTGTAGTCTGATGTTGTAAAATAGAGGATTATCAGGCGAGAATGCCGGTGGATTAGCCGAGGGTGGATTAGCCGAGGATGTTTCACCTGCAACCTTCCGTTTTCTTCCTTTAGGTGGCATAATGTACCCTATAAAACAACATTTTTCAATTAGTACCATAGTGCACACAAGCAACACCGACTCTCCTAGGCTTTATGACCGTTTGATTTATTCTCCGACTATGTTAATTGCAAAATTTCATCGAATTAACACACAAGAGATGTAAACATCAATATCACGATCAATACAAACTTCTCTGTTATTCTTCATCAACATAGAACATAATTGAACCAATTAAAGCCTAGTCTTTACCCAAGAATCACAATGTACGCAACGTATTCGATAAAATGCCACAATGACTCTTGCATGTGAATTAAAAGGAAATAGCTCTAATTCAATTCCCACAAGCATAACTACTCAACTATATGTGCAATTCACTCAAGTCCACTCATAATAAGTTTTCCCCAACAAAATTTGCTACACGGTTGCACTACAAGTGCACACATCAATGTCATGCTCAAAACTTATCAATGGCAACTACAATCCCAACTAATAAACACAATAACCATCCTTGATAAACAAACAAGTGCAAGTTAAGCATTCTTACCGGAAATTCTTAGATGCAAGACCCTTTTCGAAATTGAGCCCTAAGTGGAGGAGAGAGTCCCAATTTATCTCTTTCACAAAGTCAAAATTGGGAAACTTTGAAGATTATGAAGTGGGTTTGTGAATTTCGTGTGTTTTTGAAGAAGATTAGAGAGAATTGGGGGGAGGAAATGGAGGGTTTCTTAGAGAGGGAGAAGAAGGAGGAGGTAAAAATTTGAAGGAAAGGGGGAAAAAAAAACGTGTTTAAGAAACTGTTACCTGCGCCTCGACCGAGTTACCTGTGACTCGGTCGAGTTAGTCTTTTCTGAAAATGGTCACGTTTTGCCCTGTCCTGCGCCTCGGTCGAGTTGGATTTGGCCTCGACCGAGTTCAACTTTCTGGAATTCTTGCATTTTTTCCGTCAAATTGGCCTCGAACGAGTTATTAATGCCTTGGCCGAGTTTTGGTAGACAACTCAGTCGAGTTATTTGGCCTCGACCAAGTTCAACTTTCTGGAATTCCTCTGTTTTTTTCTTCAAACTCGCCTCGGGCGAGTGTAATTTTGCCTCGGGCGAGTTGAACTCGCTGAATCTCCCCTGTTTTAGCCTTTTCTCCGTTTTTACTCCTTTTTCTCGCATCTTTTCAAGTCTTTCCTTGCTTTTTCGATGACGTCGTATTTCCTATGCACACTAACAAACTAATTAAGACAACTCAAAACATAAATTTCAAAATACGAAAATTTAAAACAAACCAAAACATCGGGTTGCCTCCCGACAAGCGCTACTTTTATCGTCTTTAGCTCGACGACCTTTTGGATTTTTAGTTCAACTCGGTCAACCGTAATTCATCTACGGTTGCAATTTGACTCGGGTTGTAGTATTTCTTGATCCTCTGACCATTTACAAGGAATGTGCTTCCTTGTGCATCCATCAATTCCACTACTCCCGACTTTCGCACCTGCTTAATTGTGAACGGTCCCGTCCATCGTGACTTTAGCTTTCCGGGAAACAAGCGCAACCGTGAATTGAACAAGAGAACTTGTTCACCAACTTCAAAGTGTCGATTCTTTATCATTCTATCATGGATCCTTTTTGTGCGCTCCTTGTAGATGCTTGAGTTCTCAAATGCTTGTGTTCGGAATTCTTCCAATTCATTGAGTTTTAGAACTCGAGCTTGGCCCGCTGAATCAAAGTCGAAGTTGAGTTTCTTCACAGCCCAGTATGCACGATGCTCCCATTCAACCGGTAAATGACATGACTTTCCAAAGACCAATTGATATGGTGACATACCCAACGGCGTTTTGTACGCCGTTCTATACGCCCACAATGCGTCATCTAACTTCAAAGCCCAATCTTTACGGTTCCCACTAACCGATTTCTCCAAGATTTGCTTAATTTCTCGGTTGGCGAGCTCTGCTTGACCATTTGCTTGCCGGTGGTATGGAGTTGTGACACGATGTTTTACTCCATATTTAGCTAGCAGTGCAGCCAACCATTTGTTGCAGAAGTGCGAACCCCCATCACTCAGCAATGCTCTTGGTGCTCCATATCGTGTGATTACGTTCTTCTGAAGGAATTTGATCACCACTCGTGAATCATTCGTTTGGGTTGGAATCGCTTCCACCCATCTCGAAACATAATCCACTGCAAGTAGAATATATTGGAACCCCTTTGATGAAGGGAAGGGCCCCATGAAGTCGATTCCCCAAACATCGAATAGTTCCACCTCAATTATATTCGTGAGAGGCATCTCGTGTTTTCTAGAGATACCCCCCGTCCTTTGGCAGCGATCACACTTCGTGATGAACTCGAAGCAATCTTTATGAATGGTTGGCCAGTAAAATCCGCTTTGTAAGACCTTCGCCGCAGTTTTCGCTGATGCAAAGTGGCCTCCACTTGGAGATGAGTGGCACTGAGTGATTATGTATCCTACTTCAGCTTGGGGAACACACTTATGAAGTATGGTATCAGCGCACCTTCGGTAAAGAACAGGATCATCCCAAATATAAAACTTGATGTCATGAAAAAACTTCCTCTTCTTATGGGTTGTCAAATCCGGAGGTGAAATTCCACATGCTAAATAGTTCACAATATCCCCAAACCATGGTACCTCCTCCATTGTCAATATGTACTCATCCGGGAAACATTCATTGATATCTTCTTTCTGCCCCTTCTTGTCCTCTTCATTGGTGATCCGAGATAAATGGTCCGCAACTACGTTTTCACATCCTTTCCGGTCTCGAATCTCTACATCGAACTCTTGGAGTAAAAGAATCCATCGTATCAATCTCGGTTTGGAATCCTTCTTATCGAACAAGTATCTAATGGCTGCGTGATCAGTGTATACAATTGTTTTAGCTCCAATCAAGTACGACCGGAACTTATCAAATGCATATACCACGACCAGCATCTCCTTCTCAGTTGTTGTATAGTTTGATTGAGCGGAATCAAGTGTTTTACTTGCATAGTAGATGATTCTGAATAGTTTGTCCCGCTTTTGCCCTAATGCAGCCCCTACGGCTATGTCACTGGCGTCGCACATCAACTCAAAGGGCTGCGACCAGTCAGGAGTGATCAGAATTGGAGCAGATACTAATGCCTTCTTCAATGTTTCAAATGCTTCCCTGCAAGAATCATAAAAAACAAACGCAACATCTTTTTCCAATAGACGGGATAAAGGCTTAGTAATTTTAGAGAAATCACGAATAAACCTTCTATAAAATCCCGCATGTCCAAGAAAACTCCTCACAGCTTTCTCATTTGCCGGAGGTGGTAATCGCTCAATGGCAACTACCTTCGCACGATCAACTTCTAACCCTGCAGGAGAGATTCTATGTCCTAACACGATACCATCCTTTACCATGAAGTGGCATTTCTCCCAATTCAACACAAGATTAGTCTCTTCACAACGTTGTAATACTAATGACAAATTATTAAGACAATGATCAAATGAGGATCCAAACACAGAGAAATCATCCATAAAAACTTCCATTATATTCTCTATGAGTCCACTAAATATTGCCATCATACAACGTTGAAATGTAGCAGGAGCATTGCATAAACCAAAGGGCATTCTACGAAACGCAAACACTCCATAAGGGCATACAAAGGCTGTTTTCTCTTGATCCTCAGGTGCTATCATGATTTGGTTATACCCAGAATACCCATCTAAGAAACAATAAAACTCATACCCTGCGAGTCTATCTAGCATTTGATCCAAAAAGGGTAAGGGAAAGTGATCCTTACGAGTTGCCGCATTTAATTTTCTATAATCAATGCAAACTCTCCACCCTGTAACTACCCTGGTAGCTATGACTTCATCATTATCACCTCTTACTACCGTCATTCCCCCTTTCTTAGGTACAACCTGAGTGGGACTAACCCACTTGCTATCCGATATAGGGAAAACTATCCCTGCATCTAGCCATTTAAGAACCTCTTTTCGTACTATTTCTTGCATCATAGGATTTAATCTACGCTGATTTTGAACACTGGGTTTATAGCTATCCTCCATCAAGATTTTATGCATACATATAGTCGGGCTAATCCCTTTTTAATCATGAATTGTCCATCCTATAGCCGACTTATGTTTCCTAAGCACTCTCAACAACTTTTCAGTTTCTGACTCAATCAAAGAAGCAGAGATGATTACCGGTTGCTTTTTCTCTAGATCAAGAAATTCGTACCTCAGATGCTCCGGTAATGGTTTTAACTCAGGTCCACTGGCTTTCTCTTCAGGTGCTTCTTTCACGACTTCCTTAGTGATGTCTTCATGTTCTGCATCTTCCATCCTTTTTTCCTGCAAAGCGTTCAAAGCACTAACCCCATCTACAAGATCAAGATTAGTAGCATCTATGTCTTTCACAAAAAAAATTGAATTTGTGATACAATGCTTTAACACATCAGAATCGCTAAGTGTCAGAATGTCTTCATGCAATGTAGTATCTACCCTATCTATAGCACTACATGTTTCAACTTGATTAACCTCTTCATCATCATGCATTTTCATAGCCTTATAAATAGAGAATGTCAATTTGTCCTTATTTATTCTAAGTGTGAGTTCTCATTTTTGGACATCAATTAAAGCACTGCCCGTTGCTAAAAACGGGCGACCTAGAATTAAAGGAACATCTTTATCCTCCATCATATCTAAGACCACAAAATCTGCAGGAAATATGAATTTATCTACTTGCACAAGAACATCTTCTACTATTCCCCTAGGATAAGTCAAAGATCTATCAGCCATTTGAAGTGCAATTGTGGTAGGTTTAAATGTGTCTATTCCTAGTTTTTCAAAAATAGAAAAGGGCATAAGATTAATGCTAGCTCCTAAATCATAAAGTGCTCTTTCAAATGTGTCATTACCTATTTTGCAAGCAATTGTAAAGCTACCTGGATCTTTCTGCTTCAATGGCAGCTTCCTTTGAATCACTGCGCTGCACTCCTCAGACAGGTTGACAGTCTCATAATCCTCAAGCTTTCGTTTCTTTGATATCACTTCCTTGAGAAATTTTGCATAATTGGGCATTTGTTGAAGTGCATCCACGAATGGAATATTGATTTGAATCTTTTTGAAAATGTCCAAGAACTTAGCGAACTGATCGTCCACTTTCTTTCTTCTCAGTGCTTGAGGGTATGGAATGGGAGGAACATATTTAGAGCCACCTTCAAATGTAATCCCCCGGTCTATCACGTTCTCCGCTTCTTTGCCTTTTTTCTCCGGCTCAGCTTGTTCCTCCAAGTGCTCTTTCTCAACGACTTTGCCTTCCACCACCGGCTTCTTTGGTCCTTCATATTCAGTGCCACTCCTCAACTGAATGGCTTGACAATGTTCCCTTGGATTAACCACTGTATCACTAGGAAACTGCCCTTTCTTATGCTGAGCTGCTGTTGCTTTAATCAAATGCTGGATGTCCGATGCCACACTTTTCAATTCTTCACCCATGCCTGCTATATTTTTACTCAGCTCAATATGCTTCCCTTCCATTTTCTTCTCCAGCTGCGCTAACTTCTCCTCAAATTGTGCTGCTTGTGCTTCTCTTAACTCTTCCGGAGTTGGGTTTTGTCCATCATGTATGATTCCATTTGTGACTTTGAACCCTGGTGGAGGAGTAAGGGTGTTCTTCGAGTTTCCATAAGTCAAGTTGGAATAATTCCGATTCCCTTGTGGATATTGGTTACCTTGTGAATATTGGTTATACCTTGGTTGATTACCTTGGTAATTATTGAAATTCCGCTGATTCACAAAGTTCACATCTTCCATTTCTTCTTGGGCTAGTTGCGGCTGTGATTGCTCAGAATATTGTGCTAACGTCAGATTAGTTAGCAAGTTCATTTGGGTCGTCAAAGCTGAAATCTGAGAAGCCAAATTCTGATTTGATTCCACTTCAACTACACTAGCAACTCTCATCGGCTGATTACGCTCGTTCGGCCATTGATAACTGGTTCTAGACATAGCATCTAGAATAGCAAACGCCGCATTCACACTCTTCTCCATCAAACTCCCTCCTGACGCAGCGTCTACGTGATCTCTAGTTGGTGCAAGCAAGCCATTGTAAAACTTACAGATTTGTTGCTTCCTGGTGAACCCATGCTGAGGACAGCTTCGGATTAAATCTCTGAATCTTTCCCATGCTTCACCCAGTGGCTCCTGATCCAACTGTCTGAACTGTGTGATTTTGTTCTGCAATTCTAGCATCTTGCTGGGTGGGAAGTACTTCAGTAAGAATCTTTCACTTAATTCATCCCACTCAGTGATTTCCTCTAACGAATTAAACCATTGCAGAGCTCTATCCTTTAAGGAAAAAGGAAAGAGCCTCATCTTCACTTGCTCATGCGGTACATGGTTGATTTTTATCGTATCAGCCAGTCTCCGAAACTTCGTTAAATGAGTGTTCGGATCTTCTAAAGCAGTACCGCCATACTGATTTTGTTGCACAATATTGATGAGCGCTGGTTTGAGCTCAAAACTGTGTGCATTGAGCGGTGGCGGTTGTACTCCTCCAGGATTCTGATTAGGCAGAGGACAAAGGCAGTCACTTATTGGGGAAGTGTCCTCATCATTGTTCTCGTTGTTATTCTGATTTCTTCCTGGAAGAACTGGATTCTGTGGAGGTTGTTGTTGTTGGATTTTGTGACTCTGTCATCCAAATTGGTCAGTGCCATCAGGATGCGGTTCATAACCTCCTCTTGGTTTGGTGGATTTTCCATCTCAATCGGTCGATTTCTCCTTGCTCCGTGTCTTCGAGCTGTAGCTTCAATTTCTAGATCACACGGAATAAGATGTTCTTTTCCCTTAGACCTGGTATGCATGCACAATCCCTGAAAACACTAACAAGAAAATACCCACGTAAAATTGAAATAGATAAAAATAAAAATAAAAACAGAAATCAAATGTGCAAAAATAAATTGTTGCCTAGTCTAGTCTTGTTCTAGTTATCAGAATAAAAACTAAAACACTGAACTCAGTCCCCGGCAACGGCGCCAAAAACTTGTTCGCCTATTTTATAACCTAACGCTCCGCAAGTGTACGGGTGCAAGTGTATATAACGGCAAGCAAGGTCGATCCCACAAGGACTGACTTAATGACTAGTTTGATACTCTAAATATCCTAAAACACTCCTAACTAGGCTCTCAATTGGGTTGATTTTAATATTGAACTCATCTTACTAAATTATTACTAAACACTTAAATTCAAGTATAAGAAAAAAAATTATCAAATTTGCAAGATTGGAAGATATATTCTAGAGAATTGATTTCAGAATTAACTAAGTTTGACAATCTAATTATTCTAAACTAGCAATGATTACTATCGTTATTAGACGGCACTCATATATGTTAACTCTCCTTTCGAAGCAATTAACTTGTAGATTCATTACCCCTAGCCACCCTTTCAAGTCGACTAGACCTAATGAACTCCCAATCGATCTTAGACCTATGCCTACGCATTTATCTCACCTCCTTTCAGAGCGCTCAACAACTACGCTATATGTTGTATTTCCATTCACAAATTCCTCCTTTCAAAGCCAACTTATGAATTATGTAGAAGTAGTTAAGTGGTCAAATTAACTATTCATGAAAATAAATCACAACATATAGATAACGAATAACAATCATTAACTAGAATAGAAAACTTCGATTAATCAAACATCGTTAAAACCTACTTTCAAAACCCTAGAATAATAAAGAACTACTCACTCATGTTCATATTCATAACACAAATATGTTCATAGACAAACATGATTTGAAATAAAGAAATGAGACAATGAATAAGCACCCTAATCGTCGTCTTGATCTTGATTCTTCGATGTTGCTTTCCTCTTCAAAATATCTTCTAATGACCTCTCCTTTTTATTTCAGAGTTTGGGACTTCCTTATATAATTTAGGTCAAATTGGGGCCAAAATGGGCTTTAAAACGCGCAGACTCTGTTTTGGACCCGGAAAGCTGACTCGACCGAGTCAGAATCGGCCTCGACCGAGTTGGGTAAACTCGACCGAGTTGTAATCGGCCTCGACCGAGTTGGAGTCTCTGACCAATTTTCACGTTTCTTTTCATTTCTCCCTCGACCGAGTTGTTAAACAACTCGACCGAGTCATACTTTCTGACCATGCTTCAACATCTTCTTGCTATTTCCGACTTTTCTTGCTCGTTTTCCACCCGAACCTTGCCCAAACGGACTTTTTGGCCTTTTTATACCTGAATAACACCACAACAAGCAGAAACACGTCATCTAGCTCAAGAGATGGAATTTAATCACTTTTCGCCCAAATACACATGCATATGTCCCATATTACAACCTTTAATTGACCTAAAATACATGTAAAACTAGCATGTATCAATTATAATTTTACGTTTGTTTAGTTTAATGAACATTGAGTAATATATTTCTTGACAAAGTAACTGTGTTACTAATAACGGACATTATGTTTGTTAATTTTTAGTATAATATATTAAATTAATGTGTAATTAATTTTTTTAGGGCTTTAAAAATATTCAATGATGATATTGGTCGGAAAGGAAGGAAAAAACTGACATGGGAAGTAATCAAGGTGACTACTTGATAATTTTTTCATATGTTATAAAAATTATTCTGCATTGGCTATAATAAAATTATTTTTATGTAGGCTCCTCGACAGCCCGATGGGTTCCAGTGTGGTTTTTATGTAATGCGTTACATGAAACAACTTATCGAATCAAATGCATCAGCGGACATGGACTCGCTGCAACCCATAGTTAAGATTTTTTTTTTTTTTTTTTTTATTTACTTAAAGACAATCTAAATTTGGTTGTCTTGCTAATGGAAAAAAAAATCTTTGCATCGTAGTTCACAGGATTAGTTTACACCAAGTCGGACATTGATGATGTGCGGGGAGAGTGGGCCGAATGCGTTCAAGACAACATATATGAATAATCAGGTATTAAGAAATCTTTGTGATTGTTCTTTCTATACTTATGAAACGAAATTTAGATTACTTGGTAATATATTGCTAGACATTTGACCAATTAGTTTTAAGTATTTTTTTGCTTATTCTTTTCATCCAATTTTTTTAGTTATGAAATGGTGGTGTTTTTGGATTCTATGATGTGAAGGGTGACGCAATTTTTAATATTTACTTCTGTTTCATGATGTTAGATTATGAGTTCAAATGGATTTTTATCTCCTTTCTATGACTTTGTCCTATTTTCGTCTTGGAATTTATATGTTCTTTTATTCGGATTTTGCCGTCACTACTGTTAATAATGAGAATTTTGTTTGTTCTTTCTTTAAAACTTAAATACAGGATGCTATCTCTTTTCATAGAAGAATACCGAAGGAAGACGAACAACATGTTTGTGTGGAGAAATTTTTTTGGTTCTTCATTTGCAATCCAAGTGGGAGTTGATTAGATAATCCTCCTTTGTTTGCGTGATTTGAACACGACGTTAAATTATTGTAGTAATTGTTGAATGATTGATTTGAATCGAATGGTGAATTATTTTTGTGATTGTTGATGTTGATTGTAGATGTATTCACATGTTGGAGAGAATGAGTTATCATTCATTGTCTATTTACTTATTTTTTTTTTTAATGCAAAATAATTATCTTATGTTTAATTATATTTTAATTTCATTGATATAATAAAAAAATGTAATTCAAAATTTCCAAATTATAATCAACAACCATTTTTTTTTTAAAATTTTTAAAAATCTATCACACCGGTTGTAAACCGTAGTCGATGAATAAAAAGAAACCGTAGTCTTACTTAATTTTTACTACATTTCAAACCGTGGTGAATTAGATCCAAAATCATAGTCAAATCACTATACAACTACGGTTGCCCCCTCCAATTACTACGGTTAATATATCCAATTTGCACCGTAGGCCTTCATATCTATTACTACGGTTCCAGCCGTAGTAAAATGAAATTGTTGACCGTAGTAGTACATACCGTAGTGGTAGACCTTCTACATATAACTACGGTTGGAAACCGTAGTCGTAGATATCTATTACTACGGTTCCAACCGTAGTAAAATGAAATTGTTGACCGTAGTAGTACATACCGTAGTGGTAGACCCTCTACATATAACTACGGTTGGAAACCGTAGTCGTTAGCCTAAAATACTACGGTTGCAACCGTAGTCATATTAAATTTCTAAACCGTAGTCTTATGCTGTGCGGGTACACTTCGAGAACAACTACGGTTCATAACCGTAGTCTTTAGTATTAACCACTACGGTTTTGAACCGTAGTTATATGTAGAGGGTCTACGACTACGGTATGTACCACTACGGTCAGGATATGCCTTTAACTACGGTTTTTTACCGTGGTGTTAAACAGTTTTTGTTGTAGTGCACTCTCGAATAAAATGATACTTCGTGTCTATATGCATGCTTCGATCATGGAATACCAGATTCTTTGCAAGTGCTTTTGCAGACTTATTATCAATGCCAATTTTAGTAGCACCTTCTTGTGGCAAATGAAGTTCTCTCAACAATCTTCTCAGCCATATAGCATGACAAGTAGAGAAGCATGCAACAACATATTCAGACTCACATGTTGACAATGTAACAATGGGCTGCTTCTTTGAACTCCAAGAAATAGCACAATTACCCAAGTAAAACACAAAACCCATAGTGCTCTTTCTATCATCAACATCGCCTGCGAAATCACTATCGCAAAATCCATTAAGCTCAAAAACTTCAGATGAAAGTCAAGTGTACCTTTGAGGTAGCGAAGAATCCTTTTAGCAACCTTCATATGGATAGAAGTAGGAGTCTCCATAAACGACTTATTACGCCAACCGCATAAAGTATATCGGGCTTTGTATTTGTCAAATATCTCAAACTTCCCACAAGACTTTTGAACAAAGTGGAGTCTTCCTTTTCTTCATCTCCAAATTTTGACAACTTCATCCCGACCTCCATGGGTGTATTAACAGGATTGCAATCAATCATCTTATACTTTTTCAACACTTCCTTTGCATAACCTGTTTGTGAAAGGAAAATTCCTTTCTCCATTTGCTTCACTTCTAGGCTCAAGTAGTAAGACATGAGCCCCAAATCAGTCATCTCAAATTCTGTTAACATAGTCTTTGTAAATTCATCAAACAAACCAAGATTGTTGCCGGTAAAAATTAGATCATCAACGTAAAGGCAAACAAACATAATGTCTCCATTATCATAAGTTTTAGAGTAAAGTGAATACTCATTTTGGCAATGAACAAACCCGTTATCCTGGAAGTATTTTTTTTTATGCGGCTATTCCATGCTCGTGGTGCTTGTTTTAGCCCGTACAAAGACTTCTTTAATCTCAGCACCTTTTCTTCATTTCCATCAACCACATAGCCCAAAGGTTGCTCGATGTAAACCTCCTTCTCGAGATATCCATTCAAGAAAGTCGTTTTCACGTCTAGCTGATGAATTTTCCATCTCTTATGTGCTGCAAGTGAGATGATTAGGCGAATGGACTCCATCCACGCCACAGGAGCAAAAACTTCATCATAATCGACTCCTTGCTTCTGTTTGTAACCTTTGACTATAAGTCTTGCTTTGTATTTCTCCACTTCTCCTTTTGCATTCTTCTTCACCTTGTATAACCCTTTTACTCTAATGGGTTCATGACCCTTGGGAAGTGATGTTAATTCCCAAGCATTGTTCTTTTCTATGGATTTGATTTCTTCGTCCATTGCATCTTTCCACCTTTTATCCTGCATGGCTTCCTGAAACATTAATGGCTCACTATCTGCAAAAAGGCAATATAGCTCATCATTATTAAGTGTTATCTCATCAGTTCTTTCATAGATATCATCAAGAGATCTCATTCTTGGCGTTCTTTCAATTGAGGTTTCATAATGTGAAACTAGTGACAACGGCTCTTGCACAGCAACAACATTCTCCTGTTCTTCTCCTTCTTCATCAAAGTATGGAAGAAAACTATAAGTGTTTTCTTATTGTCCTTCCAGTTCCAAGAGGCTTCTTCATCAAACTCAACATCTCGACTTACCACCACTTTACCATTATTTGGGTTGAACAGCCTGTAGCCTTTGGATTGATAATCATATCCAACGAACACATACTTGATACTCCGATCGTCAAGTTTGGATCTCTCTTGTTGTGGAACTTGAGCATAAGCAATGCTTCCAAAAATTCGCAAATGATGGACATTTGGCTTTCTCCCATTCCATGCTTCTTGAGGAGTTTGATCATTCACATTCATAGTTGGGGAGTGATTTGATAAATAAATTGCACAAGAAATAGCTTCTGCCTAAAACTCCTTTGGCATATTCTTGGCTTTCAACATACATCTTGCCATGTTGAGAGTTATTCTATTTTTCCTCTCCACCACACCATTTTGTTGGGGGGATCTTGGAACGGTGAGAGAGCGGCGAATTCCATGAGCTGCACAAAAATCATTAAAATCATTTGAAGTGAACTCACCTCCTCTATCGGACCTCAACGCCTTGATCTTGTAGCCACTTTCCTTCTCGACAAGCATCTTGAATTTTTTGAAGATGGTGAAGGCTTTTGATTTCTGCTTCAGAAAATAGACCCAGGTTTTCCTGCTATAATCATCAATGAAGAGTATGAAATATCTACTCTTACCAAATGAAGGCAGTTTGATGGGTCCACAAACGTCCGTGTGCACAAGCTCAAGTGGTTTGGTTGCTCTTGAAGTTGCTTCTTTTGGAAAGCTCTTTCTTGCATGTTTCCCGAGCAAACACGCTTCACATAATTAATTAGGATGATTGAAAAAAGGCATCCCTTTTACCATCTACTTTTCACCCATTGTCTTTAATGCTCCAAAGTTCAAGTGTCCAAATCTCATGTGCCAACACCATGCTTGATCTTGCACATTAGCCTTCAAACATTTTGCTTCGAGAGTCTTGATGTTCAACTTAAACATCTTGTTCTTTGACATAACCACTTTTGCAACCAAATTAGCATTTTTATCTCTAAGCTAAAGATGTTTATCCTTCATCAATACTTCATATCCATTTTCAACAAATGACCAAGACTAAGAATATTACTTCTTAGTTTAGGCACATAATCAACATTTGAAATCAATTTATGACCACCATCTTTGGAAGAGATAAGAATTGTACCTTTCCCTTCAATGTGGATTTTTTAGGAGTCTCCAAATGAGACATTACCTTTCACCTTATCATCGAGCTCCACAAATTTTTCTTTGTATCCACACATATGAATGCTTGCACCATTATTCAAGTTCCACAGGCAATCGACATCCTTTTCTCCTTCTATTATCATTAGTAGCAAGGTGGATTCTTCAGCTTCTTGGTTGTCATCAACAAGATTGGCTCGTTCTTCATTGTTATCGGGACAATTTGATGCATAATGACCAAGTTTATGACAATTATAACATTCAACTTTAGGCTTGTCATACCTTCTCTCGCTTGTTCCTTGATAACCACGTCCTCTACCTCGACTTTTTCCTCGGCCTCTTGAGGATGATGAATTACTTTCGTGATTATATGAACTCCCCTCTTTGCCTCTTCCTTGCCCGTTTTGATGTCCTCCACGCACCTTTCCTCGTCCACGTCCCCGTCCTCTATAGGATTGTTTTTCTCCCTCGTTATTTTTTAGAGAAGCCTTAGTTTTAAGGGCTTAGATTAATGGCTCTTCTTATCTCCTCTAATTTTCTCTTCATAAGCTTGTAAAGAACCCTCAAGTTCTTCCATTGTCATTGACTCAAGATCTTTCGTTTCTTCAATGACGCACACGATGTTATCAAACTTGGGAGTCAAAGAACGAATAATCTTTTCCACTGCTCGAACATCTTCAAGTTTATCTCTATATCTTCTTAGTTGGTTCACGGTTGCCTTCACCCGTGAGCAATAATCTGAAATTGCTTCGGATTCATACATCTTCAATGTTTCAAAATCACCCCTTAATGATTGAAGCTTAACTTTCTTTACTTTCTCAATTCCTTGGAAAGATTTTGCTAGAATCTCCCAAGCTTCCCTTGAAGTGGACACATCCGCCACCTTCTCAAACATAGAATCATCCAAACATTGATGGATGAGTGTGAGAGCTTGTTGATCCTTTTTCCTTGTCTTTGACAAGGCATCCTTCTCCGCCGGAGATAACACAGCTTCATTTTGGGGCTTGTTATAGCCATTCTCTACAATGTCCCATACATCTTGCGCTCCGAGTAGAGATTTCATTCGTAGACACTACTTTTCGTAGTTATCTTTTGTGAGACGAAGAAACTGGAATGATGTCATAGACATTCCATTGTTTGCCCTTTTTTTTCCTTCACGTAACTCACTTTTTCTCAATATGGCTCTGATACCACTTTGTTAGAGATAGAGGAACATATAATTTTGGTGAGAACACTATTGAATATCTTGATTTCAAAATGCCAGGTACATGGGGTATTTATAGGTACAAAAATAAACCATTCAACTAATCTAATAATGGTGAATCTTGAAAGACATTTTGAATACATGAACTAGGAATTAATACATGTTGATTACTATGAACCAAAATAATTCTAGAGCAAAATGCATATTCTAGAAACTTTAAATTATATCCCTAACAGTTCCTTCTAGAAAGCGCTATGCGACATACAACCAACAATCTTCATGAGAGAGCACTCTTGGACGATGAATGCCATCGTTCATTGTGCCCATGATTTTAGCAACTCTTTCATTTCTCGTTGTCACCAAAATAATACTACCTACTCCACCAAATCTAAGAGAGTTTTCTAAGGGTTCCCATTTGTTATAGTCTTCCATCCAAACATCATCAAGGACAAGAAGAGATCTCTTCCCTGAGATAGACTCTTTTACGTGTTTAAGTAGGGTATCGAGGTTGGTGGTATTCGAAGATCTCCCCAGTCCCATGCTCTCAAGAATCTCTTTGGCAATCACAGCCACGTCAAAGGGATCAGAAACACAAACACAAATTTTTAAGTCAAAAGACTTCTCAACTCGACTATCATTATAAACTAGTTGAGCAAGAGTTGTCTTCCCAAGCCCCCCAACACCCACTATTGACATAACCTGTATACCTATTTCCTCTTGTCTACCACCATCACCCAGAAGTTTGTGAACAAGAATATCCCTATCTCTATCCTGACCATGGATGTTATCAAAGTCAATCAAGGAAGTGGATTGAATTCGCCAAGATTCAAGTGTAGGATTCTCAATGGTGGGCTCAGACATCACAAAATTATATCGAAATTTCTCCCTCAAAACTTCATCAAGTTGTGCTTTCACATCTAGTATTTTCTTTGCAATATGATGACGAACAACAATTTTTCTAAAATATAAACACGAAGATGATGGAATTAAGGACCATACCTTTTACTTAGGAGGATCAACAAAAACATCTTCAGATTCATAATATTCCATCTGAAGTTTGAGAATCGCGTACTCCCATTCGTCCAGAACGTCCTCCATTTGATAAGACATATGTTCAAGCGTCACCAACCAGTCTTTGACACTTTTGTCCTTGAACCTTCTATTCTCAGCATCATCTAACACATTTCTGACCGCCTTCAGCTCTTTCGCGAGACCGCGAACTTCCTTCTCAGCGCCTCTCACTAGATTTACATGGTAACGAGCCTGCTCTTCTATTAGACCTATAAGTCGCTCAACCACAACGGATACAATAATATCAGCCGTGATGATCACTAGCTAGCTTTCTTCTAATGTGTTCTAGATGTATGTGTATGTGAGTGTCATAGTAGTAATCAACAACAGATTGGTTAGAGACTTATATATAACTTAGCATAATGTCATTATATTATTTTCTTTCATTTTTATAATCTCGCGCGTCTTGTCAAATAATGTTATCCAAAAATAATTCAAATCTGATTAATTAGTTTCGTGTTTAGTTGAATAAGAGAACAACTTCGTCTTAATAAAATCATGGAAATATAGAGATAAGGTGATGACAGCAACCGTGAAAATATAGTAATAAGGTGATAATAATTAAAATTACTGAATGGGGAAAGGGGAAGCCAGCTAATCCTGAATGTGTTGAAGTTTTATAGAATATAGTTTTGGGAGAAGACCAAACTAAGATTTAATAACTTCAACGAACTTATACGCATATATACCTTAGAAAATGAGATTTTTAATTTTATCTTATATTTCAAAATAATTATTACGTATCACATGTATATATGCAATGCACTAGAATCAACATAATAAAAAAGGAAACACAACCTAAAAGATGGGATATGATCCAATAGTCTAATGACATCTCTTCACAATCATATAATGAATCCCTCCTAGCCCCCTCCGCTTTGAAAAAAAAAATACAAAAAAAAACAATAATTATTAAAAGGGAGAAAAATATAAGCATCACTTTCTAGAACAAATATATAGAATCTAACCACAATTTGAAATAATATCAAAACTATCTCTTTTACATTATTCACGCCACTCTCTTTTTCTCTCTCTTCTGCATCTCTCCTCTCTCCTCCTATTCTATTTTTTAGAACACGTATTATTTCTCCTTCTTCTCCATTCTTTCTCTCTCTTCTCCATTTCAATATTTCACCATTTTCTCTGAAGATCCATGACATATTTGGGGATTTTTCTGGTTCGTTTTTCTGTTTCCCTTTCTCTCTGTCTCTTTAATGAAAGATTTGTCTAGCCGACGACGAGATATATAATGGCACGAGATATATTTTTTATGGCACGAAGTGTATTAGTCATGGCACGAGTAATAATATAATGTTTTGACGTCGTGCCGCTGAAGATTTGTCCAGCCAACGACGAGATATATCATGGCACGAGATATATTTTTTATACCACGAAGTGTATTAGTCATGGCATGAGTAGTAATATAAATATTCTGACGTCGTGCCGTTGCTTCCTAATATCTAGCAATTGTTTATTCTCACGTCGTGCCAAGTTACATCATGCCACGAGATATATTTTTTATGGCACGAAGTGTATTAGTCATGACACGAGTACGTAATAACATTCCTACATGTGCCACTAATATCTAGTAATATAATATTCTGACATCGTCCCGATCGTGTCATGTTGAAGATAAAAAATGAAATCTTGAAAATGATAATGGTGTCTCTGTATAATGAAGAGAGAAGAGAGAGAAATAACTGAAATGAAGTCTGCAAAAAGGAAAGGAGGAGAGAGAAGGGGAAAAGGTATAAATAATTAAAGAGGAGATAGAAATGAAAGTGAAGGAAAAGATGGGTTGGCAGACGAGGGTGGGAGTGGGGTGAGAATGAAATGGGCACAAAATGACAAAAAGGGATAGATTTAATATGTTTTTGCAAAACCGATATATTTTATATGTTTGTTACACAAAGTGATAGATTTAGGGGTTTTCACTTATTAAAAAGTGATGAATATATTACTCATACCTGCGGAAGGGAGAAAACAAGGAATACCATTTTTTTTATTTAATATAATTTTATCACTTTTGTAACTATAATATAATTTTAGTCTTTTTTAGTATAAGTATATTCAAGGTTGTCAAACTCGCGATTTTAGGTAGAGCCGGTGGATTGTCCGTAAAATCAATCATAAAATCATAAGATTTTACAATCTATACAAAATAATCATATATATAAAAATTATTCTATATACATATTAACTACAATAAGCTAAATTGATATCTCATATGTAAATTCACATGTTATATACACAATCAATGAAGAAAAAAAATACAATTATGGAGAAATGTTGAAGGCATCATGGTTCATATTTAAATTTTTGTAAGGCATTTCTAAATTATAATTATGAAGAATATTTGATATAGGGAGTTTTTCAACATAAATTAAGGGATGCAAATTAATTAATGTTTTATAATTTCAAATTAATTTTATAATAAAATGGTATTAATATTAGGGTTACTCAAATATTTCAAAACAAAATCAACTAAAAAATAAAAATAAATAAAAAAGCAAGAGAGAGAGAAGATTTGATATAGGAGATTTTTTAACATATGTTTAGGGATTCAAATTAATTGATATTATAATAATTTAAAATTAATTTATTATCAAAATACTATAAACTTAGAAAATTGAGAGTATGTATATAAATGATTAAAGTTTGGCAGATATAAAAAATCTTATCAAAACTTATCTAAAAAAAACTAATGTATAGAAAATCTCCATATATACAATAATTTAGTAAATTGGATATCCATAAAAACTATATGCAGCGCAAAAAAGTACACTCACAATCCAATCAAAATACTATACAAAGGTAACATAAAATACTATATAAAAATGAATTGATATGAATTTCAATCGAAGTAAAAGGAAAAAAATATTGACTGACAAACTTATCCTGAAAATAAAGTTAGGAACTTGGAGAATTGATCAGATACGCGGCTCAATTATCAGCGCCGTCCGCAACAAGAAAAAACAAATCAATAAAAGAATGCCACATATTACTTTCTTTTTACAAGTGAAAATTAAAATTAAGATGAAAATTGGAGTTGTGGAGAGAAACCTCTGCACCGTTACCTCCATTTTTTCCGGCACCACCCTGACCAATATTCTCCACATGTGTTAAAATCTGGAACGATTTTAACTCACCGGAATTTGAGTTTGGAAGGTCAAAAACCCCTATTTCCCTCAACCTAATCTCCTCTCCACAGACGAGCTCTTCTCCAACGGTGTCCTCCTCCCCGTTCACCCACTCCATCTCTCCGACGAGAATCCATCGGCCATTCCACTACAGCCCCTCGCATCCAGGTTGGATCTAGTCCGCCGCCGGAAACTTTTGCTAGAGAATCAACTATTTGTCGGCCACTTTGGTGTTGATGAAGATAATCATAATAGAGGAGAGAGAAGAATGGTGGTGCTGGTAATGGGGTAATTGGCGGAGCTGAACATCATAAACAGGTGGCCTATTTCAAGGAGTAGATCTGCCATGAATAGCAGAATTTGGCCGCGAGCGACGGCGACCCGACAGGAGCAACACGTCGTGCTGCATGAGTAACTTAAGGGTAAGTCAAAGTCCAGGAAATGGCCCACATTTTCGGCATTAGAAAAATGGTAAATTAAAATACAGGTGTTGCCATGTTATTGGCCCTCATCTTTGTTGCGGACGGCGCGGACAGTTGTGGCGTGGATCTGATCAAATCTGTAGGAACTTGTTCATTTAGAACTATACAATGCAGTTTAAATAGTGAATGTTCGCTGTGGTAAATTTCGTAAATCATATGGGCTATATTTAAGAATCGATTATTTAAATTTAAAAAAAAAAATGTATTTCAAGAACACAAGTACAATCAGAGAATTAAGCATCTAACATATATAAAAACCTTATCAGAATCCTTGTTATCTAAAAAATTGTATAGAAAGTCTCTATATATGGTATCAATATAATAGGCTCTTGAATACAAATGTATATTTTTGTACATAATAATATAGAATAAATTATAAATAAACTGTTAAGAATGTCTCTAACATTGCAACCATTTAATCGACTAAATATACATTATACATAATAATATAAAATAAATTACAAATAAAGGAAAAAAAAATTATTATGATAAAATACAGAATGTCTCTATATATTGTGTCCATATAATAGTTACTACTTAATATTATATACGTTATATTATATTGTAGGAAATAATACTATATACGTTATGTTATAAAAACACCTATGCATTTATTTATTTATTTATTTATTTAAAAAAAAAAGATTATGTTTCAAAAAGAATAGAATAAAAAAATTAATATATGAATTTTTTATAATCCTGCAGATATATCAGAATTTGAATTCAATTCCCTTGTGATTTTTATTTTCAGATTTTTTATAGATTATTGGAATACTTGTATATCCGATATTGAAATATTTGTATTTGAAATCACTTACTCTTGATTTTTTAGTAACACTACCGAGAACCGTAATTGTAATTATATGTAATTATTTAATGAACTTATTTAGGAAAAATAAAAAATATAGAAATTTTAAATGTTGAAATAATTTAAAATTTCAAATTACAATTATGTAGAACCGAGAAATATGGGTCATTTGTTCCAATAGTTATATTAATCTCATCCAGGAAAAAAAATAGAATTATTAATTATAAATTATGGGAGAATGATACTTGGTAAACTGGTTTTTTTAGTATATAAATTTTGGGTTTATGCATTTATTAGAATAATTATTTTGTTGGTTTGTTATTATTCTTATAACTGCTCCCTTGAATCATGACTGTCATTTATTCTAAAATTACCATAACCGATGGTCATCAAGAATGAAATATTGATGACTCGCGATAGATTAGCATGTGGTCTGCATCACATTCTTAGAGAATGTAGTAGGTCTCACAACTACGAGATATTAGATATTCGTGATGGACACATGGGTACTTTGAGGTCAATACTCATTTTGTTTGTTAAGTGATGAACTTTGACCAAGTACAACGCCTGCCTCCCAAAGGAGAATAAGACACGTCTTGTGTTGGGTTCATCATGAGGCAAATGGAAATGATAGTTGAGCCAAGAATGGAATTCATTCCTCGATTGAAACTCGAGAGAACATTCATATTTCTCTATATTATTTGACAATAAAGTCATTGGCCAATGCAAAAGATATATTCAATTAAAGTAATTGAATATGATCGAATGTGTCATATAATAAAGATGAGAAAAATGATTGAGCTATTTGGATAGACACATGGCAGATCCTAGGCTCAATCGGGTGGATCGTGAATGAAGGGATATTACATAAACTTCATATAAAGGTTATTTTACGAATTCACGTAAACGTCCTTCATATATCGAGTTCGCTGCACAACGCAGTCTAGGAGTTTTGTGCGGACTTTAATTAGATTATCGTCGATAATGGGCGCCTGAAAGGTCACACTTTATGTGTATTGTTGTTCCGCTCAAGGGTACAATGTTGGTGTTTCGAATTATATCTAATCACTACAAGAAAACGTGTTTTTAGCAGCGAAAATTTTCGTCGCAAACCAGTTGGATTTCGTCGCTAAATCGAGTTAGCGACCAAAAAATTTCGCCGCCAGATTCGTCGCTATTTCATCGTCGCTAACTTCGTTTGCGACGAAAGTTAGTACATCGCCGCAAATATTAGCGGCAAAAAAAAATAAGTTTTGTCGCTGATAATATTTATTATAAATAATAAAAATATATACTCCCTCCGTTTCATATTAATTGACGTTTTAGGATGAAAGGGAAGAATTAAAGATGAAATATTTTGACAAATATACCCTCAGCTAAAGATTTGATCAAATCAAAATATTTCTAATAGATTGAAAAGTAGAGATATTTTAGGATTCAGACAGGGTGAAAATTGGTAGAATTGGTGAAAAATATGTAAAACGCCAATTAATTGAAAAAAAGAAGAACATCCTAAAACGTCAATTAATATGGAACGGAGGAAGTATATTTTAGCTGCAAATATATTATTTCGCCGCCAATTTTGCGGTGCAATTACAATATTTTGTCGCTAATTAATAAAGTTATAATATAATAATAATAAATATATTAGCCGCAAAAATTATATTTCGTCGCTAATGTTGCGGCGAAAATGTAATATTTCGCCGCTAATTATTAGCTGCAAAATTATATTTCGAAGCCAAGTGTGCGGCGAAATTTACACGTTTGTCGCTAATTAATAAAATTATAAAATAATAATAATAAATATATTAGCCGCGAAAACTATATTTCATCGCAGATTTTGCGGCGAAAACGTAAAAATTCATCTCTAATTAATAGCTGCAAAATTATATTTCGTAGCTAAGTGTGCGGCGAAACTTTAGACATTTGTCGCTAATTTATAAAATTGTGAAATAATAAAATAAATATAATATCCGTGAAAATTATATTTCGTCGCTAATATTGCGACGAAAATGTAAAAGTTCATCACTAATTATTAGCTGCGAAATTATCTTTTGTAGCTAAGTTTGCGGCGAAAATGTAAAATTTTGTCGCTAATTAACAAAATTAATAAAAAATATTAAAAAGTATTAGCTACGAAAATTTGCAACGCATTATCGAGCCTCCTTGCTATTTCGAAGAATTAGCTAAAATGATATGCTCTTGAATCATATATAAAACCATCCTAAAATAAATATAATCAAAATAACAATTCAAATTGTCAACAAATCCGGTACCACGAGTAGTGTTTCAAGTACTTAAACATAAAGTTTGTTCTAAAACACAAAAAAAAAAAAAAAAAAACACGGAATTACGTTCCTCATTCAAGCTCTTTCATCGACCACATGAACCTGAAGAAAAAAAATCATCACATCATGTATCCATTTAAATTTTGCTGCATATCATTGTAAAAACAAGCTACATAAAACAATAAACTACATTTACTATCATCAATATGTCAAAATAATACAACAAAAATAACATTGTACCACAATAAAACTTGCATCAATCTTGGATGTATTTCACATGTTGTGTGAGTTGATACCAAAACAAATAAAACTTGCATCAATCGTGGATATATATCGTAAGTATAACTAAAGCGCACAAATGACTTTGAGTCTCCACGATGATTGATTTTCAACGAAGCTTGATTACCAGCATTCTTTTTGGAGACATCCTGCAAATATGCAAATAAACAACTATAAGTGACAAATCACATATTTAAAACGTATACCCTTGATCTAATCTCCACGAAAATAATAAGTTGTACCAACTATTTCATCATATCCTCTATCCCCATGTTAACCTACTCTTCTAATTAACCAAGAATAGTTCATCACAGAATTACACAATCATAATTCTTGATCAATAATATAAAGAAATCAACAACTATCCTCCCATCCAAAAACAACATAAATTGTTTAGTCAGAAACATACAAATCTTGGATTATTATTAGTATTTTTTTAGAGGTAAAATCACATGCATTAACAATTATTTTAAAATGTGTTCTAATACAAGGTCTTGTAACCAACTAAAAAAGTCAATAGAAATTAAGAATAACATACAAATGTAATGGCAGAATCATACCTTGATTTCAGACGACCCAAGATTAAGCAGCTGGTTTTGTTCCTCTTTGGTCTTAGCGTAAGCATACCGTTCAATAACTAATCTTAAGCTGACAAGATCAATGAAATGGGGAGTATCAGCTTGTAGTTATATGAGGTAGACTCATGTTTTCTAATTAAAATACTAATTTAAAGATTTCTCCCATAATGCATAAAATCTAATTTATATCCAACTCACACAAGCACAATCATGGCATACACATATGTTATATAGAGTTACAATATACTTCCAAGAATAACCATTATACATACTGATTCAATCAAGTAAATTAGAAGATACATGGGTGTCATCTCTAAAACACATTTCCAGACATCCAAAAATCATCAAAAAAACTTAATTGAAATAAATAAATTCAGTTTTACATGTACTGGAGAAAACAAAACAAATTGTTCTCTGATCAGTTCAGCAGAAAACATTCAGAACAGACAAGTAAACACATTATTGTCTCCAAGTAATGTAGCCCTAGATTTTATAGCAACTAAAAAGCCTCAAATTAATTAGGCAATTATACGTGCAACTGAGATCAAACACAGAGATGTTCCATCCATCAACAACCGAAACGAGAATAGATCCTATCAATTACCAAAACATAAACTCGGTTCTTCATTAGAGATTTCGTAAAACAGAGAATAATAAACCTCGTGGATGACGGTCGAATCTCGGCGAGCAGAGAGGCCGACGGCGGAAGAATCTCAACGAGCGGAGCGGCCGATGGCGACGGAATCTCGGCGAGCGGAGTGGTGAAGGAATCTCGACGAGCGGAAAGGTGGATGGTGGAGAAATCTCGACGAGCTGATTGGCGAACGGTGGAAATCGAAAATGAAATTGGGAGAAGACGACGGCTGAGGTGAGAGAAAGAGGGTTTTGACAACTCTATTTGACTATTTCATTTGGATTTATGGGTAGGCTCCTAATATAATTAAATTATTTGATTATTAAAAGTTATTTGCCACTACAATAATAATCTTTTAAGATATAGATAAATATTATTTGTCACTACAATTATTGTCAAAAGATAGAGGTCAAATTATTTCATCTTTCGTAGTCATTATTGTGGTCACTTATAATCTAATTAAAAAAAATATTTATTAAAAATATTATTTATCACTGCAATTATGATCTCAAAAGATATGGGAAAATTATTCCATCTTTTGTAATCACTATTGTGATCTCTTATAATCTAATAAAAAAAATTATTTATTAAAACTATTATTTGTCACTATAATTATAGTCTCAAAAGATAGTCAATTTTTTTTTAATCTTTTGTAACCACTATTGTGGTCTCTTTAATCTATTAAAGAATTATCTACTATATGCATTATTTGTCACCACAAAAGTAGTCTCAAATATAGGCAAAACTATTTGACACCACAAAAGTAGTCTCAAAAGATATAAGCAAAACTTTTTAATATATATTATAATTAAGTTTATCAATATTGCATATTTTGTCTTTTTACCTAAAACTAGAACTATATGTACTTAGGCCTATAAATTATAATATCCGATTGTATATAGAACATTTGTAAAGCTACAACATATTAATAAGTATCAAACTCAAATGATATTTTAAGCAAGGGGTCAACGATAATTGATGTTTGGTGCAATTTTGCCAGACAAATAAAAAATCAAAATTTTCGTTTACATGACTTGGACATCAAATAAACAAGGAAATTTCATGCTTTATTATTCTACATGCTCATTGGTGGACATAATAATATCGATTTCGATTTCGGTAAAAAAATTTAGAAAATATTGGAAATGTTATTATGAAACGAAAAATCTAACATGATATATAGTTTCCAAAATATTACCACATAGTATACTAACAGTAATACATATTCAACTGAAGATTTTGCTCAAATGTACACCAAATATATAGATACCATATTATATAATAAATCATGTATTGCATTATAACATAAATTTAAAATTTAAATATATAGATAACATGATATTGCATTACTTTTAGCGCCGAAACACACATGGCTTTCGACAAAGTATAATATATTTTCCGCTAAGTTTGCTGCGAATAGTGTATTTTCATCGCTAAATTAGCGACGAAATGTAGGTTTTCGTCACGAAGTAAAAATATCGACAAAATATTTCCAAACGTCGCTAAAGTTAGCGGCATATGGTTAAATTTCGCCGCAAATATTTTTTCTTTTGTCGGCTTCACACTAAAATTATTGTAATTCAAATTATTAAGAAAATAATTTTATTATTAATTCCGATATTTTAGTGATTTGCGACGACTTTCAAGTGATATGTCGCTAAATGTTAGCAGCAAAAATAAATTATTTTGCCGCTATTTGATATATAATAAATAGAAAATTAGATTTAACTATATATTTTTTAAAAACACATGTTTTGCGACAAAGTATAATATATTTGCCGCTAAGTTTGCTGCGAATAGTGTATTGTCATCGCTAAATTAGCGACGAAATGTAGGTTTCCGTCGCGAAGTAAAAATAGCGACAAAATATTTCCAAACGTTGTTAAAGTTAGCGGCGTATGGATAAATTTTGCCGCTATTTATAATTTTAGCGGCGAATATGAATTTTGCAGCTAAAAATTCGCCGCTATTTACGCGTTTTCTTGTAGTGAATGCTAGTTCAAGTGGGAGATTGAAAGTAATGGACTAGATTAGGATATGGGCTTTAATTAATTGATAGGTTGTACTGATTAATTAATTAAAACAGGCCAAAATATTAGGCTCATATACCTAGGTTGTATGAACTATATTTATATTTATATTTATATATATATATAATCCTTATTGTAGGGAGAATTAATTTTGTCAGTAATAAACATCATATAGTTCAATAAGGGATTTCCTAGCAATCAATAATTGAACAATTGTACCGAGGATAGTTCCTGCGGCGGACGGCATACGCATGGATACCTGAAGTGGTGAATCAATCGCTCAATTCTGTATGGGTAATTACGCACAAGTAAGTTATTTCAACTTTAGCGTAATCAATGTTCAACAATTATAGATCATGATTATAATTTCGATTGTTTATTCCGCTACGTACATTAGATGTAGTCGAAAATTATTGACAGGAGATTTGTTCTAAATATTCGTTGTGATCATTTTTTGGCTTACAATGAGATTCTGCCTTGTATATTTGTACCTTGAGAGAGTTTAGTGGACTAGTCCTTGCAAGCAGCAGTTATGTCTCTAAATAACTAGAGTTCCGTTCCATTTATGGATATTATTTGGTCACGTGGACATCCGATAAATAGGAATAATACAAGAAGGTTAGGTCAACCCTGTGCAAGGATTATACAAATCGAGAAATAGTCCAACTTTTTAGAAAAAATGAAAATAAATAACATTTTGGTAGTAACCAGGATAGATTGGTTGGCAGCAACAGTCAATGGTAAATCTGTGTGCATAGAACACTTGATTTCTTGCAGTGAAGTTACATATCTTACATCATCTGTGAAACAGTAGTATATTAGCAGCTATTCTGCTTTACAGAATGTAAAATGAGGAAACACTATTACTAACGGGGATTGACCTTTGCCTTGTTTTTGTGGTTCTTGATAGCATCGGAAACAGTTTTGACACCTTTTCCTGTGGCCTCTACAATTTTGTTGGCCACCAATGTCGAAACATGCTTCCTGTCCTTAGGAATAACGCCTCCTGTCTTCCCTGTGGTACTGGAATTCATTTTCAATGCTTATATGAATCTAGGTCTGTGTGTTGTGTGGTGTGATTGTGAAGATATGTCCATGAGGAGTGGTATTTATAAACTTCTGTTCGGGTGTTTTAGGTGTAATTTTGGTGTTAATTTCTTAGTGATTTCAAGGAAGAAATTAAGGAGCCTCGTTGTTGATAAAGTGTGTGTTGGTGTGTGGCTTTGTGTTGCTGATATGTTCTGTGAATCTTCTTGGTTGGCAAGTTAAGTAGGAAGTGCATGAAAATGCAGAAACCAACAGCAACAGAGGCCGTATGTGTTGTGTTGTGTTGTGGAGAGAGAGGGTGGGCCAGCGGGGATAAGTTTTGTTGCTAATTCCAAGTTATTTCCATGCATGGAAGAACCTCTTTCTCTTCATGTCCTAATTGTTCAAATATCTCGCGTCTTGTTTCTGGCTTTAGAAAAACATGAAATATTTAGTAATGATCCTTTTTGGAAATTGTCTTTTGTATTTTTAAAAGAAACTTCCTTTCTGAGGAAAACAAAAAAAGTGTTAACAGCAACTTAGCGTGTGTGGGTCTGTGTAGTCCTGTGCATATATCTGCGATTAACAGGTATTAAAATTGCAATATGGAAGATGATCCAAAAAATTCTACGAAATTTATATTGATTCAATTTGGTTTCATTACTTTCGTTTTCTCTAAATAGTGTCTAACTTTTTGGATCAGTCGAGGGGATAAGCTTTTAGCTCATAATATTGCCCAATTTAAATGTTAAATCTTGTAAGACGATTGTTGTGCTTATCGATTCCACATTTTTTCTGTCAATCACTATTATCTGATTCCAACACAGTTAAATAAATTTTTTCCTTTTAAAAATGAAACTCGGTGTGTCAATTTTTTAAATAAAAATACAATTGAAAATACAATTTGGTTGTTCAAGCATTAATTAAAAATTGAGACTATTTAAAATCTAAAATTTAACAAACAAATCAGAACGTATTTAGATAAATCAAGAGACAATAAAAATAAATTTAAAATTATCTTTTTATTCAGAATAAAAAGATGTTGCTACTTGGGAATTCGCAATGTTCCCTTATATATTTCTATTATCTGGAATTGATCATATGTTCATTAGTGGGCACTATTTTATATGTCCACCAAATTTAACGAAAAAAAAAAAAAAAATCTTTTTTTATAGTACACAAATGTGTTCCAATAATTTCTCTAGTTTTCTTAATTTTTTACTATTTCTAATTGAATGAAATTAATTAAATTGTGGGGCACTTACATGCTTATATACTGTGCCACATAAGTGATGGACATATAAAATGGTGCCCAACGATGGACATGCGATCAGTTCTGTTCAACTATCTATTCTCTACTTTGTTTTGAATAATTTCAATTTTCATAATTCTTTATGTTACACCAGAATCAAGCAGCACAATCAATCTAGAAACCAATCAAGCAATACACACACACACTTTGAGAATCACACACTACGCAAGAAACTAAGAACAATCAAGCAAGAACAAAGAGATTTTACGTGGTTCGATCTATGATCTACATCCACGGAGGTTGTGAGTACCTCAATTCACTCAACAATTCAGTTATTTACAGATTACAATAGTTGAATCAAGAAATCCCCAAATTTAGCCTAATTTGGAAGAAACAACCCTAACCCTGTAATTCTTCAACTGAATTATCAAATACAGAGGGAAAAACATGTTAATCACTCACACTCAACCATTTCGAGCTGAATGACATATATATCATTGACCAGGACTTCAAAAACCGTCAAGAAGATGAGCTGAGAATGAAACTATCACATTCTGCCAAAAACCGTTGCATAACCGTTGTAATACAACCTGTAACTGCTTTTCTTCCTAACTGCCGGTTCAACACTTAAGATGACATCCGGTTCATTACTTTGACTCATTCTTGAACTAACAACTCCGGTTCTGAATCCTTTACACATATATACACTTGCAACAACTCAGATTTGATGAATTTGATACATGTTTAACAAATCTCCACCTCAATGAATTAAATCTGCACTCACAGCCTCAACTTTGAAATTCTAACAAACTTACACACATTGTACAAGCCTGATTAAGCTTGCACAATGTTGAAACTGTGCTCCAGGAAGAGTCTTGGTGAAAAAATCTGCAGCATTGTCTTCTGTTGGCACTTTCTTCACCTTCACAACACCCTTTTCCACAAGGTCCCTCACAAAATGTAAATTTACATCAATGTGCTTTGACCTTTCATGATAAACCTGATGTTTAACCAAGTGAATAGTGCTCTGGTTGTCACAGAGAATAATCACACCTTTCTGATTTACTCCAAAATCCCTCAGAATCCCTTTCATCCACACAGCTTCCTTTATAGCCTCTGATACAGCAATATACTCTACCTCAGTAGTTGAAAGTGCCACCATTGATTGATGAACTGACTTCCAACTGACAGCTGTTCCATATAGTGTAAACACATACCCTGTAATGGACTTTCTTGTGTCCAGATTTCCTGCAAAATCAGAGTCTACATAGCTTTGCAAAGGTTCATCAGATGCTTCAGTGTGCTTAAATATTAATCCTAGACTAAGGGTGCCAAAATATCTCAAAATGTACTTGAGTGCTTCCCAATGAACCCTTCCAGGATTAGACATAAACCTGCTTACCAAAGAAACACCATAAGCTAAACCCGGCCTGCTGCAAATCATACCATACATGAAGCTTCCAACACCACTGGAATATGGTATTCTTTCCATATATTTCAATTCTGCTTCAGTCTTAAGACACTGGTCTTTTGATAGCTTAAATTGTTATCCTACTAGTGTTATTATAAACTGTGCTTTGTGCATATTAAATCTCTTGAGGACGTTTTCCAGATAATCCTTTTGAGATAAACATAGTTTTCTGTTTACTCTGTCTCTCAAAATATCCATCCCCAAGATTTTCTTTGCATTTCCCAAATCCTTCATTTCAAACTCAGCATTTAACTTTCCTTTCAGATGATCTATTCTCCATTTGTGTTTACTTGCTATGAGCATATCATCCACATACAACAAAAGGGTAAGTCAGAATCTCCTTTCCTTGTCTTTGAAAATACACACATCTGTCAAACTGACTTCTGGAAAAACCTGTATCAATCATGAATTTATTGAACCTTTTATTCCATTTCTTGGACTCTGTTTGAGTCCATACAATGATTTCCTTAGGTGGCACACCTTGTTCTCATTTCCAGGATGAATGAACCCTTCAGGTTGCTGCAAATAAATTGTTTATGCAAGATCACCATGTAAGAATGTTGTTTTAACATCAAGCTATTGCAGCTCCATGTCTTCCTGAGCTACTTTAGCAAGTAACAGCCTTATTGATGAATGTTTTACTACAGGGGAAAAAACCTCATTAAAGTCAATTCCTTCCCTTTTTGTAAAACCTCTTGCCACCAGTCTTGCTTTGAACCTTATTTGTTCAGTTCCAAACACCTCTGTCTTCTTTTTAAAAATCCATTTAGAGCTTACTATCTTATGGTTATTTGGTTTTTCCACCAGGTTTCAGGTATTGCTCCTCTCTAGTGATTGAATTTCTTCAGACATGGCTGCAAGCCACTGAGCACACTCACTTCCAGATACTGCTTCTCTATAACTCTGTGGTTCAGTATGTTCCAGTTTTTCAGCTACTGATAATGCATATGATACCATCTCAGCTTGTCCATACCTGTTTGGTGGATGAATATTTCTTCTCACCCTGTCTCTCGCCAAATGATTATCTCTTAAATTTTGTTCTTCCTCATCCTGTTCCTCATGATTGTACTGTTCTTCTTCTTCATTTTGTTCTGGTGGATCAATATTCACTGGTATATCTTCTGTCCTGGTGATCTCCCCCTCAATTGAGGTTGGTTCAGTTGCAATCTCTCCACGATACTGTATTTTTCAAATCCCCGAACTATATTGTCCCGTGCATGCACACCCCTAGTGAGCTTTATTGTCCAAACTTACAGTATTTTTTATTTTGTCATAGGTAAAGTACAAAAGTCAGAAAGAAGTTAACACAGACCATGAGATTATATCACATGATTAAAACTTAAAGTCAATAACAAACTTGTTCCATATATTACAGTTTTATATCCTTAGAATCATACTGCTACTCTTTAATGTTTAAGGATAACTATTTTTTATTTAATTTTTGTTTACAGTTCGGACCCAATATAAATACTTTAAGTTTCATCCCAATCAAGAATTGTACTAAAAAATATAATACGCTGAAATCTATAATTAAAAAGTGGAGATGGGAATTGATTATAACTCAGTTGATACATCACTTTTGTTATTAAAGTTATATACCAAGGATTACATCCTACGAAACCCTTCCCCAATTATGATGGTACTAAAGAAAGGTAGAGACATTTTTCCCCATATATCATATATTATACTATAATAAGAAGGTCAAGATTTGGGGAAGAAAATATAATTGAAAAATAAGCTAATATCAACAAGTTCAAAATTATATAGGTTCAACTTTTATTTATTTTTGTAAAAGGAAAATATATTTTCAAAATTCAATAATTTTTGTTTCTAGTTAGATTTTTTATGAATAATATAAAATAATAATCTTTCGATGAACTTTTCTTTATCACTCATATGAATAATATAAAATAATAATCTTTCAATGAACTTTTCTTTATCACTCATATCGCATCTATCAAATAAAATTTTGTTTATTAATTGATTATTTGTGCTAAATATGAATAATTACGATTTGTTAAATTATATATATTTGGTTTTCGTTGCAAAAAAAACACTAACTAAATAATTATTTTCTCGAATTTATTCTTTTGTTGGAACACAATAGAAATTAATTCAATATTTCTTTTAAAAAAAAAAATCTTACTTTTGAAAAGTTTTTTAGTGAAATCTTAAGAGAGGAATTGGTGGCAATCAATCTCAAATTACTGGCCTAGATTTCTTAGGATTCAATCAAATGAGCTTCATCTTATATTCGTAAAGTTGAAATATCAAGATGCAAAATAAATTGCAAAATTTCTAAGACAATATGCACCTAGATTTTCCAACTAACAATTTAATTAACCATTCCTTTTTCCCCATTTCCTTTGAGCAACATAAAAGGAGAAAAATCATTAGAATTTTTATAATGATATTTCTATATTCTTAATATTTTTTATTTAGTCTTTTCTTTCATTAACAAATATTTAATTTTTCATCACTTATTATATTTTGTATTGTATATTATATTTTACTAATATTATAATCATATAAATATAGAAATTTATATTGTGCAATCATATTAAATTTGCAAACCGTGCATCACATGAGATAATACTAGTAAGTAAAAAAAAAGTAATACGTTTGATCAATTAAGTGATATTTTGTCAGAAAAACAATACTTCTAGAGTTAATTATGTCTGTTGTACATATAAATATTCTGGGCATTTGATGTACATGAGTTTTTGTTTATATTATTATATTGTGAAAATTAATGGATAATGTTTGTTTGCTGTATATTACTATATTTTAGAAAATAACGTATGTAATGATTAGTTGATTATATAATTATTGTAAAGATAAATTGAATTAGAGAGTAATTTTAGGATGGAATAATTTTGAGGAGCACATCAGTTAGCACGACAAACATACACTTACGAAATTCCAAGACATCGTTACCTTTGGGGTCTCGGCAGAGTGGTATACTCGGTGACGGATTCAGAAATTTTATCGAGGAAGTTCATTTATAGGTAATTGATAAAATTAATAAATTAATTCAACTACAAAAAAATTAAAATTCAAGACATAATAGTTTCTAAACATTTCATTTTATTTTTTAAGATATTTATCACTATTATGTACACTTAAGAGTAAATTGATTGATTTTTATTAGATAATATTTAAGTTATACAATTGATTTATTTATCTTATTTAACTACAATGTATTAAAATCGACTAAAAATACACCTATATTATAGTAAATTTCCACCGGGGCCAGGGGTCTAGTGCCTCCCTTGGCACCCACATAGGTCCGCCTATGGATATACTCTCTATGTCCTATAATTAGAGTTTGTTTGAAAAATTACAACTTTTTATTTGAAGTCAATTTAATGAATGTACATTTAAAAAATTAGTGATACACTCGCACAACTTATTTAAATTTTTCAGTTGATTTATTCAATTATATCTAATATGTGAAACTAAAAATCTAACTTTTATGTAAAGTTAGTAAAAACGAGGCGTTAATTTTTGAAACATGATTTTTATTCTGGAATAAAAAATCTTTTAGTACAAAACATTTATTATAGAACGGAGAGTATAATATTTCTTTTTTGGAAAAAAAAAATAGAAGAAAGTGTGGCATTGAGGAGGGGGCAACACAATTGATAGTTGAGAATAGAATTGTAGAAGAACGTAGGTAAAGTTTTATATATTTAAATGTTATTTTATTGTCGTATGAAGGCGCATAAATATCCTTCTCTGTGGTGTTTTGGTGAGTAGTGTTTAGGACCACACACATGACAATTGACACAACTACAACTACACATGTCTTGCTTTTACACTTTAGTTTCACAACTCATAATTAAAACAATTACCAAATTTTAAAGAAATTTACTTCAATGCATGATGTGTCCTGTTTCTCAGATTTCTTTTATTTTACGCCTTGGACTTTGGTATTACTGGATTATTTAATATCGGTCATTAATTTAAGGACGTAATGTCCCTGTTAGATTAGAATGCTTATGTGAGCCGCAACTTTATCCCACCTTAATTCTACCAATTTAGGAAATTAATTGGAAAATAGTTGTGCATTGCCAATATCAATTTGGCAAAAACTTATGTGCACCCAACACATAATAGATTTATTGTGCACTCTCTTATTTAATTTGAAATTAAAAATATATATAAAGGCCTTGTTTGCATAACTTTACAACATTATCATGTGGTGCAATGGATTTGGTTTGCACCTAGAGGGTTTGATGCGTGCGGAGGTCTAGGGTTCAAATCCTACTTTTATGCTGTTTTTATCTCTTTTTATATTGTTCAATAGTATATGTTATATAGCGTAATAGTAACGTTATATTACCAAATAGTATATATTATAATTATATGTTTTTAACTTTTTTTATGTTGTTTAATAGTATATGTTATATTGCGTAATAGTATATGTTATGTTACTGGTATACACATTTTTTTAATAATATATAATTTTTTTAAACAATATATTATATTGTCTAAAATAATATAAAGTGCACATATATTGAAAAAAATTGGAGAAAATGGAATTCGAACCCATACCCTAATAAGTGGCATTTCAGGATTTTACCACCTAAACTAGTACCTCTTATATGCTAACAAGCATGCATTCATATATATATATATATATATATATATAAAATAAAGCGCGCTAGCAGAGGCTCAAACTCGAGACCTCAAGCATGCGCATGATAGTTCGACCACTGGGCCACAACCTTTTTGGGTATCCAACCACAACCCTTAATATATATCTAATTCCCAAATTAAATTGGAGAGTGCACAATAAGCTTATTGTGTGTTGGGTGCACCCAAGACCTACTCTATGAATTTATCAATGAATATTCTAGAAAATATCAATTTCAGATAATTTCATATCTTTGTCTATATTTTGTAGATTCCCTGTGATCCTATTTCTATCTAAAATGTTGTATCATTACCTAATTAATTTGCAATTTGTTTATACATGGTGTTTTACTCCTCCCGTTTCTACATATTAGTTATGTTATAGAATGAATGAATTGAAATTGAACCTCACCAAGAATGCACTCTTCACTCAACCGATTTGGTTGTGTTTGCAAAGACATTTACGTGGTTCGGTCAAATTATCAACGTCTACGGAGGTGATCTACTATCTTTGATGAAGAACAAGATACAATGGATACGTACACTTTCACATAACTAATCTGCAACTCGAACACCTACAAGAACTCTAATCTAGCTCTTATATGTTCTTGATAATATGTGCTTCTCTCGTGTTACTTTCCAAAAACTTCTGTATCTCTCTATCTTGAGTAAAATATACTCACAATGATACAAGCTAATGAAGGAAAATAATAATGAAGAGAAACTGCTATAAACTCACGCGTAAAAATCCCTCATCTCAACTTTAACAAAAAAAAAAAAAAAAAAAACGGTTATGGCTTATAACCATTTTCTTCTTATGCATACTACCAAACTCACGTGCAAGCTCTTCTTGATGTGTTAATCTTCATGAGCTTATTAGATGATATTGATGAGTGTTAAAAGCCATCTTCATACTACAAATCTCCACCTGGCTAAAACACAAAGCTAAACCATAACACACTTCAACAAAGAAAGCATTGACCTACTACCTCTAACCATGCGCTATCACAGGGCATCTCAATCACTTTAACATTCAAACACTTGGATCAAGTCCAAGCAATACCTGGATTTATCAGCTGGAAATGTTTTTGTGAGCATATCAGCTGTATTCTCCTTTGTGCATACTTTCACCACTTTTACATCACCTTTCTCCACACATTTCTAACAAAGTGATGTCTCACATCTATGTATTTTGATCTTTCGTGGAAAACTTGATGTTTCACCAAATGCAATGCACTTTGAGAGTCACACATGATCTTGACTGAACTTTGATAAACGCCGAATTCTTTCATGATTTCTTTCAGTCATACAACCTCTTTTACTGCCTCTGTCATGGCCATATATTATGCCTCTGTTGTGGACAATGCTACCATTGATTGTAGCATTGATCTCCAATTAATTGCAGTTCTAAAGAGAGTGAATACATAACCTGATTCCTCCTAATGTCAAGATTAGCTGCATAATTAGAATCAGCATAGCCCTTCAGAATATCAATGCAATCTTCACTCTTCTTAATCATAATGCCATAATGTTTTGCTCCTTTCAAGTACCTCTTAACCATTTAAGAGTCTTCCAATGTTGTCTACTTGGTTTGGCCATGTATCTGCTAACAACGCTCACAACATGTGAGATGTCAGCCCTGGTACACACCATCACATTCATAATGCTTCCAACAGCACTGGAATAAGGAACTCTGCTCATATCCGTCACTTCTTCTTCTGTCTTTAGTCTTTGTATCTCAGACAATTTAAAATGTCGAGCTAGTGGAACAGAAACTGGTCTTGATTCATGCATATTAAACTTCTTCAAAACTTTCTAAATATAGTTCCTTTGTTCCAACCATAACAAACCATTCTTTCTATACCTTACCATGTTCATTCCCAGAATTCTTCTAGCATTGCCTGATTCTTTCATCTCAAAACCTGCTTGCAAATCAATCTTAAGCCTCTCTATCTCCTCATGGCTTTTGCTTGCGACAAGCATATCATCCACATATAATAAATAAGAGAAAACTTAAAATCTCATTTCCAATTTCTTAAAAAATACACAGTTATCACACTACTAGAATAATAACCTTATCACTACATTAATTTTGTGGCACTTTAAACTGAATGCCTTTATTGATACACTAATAATGCATTAACTTATGAAGTGTCTATTACTACATTAATTATAATACTATTGAGGCACTATAAGGTAAGTGCCCTGACATAATTCAAATAAGTCATAAAATAAGTGCCTTAAAAATTAGCAATTATTATTGTTATTATTCTTTTACAAATCAGCTAAACAATTATTTAGTATTATCCTTTAAACATACTAAATATAATGATATTTAACCTCCATTTTCTCTCTCTCACTTTGTAACGCAAGCCCTGCCCTTTCTCCCTCTCTCAGTCGCGGACTATCAACACACAAATTCCTAATCGATCTCTCAATATTTTTTTGTTAATATCCTCTCCAAATCGTAATTGAGGTTATTTAGATTTAAAACCATCCAGGTCTTCGCCAATTAATCAAAGAAGAGAAACGGAATCCTGGCTTCGGTGGTGGAGCCGCTGTTGAGAGGTCCAGACGGAATAGAGATGCGGCCTTTTCGAAGGGGATGATGGAGAAGTTAGAATTATTCTCAAGAAGAGATCGTCAAAACTTTCTTCTAATTCTGGTTTGTTTTTATGTTCTCTTTTCTTCAATTAGTCGTTGTGTCTAGGATAAAGTTATTTATGATGATAATCTATTTGTTCATCTTACTTTGGAAATGTTCTAAGAAATTGAGTACTTGATCTTGGATATTTGGTAACAATTTAGTAGATTAAATCATTACTTTGTGTAGGATCTGATCTCCGATATTGCCCTAGGTTTTGGTATGGTGCCTGTAATAAGTAATGTTTGCTTTAATCTTCAAAACAGCTAACAAGCATTTTGATAATTTCAAGTTGTATTTCTAATCTTCCAAACTTTTTTATATATAATTTAACTTCAAAAGCTTAAGTAGTGCATTTTTCATATTTATAAGGTGGGTTCTTATGCGCGCGGGGTAATGATCTTCCTATTTGAACCTCTTTAGGAAGATAAATCTTCCAGTTTTTTTTATCATTGATACATTGGATGTCAATCCCCTCTTGGCTTTTGTTGGGAACACTAGGTTTCAATTTTGAATAGCAGCAGACAAGCTTCTTGAATGCCACTAGTGAAGTAGTTAATTTTAATTTTGATACTTCTATTTGTGTAGTAGTGGGTTATTTTTTCAAGTTAAGCAAATAAAAACACCCCATTTTCTTTAAGGAAACAGATTTTCTTATAACATCATATCCAGCCTCACTTCCATATGTGGCCCAGTTCCATGCTAAGAGACTTCTGAAGTTTAGAGATGCACTGCTGGCAAGCTATCGCAGAAATGAGGTCGTTAAATTTTGGTATTTGTGAATTTAGATGTTAGAATTTACAAAGTTGAAGTCAAATTAACTGTGAGACTGTGCTATATTGTATGGCATTTCAGGTGAAATTCGCAGAACTTACTTTAGACACTTTCAGAATGATGCAATGTTTGGAATGGGAACCTAGTGGATCTTTCTATCAGAAGCCTCCTGTGGAACCAAGGGAGAATGGTGGACTGGTTGATAATTCTATTACTTCTGGAATTACAGATGTAAATTTACTGGCAGAAATGACAGATCCAAATTTACCTCCAAATCCTAAGAAGGCTGTTCTGTATCGTCCAACTGTGACACAGTTGTTAGCCGTGAGTTCTAGAATCTTGACGTGTAACTTATTATTTTTGTCTCAGTTATGTATCCAGTTAGAGCTTGATAGAAAGTGTTTCCTTATATTCTGACTTTTTAAAAGATAAAATGTGTTCTTGTATACGTTGGCACCTTTGAGGTCTTCACCTTAAAGTTCTAACAAGTGCCAGGTCCTTTGTTGTCCATTTGTTGCAGGTGATTGCGACAGTTTATGAGGAACTTCCACCCGATAGTGTTATGCTCATATACTTGTCCACAGCAGGTAACATTTCACTAACAATTGATTGTGTATATGGATATAAGCATGACAACTGACATCATATTGTGTGCAGAACTCCGATCATTGTAGTACTTCGCAAGGAGAAAACGATGGGGTATCAAGAAAATCTACTAAATCGAGTGCCCCTGCTCATAACTATCATGGGAAGACAAATGGCTCTTGCGAGAACAATATTACTCCTAAGGGGCATTCAAATAAATATTACGAGAACTATTTGTTGTTGGGTCCAAGCAAAAATGGAGGTAGGAACACAGAAACATACTTGTTGTAGTCCTTCCTCGTACTATGAGATAGTTTAACACATGATAAATCATTCTGATTTTGTTCTTTCAAACCTAATTTGCAATTTTGTGTTTGTTGTTCAGGTTCAAATACCCTCTTCCCTGGTGATCTAATTCCTTCACCAGAAAGCCTCTTTTCCTGATAATAGATAGTGATAACAGCCATGCATTCAAGGCAGGTTTGTTAAAACTGTGTAGAGTAACTTCAACCAATGCATTAGCTTAACACTTAACTGCATACTCGGGCAAAAGTCTTAATGCTCCAGTAACATCACTAATATGTTAGTTCGGTGACATCATCAGGCATGTGCAATTAGATTTCTAGAAATAATGTTTTGAATGTATTTCTTCAGTATCACTGTAATTTCAGTTATTAACCAACACTATGTATGCGAACAGGATCACAACTCTGCTGAGCAAGGGATAGCATGTGTAAACGGGGCTCTGAGTGTAGTAGCGACAATTATTAAGCTGAAGCAAGCCCACGACATGCAGCTGCCACCCTTTTTTTCTTTTTCCTTTTTCCCTATTAATTAATTTGTGTATAAAACTTGTCTTGTATTAAGATATCAATGAGCTAGATCTTAAATTACTATAGAATGAAAGATCAACAATTTTCGAAACATGTATTCAATAGTAAATACTTAGGTTTGTCACACTTTGTATGTATATTGTGTTCTATTGATTAATTAATGTTGATTCTGTTTATTTTACAATTACAAGTGCACATTTATTTTATTTCTTTAGTTGAGTTATTTTTGACATTCCACTTCGGCTTTTCTAATTATTTACACAATAATTTCCCTCATATATTAATTAATAATTAAATAAAATTATGACTTCATTAATATAAAACAATAATTAACATAGCATAATAAAATACAAAAGATCTGAAAATTACTTATAGAGACACTAGCAAGTGCCATAATAAAAACATGTAGAAAGAAAGAGTCGTTTAAAAGAGCTTTTCGAGTCACTCTTACCTGCCACTATACATAACTTATTAAGGCATTTTATCAATCTATTATGACACTTCAAAGTGAATTAAAACAATACTTTTCCATACATTTCACCTTTCGCTACATTAGAATACAAGACACTTTTAGGAAGTGTCATGATAAGCTAAATGTATTAACAACTAATCTAATAATACATTTTAAAGTGTCATTATAGGCTTTTTTCTTGTAGTGTCATATTTGGACTTTGTATATCCAATATTCTTTATATGACTACCAAACTTCATATACCACTGTCTTGAACTCTGTTAGAGTCCATACAGAGATTTCTTCATCAAACAAACTTTGTTTTCATTTCCAGGCAGCACAAATCCCTCAGGTTGAGCCAAGAAGATGGTTTCCTTCAAATCACCATGAAGGAATGTTGTTTTAACATCCAATTGCTCTAATTCCAAATCCTTTTGAGCAACTAAAGCTAGAAGAATCCTGATTAAGCAATGTTTCACCACAAGAGAAAATATTTCATTGTGATCAATGCCATCTTTTTGTGTGAACCCCCTAGCAACCAAACTTGCCTTATACCTCACCTTTATAATCTCAACAAATTCTATTTTTCTCTTGAAAATCCATTTGTAGCCTACCAGCTTCTGGTGAGCTGGTTTATCAACCAGAATCCATGTTTCATTCTTTTCCAAGGATTCCAACTCTTTCTTCATTGCAATCATCCATTGATCTTTATCCTTACTTTGAACAACTTCTGTGAAATTCTTTGACTCATGGAACTCTGTTTCTTTTGCTACATTCAAGGCATAAGCTGTAAGATAATCACTCCCATATCTGGTCGAGGGTCTCACAAACCTCTTTTGTTTATATCTTGTCAGTTGATACTCACTGAGGTCACCTGCATCAGCTTGATCATTTTCAATATCAGTTGTATCAGTTGTTTCTGAATCAGAATCATAACTTTACAAGCCATGCTCCACCTTGACTTGTGATCGGTCTCTTGGTGTAAATATTAATATTCCATGTGCCTTCATGTCCTTAAATGTCATTTGATCTTCACAAAACACCACATCCCTGCTTACCAACACTTTGTTCATACCATGCTTAATACACCATAGTCTGTATCCTTTCACACCTCTTAATTTGATATCCTAACATCACACATCTCAAAGCTCTAACATCAAGTTTATCCTGTTTCAAATGGGCATACGATATACAGCCAAAAGGTCTTAGATGATAGTATACAGTAGCATTTCCATACCACTTTTCTTCTGGTGTCACAAATCCATTTGCAGTAGAGGGACTTCTGTTAATCAGATGTGCTGCAGTAGATGCAGGTTCACCCAAAACCTCTATTGCATCCCAGAGCTCAGTAGCGTACACCTTACTTTCTCAAAATTGTTCTATTCATCCTTTCAGCTACACCATTCTGCTGAGGATTTCCAAGAACAGTCATGTGCCTTTTGATCTATTTATGTTCATAGCATTCTTGGAAATCATCAGATAGAAACTCAAGTCCATTGTCAGTTCTAAGACACTTGAGTGTTGAGGTTTTCTCAACCTCCACATCTTTACACCATTCTTTGAATTTGCCAAATGCATCTGACTTGCTTTTTAGGATGTATATCTATAGCTTTCTAGAGTAGTCATCAATAATGCTAAAAAAATATCTACCACACCGAAGAGATTCTACCTTGGAGGGGCCCCACAAATCTGAATGAGCATAACATAATGGGGACTTTTATGTGTGTTTTCCAATAGGATATGGCCTCTTCTTACTCTTGCCCAAAATGGAATTCTCACATGAGTCAATCTTGAATTTTCTTTGGTTCTTTAACAGATTTTGTTTCAACAGTTCATTAAGACCAGTTTCACTATTCCTAATCTGTTATGCCACACTACTAAGTCATCTTTCACAACAGTCCCCACATCCCCAATCAAAGTTTGGGCTATTAAGTAATAATAACTTGATTTTCTAACCTCTTTCATTACTACCTTTGAGTTCTTTTAAGACATACAAAAAACCATTTTCAATTTTAAAATTGCATTCCTTGTTTTCCAAAGTCCCAAGGCTTATAAGGTTTCTTTTGAGTTGGGAATGTACCTGACATCAGTCTAAATCCATCATGAACCTTAATCGTGATGTTTCCAATACCTTCTACAGGGCATATCTGATCATTGCCCAACATAACTGACCTAGCTTCTTGATTTCTGAGATCAGTAAACCAACTGAAATATATATTGTCACATATGGAAGCTGCATCTAGAATCCATCTGTCTTCTTATTTCCCATCTTTGAATGTGATATTCAATACATCTTCATCTTCTTTAGCCTCTGCAACATCTGATGTGCTTGGCTTTTCATTTCTTGTAGTCTGTATATTTTTCCACTAAAAAAATAGTTCTTTGCCCAATCCTCTTACTGTGATGACATATTCTAGTTTCTTTCTCATCATTTGCTTTGGGCTTATTCTGAAACTGCTTCTTAGTTTGATAATTGATAAATAACTTCTTCTCTTTAAAGAACATCCCCTTCTTGATGTTCAATCCCTGACCAATGGGATCACCTCTTGAATCATTTAACTTCTACATTTCCTTGACTCTAAGAGCTATCTGAACCTCAGCTAAATTAATTGTTGATTCTCTACCATGTAATATGGCATGCTTCAAATGTTCAAAACTCTTAGGCAACGCACTTAAGAGTATGATGGCATTGTCTTCATCCTAGATCTTGCCCTCAATTATTTCAAGATCATCAAGGCATTTGTTGAAATTATCCAACTGATCATCCATTCCTTTATTTTATGTGAATTTTGAAAGAATTAATAGAGTTTCTGTTTAATACACAATCTATTTGCCATGGTCTTCTTCAAGTTTGTTCCAAACATCTTGAGTTGTTTTCTCTTTTGTCACCAGCTTGAGGACCTTGTCACCAAGTGATGGAATAATGGCAAAGTGTGCCTTCTTCATTGATTCAACTTTCTGGGCCTCCTCCATCTTCTCTGGAAAACCTTTCAGGCCCTTCAGAGCACCTTCATCTTGATTTGCCATAATCCGAAATCATTCTTTCCTGTGAATTTCTCTACATCAAATTCCATCGCAGCCATGTTGATAACCCAGGTTCAATCTCCTTAATTGTTTCCCACATACGTCACCAATTTATTATAGAATGAACAAATTGAAATCGAACCTCACCAATAATTCACTTTTCACTCAATCGATTTGGTTGTGTTCGCAAAGACGTTTACGTGTTTCGATCAAATGACCTATGTCCACGGAGGTGATCTACTATCTTTGATGAAGAACAAGATACAATGGATACACACTTTCACATAACTGATCTGCAACTCGAACACCTACAAGAACTCTAATCGAGCACTTATGTGTTCTTGCTAATTTGTGATCCTCCCATGTGTTGCTTTCCAATATTGTAACTCTCTTGTATCTCTCTGTCTTGAGTCCAATACACTCACAATGATACAAGCTAATGAAGAAAAATAATAATGAAGAGAAACTGCTATAAAATCACTCGTAAAAATCCCCCGTCTCAACTCTAACAGAAAACCAAAAAACGGTTATGACTTATAAACGTTTTCTTCTTATGCATACTGCCAATCTCACGTGCAAGTTGTTCTTGTTGTGTTCATCTTCATGAGTTGATTAGATGATATTGCTGAGTGTTAGAAGCCATCTTCACACTACAAGTTATTTTAGATTTTAGGGGAAATTAAAAACTCTTCGAAATAATAAACTTGTATGCAATCTATATCTACCATCTTAATCCATCTCTTTCGTCCCAAATCTGATTAGGTTTGATGAGAGAGAATTATTAATTAAGGCAATGATAAAAATATTAGATTTTTAGGGAAATTGTTAAGATATATTCATGAGTAATAATATATTAATATTGGAACATATGTAATTTTTCTTTTTAGAATAACTTATTTCTTGAAACAAAGTAAATTAATAGGAATGGAGGGAGCAAGTTCTCAAATTAATATGTTTAAAGGAGACAAGGTAAGAAGAATGAAATGCCTCTGTTTCTTTTGTGTAAGAAAAGTTACAAGGAGAAATACACAGAAAACAATTCGTTGTGTTGAACAATATTTTGGGTCTAGGATTTTCCCTTCCATGAAATAACATGGAATTAGCAGCAAAATTACCTAAAACTAAATTGAAAATTATGGGGGTACGAGATTGTAGAATTAGGAAAGAATAAAGGATTTTCGTTCCGGGGGCGGGGGAAATTTTATTAGCTATATTATAGTATAGAGACATGATTCTATAGTGAAGAGGGGCAAACTTGAAGAAAGACAATTTTTTTATATTAAGGGTGTCGATCAGAAAAATTAGACAAAATTAAATGTAGAGGGAAAAGATTGAAAGTCGAGGGCCCAATCCATCCTTATGCAGTAGGACTCCACTTTCTGATACATTAATTAGTCGAAAAATTCAACACGTAAGCAGACCCAGATACACGCTTCTTGTTGCTCCATACATTTTAACGTACGTCTCTTTTTAATTTCAATACGAAATTTCATATATATCTTGTGTTATTAACCGGGAAAAATGCACAGAAAGATAAGAAATCATACATTCACACACAATTAATTATATAACAAATTCAAAGTTCTCAATAACATCCCTTCTTCCTTGAAGTCACATAGAAATTAGCTTCAAATTTACATTCTTCAGAGTGCATGCCTGCCTATAAATAGCTTGTTTGTGTCTCAAGAAATAACACATTAAAACACAAAACAGATAGAGAGATACATATATAGAAACATTTTCTATCTCTCTCATACACACGCAGACTTGTAATAAAATAGTGTTTGGAGATGAATTCGAACAGCAGCAGCAGCAATTATGGTAAGAAGGGAAGTGTTATTCCGGCAGAAAGGGAGCATGTTTCGACGATGGTGGGCAAAAAAATTGTCAAAGTTGGAGAGAAAGCAGTCAAATCTGCTGTTAGTGCCGTCAAGAACCACAACCATAAGGGAAAAGTCAGTCCGTACAGTTAGTTAATTAGCTGCCCACTTGTGTTCGTACTTACTGTGTCTTATGTTTCTGTCATTAATGGGCAATAATGTGGGCACTTTAATTATTAGGGAGACAAGGTATAATGCCCTTGTCAGATAGTGCCAACCCTCTTTTTTACTTAGTTGACTTTTTTCTTGATAATATGCCCCAAAATGACCAACTTGCCCTTTTTGTCCTTTTGTTAAAAAATGCTCTTTATTATTCTGATAAAACTAGCGAGCATTCTTTTATTTCAATTCAGTCCTTATATTTTATCCTTTGGTTTTGTCCAAATAATATTTCAAATAAATTTCCGTCCTATATTTTCTTAATTATAAATTAACCCCAAAATTAATTTTCTCATGCAAAATTAATCTTTAGTATTATGGAAATAGTCCATTACGACCATATCAGGCCCATCATGCTTCCGTCAATTAAATTCTTGAAACATAAACCAAGTTTCGTACCTTTTTGACCGAATTGCCGTCGGGTCGTATCCACCGGTTTTTACGAACTGCTCCTCACAGCCCAACCACTCGATCGCAACCTATGGTTCCAGACGTAGATTCCTTCAACAGCAACCAGCACAGCCTCGTTTCGTTTTCTACCTCGAGGCGTAGAGTATTCTTCTTGGTTTATGAACAGAAATAAAACTTTTGGAAGATGATGAACAAAAGCCCAACTTTTATTAAGAAATCATGAAAATATTATTACATTAGTACATCTCCTTTTGGGAGGAGACGACCTGTTTAGCTACTCATGGTAGCTACACTCTTCTTACACATACACTCGAAAACTAGAATGGAAAGACTGGAAACTAACTATTACAATGTTTATTTTGTAAGAAAACAGAGGGGAATGGTCGATGCCTTTTGCTTCCTTCTACCCTGTATTTATAGAGGTTCAAGACCTCTATCCTTGAATTATTGCGTCCAGCTGTAAGCCTTTGATTGGCTCTTCAAATTTTCTGGATGCAACATCTTATCTTGTTCACATGCATGTGGTCCCTTCTTCACATGGTTCACATGCTGTGGACCCTTGCTTCACATGCAGCCTTCAATTATTCTGCAGTGAGTGCTTCCACCTTTCGTCGTTTTGGGTGGATGCAATTCTCGTGACTCATCTCATTGCTGTTTGTAGGGGACCCCTTTTTTAATTTTTTCTGGGTGGTCCCCTTGGCATCTTCTGCTTTCGCAATGGCTCCTTCTCGTTCCTCTTTCCTTTGTCATTGATGACAGGGAAAGCTTGCCCAAACAGTGCCTTTTCTTGCTCCGGGCACCTGGAACAAATCCGACTTGTCCACCGTCCGTTATGCGCCATATTGCAATATTTTCGGGCGGTCTCTGAACTGGCCGGCAGCTCGTTTTTCCATAACATCTCTCTTTTCTGCTCAAAGATGTTCTCCGCATATGGAGAAGTTTTGGATGTCATGGTGTTGATCAAGAGAGATCCATTCGCCGTCTTGTGGAAGACTTTGAAACTCCCTTTAATCTTTCTCATCTCCATGAGACAAACCCATATGCCCCATGCTCTCCTCGTGGTAATATCATCCTCCGTAAAGGTTGATACTAAAGGAATCTTGTGATCTTGGGCAGACATGTTTTTGTTGGCCTGCCTGGGATCAGGTATTTGCAGCTTAATGAAATGGAACGCTGGATAAGACCCATTCTTGTATGGTTCTGGAGCCGCTGATGTAAACTTTAGCTCCAGAATATCTCCTCGTTCGAGATGGTTGTTATTTTCCCATGTCTCGAACACAGCATTAAAAATCCATCCCGGAAGTTTTGAGATTTCCGGAAAACCTGGTGCGACAGTATAAACCGAAGCTAGAGCTCCGAAATCATACCATTCTTTTACTTCTTGTGGACTGGCTCCGGGGTTCGTCCACATTCTTGGATATTTACCAGATCTATCAATCTGGCATCTTGCTGGGTTAACTCCAGCTCCTGTGAGAATTTTCTCCCATGTTCTTTGGTAAACCTGAAAAGGAGAAACTTTAAGCTCGTTAATATCAATCTTAGAGGTACCAGCCATTGGCCTAAGATTGATCTCTCCCTCTTCTACCCCAGAGGTGATGGGTTGGCTTGAAACATCAGGAGGATTAACCTCCGTCTGCTCAATTGCTTCTTCGGTTAGATCCGTATAGGGATCCAACTTAGAACTCGTGCTCACAGTACTTGAATCTGTGGCGACCGGGTTAGGGGCCCGTTCCCGAAACTCGACTTTTTGCTTCCCTGAGGAGGCTTCCCGTCGGATAGGAATAATCAGGCTGTCCCAAAGGCAACTACTTGCCAGTCTGGTAGCCTTCATCGCGCTGTGGACTTTTAACAAGTCCTCTTGTTGTACTCGACCCGCGACTTTGGCTTGAATATCAAAGTCGTTGATCCTCTTATCAAGCTCCTCCAAGCGTTCCTGGAGATGCCTGTATCCTGTTAGGATGGAGTTGGCTTCACTGGACTCCATCTCTCGTTAAAAAGTCTGCAAGAACATTCTCATGAGACTTTATAATGACAACCTCATAATCAAAGTATTGACAATCAGCTTGCCATCTAAGTAATCTAGCTTTCTCAGGTTTAGATTCAATATTTTTTGTTAAGAAAGCTTTAACACTCGTGTTATCAATTTTAAGAATGAATTTCTTAGGCAGTAGGAATAATGGCCATTTTCTGAAAGCCTTTCGCACTGCAAAGAATTCCTTCTCATTGATATGCCATCTTGCTGCTTCATTTTCTCCAAAGAGACCGCTGCAGTATCGGCATGGCACTTCTCCATTCGGGGTAGCTTTGGTTAATACTGCTGCCCACCAATGATCACTGGCATCTGTATAGAGTACCAATTCTTCATCATTGTTTGGTATTGCAAGCTTTGGAAGATCTTTACAGATCTCTTTAAGTTGTAATACTGATTCCTGGTGCTCTTTTTCCCATTTGAAATCTGCATCTTTCTTTAACAATGGGCTAAACACCTTCCTGTATTTTGCCAAGTTTTTAATAAACATCCCGGCAAAATTGACAACTCCAAGAAAACTTTGAAGTTGCTTCTTGTCTTTGAGGTCCTCTGGAAATCCCTGCACCTTCTCTACTATATGTTTTTGAAGGATGATTCCAGACTCATCGATCTCGATCCCAAGGAACTCGATCTGTCTAGTGGCGATTACTGCTTTCTTTTCTGATAGCACTAATCCTTCCTTATGACAAACTTCTGAAAAGATCTCCAGATGTTTGATGTGTTCCTTCATATTCTTTGAAGCGATGAGGATATCATCGACATATACGAACATGAAATTAAAATAATCCTTGAACAGATTATCCATCTTCCTTTGATATATCTGGGGTGCATTCGCTAATCCCATTGGCATCACGTTCCAGATATAATGTCCTTGTGGTGTGGAAAACGCCGTATACTTCTTGCTGGCTTCTTCCATCTTAATCTGATAGAAACCAGATTTACAATCAAATTTAGAGAATACCTTGGCATTCTTGATGCAGTTTACCAAGTGCTCTCTACTCGGGATATAATATCCGTCGAATTCCAAGATATTGTTGATCCCTTTGTAATTGATCACCAATCTTGGCTTTCCTCTCTTCATTTCTCCATGGTTTCTCACCAGAAATCCTGGGCTACTGTATGGAGAGATTCCGTCTGAAATTAACTTAAGGTCTAGATGTTCCTTAAGTATTTTCTTCATATCCTCACGATCTGCCTGATTCATAAGGATTGGTTTGTACCGAACAAACTCATTTTCTTTTCCAGTTTTCACCTTCAAAGTTGCTTTGAGTTCATTCTTGTCCCACCATGCTAGAGGATCTTCATTGAAATTCCTCTTGATCCTTTTCTTGACATCCTCCAAAGATATTTGTTCTTTAATAGTGATATCAAGTTGTGGACTTGTTTCCATAGACGCTTTGAGGAATTGGATTGTCTCTCTTGACATTCTCTCATCCTTATCTCCGCCTAATGTTTCAGCTCGATATTGAAGGAGTGCATCTCCATATCTTCGCTGATCCTTCATTTTTGGGTGACTTAGTTTTCCTTCATCACCACGCTTGCTGCGAAAATGAATGGGCATCTTTCGATGAAATGCCTCCCTTAATCTCTGAACAATAATCTTATGATCACATAGGGTTGTGAAGATAAGCTTTCTTGTTTCATTCTCTTGTGTGAACCGCTTGAATGTCTGTAGGAAGTTGTTTCCTAACAGAATATCAGCTCCCGTATCATGGAAATAAATTGGTGGAGTCTTGACTTTGTACCATGGGGTATCTCCGGCTCCGCCAATCATGATTTCCGCTTGCTTAATTCCTCGTTTGAGGATAAGAACCCTCTTAGAGAAATCTCTTCCTGCAATAGCTGGTAGATCCTCTCCTACTCCTGTAGGAAAGATTTCTTGCTTTGCTGTGCATATTCCTGCGCCTGAGTCGATGTAGGCTGCGAAATATTCCGCTCGATATTCTTCATATAACATCCCTATAGAGATGTATATCGAGAATGGACTAGTTGTCATTAATAGCGTGCTGCTTTCTTCACAGAACGTCACAGAACCTGATATTTTCTATGAGCCACTGTAAAGACCACCCTATCTGGCTGTCTTTCCCAAGGTTTGTGCCCCTCGAGAAACTCCAATCCAAGAATAAGACGTCCACTTTCTCGTCCTGCTATTCCTTGGATTATCAACTCGTTTTCTCCTAGTTGGAGAAGTCCTTCAAATCTTCCCAATGAAGGTTGTTGTAGATAATATAGGACATCACAAGGAAACATGTTATCCTTCTGAGTGATATCAAATACTATCTCTACCTCTCTCCATCCTTCTGGGCATTTTAATTCACCTTTTGTTGTGAATTTTTCTGGCTCCAGATTCTCTTGTGAGATAGGTCTCTTCTCCCATCTCCGACTCATGATTCTGCTATCATGAAACGAAACTCTTCTAGGTTCGAACCTTTGACTTGTTGCTCTAGTCATAATAGGTTGACCCTCAATCCTCATATCCATCTCATGGATAGGTGGTAACTCCATAATCTCCGGACGGACTGCATGCGCCACCTGCTCGAAGATATCCGGTATTTCGATGAACTCCTTTCCCACAAACAATTCTGAATGGTGGGTATTGGACAGTGCATACGAAATACTGTAGGTAATAGAGTATGGTCTATTCCCTTCTTTCATCAACTCCTTGTTTTTGAAATCTTGATGAAGGGTTAGAACTCTATTAAAATCGCGATCTGCCAAGTTATAGGCAATCCTTGGATAGATGTAGGATACCAATTTCCCGGCATATAGATTTCCTGAGATTCCTCCCAGGCTTGCATCTCTCAAGTTCTTGATTCTCTTGTCGAAGATAGCAATATCAATCGGAGAATCAATTCCTTCCTTGAATGTTGATTTGATCAGAATTCTTATGGCTCCGATATGGATCCATTGCATCTTCTGAGCAATCTCTCTATTCATCCTGCTTAGTTCCTCTCTGACTTCTCTCATCGGAACTAGCTGCATCTCCATCACATTATTTGTCAATTCCATGGGGATGGCAATTTCCCCTGCCGTGACCTTGTAAATGATATGATGCTTTCTTTTCTTTAGGAAATGTCCCAAAGTCTTGTCCAATCTCCCAACCGCAAATCCATCATAGATTTGGAGTTTTGGATCTTCTCTCTTAATCTTCATAAGCGTCTTATGAGAGATTGACATTTGTGAGAAGAACCCGGAGAGATCTTCTCGCGTCTCCTGTCGGAAGACGTCCTCTTCTTCAGTCTGATTCTGATTCTGAAGACTCATCCTCGCTATAATCTTCTTCTTCGTATATACTTTCGTCTGAAGGGATTCCTTCAAACTGATATACTTGAATCAGATCCTGAAAGTATACAGCCTCTTCCATTTCTGGAGTTGCTTCAAACTTTCTGATTCCTCGTCTTTGATTGTCTGGACAATCTGTTGAGATGTGGCCTTTTGCACCACATGTCCAGCAATTGCAATCCTTGAAACTTTCATTAGCTCTTGTATGAGCCCTTCTGAAAGTTTTCCTGGTTGAAGATGATCTTCCCACGCTCATTTGATTTGAGCCTGAAGAGGAACTTCTACTCCTGCTTGGTCCTGACCTCTGCCCCGTTTTGTAACTACGGGCCTTCTGTTTGGACCAAAACTTTCTAGGTCTCCATGGAGTCCTAGACTTCTGGTTACCATCTCCTCTGGCATATGGATGATTTCTCTTCTTCATCTTCTTTTGCCTGAATGGTTGTCCTCCTACAATAGTAGGGATATCATTTTTCAACACAGCATAGAGGAACACTTTTGTTTATTCCTCTTAGCCTCTTGTAATTCTTGTGGAGCGCCGCTTGATAGCACCACTCAGCAAGCTTGATCTTGAGGAACGACATCCTTCTTGCCACTGTATCCAAGTTGTTCTCTAGAGGTGGCTGATATTCTTTGATCAGCATTTCTCTCCAGGGACTGGGAATCTTAGCAAAGAATAAAGGAATGGCGTCTCTTTCCTCAATCTTCGATTTCCATCTATACTCTGTAAAGAGTTTGATGAACTCATCTACGTGAAAAATATCACGTAACTCCAGGCTATGCAGTGCTTGCCTGTAGCGTCTGGCTTTATCATCTTCGGCTCCTTCAAAGTAGCCTACTCCAACGAATCCTACCTTAAGCACCTGAGCCATCTTGTCGACGATCTCTGGTAAGGCTTCGCAAGCCCAGACATTTGCTACTATCTCAAGGTTGGTAGCTTCCCAGGCAATTCTCGCAGATCCTTCTAAACTTATCTTTAGAAGTGAGATAAAGTTTTCTTTATCCAGCTCTAGTGTGCCAGCTGCAATCTTCATTGCTCCTGCCCACTCGTCTATGAGTAATTCTCGGTTCTTGAAATCTAATGTATCCAAGTTGAGAACTACGCCGTATGGATGTATCGGCTCCAACTGGGATCTTCCATAAGGCGATTGCATTATGTTTGGTCTTGGAGATCTCCTTTTTATCTCTGCTCCTGGAAAGGAATAAGCACCAGCAGAGAAATTTCCCGTTGGTGGTATATTTCCACCTGCTGGAGGGTCATGGGATCCCTCGCTTTCCGCCACATTCGTCGGATTCTGTGGTGTATTTCGGGGAACCTGTTGATTTCCCGTAGATACATTCTCCTGCATCTTTAGATCTACAAGACCCAATCCTGCAAAGGACTGTGCAAGGTCGTGTAAATCCTCTAGATTTATTCTATCCATTAGGATAGACTCTTCCGGTTTAGAAAAGCAATCATCTTCTCTGCATCCGTTGGTTCTCTCTTTACTTCGGTAGTTTTCCCTTTTTGATGTAATAAGGGTTCTGTGCCGAAGGATGGGGAACCTTCTCTTCTCCTGGCCATACTTGGTTTTGTTTCCAAGATGGTCAGTCTCCTTTGAATCTCCTTGAGTGTATCAAGGATCTCCTTCTGTTGGTCGAGGATGGTTTCTCCATAGCTTTGGACCGTCCTCTGGATTTCTCTAAGATCTGAAATCTTAGATTTCTCTCCGCTCACTTCTTCCCAATTCGGTCCCTTCATGATTTTTTCCAGAAATGTAGGTGAGGTTTCTGGATATCCGATGGGGACTGATTTGGCCTCCTTCTCCAAATTTCCTTGGTAGGAAATCGTCCATGGGTGCTGGTGAAATGGATGAGCTCAGCTACATTCCCTTCAACAGGAATTTCCTGGTTAAGGGTCTTTCGTCTGATCTCTTCTCTCGATTCATCAGCGCTTGGCGTCTTGAAAGGCTGTCGAAACTCGTGGTTGAGTTTCTTAATTCTTTCAATCCTCTGATCAATTTTTCGGAGAAATTCTCCAATGAATTCCTGTCTCTGTCTTTCCAAATTCTGGAAATATTCCTGATTACTTGAGTCCTCACTCAAGTATTCCTGTAGAGTATTTTCTCTCGAACTTTCGTTCGGATTCATATTCACTCGTATGTCTCCCCCGTTAGGATAGTACGTAATATAATAAATAAATTCATGACTTTCTTAAATAACCTAGGGCTCTGATACCATTTTTTCGTTCGGATCGGATCTTACATGATTGTTTGATTTATAGGGTCAATTTATTAAATTGTGATAATTAATTAGGACTTAAAATTTGATTTCAAAATTTTGTTTGGACTTCACCAAAATTCAAATTATAAAATCTGAATTGAAATGAATTTTTCTATTTTTTTTTTTTTTTTTTTTATATACTCAAGGGCAAAATGGGTAGTTTGCTTTATAAAAGGGTATTTTGTCAAGTATAAAGTGAAATAAGTAAAATAGGGGTATTTTGTTATGACATGGGTATTAAGACCCATTTCCTCTTAATTATTATGTTTGTCAGATATCTTCTCTAATAACCAAAGCAACTGTTTTTGTAATTTACTTTCTGGTGTAATTAGAGGTGGAGAAAAATACCAAAATAACGTACATACCGTATCGAAAAATTATCGAAAATATTGAAATTTTTGGTATATTTAATTTTCGGTACGGTATGATACCGTATCGGAAATTTTCGGTATGATAAGGGTATGGCAATCTAAAAATTACCGAAAAAATTTGATATTTTCGGTATATATCGGTATACCAAATTTTTTTCGGTATTTTGGTAGTTCGATATTTCGGTATACCAAATTCTTAACGGTATACCGTAAATTTTCAATATACCGAAATTTCGGTATACCAAAATCATTGGTATGGATCGGTATATACCGATACCGATGCAAAATTCGGTATACCGAATTTTCGGTACTGTAATTGTATTTACGGATATCATGCCGAAAATTTTCGGTATACTGAAATTTTAGGTTGGTAACGTTATGAATTTTCGACGTACCGAAAATTTCCGTATGATAACGGTATGGGCGATTCGGTACGATATACCGTACCGAACCACCCTCTTCGTGTAACCATTAATTCATTTCAGTTATCTTCTTTAATACATTGTTTTATGTTTTTCACGAGATAAAATCTACTATCTACTACTCCCTTCATCTCGATTAAAGTTGTCACTTTGACCAAGCACGAATATTAAGAAAAATTAATTGTTTTTAAAGATGGAGATTGGGGGTTGAGATTTTGAGGTTGAAGATTGTGGGAATTAGTTTCTCTTTTTATTGCAAGTTTAATTGGGATGAATCGAAAAGGTAAATAGGCAGAGTTAAGTGGGACGCGGGTAGTATCTGCTAATATTATAAAAGTATGAGTAGTTTCTTATAAATTTTTATTTACCATTGTGTTATTAATAAGTTTTACTTTTAAGATTAATTTAATCATATTGTTTTTTAGTTCTATTTGTTTGGCACAAGTCCTTTTATAGTTTAAATTTATCTACTATTGCATGAAAATGTCTATTTCATTTTATAAATCTTTTAATTAACCTAATAATATAAATTAAACCTATATTGTAAGAAATTATATTTTTCTTCTTTTATTTATTCAATTTTATTTTTCATAATATCTTATATATTTCTTCTCTCTTTTATAATTTAATAATTCTTTTATAATTGTAGAAAACAATGTAAGATTGACTGATTATTATATTTTTCCTTTTATTCAGTTTTATTTTTTATGACATATCAAATATTTACTTTCTCTTTTATTGTTTAAGTATGGAATACCAAAAAACCAATTAAGTCAGGTGTTCTTGGGGTGAGTAAAAAGTATGATTTTTTAGTATTAGTAAAATAAAAGATATAATTAAAAATTAAAATAATGTATATCAAACCCTTACTAATTTTATTTCTCATCATTCTTGAGAAACAAAAAAAAAATATATATATATATATATATATTTGCTTTATAAAATTTTGCAACTAGAGTATCTATATATTTATTTCACTAATTATAATAGAAAAGTATTAAGAAGACGACTATAATTTATCATATATGACATTTAGTTTACCACTTTATGTAAACTTATTATATAAAATCTCAAAACTATAATACTGAAGTTATCAAAAGATAATTAAAAAATTAAAGAAAGTTGTATAGGTGTGGAATGTTCCAGAAAGTAATTAAGTCGGTGAATAAAATGTATGATTTCTTTTAGAATTTGTAAAATAAAATATATATTTAAAAATTGAAACAATGTATATTAAAGTCCAGAGCTCTTACTGATTTTATTTATCATCGCATTCTCAAGAAAAAAAATTATTTGTTTATTTTAAGTTTTTGCAACTATAATATCTATATAGTTCACTACAGCATAATGTATTTATGTAACACTTCTAATACTTTCAAAGTTTTGACTTTTATGTACACTTTTATAACACTTATGAATATGTAACACTTCCACGTAATACTTTTGTAATATTTGCAACTATGTAACACCTTCATGTAACACTTTGGGTGTAACATTATTCAAATTGTGGCAATTTTGGTAGCACTTTTAAATAAATAATGCTTTTGAAAATAAGTAACACTTTCATGTAGCACTTATAAATAAGTAATCTTTTTTAAGTATTACTTTTAATTAATAAAATCATATATTTCTTTTATTCAAAACTAATAAAATATCTTTGGATTTATTTTTCTCATGTGACTTTTGAAGAATTAAAATCTTTCAATCGCTTATATTTTGTAAAATGACTTTTCGAGGCTAAGATTTATAGAGGAGCACCTAGGGATTTACTTATTATTTGTCTAACATAAATATTTTTAGTGATTCGTGTATGTATGTGTATAGAAATACACACATTATAATTGTTAATGTTGAGCTGGCATCCTACTCAACGATCCAAGTCATAAAGAAAGAGGAAGAGGAGCACACTTGTATGTCACATGATATGCACATGAAGGATAGCAATTATTGCTAATAATCTGTTACAATTGCTGCTCACATTTTCCGTTAAGAAACGAAAAGTAGTTGAAGGTGTAGCTTTATTCACAAGTCAAGATACTCTTCTTAGAGAGAGTTGGGAGAGAGCAAGAGGGATGCACACTAGAAAACTCCATCAAAGTGAGAAGTAGTGTTCTTTGTTCTTGAGAGGGTGTGTAGATTTGATTTCACTGTATTATCAGTTGTAACATAGAGAGGGAAAATCTCTATGGTTGATATTGTAAACACTTGATCAGAAATAGTGAAGTTTTCATTCCTCCCGTGGACGTAGGCAGCAGTTTGCTGAACCATGTACATGCTTGAGTTCCTTGAATTGTGTTGATTCTGTATTGCATTGTAGTATAGATCTCGTTGTGTTGTTGATGTGCGTGTGTGGTTATTCAAACTACAATATTTTACTAAACAACGACAAACGAGTTTTTGTAGCTTAATAGTTTGAAGACATTTTTTAAATGTTAAAACATTGACGTGAAACATTTTGTCATGTCATTCATGTTCGTAAATTTTTTTATTTAATTCTATATTATATAACATAACAAAGTAATTAATTACTTGATTTTAAAAACAACTTTAAGGTGTATCATAAAATTATCTACAACAAGTAAATCCATGAAATTGTTACGATTAAAATTAATGATATATAATGTCTTTTATATACAATAATTAGATGTAACAAATTATTGTTATGTAGAATAAGTTGTATATATATATATATAAGTTGATAAAATTGATAAAAAGTTATTAATGAAAACTTTGTATTAAATTGAATAATAGAATAAGCTAAATAAAATCAAGTTAGATTGTAGTTTGATAAATAAAAAATAAAAAAAAAAATCTTGAGAATAATTTATTGATGTTACATATATAAAAAAAAATAATGTATATGGAGTATAATTTTTCTAATAAAATAGTTATCATATGCACATAATTAAAATAATTGAAAGAAAGTAATAAAAGAAAAAAAGAAACAAAAAATAAATAATACATAGGTATAATACGCCATATTTAAAAGAAAGTAATAAAAGAAAAATACAAATAAATAAATGAATAAGGGAATAGAAAAGAAACAAGCGGCACATAATTAATTCTTACAATTATGATAAATTCGGTATTGTTCATAAAGAAGGGAAACAATCTTTTGATTTGCAACCTAGATTTGAAATTCAGCAATGACAAATAATCAATAATTATATGTGAAATTTTTTTAGTGTTACCTTGAAGTATTTCAATTTGAAATATAATGTAACACTTATGAAAAGTGTTACTAAATACCATCCAAAGTGTTACTTTAGATTTTAAGTAGCACTAGCAAATGTAACACCCATAAAGTGTTACTTAAAAGTCTCTATTGTAACATTTTTTTTGTATATACGCAGCACTCTTTAGGTGTTCTATAAGCTTATTTATGTTGTAGTGTTTATTTCACCAACTATATATAATAAGAAATTGTTGACAAGATAGCTATAGTCATTTACATATGAGATTTAATTTATCACTTTATATAAAATTCTTATAATATATGAACGACTAACATTTATAATAAATATTTTAGCAAAAAATTATAGTAAATTATACCTATAATAGTTTAATAGAACCTTAGAATTCTAAAGTAACTTTTGATGCACTAGATTCTAACCTAGTAATCCGCAAGTATACGGTGCTAGATAATGGCAGTCAAGATCGATCCCACAGAGACTGAAGTTTGTGCCTAGTTTACTACCCTAATCGTAATAAAACTACCCTAACTAGACTCTCGATTAATGATAGTTGGTGTGTTTATCTAAGATCTAATTGCTAGAAAGAATGAATAAAAACTAAATTACTCCTAAGCAAGGAATGGTTGATAAGGAAGGACTCAAATATGATTAAGATGTATTCTAGGAATTTAATTTCAGTTCTTACCTCCTATGTTTGATTATTCTAAAATCCTAGACTTTTATACTGATTCTATTATTAGGCGTCGCTACTGTTGTTACCTTCCTCTCAGACAATGTTAACGTGTAGATTACGTATGAATAATTACCCTCTCGGGTTAACTATCGCATATGTAACTCCCAAGGGCTCCTAAACCAATGCTTACTTAAGACCTCACTCCTATTGGACGAATATTGGTACCTATGTTATATGCTTTCTATGCCTATTAACTACCCTCTCCTCCCGGATGACGAGTTGTTAAGCAACTAGAACTAATTAATTGACCAAATCAACTAATTCATAGATTAAGATCAAAGCATATAAATTACAATATAAGGGAGTCTAGAATTAAACAAATAAATAAAAACATATTCAATAATCACTTACTCTCTAACCCTAAAATACAACTTGTCTAGCTACTCATGTCTAATAATAAAAACTCACAATATTCATAGATAAACATTGTTCACAGATAAAAACTTAGACAAAAGAAGAATAAACCTTAATCCAGGGGCATCTGTACACCCTCCACTTGGCGTTGATGGCTGGGATAACGAGGCTTCGGTCTTCCTTTCTTCAGAGGAGTTCCTTATGTAGCATCAACAGCAAAGACTTGGGAACAGCTTCCTCTATAATAAGAGATTCCTACTTCGAGGTGGACTTGATTTTACCAAAGATGATGAGAACGTGAATTCCCAGCCATTTATGCGTTGGAGGGATCGTTTCTTATTTTGTGCCGAAGCAATTTATAAAGCACAGGCTGAAACAGGTGAAATCAAAGGGCATTACTTGAATGCTACTGCAGGTACCAATATGTTCCAAGTAATCCCAGTGAATCTACAGAACCTAAAGTTTTTGATACCATTATAAACTTTTAGTTAGGACTCAAAGCAGTTGCCCTTCTCCGGATTTACCCGGTGAGGGTGGCGCTTGTGCTCGAATTTCTATCTTCGTCCTTGCGTTCCTTGATCTTCGTTCCAAGTCTCCAAACACTTTTGCAAGAGTAAGAATATGATATCATGTGTTATTTTCGGACTTGAAGGAAGTTCTCTTTTTATAGGTGGGAACAAGTTGGGGTGAATATGGGCAAAAAACAAAGCCTTCTCGGATAAGGATTCCTTGAACTGCCATAATTGTCGTGACCGCTACACTTGGATCCGGTCGCGTTCGTGTCTCAGTATTGTTCTAGCGTATGGCACTTCTGTCGCGGCCGCTACAAAGGCTTGTCATAGTCGCGATGGATGGTTGACACGGCCGTTACTCTCACCTGACGCGGTCGCGTTAGTTGGTCAGAGACGCACTTTTTTCACGTTCTAGCCCCCTTCTGTCGCGACCATTACATAAATTGTAGCGGTCGTTACCGGTTCAAATCTGGTCCAACTTGGTTCAACTCGGTTTCTTCCATTTTTGTCCCTTCTTAGCTTGTTTCTTTATCCAAACATCGTCTAACATCGTCTAGATAGACTTTTTGGCTTAAAAACACCTGAATAACCTCAAAACAAGCATATACACATCAAATGACATAAAGTAATGAATATAAGCAATTTCCGACCAAATACACATGCAAATGATATAAAATAGATAGCTAAATCGACCTAAATGCATGCATACACAACATGTATCAACTTTCTTTGCCATAATAATGGATACAAGACTCTTACTTTGAACTGGAGATACTTTACTTATAATTGGATATAAATTGTAACATGATTTTAAATTTATACTTTTATTTTCTCCAATTTTATATTTTTGCTTGAAAGTTGTGTTCCTTGTTGGAATAATGTATTTAATCTACATATAATATTATAAATCTTTCACTACACACAATTTTTATTTAAAGAGAGTTATTTACGTATAAAATATAATGGTAAAAAAATTATGTTTAGATGTAATGGTGGTGAATAAAAAAGTAATATTTGGTTTTAGGATTAGCAAAATAAACATAAAATTAATCAAAATACTCGAGAAAGTAAAAGTGTATTTTTTTCCATTTAAATTTTGTAACTATAATATTTATATACGCATTCCACAAGTTACAATATATATATATATATGTTGACAAGAAAGCGGTAGTTTCATATATAAATTTTTTTAGTTGATTACTTTATGTAAAATCCTTATAATATACAAATGACTCAACATTAAAAAAAGTATTTGGTCAAAATTTATAGTAAATTAAACATCCAATAATAATTTAACAAAATTTAGGTATTCTTAAGTTTGACTTATTTTTTATGATAACAGATACAAGACTCTTATTTTGGAAGAGAATGAGTAATAAACCTTATTTATTATTGGATATCACCTATACATAATTTGCAAATTCATAATTTTATATTGTCTGTATTTATATCATTATTTTAAGATGGACTTATTTATTATAATAATAGGTTTTATCTGTGTATAATATGACAAACTACTCGTATCATTAGATCTAATTTTCTAAAAAGAAAAAATCAAAATAATAAGATAAAATGAAGAAAATTATTTTACTAAAATTGCAATAATATCTTCAAATTCAATACTTGGAAAGAAGAATGTTGTAAATTAATATTCTACATCACAATTTTATTTTGATTTAGTCAAATGAGTATTAAAAATAGTAAGCAATCAATAATATTAACTAAATAGTTTTACATATAATAGAAAGTAATTATTAATAATATCATAATGTTGTATTTTATTCTGTCGATGTAAATTGTTCGAGACATACTTTACTAAAGATATGACTTGTTTCTCTAAAAAAACCTTTATGACTTATTACACTTTTAGCATGTGTATCATATTATATTTCGATATGACTCATCAAAATTATCTGACAAATATTTTTATTAGGTAACTTTTTCATAAGCAATTAATTATTAATTTTACTAAAGAAATAAGTATAACGTTATATCTAATAATATTACCCGTTACATAATTGCTTTAATAAAATACATTAATCATGACATGTATATTACTCAAAGTATTTTAAATGATTAGTATGTTAAATTTTCGTCCATAGTTGGCGGGCAATTCATCGTTTTGGGCTCTTTTATCTACTTTATTTGATCACTGATTGAAATCACTTGTTAATGAGAGCAATAAAAAAAAACTAATAGAAATTTATATGACGAACTTAACTTATCTTCATGTAAAGATAAATAATACTCCCTCTGTCCCGCTCTATTTTGCATGTATGAAAGGACACATATATTAAGAAAAAACTTTTCTTTTTTTTTTTTTTTACTTTTTTCAAATGTGGAGATTGAAGATGGAGATTTTGAGGGTGGAGATTGTGGGAGAAATTTCTTGTTTAAGGGTGTGCAAATTGTTGTGAGACATGCCAATAAGGAAAGTGTGCAAATTAGGGGGGACGGATAGAATATAATTCAAAACACAGATAGAATATTAAATACTTTTTTTTTTTAACAAATCAAGATTCTTATAACTTAGCAAAGGTCCCTAAGTACAAGATTCTCGAGCCATAAGGGCACATCATCACCCCACCAAACAACATAGTGGGTGATATAAAAGAAAAATAATACCTTGCCAAATTATGAGCAACACTATTACATAATTTTGATATATGAAATAAGCGTGACCCATCAACAAAAGTCCTAATCTCATCAATCAAGGCGCCACAATAATCCAAAGACTCATCTTGCCTCGTGACTCTTGCACGGCGAGCAAATAATCTGAATATACCAATAAATTGGTGTAACCACACTCCACACAGAACCTAACACCACTAAGTATCGCCTCCGATTTCGCCGCTTTCACTGTGGGAAGCTGCCACTATATATAACCCTCCTTCATGATTACGTAAAATGAATCCACCCCCGATCCTTAATCACCGTCGCATCAACATCAAGCCTAAAGGAATTAGACGGCGGAGGCAACCATTGTCGTATAAGCATCACCGATAAGCAACTAGGAGAGGCTTGAACAACAACAACAATTCGATCAAATTGTTGCAAATGAGCCTCAACCTCCGACCAATTTAGGCTTCTCCATACCCTATCATTGTCATGCATAGAACTACAAAGAGATCGCCAAATTCTCCAAGCCGCCAATACAAATAATCTAAATAAATCCCACCAAACAAAGAATGCAACATTTCCCCACATTCCACAAAAGTTCCATACTGAAGGCGTTTCAAAGAAATTAAAAAACAACTCTCCTTCCAGAAGGACTTCACACGATCACAAAACAATAATCCATGCATGGTTGAATGTTTAATACTTAAGGCAATTTTCATATGATATTAGTGTAGCTCATGTTTATAAGATCATTTGACAAAAACTAATGTTCATTTTTTCCTAAGAAAAAAGTTATAGAAACTCGAAATTTAAATTCAGTTATATACCTAAGTTTTTTTAATTTCATATATCTAGAATAGATTAAGGAAGATTATTAGTTATTAAAATTTAGTAAAGACAATAGTACTAAAATACAAACATATAGCAACAAATCTATTATACATAAACTCTAAGTGGAAAAATAAGATGCAACAATTGAATGTTTCTATTTTTTATAATTGCATTCCTACTATTGATTATTTGCAATAAATACAAGATAATACTACCTCCGTCCCAGTTAATCCTGCACATTTTTCGTTTTCGTCCGTCCCAACTAAACTTGCACACCCCTTAAAAAGGAAAGTTATAGCACAATCTCAACCCTCAAAATCTCCACCCTCAATCCACCTTTGAAAAGTCAACAAATACTTAAAAAATAACTTTTCTTAATACTTTTGCCAACATCCCCTGTGCAAGATTAGCCGGGACGGAGGTAGTATATAATAGTGAAAATACATAGTAAAAAATGATAAAATAATTTAGCTGGTTTTAGTTTATTTTTTACGGTATTCTCAATACATCAAAGATCTACAAAATAATTTTATATTAAATATCAAACAAGATAAAAACTTTACAATCATCTTTCTTAATTTCTTCTTCCCGAAATATCATATCACTCTGATTTTGACTATTTTGTATTTCTTTTAGGAGTTAGATTTGATTAATTCTAGCATTTTGCAAGTATATATTTTACTTGATTAATTGAGGTTACATAGGTATCGATAATTTATATCATACTTTAATTTACAATAAGTAATAATAAAAGCGGGAAAATTAGGGTGATCATTAGTTACAAATAGTTATTAAATCATTTTAAATTAATAAACCGTAATGATAAACCACTACATGGTTCTTTTAATAGAACAACATAACGTATTATTTCGTTCTAATTTAATTTTTTGCAATAATTATAACAAAAAATACCGACCACGCACAATGCATGTGCTTGTGGCTAAATATTTCTATCATAATAATGCAAACCAAACGCGGCCGTAGAATATTTTTTTTCCCTAACTCTAAGATCATATTAGAAGTAAGACCGGTTATTTTTCAAGATTTCTGTGTTTCATAGATTTGAGAACTAACAATGTGAAAGAGGGTGTTTGTGGGATTGCATTGGATCAGATGGGTCTGATTAACCGTGAACTGGCCATTGGTCCATCCGGTTAAAGTGTACAAAATTGATTTGATGTTAAATCAGTCAAAATCGATCAAAACCATTAAAAACCAAATAAAATTAAACCAGAAAAAACGTTCCGTGTTTAAATATTTATTTGAAAGTAATAATTATACAATATATGTGTAAGTCTTTTTAGTATCATGTCTGTATAAGTCTTTTTAGTGTCATGTCTTTATTTTTATAAAAGATATATTTTATGAGCCCTTCCTTTTACCTACTACGTGGATTTGTTGGTTGTTTGGGTATAATTCTACCCTCAATATTGTGAATAGATCTGCCACTGCCTATAGCAAAGGTGGAGCCGCATGGGGTAGGGGGGTTGGCACCCACAAATTTTAATAATTTTATAGGGTATTTTTTGTAAATTAAAAATATTTATTTTTAATTAGATAAAATTCATATATATATATATATATATATATATATGTATTCACCTAAAAGATAACTATGGTTTGATTGATAATCTCCTACTATATGTATCACTTCAAGTTAGTGTATTTTCTTTGAATATAACTACTTTGATATTTATATACACCTTACGCAATTATCAAACACACATACAATTTTACAAACCAAAATTATTATTTATAAGAAATTGTTTAGCAACATTTTTATGCAACAAAATTACATATAATGCATTAAGATTAAGGGGAAAAAATCTTTTAAGCTTAAATAATATTTATAAAACTTTTTACTTAATATTTTATGGTTTATCTTTCTGTATTGGTTCTTTAACTTAGTAGCCATGTTTAAAATTGTGGAGTAAAAATTTCTTATTTTTATTGGTTCTTTAATTATTACTAGCCATCTTTAAAATTGTGGAGTAAAGATTCCTTATTTTTGGCTAAAAGATGTGATTAACAGTTATTCATTTTAATACTCCTATTATATACTCTCTCCGTCCCGACCCAATTGGCCTACATTGGCCGGGCACGGAGGTTAAGAAAAAACAGATTTTGTGGAATCTTTGACTTTTTTAAAGGTGGAGATTGAATGTGGAGATTTTGAGGTTGGAGATTGTGAGAGACATTTGTCATTTATGGGCTGACAAAAGTAGCCAAATGAGAAGGGGATGGAGGAAGTAATTGATTATCTGGTTAAGTGAATCTAGTCATATATATTTAATTTATTAACTTTATATAAGAAGTATTATTTACATTTTTAATTTAAATTTAATATATATTATTTTATATTAACACTATAATTATGTCCCCTCACTAAAATTCCTAGCTCCGTCATTGGCCTATAGCCTTAGTGGGGGTTGGGGTTGTACTAGCAGGCTATCAGCGTAACAAAGTTAGCCTAGTGTCTCCGGTGTATGCAACTTGGCTCGATTGGACTGAGTCAGACTGTTATGGTTCAAGTATTTTGACATCTCTAACTAAAGTAGTTATTAAGTACATTATAATATACAAAAATAATCTATTTTCCCCTAACTAATTTGGTTTCAAATTTTAGTTTATTAAATAATAAAATCTATAATCTCTGCATGCAACTCACCTTCTGTGAACATCTATATGTCATTCGTTGTTTTAGTATAACTTTTGGTGGTGGTTAATTGGCAGGTTATAAAATATTTTATCAATTGAGTTATAACCAATTCATCATAACACCCTTATTGTTGTTGGTTGATTTTGAAAATTATGAAGTGTGAGGAAATGATTAATTTATCTTCAAGTGTGATCATGATTTCATGATTATTTCTAAGTCAGCAAGGTACCGAAGAGATAAACTAAGTTATTTAAACAAAATAAGATGTTGGTAAGTTAACCTTTTTTTTCGTTTATTTTATTAAAACTATCAGTCACATGGACTTGGGCTGAAACAATTGACATGGAATGGGCCACTGGTATGCAAGCCCAAAATTAAAATGCATCGGGCCTTAATGTGCCATGGCCCATCAGGAAGTGAGAAGCGCCCTCTTTGGCGCGAAATGTTCCCGCCAAAACTAACGACTCTGGAAATGCAATAAGAGTTGGGTGCCCTAATTAAACAGCACCACACACAACTCACAACAAACAGTGACTCCTGCAGAATGGCCGGGGACGACGATTCATCCAGATCGGGAGGGGACGGTGGCCCAGACAGTGGAAATCCTCCAGCAACACCGTTGACACCAGATTCTCCGACTTCGGCGGGTTTCAACACTGACCAGTTACCGTTCAACACCAGCCAGAACTACACCGATGATGAGGACGAGGCCTCTGTTGATCCTGAAATCATCAGAGATGAGCTTGAAGATGACAACATTAATGAAGAGGAGGACGAAGGAGAGGATCTCTTTAACGACAATTTTATGGAGTCAGTCTTTGATTCATTTCATTATGCCTCTGTCTTTTTCATAGGAAAAATATTAAGACTCCATTTTTAGCTAAATGTTATACAAATTGTTATGATTTAGTGATTATCAGAGGATGGGTGAGCAAGACCAATACGAACCGGTAGGCCTTGACGATTCTGTTGAGGATGAGAGGGATTTGGACCAGATTATGGCGGATCGTAGAGCTGCCGACCTCGAACTTGATGCCAGAGAAGCTCGTGTTTCTCAGCGCAAACTTCCTCAGCTTCTTCATGACCAAGGTCCATTTCTTTCTATTAATTTGCTGTTATTCCAATTTCCACTCCTCTAGATCTAAACTTGAGAAAGACATCATTACAATGATTAGTTCTCCTTTTCATTTTTATTTTCTGTTTTCTTTCTGCTGTTGTAATTATGTATATTAGAACTGGAAACTGTTTATTGTACGTTTGAACTTAATTCTGGTGTTAACTGATACGTGAAACTACCAACTTATGTCTTGGGCTTTTTTCTTTTTTCTGAACTGAGTTGGTGTAGTGTCCTCAAATTAAAATGCATCCAATTGACATAATAATTATATAAAAAAAGTTCATATCTGAGACTGTAATAATGAAGTTCATCATTCTTAAAATTTGTGAATAGGGCAGAACCAGGTTATCTTCACACGGGAAACACAACTAAGCACAAAATATAATCAACATTGAGAAATGATTTTTATTGTGAAGAAACCAATTGAAATGCACAGGCTCAACGGACTGAAATATTTGCACAGTGGACTAATTTTCAACATTATCATTTGATTGAGGAGAAAAAAAGTGGGACAATTTTATTACCTACTTAGTACATACTATTTTTAAGAAACAGAAAAAAAGCTTCGGGAAGGGAGTGTGCCTCCATAGTGGGAGCTATTGCTCCATCATCGATTAGGTCATGTCAGATAATGCTTTTTGACTGACAAAGCTAGGTTTTACGATTTCTGATTGCAGACACTGATGATGACAACGACAGACCATCAAAAAGAACCAGAGCTGACTACAGGCCTCCAACAACTCCAAGTATGGATGATACCGATGGAATTCCCAGTTCTCCAGGTAGATCGCAACGAGGCAACTCTAGGGAGGACGTTCCCATGACTGATCAGACAGACGATGACCCTTATGATGTATGGAATTTCTCAAGCTGAGATGTATTTTTATCTTGATGCGTCATCATCATCAATAAAAAAATTCTAACATTTATACACAATTTGATTTATTGTGGCCATTATCATAGGATGAAGAGAACGATGAAGCTGAGTTTGCGATGTATAGAGTTCAAGGAACCCTCAGAGAGTGGGTCACTAGAGATGAAGTAAGGCGTTTCATTGGAAGGAAATTCAAGGACTTCTTGCTTACATATGTGAACCCAAAGAATGAGGAGCATGGAGACTTTGAGTATCTAAGGCAGATCAATGACATGGTTTCTGGTATGAAACTTCCCATCTGAGTAATGTAGATCTAGACTAGAAATAGTTCCTACAGATCCATATGTTAAAATCCCGCCCTTATACTAACTGACTAATATTTATTTGCAGTTAACAAGTGTAGCCTTGAGATTGATTACAAACAATTCATCTACATCCATCCGAACATTGCTATCTGGCTCGCAGATGCTCCTCAGTCCGTCCTTGAGGTTATGGAAGAAGTTGCCAATAAGATTGTTTTCGACTTGCATCCAAATTACAGGAATATCCATCAAAAAATCTATGTACGCATTACCAACCTCCCAGTATATGATCAGATACGTAATATCAGGTAATGCTTTGGAAATCAGAATGCATACTCAATGGAATCATGTGTTGGTTTTTAACTGGAATATGCTTCAAATTTGTATTCTGCAGGCAGATACACTTGAACACTATGATTCGTATTGGTGGAGTCGTGACTCGACGTTCTGGAGTCTTTCCCCAGTTGCAGCAAGTTAAATATGACTGTAATAAATGTGGAACAATTTTGGGGCCTTTTTTCCAGAATTCTTATTCAGAGGTGAAGGTTGGTTCTTGTCCAGAGTGTCAGTCAAAAGGACCGTTTACAGTTAACATCGAACAGGTGGATATTCTCCTGCTCCTTTCGATTAAACATAACTGTGATCTCTGCTAAGTTAATATCATGTACGTTTGCTGCAGACAATATACAGGAACTACCAGAAACTCACTCTCCAAGAAAGCCCTGGAATTGTTCCTGCTGGTCGACTTCCAAGATACAAGGAAGTGATATTGCTGAATGATCTCATTGACTGTGCTCGGCCTGGAGAAGAGATTGTAAATCTTTTAACATTTTGGACTTATAGCTTTTTTGTAATACCTAAGGTTGATAGTCATAACATCTTCACTCATGCAACATGTTTCATATTTTAAAATCCAGGAGGTGACTGGTATATATACCAACAACTTTGACTTGTCTTTGAACACAAAGAATGGGTTTCCAGTATTTGCCACTGTGGTTGAAGCAAATTATGTCACCAAGAAACAGGACCTTTTTTCAGCATACAAGCTTACCCAAGAGGACAAAGAGGAAATTGAGAAGTTGGCAAAAGACCCAAGAATTGGAGAAAGAGTAGGTCCATTGTTAATTGACATTCCATCTTATTATTTGTTTTAACATATTTCGTTAACTTTGGTTTTTCTTTTTAACTTCAGATTGCCAAGTCCATAGCCCCATCAATTTACGGCCACGAGGACATAAAGACTGCATTAGCTCTTGCTATGTTTGGTGGCCAAGAGAAAAATGTCCAAGGGAAACATCGTCTACGAGGAGATATAAATGTACTCTTACTTGGTGACCCTGGAACTGCCAAGTCCCAGTTCCTAAAGTAAGGATTCCTTTTAGTGTATTTCTATTGAAGAATTGAGAGTTGAGAATTCCGACCTTCTCCAGTTAAAATTCACATTCTTATCAAGAACAAGAAAGAATTCGTCAAAACTTGATTGGATTTTAAGATAATTGAAGATTCCAAGCCCTTAGTGAATTTATTTAGCTGACTTATTATTCCTTAATGACTTGAATCCTGGTAATATTGACATCATTTGAAATGCATTAGAAAATTTCACCTCGAAGTCATTTCAAATCTTTGTCAATTTGTATAAATGCAAATTGAAGGTTTTGCTTTTGTGTGACAAGATGATCTAACAGTAACAGAGAAACTTGTTAGGTATGTCGAAAAGACTGGACAAAGGGCTGTTTACACCACAGGGAAAGGAGCTTCTGCTGTAGGGCTAACTGCTTCAGTTCACAAGGATCCTGTCACGCGGGAGTGGACTTTAGAAGGAGGGGCACTTGTTTTGGCTGATAGAGGCATATGTCTTATTGATGAGTTCGATAAAATGAATGACCAGGATAGGTAATTTTGTGTGCTCTGAACGTGAGCCTGTTTGATTCGTGCATCATTGTGATTGTAAAATTCTCTACTATTCAGGGTAAGCATTCATGAAGCAATGGAACAGCAGAGTATTAGCATATCAAAAGCCGGGATTGTGACATCTCTTCAGGCTCGTTGTTCAGTAATTGCTGCAGCAAATCCTATTGGAGGAAGGTATATAGATGTTAGTAGGGATACTCTAATATGGTGTGCTGGTTTCAGCCTCAAATCATTCATGGTTGGCATGAATGAGTCTCTTTTAGACCTGTTCCTGCTTTGATGTGCTTTCTTTCTTCCTGTAATTTGGTTCCATTTAGGTCCTCGAATCCAACAAATCTTTTTATGAGAATGCTTTCCTTAGGGTTTATGGAAACAAGGGGAATGAACCTGAGTACATAATCATGCGAGACTATTGTTTATTTGCTGTTTCTTTTTCTCAAATGTTTGCTATCGATTATGTAAATTCTATCAGAGAAAAGCCCATGCTGTAACTGTTTTCAATTATTAGCTTTTCCTTCTTATTTCCCCAACTTTTATCTGCCTTTAGCTGTTATTGATATTTTATGGTAAATCTCTCTTTCAGATACGATTCCTCAAAGACATTTGGGCAAAATGTGGAACTTACTGATCCAATTGTTTCCCGCTTTGATATTCTCTGTGTTGTCAAGGTCCGCTTTCTTCTTGAGTTATGTAAACATGTACAAATGTAGCATTTTGACCCTTTACCTTATTATACAAAAGGGAAATGCTGGCTGTTTCAAAATAAAATAAATAAAAATTTCCAACTTTCGACAAAAATTCCCTTTGTATTCTCTCCCAGCCACATTCATTAATTAAAGATTTTATCTTGAAGCTCGAAACACTGTATCTCTTGGGCTTTCTGGCAAGCTTATTAAAACACGTGTCTCGAGCTTTGAGACATGCTTTAAGTCGTGAAGGTAGGTTGGAGATGATTTAATTTATTAATGACATCTTAATCTTTTGAAGTAGCTAAGGGAGTAGGTTCCCTTCTTTTCAACTCATGGTATAATTTCTTTGATAATCGGAAGTCTCTCTTTAAAACATCTTTTTTGGTAGTTCTCTATTTGTTAAGCTATGTAGTCTTATGCAGGATACAGTTGACCCAGTAGCTGATGAGATGCTGGCACAATTTGTAGTTGGTAGTCACTTTAAGTCACAGGCCAAAGGTGCCAATTTCGATGACAGGGCTGTGAACAACTCACAGGATGAATCTCAAGCTTCAGCAAGACAAACAGACCCTGAGGTCTAAATCGCAATCTCCTTTTATCATCTCTCTGGAAACTTATTATTTGCTTAGGTGCATCATGGTCTGGATTTTTTTTTTCTGGCAGATAATTCCACAGAACTTGCTGAAGAAATACATAACATATGCGAAGCTGTATGTGTTCCCGAGGTTGCACGATGCAGATCTGGACAAGCTGACACAAGTTTATGCTGAACTACGAAGAGAATCATCTGTGAGATATCTTAAACTGATGGTTTTCCTCATGATTTAGATCTGTAGACAATCTGCAAGCTAACATATTATGGGTGTTTGTGTGTTTCTTATTTTCCTCTTAAAAAATAGCATGGACAAGGAGTTCCGATTGCGGTTAGACACATAGAATCAATGATACGAATGTCTGAAGCCCATGCGAGAATGCACCTTAGACAGCACGTCATTCAGGAGGATGTGGACATGGCCATACGAGTTCTGCTAGACTCATTTATCTCAACCCAAAAGTTTGGTGTACAGAAAGCTTTGCAGAAGGTACTTTTAGGCCCAACTATCAGTCACTCAACCAATATCTGTTCAGTGTGTCCTGATTTTGAGCATCCCAGTCCTTAATACCTCAATATTTGGTGTCTATCTGTTTCGAGCTAAGCCTATTCATAACTTGTTTTGCAGAGCTTCAAAAGATATATGATATTCAAGAAGGACTTTAATGCTTCTGTTTTACATCTTCTCCGACAACTTGTGAACGATACACTGCAGTTTGAATCTGTATCTGGTTCAACTGCAAACCTTTCTTATGTTGACGTAAAAGTGGAAGAACTGCGAAGCAAGGTATTATATAGTTGATCCCTTTTTCATCTTTCTTGGCGTATACTTTGATTAAATTGAAAGGTAATTGAGGTAGCAAACATTGATTGATGCAGGCACTTGATTATGGAATCAGTGATCTGAGAGCATTCTTCAATAGCACAGAGTTTTCAAATGCCAACTTTGAGTTGGACGAGGCAAGAGGTATTATAAGGCATCATCTGGCCCACTGATATGTATTTTAAGTTGATGTCAAGTTTCTTCGTGGGGCCTCTGTCTGTGTGCTTCTATACAAATTACGCTTAGAAATTAGCTAGGATTGAAGTTATTATTTCCAGAATGTTTCGAGTGAACTACCCAAGTAATTTATCTCACTATATGTGTTTCGAATTCATCTTATATTGTTTCACATTTTTAGTACTGTAAATTTGAAAAATTGGAATTCTCTTCTGGCTATTGGGGCGCGTATCAGAATGTTGTGTTATATCTGACGCAATATCGCAAAATTTCGACGAAATTTCGCTGAATATTACTTACCCGCACTTGAGCCCTATAATCAGTTTCCGTCAGATTCTCGCTGGCCAATTTCATTTCGCTCAATGTCGTGACATTTAGGGCCAGGAATTTCGTGTAATTTCGCTTTTTTAATTTCTGCAAATGGTGAAAAAAACTGAAATATTAAGCTGCAAAAATAGTGAATGATGACATCTTTAACTAGTTATATGACATAAGTCCTTAATTGGTGGAGGAGCCCTTAGCTACTATTCTCCTTTTATATACGGTACAAAAAGCTAAGAGCTCTCCTTCACTAATCAAGGATCTCTGTCCCATAATTAGCCAAAGATGCGAATCACTCACCATTTTTACAGTCCAATATTTTTGTTTTTTTTCCATTCGCAGAAATTTAAAAACAAAAAAAAATAAAAAAATAAAAAAAAAAAACTTACATGAAATTTAGTCTAACTTTTAACAATTTGTATACAACAGTAAGCGAAATGAAATTGCTTGAGATTTCGCCGGTGAAAATATGACGGAAACCAAATTACAGGGCTCAAGTGTGTCGGGCAGTGATTTTTACGTCACTGGTCATAATGTAAACTAGGAGTGTGCACGGGACAAGACGATTTAAAAAGTAACATAGAGTTAAACTGAAAAAGAATGATTTCTCCATGAAATTACTTTTAAACTAGGTAAATTGTAGAGACTAGGGGTGTGCACGAGACAAGACTGTTCAGGAAAGTATTGTCCTAAAGTTCTGTTCTCCCAAAATCTAAGGACCGGAACCAAATCAAAACTTATAAAGACTGTATTGAACCTTCCCAAAATTCGGGAATACAGTATTTCTACCGAATTTAGTAAGACAGTTTGGTTCAGTACGACATACTCGTTCATTCAGAGACCTTTAAAGATTTTTAATATCATAGTTAAAGCTGAAAAACAAAAAATCAAGATACTCTCATCATAGTTTCAACAAAATTTAAAATTATGTTGGCATAAACATCAAGTCGTAATTATACCTTTCTAGTAAAAACGTCTAACAATAGTAATGTACGAAAATCACGCACAACACTTGTAAACAACTCTGTATGAAATTCTTAATATATTTATATATTTTTGTAATCTTTGTTTTTTATATGGAACAGTTCAGGCTAGTCCAGTACAGTTTGGTACGGTTCTCGATACGGATATTATTGAATATCTAGAAGATACCATAACTTTTTCGGTACAATTTGGTTTGGAAAAAGTTAAAAGTCAACGATTCTTTTTCGATTCAGTATACTTTTAGTTCGGTTTTCTGTACAATTCGGTAAAATTTGAGTTCCATGCATCCCCCTATTATAGACTAGTTAGTGTGGCCCTGATATACTTGCGTGAAGAATATTTTTCGTGTTGTTTTCAGACCATTTAAAAAACAAAGTTTTTAAGGTCAAACCTTGCGTGCATCAAGTGCATAATAAGTCTTATTGTGCACTTGGGGGTTGTTAAAATTTAGATTTTAGGGTTTAGAGTTTAGGGTTTGGGGGTGGAGGGGGGGTGTTCGGTGTTTTTAGGGCTTTTTAGGTTTTTAGGGGTTAGAGTTTTTAGGGTTTTTTTTAGTGTTTTAGGATTTAGGATGTTTTGGGTTTTTTTAAATGTTTTTAGGGTTTTAGGATTTATGATGCACAATAGTACTACTATGCACTTGATGCACCTAAGTCTCACTTAATTTTTAAGTATCAAGCTGATTCAAGCTTATAACTGATTATTCGAATGATGCCCTAGAATCATTCCGCCGTGGAGTTTCTCTTTTTATTAGCTCCTTTTTTTGTTTATGATCTAAACAAATTTATGTTAGGTTGACCACATTGACCACAAACGTAAAACTAAATGATCTTTTCAGAGAAACTTCAACTTGCTGCATTTTTTTAGCTACTTTAGCACTAATTCGCAAAAAATTCATTAAATAGCAACATCTTGCTTTCCCTTCGATACACGCCTACCGTCACCCACCTCCACTGGCATTTTTGGAGAATGTGAACATGTATCGATGAAAACTTATATTGTATTGATGGGATCAATTCACTCTTTTATGGGTGTATACTGATAAGCGTGTATCAATAGAGATTAATACACATTTTTTTATTGGTGCGTATCAATAAGGATCAACACACGTAGTTGTTGAATATTGTAATTGTTATGGCTTCCATCAGTTGTTTGGATTCATAAATGAAACTTGATTTGATCCTTCTGTAGTTCTTTCCTCTTCTTTCTATCCTCCTAAAGTTGGAAATAATATTCGAGCTTTGCTCCTGACGCACATAGCTGAAAGCATAAATGAGCATAAAACGTGTAGAGTACGCACTACAGCTCTCAACTTTTCATTCTTTCTTTCCTTTTCTTTTTTTTTTTTCCTTCCACAAAACAGCCTATTTCATTCTTCATTTTTTCTTTTGATTTTTAAACATCAGAACTCGTGAATATAAAACGTGAATCGTGAACCTTGAATTTATGAATCATAAATTCATGATACATGAAATAAAACTATAGCCTAATAACAAAGCTCAAACCCTATGCGGTAAATTTGAACCTGAATGTGAACTCATGAACCCGTGAACCACGAAGTATGAGTCAGGACACTGAATCATGAATTCTAAAAACAAAGAATGAAAGAATTGAGAGTGTTAGGGTTATACTGTCAATCATGTTTTTAAGTGTTGCTTTGTATAAATAAACTATTTATTGCACTTTATTGAATGAGAATAAATTATCACTGTTTGTTTTAAATATTATTAATGTTATATATATTTATTGCATAATGTTTAAATACTTTACATTGTAGACAATGTGGTGTGTAGTAGATCGCAGAAGATCACATTGTCGGTTCCTTGTAATAAATATAAAGATTGTGAATCTTAGATAGAGTTGAACAATCCATTGATAGAAGTTAATGGGTAAGGCTCAGATTAGTTTGTCTTGACCAAGAGATTACACTAGTGCATTCGTTGCACTGAATTGGACCAACAACGAGATAATTTTTTTAGACTGACGTGAAGGAAAATTAGATCTCAGTGGTTATTGTTTTCTTAATTTTTGTCACTTAATTGGGATTGTATTAATGTTGCTTTGATTTATTATGGGTAAAGAGTCGTTGGGACTCAATACTCTATACCTTGGGCAATCCCCCTTTAATATAAAAGCAGGATAACTCGCTGATGTGTCATCTTAGGAGCAATTTTCGGAACTGTTTTTCTCCCTTAAGCGTATCTGCGCATATTCTCCTTTTCTTTCACCGACAGTTGTCTCAATACATTGTTTTTTTTTTTTATTCTTTCAAACATTTTTCATTTTCGTGCTGAGTGACTCATATATTATTTAAATTAAATAATTTTTTTCCTTTTACATACTCTTTTTCTTTTCATTGTACTTTTTTCAGTTTTATGTTTATCCATAAATTTATTACTAATTACTTATACACCAAAAATAATGGGAACTTAATAGAAAAGAATTCCTGTAAATCTGAATTGTACCTACGTAATAAACATAATTTTTTAATTATTTGCCCTATCTCCACTGGGTATTTTGAATGCAACAAAAGCCGAAAACTAAAAAAATAGTAAATTAATCAATAATCTCCGCTTTGCAGTTTTATCCAACTACTCAAAACATCAGGTATGTATCACACGTGTCCTTCAAAATTTTAGGGTAAATTTTACATATACCATGCGATAACTGCTACACCACTGTAATCCCACTACTTCAAACCACCTCTTTTGTGCAAGAGCAGTTATAATTCTCACGAATTATATAATATGTGTAAACTGCTCATACATAAAACCACGCAGTTCATAATTTACTTTTTGTAGCTCCACATAGCAAGAAATAGAAAGAAAATACAAATCAGTCAAAAATCCAATTCGGATCCTTAACTCCCCTGTCTTAAGCTGCCTCCATTGTTTTCTCAGATTCGTGACCTCCATTAGTTCCAAACTTTATGGGCAATGCGAGTTCAGCGTATTCGAGCTTATGAGATTCCATTGTGGATGCGTCCTTATGAAACAAGCAGTCTTGAGTATATTTTTCACGGTAAGAAAGTAAGATTACTATACAAAAATAATAAACACTATTAATTTCGTAAAAATGTTCAGCATTTGTATTATTTTAGCTATTTGTTTGTTTACACTTTTTTTGGGCAGGATAACAGAATAGATGCAACTTTGAAGGGGGACTGCTTTGAAGTCAAATAACTACAACATTAAGGAGGGCCATATTTATGCTGTGAGACTTTGTTGTCACAGAAAATGACATGGCGTTTAGGACAACTACTAATGATTTCAGTTTTTTGTTCATGAAGAAAACCCAGGTTGTGGAGGTGTTCGATGAAATGTGCATGTATGATTTCATCAAGTTCTCAGATTTAACTCCTAAGAATGAATTGGACGCATACACATTAAAAGGTTTACTTCCTTATGTTAAATAATATTTTTTTCCATATACTTCTGTTTTATGCCATAGCTACGTCCAAATCATACATGAAAACTGTTTCCTCTACCTTAATGTTCCTACAGATGTGATGGGGAGAGTAGTTTCATTCAATCAACCGTATCTGAATTCGACTGGGAAGACAAAGCTAGATTTCCATATTGAGGACATTTAACAATTTTCATATGTGGCCATCATCTATTATTTTCGAAAATTTACCCACTACACCAAAAAAAAAAAAAAAAAAAAAAAAAAAGAAGGAAAACTGTAAGTTACTCATATAAATATGCTTATACCAAATATGAAAGTTACTCATACAAATCGGTTGCCCGTACAACTATTTTGTATGAATTTTCAATCATCTGGCATGCAAGTTTATTAACCTATTTCAATCATCTTCTATTTTCATATCACATTCCATGGAATGAACCTGTTTTATAGTTCTTAACCCCCCAAACATACCTTTCACTTTCTACTACAACATATGTATTTCATATAACTTTGATTTGATTTTGAAGGAAACAATAACATTCACTTTTTATTACTCTTACCTCCATGTGTTTTTGGTGTTTGTCTTCAATGGAAGAGGTGAACATGCTGCCACAAAGAAATGAAATAATTAGTAATAATAATAATAATTTGACATTGTAAATATCTCATGATTTAAATTATTTTAAAATTTAAATATATTCAAATAATATATATTCACAACAAAAAAAAAAAGACAAAAAATATACGAAATTTTCAACAGCACTTCGTATAGTCTATCAGATTTAATAAAACTGATGCGGTTTTTTTATTTCAAAAATACATCAGAATCTGTAGTCCATACATAATGGATTTCTTTAAGATTTAAGAAGACAGCTAACACAAACTAGAAATCTAAAAAGTTCAAAATTCAGAAAACTCAAAACAACTGGTGACCAAATTTGTGCATGTGTTTTTTTCAAGTAGTGCATGTGTTTTTTTTCCCAGTTCCAGATCTCCCTTCAATTTTACTATTTTAAGACATAACATCATACTGTACAAGCTATTTATAAATAAAATCTAATTTATACTACAAATATAAAAGAAAACTTATCTTTTTTATGAGTTCATGGTTGGATTGCTTTTTCGAGCTTCGATTTGTACCACATAACCCTCAGTAGTTGAGAACTTACAGTCGATTCTCCACAGACGAAGCGAAAGAACGAAGATACCCGAAAAAAATTCATTTAAAAAAAAAATTGTATTGCCTTCCTCAGATAAACGGATAAACGAAAAATCATGATAACTCATATTGCGGAATAGTGTGTTTGTTAGAGGAAAGGCGAGAAACTGGGGAAAATAGATGAAGATGGAAAGCAGAAGGAAGTTGAATATGGCCGAATCAACTCATATTTCATTTACATTTTGATTAAATTTAACTTTTCATCATCGGAATGGCGAGAATCAACAGAAAACAGCAAGAAATCGACGATGCATAAGTGTTCTCTTCTCCGATTGGTGGAGATAGAAAGAAGGAAGCGGCCGTGAAATAGGGAGGGGGAGGTGGATTATCAGAAATTAGGGTTTGTTTCCTTTGAGAACAAATGTAATGGAGCTTATGTGCCTTTTCACATTACTCAAGTAATGTTTAGCTGGCATTTAGTGCTTCTAGAATCATCATCAATGAGCTGCTACAGGCTACAGTTGTATCACAATAATGTTTAAGAGAGCATATAATATTGTTTTTAATTTTTTGTGTGCATGAATAATACTATGGATTTCTTTAATTTTGTGGGCTTATGATAAATTCTGAGAATTCTGTAAATAAATTTCTAGGTCCGTTTAGTGGCCCTATTTGTAGGGTTTATTATACACTATAATATATCTTTTGTACTCACTGGCCTTCATTTTTATTTATCATTTTTTTGTCATAATGTTTAAATTTTAACAATGCATAATTTTAATTCAACATTTAATATTGTATAATTTTTTTCTTCCTATAACCCATTACAAATGCTGTGAAAGAAGCAATATCACATAGAAAAAGTTTGCTGCAAAATAAAAAAGGGGGAAGACAATCAGCTGGTGAGCCACTACCTATGTTAATATAATTCTTTTTGTACAACCAAGGGGGTGTTTTTCCAAGCGGGTGTCTGTAATTATTTTTTTCAAGTGCATTTCAATTTATAGCTTTAGAAATTTTGTTTTGGATTGTTTGTGAAAATGATTTTAGCTTTAATAAAAGTAATTTTAAGCCAAAAGTTAAAAGTAGGAAATAGTTAATTTTTTTAACTTTTTGGTGTTTTGGTAAATACATAAAAAAAATTGTCTTCACTCATAAGTTGGAAGCTGTTTAAGTATCAAACACTCAAATTTTTATATTTGACCAAAATCATTTTTATTTTCAAACACTACCAACTTTTGATTTTAAGTAATTCTAATCTCTACTTTCAATCAGTTCTTCAAAAGTTAAGCAAAGCAAATGAAAACACCTCTTAAAAGTAGAGATTGTGGTAAAATTTCTTAAAATCAAAAGTAGGTAGTTTTTGAGAAAAATATGTCTTCAGCCACGATCAATTATATGTTGCATTTTCCAGATTGTAGAGGACTTTAGGTTCTCATATGTGATCAGGAAAAGAAGCATGTTAATACCACTGTAAATGTTGTGTATAAAGATTTTTTTTCGTAATTTATAGATTGATGTTGATTTCTTTGTACTTCACATTTTTAATTTTCCGATACTACAACTGTTTAAATTGTCGGAGACGTAAAGTACTTTGTAATTGCAACATAACTTTTAAATTTGTTTTGCGACGATAGTGTCAATGTATATATTAATAGATATCTAACCCGTGCAGAGCACGGTTGGACATCTAGTATTATTAATTATATGTCAGATTGCTAAATTAATATAGAAAATCGTATCATGGTAAAACAAGCTGATTATGCCCCCTTAATGGGCTCAAATTGTTTATCATATCAAACCTGTGCAGTGGATTAACTTCCGGTATAATAATAAAGTTGAGTTGTTTGTTCTCAAGGAATAAAAGATATTAATTAATTAAAACATTCGGTAGCTTAAATTAATTAATGGACATTGAATCTTAAACACGAAAAAAAATAATTGGGAGCCATATTTCGTAATATGGATTAGGATGAGTAGTTCAATATTAATTCTATAGTGGAATGAATTAATATTAATGAGCTAGAATAATATTGATTGCTCAATATGGATATCTAGGCCCATTAGGAGGCTCAATCCTATCCCTCCTAAAGGCCCTTGAGTAGTCCAATATAAGTCCATTAACTAAAAGGATAAGGATTAATTAGAAGTAGGAGATAAGGAAAGAAAAGATATGGAAGAATCTAATCCCTAAGGGAATTAGGATTTATCCATATTTTCCTCTTCCAAGTGGGAGATGATTTCCTAATCCTAAAAGGGGGCAGATTTCGGCCCCTATCCCCTATAAAGAGGGAACCAATCTTGGTCCCATATGCTAGGAGATGCATAAGTAAGTGGGTGTTTTTATAGAATATTAATCATTTGCTTGAGTGTTAAAAAGTTCGTTTGACTTCCTACTGAATTGGTGAGCTTGGACTTAGGGAATACTCAAGAAAATCTTTGGGTTGAAAGATTAATTCTTGTCAAAGGTGTCTCTCCGAGTCGAAGGTAAAATACTATAATCCCTTTGTTCCGCATGTTTAGGGCTTATTGTATGATTACCTTGACTCAATTACATGAATGATATGATTTGATCGTATATCATTGTTGTTTGATTATTGAAAACAGAAGTTCAAATTACAATCCAAATATATCCTTGGCACAATCCCCGATTCCCCAACAACTGGTATCAGAGCCATTGATCCGGGCTATGTAGTTTTGAATTTAATTTTCAAAAATCAAATTTACGTCTATTTGAAATTGGATAGTAGAACTGTTAGATCTGTTTGATAGGAATACAATTATCATGACTTTTTACGTATATTTTTAATTCATGTTGGATTGAATGTACTTTCTTAATCTGATTCGTTCAGATTCGTTTTTCTCGTGAGAAAATCCACGAGAAGATTAGGTTCTGTTTTTATGTAATAGATTAGTCTAGATGTTAAATTTATTTTTTATATATAAATTGTAACGGATCAAAGATGAAGACGAAGACGGATTAAAGAATCGAAGACGGTGAAAACTGCAGCCTACTATGCCAAGGGGTCGCGACCGCGACGAGCGCCAGACGCGACCGCGACGAGTTCAGTGTGTGTAATGCGGTCGCGATGGGTGTAGCATGCGACCGCGATGGGTGCAGCGCGCGACCGCGACGGATGCAGCGCGTGACGGCGACGGGTGCAACAACGTGATCTTCGAGCAGTTGGGTTTCTCGTTTCAAAACGGGAAAATTAAACTATAATGATTGGATTTAATTGTCTAATATGTGTTTAATTTATATTTTGTTTTACTTTGTGTATGAGGAACCTAGAAAATCTCATTGATCAAAATTACTAAATGTTTTAATTTTAACTTATTATGGATACTAAATTAATTAATGGCTTGCAAAACTGAGTAATAATCTTGTGTAAATTATGGTTAATACTTAGATATGAAATTGATAAGATTTACTTCCCCACGAAGTTCCTGTCAATTTTATATGGCCAAAGAATAAGTCGACTATAATTTGTGAATTAAAGTTTTTGTGGCTGTTATGTTTGTAACCTGCTTAAATGTATTTAAGTAAACGTTCACACTCAACGTGACTAGCTTAAATTGTTTTAAGATGTTGGCTGATGCATGTATATATCATTTTGTGAGATTTTGATATAACGCATGTGATCAAATTCTGTAATAATGTTTGTGTTAATTAGATGTTAATATAAATGTATGTTTTATTCGCAGTTCAACATATCACGCTTTAATCCATTGTTTAACATACTAAAAGAAAACAAATTAGAAGGGGAGAATTATGTAGATTGGAAAAGAAACTTATTGATAGTCCTGACTGCTGAAGGACACAAGTTTGTACTTGATGAACCTAGACCAGCTGAGCTTACGAACGAAACTAGTGACGAAGATAAGGAATATCATAGACAATGGTTGAGATCCGATGAACTGGCTAGGTGCACTATTCTGGCTTCAATGTCAGATGTGTTGCAGTACCAACACCAGAGCATGGGAACCGCAACAAACATTGTGATGAACCTTAATGAACTCTTCTCTCACCAGAATCGTACGGCTAGGCAGATGGCCATGCAGGATTTGTTGTCGCAGAAAATGGCTGAAAAGACGTCCATAAGGGATCACATTTTCAAAATGATGGATACCTTAAAAAGCTTGAGATTCTTGATGCTGATTTCGATGCGGATACCCAAGTCGATATCATACTCCATTCTTTGCTGAAAAGTTTTGAGCAGTTTAAGTTAAACTATACCATGAACGGTCAAACGTATACGTTGGATGCGCTCATGCAAGCTTTGGTCACGGCAGAGATGCTTATGGGGCCGAGAAGCCAAGCCTTGATGACTAGTAGTGCACCTTCCTCTTATGTGACGAAAGGTGAAAAGAAGAAGAAAACTAAAAGTCAAAAACAGGTTGATCTCAAAGGTAAGGAAAAGATCCCCACCGAAGGTGGTATTAAGAAGAAAACAAACAAGGGAAAGTGTTTCAACTGCGGTTTGAAAGGACATTGGAGGGCCGATTGTCCTCAGCCTAAAAAGACAGGAAAACAAGGTAAATCTCATGTACTAGTTATTGAAACTTGTTTAGCAGCTTGTTATTCCCAATCATGGGTGGTGGACATGGGAGCCACTGATCATGTTTGTTTCAATTCTTAGGGGTTCCAGCAAACTCGGCAACTTAGTTGGAGTGAGATAACCATCACCTTGGGCAATGATGCAAGAGTAGCAGTAGTTGCAGGGAGATGTGCACTTATCTTTTATGGAAAAGAATTTAGTTTTGAGAAATGTTCTTTATGATCCAAGTTTTTAGAAAGAATTTAATTTCAATTTCTAAATTGTTTTTGGATGGATATTCAGTTTCTTTTAATAAGAATGTTATTATTACTCGTAATAATAAAGTTATCTGTTCTGAAACATTAGTGAACACTCTCTATGCTATTAATTCTGCACAACCCACAATCATAAAAAAAAAACGTCATATAACACATCTACTGTTTCTAGAAAAAGAAAGTATTCTTCAAATATGAATGAAATATTTTTTTGGCATCTTAGAATTGGTCATGTTAATCTAAAAAGGATTCAAAGATTGATGAGTGACGGTTCATTGGAATCACTCCAAGTAGAGTCGTTTCCAACATGCGAATCATGTTTAGAGGGTAAAATGATTAAGAGAGTCTTTGGGGCTAAGGAGAATAGAGCCACTGAAGTGTTAGAACTCGTTCATACTGATGTATGTGGTCCAATATCGATTCAAGCGAGAGGTGGTTTCGAATATTTCGTTACTTTTATCGATGATTACTCGAGGTATGGATACATTTTTCTAATGCGACATAAGTCTGAAGTCTTTGATAAGTTCAAAGAGTTTAAGGCTGAAGCAGAAAAGTATAGGAAAAAGTGTATCAAGTTTCTACGATCTGATTTTGGGGGCGAATACCTTAGCAATGAATTTTTTGGTTACTTGTCAGAGCAAAGGATTGTATCCCAGTTAATTACGCCCGAAACCCCTCAACAAAATGGGGTCGCAGAGCGAAGAAACAAAACTCTTTTAGAAATGGTAAGGTCTATGATGAATTATTCTCACTTACCCAAATCATTTTGGGGTTAAGCCTTGGAAATAACAACTTACATTCTTAACTTAGTACCTTCTAAATTAGTCCCGAAAACTCTCTCAAAATTATGGTCTGGGCGCAAACCCAGTTTGAGACACATGAGAATCTGGGGATGTCCTGCATACGTGCTAGACAAGGACGCTGATAAGTTGGAACCTCTATAGAATTAAGGTTGTAGGTTATCCCAAAGGAACGAAAGGGGATTTATTCTATAGTCCTAACGATCAAAGGATCATAGTGAGCACACATTCTAGCTTCTTGGCAGAAGACTATATGAGTAACCAGAAGCCCAAGAGTGGGATTACCTTGAATGAATTACGAGGTAGTACTCCTATACCAATTGTACAAGATGATATACCACGTGTACAAACACAACCGGAACCTCGTTGTAGTGGGAGGGTTGTTCGTCCGCTTGAGCGATTCATGTTCGTGGGAGAATCTTCGGATTCGGTCCCCGATGAAGATGAATCTAACCCCTGGACATACAACGAGGCAATCCAAGACAAGGATGCAAGTTCTTGCCAAACTGCAATGGAAGCAGAAATGGGATCTATGGATCACTGTAAAGTGTGAGAGCTTGTTAAACCACCCAAAGGTATAAAGCCTGTTGGATGCAAGTGGATTTACAAGAGAAATAGAGAAATTGACGGGAAGGTTGAATCCTTTCAAGGCTAGGCTTGTGGCAAAAGGGAATACTCAGAGAGAGGAAATCGATTATGAGGAAACTTTTTTGCCTGTAGCTATGCTTAAGTCGATCTGCATTCTCTTGTCGATAGTTGCGTACCTAGACTTCAAGGTTTGTCAAATGGATGTCAAGACAGCATCCTAAACGGAAGTCTTGACTTCATTTAAAAAGGCCGAGAAAACCTTGTATGCAAGCTTAAGAATTGATCTATGGCCTAAAGCAAGCATCGCGAGCTTGGAACCAATGTTTTGATCAAGTGATACGATCCTATGGATTTGATCAAAATGAGTTTGAGAGTTGTGTTTATAGAAAGTAAGTTGGAAACACCTTGGTATTCTTAGTGCTATACGTAGATGATATTCTGCTTATTGGAAACGATAAAAATGTATTATCAGACGTAAGGATATGGTTATCAAATCAGTTCGATATGAAGGACTTAGGAAAGACTGGTCATATCCTTGGAATCAAGATAATTTGAGATTGCCAGAAAATAATGATATGCTTATTTCAAACCTCGTATATCGATGTTGTGTTAAAACGATTCAGCATGTAAGATGCTAAGAAGGGTTTTGTACCTTTCAGGCATGAGATTCATCTATCAAAAGACATGTGTGTCCTAAGACACAAAACGAGAAAGAAGAGATGAGGAAGGTTCCATATGCTTCGGCAATTGGAAGTCTCATATATGCAATGTTGTGGTCGAGACCAGATATAAGCTATGCAGTGGACATGGTGGTAAGATATCAAAGTAACCCGGGCAAGGAACATTGAACTGCGGTTAAGAACGTTATGAAGTATCTGTAAAGAACTCGAGATAGAATGTTAGTCTTTCAATCGGATAGTTTATGTCCTGTGGGTTACACGGATTTAGATTTCTATGCAGACATAGACTCCAAAAAATCTACCCCAGGAAGTGTGTTTTTCTTAGGAGGTGGAGCCATCACATGGAGAAGTGTAAAGCAAAAATGCATTGCTGACTCTACCATGGAAGCCGAGTTCGTCGCTGCTTGTGAAACAGCGAAAGAGGTGGTTTGACTCGAGAAATTCTTAGTGGACTTAGATGTGATACCGAATTTGCCTAAAAACATCACAATTTATTGTGATAATGCGGGTGCGGTTACAAATTCAAAGGAATCACGAGCCCACAAGGCGAGCAAACACATTGAAATGAAATACCATCTCATACGATAAATCGTTAAGAGATGAGACATAGTGGTGACAAAGATAGCATCGGAGGCAACCTAGCAGATCATTTTACAAAGAGTCTGCCTCAGAATACATTCGAGAAACATGTGGAAGAAATGAGAGTCAAGTGTGTCACCACGCTGCTTTGAGTATAAGTGGGAGAATTATTAGGACATGTTGTAGTATACTTAAAAGCAGACTTTGAGTATAAATAGGAGCATGTTTGGGTTATACTGTAAAACATGTTTTTAAGTGTTGTTATGTGTATAAACCGTTTCTTGCACTTTATTGAATGAAAATAAATTATCACTGTTTGCTTTAAATATTATGAATGTTATATATATTTGTTGCATAATGTTTGAATACTTACATTGTAGACAATGTGGTGAGTATTAGATCACAGAAGATGACATTGTCGATTTCTTGTAATAAGTATAAAGATTCACAACTTAGATGAGTTGAACAATCCATTGGTAGAAGTTGATGTGTAAGACTCATATTGGTTTGTCTTGACCAAGAGATTACACTAGTGCATTCGTTGCACTGATCTGGAGCAATATCGAGATAATTTTTCTAGACTAACTTGAAGGAAAAATTAGATCTCAATGGTTATTGTTTTCTTATTTTATGTCACTTAATTGAAATTGTATATAATTAATTAATGTTGCTTTGATTTATTATGGGTAAAGAGTCATTGAGACTCAATACTCTATATTTTGAGCAATATTATTAATTATATGACGGATTGCTAAATTAATACAAAAAATCGTGTCTTGGTAAAACAATTGATTATGTCTCCTTTAATGGGCTCAGAATGTTTATCATATCAAACATGTACAGTGGATTAACGTCCGGTGTACTAATGTTGAGTTATTTGTTCTCAAGGAATAAAAGATATTAATTAATTAAAGTATTCAGTAACTTAAATTAATTAATGGACATTGAATCTTAAACACGGAAAAAATAGCCGGGAGCCATATTTCGTAATATGGATTAGGATGAGTAGTTCAATATTAATTCTATAGTGGAATGAATTAATATTAATGAGCTAGAATAATATTGATTGTTCAATATGGATATCTAGGCTCATTGGGAGGCTCAATCATATTCCTCCTAAAGGCCCTTGAGTAACCCAATATAAGTCCATTAACTAAAATGATAAGGATTAATTAGAAGTAGGAGATAAGGAAAAAAAAGATATGGAATGATCTAATGCCTAAGAGGATTAGGATTTATCCATATTTTCCTCTCCCACTTGGGAGAGGATTTCTTAATCCTAAACGGGGGTAGATTTCGGCCCCTATCCCCTATAAATAGCGGACCAATCTTGGTCCCCATATGGAATAGGAGATGCATAAGTGAGTGGGTGCTTTTCTAGAAAATTAATCATTTCCTTGGGAGTTAAAAAATTCGTTTGATTTTCCATCGAATTGGCGAGGGAGATCTTTGGGTTGAAATATTAATTCTTCTCAAAGGTGTCTCTCCGAGTCGAAGGTAAAATACTATAATCCCTTAGTTCCGCTTGTTTAGGATCTATTGTATGATTACCTGATTCAATTACATGAATTATATGATTTGATCGTTCATATCATTGTTGTTTGATTATTGAAAATAGAAATTCAAATTATAACTCGAATAGATCTTCGGCACAATTCCCGATTCCTCAATAAAAAGTTGAGTGGCAATGTATGTAGCGCAATTATTTGTAGCGCTCAAGATCAAATCAAACCAGTGTATGCATAGTAAGAGTTAGGTTTCTCCAGCAGCATTGAGCTGACCTCCATGCAAAATCAGAGAAATCAAAATTGAATCCATCTAAAAGATCATGTAACATCAAGCGATATATAAGTTAAACTCAAGACTGGTAAAAACAGTCAAAAGACCTGCAAGAAGCTGGTTAAAAGAAACAAAGATTAACTGTAGAAAATTCAAACAAATATTCCAAGTGTCATTTTCTTTGCTGCCAGCATAAATGATGAAAGTGATAGAACATAAAAAATATTTTCATGATGTTTTACAAATTGGAAACTACATCTCACTCAGGATCACATCCTGCCCAAATTTTCTACGTAAAAGTTTAAATGTGGTAAACCAAAAATAATCATCATAATTCTCTATATTACCACGAGAGATAAAAAATAAAAATAATTTATCTTTTCAACCAGATTTGTCAATAATTTATAAATTTACCACATTCTATCCTTAAATAGAGATCAAATTTGGAATTCGTACAACTATTTCGACAGACAGTAATCATGCGCTCATCCATCCATCCATCGAACCTTGGGTTGGGCTAAGAAGAATAGAATTCAGGTTGGCGTCGTCCTGCTTTGCCCCTCGGCCTGATGAAGCTCGGCACGAACAGTTCGAAATGCCACAACTACTCATATTTAGCATATAAATAAATCCTCAAGAAAATTTGAATCATAGCCTCGAAAATACACAAGACAGGCTCATTAAGAGCTATAAAATTAAATCTGTTCAACTCCAAATAAAACCAACGATGAGGAGATTACATGATAGTATTTCTCCACATTCTTATTCATCGTCCCAATACACCACTCTACAGCTCAAAAAAAGATATCCTCTCTCTCAGACTACAATACAGGCATCTCCAAAGCTTTCAAAACATCTTTGAACTCAAATTCGCGTGGTGTTCTATTGAAACACTCGACTAGTTTATACCTGATGTCATTCAGGTAAAACGACTGTGCAGCCTCCAACAGCCATTTTGCTTCTTCGTCCTTCAGCTTGCTCGTGAACACGACATCGCCACGAATCAGCACCAAGTCCTTACTATCTGCAAACTCTTTGTAATATGAAGCAGTAAAGTATGGAGCAGCTTGGGTTCCTCTTGCTCTGTAATCTTCAAGACCAGTGATGAGCATATGTGGCATTTGAACTGTCAAAAAAGAATAAAATAATAAGTCAATTAATCAATAAACGAAAGCATTCCAGAGAGAAATAATTTATCTTAACCTTGCACAAACATTGTTGTGTACCCACTTCCTTTCCACAATGGAATCACAAAATAACGGCTGCAACGAAGAGAAGAACCCGTCAAATTTTAAGCAAGGCATACTTAAAAATGATAAATAGGGTAGATTATACCATTCCGCAGCTCTTTGTGCCAATAGGTGATACAAATTTGCTTTCATCGACAAACCAATATGACCCCTTCCCAAATGAAACTGAAAAAGACAGCAATAAACGGTCAGGTTACAAGCAACTCATGTTGCGATTCTGCAGAATTCAAGACAGAGAAAGTAATCTACAAGGATAACATTTTAACAATATATAACAAACGATCAAAGTTAATAAAACAGAACAAAACTGCAATAGTTGGTTTGCACATGACATCATCCATGCAACTAGAATGAAACGCTTCAAGTACTACTAATACATAGTAAATTTTCCTAAAACAAATCCAAACTGTTTCTGAACTCATAATCTATTCAACACATCGAAAATATGGAGGATCAACCCTCTTGCAGTTCAACTAGAGATCTCAGGCATAAGTTAATCAAATAAGAAAAATTTCAAAAGCATTCTTAAGTGACAAGAAAATGTAGCAGAAGCGCAGTGGTAGATATATGGTGGACAATAGTGCAGGAAACTTAATGTTTCAGAATGAAGTGTAAATAGAGTAAAGAAGTACTTGTCTGCAACGGCTTTTCCTAAATTAACATACATCATCCCAAATGTCGGCAAGTTCTTCAGGAGATTTGTTCTTAGCTCGTTCAACATCAATGATTTTCTCCAAAGGCTTTGACTGCAAGGGTGTGAAGCCAGTGGCAAAACTCAACGATTTGCAGAACCCCAGCGATCCCCATTGCAAGCTAGTGCTAGGAATGGAAATGTTTCGCGTATTTTCAAACTTTCTTTGCAGAGCTGGGATTGAACTGAGATAGTGTTTTGGGATTCTAGAAGAACATGGCGCATTGCGATATAGAGATTTGACGGAAGAAAACACCCTCCTCGAAACCTTGGACACCATATGCTGCATAATATTATTTTTTTCTGCGATGAACCGATTGAAGTATATTATAAAACACAGGAATATATTTTGCATTACCGATCTATTAAGAGAAGTCTCCAAGACTATTGAAACAAAGAAATCATTTGCTCCCGCACAATCTTAAATATGCACCCGAAACATAAAACCAGTATGAAATTAGAAACTTCCACAATAAAAGAAGCAAACTGTGAGCTTATGTGATTCGATGTTTTCAAGGAATGTAATCAATTTCTGGAAATGGTATATGCATACTAAACTTTCAGCAAACTGGAAGCTCTATTTGATTTCAGTAGTTGATAGCGGTGGCATAATTATCAGTGAGGACTTTTATCAAACAGTTGGTGAGTGCAATACTCTGAATACGCATAGGATACAAATTAAAAAAAAAAAAACAATATCCAATTAAAAAATCCACAAAAGATTAAGCAACAGTTTCCAGAAAAGAAGAAGCAACAATGAGCTTTATAGTATACAATCAGCCTCCTGGAATTGGAAGAAGCTAGTTGAACTTGGTTGGTGAATACAATACAAAAAGCTCACATCTTGCTCAAGAATCGAAGCACCAAAATGTAGAAAGCGTACTAATGCGCATTCTTTGAATTCGTGGCTAAATTTAGCCTACATTACACGGTGGGTTTCAATTCACCTGGTTGAAGCTGATGAATAGATACAGATCGATCAGATTAATTCGAAGATTACTTTGATTGTTTGCTTCCGTCTTCGAAAGCTAACAAGATTCGTACGCCTTAGGCGTATAATAGCAGACTCGCCTCGGCTAGGAAGTTGGGCGTTGTTTGGTTAATTGGTTTCCGGGTAAAGTGCAATCTTCTCTTGGAACAGCACAAGCACACTTACCATTTTGGACTCTATTTTTATTTATTTTATGACATGTCTGGGGATAAAATCTAGGTGCATGTTTGGATGGGATTGAGGTATTGTTGGTTGGGGATAGTGGTTGAGAGAGTAAAAAACGTAATGTTTGTGTGGGTGATTATGACAGTGGTTATTGTGTAAAATATAATTTTTAATTGTAAAATATGATGTGATGTATAAAAATTGGTAATAATAATTAATTTTAGGGTAATTCTAAACACAACCACCATTTTACTATTCACAGCCATTATTTTAAATTAAGTAAATTAAATCATATAAATTTTAAATTTTATCCGTTTTCTTATTTACAGCCTCCTATTCTAAATAACCCTCCAACTTTTCTTCTCCTCTTGGTAGCCACCGCTTTAAACTTTCTCATGTTTGCATATTGTTCAAATTTTACAAATGAGACAAATAAAATAATTCTTAATGAAAATAAAAATCTCCAATTTAAAAAATTAGAACTTCGACGCAAATAATTTTTGTTATACAACCCTCAAAAAAATCTAATCATAATTCATTAAAATTTAAATTTTGTCTGCAAATACTAATAATATATAACGTTTTGCAGACAAAATTTAAACTTTGACTAGTTATGATTTAGATATTTTTAAGGTTTATTCACAAAATTTATATTCGTCAATGCTAAACTAAGTATTTTCCAGCCTAATTCCCTATATTAGAGATTTTTATTTTCTATAGTAATTCTTTTGTCATCTCTTTCATACAACTTGAACAATCTGCAAATCTAAGTAAGTTTAATATTTGTTCGGTCAACGTTTGAAAATCACAAAGCAATGGTTACAGATTGAAAAATAAAAACTGGGGGGTTATTTGGTATAACAGTATAAGGGGTTATAAAAAGGAAAAGGGTAGAATATAAAATTTATATAATTTAATTTACTTAATTTAAAATAATGACTGTGAATAGTAAAATAGTGGTTGTGTTTAGAATTACCCTTAATTTTATGATTAAAATTTATGATGATTTGTAGTGATTGGATCAACCTCTGTAAAAAAAAGAGAAAGGAAGTGGACTAACCCATTAAAAATTGGGCCAATCCAACCAAACATACCCTAGATGATGGGCCCGATCAGATGGCCCATCTGTGAAGACTACTGTTGAAGTTGAAGAGAAAAATGTTTTGATTTGGAAATTGGAATTATTAACGTGATTTTAAAATAATATCAACAAATAAATACTTATGCCTGCCCATGGTTTATGCATGCATTAGTTAAGAAAACATTTGATATGAATTTCATAATAAATGCATGTACAAATTAATATCCTTTGTTTAAATTTATTTTATTTTATAATGATATTACGTATTTACTCATTTTGATGGTAAGTTTCATATTTTTTTAATGGTTGGAATATAATGAGCATTTGAGGAATGAATAAAAGTTGTAATATTTGACCCCTAGCTTCGTCAGATGAATGCACAGTTTTGGGAGAACTATCATAATGTCTATACTCAAACTAAATCAATCTTGATTTGTCGGAACCGAGCAGCAGGGGTGCTCACGCTGCGTTTATGCAATTTTTTCCACAAAATTTTCAATTGCATTGCTTTTTACGATCTATTAATTATCTATATTTTCAACCACGGTTTATCAAAGAAAAATAATTATACGATTCGAGGTGGTTTGGGGCGGTTTAAATAAATGTTAACAAAATTCAATTCTATTTTCACAAAACACCAATCTAATATAACAAATTTAGTGTCCAAAAAATGTAAACTAATAGCCGAAATTCTCACTTGAAAAGAAACAATATAATTCACCACTCAAAACTTGAAAAGGAATATTATAACTAATTAAGTGGAATAACATAACTTATTGATAGTATGTCGAATCTATAACTTATACTAGTAAGGACTATATGACCATTCGACGGTTTGACAGTTTGGTCGGTGCGATTATGCATCAAATGCACATTTGCGGTGCGGTTTTATTTGAAATAATTAACCACGGTTTATCTTTAAAAAACATGTATAGCGATGCGGTTCAGGCAGTTTTTAAAAGTTATTGCTCAGCCGTACCGAGCAGACTAAAATTTCCATGCCACGACATTTTCCAGTTATTTCCTAAATTATCATAATTCCAAGAGAGTCAGAGCTGTGTAGAAAACGTGCTTCTACTATTTATGTCATATATTCAATTAAAATAAAACTAGTAACACCAGAGGGTTAACTTAAGTAGCTAGTACTTGAAAGGAGACCACTATCCTTGATTTTCTGTCATGCTATTCGTGTTTTCTCTAGTCATTCATCATCATTATACAAATAGCAAGCACTAGTTAAAAGAAAATGAAATCCATGTACACAGCAATTGCTTATAGACTTCTTGTACTCCAATACTTCTTTCCCTTTTTTTGGGAAAACTAGACCTACGATTGCCAAAGAATAAACCAATGAAAAAAATAATTAGTGCAAAATGTTCAAAATAAATATTGATAAATTAGAAGTCATCCTCTCATTCTTTTCTCACCGTGTCTTTTACCCTCTTCACACCAAAAGATCCCCATCTTATCCATAGCTAAACCAAATTCTTCAAAGGACTTACTTTTATGCCTAGCCATTTCCTGGACCAACAGCCCCAATTTAGCCTCCAAATTCCCATAATATCCATTACCAAATGTAAAAGGAGTCGTGACATCAAATTGTGCCACAATGTCAGTGTTCCCTCCGTAATGCAGGCACATCTTAGCAGTCTCAAATCAATAGCTGGATCGGGCTGCTTTGTACCTTTGTAGTCGTATAACCAGTCCACGAAATGCTTGCAATCAGCAAAGCCTATTGTGTGAGCCCCTGATAGGATTACCATGAAGCGTAAGGTCCTTTGAGTTGAAGAGTCTGATGAGCTCATCAATGGTTGAGTTTCCGCGTGGAAGATTTGGTGAAACTCTAGAAGCCATCGAAATCTTTCCGTCACTTGATAATATGGATCTCCAGCCTGATCATAACATGAGCAGTCCATCAAAATTCTCATGAATGAAGTTAAATAACTTGTCCAAAATTTAGGAATAATATACTGAGTCAATCGAGATAACAAGAATATAGTTGTTCGTTAATTATTGCTACAAAAAAGAATGGATTTGTCTTTTTATGAACATCAGAACATGTCTATATAATTGCCATTAATGACATAATAAGAAATTGTTCTCATCCAAAATAAGTATTTCACATCTGATGTCTTATTACCATGTTAGTCTTCAGTCTTCTCTTATTTGCCTATTGACAAAATTAACCTTTCCATTGATTCTTCAACGGCCATCTCAAAACAAGAGATCATTTGTTTGTTTGGCGAAGTACTGGACAAATTCGGACAGTTGTATTCTTGTTTTATAATGATTAAAAAGCTGTGTGCGCTAATTGTTTATGCAAGATTTGAGGGGGGAAATTGATTGAATCCTCAAATAAACAATCAATGATCACACTGCAAATAATTGACAACATAAAAAACCTTAGTTGTGTTGTAATGACCAGCGAACAGAAAATGCACAAGTCACAATCAAGAATTCTTTCCCAAAGAAGTGATATTTATGTGGACAAGATCACAACAAGCGAAAAAAGGGTACGCTTATGGGGGTGTACTATTCAAAAGGACAATCCCCAGCTGCAATGACGAGAATGTTGGGCATTTCTCTCTACTAATGCCTTGGCGTCACAAAAGCCTCCCCTGCCAACTCCTTGTTATCCTCTGCATCCCTTTCCGCTAATTCTTTACTTCCCGGTTTCAACGAAACGAGTACTGATCCATCACGTATTCATAGAATTTTGCTACACACGGCACCTTCTGGACCTGTTGATTATGCTTGTGACATCAGCAGATTGGCCCCATAAGTAGCCCAATATTATTTCATATAGTGTTTCGTCTTACTTTTAACCAAGGACGAAAATATCGGTATTCGCGGAGATATCGGTGAGATATCGATTAATATCGGAATATCGGTGCAATTTTCTGAAAAATATATTAAAAATTTAAAAAATTAACATGATATATTTACAATTATTATAACAAACTCAAACACATATACACATCTTAAATTTGATAGAAATAGATTTATTTACAACTAATTGATAAATATAAAATAATATAAATAATGAGTGGCAATATAAAACATGTTTTGACGTTTTTCATACAACATTACTAATTACGAGTACAGAAATATTTATATTAAAAATTCGAAAGTTTACAAAATATTTTAAAAATATTATAACCAACTTTAATACATAAATTCATCTTAAAATTATAAACAAAACAATAGATTTATAAAAATGTCCAATTATTATTTTATATTTCTAATTTTCATTTTGATAATTAATTATGGACCAATTATTTTCATTTTGATAACTAATTATGGACCAAAAATAGCCAATTATTTCTAATGTTCATTTTCATAAGGTATATACTATTGTAAATAAAATTTTACTAAATAGGTTATATAAATGTTATGTAGGCATAATCACATGTATTTGACTTGGTTTGGTGGTTAAAGCTTGGAACTTCATTCTAGAGGTCTCAGGTTCGAAACCAAGGTTGGACAAGTTTTTAAAAAATTTGTTGAAACAGGAAAAAAAAAAAAAAGATATTACATGTCAATCTCGTCTCGGGAAGCTTCCAACAAAAAGCTATTACATGTTGTTGAAACAGGAAAAAAAAAAAAAAGATATTACATGTCAATCTCGTCTCGGGAAGCTTCCAACAAAAAGCTATTACATGTCAATCTCGTCTCGGGAAGCTATTAAATCCCTATGTCTCCCTGCTTTTAACTTATGTCACGTGTTAATTAACTATGTAACTTAATACAAGTGGGAGTGTGATAGTTTCTGGAAATATCAGATGGAAACCAATCAAAAATCGAGAATCTCATTTGAGTAGTGGATTCTATAACAAAACAGTGAAACACTCTGTCTCTAGTGGCATGGGGATGAGACATTACCATAAGACTACTATGAAATAAAATGAAGACTACATTCATTTTTAGGCATCAAGGGATTGAGAGAGCTTACTTCGGAAAGAAGAGGAGAATGGTGGCTGGCCGGAGATTTGTGCATCTTTGAACTGCTGTCAAGTAATAGTTGCACTCCCAGCTTCTTTGGTGTAATAAAATAGATCTTGAAACTGTAAATGAAAGTTTCAATTTGTCCCAAAAAGATAAAAATAACCATTCTGAAGAGTAAAAATCACATTGGCAACGGATGTAACATTTGGTTCAATAATGTATTATAATTTTCATTTCATATTAATTTCAATAAAAAATAATATCTCCAAAGCAAATTATTCAATCATCACAAGCCTTTCAACAGCCAAAACAAATCAATGATACGTTTACAATCAATCCAGATGAATGAATTATTTCATAAATTTGCAGTGAATCTATAATACTGGGGAGTTGCTAAAGCTTTGGATTAGTCATCATCACCATTATGATCCCAGTAATTTCTAAGCTGTGACATATGCAACAGAAGGTTGTCCCTCCCCAACCCGGTAACACTGCTCGTCATAATCCATGGAGGAGGATTTCGCCCATATTTCTCTTTGATCACCTCTTCAAACTCTCTTATGTTCTCATCGGGATTTCTCCCTTTGCCCCCTTTCACTTTATCACACTTTGTGAAAACCAAAGTCATAGGTAAATTGTTTCTCCCAAGCCAGTTCGCACAATCGAGGTCAATTTTCTGAGGTGGAACACTTGCATCTACCAAAAGAAGAACAGAGACCAGAGTTACTCGGTTCAAAAAGTAACCTTTCGTGAACACAGACCAATCCATTCTAGCGGATTCCGGGGCATTAGCAAATCTGCAGGTGAAGTAATGTATGATAAGATTCAATACCCGAGTTGTTGTGAAGGCCAATCAGTTATCATAATCTATTAGCAACATAGTGATTCATGTTCATAACATCCATGACCAAGTGCAAAAAAATAAAGTAATAAATACATCATATCCAATTCAAGCGCCTTTTGTGTTTCCAAAAGGACAAGGAGTTGCACTTTTCTTGTCCAGTGATAGTTGCATAATATTCAATGATGATTATACAATAAAAGCTGGTCATCAAAATATTTATGGAGGAACTGAAGTCTCACAAATTTCTAGAGAACATTTCAACACTATCCTTGATAATAAAGACTTAAAAGTGGCCCATCCTCCTCCAACCTAAATTTGATCAAGAAAATCTTATATTGTAGTATAATTATTTCATTTGTGTTTTTATTATGATATTAAATATACAGAAAGTTTGAAACATAGCTGTCTAAGGCGCGAGGCACACCGAGGCGCAAAGGGCCATTTGGCGCCCGAGGCGCGCGCCTTTTGGACAGTTGCCAACAATTCAAAAAACGAGTACTAATAGCAAAATAGATCAATTCTATTTTGCATTAGGCTAAAATAAACATTAAACAAGTAAATAATTGCACAAAAACACAAAAAGAAACAACATAATAGTTGAAAATTAAAATATCTAAACACACAAGGGACAAATCATAAGATTCAAACAAGTTCATTAGTTTAACATGCAAATCTAACATGGTCGGCGGCTGTTGGCAGCAGGCGGGAGTGGGTGGTCGGCCGGCCGCTGGGCAGTGTCGTGGGTGGAGTCATAGACCTTCTTGTTTTATTGTTTCTCTACTTCTATTTTTCTATTTTTCTTTTGAAACCCTAGTTTCTAAGAGCCTAAAGAAGTGTTGAACAACTTAAACATTAAAAGAAAGGTCAAAATTAACTTCAAAATCGTTTTTTTAAACAAAATAGGCAGTGTGTCCCAAAGGCGCGCCTCCCAAGGCGCCAACCATGGCGTGCGCCTCCTGAACTGCGCCCGCCTTTGATGTATAGAGGCACAGACTCCAAAATCTCGCCCGAGGCGCGCCTTTGGCAGCTATGGTTTGAAATGACCTATAACGCTTCTTATCTTTACTCGATTTGAAGTTACAATTTTGAAAATTAACAAACTATAATGGTCTACCTCCAATATAACGTTATGGTAATGCTGTATAAGAAAACATGATACTCCTTGATTTACATAATTCTCAAATCCAATTATTCCACAAGAGAATGCATTTTATGTGAATATCCATTTAGCTAATTTGTTTCTTAAATAAGAATTTGCTCCCTCTCTTTCTACAAAGATGGACCTACTGGTTAAAATTGTGTCCCTTACATTGTATTACACCATACCTAAGAAATATCATCCTCTTTCAGAACAAAGTCTTCAACCCCTCCCCCAAGATAACCTTACAAAAATCCACAACAAAATGTACAAAAACATACCGCAAACGCCGCCATCAACATTCAATTACTAAAATCAAGAAGCTTCGCAAAATGGACATGAAAACCTTACCCATATCCGGGCAAATCCACAATGTACCAACTTTTATTAACCAAGAAATGATTAATCAACTGAGTCTTCCCTGCAAATTATGCAATTTAATTAATATTGAAATCTCAATATACACACATACATAAACACAAAAGAAATTTATATATGAGAGACCTGGCTTTTTAGAAGTAAGAGCAAGATCCTTTTTGCGAACCAGAGAATTGATAAGAGAAGACTTGCCAACATTGGACCTGCCCAACATCGCGAACTCGGGCCGGTCATCTTTGGGACAGTCCTTGGGCCGGTTACTGCTCTTGACAAATTCCACCTGTTTGATTTTGGCGTCGCCGGCGTAAGGCCCCAGCACGATATTTGAGCCGGGCAGGACCATGCCTTCCGTGACGTCATCAGGCTCGACTCCGGGTGGCACAAAGAGAACGGACCGGGCCACTTCAGAGGCTGCCGGTGGTTTGGCGGCAGTTGAGTGGAGGGATTTTGGGTTCCAAGAAATAGCGGAGCCAAGTGATAGGAAAAAAGGTGGCTTAGGAGAGGACAAGCTGAGTAGAGCGGAGATACTGGGGCTCAACAGCCGATGCCTTAGATGTACTGCCATTTCTTGCAGCGTAAGAGAAGTCTCCAAGACTATTGAAACAAAGAAATCATTTGCTCCCGCACAATCTTAAATATGCATCCGAAACATAAAACCAGTATGAAATTAGAAACTTCCACAATAAAAGAAGCAAACTGTGAGCTTTATGTGATTCGATGTTTTCAAGGAATGTAATCAATTTCTGGAAATGGTATATGCATACTAAACTTTCACCAAACTGGAAGCTCTATTTGATTTCAGTAGTTGATAGCGGTGGCCTAATTATCAGTGAGGACTTTTATCAAACAGTTGGTGAGTGCAATACTCTGAATACGCATAGGATACATATTAAAAAAAAAAAAAAAAAAAAAAAACAATATCCAATTAAAAAATCCGCAAAAGATTAAGCAACAGTTTCCAGAAAAGAAGAAGCAACAATGAGCTTTATAGTATACAATCAGCCTCCTGGAATTGGAAGAAGCTAGTTGAACTTGGTTGGTGAATACAATACAAAAAGCTCACATCTTGCTCAAGAATCGAAGCACCAAAATGTAGAAAGCGTACTAATGCGCATTCTTTGAATTCGTGGCTAAATTTAGCCTACATTACACGGTGGGTTTCAATTCACCTGGTTGAAGCTGATGAATAGATACAGATCGATCAGATTAGTTCGAAGATTACTTTGATTGTTTGCTTCCGTCTTCGAAAGCTAACAAGATTCGTACGCTTAGGGCGTATAATAGCAGGCTCGCCGCGATTAGGAAGGTAGGCGTTGTTTGGTTAATTGGTTTCCGAGTGAAGTGTAATTTTCTCTTCGAACAGCACAAGCACACCCATGGGAGAAGAATGAAAGGGGAATCAATTCTCTTTCAAATTTGAATTTTAAAATCTGAAAATATATATATATATATTTTTTCTAAATTAAGTTAAACATGAGGAAAATTACTTTTTATTATAAGCCGGATTATCAACCATATTCGATATATACCACGGAAGTTGAAATGGCACAAGCCCAGTATTGATCGGAGTAATGACACTTACCATATTGGACTCTATTTTTATTTTATTTGACATGTTTGAGGGATATAAAATAGATGATGGGCGATCAGATGTGGCCCATTTGTAAATCCTACTGTTGAAGTTGAAGAAAAATTGTTTTGATATCGAAATTCGAATTATTCATACTTATTGACGTGATTTGAACATAATATCAACAAATAAATACTTATAATAGAATAGGTAAAATCATTAGAATTCTTTTGACAGACATGGTTTATGCATGCATTAATTAAGAACTCATTTGATAATATGAATTTTATAATAAATGCATGTACGATTTAATATCTTTTGTCTAATTTTTATTTTATTTTATAATATACAACATATTTGTTCGTTTTGAAGTTGAATTTCATATATTTCTTGTGTTTGATTAGTAATGAGCATTTGAGAAATGAATAAGAGGTGTAGTATTTAACTCGTAGCTTCGCCAAATGAATGTACAGTTTCGAGAGAATTATCGTAATGTTTATACTTAAATTAAGCTATTTTTTATTTGTTGGAAATCTAAGGAGTATTAAATTTTCATTCTAACAATATTTTCCAATTATTTCCTCAAATTAGTAGAATTCCAAGAAAGCCAGAACTATGTAGAAATATTTCAGTTATGATATAACGTGCTTCTACTATTTATAAATATATATTGTGTATACTACCCTAACTAACCACTAAAATATCGAATTCAGGTAATAATACCCTATTTTATTCTCCACCAACCATCGTGTAATTCTTCTTTGGACCCTATCTTATTAATCGCCACCTGACGGGTAATCGTACGTCGGATAATAAGATCGGGTATTACCTGAACCGAATATTTTAATGGTCGGATAGTGCGATGTGGTATATGATATTCTACGTTTACCCAATATATATTTTATAATTAGCAATTTATTTAATATACTATGCTTATAATATACTATCTCTATCCCGACTTATTTTGCACATTTTCCCTTTTCAGCCGTCCCATCTTATTTTGCGCACTCCTAAAAAGGAAACTTTTTCCATAGTCTTCACCCTCAAAATCTCAACTCTCAATCTCCATCTTTGAAAAAGTAAAAAAAAAAAACAAAATCTGTTTTTCTTTAACATCCGTACCTAGTCACCTGTGCAAAATAAACCAGGACGGAGGGAGTATTATTTAGCATACAGAAAAACATAATAATATAACATATACTCCCTCCGTCCCAGCTAATTTTGCACGGTTGACTCAACACGGATGTTAAGAAAAAAAATTGGAGAATCTTTTATTTTTCCAAATGTGGAGATTGAAGGTGGAGATTTTGAGGGTGGAGATTGTGAGAGAAATTTTCTTTTTAAGGGTGTGCAAAGTTAATTGGGACGGACCGAAAATGAAAGTATGCAAATTTAAGTGGGACGGAGGGAGTATATGTTATATGTAAAATGTACTCCCTCCGTCCCGGCCTAATTGGCCTACCTTGGCCGGATGCGAAGACTAAGAAAAAACAGAGTTTGTGGAATCATTGATTTTTTCAAAGATGGAGATTAAGAATGGAGATTTTCAGGGTGGAGATTCTGAGAGAAATTTTGTCATTTATGGGCTAGGTCAATTAAGTTGGGACAAACAAAAACGGAAAGAAGGTCAATTAGGTCCGGACGGAGAGAGTATTATTTATTGTATCACATTATATATGACGTAAATATATTATTTATTAGGATTAATTACCAACAAAATCACGACATTTGAACCAATTTTCAATTGCAACATGATTTTTAAAATTTATCAATGTTGATCAACAACTATAATTTTCTTTTATTACAGCATCGAATACATTTTTCGACATATCTAATTGTGTCACTATCACCATCACTAGATGTGCTTAAAGAAGACCTTCATTTACCTTGAATCAATTTCACGCCCTGTTATTTCAGTGTCGTTAATCAGTGATTGAATTTATTAATTATGTCACGTCTTCCACTTCAAATTAACGACATTGAAAATTATAGATTGTGAAATTAGTCGAGCATAAATGGAGATCTTGTTAAGAAACATTTAGTAGTGGTGATGGCGACATAAATAGATGTAACAAATTATAGCCAATGTTGTAATTGAAAAAAAAAAGTTACAGTTGATAACCAACCTAGATAATTTTGAAAATCATGTTGCAATTATATTTGGACTAAAGATTGCGATTTTTCTTGTAATTAACCATTATTTCTTATTTTTATATATTAATCAGGTCATTTAATTATACAGACACAATAAAAGAAAATATTAATAAAACAAAAGGAGAATAAAATAATGTTAATAAAACAAAAAGAAAAGAAAATTGATGAGAGACGAAAAACTTGTGTACTAAAAATTACAAACAAAAAGGAAGTAATAACTACTGAAAAGAAAGAAAAAAAGTAAAGAAAATGCTTATTTTTTCTACTGCACAAGATGCAGTTTATTAATAGCTGCACCAAATTGCTATCGCTGTTTTTGAACAAAAGGGATCCAGTACAATGGCCAAATAACTGCACAAGGTGCAATAGAACTATTGAAGTAAGCGACGTCGTGCTCTCTTTTTCTTTTAGATTTTGCTTTCTTTTTCTTTTTTTCCTTTTGTTTTTATTTCACTAACATTTTCTCTTGCATTTTTTTTTCTTTTTTATTTGGCCAGATAACATTTTATTTTTGGTTATTTTTCGATTATTTTATTTTATTTTCTTTATTTATTAACATTACGTTTGGATTTCTTCAATGAAGACTTTTAGTGTAAATTAATTTTAATGAAAAAGATCATAATATAAAAAGGAAAAACTAATGGACACAAACATACAGACCCGCTCCTTTAACCACTATGGATACATACTAATGTGTCCACCAACTGACATGTCAAATATTCAAAACAGAAGTAAATTATCTTATTCAAAATTAAAAGATAAGATCCTTACACATCAATTGTGGATAGAGCGGAGCCATGTTTGCCACCTTGACTAGAGCCTACTCCTATTCCTTTATTATCCTCATTGTATCGGCCTTTTGTTATCTATTTAGCCAAACCATCCAAAAAAATTCCAAAGCATTAAGGAGGATAATTTGTAATATTCTACATCTATGATAACTTATACAAATATCCTGTTAAAATATTTACTTTCTAGACCATCCTATTTACAATCATCGGATCAATCCTGGTAGTGGGCACATTAATTTGTAGTTATGATGGTAGAATAATATTTCTCCATAATTTTAATTCTTGAATAGGAATTAGAAAAAAAAAAAAAAAAAAAAAAAAAAAAAAAAAAAAAAAAAAAAGAAGGAGTAACAGGGATTCAAAATAGAAAAATAATGAAAAACATAATTTTTTTTTAGGTTGAAACATAGCTTCATAACTTACGAGACAACAATATCTGAAACTGTTATTACAATGTTTCTGGAAATGCAAACAGAACAAGAAAAGAAAAAGAAGTAAACTGGAATAGCAGCAAATCGAGTCGTGGGAAGCCCACTGTCCTTAGGAAAAAATACTTCCCGGCTAGTGCTCTCGGAACGAAGTATATTACCCCAAAGATGAAATGATTTTCATCATTTTCTGTAGTAGCACCACTAACAGAAAAGGCACCGGTGAACTAAGGACGTTCGTCTGAAAACTGGAGCTGAAATGCAGAGAATGAGAATGAGAAAATTCAGGTGAAAAATTGTTGTTGTATGCATGCAGGAGACAACCTATTGTAGGCTTCCTTGGGGAACATCTGAATTAATGAATTAATTCTGTCATTTATAATTGACAGTTACGGGCTTAGTAACAGCCCAATTAATCCCTTCTGAAGTTCATCCGGCAAGCCCAATTATTTTGGGCTGCCAAAAATATAAACGGGCATCGGCCGAGGCATTCCCAAAGACCCAAAGTCCCAAGCCCAAGCCCGGCCCCGGCCGAACGAGCGAGCGAGCGCACGTGTGGGCTTCCTATTTGACTCCCTCACATGAATACTTGATATTCCTTAATGATAAGCTTTCATATTTATATATTAATTTAAGGAGCACTTAAACCAATGTGAGATAATTAACTCCTCTTAGTTATTAATCCTACATTTAATACACAACCAAGTGGTAACTTTATGTATTAATTTCTCACTCACCAAAAGTCGGTTTTGAGAAATTCAAGAACCTACGATTATCTACTCCTTTCGTAGATTAATCATGTAAAGTTTAATTCCTACAAAATTAAACTTCCTACCACTTAATTATATCATTAAAGTATTTTATCCACACTTTAATTATTCATTAATTCCAACAATCCCCCACATGAGTAAAAATTAATGCATGCATGAATGCAATCTCTAGTCTAGACTCTTAGTGACCAGTCCTACCTAAGGAAAGGTAGTTCGTAACTTTGAACCTTCCATAGTAATCCACTGTCGGATACACCGGTGGTTTGGTAGATTTTAATCCTTGAACCAATCCTCCTTAGTGTGCACCTAGTCAACAGTGTTTTTGGTCCGTTTCGGCCATGGACCCTCTTTGGGTTCATAAGTGTTTCATTTGAAGCGGCCCTTTACTTCACACTTATATAGGTTACTTATTTATCGAGTATCCTGTACTACTCTACCTTCCTTTAGGTATCTCGAAGTCATTAAAAGTCATAAGACTTAACCTCTACCACAGGTCTTATGCACTTATCTTGCATTCTAGGGATGGAATTTGAAGACATTGTTTTCCAAGTGCTTCGCCTGAACTTTCAAAACTTAGTTTTCCCATTGAACCATGTTTGTGGGATCTCCACTCATTATGGTTGGGTGTCCATTTTGATCATTCTTTTGTTGGTGGGTTTTACTCTCATTCCCTCTCGCAACATAACCAACTGATCTCGGTTTAAACCTTTGGTTAACGGATCCACTAAGTTATCCTTAGACTTTATATAGTCTATTGTGATAACCCCACTAGAGATCAATTGTCTCACGGTGTTATATCTACGGCGTATATGCCTAGACTTACCGTTATACATATTGTTTAGTGCTCTTCCTATTGTGGCTTGACAGTCACAATGAACCATAATAGCCGGTACTGGCTTACTCCAACATGGAATATCTTCTAAAAAATTGCAAAGCCATTCTACTTCCTCACCAGCTTTATCCAAAGCGATGAATTCCGATTGCATGGTGGATATGGCTATACACGTTTGCTTTATCGATTTCCATGACACTGCTCCACCTCCAATAATGAAAACGTATCCACTTGTGGTTAGTGTCCGAAATCCAATTTGCATCACTGTATCCTTCAATAACTGGAGGATGTCTCGTGTAATGTAGCCCATGATTTAGAGTATACTTTAAGTATCTCGGAATCCTTGTCAAAGCTTTCCAATGTTCTTGACTTGGATTACTTGTAAACCTGCTCATTTTGTTAACTGAACATGCAAGATCCGGTCTAGTACAATTTGTTATGTACATAAGAATCCCTATTACTTTTACATATTCTACTTGAGTTACAGGTTCACCCATGTTCTTCTTTAGATGAACATTAAATTCTAATAGGGTTTTGGCAGGTAGATCATCAAAGGCATTGAATTTTCTGAGCACTTTCTCTACATAGTGAGATTGAGTCAGAACAATTCCCTCTGATGTCCTAATTATCTTGATTCCTAGAATCACATCAGCCAATCCCATATCTTTCATGTCAAAATTTCTTTTCAACATTCTCTTCGTATCCATGATAATTTCATGGCTACTTCCCATGATTAACATATCGTCTACGTATCGACATACTATGACATATGCTTCTGATGTACCTTTTACGTACACACATTTGTCACGTTCGTTGTTTCTGAAACCATTTGACAACATGGTGGTGTCAAATTTCAAGTGCCACTGTTTTGGCGCTTGTTTGAGACCATATAACGATTTTACTTGTCTGCATACCCTCTTTTCTTGTCCAGGTACTACAAACCCTTCGAGTAGATTCATATAGATCTCCTCTTCTAACTCTCCATTTAAGAACGCACTCTTTACATCCATTTAGTAAAAATCTCAAGATTGTGTACTGCAGCAATCGAGAGAAGCACTCGAATAGACGTAATCCTGGTCACAAGGGATTAAGTATCAAAGAAGTCATCACCTTCTTTCTGTTTGAAGCATTTGGCTACCAAACGAGGTTTATATTTATCCGTTTAACCATAAGCTTTGTATTTCCTCTTTATGATCCATTTGCATCCTAAAGGTTTACAATCTGGTGGAAGATCAGTTAATTCCCACGTGTGGTTTTGCATGATCGATTCAATTTCACTGTTGATTGCTTCCTTCCAGAATGGTGCATCTGGATTAGACAGAGCTTCATTAATTGACTTCGGTTCATCATCTAGCATATATATGATAAAATTAGGACCGAATGACTTAGCTGTTTTAGCTCTTTTGCTTCTCGTTTCTTCCTCTTCTAAGGTCCGAGAACTACTTGTAGCTTCAATAGTTTTTTTTAAGTTTGAACTACTTTCTTTCTCAAGAGTAATTCCTTGATTTGAGCTTTCTAACAATCTTTCTCTACATGGAAAGATATTTTCGAAGAACACCGTGTTCCTTGATTCTACAATTGTACCCACAATCATATCTAAAATTTCAGTCTTATGGATCTGAAATCGATATGCACTGATGTTGAGTGCATACCCAACAAATATACAATCAACCGTTTTAGGGCCAATTTTAACGTGTTTAGGTAATGACACCTCAACTTTCGCCAAACACCCACACTTTGAGGTATTTGTATCATGGCTTGCGTCCTTTTCATAACTCGTAAGGAGTTTTGTCAACTCTTTTTAGTGGAATCTTTTTCAATATATAGTTGGCTGTAATTACAGCTTCCCCCCACATGTTCTGGGGTAATCCTGAACTAATCAACAAGGCATTCATCATCTCTTTAAGAGTACGATTCTTGCGTTCTGCAACGCCGTTTGATTGAGGAGAGTAAGGAGCTGTAGTTTGATGAATTATACCACTTTGAGAGCACAATTCCTCAAACGGAGCTACATACTCACCACCTCGATCACTTCGAATTATTTTAATCCGAGTGCCTAGCTGATTTTCAGCTTCAGCTTTGTAGTTTTTAAACGCTTCTATTGCTTTATCTTTACTTCTTAGAAGATAAAGATAGCAATATCTTGTGCAATCATCTATAAAAGTTATAAAAAAAACTTTTTCCCATCTCTAGTCTACACAAATTTTAAGTCACACACATCAATGTGTATTAATTCTAGAGGTATTGTGCTCCTTTCTACTGAGTGAAAAGGTAATTTAGCCATTTTAGCTTCAACACACACTTCACATTTTTCATGTGATTTTACTTCATTCAGTTTTAGCAAATCTAAATTTACTAAAAGTTTTATAGCATTAAGATTTACATGTCCTAATCCAGAATGCTATAAAGAGTAACATTCAAGCAAGTAAGAAGAAGTAGATGCTTTTCCATCCATATTGGAAGTTACATTATTCACTTGGCGTTTAGCCATTACATTCATTTTGAATAAGCCATTAACTACAAAGTCCTTCCCTATGAAAACTCCTTGCTTGCTCAGTATGAACTTGTCGGCTTCGAAGACTAGTCGAAATCCATGCTTCACCAGCAAAGATCCGAAAACCAAGTTTTTCCGAATGTCTGGGACATGCAGCACATCCTTCAGAGTGAGCTCTTTGCCAGAAGTTAACTTAAGAACCACATTGCCCACTCCAACTACCTCAGACGAGGCTTGGTTTCCCATGTGCGGCTTCCTCCCGGAAGAAGCCTTGTAACTTGAAAGTACCTCTCTGTCAGAACAGACATGACAAGAGGCTCCTGTATCAACAAACCATTCTATTGGGTTGTCCACAATATTGGCCTCTAAAATCACAGCAGTGAGGTCCAACTCATTCAACAATATTGGCATTCACTTTCTTGTTTTTCTGCTACAATTTTTAGCCATGTGGTTTGGCTTACCACAATTGTAACAATTTTCTGCAAACTTTGTAAAATTTGCAGGTTGTTTACCTTTGCCAGTGTTGTTCGACTGACCGTTTCCCCGATTATTGCTATCGGTTGGCGGTTTCCTCTTATTACTCGAGGATCCCCTTTCCAACAGGTTAGCATTTGCATCAACATGAGCCCTAAACTTGGACTCGTTCTTTTGGTTATCTTCTTCAATCCTCAGCTTAAGGATCAAGTCTTCAATTGTCATTTCCTTTCCCTTGTGCTTCAAGTAATTCTTGAAGTCACCCCAACCTGGAGGCAGCTTCTATATCAAGCTTGCCACCACGAATGGCACCGGAAACTTCATGTCTTCGACGGAAGCATCATGAACAATGAGCCGAAGCTCTTGAGCTTGCTCCACAATCGAACGGTTATCAACCATTTTAAAGTCCAAAAATCGAGCGACCACAAATTTCTTTTGTGCCTGCATCATTCGTCTTGTATTTCTTGTCCAATGCTTCATAAAGATCTTTTACTGACTTCATGTTAGCATAAACATTGTATAATGGATCAGCTAGCCCGTTCAAAACATAGTTTCTACATAAATAGCCGCCATGAGACCAAGAGTCAAAGGCAATTCGCCTTTGTTCATCAGTATCGGTTTCTGCTGAGATAGCAGGAGGGTCTTCTTTCAGAAATGAAGCGAAGCCTAGGGTGGTAATGTAGAACATCATCTTTCGCTGCCATCTCTTGAAATTATCACCAGAGAATTTTTTTGGCTTCTCTACAGTGTTGGCAGGAGGAGTCGGGATTGTTCTTGCTGGAGCGGGGATGGGTGGAACAGTAGGGTTGTTCGTTACAGTAGACATTTTTCCAGAAATACAGAAAGATATTTTTTCCTAAGATTGTTATTACAATGTTTCTGGAAATGCAAACAGAACAAGAAAAGAAAAAGAAGTAAACTGGAACAGCAACAAATCGAGTCATGGGAAGCCCACTGTCCTTAGGAAAAAATACTTCCCGGCTAGTACTCTCAGAACGAAGTATATTACCCCAGAGATAAAACAATTTTCATCCTTTTCTGTGGTAGCACCACTAACAGAAAAGGCACCGGCGAACTAAGGACGTTCGTCTGAAAACTGGAGCTGAAATGCAGAGAATGAGAATGAAAAAATTCAGGTGAAAAATTGTTGTTGTATGCATGTAGGAGACAACCTATTTGTAGGCCTCCTTGGGGAACATCTGAATTAATGAATTAATTCTGTCATTTATAATTGACAGTTACGGGCTTAGTAACAGCCCAATTAATCCCTCCTTAATTAGCCCTTATTGTGGATGTTACAGGTTTGAATTTAAAAATCAAATCCATCCACTATTGGGCTCATCCAATTGGACTTCTGAAGCTCATCCGACAAGCCCAATTATTTTTGGCAGCCAAAAATATAACTGGGCCTCGGCCGAGGCATTCCCAAAGTTCAAAGCCCAAGCCCAAGATGGAGGCGGAGGCGAGGCGTGGCGTGGCCGTGCCGAGCCGAGCGAGCGAGCGTGTGGGCTTCCTATTGGACTCCCTCACATGAATACTTGATATTCCTTAATGATGAGCTTTCGTGTTTATATATTAATTTAAGGAGCACTTAAACCAATGTAGGATAATAACTCCTCTTAGTTAACAATCCTAAATTTAATACACAATCATGTGGCAACTTTATGTATTAATTTCTCACTCACCAAAAGTCGGTTTTGAGAAATTCAAGAACCTACGATTATCTACTCCTTGCGTAGATTAATCGTGTAAAGTTTAATTTCTATAAAATTAAATTTCCTACCACTTAATTATATCATTAAAGTGCCTTATCCATACTTTAATTATTCATTAATTCCAACAGAAACAACAATGTACGCGAGTGAAATCGGGACAAGGCCAGTCACTTTTCAGCTTGCCAAAAGAAAAAGCATGCTGGGCTAGAAAATTTGCTGATCGCTGAACTAAAGAGAAAATACAGGAATTAAAAGATCGCGAACATAAGCGAATATCAGCAATAATGGATCCCAAATAGGTGAAGTCATCCTGGAGGTTACACATCTTGTAGAAGAGGTTTGCATTATTAGTTTCGACTATAATATCTCGCACTCCGAGTTCCATCGCCAGTCTCACACTCTCCAGACAACCCCACAATTCAGCAATCTCCACTTCAAGGTCTCAGGTCTAGAATTGATCTAGATTGCAGCGCCTCCCTATGTGCTATTCGGATCACCACACCCAAGCCCGTGCCGATACCTTCGACGATTGACGCGTCGCTATTCATCTTCACACATCCTTCAGTTGGGTGCTGCCATGATCTGGCGGATGTTGCTGTTGGGGAACAAAAAATTAGGAGCTTACATTTCCAAAAGTCAACCAACGTCCTCTTAGCTGCAAGGAAACAACCATGGTGGTCTAGCTCTTTGTCATTGAAATTACAGACGTTTTGGGGTCTCCAAAGCAGCAAAAGCATTGTCGCAAACCTGTAATGCAGAGACTTATCATCCAGGTTTGGAATACCTTTCAACCAGTCCGCAATCGAGGCATCGCGCCTAAGCAGATCAACGGGCATGCACAGTGAAGAGGGTCGCCAATAAGTGTGACTCCACGCGTAGTCTCTTAAGGCATGTTCCTCTATTTCAATCGCAATCCCACATCATATGCAGTCTCGATCAACGGTATACCTCGACGGACTAAATCTGTAACACCTCCTACTAGCAGAGTGTCACTTCTACTATTTCTTCAGTGCTCAACACAGTATAAACATAAACTCGCCATCATATATTTTTTGTTTAAATAAAACATGCCTTTAAGAAATTTTGGAATAACTTCAACTTTCTCAAAATCCTAAAATAACTAAAACATTTCTCGAAACCAAATATCAAGTTCAAATAGTAGAATTAAAATATAAAGAACCTTCACAAAATCCAACTAGTTAAATAAACATGTAAATAAGTGTCACCCCAAACAAGACTTGCAACCTTAATTTAAATGAATAATTAAAAAAAAAAAAAAAACAAATAAGAAATCTTTCATGACCAGTTCCGAGATTCCGCCATCACTACCATTGCACACCACCTTGCTTCCTTCTAGCCATCTTACCCTTGCCTTTATCTGCAACATTAGGTGAAATAAACTATAAGCATTGCTCAGTAAGTAACATCATAATCTCATAAAACCTTTCTTTTTATCAAAACTAGCAATACGTACGTGCGTTGGACGTTATTATAACTTTTTACTATTTTTAATAAAAAATTAATTTAAAAGTAAAACAATTGTACCTTGTGATCATTGTAATATATACACAACTTCGTAGGTTATTCAATGTAATAAAAAATTAATCCACTAAACAAACATAATTTTGTATCAAGTAAAACTAAAAGAATCACGAAAGAGAAATAGAAAAGTTAAATAACATTAGTGTTAACAAAACAAGTTACAATAATTAACGTTAAAGATTCATAAAAAAAGACATACCATGATATAATGTATAATCTTTAGTCTTACAAAATTTTCTATTATATATGTAAAGTTTGGTATATTAAAACTATTGTTTACTTCTTATTATACACAAACTCGACCATCATTAATATATCTTGAATAAAGGTATACGATGGGTGAAAAATTATACATGTAATAATGTTGCATAGATTTTTATATTTTGCACAAAATCACTAACATTTGAAGAAAAATACATGTTTAATTTCTCATTACATCATCAACTGACATCCATAAGTTCATTATTGTTATATACACACAAAATATTAGGCCTAACATACCTTTTCTATAATTTCTCTAATAAATAAATGTCTATTTCAACATACATTTGCACATGAAATTCTTTACATATTTTAATGTGAGGAAAACCTTCTAGCAACTTAGTGTCAATGTCTAACATCCAACTTTTATTATGAAAATTATTTTCTAACTTTTTTATTATTATTAAGTAAAACTCTCTTTAATACAATTTACTTATCGATTTAAGATTGCTTATATCAATTCACTTAATTATTTTCTCAGTTCAACATCGAAATTTAAAAATCATGTGTGATTTAAAATAAAAATCCTCCAATAGTATAATTACAAAATAAATATTTTATTATATATATATATATATATATATACACATATATGTTTAAACCACGTATTCTGATTTTATTTTTCATTTAGACTATACAATACTTTATTCAACGCAAATATTATTTACTTTTTATCTAATCTATACTCAAACAAGAATTAACTTCACATTTTACTGTCTTTACTTTTTTGCATTTTTTTTTATTTAATTATGTGATACTCATTCACATAGTACAACTTAGTCCATTATTTCTTTATAGTTCCTTTTTATTTTTCATTGTACCCTGTAATTTTATATAGCATAGTAAATTCACTTATCAAGTTATTACATATGCTTAATATATATATATATATATATAATATTTTTATTGATTTAATAATTTATTTAATGTTATATCTTAAATGTTTAAAGAATCTGGGGCAATTATTCATGTCCACTAATTTTAACGTTTGTCATTTTATCATTTCTATTATTAATAGTACAATAAAATTTCACACCTCTATCTAAACTCCAATTATTATAAACCTTGGGATTTTGATGTCTCTCTCCGATTTTCTAACATAATAGTTTTTCTTTGATCCACTAAAATTACATCACCCTATTAAAAGTATTACATTGGTGAATAGATTTGTGTAGGTGTGTAAGGTGTGTGATTGAAAATGATGTTCAACGCATAAATTTATTTTGAATTCAATAAAATACGTAAATCAATTATTATTTCTCTTGTTGCAATGTTTATAAATGTTATTTATGCAGTATATCGATTTCATTTCTTCTAAATCATTGAAAATAAATATAATATATAATTTCATTTCCTACAAACATAATACTTCGATTTATATTCACTTATTAATGCTTATACAAAGAAATTTATCATGTAAAGTTATATATTGCTAGTTTAATCTAAATTTGAACAGTAAGACTAAATGCATGCCTTGTTTGATCTGAATTTCAAAATACTACATTGTAATAACTTGTATGTACATCTATCTATAATATAGATATTTAATTTTTGTTTTAGTATTCTATTCTGACAGTATAATATATCTAACTTTATCACATTAGTTTATTCTTTGATTTTTCTATTATATTACCTAGACTCGTCTAGTATAATTTATTTTTTTATAATGAAAATTCACTTAGACCCTTTAATATTAGTAATTTTTGCATTAGTTTTTTATTATTATTATTATATATAATTTTATTCATTATGTTAGTAAAGTTATATCTACTAATAATAAAGACTATTAATAAGAGTGTGTTATTTTTCTGCACAATGCATGTTTTCACTTATATTCATTTTATCATCATATAGTTCCTATTCAATTGTTTTGACATTATTTTCTATTGCTGGACTTTAATAAAGTGGTATACAAAAAAAAAAAAAATGCAATTTTCAAAGATGTCTTCTTAGTCACTAAAAAGTTAATTCTAAAATATAATCTCAACGATTCCAATGCAAGTCATTTCATTCTTTGATTTTAGTATTTGCTTTAAGTTTATATTATATTAAAGTTGAGTTACTATTCACATTAAGCTCTAACCCTTAATTAATTCAATAGTTTACACTTTAGTCTAAATATCCTATATTCATATTTTATTTTTCATTAGATAACTTATATAAATTCTATTTTTGTTTCTCAATGTTGTAATATTGATAATTCAATAATTTAGAAAATTGGGGAGACTATTGCAAGTAGTAAATTTATAATATTCAAATTTAGACAAATAAATTGTTACTATTAGATAAGTATTATTCTAATTTATATTTCTAATAAGAGTTGGCTGTATTATTTATGGCCAAACACTATGTAAGAATTTGTCAATAATTTATACATAGTAATATAAATAATTGTGAATCATTCACATATCGTTGTGACATATAATATATATATTGTTTAAATAGACTAAAACATATTAATTTAATCTCATCTATTTTTTTTTTCAAAAAAAAATCTTTAATGGCATATTTTAATTAAACTTTCAATCTATCCCATATCATAAAAAAATATATGTACGATCATATGTCAACAATCTTGTATCTATTACTCGATTATGAAGTCAAACTTATAACTATTGAAATCATATTAAACTATTACATTTTACATAATTTAAATATTTTATCATGTAAGTATCATTAGTTGAGTCATTCATATATTGCGGTAATTTAAATATTACACAACACATTATAGTTGTCTTGTCAACATATTTTTTGTTGTAGTTAGTGGAATGAGTATATAGATGTTATGGAAACGTATTGTACCTAAATTTAGAAAAAGTAAACTAAAAGAATTATCTCCAAAAAATTAAAGATGATAAATTAAATCAATACGAGCTTTCACTATTATTCATTGTTCTTGTATATGGTTTTTTTCTTCTTGCTGCTAATTCTAAAATCTATTAGTACCTTTTTACCATGAAAGTGCAAAAACTTAATATAACACTTAATGTCTAAATACCTTTATTGTATGCCACTATTGGAAGTTAAGATTCTTGTGGTATTTGTTCTAACAAAAGAAGCCAAACTTTTGAGCTACTAAACTCCTATTAAACTATTAATTTTCTATAATTTTTTATACATACATAAATATCTTTTGTGTAAATTTCATTTATTTAATATTTTGAGAATCATAAATTAAAGTACTTTAATATTCATAATATCTTATATTCATATTCCTTTTTAGTAATATACATTATATTATTTTTTTCCCTTTATTTACTCCATTAAGTTCTTCATAAATTTCTTATAGTTCTTCTAGTTGGATTCTTTTACAATTGTAGAGAAAGGAGAAAGATCTATTAACAAAAAATTAAGAGTAAATAAAAGAAATATGATACACTAAATTTGTCCTATCAATATATTTTTTGTTGTGGTTAGTAGAATGATGATATAAATATATATCTATATATATATATATATATATATATATATATATATATATATATTATAACGATGTACCTAAATCAAAAAGAAAAAAGTAAACTAAAATAAAAGAAATATCTCTAAAATGAAAAATGATAAGTAAGAAATTTCACTATTAGTCATTGTTTTAATGTTTACATGCATGATTTTTTTCTTGTTGTTGTTAATCATAAAATCTTTTAGTATTTTTTTCACCGTGAAAATGCCAAAACTTAATAGTTTTGCAATCATTTAATATCTAAATAACTCTACAGTACCCCTATTCGAAATTAAAAGTCTTAGAATCATTATCCTAGTAAAAAGACAAACATTGGAGTTACTAAAGTTCTATTAAATTATCCGATGTTTAATTTTCTATATTTTTTTTTATAAATATATAAATATCTTTTGTGTAAACTTCAATTATTTAATATCTTGAGAATTGTATACTAAAATAATTTTACTTATTGTAAATACATTTTTGATAATCGGTCTTTCTCTCTTCTCTTCAATTATAGAAGAAACCAATTATAAAAATTATAAAAAAATTATGAAGAATAAAATAAAATAAAAACAAATAAAAACAATAATATAATGTATTTTACTACAAAGGAATAATAATATAAAATATTATGAATATTTTAGTTCAGCTTATGTCATTAGTTGAACTATATATTATATGAAATGTTATAGAAAATTTCACAAGTTAAGACTTGAGAGATGAATTTGAATTATAAAATGAATCTTACTAAATAAATAAAACTTTAAAAAATAAAGTTACTAAGTTAGCCTTAAAAATTACTAATGTTTTTTTTCAATAGTTTTCTATTTTGATAATTATATAAAACAATCTCATTATAAAAGAGATAAGAAAATTAAAAAGAAACTTAAAAATAAAAATAAATAAAAATAGTAATGTTATGTATATTATTAACAATAAAGAAAAAAATAGAATATTGCCGTTAGATGAATTAGATATTATATCCATGAATTTTTTTTGAGGGTATCATATCCATGAATTGATAGATGATTTTTGAACTATATAGGGCTCTAAACAAATAAACAAAAATTAAAAAATATAGTTGATAAACTAACCTTAAAAATTAAAATTCATTAAGCATATAATAGGTAAATCAACTTCTGTCCAACCATATAAGTAAAACTTTAAAGATATAGTTACTAAACTAAACTTTAAAATTAAAATTCATTAAGGATATAATAGGCAAATCAAATATTGTAAGAAACAACTCACACTTTTATAATAGAAGTAGATATACCTCCTTTGAAAATTTTAGTAACTCAACTTATATATATATATATATATATATAGATACATATACATACATATATAAAATAAAAACTACTTTGGGTCCGGACTTGGTACCAATGCGCGCAACTCCATTAAGACCCAGGGTAGCTAGTCACTGAATCCAAATTGAGCAACTCAAACTCTTAGGGCGGTCTCGTGCCCAGGTACCAGTCCATATATATATAAAATAATAATATATTTTTTCAAAAACTTTATCTTTACCCAATACAAATAAACTCGCATTTGCACACAATACTCATACAACTTCTATATGTAACTTAACAAAAGCAGGCTCTGACAAATTGACATGTAGAACAATCCAAGCAAACAATCATACAAGTTGCTCAACAATTAGATCAACTTCTCAAATAATACAATTCCTCATATTGCAGGTGAGAGATGTATTTACCTCGAGTCCAAAGCTCAACACTACTAAAATCTCTAAACGCGAACTAATTTTTCTCTGTCGAATCTAAATCATAAAGGAATATAATAATTTAGAATATATACAATTTATCAATCTAATATCCTAATTAATTAATCATCTATGTACGTCGTTTACTTCCCAAAATACATAGAACTATCGAAAGATCTTAAAAATTCTATATTCCTAATTATCCATCTTGGAACATTAGCAGGGAGAAATAGACAATTTGCATCCGAAATTACTTGCTTGAATACCTAAGTAAGTAATAAAATCTCAACCAACAATGAAGAAGGAAAACTAACATACCTAAAACTTTGAGAAAAATAAAACCTCCTAACATATTTCACCATCAGATTATGCATGAATTTGTGATTACTACAATTTCAACCTCGAAACGTCACCAACTCCTAATTCATGTGTTTCATATTAATAAGACATCTGACACCATTTGTTCCCCCAATAACCTAACTAGTGAAAAAAATAAAATGTTAGGAATACATACCATCAGCCAATGAATCCATGTCAAAATCAGAATTTGCCATTAATAATCTGACCCCTATTGATTATAGTTAACTTATAATAATAGCATACTAACGCATCAGTATTCCTTATACGAGTTAATCAGCGATGCTTAAAAAAAATTTGGATCAATTTACCTGAAAACCACAACTTTTGATCGAAACTCGTTTTGTTTTCCCTACTTCTTTTCCTTTTGTTTTCGGCGGCTCAAAGATAATAGCATAGTATTTGAGTAGTTAGAATTATATATATAGGGTTTTGACTTAGTCGCCACTACATAAAGAAAAAAAATAAGAATACGTATCTAAGTCTCTACAGGACTCCTATTATGACTCAAATTCCTACTCTCTTACGTAATAACTATAAAATATTAATATTAAAAAATTTAGGGATAATTCTTAATAAATAAATAACAATGTACCCAAAATTACTATTGTTCTAAAATTACCATAGTTAAATTAATAGCACGTAGGAACACCTAAAATAAATTTCAAGTATCACTTATCACACCAAAATGCATAATAAAATGATGACCACATAAATGCATGTCTAATAATCACCTTTGTCAAAAATCGGGATGTTACAAAATCTCTCGACACCAACAGAATGTTGTGGGCAACCTTCCACAAGAGCACTTTCATTTTCGGTGGAATGTCAAGATTCTAAAGCCATTTCTAGAATTTGGTTGATGTTCCAGTTGATGATGCACCCGCTTGATCTTGCACTTTGGCCATGCGGGCAATGTGATATCCCCACCTTCACCATATATTTCTCATTTTCTAATAGTGCCAAATCAATCGGCCCAAGCCGAGGTTTGCATGAATTGGGATAGACCGAATGAAATAGGCCTTCTCATTTAAATAAAGTGTTTATAAGCTCAACCTTCCATCCTGATCTATCCATATTCATCAAGTCCCCAACAAACCTCACGTTACACCCCTGTGGCATCCTCCATTTGACTCGAAAATCTAGCGTGTTTGGGATCCAGGTCATGCCATATATCCACCTTTGAGTTATCCCTGACCTCTAAATGGGGATCTTCTCAAGGATTCCTCATCCCGCTAGTATGCTTCTCCACGTATAACTAGGATTATTTTAAATACTAGCGTTCAGAAAATTGGAATTACAGAAATACCTGGCCTTAAATAATTTGGATGTCAGGGAGCTTTCGTCCTCCACTAGTCTCTATCCCTGCTTCACTAGCATCGCTTCGTTAAAAGCAACAAGTCTCTAACACCCCTCCTTCTTGTTGCAAATCGAATTCTACGACCGCCAATGGATGCGATGCTCCTGTTCCCGCTAGCTCACTAGAAATTGGTGATCAATGAAGTATTTCGCCTTTGGACTATCCAAGGCAACATGAAGCAACTCATAATGTATGTGAGTATTGATTGTGCCACCAATTATATCATCACCAATTTTCAAGCCGATGAAAGTGTTTGGCTCTTCCAATTCTCAGCTTCTCCTCTACCCTAGCCACCACCCCACTGAAAATGGCCTCCTTGGATCTCCCAATCGCGACCGGGAGTCCCAAATAAACTAAGCGTTTCTCAACAAAACTCACCCCCAGCCTTTTGTTGGGAAATCGGGAGTTGTGTCAAGGATCTATTCGGAATGCAATTTGAATTTCTATTTTCAATAATGAAACAACAATGATATGAACGATCAAATCATATAATTCATGTAATTGAATCATGGTAATCATACAATAGGCCCTAACATGCTGAACTAACGGATTACAGTATTTTACCTTCGAATCGGAGAGACGACGTTGAGAAGAATTAATCATTCAACCCAAAGATCTTCTTGAGTATTCCCTAAGTCCAAGCTCGTCAATTCGGTGGAAAACAAACAAATTTTTTAACTCTCAAGAAAATGATTAATTTTCTATAAAATTACTCATTCACTTATGCATCTCCTATTCCATATAGGGACCAAGATTGGTCCCCTATTTATAGAGGATAGGGGCCGAAATCTGCCCCCTTTTAGGATTAGGAAATCCTCTCCCACTTGGGAGAGGAAAATATGGATAAACCATAATCCTCTTAGGAATTAGATTCTTCCATATCTTTTCTTTCCTTATCTCCTACTTCTAATTAATCCTTATCATTTTAGTTAATGAACTACTTCTATTGGGCTACTCAAGAGGCCTTTTTGAGGAATATTATTTGGCCTTCCAATGGGCCTAGATATCCATATTGAACAATCAATATTATTCTAATCCATTAATATTAATTCATCCCACTCTAGAATTAATATTGAACTACTCATCCTAATCCATATTACGAAATATGGCTCCAGGTTATTTTTTCCGTGTATAAGATCAGATGTCCATTAATTAATTTAAAGTACTGAATGCTTTAATTAATTAATATTTTTTATTCCTTGAGAATAAACAGCTCAACATTATTATCATTGTGGAAGTTAATCCATTGTACAGGTTTGATATGATAAACATTTTGAGCCCATCAAGGGGACATAATCAACTTGTTTTACCAAGACACAATTTTCTGTATTAATTTAGCAATCTGTCATATAATTAAATATTGCCCAAAGTATAGAGTATTGAGTCCCAATGACTCTTTACCCATAATAAATCAAAGCAACAATAATTAATTATATACAATCTCAATTAAGTGATAGAAATTAAGGAAACAATAACCACTAAGATCTAATTTTTCCTTCAAGTCGGTCTTGAAAAATTATCTAGCTGTTGGTCCAATTCAGTGCAACAAATGCACTAGTGTAATCTCTTGGTCAAGACAAACCAATCTGACTCTTACATATCAACTTCTACCAATGGATTGTTCAACTTCATCTAAGTTGTGTATCTTTATACTTATTACAAGGGACCGACAATGTGATCTTCTGTGATCTACTATACACCACATCGTCTACAATGTAAAGTATTCAAACATTATGCAATAAATATTTATAATATTCATAATATTTAAAGCAAACAGTGATAATTTATTCTCATTCAATAAAGTGCAGTAAACAGTTTATATACAAAGGAATACTTAAAAACATGCTTTACAGTACAACCCTAACGATCACTCACATATACTCAAAGTCTGCTTTTAAGTATACTACAACATGTCCTAATAATTCTCCCACTTATACTCAAAGCAGAGTGGCAACACACTGGACTCCCATTCCTTCCACATGTTTCTTGAATGTATTCTGAGGCAGACTCTTTGTGAAAGGATCTGTTAGGTTGTCCTCCGATGCTATCTTTGCCACCACTTTGTCTCCTCTCCTAACGATTTTTCATATGAGATGGTATTTCCTTTCAATGTGTTTGCTCGCCTTGTGGGCTCGTGGTTCCTTTGAATTTGCAACCGCACCCGTATTATCAAAATAAATTCGAAATTTACAATTTATTTTTCAAAATGTACAAATTAACAAACAAACAAAAAAAAGCAAAAAACAGTGAAATATGTATGCATGAATTTAAAAATTATGAACTCAAAAAAGAAATTACAGATAAAAAAAAATGATTTTTCCCTAAAAGAACATAATTTTTTTTGAAGAAATAACAACTTTAAAAAAAGATACCGAAAATTTAAAAAAATAATATTTTTTATAAAAAATAATAATATAGTGAAAGGCTTTTAAGGTAGATTTCCCCCGCTTATCACTTCAAGACAAATTATTTTTTCTTTATTTATTTTGTAATTTTCAAACATGTCATAATGATTTTAGATTTATGGGTCTTCCATTGATAGTTTTCAATCTTTTAGGTTCTAGATTGATAAAAAAAAAAAAAAAAAAAGATATCTTTCGGACCTAAATTGATAGTCGACCTATCTTTCGAATATTTGATTGAGAAGACAAATAATTATAAATGTTAATTAGTAATTTATTTGGTAATTAATCCTAAAGTAATGAGAAAATTTGGGTAAAAAATATGTGAGAAATTGGAGTTTGGTTCCTAAATATAATCAATTATATTAGGTACAAGACTAGTTGGTGAAGATAATGAGTTCGTTTTCAGTTTTGTAGTTCTAAGAATATATTTGGAGGTATATGTTTGTAGTTCTAAGACTGTAAGATATAAATTCAAAGTTTGAACAGTTAATATATATTATTTTAAAAAGGACGAAGTTGGTGGAATTTCTTGATGTTTTCTAGCTTCGTGACTTTAATTAATTACAGTCTAAGTTTATTGAAATTTCATGATGTTTTTTGTGTGTGAAGGGGGGCGACTAATTTATAGGAATTAACAACACCTTCATTCAACACTTCAACTTTCCTGCCTTTCCTTTGACTTTATATATTATACTTGATTTCGACGCTTACTTATTCTATATTAATCCAGAACAACAAATTTTGGTACCTCAATTGTTGTTGTTTTTTCAAATTTATCTTCAAAATTCAATATCACATTTTAGTGTCCTTTTCCATTTGATACCCCATCTTAAAAACATCTTAGATTATTGCATTTACTTTACAATTTTCTTTTGTTTCTATCAAAACTTTACTTTTCAGTAAAAACAAAACAAAGAATTGTAACTGCGATCAAAATTGAGTATAATTTCTACCCCAAAACATTTCTTTTTAGTCGTTTGATTAAGATTGTTGGAAACCAACCAACACTAATTGACATAAGACATTAGGTGGCTCAACCATATTACATTACAATGAACATTAAATTTTTCAAAAGATGTTATAGCATATGAGTAAATTAGTTTACTCAAATTAGTTTAGAGTTTTAATATTTTAAGGATAATAATATAAATTAGACTAAATTTTAACCTTGATAGGGATGACCCGGTTACTTCGGGCCAGGTTAACCCTGACTTCGAGCCGGGTTAACCCTGAGCCCATTTACCAGCTCAGCGAACGCGCCAGCAAGCGCGAAGGCCCAGGCCCAACAGGCCCAGCAACGGTTCCGTGAATCAAGGCCCATGATCTTTTCCCAACTGCCATGCAGATTTGGGGGGCAAGATTATAGGGATTTAGTTAGGGTTTGAGTTTAGTAGTATAAATAGATGAAAAGAACTCTGAATTAGGGTTCGGACTTTGTTTTCTGTAACACGCACTGTAAACTCAACATTCGAGTGAAAGAAACACCTCGGCGATTGCCGTTTTCTCCCCGTGGACGTAGATCTCCGGATCAAACCACGTAAATTCTGTGTTTTTATATTTTGTTCTTGTTGATTACTGTTCGATTGGGTAATTACCGGATTGCGCATTATCAAATTGGCGCCGTCTGTGGGAACGACAAGGCAGTTTTTTTGAACGCATTAACCGGTAATCTTTGACGTTTACATTGCATTCAAGAATCATGGTGACGACTCGTTTGAATCAAGCCCGCCGTGGAGACCATTCCGATCAAGATCCACCCGTGGATCAAGTTGCACCGCCGAGGCCATTGCCGGAAGCGAGTGCATCCAATCATCAGGGTAATCAAAACCCTCCACCCCCTCAAGATCAGCAAGCCCCTAATATTGCTGTTGCTCAGCCACCGGTGAACATTCAAATCACCCCAGAACTGCTCCAAGATTTCTTACAGGAGCATGCGCATGTCCTACAAGATTGGGCAGTTAATCGCCTACGCCCAGCGGGGCCTGCCGCAGAACCTGTTAGCCATAATGATAATCCTGGGGTGCCCCCACCTCGCCCGCGCGGACAGCGGGAACCAGGCTATCGCGGGCGTCAGGATCGACGACGGGAACGACCTGGTTCTTCCGAGGACCTTGGGAGTTCAAACGGATCACGACCTCGCAATGAGGAACCAGCTGATGTGGATCGCCGTCGTCCACTTAATGCGGCTAAAAAAGTTCGCTACGCTGACTCTCATGCTCAGGATCTCCAAGAGTATGAGCGGGTTCAACGCAACGTTGAACTAGACAGAATCCTAGGCCTTGATGCCAATGGAGAGATTATCACGCCGTTCTCCTCCGAAATCATGGCCATCACCCTTCCCGAAGGGTTCAAACGGCCAGCTATATCACCTTACAACGGCACGGGAGATCCGGCCAATTTTCTTGGCGCTTTTAGGCACAGTATGCTTAGTCATGATAACATCACATCCCTTCAGTACTGTAGGATTTTCCCGGAGTACTTACAGGATGAAGCTCGGGTCTGGTTTGATTCTCTCCCGCGAGACAGCATATCCTCATTCAGAGAACTCGCCGAGCACTTCTGGGCAAGGTTCGAAGCCCGAGCGAAGCCCATGGCCACTCTGGCCGACGTCATGAGTATGGAACAACGGGACGGTGAAACTGTTACTCAATTTCTGGACCGTTTCACAGCGATAAGTCTCAAGGTGGGGAATTGCCCCGACGATGTGGCCATCAACGCCTTCATGAATGGACTCCGCCCTGGAGCACTCCACACCGATTTAGCTCGGAACACCCCGGTCACAACTCGAGCACTGTTCAAAACAGTGTGCAAATTTGCTAAGGCCGAGGAACAGACACGGCAGAAGCGTGAGAAGCACGCAATCAAGCGACAGGCCGACAAAGCACAAACTGGTCCTAGTACGCGAACTAGCGCATTTTCACGCTTGACACCGGGGCATTCAGAATCCCGAAGTGCAATTCCGCAATTGACTCCACTGACGAAGTCGCGGGCTGAAATTCTTTCACTCCACAAAAACGATTTCCGACCTTGTCCGCGGATGACAGCGCCTCCTGAAAAGAGGAACCGTGGAAAGTGGTGCGCATACCACCGAGATCACGGACATGAGACAGAGGAGTGCCGAGAACTCGGCAAGGAGATTGAGGAAGGCCTCAAGAAAGGGTTTTTGCGGCAATACGTTGCGCAAACCGGAGACCCACCTCGGGCAAACCACAATGGGGGCTCGTCTCATCACCGTGGAGGTTACCATGATCGAGATAATCAACAAAATCGGCCACATTGGCAGAATAATCGGCAGGGGCCCAATAACTACGCGCGACAAGATTCTGGCAATCGCCAGCCGTCACGTCTCCCACTTCCACCTCCTCCTCCGGGAGGACCCGGGGACAACGCACCCCCTCACGTGATAAACGTGATATATGGAGCCCTACCCACCGGGGCTTCACGACATGCCTTGAAGGCAGAGGCTCGACGTCCTCCTCCCGAGGAGCCACGCCACAAACGCTTCCATCAGTCCGAAACTGTCAGCTTCACGGATAGGGATCCGGTTCCAGAGATAACACCCCACACTGACGCTATTGTCATTGACATGACTGTAGCCAATATAACAATACGGCGGGTCTTCGTGGACAATGGTGCTGCAGTAAGCATCATATTTGCGGACTGTTTCGAGAGGATGGGGATCTCCCGAGACCAACTTCGACCGGCCCCCGGGCCATTACAGACATTCACCTAGGGTGAGGTCCGGCCGGAAGGTATCATTACTCTCCCAGCGTCTTTGGGGACTTATCCGAAGATAAAAACTATCTTCGTGGACTTTTATGTGGTGAATTCTCCCTCACCATATAACATGATATTGGGCCGAGACTGGCTCACCCCGGCAAAAGCCATATGCTCCACGTATCACCTCGCGCTAAAGTTTCCCACTTCGCATGGTGAAGTGACCATCCGTGGCAGTCAAAGGGTCTCAAAAGAGTGCATGTATGTGGCGCTCAAGAAGACTGCTAAGGTTTCTCCCAAACAGCAGCTTCAGGTAACATCACAGGTTCTAGAACCTCGGGACCGTACCCCATTGGGGGATGCCACTGCTCAAATCCCGCTAGATCCGTCTAAGCCGGAGCAGACAGTAACAGTAGGGGCCGTGGACGTGCCATGGCTACATCAGGCCATTATCCAGACCCTGCGAGAATATTCCGATGTTTTCGCATGGTCTCCTCTGGACATGCCCGGAGTCTCTCCCGAGGTGATTACCCACAAGCTGAATATCGATCCTAGTGTCAAGCCAATCCAACAGAAGCAGAGGAAATTCGCTCCGGAGCGAAATGAAGCCATTCGAATTGAGGTGAAGCAACTCCTAGATGCGGACATCTTGTTCGAGGTATTCTACCCCTCCTGGTTGTCCAACTCAGTAATGGTAACAAAAATCAGTGGGGCATGGCGGATGTGTGTTGATTTTTCCGATCTCAATAAGCACTGTCCCAAGGACTGCTATCCTCTACCCTCCATCGATCAAAAGGCCGAAGCCATTACGGGGTACGTGGCACTTTGTTTCTTAGACCTGTACAAAGGCTATCATCAGATCTTTATGGATCCACAGGATGCTATCAAAACGGCGTTTATCACTGCCTTTGGATGCTACGCTTTCAAGAAACTGCCCTTCGGGCTCAAGAATGCTGGGGCCACCTATCAGCGTCTAATGGACTTTGTCTTCCACGACCAGATAGGTCGCAATGTTGAGGTTTACGTCGATGACTTGGTCATCAAAAGCTCCTCCCATCCTTCATGTGTGCAGGATATCGCCGAAACATTGCGCACCCTGCGGCGCTATAACTTGCGACTCAATCCGGCAAAATGCACTTTCGGTGTTGGCTCCGGGAAGTTCCTCGGATACATGGTTTCACAAAACGGCTTGCAAGCCAATCCAGCTAAACTCCGTGATGTATTAGATTTGCAGCCCCCAAAAACATTCAGGGAAGTTCAACGCCTTACAGGTGGCCTAGCGGCTTTAAACAGATTCTTATCGAAAGCAGCGGAGCGCCAGCTCCCATTTTTCAAGATCCTGAGGCAAGCGAAGTCCTTTGAGTGGACTCCAGAGTGCACCGAGGCTTTTGAAGCCTTGAAACTGCATATACAGCAGCTGCCTACTTTGTCAGTTCCTCTCCCCGGAGAGCCACTGTACCTATATCTGGCATCCGCCGAAGAAGCTGTCAGCGCCGCTCTTGTGCGCGAAGTGGAGGGGGTTCAACATCCCGTATATTTTGCAAGCCGGGTGCTCCATGGAGCCGAGACGCGATATTCAGAACTTGAAAAAACCGCTTTGGCTCTTGTTATGGCAGCTCGGCGTCTTCGGCCATACTTCCAGGGACGTGAAATACGAGTCCTAACCAATCACCCTATACGCCAGATCCTTGTGAAACCCGAGGTGTCCGGGCGCCTCGCTAAGTGGGCAATTGAGTTAGGTGAGTATGATATCCAGTTCCTCCCCCGTCGAGCAATTAAAGGTCAAGCACTTGCTGACTTCCTGGCCGAAACCCCGGCAGATAATCATGAGCCCCCCGCAGACAATGATACACCACACCGCGTCACACCCGCTCCTCCACCACGGATGTGGCAACTATTTGTAGATGGAGCATCCACAGTCCGAGGAAGTGGTGCCGGGCTGCTTCTCATCGACCCCGAGGGGGTCGAGGTCAAATATGTCATCCGATTCAAATTTAAGGTGACTAACAATGTAGCAGAATACGAGGCAGTCCTCGCCGGGCTCCGGCTCGCTCAATCTCTAGGTGTTCGTCACTTAGAGCTTTTCACGGACTCCGAGATCGTGTCTAAGCAAATTCAGGGGACTTATGTCGCCAAAGAAGAAACAATGGTCAGGTACCGCGCTCTAGCACTCAAATTCATATCAACTTTTGATACAGTTATTATCCGGAAAATCCCGCGTGCTCAAAATTCCAGGGCAGACACACTCAGCAAGTTGGCCTCCGTGGTCCAAACTAATATATCTCCGGATATCAAGGTTGAAGACCTTTCCCATCCAGCAATTCATGAGGCTACAGTCTCGGTACTGACCGACAGTGATCCGAACTGGATGACTCCGATCATTCAGTATCTCCAAGATGGGATTCTACCCACTGACAAGCAACGAGCTCGGCAAGTTGTGCTCAAAGCCCCCAAATACTCCCTTCATAATGGAGTTCTATACCGACAATCGTACCTACAACCGAATCTTCGGTGCCTCGCCCCTGCCGAGGCTATTCAAGTTCTGCGAGAGGTTCATGAAGGGGCCTGTGCAAGCCATATCGGTTCCCGGACTCTAGCAAAAAAAGTTCTCCGTTGGGGATACTATTGGCCCACCCTATTCAACGATGCTCACGACTTAGTGACTAGATGCAGCAAGTGTCAGCTACACTCTAGGGTGAAGCATTTGCCACAGACCGAGCTCACCGGAATCCAAGGAGCATGGCCGTTCATCCAATGGGGTATTGATATTGTTGGGCCTTTCCCTGTCGCTCCGGGAGGGTTGAAATTCCTGGTCGTCGCCGTAGACTACTTCACTAAGTGGGTCGAAGCCGAACCACTTACGGCTATCACCGGACAGAACATTTTAAAGTTTGTGTGGCGCAATATTGTTTGTCGCTTCGGCATCCCGAGCACTATCATCTCGGACAACGGTAAACAGTTTGCCAATGATCCATTCCGCTCATGGTGTGAAGAACTCCACATCAAACAGATTTTCACTTCGGTGGCTCACCCTCAAGCAAACGGGTAGGTTGAGGTCACCAACCGGACCCTTCTCACGGGAATAAAAAAGCGCCTGGATAATGCCAAAGGTCTTTGGGCTGAAAACCTTCCACAAGTCTTATGGGCCATTCGGACAACGCCGCACACCTCCACCGGGGAGACTCCTTACAGCCTTACTTACGGCTCCGAAGCCGTTATCCCCGCTGAGATCAGTGTGCCGAGTCCTCGCCTCCTCACATTAGTTCCAGATAATAATGACGAGGCTCTTCGCGCAAATCTGGATGAGCTCGAGAATCGCCGAGAACAATCGTTCATTCAGCAGGCTAAGTGCAAACAGAGAGCTGCTCAGTATTACAACCTCCGGGTTCGAGGTACACAGTTCAATGTCGGGGACTTAGTCCTTCGACTTAACTCGGCCAGCAAAGCTGCCCCCGAGGGCAAACTGCATGCTTCTTGGGAAGGCCCCTACCGAGTCGTTGCTGTACATGACTCCGGATCTTATCAGCTTGAACAAATCAACGGGACCCCGATCCCCCGAAGTTGGCACGTCACAAATTTGAGGCGTTTCTATTTGTGAAGGCTACATTGCAAGTACCATCTTTCCTTTAATTTCCTTTTAGTTGTTATTTCGCTTTGTACTTTCGAGTTTGCTCCGGCACTTATCATTGAATAAAAATTCTTTGCTTGCATAACTTACTGTGTTATTCTTTATGTTACGGGGACGCCCTAACACAATCACACTATCATTATTAGTCTCCGGACAAGTAAGTCTCTCTCTCGGTCCGTCCGAGGAGGTTTGCATATCAGTCCCCGGACTTACACCCCTTTCTCGTCTGTTTAATCGGAGAAATGCCCACTCCCGCCTGATCCGTCCGGGGAGATATTTTTACTCCCGCCTGATCCGTCCAGGGAGGTATTTTTACTCCTGCCTGATCCGTCCGGGGAGATTGGATTTATCCATACCGTGTTCCCGAACACCTATTTAAAACAGTTAACAAGTTCTCTATTATGTTCCCGAACACCCGATTAAAATGATTTGTAACGAGTTACTTTCATTACACCAGCTTGTACACATTACAACAGTTATCAAATGGTTTTTTACATAAAACTCCAAAATAAAAAAAAAATAAAAAAACAAATAACAACAAGGCAACAGATAAACCTACTGTCTATGGCCCCCGAGCCAATACTGCGCGCTCCGGCGCTGGGACCCGCTCCCCGGTCTGTGTTGAGTCCTCCGGGATCTTGAAGATCTTTGACCTCGGGCTCCGGCTCTATTACCCTCTTGGGCTCTGGCTCGGTCATCCCTTCGCGGTTCCCTTCGCCGAGGACTTTCTCTAGGCGCTGGCCTAGGAGCTTCATCTCTGGTCCGCTCTCGGCTGGTTCGTTGTGACGTGGACCTCGGGGTTAGAGCCCATTGCTCAGGGTCCCACTCCTCCGGGACCATCGCCTCAATCTCTTGAGTCAGCTCATCGACTACCTGTTCGGCAATCGTCACGGGCTCCTCTTCAGTTATAGTCACCGGAGTTGGCTCTTGGATGACTATGCCTTTGCTCCGCTCAGAGGGCTTTTTCTTGCCTTTGGTCTTCTTTTCCTTCCGAGGAGCTTTTTGCGTACTTCGGTCCTGGCTTGTGCTCGCAATAAACTCTTCAGCAGCGGGCCTTCGCCTGATTCGGCCCTTTAGCCCTTCGTACATACTAAGCAGCAATTCCAGGACTTCTCTTTTTCTCACCAGCTCCGCGGACTCGACCGAGCTCCTCGACATCAACGCCGCGATGTCACTCTGGATTTCAACAGTCCGCTCTTCTACTTCTTCAAAAGTTAGAAGACCGAACTCGGACAAAATCCGTTCATATTCCTTGTGGTGAACGCGGACGCGGCTCATCTCGGCAGCTGTGGTTCGATACTTCATCTCGAAGTCTTTGGCTCTTTCATTGGCCTCGACCACCTTCTCCTCTGCCGAGGCTATCTGCTTCTTCAGCTTCGGCACTACGTGCATTTCCAGACGGTTCTTCTCTCCGCGGAACCACTCAAGTGATTTCATTAACTTCTTTATTGTCTCGTGCAGCTCCGCGGTGTTCTAGACACATAATAAGAGTCAACCAGAACGATTACTCGCCAACATATTATAGTTGAATACAGTTCGGCAACAACAAAATGGATGGCGTAAATAAACAAATGACAAGAGTCCAAGAAAAGGGAATTGTATTTCAAGTTGCAAAAGTACAATTGTTCAATTACATCATCCCTAACATTTCTACAAATTTACAAGTTTAAATTTGCGGGGATCTACTGACCTCCCGCTCAATTGCCTCAGTCTCCTCGGGCAACTCTTCTTGCTGGCCCTCAGGCACTTCGGCATTTCCCCCTTCGGCTGCTACGACGGCCTCGGTTTCAGCGGGGACTTCGGCTTCCATCGGTGGGAGGGGCTCGGTGTTTTGGGGGGTTGGGACCAGTTCACCCCTGCAGAAGGCCAGGAATTCAGCGTCCTGGTCCACTTCGCAGTTCGCGACTTCTGCGGCAGTTAGGAGCTGCTTCTTCTCCCCGAGGGCATTCACCAACGGCCACTCCGGCAGCTCCGTTAGAGAGGCGTAGTACGCCTTTTCCACCTCGGCCGCTGCCTCAGGGTCATACCCGAATTCTGGACGGGTAATGTCCACATCCGGGTATGCCTCCTTCACCTCCTCCAGCACCATGGCTCGGGTGGCTTTGTCCCCTATTGCCACGAACTTCGTCTGAAAGTCGAGGAAGGTCGTGGTCTTGAACAGCGTCTCAGCGAAGGTCTTCAGCAGAGCTCCCTGCCCTCCAACCACGGCTGCTTCCCTCGCCTCCATCTCTGCTCGCAGCTGCATCAGCTCACCCCGGAGACCATGGTTCTCCGTCTCCACACCGCGCAGACGCACGATCTCGGACTCAACCAAGGCAGCCCTCTTGCGTGCCTGGGTCAAGTCGTATGACAGTTTGTCATTTCGGGCGCGAAGGTCCCGCGCCGTCGCGGCTAGCTCCTCCCTGGCCTCCACTTCGCTCTTCAGGCCGACCTCTATAATCCCTTTGGCCAGCCGAAGAATTTTCTCAGCATCCGTGCTGTCAAACCCCAACATACTTGGGATCGCCTGCTCTCCCTGGGTAATTAAAACACAACGCGCCACAGGGATTAGTCCTCGGTTATACACCTCGCGTAAGTTCACGTAATGAGCAGCGTTTTTGGGTGTTACCTGCGAGCTCTCCCCCGTCCGGGGCCTCTTGGATGGGGCCTGTGGCATCCCAGTAGGCTCCGGCCTCTTCTTTGACAACGCCGGAGACCCCGCCGGCGTCACTCTTTCCTCCGACCCCGTCGACGGACGCGCACCGGTTTGTATCTTCCCCCGGGAAGATACTTCCGCAGCTTTCCCCTTCTTCTTGGCCGCTTCAGCCTTGGCGGGGCTCCCCGATGCCGGTTGCTTTCCGAAGCGTCCCACTGCAAATATATATCTAAGGTCAGTTCTGCGCAAAACGGCAAAATTAAAAAACAGGACGAAAGAACTCCTACCCTCTTCGGCATCTCCGTTTCCTGAATAATATGGGCTAAGCCCAGCCTTCTCCAGTTCCTCCTCGGAACAGAGAGTTTGGAAAGTCCCACTTGCAGGAATATGTGCCTCACTTCGGCCCCCGGATTCTCTACAGGGGCGGAATCCTACACCTCGTCACTCCTCCCCTTCGGAAGAGCTATCTTATTCCTGACAAATATGAACCTCTCCTTCCACCCCTCTACTTTGCTCGGGTTTTGGACCTTAAACCCTCCTCGGGCTCGGGGACTAAAAGAATACCACCCCTTGGACTTCCCGAAGTTCTTCAGCTGGTAGAAAAACCTAAAAAGCTCTACAGTTGGCTCTATCCCGGCCTGCTTACAAACTACCGTGAATCCTACCAACTGCCTCACCGCGTTCGGCGCTAACTGGCAGAGGGCAATGCCGTAGTATCTTAACAACTCTACAACTATGCCCCACAGCGGCAGTCTCAACCCTACTCTGAGGGGGTCAATATATACGGTCATAAACCCCCGCGGTGGGCAACAGGCCCTATCCTCGGGGGTAGGAATTATGTAACCAAGGTCGAAAGGAAGATAAAATGATGGGAGTTCCCTCTCAAGTTGCCCCCGCGACATCCGTAAACCTATGGAGGATACCTCAAGATCAACCGCCGGACATTCGTAAAACGATACCATCATGGTATTACACTCTAAACCATCGACTCTGTCTACGGTTCTAATCACATCCTTCTCCGGAAGGATATATGATGGGGGGGACATCTAACGGTTTATCCGAACCTCCTACTACTTTGATCGAGACCGAAGATGGGGCAGAAGATGAAGAAGATGAAGAGGATGACATACTTACTTGATTTGAATTCGAAAGGACGGATTTGAGAAATTTTTTATCTCTGATGAATCACAAACGCAAAGTTCCTCTTTTTCCCGCTTTCTATAACAGATGAATCACAATGGAGAAGATGAAAAGTTACTGTGCAATTATTCCTAATATAAATGCAAAACGCCGACGGCTCAGATGCAGCCTATTCAAATTCAGTGATGGAGATTCATGCGTGCTTCTCACGCGCTTTACAGTTACCGAGGCGCGTGGGGAACAGCTGTCTTGGAACTCGCAGAGCGTGTCACTTCACGTCTCTCTCTCTCATTATGGCGCCGCCAATCACATCAGCCTTACTCTTCGCCAGGAAGATTAAAATCACACTCCGGTGTTCCTTTCATTTTGGCCAGCTTACCGCACTCCGGTGTCCTCTTTACCTCGGTCATAATCCTATACTCCGGTGTATTCTCCACCTCGGTTATACTGCCACACTCCGGTGATCCCTCCATGTTGGCCACACAACTCGCTCCGGCGTACCTTCACCTCGGCCAGGTTGTTATAACTCCCAACGCGTTTCTTGCTTCTGGGAAACTCGATCTCTCGACAAATGCCCCGTGCACTTCGGCTCAGCTCGACTCCGAGTCTACAGATTGCTCCGCGGAGTGCCCAGGGACGCGGATAGACTTAGTCCTCCATGAACACTTCGGCCCGCCAGCGACCACGGTTCCTCCTACTTACGATTCCACCCCGGTGACAACCGAAGCTCCCTCCTCACTTCGGCTGGGGGGGGGGGGGCATCTGATAGGGATGACCCGGTTACTTCGGGCCGGGTTAACCCTGACTTCGGGCCGGGTTAACCCTGAGCCCATTTACCAGCTCAGCGAACGCGCCAGCAAGCGCGAAGGCCCAGGCCCAACAGGCCCAGCAACGGTTCCGTGAATCAAGGCCCATGATCTTTTCCCAACTGCCATGCAGATTTGGGGGGCAAGATTATAGGGATTTAGTTAGGGTTTGAGTTTAGTAGTATAAATAGATGAAAAGAACTCTGAATTAGGGTTCGGACTTTGTTTTCTGTAACACGCACTGTAAACTCAACATTCGAGTGAAAGAAACACCTCGGCGATTGCCGTTTTCTCCCCGTGGACGTAGATCTCCGGATCGAACCATGTAAATTCTGTGTTTTTATATTTTGTTCTTGTTGATTACTGTTCGATTGGGTAATTACCGGATTGCGCATTATCAAACCTCAATAGCAAATTATTGTTTTGTTTTTACTGATAAATAATAGTGTAGATATCAACTAAAAAGAATCGTTAAGTACATCCAGCAATTGAACACATTTATAAGATCCAGTATCAAATAGAAAGAAACACTAAACGTGAAGTTGGTTTTATTATATTGATCGTAGTTTGTATAATTAGTGTGAAGTTAACTGAACTATGAGATCAAGCAAAATTTAGAATAGAGTATCCCGTCTGCTTTATTAGCAGACACGTACTCAAGGATGGATTTAAGGGAAGGGCACAGGGTTGTGGTAGCCCCCGAGACTCCAAAAAGAAAAAAAGAAATTTGCATGTAACTTTGTCTAATAATTTTCATTTTATTTTATATCCTAAATGTATTAGAGTTTGTATCTCTTACTTTTTCAAAATTCGTTACCATTGTCTATACAATTTTATCTCAATATTATACAATATAGATTAAAAAAAGTATCACCTATATTAAAATTCTAAATCCATCCTAGCACATACCACAAACTAATTTACTAGACGCGTTGATATAATACCAAATACATGATTTCATGAAGATTTTATGAGGAGAATATATAATAGAACTGTAAAAATTCCACGTTCAATTAACTTGATTAAACTTTATAATACTGTGATTTAAATAATATTTTTTTCTTTAAATCGAGAATTTCATTAATCAATCTCAATTATAAAACTATCAATTCAAGCAAAATCAGAACTTATCCACACGATCAGATCGACTGATGAAAAGAAAAAATGTGCAAGTCTATGAACAATTGCATTAAATAATTCGTCAAAAGCATACGCTAAATATCATCCACAAAAAATCAATAGCAGTAAGACCTGATTCGTGCCTTGTGACTGTATGCACAACAACCAACGAATCAGAAAAAAGCACAAACAACTTCCTTAATTCGACTCTAAATTAAAATCATCAATCTCCATCAAACTTCGTCTCAGACGCTTGTCAATCACAACAGCCTTCAAGTCGAAAGATTCGTAGGAGACCGAAAATCGGAGGCCGTACAAAGTGTGGAAAGACGCACAAAGGCGCGGAGAAATCTCACAAAGACAAACCTGAGAAGAGGGAAAAAAATGAAATAAATCAAATTATAAATATTCCCCCATCCTCCTATGATCGAAGGATGAGGAAAGAAGGGGGAGGAGATTTAAACTTTTAGGAGATGGAGGAAGAAGGAGGCTACGATTTTTTGGAGAGGGTCTTATTCTCCCGTAAAGAATTTGTCTGACACAACATAACAAAAAAGCTAAGAGAAAAGGAAATAAAAGGAGATACAATATTTCGAATATATATGTAAGGCATCTTCTATCATCGCAAGATAACCGCCTTCTCATTCAAGGTTCAGCAAAATACCCGCCTATCTGCCTTCAAAGCCGTGGATCGTTGCAACCCTATCATACCCTCTTAATTACGCAAAAAAATATTTCTTATATTTTAGAATCTTTTACATCAACCGAGAAAAGAAAAAGAAAAAAGGATCAGAAAACAAGTGCCGCCTACAGAAGCCGAGAAAAGATAAGTGTCATTGTAAATTCCCTTCGACTGATCCGTCAAACTGCAGAAGTAATTTTCTCTGAAGTAAAGAAGCACCCTCTCACAGATGCCCCCTCCGTAACAGTTACAGTCCGATAAGAAAGAAATTAAATTGTTCTCTCTCTAGAACCTCCAATTATCAACGGGCAAAGCTATTTTCTAGTTTTTTAATACGACAATCACACCTGATTTTTGTTTACTTAATTCATTTTTCATTTTATTTCGTGAATTTTTAGGTTTTTCCTCACCGCTAGGATTTTTCCTTGCTTGAGACTTTTCCCCGTCGACGTGCGACTTTTGCCAGCCCTTCTGGTCTTTTCGACGGCCTTTCTAATCCTTTGGTCTAGGCCTAGCGTCCTTGTGGTTAGTGTCTCTTTAGTTTCTATTTTGTATTTTGTTCTAGATGATGTCTTTTGTTTAATTGTCCGGTACCATAGTGGTGGTTTTCGATTCATTGTTGTGCGTGCAGTCATTAAGCCTTTCTTCGGCTACTTATCACTTTACACTTTTTTTTTTCGTTTCTTCTGCATATCGATCTGTTTGGATGATGCATGATTTTACTGATTGAATCGAGAATCTTGTATTTATGAACATTGTTAAATTAATAAGATCTTTATCTTTGATCAAAAAATATTTCGTATATGTACTTGCTTAGGATTTTAAGATAATTAAAAATAAAATATCTTACTTGCTCAGACTAGCTTGAGATTCAGTGTTGGAGGTAGTGTGTTGCTGAGGAACAACAGGATCAGCAATGTCAAAATCTGTGTCATCAGGAATAGAAATTGGAAGAGTGGGAGTCGATGTCTGAGTAGGGCTGGTATAAGGAAATACACTCTCAAGAAACACGACATCCCGAGAGATGAAAATAGTGTGATTATTCATGTCATAAAGACGATAAGCCTTCTGGCCAGGAGGGTAGCCTACCAGAATACATTTTGCAGCTCTAGAAGTAAACTTGTCTTTATGAGGTAGGGTATTTGTAGCATAGCATAAACAACCAAATGGTTTGAGCATTTCATAAGCTGGAATTTTCCCAAACATTACCTCAAAAGGTGTTTTCCAAGATAGCAAAGCAGTAGGAAGCCGATTGATGAGAAACACAGCTGTTAATATAGAATATGGCCATAAGTAATTTGAGGCAGAAGAATCAGTCATTACTGCCCTTGCGACTTCTAAGAGATGTCTGTGTTTGCGCTCCACTACGCCATTTTGTCGTGGAGTGTAGGTGCAGGACCTTTGGTGTAAGATGCCCATATCAGCAAATAAATCTTGACAAGCTTTACTAGTGAACTCAGTGCCATTATCTGATCTAACAACATGCACAGAACATTCTAGCTGAGTAGTAATCATTTTCAAGAATGTGCCGAGAGCTATAACAGCTTGACTTTTAGTTGGTAGGAGGCAAATCCATGTATTCCTACTATAATCATCAACCACAGTCAGGAAATATGGGGTGTTGGTTATGCTTGGCCTCTTATAAGGTCCCCAAATGTCAATGTGTAGCATTTCTAAGACGCGTGTGGTCTGAATCTGACTGTGAGAAAAGGAGAGCCTCGTTTGCTTTGAAAAATGACATGTGTCACATGCCTTGTTTGCTTGAATTACTGGTGGTGTGCATAAGTGTTTTAGGAAATCCAAATGCTGTAGTGTAGATGGGGCAGCATGACCTAACCTTTTGTGCTAAGTTTCAAACACTTTGAGATAATAAGAAGCTGATAGTGCAAAACCCATTATGCTGTTTGTTGGAGGAGAATGCTGGAGTATATATAATCTCCCAATGAGAGTACCAGTAGCCAAGGTGTGATCAGTGTCCATATCCTTGATAGTACAGGCCGTAGGAGTAAAAATAGCATGTGCTTGCAACTGAAGAGCCAACTGAGAGACAGACATCAAGTTGAATTTAAAGTTAGGAACCAAGAAGACATTGGTAAGTAGAAGTGTGTCTGTGACATGAGCTTGTGCCATGTGAGTAACCTGCTGATGTGTACCATCAGGCAGAGTAATATATGCAGGATGAGATATAGGCTCCAAGTTAGTCATCAAAGAAGCATCATTGCAAATGTGCTTGCTACACCCGGTGTCTATGATCCAAGAGCCGACTGGAAGGTCTTCCAAAGTTGTGAAGGCAAAGTATGAGCTACCCATTGACGTATAATCTGAAGTTGAAGGCTGATTGGATGTGCTAGGTGAGTCAATAGCTTTAGCAGCCAAGATTCGTGCTACCTCTTTTTGAACCAAGGCTGTTATATCAGGGGTAGTAGCAACAGATTTGGTAGAGGATTCAACTTGTTGTGTTTCTACAGTGGAAGCTTCAATCATGTTTGCATGTCTAACTTCTTTAGGCTTAAAATACGGGATAGCCATTGAGTTTAAAACATTCATGTATGTCATGGCCAGGTTGTTCACAATGTTGGCACATAAGTTTAGCACGTTCTTCTTTTGATTTTCTGGGAGCCCCTCGACCTCGAGATCCTTTATTGTGAAACTGAGTTGGCCTAGCTGAGGAGCCTCTAGATTGAGTAGATTGAGAAGGCTTACTAAACATGGCAGTATTATCTGAAGCATCAGGATAAGCAACATGCACACTACGCTGTTTTTCAACCCGTAAGACCAACGAATAAGCCTTATCAACATGAGGGAGGGGGTCCATGATAAGGATAGTGCTGCGAATATCATCAAATGAGTCATTCAAACCCATAAGAAACTGTATCAATTTGCCATTCATTTCAAATTCATCCCACTCTTTTGACGCACCACATGTGCACTTAGGTGTGGGTTTCACTAAAGCCATTTCTTCCCATAGTTTGTTTAATCGATTGAAATAAACCATTAAGGACAGATTTCCTTGAGATATAGTGCTAATGTCTCTCTGCAGCTGATATGTGTATGGTCCGTTTGATTCCCCAAATCGCCAAGTGATAGTATCCCAAAGAGACTTAGCGGTTTTCGCATACAAAAAGGATTCACTAATGTTTTTGGATATAGAATTAATCAACCACGAGCGAACCATACCGTCCACTCGAATCCATTGAGCAAGAGAAACAGAGTCATTAGGAGCGGGAATACTACCATTAATGAAACCTAATTTGTTCTTGGCCAATAACGCTATTTGAATAGAGGTACTCCAAGGCAAGTAATTGGCAGTAGTGAGGGGAGTGGTAACCAGGCTCATACCTGGGTGATCGCTGCCATGAAGGGAAAGGGGATCAGTGTCGCCTAGATGTGGCAGAGATGAAGTAGTAGAGCTATCCAGTGGTGGATCCTGTGGAGTAGAACAACCAGCATTCAAGGCCGGCCAGGCTTCTTTGTTGTTCGGAGGTAACTGAGTTTGTGGAGGAACCATCGGAGAAGAGCAAAACACCAGCAAAATGTGGATGAAGCACTACCAATAAGCTCGCGATCGCAAGACGAAGACGATAATCGGAGCCAATTTTATCAATTGTGGACAGAAATCACGAACGTGTAGGAATCGTGACCTAGTTTCACTGATACCATGTAGAAAGATGAACTCATGCAGTTACCTTGAATATCAAGCTCATAACTGCTCTGTTATTTATTGAAAATGAAAGTCTTCAGCATTACATGCAATCCGGCAGCTTATATACAATCATTAGTTAAGAATTGGAAAATACTATTATGCCCTTAATGAGCCAACTATTTTACTAACTATTACAACGGTTCCATAAACTGTTGTGCTAAAGTCTTTATTTCTTCAATTGTCAAGAAAACTAATACATCCACGATAAATTATTCCTAATTTAGAACAAGTTTCTAAAGATCCTAAATTAAATTTATTTTATAACAAAACTAAATCTCTATAATACATTGATACAAAAAGAAATGGACGGTATACCTTATAGCACTCCATCCAGTTCAAAATATTAGCCCGCACAGTGGAAAATAACTTTGTTAAAAAAAAAAAACCCCCGTTATTTTAAGGGAAAAGGTATAAATAGGCCCTCCAACTTTTAGCGCAGACTCAACTTAACACCTAAACTGTTTTTTTGTCCAATAAGACACTTGAACTTTAAATTTGGACAAATCAACACCTAAATTTTTTTATTTAGTACAAATAGACACTTCCGTGTCATTTAAAATACTTTTTGTGTCGATTGTCTTTCTAATACACGTGTATTGATAGTTTTATTTTATGTTAGTGGGTTAATGAGGTGATATTTTATGTAACTTTTTCGTTTCAACTCTATTTTTTATGAGAATAATGCCAAATTATTCAATTTTTAATGATGTTTGTTTCAAATTCATAATGTATGTATGCATATAAATAATTAATTTTTTTAAAGTGTAACATTTTTTTGTTCTTACTTTGAAACAAACATGACGGCCATTAACTTAAATTAGACGAAAGTGTCTAATTGCACTAGGTAAAAAAATTTAAGTGTTGATTTGTCCGAATTAAAAAGTTCAGGTGTTTTATTGGACAAAAAAATAGTTTAGGTGTTAATTTGAGCCCGAGCTAAAAGTTGGAGGGTCTATTTGTATCTTTTCCCTTATTTTAACAACAACAAAGAAAACACATTTTTTTCTAATATTACTCCAACACATATTCCATCAATTATGATAACAGAGAGAAGGAACAAGGCAAGTGTGGAAAAAAACTTACTAAGAGAAAGATTTTGAGTGAAAATTGATTGCATAAGATTCCATGCCGTTTCCGCCAGAATGGTTGTAACGTGCCATTTCGGTTATAAAAAGGGAATTTTTTTACTGTCGAAATACGTCAAAGTAGTTATTTTTACCTAACTTTGTTTTTTAATAGCAAATAGAGTAAGTCAAGATCGATCCCACAGAGAACAACGATATTAATTGAATTATGGTATTAGACCGGTTTATATAAATTAAATATAATAATATAAATATAATATGGGGGAAAGTTTTGATGAGAATAAATTAATTAAATAATTAGCAACTAAACTAACCAACTAAGAGAAATTCAAGTATGAATAAAAGGTATTCCCGCCTTTAACCAATATTCCCCTAGTCCGAATAATTCTTGTAATTATTGCAATATTGACAAACTAGTTCTGAAATCTCTATCCCAAGAATTAACAGATACGCTTAGCTAATCCTTGTTAATTATCCCTTAAGTATAATTAATCACAGGTTCGCTTAGCAATTAATCATATTCAATTAAGTAGTCCTAGGATACGATCACTAGAACACCATTAATCAAATGCATAAAGAATTAGGGCAACAGAATAGGTACGGTGTTGTACTTACAAGCTCGGTACAAGTGACCGCGACTTATGTTATCCTAGCGAATAAATCACTATTTGCTACTTTTAGACACAAACGCATAACAATTACGGATTATGATTTATAGTCTAGCAACAATTATATGTCTAATACCCGGGTGATTAGTCCAAATAGCAAACATATAAAAGATATGAAGAAAACAAATAACATAAAAAATTTCAGAACATAATTTAGTCAAACAATCACCGGAATAATCACAAGAACATCTTCCTAGGGTTCAACATAGTTAAAGACGGAAATAAATAATTTAGCCGATCGTAGCGATGGCTAAGAACAAACTAATAAAGAAAGACATAAAACTAGAAAACCTCGAGTCAACGAATCTTGATTCTTCGTGCTCTTCGTAATTCCGAAGTATGTGCTCTCCAAATTGATGTAAAAGTTATAATTTTGGACTTGGGATCTTCTATTTATAGTTGGGGATGAATTAGGCTTAATTTGGGTTGGAAAATGAGTATCTGCGAGCAAATCTGAACTGGCCCGCCTCTTGTCTCGGTCGAGAATGATCTGTCGCGGCCGAGATTCTTCAACAGCCAAATTTATTGGTTTTCTCTGACCTTCTGGCTCGGCCGAGCTCAATTTTTTGAGGCTTTGACTCGATTTTTCTCGGGTTTTTACTTGTGGAACTTGTTTTCAACATTCATCTTTAGTTGAGTTTGACTTTTTGATCTAATTTCACCCGAATAACTTCAAAACAAGTCACAAACATGAAATTGTCCAATAATGTAAATACGAAAAGTACACGGCCAATTACGCATGCAAATGTCACTAAATGAACACTTAATTCGACCTATTATGCTTGCATAATCACGTATACCAATTTTAGAAGTCATTTCGTTTCAGCCAATTTTTCGACCATTTCAACCCGAAACAATCGAAACAGGTTGAAATGACCGAAATTCCCAAAATGCCGAGATGGCCGGCTGAAATAATTTTGAAAAATATATTTTTTGTAATTCTTTTTCAATTTCACACACATATATGTCTATATTAAAAAAAAAAAAAGATTCAAAATATTATAATAGACTAAACATAATAATCTTTCGAGTTATTGTTTAATTTTCTTTATTTTTGGGTTTTGTGTAGTCTAAACTCGAGTAACCAAATTCTCAAATCGAACAAATTAACATATGATTTGAAATATTTATAAGATATTAAGTTCTAACAATATTTTAAAGTATGTTTAGGCATATAAATATATATATATATATATATCCAAAACGAAACACCGAAATACTCCGATACTAAAATATCTTGTTCTAGTGACAAATTCGAAACAGTTGTCGAAACGGTATTAATAACTTTCATATTGTGTATTACAACAACTTCACAATTTTTCCTATAAAATCTAAACTGACTTGTGACTTGTATTTTAGATGGAGAGGATCTACTTGCGTTTGGTCTGAACTAGAGGTGTGCATGGAATTCGAGATTTATCGAATTGTATAAAAAATCAAATTGAAAGCATACCAAACAGAAAATGAATTGTTGACTTTTGATTTTCTCCGAACCGAACTATATCGAAAAAATTTATGATATGATTTTGAATATTCAGTAAACTTTGTATCGAGAGACATACAAAACTGATTTGAATCGTCTCATACCAAAAATATATTAATATATTCAGACATAAAGCAATTTACAAGTTTTGTGCATACTATTCATTTGTTACTACTGTTGGATGAACTTACTTTAAATGTTTACTTATAACTTGATGTTTATGCCTATATAATTTTTTTAATTTCAGTTGCAACTCTGATGAGTGTGATTTTTGTTTTCCAGCTTTAGCTTTGATATTAAAAATCTTGAAAAATCTTTGAATAACTGAGTATATCATATTGAACCAAACCGTCTCACTAGATGCGTTGGATATGATATACTATACTGAATTTTGGGACTCTTCGGTACAGATCTTTATAAGTTTTGGTTCGGTTTCAGTCCTTGAACTTTGGGGATTCTGAACTTTAGGATGGTACTAAATTTTTTAAGTCCTGGAACTGTACTAGTCCGAACACATGAGAAGAAGGGTTGTTTATATTAATTTCTTTTTTTTTTTTTAATTAATTCGTTTGAATATTAGACGGCAAAAGTTGATTTGAGCATATATAATTTAGGGTAATTCTTCTATGCAATCGTAAGGTATTTTTATCATTTTAAGTGTTATACTAGGACCCATTATTATTTTTTAATAATTTCAATCCACTCCATTATTGTTTTTTTAATAATTTGGATAGAGGACCTCTGGAAAATGGGATGTCCCGACGGAGGTGGACATGCCTATTGGTGGCAGTGGCGCTATTGGAGAAAGCTTGACTCTCGGTTGGCATGGTACATCTATGTGAGGGGGTGAAGATGGATTGGTGTAAAACCGCAATATGTTGCACAGAAGCAAAGAGAAAAATTTGTTTGAAAAGCTTGGCTAATGGAGGACTATTTTCGAAACAGAGGGAGGTAGAGTGTTGAACTTAGTTTTCATAAAAAAAAATTGGGGACTTGTAATAACTTATGGGGAAGAGGAGAGAATGATTTGTCATTTCAGCCCTTTTTCTCTTTTTAAATTATTCGAATTAAATGAACGTTCAAATTGAAATGGAATAAATCTAACTGTGGAAAAAGGAGAATTACATGGATGCAACGATTGCGGAGAAGTTGGACTCTATAATTTATAATCCTTCTTTTTTATATCGTAGCATATGGGTAATATACGCAGAATTTGTGTCATTGTAAACGTATTAAAGATTGATGGTACAGTTTTTGTTGGTTTTTAATAACATGTGAAATGGCATACACTTAAAAGGTAATAGCATGTATTTATAAGAATTTAAGTAAAAACAGGTGATCCCATTGGTTAAGTGCATGTATATGTGTATATAACTGACAAAGTAGCACCCAGGCAACATTAAACATGATATTTTTTATTGATGAATACACAACATATGTACATATATATATATATATTACATGATTACATGATCTGCTACATATACGAGACACAAAATAAATAAGTTACTAGATGATGAGTGAGAAGTAATGTAATTAAGAGGGGTTTACTTTTCCCTTATTGTTGTGATTCTTGACAGCATTAACTGCAGTCTGAACAATTTTCTTACCCACCATTGTCGAGACATGCTGTCTTTCTTTAGGCTTCACACTTGTACTGTTTCCGTTGTTGGGATTCATTTCCAACCGAGAATATATATTACTAAAGAGGAGATAGTGTTAGTGTGTGTATGAATGAATGGTGATGTTTCAACGTAGAGGGTAGTAGGTATTTATAGAGAGAGGTAGCTCGAGGGAGGGTTTAGTAAATCCTACTCTTTTCTGGGTAATTTAGCTGCTAATTGCAATGTCAGGAGCTTCTGTGTACATGTGTGTGTGTATGCGCATGTATGGTTTCTTAGTATTTCATATATCAGATCCAGAGGACGTCTTTTAACTTGGTCTTGTGCATTTGTTTACTTCTGTGGAACTTCCTTGAATAAAATATAAGTTTCGTGCGTTACCAACTTTACAATCTTACAAACGCCTTGTGCGTCTGTGTCGGTGTCTGTGTCTGTGTCTCATGCAATACCATAATACTTTGAAAAAAACATAAAAGCTAGTCAGCAGCTCTTGGAATTTTGTTGGACGTATATACTATAATTTTTCTAAATGGTTGACAAATGCAGAATATCTTCTTAATTATATTGTAACTACGTCGAATGTTGCCTCAGTTTATGTTCAACGCAAATTCTCTTTGCCCACATAATATATTTATGGATTCGGGTCAAGGCACATTACAGAAACCCCATTAACATGGGAGCTATGACTTTCTTGCCCAACTTATGTGAGCCACCTAATACATGTCCACCATGTACTACTTTTATTTAATTTCTACTTGTTATTCACCGGAAACTACAAAAATGTAAAATGTCATGTGCGCACATTAATCTACAACTTTTGCAAACTAATAATCAAAAAAATAAAATTTAGTAAAATCTGAAACTTATTTAATAATTTATGATAAATGATATGTTGTATTTAAAATAAAAAATGCTAAAATGATTTGTTGAAAAATGATATCTTAGGAAAAAAAAAGTTGCCTCCACCCTCACCCCACCTTCTTTTTTCTCCAAAGAAAGTATCCTCCCCCCCATCCTCTTATATTTTCATGAACACTTCTTGGAAATTCTTCGAGTCCTCAGGTTCCTTGTTTGTGACTCCTCACTCCTCGATTGTGGAGTTTTTTATCGAACGAGTTGTAGGACAGCAAAAGCTTCGATTTGTAAGACTTGTCTTTTTCGTCGCATCTATGATTTCGGTGTCGGAGGGAAGGGAGAAGTTAACCAATTTGAGGTTGTGTTATTGGGTTTAGGGGTTTCAGGGAAAGTGCATAATGTTGGTCGTAAAGGGAAGACTATGTAGAATCTTTTGTTAACTTCGGTGGAGGGGTGTGACGGCGTGGAGTACGAATTGGAAACACAGAGATAGTCTCTTGATTTCGAGAGAGATAAGCATTAGGTGACAGTTAACAATAAAAGTTGGGGAATATGAAAATAGGGTGGAGTGGGGGTGGGGTGGGAGAAGATGAAGGTGGGTGGATGAGGAAAATTTACCATATATATTATATTCTATTTTTTATTTACACTTTTTAATCTTTTAAATCATAATTATTTAACAAACTATTTAAGTATTTTTAATTTTAATAACATATTCTATCATAATACTCCCTCCGTCTCGGCTTAACCTGTCTAGGTTGACTGGGCACGGAGGTTAAGAAAAAACAGATTTTGTGGAATCTTTGACTTTTTTAAAGGTGGAGATTGAGAATGGAGATTTTGAGGGTGGAGATTGTGAGAGAAATTTGTCATTTATGGGGCTGACAAGTTAAGGTGGGACAAACCAAAATGGTAAGTAGGCAGGTTAAGCTGGGACGGAGGTAGTACTAGTTTTTAAATATTCTTTTAGTGTTATATAAAATATTATAAAATTTAGTTATGATCTTTTTATTTTAATCATTAGTTTCCAAATTTAACAATCAACTTTTTTATATATTATATATATATTTGATATTTTTTTAATTTGGTAATTCTTTGATATTTTGGTTTTTCTAATTTTTTTATAAAAATATTTTTTGTTGGCAAAAATTGCTCATCAATTATTAATTTTAAAAAAGTTGTTCATTAATTTGTTCGAGTTGGTGTATACGTAAGCTATTAAAAACCCAGTTAAAGTACACACAGGCTACCACATAAGCCTTACTGGCCAATATTCACGCACGTTGACATTTTCACGTGCATTTTTGTGTATTCCAGTAAAAAATAGGTACAAATTGAACAAGATTGCTACAGATAGAGCATCTTGCACAGCCCAAACAGACTGGAAAAGAAAGTCGAAACCCCTAGTTAATGCGCAACTTTTGCATTTTTTCCTTAGAAGATATTTAGCGCTAACTTCTAAAAAAGATGCTTGTATACCTAAAAATGCGTAATTAAGATTTTTATTTTTTTTATTATCAGTTAGATAAATATGTAATCTTCTAAAGCCACAAATATTGACTTAGTCGATTTTGTTTTATTTGTTGATTCCAATAACATATAACTTAAACCGCAACATTAATTTTTGAAATATCTCTTTATTTTAGGACAGCGAGAGTATGCTAAGTTTCATTAGTTAGCCAACTCAGATTTTGGTGAATTATCCAACTGTTCAACCGTCTGGAGAGTGTTGATGATGTTTTGAAGTAGCTTATGGCAAAGAAGGAAGTTTTTGCAAAATATGGTTACAAATCCAATTCAAACAAACTGATATAGTTATATGTACACTGACATAATCTGTAAAATGAGGGGTATTGCTGTCATTTTACCTTTCCCTCCAAAACTTTTACACCATATAATTGGTAACTTTTTCTTATTTTTGGTAATTCATAACTTTTTTTTTAAATGCAAATAGCTTTTTCATTTATAATCCGATTTTTATGCAAAATATACCAAATTATTCATCTTTTCACGATCTTCGATTTGACATCCATATCACATATATTATAATGAGATATTTGATTTGAATTAACGAATTGTTTGTTGGTTAATTATTTATGTTAAAGTCAATGTTTATGTGAATCGTAATAATATTTTGGTTTGAGTTGCAACTAAAATTTCTAAAATAATTTCTTTTATAAAAAAATTGAGTATTTCTTTTTATAAAATAAAACTAATCAATTTACTTTAACTTACATGAATTTTCAAATATTTTTTTTATTTAAGTTATGCAGGGAGGAAAACCATTGTTTAAATAATGAAGCCCTTCTTTATTAAATCAAAGGCAAAAAAAATAATATCTATTTTATAGTCAACTTATTAAATCATCAAATAGGCTAATATATTTTTGTATCACGAAAGTACATAAGCTTTGAGTATATATAATTATATATTAAATTTTTTATTAAAATTATTTTTAATTACCTTGTATATTTTTAATAATGTGTATTTTGTTAAAATGACTTTTTTTAAGGAAATTTATTCTTTGCAGCCTAAATTATGACATTTGTTACATTTTGAAATCTTTTTTAATTTTTTGCTTTTACTAAAATTTCAGTTATATGTTTTTACACTTTGTAAGCTAAATTATACTTGGACGCACTAATCAACATCAACTGTCTTTTTTACTCTTAACAATTTAAATTACTTTGTTCGCATTGATCAATTTTTATCTTCAATAAATAACTATTTATAAGAAAAATATAACATTTATACAAAAAATTTACAATACCAAATTAAATAAGAAAATATTCAAATTTTGAAGAACTCACATAATTTAATTTGTATTCAAATTATTAAATAACTTTTGAATTTATTTTGTAAAAATAAGAATTTATTAAATGAAAAATATTTAAATATATTTCGAATTACCAAATGAAATGTTAAAAGATGCAAATAAAAATCTAACTTTACAAAGAGAAAATTATATATATATATATATATATATATATATATATATATATATATATATATAATTAGAACTTGAAAGTTTATTTAGATAAATTAAAAAAATATAAAATAAAAGCAGAGACATAAAGAAAAAAATATTAAGTTTTATATTACATATGAAATATCCAAATAAAATATTATTATACATTTTATTATATATTTCATGGTTATTTTAATTATTTATAGTTAGAATTTAAAAATAAAAAAAAAATCTATATATTTGTCTATAAATAATTACACGTTGCATCCTAAACTATGATAGTATACAAGTTGCAACCAAATTTCTTTTAATAAGCAAAATTAACCAACTTGATTATGTCTTTTTTTTCACATTAACCAATTTCAATTATATCTTTTTTTCACATTTTGCAACCTAAATAATTTTTTTTTACATTAATAAATGTGTATCTTTAAATAAACCTATAATTTACGATACAAATGTATGATTTAATTGAAACTTTTCAACATATATATGAAAGTATTAAGAAATATCGAAGAACTCATATGTTTTATTTTATTATTCCAACTATTGAAAAACTTTTGAATTTTTTTTTGTTATTCTTCGTATATCTAAAATACTAAGTAAAGTATTAAAACTTGAAAATAAGATTTTTTAAAAGTAAATAGTTATAGTTAGAATTTAAAACTTTATTTAGATAAATTTAAATATTTAAAGTAAAATGAAAAAAAAAATAAAGAAAATTAAATTTCTTATAACATTATTCAATTTATTTTATTTAATAATATAAGTTTATATTTAGATATTTATGTTAGTTTCAACACTCATAATTAATTAAGATATAGGTGGAGAATGATACAGACACACTAAATGTGTGCTTGGATTTCAAAGATAAGAAATGATCATTTTGAAAAAAAAAAAAATTTTATATTTGATATTAATCTATTATATATATTTATATATATATACACATACATATATATATATATACACGTACACACACCTATATATAAAGTAAGTTATAAATTAAATTCACATATAGCGTGCGAGAAACTTATATTTACATTACTTATAATTTTATTTAAGACATTTTAAAAAAAATTATTAGGATAAAACGATGACATATTTAAATATTAGATTATATCATATTTCAGGATATTACTTTTTAAATAAACTTCCGTGCATCGCATGGGAGTATTACTAGTACTCATAAAAGAAATTAAAAGGACCCAATATATATAAAGGAATAATTACAAAACTCACCCGGGAATCTCAATTATTTTGAACCTTAAAATTATAGGGAAAAAAAAAAAAAACTGATGTGAAAAATGATCCTTCCAATTCCAGGGACTGCATTTTAGTCATCTTTGTGTGACAAATACTCCAAGAACAATAATGAATTTTTACATAAATATTTTATTGATGTTAGTCGATTAACATTTGATGTAAAATATAAGATGACAAAAACATTATTTCAGTCGATCAAGATTTGTAAAATGTAAAAAGGAAATATCGTTCAATCACTTTGGCCAAACAAAGTAAGCACAAAAGGGACCATAACATACACTCTTTTTTTCAAAACTATACCTTTTGTCCCACAATATTTTTACAAATATACATAATAGCTGATAACCAGATGATGTTAAAACACAAATATTAAATCTTGTTACACATTCAAACAACAAAAGTACTTAGTTCGAAAATGGACCTATCACTAAAAACCCCTCTACATTTTTACCCATTTCCAGACAGAAAACATTTTTCTCTACTTGATCATCAACTTTGATTCCTCTGCTTCAGAAGCTCTTCAAATACAGGAGGAACCAGGTCTGTCTTCACACACAGTGAAGGTGCAGTAGCAGCGGTCTCATCTTCTACTGGAATGTCCACTCTGCCCACGTCAGTGCTACCGACCATATCAATTTCCATGTCAACCTCTTCACGGTCGCGAGCTTCACCCGAGCACAATGCTGTGTCCTTTTTAAGACGATGAAATACTCCCCAAAGGAAGTACTTCCCATTTAAACCTGCAAAAATTAACATGAGAGAGAGAGAGAGACGGAGAGAGAATTAACACATCAGAAACACAAGAACTGACGCTGATAGTTAACAGGCAGGAGTTTGGAGGTGAAGACCAGAAGCTCCACGTCATCGATCTGTTCCCTGAGTGCCAAATCTCGGAGACTAATGGACTCCAGTAGGAAGATATAATCTTCCGATTTGCTAAGTAATAAAGAGATGCAGAGTATGTTAATACATCGGAAAAGCTACATAATTTACTCTAGTCCAAGAACACAAATAGTGGAGATGCGCACCTGTCACTGAAACTTGGAAAGAAATATAGAGCAATATCTCTTACATCTGGAGTATACTCGTCGAACAAATCAGTCCATAATGTTTTGGCACAAACAAATTGAAAATGAAGCTCTTGAGGCATGTTCTTTGAGAAATCGTATATCTTTCTACGAACTATTGAAGGAGGATAAGCTTGAATTTGAGGATTCAGCTCTTCCTTTCTATGATCGTCCTGGATTCTGAAAATTCCCCTAATAAATAGAAAAAAGGGAAAGAAAAACATAAAACATTTGCTGTCTGGTGACATAAATATAACATAAAACTGCAATGAACTCATTTATGTTCATCAGACATACAAACAATTAAATAATGTAGGAATAATTTGGCATTTTCGTTTCTTGAATCCAAGAAAAAGACAGTTGACAAAGATAGAAAACTCACTTCCATAGAGCATCCAAAGAAGGAAGTAAGCGTTTTTCTAGATCAGGTGAAACAATGGGACTCTTGTTCTCAGCATCAGCGGAGGTATCGTGTACACCTTTAGTCTGATTTTGATCGTGATCTTTATTCCTCAGTTCATTGGTAGTGCAAATATGTCCACCTATAGGTAAGAGTTTGATTGGGCACAAAGCATCACCAGAAGTCAAAAATCAGTCTCAGAACTTCAAATTCGACTAAAGAATCCATATTCTTACTGAGTAACAATGAATTACAGTGACAGAGATACACGCACACACACATTCACGTGTAAATTCATAGTAGTTAGAGGCAAAAGGCGCACCAATACGCAAAGGGCTCCTGGAGCCTGAGAGACAAGGCGGGGAGCTCGCCCTTTTAAAGTGATTCGCAAAAAAATAAGAAAAAGAAAGAGAGAAAGAAAATGTAAAATTAGACTCATAAAACAACCTTTTAGGCATCAACAAAGATGACTGCCATACACCAACATTGGCCTTTTTCATATATAGATTGACGACAGAATATATAGATTGACGACAGAAAGTAATATGTCCCAATCATTATGCCAAGAAACGCAATCCACAAAAGGGCTAGCTAAACTTAAAACACAGACACAACAGTAACAGAGCAAACAACAAAAAATGTAGCATCCAGCTAAACTTCATCAGTTAATTTGATTAAATTATCCTACTAATCCTACTAAATGTATAAACTCATAAAGCATGTGCCAATCAAGAGTACCACTTTATTTTCAGGCTTGTTAGATAGGCTTCCCACTTATTTTTATCTCTTAACTTTTTTTTATTCGGTTATTATGACATAAACTAAAGTCTACTAAACCTAATTGGCCAACTTTATTTTTAAATAAATAACTGGAACCCAAAACATCAGGAGAAAAGCCCAAAACATAAATAGGAGCAGTAAAAACTCTAGCTGCCATTTGAATAAGGGGCTGAACAGCCCAAGGCGTGCCTCAGAAAAAGGCGACCAGAGGTGCTCGCCTTGGGCCTTTGACACAACAGGCAATATGGCTGGGGCCTTGTGAGCCTTGCGCCTCAGGCATGCCTTTAACTACTATGTACATCAAAGAGGATAGGGTTTTAAATGTGTCCATACCGGTCTTGTTCAAGATGGCAACTGGCGAGGCATCAAACGATAGTATAGATGGCTTCTTCTTCACTAGTCTTGTAGCTTTTGTCTGAGCCAATTGAGTTTCTCTTTGCTGCTCCTTCGGAATGTGTCTATGCTTAGGGATTTGAGAAGGTTCAGGGCAGCTCACTTGTCTCGGAACTTCCAATAAAACATGATTTTTTTTGCATTTTCAGGAATTATACCAAACTGAGAACGAATTTCACAAATTCACATCACATTTGAAATGAAAGAGGTAAACAGACATATTCATGCACAACACCACACACACATGAAGGAATTCTAGCCAATGACCAAGAGGCGCTTGTCCTTTGCACAATGAGCCTTCATTTATCATTTTATTTCCTCTAATTATCATCAGTGGAGCAAGACAAGAAACTTCTTTTTATTCTTTTTTAATTCTCCCCTGCTTGAACATTTTTCGAAAACGTCCACAGTTTCAATCCGATATGTTCTTAAATAATTAAAAATCCAGCCAATATTATGAAGGTATGATTTAAGCCACATAAGGCAGGAGAGTCGCGAAATGAAACAAGACAGGGCATATAACGAAATCAAAAGCTTATGTTGTAGTACAAAGTGTTCGCAATCGTTGGGAATTATCCAACTCAATGGACATTTTATTCAACTATGACAAGCAAAATCAAAGATACAGACATTTTACATACAAAATGCCCATCTTTCATAAGTAATAAGCATACTTGTACTTTCACTCTACAAAGCCAAAATCAACATCATTTTTCTAATCATAAAACGAGAAAATTTGACAAATTTCTTATCTGATTACTTGATGAATCTCAGCACCAATATAAGACTGAATAAACCAAGATAAAAATCAAGTGAATGTATGTGTATTAGACTGTTAGATAGCAGAGGGATTATATAATGGCATAATGGAATTGAAGTAACAAGAACACTTATATAACTGCATTATGAAACTGAAATAACAAGGACACGCTTCCTATTTTTACATAGATCTTTTAGTACATTACAGCCACCAACCGAACTCCACCACCACCACCACCACCACCCCCCCCCCCCCCCAACACAAACACACACAAAAAAAAGAAAAATACGCCTAAGCTTTAGCTAATGTTGCAAAAAGGAAGCAGCCTGATATCTTTCCACACAGCACAAAATAGAAAATGCATAGTAATCACCTGTCAGTTTAGCAGAATGTTGAAGTAGCTTTTTAGAGATCTCCACATTGCCAGGTCTGTTAAGTTTCATTTGCTGCGAAGCAAGATCCTGCTGAGAGGTGATATTTACGGGAGCAGTTTTACTCCTGACCGCGGTTCTGTCAAACACATTTGTTCTAACGTTAGCTCTTTTGGGTTTCGAACGCCAATTAAACCTTAGAGGAGCAGAAGAATTCTTCTCCCCTGATGACAGCATGAGAGCTTCTTTCACGGAGAGGTATTTAGTCTTCCCCTTCTCAACCCGTTTCTCCCAATTACCATGAGCCTGACCCACCCTTGATTCATTCTGCAATTTGCTACTCTCCGCAACACTTTTTACCACTCCAACGAAGTTCGTTTTTGACACCTCTTGCGGCAGAGAAGATTCTTGTGGAGCTGGTTTGTAGATACTGAATTCACAATCTCCACAAATCCAATCATCTAGAGGCTCCAGAAGAGGAACTCTCATGCAATACCTGATATAAAGATAAAAGACAACCCCACCACGAGTTAAGAAACCAAATGCAGACGAAAAAGGAAACATGATTTTGACACAACATGCAAACCAAAATAATATGCATAAAGAGAGATGTAATAGAGAGAGAGATCTGGAGACTTACATATGCTCGCAATTTATTTTGCATGAAGTGCATGTAAGTATTGCATCATCAACTCCAATGTCACCACAAATATCGCAAAGAACCTCCTGCAAATGGAAACATCAAGTAAAAAGTCCTATAGTTGGTGGAATTACAAGGTTTATATTGTTAAGACAGTCCAATAAAAACTTGGTTCTTTCACTTTCGGTCAAAATGGTGTTGCAGCTCACACACAAAGCTTATACAGTACTAACTTTGAGAAAAAAATAAATAAATAAAAATATTTCAGTAGCTCATAAAATTTCTTATAGACAAAACAGGAGAAAGGCTACGAAAAACAGCCTGAAGCAATAAATCAGAAGGAAAACAGAAATTGCATGTGGAGAAAAGGTGGTACGTGATGCCATGTTAATACAGACAAAGAAGTCATGTTCCATTGATGATAACCAAAATGATTACCTCATATGACATAGAATCTCGTGTCTAACAACGACCAAGCCTTATTTCCACATCCATGACAGTAAATACCACAAGTAAAAATACGTTAACCAAACACCCATCTGAAATAACTTAATTACTAAATATACATCCAATATAGGTTTTGGACATTCAACTTGCAAGCAACTGACACATGTTTACGAAAATTCATATATCGCCAGATACCAGCAGTAGGGAAGCAAATCATACTGCACAAAGTATTCATAAAAGGATGACAGTGCATGAAAATAGAATTGAGCAAACACGAGCAACGTCTTGGTTTTACATCTTTCCCTTAAATCTTCAACAGTTTGATACCTTTTTCAGAGGCGAATCCATGCTCTGTTATCTGCCTAGTAAGCTCAAGCTATAACCACTTCTTGCACTTCAAGATGAGATTTCCTTGAGAATATTGAACATTGCTATCACCCTTTAACTTCTATACCTGCAGGTTAAAATTGTCTAAAATATGGATCTCTCGCCCTTACCAGCTCTACGGTAGATAGCCAGTTGCCTGAAATCATAATGCAGCCACATAATGACTTGATGCACTATTGAATACGGTCAGGAGTTGATTTATAAAATACGATCAGCTTACACAAAAGGATACCTGATACGTTAGAAGTTCAGTATACAAGAAATATTTAACCCCCCCCCCCCCCCCCCACTTCCCCCCATCCAACCAAAAGTAAGATCATAACTTCCCATAGTAACAACCAACTCAAAATCTTACTCCAAAGGAATTCCGGAATAAATCAAATTTCCAGCATAGCATATAGAAACATGAATTTCTAGTCTCTCAAACCCCACATAGAATAGTTTATTATTGGATATTTGGATTGAAATATAGCGAATGTAATTGTTTAATTGAAAATCTGAGGACATAGAGAATTTGAATACAAGAAAACCGATTAATATATCAATTAAAATAGAGGAAACAACTAGAACTACATTTCCAACTAGAAGATGTAAGTAACCAAGTTAAGATCAAGTAGCACTTTTGCTACATAACTTAAGAAATTGAACCCGGTATTACCACCAACTTAATTATCATTGCCTTTTTTTACTTCCGTAAAACAACCAATGGTGATTAAGTTTGGCACAGTTAGTTACCAAACATCATCTACTTACTTAATTTCTTCAAATATTCTCTTGATCCAAATATCAACCTTTTGCTAACACAACCCTAAAGGTAATTACATTGAATTTTATATTTACTACCAACACCAGTTTTAACTTTTAAGGCCCTGTTTCCAACACTTGGCAGTTTTGCTTTAATTTACAGTTACCCGTTCAGCATTTAGTGTTACTTCTGATTCTTGAAAAATTATAACTTCTTGGTTGTCCTCTTCACTCTGAGTTTTGTATTCTTACTAGTTCCAAAACCTTATACTAAAACTTCCAATTCTCTTCAACTTTTGGCGAAAACCTTATACTAAAACTTCCAATGGCGAAAACCTTATACTAAAACTTCCAATTCTCTTCAACTTTTGGCGGGCCGGGTCCCATGTGTCATTCTGAAACTACATATATATCTATATAATATTCAGATTCTCAATGGTTTAACTAATATCATAATGCAACACTAAGGGTGTGTTTGTTTTAGATTGACCTCAGTAGATTTAAAAGATCGAATTCCAATAAAGCACACTCATTAACTCCCTCAACCAAGTTTAGCTCAGCCTTCCCAGCCTTAAGCAAACACATCCTAACACTTGCCTAAAATTTTATTACATCACTTCTACAACAAACCCTAATTCTTAATAATAACGAAAACTTTACAATCCAATTCTATAATTCTTAAACAACAAAAAATTCTTAGCCCCACAAGCGATAAAGAATATGTCCTGACACCTGAGTGAAGAAATATATCTACTGTTCATGCTTTGTCATAAATTATTTTTTTAGGAGAAACATAGCACGTGCACTAATCAAGATGATAAGCTAGTTCGCCCTCCCAGAAAGTGACTTCTGGTCCACATTAACTATTATCTTAAAGGAAAACACCAGAGGCTTCTTCAAAGAATCCACCAAAAACAATTTCGTCCTTTAACCTCCCACAACACAGGACAGAAAATGATATATTCTCTTAGAGAGGAGATATTTCTTTTAAGGAAACACACACAGAAATGTAAACAATTATCCAGGAATACAATTCTCGACACCAAAAAATGGGTTACAATTAGCATGATGATTGCATTTTCATATGGCGGCGCAAAAAACAAAGAAAAAAAAAAGAAATTAAAGAAAGCAGAGTAGTGAGGAGGGTTTATGTGTGAGTTTCTCACCATGTGGATGTGGTGGGCCTGAGATATTGGAAAAGCGAGAACGTGTGTGGACCGCTGCTGCTTTCCTCAACTATAAAATAATAGCCTAGGTCGAACTTCGAAGGCAGTATATCCCATTTACAATTAACAGTAGTGTTTTTTGTTTTGGGTTTTATCGATTAAGGATCCGGAAGATAGGTCAATTATTAGTTTAGGTCTTGAAATAAAAAATTTATCAATTCAGAATTTAAAAGATTTGAAACTATCGATAGAGGACCCATAAATCTAAAATCATTATAGGCACTGTTTGGAAAATTGCAAACCCAAAAAATAAATTTATCTCAAAGTGATAAGTTAGAAAAATATATGTCAAAAATCTTGTTTTTTTTTTAAATTATCGTGATATATCAAAAATAATTAAATATTTACAATATTTTTTAAAATATACAAATTAACAAAGTTTACATTAATTTAAATATTATGAAGTCAAAAAGAAATTACAGACTTTTTAAAAAAAATATTTTTTCCCGCGTAAGACTTAAAAAAGAAATTACAGATGTTTATAAAAAATTAAAAAAACTAACAATTTCAAATATGAAACTACAGAAAATTCAAAAAATAAAAAATTTAAAAAAATATCATGAAAGACTTTTGACGTATATTTTCATTGCTTATCACTTCGAGACAATTTTATTTTGTGTAATTTTATTTTGTGGGTTTCGCAATTTTCCAAACAGGTCCTTTGATGATTTTAGACTTATGAGTCTTTTATTAATAGTTTCAAATTTTTTAGGTCTTGGATTGATATAAATTATCTTTCAAGAACTTGAATTGATAGTTAACCTATCTTCCGAATCCTTCACTAATAAAACACCTTTTGTTTTTCTATTTTAATTGAAAGATATATATATAATTAAAACAAATCTAAAACATGTCCAAAATTGTAAATGTTGAGTCTAAACGTTGGAATAGGATTTAGTGCAGTAGTTCGCTTAGAAAACAAAGGGGATGTTTGTTTGTAGTTTCAAAAAAAAAAAGAAAACAAAAGGGGTTGTTCGTAGGATCTTAGCATTGTACTTTTATAGCACTTAGTAATTTAGTATGATGCTTTAGGAAAATTTGAGAAACCTCTTCCCATAATAACTCCTCATGCAAGTCTTCCCCTTTTATTTTAATTTGATTTTTGTTTCTAATAAATAAAATATATATATATATATATATATATTCACAAGTATTTTTTTTATTTTTTATTATGCTAAATACATAAATGATACTACCTCCGTATCGATCAATTTTACACACTTTCTGTTTTCGTCCGTCCCACGTGAATTTGAACACCCCTTAAAAAAGAAAGTTATAACACAAAGTTCACCCTCAAAATCTCCACCCTCAATCTCCACCATCAATTCACCTTTAAAAAGTCAACAAAATCCCAAAAAATATTTTCTTAATACTTGTGTCAACCCTCCCAATGTAAGATTAGTCGAGACGGAGGTAGTATTTGTTTTATAATTTTCATTTATATATATTTTTAATTAATCATTATATTTAAATTAAATATTTAATTTGTGTTATACCACTATCAGTTTATCTAATACTAGTAAATGCTCCCGTGCGATGCACGTGTTATTTTTTTAAAAAGTAAATCAATATTAACATGAACAATATATTTTATTGAAAACGCATTTTTATTTGACAATATATAACAAAAAAAGAAATGGTTAAAATTTTTTACAAAGAAAACTTTTGTGTTCTTTTGTAGTGTTATTCATTCCTTGCCTCTTACTCCGGAAAATTAGTAATTTCCACTAATAAAAACACATTTTAATATTTTCACGAATTTCTTATTCGTATCTTATTCTAGATTTTTTTTTTTTTTATCTTGTCTCTATCCAAACATTAATATTAAATTATGATAAATTTTGAATAGACTACACGGATTGGTAATAATAAATAAAGCGAACATAGATAATCCAGAATCCGATATCAGTTAATAGAATTGAGAAACAAACCATCTATTTAAGGATTATTCTTATATAAAATATTTTATTAGTTTACGTGCAAAATATCTTCCATTAGAAACAAAAATAATTTTTTTAGAGGATTATTCTTATATAAAATATTTTATTAGTTTACCTACAAAATATCCTCTATTGGAAATAAATTTTAAGAAAGACATAGAAAATACAATTTTATTTAGGATGAACTAAATCTTCATAGTTCATATGATGAGCTCATTCATATAAATAGAGTTGGATTTTGATTTAGAATTTTAAAAGACATAGATGACTTCAAATCTTTCAATTTTTTAATTCAATAATCTCCTATATCCATAAGATGAGATCATTAATATAAATAAAGTTGGATTTTAATTTAGAAAATTAATGAACTAAACTAATAAAATACTTTCTATAAGAATAATCATTAAGAAAATATATTATTTTCTCAATCTTTTTAATTGTATTGCAATTCTGAATTGTATATCTTCATTGTTTGTTTATTGTTATTAATCAGTATGATCTATTCCAAAATTTATTATAATTTAATATTAAGATTTTGGAAGAGATGAGATAAGAAAAAAAAAATTCGAGAGAAAAATAAAACGGATAAAATAATTTAGGGAAAAAAAATTCGTACAGTGGGAAAAACTAAAAAAACTAATTTTGTGGAATAAGAGCTGAGCGAGGAAGAACATATCATGGTGGGCTCTATAACAAATGGTGGGCTCTATATAAAAACCCACCGGTGGTTCCATATCATTATTGATATACAATGATCTATATATAGTTTGATACATTGATTTTTACAATTTAGATTTTCTTGAGATCAAGCCAGTGACCATCCTTTTGCCCTTTTTATAGGGAGTATGGATAGAAATCATATTTGAAAGATTTGGAATGATCTGGATATTCTGTTATCAGATATCTTCAGTTAAAGATTGCATATTATTGTATATTAAAAATGTGTAAAATCACATCTATTTTTTGGTAAAGCTATGGTAATTCATATATTAATGTACAAATCATAATTATAATTCATATTAAAATAAAAATCCAGTCTATAATGAGTATTGATTTCGCTAACCATTCCAATTATGTGATAGTTCTAAATTTATATGTGATATCATTTTATAGTTGTTATCAACCAATCTGTATATTAAATTTATTTTGTTTATAAGATAATGTATTTCAGAAAGTTTTCTGCAGTAGTTCTAAATTTATGTGATAGTTGTATATTAAATTTATTTTGTTTATAAGATAATGTATTTTGGAAAATTTTATGCAGTAGTTCTAAATTTATGTGATAGTTCTAAATTTATATGTGATATCATTTTATAGTTGTTATCAACCAATCTGTATATTAAATTTATTTTGTTTATAAGATAATGTATTTTAGAAATTTTTCTACAGTAGTTCATGATGGTTGTTAAATGGGATATTTCTTCTTAAAAGTATTGCGTATAGTAAACGTTTTCGACTGAGTTTTATCAAAGTTTAATTGTAAACCTATTGTAATGACAAAAATGAAATACTGCGATAAAATTAGAATTTCAATTGAAGTTGATACATGAACTTATTTTTGCAGAAATTAAAAAATTGAATTCTGCTACAATAAAATCATAATTAGTCTTCAATCTCAGCTGATCCTCGAATGAGTTGATTGTCTCTAATCTTTTGTCAATATTTTGAACGGATTGAAACTGTACATGTTATAAACAAAATGTAAGTTTAGCACAATATATGGACAATAATATAAATAATTCACATAACAGAAATAAAAAAATATAGGTTGAATTTTTATATGATACAGATGACCGTAGGAAACGATAATGGTAGATAGATTTGAATTATGCAATCATCAAACTTGTTTTCGACAGAATCAAGATTCAGTATTGCTGATTTTTTCTTATCTTGATTTGCATGTAGTACTTTTGGAGCATCCATTGTAAAGTACCTATCAAAGTTTACCCATAATAATCAACGAATGAAGGAATTATAGAAATTTACAGTAAAAAATGTAAATTACGAAATGAACTATCAAAGTTGAAACATAATAATCAAGGAATGAAGGAATTATAGAAATTTGCAGTAAAAAAAATGTAAATAGCAAAATGAATAAGAAATAGGAATATCCAGCTGTAAATGTGAGTCTCCATTAATGTGAATGAAATAAACTGAAATAATTGCGAAATAAAGAAATTGCGAAATGAATAAGAAATAGAAATACCAACTGCAAACGTAATTCTCATTTACTGAAGACCTTATGTATTTATAGGAGCAATAATGTTATGGCAAAAACTTGTGTGCACCCAACACACAATTGCACTATTGTGCACTCTCCTATTTATTTTGAAATTAAAAATATATATAAGGGCCTTGTTTGGATAAATTCACAATAGCACCATGTAGTGCAATGGATTTGGTTTGCATCTAGAAGGTTAGACGCGTGCTGAGGTTCAGGGTTCAAACCCTGCTTTTATACTGTTTTTACCTCTTTTTATGTTGTTCAATAGCATATGTTATATTGCGTAATAGTATACGCGCGCGTAGGTTCAGCAGGGTTCAAACCCTGCTTTTGTACTGTTTTTACCTCTTTTTATGTTGTTCAATAGTATATGTTATATAGCGTAATAGTATACGCGCGCGTAGGTTCAGGGTTCAAACCCTGCTTTCGTGCTGTTTTTACCTCTTTTTATGTTGTTCAATAGTATATGTTATATAGCGTAATAGTATATGTTATATTGCGTAATAGTATATATTATAATTATATGTTTTTAACTTTTTTTATGTTGTTTAATAATATATACGTTATAGTATATGTTATATTGCGTAATAGTATATGTTATATTGCGTATTAGTATATGGTATGTTAAAGGTAATCACATTTTTTTTAATAATATATAATTTTTTTAAATAATATATTATATTATCTAAAATAATATAAAAAGTGCACATATATAGAAAAAAATTGGAGAAGATGGGATTCAAACTCATACCCTAATAAGTGGCAATTCATAATTTTACCATCTAGGCTAGTATCTTTTATGTGTCAACAAACATGTCTTAATGTGTATATATATATATATATATATATATATATATATATATATATATATATATATATATATATATATATATTATTAATTTGAATTAAAAGAAAAAAAAAACAATTGCATGTGCCGGCTGAGGCTCAAACTCGAGGCCTCAGCGCGCGCGCCTAAGTGTTTGACCGCTGGGCCATCGGCCTTTTTATTTATCCAAACGCAGCCCTTAATATATATCTAATTCCAAAATTAAACTGGGGAGTGCACAATAAGCTTATTGTGTGTTGGGTGCACCCAAGACCTACTCTAATGTTATTGGATAAAGATTTTTTGAAAATTCGAATTTCAAAATTTAAAAAATGTGCAACAATTATGTTATACATATATGTACAGATTTGTTATTGCTGAATTTTAGACGGAAAAAATATTCGAAAACTTGAATCCCGCAAATATCATTTGATTTTTTAAATTTCAAAATTCAAATTCACATCTATTTATGGTAACTATTGAAATAAGCGGGAAAAGTTTCAACTTACTAATTTCGGATGACTTGGTTTATTATATATATATATATATAATACAATTATTTAAACATATTATTCAATAATTTATCACATCTATTTATGTTAGGAATTTTTCCCACCCACAAACACGACACGACTAGATAATCGGATAAAGAAAGCGATAAAATAGCAAACAATAAGACAACAATTTGATTACCCAGTTCGTTACAATGTGTAACTACGTCTGGGGGCGATACCAAGCCAGGATATTTACTAAAGTGATGAATTTTCGGGATTCACAGAGGTACACACAGGTGCACACTGAGCAAACAAGAGGAACCATTATTTATAATAACACCTTAACTTGAGGCCCAAGAAAACTTGAGGCCCAAGAATACTTGATGCCCAAGAAAACTTGAGGCACAAGAAAACTTGAGGCCCAAGAAAACTTGAGGCCCAAGAAAGAGAAAAAAAACTGTTGCGAGACTCGCCTCGGCCGAGTTTCCTTCTTGCCTCGGCCGCGGCACTTTCTCAGTGCCTATCTTCTTCGCGTACAGATTTCAGAACTCGGTCGAGGCCACCTGCCTCGGTCGAGTTGCCTCCTCGCCTCGGCCGAGGCCTCCCGCCTCGGCCGAGTTGCTCTCTCGGCACAAACTCCCCTGTTCCGTCAATCTTGCCTCGACCGCGGCCTCCCGCCTCGGCCGAGTTGCTCCTGGACGACTTTTGGGCTCCATACTCAACAATCTCCCACTTGGAGACCAAAACACCTTCAAAGCAAATTTCCTCCTCTTTTCTTCCTTCCCGTTTCCTACTTGGTATCACCATCTCCTCTTCTTCTTCACGTTTCGAGGCCAATTGAAGTTATGCACAACTTCAATTTCTCTGAGGTTACAACCTTAGTAAACATGTCAGCTGGATTCTCACTCCCGAGAATTTTCTCAAGTCGCAAGGCTTTCTTCTCAAGTAAGTGGCGGATGAAATGATACTTCAATTCAACGTGCTTAGTTCTTGAATGAAATGCCGGATTGCTCGCCAAGAAGATTGCACTCTGACTATCACTGTAGAGTACACTATTTCCGTGCTCCTTTCCAAGTTCACCCAAGAACCTTTGCAACCACACCATCTCCTTACTTGCCTCCGTCACGGCAACGTACTCCGCCTCCGTGGTGGACAGTGCAACCACCTTTTGCAACTTAGATGTCCAAGAAATTGCCGTACCACCATAAGTAAACACATACCCGGTCGTACTCTTTCTTCCATCAAGATTGTTTGATGCTAGGTCCGCATCAACGTAGCCAACTAACTCAGAATTTCTTCCATTAAAGCACAAAGCGTTACTTGTGGTACCTCGCAAGTACCTTAGAATCCACTTCACTGCTTCCCAATGCTGTTTGCCCGGATCACCCATGAACCGGCTCACTACTCCCACTGCATGCGCAATATCCGGACGAGTACAAACCATGGCGTACATGATACTCCCAATTGCCGATGCATATGGCACATCCATCATTTGAGTACGCTCCTCCTTGGTACTCGGCGACTCCTTCTTCGACAGCTTAAAGTGTCCCCCCAAGGGCATTGACCGGCTTCGAACCCTCCATGTTAAATCTTTCTAGGACCTTCTGGATATAGTCCGCCTGCGAAAGATATAACAAATTTGCCGCCTTTCTCTCGATCCTCATACCCAAAATCTGCTTCGCTTCTCCAAGGTCTTTCATGGAGAACCTCTCAGACAACTGCTTCTTCAGCCTTTCCAACTCCCTTGGATTGGCTCCTACAATCAACATATCATCAACGTATAGTAATAGGATGAGATAGCTATTGTCAAACCTTTTGTAGTAACAGCAATGATCAGCATGGCATCTATGGTATCCAATCTCCAACATGAAATTGTCGAACTTCATGTACCACTGCTTCGGAGCTTGCTTCAACCCATACAAGCTCTTCTTCAATTTGCACACAAGGCTTTCCTTTCCGTCTACTACGAACCCCTCCGGCTGTACCATGTACAACTCCTCCGCCAAATCACCATGAAGGAAAGCCGTCTTCACATCCATCTGATGCAACAGTAGATTCTCCGCAACCACCATGCTCAACACCATGCGAATCGTTGTCAACTTCACAACAGGAGTGAACACATCTGTATAGTCAATACCATACCGTTGCTCGAACCCTTTCACGACTAACCTTGCTTTGTAGCGTTTGCTACCATCGGCCTCATTCTTGATTCGGTAGACCCACTTGCTGTGCAACGCCTTCTTGCCCTTGGGAAACTTAGATAGTTCCCAAGTGCCATTCACACGAAGTGATGCCATTTCATCTTCCATGGCAGCCATCCATCTTCGTTTATCACCAACCTGCTTTGCCTCTGCAAAGCTCTCAGGTTCACCACCATCAGTCAACAATAAGTAAAAGTTAGAGGGCGAATACTTATCTGGTGGCCTTCGATCTCTAGCTGGTCTTTGAGGTGGTGGTGGTGTTCTTGGTTCATCATCATGAACCTCCTCATTGACCGGACTCCCTTTGCTCCCACTCGAGTCTAGATCGGGTAACTCGACAGTGCGGAGCTTTCCACTATCAGCGCCCAAATCCTTCATTCTATCCTTGTACATAACCTGTTCATTGAATATCACATCTCGGCTGCGAATTACTTTTCGGCTTTGCTCATCCCATAGCCTATAGCCGAACTCATCGCCGCCATACCCAATAAACGTACACTTCACGGACTTGGCATCTAGCTTATTTCTCCCAACAGAATCCAAAAGAGCGTAAGCAACACAACCGAAAATACGCAAGTAAGATAGATTTACCTCCTTTCCGGTCCACTCCTCCTCGGGTATCTGATTATCCAAGGGAACCGATGGACCTCGGTTGATCAGGAATGCAGCTGTGCTCACTGCATCCGCCCAAAACGACTGAGGCAGTCCGCTCTTCAGTCTCATGCATCTCGCCCGTTCATTTAGAGTTCTGTTCATCCTCTCGGCCACACCATTCTGCTGGGGCGTTCCACGTACAGTTCTCTCTGTACGAATCCCATGCTCAGCACAATACTCCTTGAACTCCTTGAGTTCATATTCGCCACCATTGTCGGAACGCAGGCACTTCACCTTCAACCCCGTCTCCGTCTCAACCAAGGCTTTCCACCTTTTGAAAACGTCAAATGCATTAGACTTATTTTTCAGAAAATAAATCCATACCTTGCGGGTTGAATCATCGATGAACGTCATGTAGTACATCGATCCTCCAATGGACGCCACCGGAGCTGGTCCCCATAGATCGCTATGGACCAACTCTAGCTTCTCCTTCTTCAGGGCCCTGCCATTCCTCGAGAAACTCACTCGCCTTTGTTTCCCGAAGACACAATCTTCACACATACCAACCTTCACGGTTTGTAAACCAGGTAGTTTACCCTTCGAACTCATGACTTTCATCCCTTTCTCGCTCATGTGGCCCAGCCGACAGTGCCACAAATCTACATCACCATTACCACTCGCAAGATCAAGGGAATCCTGCGAGTTACTGGTCATGTACAGCGTTCCTTCCTTCTTACCACGAGCTACTACCATAGCTCCCTTGGTAATCTTCCAGTTGCTACAGCCAAACGTTACTACGTAACCTTCCTTGTCAAGCTGTCCAACTGAGAGCAAGTTCCTCTTTAATCAGGGATATGTCTCACTCCATTCAACATCAGTTTTGAGCCATTTGATGTCTCAACCTTTACGTTTCCCTTACCCACGATTTTCAGGGGTTCATCATCTGCCAGATACACCTGTCCAAAATCGCCAGAAACATAATTTTGCATTATACTGAAGTTACCGCATGAATGGAATGATGCGCCGGAATCCAAGACCCAAGACTCCATGGGACTGCACACGCTCAAGACCAATGCATCGCCATCATCCTCTTCCGTGGCTGCATTCGTTGTCTTCCTGTCTGCCTGATCCCCCTTGTTCTTCTTCGGCGCCTTGCACTGGTATTTGAAGTGACCAACCTCATCACAATTCCAGCACTTTTTCGTCTGACTCTTTCCTCTGGATTTTGAACTCCCCCTAGACTGCCATCCCTTCTGTCTGCCTCTGTTCTCGGTATTCAGTGCTGACCCTGAGGACGATCCTGATCCTGATTCGTTTCTCCGAATCTCCTCCCCGATCATCAAGTCCCTCACCCTGTCAAACTTCAGCTTAGCGTCTGTGGCGCTAATGGCTGTCACTGTACCGGCCCAACTGTCTGGCAGAGAAGATAGCATTATTAGGGCCCGAATCTCATCATCAAACTTTATATCCACCGAGTCCAACTGTGAGGTTAGCATGTTGAACTCATTCAAGTGTTGCTGTACTGGTGTCCCCTCCGTCATCCTCAGATTAAACAATCGTCTAATCAGATGAACCTTGTTTGCCGTCGATGGCTTTTGATACATCTCCTCCAAGGTTTTCAGCATCTCCCGTGTAGACTTCGCGCCTGTGGTATGGTAAGCCACTTCCTTGGACAGCGACAGACGCACCGCGCTCATCGCTTTCCTGTCCAATAACTCCCACTCCTCCGCAGACATCTTCTCGGGCTTCTCCTTGAGGGGCTGGTGCAAATCCTTACCGTATAGGTAATCTTCAATTTGCATCTTCCAGAATCCATAATCAGTCCCATCGAATCTCTCCACCGAAATCTTTCCATCGTTCATCGTGAATACTCCCAGGAAAACTAACCTGGTGCTCTGATACCAGTTGTTAGGAATTTTTCCCACCCACAAATACGACACGACTAGATAATCGGATAAAGAAAGCGATAAAATAGCAAACAATAAGACAACAATTTGATTACCCAGTTCGTTACGATGTGTAACTACGTCTGGGGGCGATACCAAGCCAGGATATTTACTAAAGTGATGAATTTTCGGGATTCACAGAGGTACACACAGGTGCACACTGAGCAAACAAGAGGAACCCTTATTTATAATAACACCTTAACTTGAGGCCCAAGAAAACTTGAGGCCCAAGAATACTTGATGCCCAAGAAAACTTGAGGCACAAGAAAACTTGAGGCCCAAGAAAACTTGAGGCCCAAGAAAGAGAAAAAAAACTGTCGCGAGACTCGCCTCGGCCGAGTTTCCTTCTTGCCTCGGCCGCGGCACTTTCTCAGTGCCTATCCTCTTCGCGTACAGATTCCAGAACTCGGTCGAGGCCACCTGCCTCGGTCGAGTTGCCTCCTCGCCTCGGCCGAGTTGCTCTCTCGGCACAAACTCCCCTGTTCCGTCAATCTTGCCTCGGCCGCGGCCTCCCGCCTCGGCCGAGTTGCTCCTGGACGACTTTTGGGCTCCATACTCAACAATTTAATCATTAATTACATTTATCAAATCATATTAAATAATCTCGTAAACAATATGAACACTAAAACCTTAAAATTGAAAATGAAAGCATAACCACACATCCTCTTTATTTACTTTTATTACTTTTTCTAATTATAAAATATTCGAACTTAAAGCAAGTGCACTGAATCTGAATCCCTATAAGAGAGTGTGATAAACCTTAATTTTTTAAGAGGTAATTAAAATTAGAGATTATAGTAAAATTGCTTAAAATGGAAAGTAAGTAGTGTTTGAGAATAAAAGTGATTTTAGTTAAGTATAAAAGTTGGAGTATTTGATACTTAAACAACTTTTAACTTATAAATGGGATAATTTTTTATTTTTTATTTTTATTTATCAGAATACCATAAAATTGTTTAGCTTTGGCCTAAAATCACTTTTATTAAAGTTGAAATTGTTTTTTCAAATACTTCAAAATAATTTTTCTTAAGTTATAAGCTGAAAATTACTTGAAAAAAGCAATTGCAAATACCCCCTAAATGTATTACATGTTTTGAATAAAGATATGATGTTGAAAAGGTATTAATGTTTATTGTGAAAAATATCACGTATTTTAGATAATACATTTAAGCATAAATCGTGGGATACAAGTTTTAGTATTTAACACGTTCATAATTAGAAATAAGTCGGTCTAGATAGAATTTACCCAAATCTCGTTATGACCCAACCTGCACAACAGAACAAACTAATGTTATTGCACTAACTAGTAAAACTCTTGTGCGATGCACGAAAATTTATTTAAAAAATAATAATTTAATTAAATTAAATATTATATAATATAATATAAAAAAATGGAGTTGTTGCATTCTAAATCAAGTAAATTTTTTAATAGGTTTGATTAAACATATAAAAATTATAAGTAATGTAATTATCCGTTTGTGTTCTCATGATATATGGATTTAATATAACGTATATTTTATAAAAGTATTATTTAATAGATTAACGTAAAGAAATGAATATTCACCAAAAAAAAAAAAAAAAATTAAGAACATCAGTTGTTGTGTGAGCATATATTTAAGTGATAATAAATATCTAAACAAATACTAATATTATCTTAATATTGAACTCAAACATATATTTAGTGTGTGTATCATATTGATATGTGTGGACACCCACAAATAGCTAAGTAATAAAGAATATTCAAACAAACACAAATATCTAAATATCATATAACCCATCAAAATATATTAAGATAATAAAGTGAATAATGTTATATGTAAATTAGTGTTTTTTTTTTCATTTTATTTAGATATTTTAACTTATATAAATAATTTTAAAATCTTGAATATACCTATTTAACTTTCTCTTTAAATAGAGAATACTAATTTTATAGATTTAGTATATACTCAAATACGTTTCAGGTTTAAATGATTCTTGATACTAACAAAATAAATTCAAAGATCATTCAATAGTTGGAATAACAAAATAAAATATATGACTTTTTCAATATATCTTAAGAATTTCATATATGTTGAAGTTTATTCAAATAAATTCTATATTTTATCATAAATATTATATTTATTTATAGATACAGATTTATTAATTTAAATAAATTAATTAATTAGGTTGAAAATGTGGAAAATAGACATAATTGAGGTTAATTAATGCGACAAAGTAATATTTAGGTTGCAAAATCTAAAAAAATTATAAAGACCAGGTAGATTAATTTTATTTTATTTAAAAAAAATTATATTGCAACAAGTATAAAATCTCATAGTTTAGGTTGCAAAATGTAAATTTTTAAATAAAAATAACATAATAATTATAAACTATGAAAAAATTAATAAGTAATAAAAAAAAATCAATATTGATTTCCATACATATATATATGTGTGTGTGTGTGTGTGTGTAAGTTGTAGTCTTGCGATTAACCAAAAAAAATTAATAGTATAACAAACTACAAATTAATATTTGCAAATATAATTATTTAATAAGTCGATTATTAAATTATACTTTAACTTTTATTTTAAATTCAAGAAATTACATGCTTAATTATTTAAATAATGAACTTTATCTCGACACATAAATGAAGAAAACTTTCGGTGAAATTATATAAATTAATTAGTATTGCTTTTAAAAAAATAATCAAGATAGTTATTTTTTTATTAGAGAATTATTTACCTAATTTTAGTTGTACTCTGGTCCTAGGCTATAGTACAAACTACCTTAAACGCGCAAATCTTATTCAAATAATCAATGAACAAACAATATAATATTCTCAAATGAAATATCTAATTATAATATATGTGATATGGATATCCAATTTTCCTAAAAACATATGAATATCAAATTAAAGATCTTCAAACGAGCTTTAATTTGATATGTTATACATGATTAAAAACAGGTCTGAAATGAAAAAGTTTTGCGGTTTAAACGATTAAAAGGAAGTTTGATTTTTACTAAATGTGACAATAACATACTACATTCGTTATTTTTTATATCCAATTTTAATTTTGGATTAGAGAATCAAAATACAGGGGAAATTGTATATCCTCAACCAAATTTTCTATCTCCCCACAAATCCCTTAAATTTATCCTAGCAGAATTTCAGTTGAAGGCTTGACTTTTAAAAAAGTACCCCAATTAGGGGCCTGAATATTGAGGTTCTCAATTTAAGGCCTGAATATTGAGTTTTTCTCAATTAGCGGGCCAGATTCTCAATTCAGGAATATGTATTCAAAACTAGGATATATTATTCGATGTGCAAAATATTCAGTACGGAGTAGATTGAAAGTTCTAGTACAGAATATATTGAAATTTTATACACACACACACACACACATATATATATATATTATAATGAACCTTCCATATATCAGATAATGTGTCATATTTTTCAAGATGTAAGAGTGAGAAAAAAAAATCAAAATCTAGACCTCTAATAAGAAAAAACTCAAAATTCAGGCTCCGAATTGAAAACTCCTAAAATTCAGGCCTCAAATTGATTTTTTGAAACCTTCTAATGGAATTTCCTAATTTATCATCATATTTTTTTTTATATATTATCTTTCTTCCCATTTATATATGATACTGGATATGGTAAATTAAACAATTAGAGTTTTTTAGAGATAATGGTACAGATAATATTGGAAAAATTAGAAAAACAACGCTAAACAAACATCACATAAAAATAATTGACAAAACCTAAACTATATCTTATTAAAAAAAAAATCATCTAATAAAAATTAGAAAAATGACACGATAGTAATGAAAAAATTAGTTAAAAAAAAAAAGGAAAAAATACATCTATTTAAAAACCATTGAAAAAACCTAAAACTACATTAATAAAAATGGAAGTAGTACCAATTATTGTCCAAAATTTTAGACGAAATACAAAAAAAAAAAAAAAGAAAAAAGAAAAGAAAAAAAAAACTGTTTAACTAATCTAGTTTTGCAGGCCAATAAACAATATTTAATACATATAATTAGCAAAAAAAATAATATTACTTTTCAACTCATTATAATATATGTGGTATGGATGTCAAATTAAAGCTCGTGAAAAGACCATTTAAATGATATATTTACATAAAATCGGATTAAAAATGATAAAGTTATTAGTATTAAAAAAATTAAAATAAAATTTAAAACTTTCTAAAGGTACAATAACTTACCAAATTGTGGGGTAAAAATTAGGAGAAAAAGTTAAAATTACAAAAGTAAAATTTTACTCAATTATACATAGAGAGGAGATCTATTCACTATTTTCTAAATAATTCACCTATTTTAAACTTTCTCCATTCAACATGAACGTGTCTCAAGTTATTTATGTTTTATGAACTAATATATACAGAAGAAAAGAAATTGCAGCTAGTTAATATATTGATATAATATAGTTCGATTTGGACAAAGTTCATATGAAATTATTTTTTGGATCATGTTAATGAAGAAACATTCACAATCTAAATATACATGATCTTTGACATATTTAATCGACGTGGAATTTCGGTTAGCCCCCAAAGCCCTAACAATCCCCACTCAAACAAAGATGTCATTCACAGGATCCACCGACTCGACAACTCACATGTGTTTGTCTAACTCTTCTGTAAGGTCAGCCACTTATTGATGTGGCATTAAAACTGACGTATGTGTTGTATGCGTGAAGACCCCCTCCATGCACTCAACCGCAACCCGAATTTGTTACTTACTTGCGCATCCACAAACCGCAATGAGCGTGTTAGCCCCCAAAGCCCTAACAATCCCCATTCAAACAAAGGTGCCATTCACACGATCCACCGACTCGACAACTCACATGTGTTTGTCCAACTCTTCCGTAAGGTCAACCACTTATTAATGTGGCGTTAAAACTGACGTAGTGTATTGTATGCGTGAAGACCCCCTCCACTCAACCGCAACGAGCGACCGAATTTGTTACTTACTTGCGCATTCACAAACCGCAATGAGCGTGTTACCGTGTATGTTGCAGTAATCGAATTATGTGGAGTCGAAACTTTAATAGCACTTGTAAGGACTTGACATGCTCCAATCTCTATGATTGTTATGATATCTTTCCATTTTGGTCAAACCACACTCATGATATTATCCGTTTTTTATCAAACCCGAACGAATTTTATTTTTGTGATCTTACCCAAAAATGTCCTTATGTAAGACTTTAATACGCGTGAAGCCCTATAAAAACCCCATAAGAGAGGACGCATGAGGAAACATAGTGTCTATCCAAGATCTCGCGTTAATATCGCAATATTTTGGTCTAGTGATTTTTAAAAAAAATCATTACTTGTGTATTTGTTTTGGGTTGTCCTTAATCTATTGAGGTTATTCAATCCCAATAAAGTTAAAAACATATACTCCCTTAGCCAACAGTAACTCGACATTCTCCAAAACAAACACACTCACACCTCAACCACCAAACCATATCCAACCAGTGATGTTATTTCCAAATGGCTCATATTTGAACATGGGTAAAACTCTACTTAGAATAATGCATATCAATAACTAGTTACTGAATAAAAGATTAGGAAAATAAAAATAAAAATATAGAAATAATAATACGCTAACATTATTTCAAGTTTTAAAAAATAATTACATAATTAAAATGACAACCAATTTACGTAAGAGATCGTTCGTACCAAGAACTTAAAATTTAAAGTTCATATTTATATGTCAAAAGTAACCAAGTCAAATTAAACATAATGAATTAAAAACTAAAAGTATGATTTATTACAATCGGGAAAAGGTAAGAAAAAATAAGATAATTAATCATTAACTTTAACATATTAAATTAAGTTTATTCTTGTATCTCTTTAAACTTGACCGATTCAAAGAGAATATTCTAATTTTATCCGTTTTAATTCCGAATAGAAATTAGATTGCAATTTTTTAATAGTTCCAAATAATTCCCGTGTTCGAATGTTATTACTATCTAAGGGAAATATATATTTATAACTAGAATTATTTTTAGGCGGCGACTATTTACAATCCATAAAATTTCTCAACGCAGTCCATTTCTTAATACAACTCATTTTTATTTAAAAATTAGTATAAAATTCTTAATACAACCCATTAAATACCAATTATACACTTTCTTTAGTAAAATAAATTATTCAAATAAAATATTATTAATAAGATAATAAGATATTAAAAACACATAAAAAAAAAAAAAGGAAAAGAGAAATAGGAGGAAGAAGAAAGAGGAGGCTGGAGGCATCATGAGCTTTTTCATGCTTGAAGTTTCGTAGTCTGATAAAGAATTATGAGTGTCGTTTAACAAAAGATATATTAATTCAAATATTTATGCTTCGTTAATTTATTTAGACATCTATGAGCGATGGATATGAAGCTAATTTGTGCAATAAGAATTTCTTGAATGACTTCGAGAACCGGAAAAATGATTGGTTTTCTTTTATCAATGAGAATTTTCCCAAGCAGGCTAACTAGTTGCAAGGTCAGAGAAAAAAGGCTATAAAGACCTTACAGATGTTCAAGTTGAAGCTCTTGCATTTGGAAAACCTTTAGTATGTCTTCTTGATATATATATATTGTCTGATATGGGGCCATTTAGCAAAGTTGAAATTATATATTAAGTGATTTTTTTATTGTTTATTCATTTCTTCATTGATGAAACCTTGAAGAACTAGGGTTCATAATTCAGGCAAAAAGAGATAGATCTGATTGAAGATGACACAGGAAAGAAAATTATGTTTTTTTAAATTTTTTAATTATATATATTAATTTTAATTAATTATGTTAATTTTCCATTAAGGGCTTTGTAGTCTTTTACTTACAATATTTTAAATTATAAAATCAGTGGGTTATATTGAGAAATTTTGTAGGTTGCGAATAATCGCCACTTTATTTTTATCACAGTAATATATAACAATGCGGGAGACAGAGAATAATGACTAGAAGTGAGTCCAAAAAATGAATAATGACTAGGGGTGAGATGTATAGTTATTGGAAAGGAGGAGAAATATGAAGGGGGTAAAGGATTTAAAATCTTACTTAATATAACAACAAAAACTTCTTAAAATAATAATCATAACTACTTTTCGTCCATAAAAGTTTACTATATCTGGAAGCTGCCCACATTGATTTTGACTTAAATATTTATCAAGTTTAGCCTCATTCAATTTTCGAAATTTATTACCTGATCAATTCTAATAAAATAAGGAAAGGATCATTGCGATTTTACTCACCATCCATATGTATAATTAATTTATTAGAGGGGAATTATATGACAATATGGAAGGTTTTGTCATGATCAAATTGCATGAGTTTGTAATTTACTATAGAAAGATTGTCATTGGTCAAGCCATTCCAAAATCTTTCCAAATCTTTACCATGTACATATATGGTAAAGATTTGTATATATATATGGTAAAATCTTTCCAAAAATTAGTTTTAAATTTAAATTTTTTTGTCAATCTATTGTATAAAAGAATTATAGGTGAAAGCTTTTAATAGATTCATTTTTTCATGACCTTTAATTTCTCATATACATTGCATGCTTTAAAATATACTATAATAAAAAAATTAATTGTTTGTCGAATATTAAGTTAGATTTGTATATGTAATATGATTTGAACTATTTGGTTAAGCCTGAGATACAAATAAAATTTAAATAAATGTTAAGAATATTTTCTAGATTCACAACTAATTTTTTATTTTGTTATGAAGAACAAAAAAAGAAATACCGGGGAACACATGTGCCCACGATAAGGATGGACAAAATTTAGAGATCTACTTTTTTTTTTTTTTTTTTTTTGTAGCCCATTCTCTCTATCTCAAATGTTTTAAATTTTCCAAAATCCTAAAGGTACTAATAATTTTTTTAATATATTTCTTTTATTTATAATAGATAAAAAGCAACTCTTTTTTTTTAATTTTTAATATGATACTGATATTGAATACTTTGGTATAATATATAAGATTTAAAATAAATTAAAAAAATGTTTGTTGGTTGATTTGTGTGCTTAAATTTGAATATTTATTGTGAATTTACATTAGATATAGTTGTAAATAAAAATAAATTAATTTTTTTTATTAAGGAAATGAAGAGTAATTAGACAATTGAATATTCTTTTACATAACAAAAATTTAGTTATTTGTTCGATATTTAACTTTAATATAAATAAATATATTTCAAATCGTGCATCACACGATGTGTAATTCTAGTATATCAAGTAGCCCGCTTGAATTTGTTTGACAATATTAATTAAATTATAGGAGGAAGGTAACACACACATATACATGTATATATATATGTGTGTGTGTGTGTCCTTTGGTTTTTATGGACCAAAATCATTCATGTCCCCTCTGACTGTTAAATATCTTGACCCTAACTCAGGGGCAGATCTAGAATTTCACAATGGAGTGGGCTGAAATGTATAAAATTATATACACTGAAAAGTCGTTAGAGTTCATTAAAGTTACGTCTTAGTGTTGTAGGCTTTAAAAACGAAAATAGATATTGGTAACGTATTAAATAATTAATAATGAGTTTAAAATAAAATAGTTGGGCGTGATTTTGAGCATGATTTAGTTATTTATATATACATTTGAACTAAAGTGTAATTAATAAAATTAAATAAGGGTGGGCTTAGTTAAAGTTTTACGTAAATAACGCTAAAATAATAAAACTTATACTACTAAAAATGAGGTTCTACAAATTTTGTATTGTACTGGTGCCCCGTACTAGCAACATATAGATTCGTCCATGCCCTAACTGTTATACAACACATATACATGGTGAAAAGTAATTATGAAATTTAAAGCAATTCAATTCTTCTACGCATTCATAAAAATTAATGTTTTAGGAAATTCCAGAGTGCAACTATTGTATTAATACAACTGAATATTTGAGTCCAACTTCAGTACCACATTGGTACCAATAACACTGACAACTCTCAACCTTTAGATCCAGATTCATTCAGTCTTAACCGTTTATTTATTCTCAATTGTTTTATTAAAAAAAAAACCTAGAAGGTTAGTTTTGGTATTCAGAAATTGTCCTCAACCTACCTTATAACACTACTAGAGTTAATTTTCAATTGCACCTCTTTTTTCAGAGGTTGTATTTACTCCTCTTGTTCATAAAAAATACTCTTTCTCAATTGTAAAGTCTCCATATTGAAACTCTTTTTTCCGTCGTTTCTTCTCTCCTTTTCCTTCCATTAGAAGCTTCTACTTTCTCTGATTTTTAATTTAACTTTGAAAAGCTTCATTATGTTCGCTGCCATAAATTCCTCCTCAAACAACACCGGAATCAACCGCCCTTGGGTCAATTACCAGCATCCGGTGGTTCAGAGGCCCTAAACTTGATTACAAAGAAGACGAGCACCTCTGCTATAATTGTCCCCCACTCAGGGTTCCGATATGGTACTCTTGGATCTTCAGTAATCCAGGTCGTCGTTTCTTCATGTGTCAGAAAGAACAGATAACCCTTATTCCTTGTTTGCATGTAACAATTATTTGTCCCCAAATCCTATCCACAAATTGGCATCACAAACTTCTCAGAATTTTTAATGTCTATTATTCCACAATCTAGTTGCTTGTATTTTTTAATAGTATTTTGGATTCTCCTAAATATTTATCTACGCATCAAAACCTAGCTACTATACGTAATTGTTTTTTCTGATTTCTACTCCGTTTTTGGACAAAGATGTATTTTTTGGAATGTATGTTATTGATTGGTACCTACCTAAATCTAGATTAAGTTTCTATTTGGGTGTTTATCTTTCTCGATGTTTTTTCTACATACATGATTTCTGTTAGTAGTAATAGTTGTTGTGTTCGAACTTATTTTGTTAGTGTTATATTGTGGTATATTAGCAGGTGATAGATTTTCTTACTTTAAAGGACCATGTAACTACATGTCTGGAGTGATCATACATTAAAAGAATTTGAATGTCATCTCCACTGCATGGGGTTCTTGGACATTAATAATATGATGATGATTGAGCGCTTATGAAATAACAGCCAAATTAGAACTTGTGAAATAACAGCCAAATTAGAAGTATGGTAAATCAGAAAAAAAGACCTAAAACTCTATTGGAGTTATTTTGGTTTTCACATGTCAATGTTGTAAGAGTTTCATAGTGAGTACATCAATTAGAAAGATGGGAGAACCACTATTGTGTATTTGTGTTGTAGAAAACAGAAAGCTATATGATATCACAGCTATGGTAATGCCCATCCGGGTCCACAAACTTTTTCCTTTTCTATTTTGAATCCCATATGATTATGAATGAATTGGATGCAAAATTTGAAGATTATTCATTGCTACAGATTATGTTTAATTATGTTTTGATGTACATTTTTTTCCTGGTAATATTTGTTTCCTTTTTTTTTTTTTTGTACAAGACCTCGATGTGCAAATTTTTTGAGTGGTTTGATGACCCTCTCTGCTCCCGAATTGTTGATCTTATTAATGGGATGACGATTGAAAGAGATTTCTACAGAAATGAACTACGACGTTATATTGCATATGGGTTTGGTTACTGTAGAACGCGAACAATAACGCACCAAGACACGATATTTGGATCGCAAGTCCCGGTCAAAGAAAAAAACGTTGTAATGTCACGTCTCAAGAACAAGTGTTGTAAGCTTAGGTGTTGTGTGATTGTCTCTTGGATTGTTTTTGGTCTGCTAATGTGGCTTCGGTCCAGTCGAGAGCTTTTAGTAATCCCCTGTGTTAGGCATTGTTTGACTTGATGACTCATTCTACTGTATTTTGTGATGTTAACATGTCTTTTCTATTTCGAACTCCATGGAAGCTCCAAAGTTCTTTATTTCATTGTAACTATTTGGTTAGTCCATTTTGTTAATGAAATCAAGTTTGTTGCATCTTGGTTTAAATTCCTTATTATTTTCTTGAAAATGTATTGTGAAACAGGTTTCAACTCGAAAGCTGGTACCAAACGTTGTTGGTTGCTCCAGTTTTTTAATCAATTAGAAACAAACTATTTTATCTATTATACCGAATGAGCAATTGAATTTAATAGGATTTCAGTCTGGTGGTTAATATTTGCATCAACATGATGTGTGTTAACTTTGAAAGTGATTAATACGAAAGGGTATATTTATTTTTGTAAAAACAGACAAATTAAATTAGGATATTAGACTTGCACAAATTATTGGGAAGCAATTTGAAAAGATTCATAAAGCAGTGATTGTTAACATAATCTCCACGAAATGTTAAGATGTCATATTGCATAAAAGAGCGCAGGTGCCATTCACATTCTAGCAGAAGTTTACACTATTAGCCAACATCCAATTCCACACATTACATTCTGTATAGAAGCCTCATTTGGTACTCCTCACTGGTTCAGATGCTTTCACTGCAGAAGAAATTAAGTACAATATTAGTGTGCATCAAAACATGCGTACTTCCAGTAACATAGCTTAGGGAGTTAAAAGTCAACATGTCTCTGCAAAAAATATTCTTACATGAATATGTCATCCTCACTCCTATTGTTGCTGCAGTCATCGGCTTTATGTATTTTTTACCCTCCTTTAATTCCTTCTAGATTTTGTTGAGCATTGGACAACTCGATTTGTAGTGTCTTGTTTCTTTGCATCTACCACACCTTCTCCTCTTTCCCTTTTTGGTTTTTTTCTCTGATTGTGAGCCATTTGTCTTTATAATTTTCGGGTCCCTTATAATGTTGGCGCTATCACCTTCGACCCTCTGATGCTTCTGTCCATTATTACTCGATACAGTGGGCGCGGTATCCTGTATTCGCTATGGTCGGGATCGTTGATTTGAAGAGTGCCATGACACGGTTGTAGGCTACCTATCTTGTAGATGCGATGTGACACAATTGATGTGCCTTAGAAAGCAATTAGTCGTGCCAGGCTCAACGTTTCGTGGTCCATGGTCCCTATACCAATTGACTTTGACCATCGGCTATTCAACATCACTGCCGATATTTCTCCTAAGTTCACGGCCTTCATAATGCAGAACATGTGTCGGCATGGCCACCACACCGACTCGAATCTCCCATAGAAAACATGAGGGCTATTATCCGTATCACATATCGATACAATTGTTTATGTATCCATCTTGTCTGTAATTTTTTTAAGGTAAATATCCTACACCCATCCTCCAACCTCAGTCCAACAGAGTTGTATATGGACTACTTTTGGATCTCCTCACGAACCTATTAAAGAAAACAAAAGTAACAACTATACCAAATTGAGAATGAAATTAAACTTATAAGGTGAGTAATATGATATTACCTTAAGGAACACTAGTCGAGTATAAAAACTAGCCGCATATTTTAACAGTGACTTCAGGTGTGTTTGTTGCATTTTCTCAGACTGGTGGTCCTTAAAGTCGTTAACATGTACAGTCTCTCGTAGTCTGCTCATTGGCCTAAAGTATTGTCTGAAAAACTTGTACAAACTAAGATCATAATTAAGAAATCAATTCATATACGTGTTGGTGCTTTCGCATCTTTCATTAGTAGTCATTCCACCAAAAAAAATCCCCTTACAACAGACTTCAACCCACTTCTCCTTTCATACAAATCATCCAACCACTCCTTATTAACTTTTGGGTACTGCATTCTAAAAGACATCCAGCATTGCTCAAATGATTCCTGATTTTGATGGTGCAACATACACCTTCTAAAGTCACTTAAAAAGTTAGTGTCATGTGAAACAACCTGCGCGTTACGCATCAAATGCCAAGAACAGAGTCTATGCACGGATTGGGGCATGATGGAACCCAAGCCATAGGCAATAGCCCTATCCCCATAAGATATTATAGAAATAGGTTGTTTATCCTTCATGGCATGCAAGAATCTCTCAGAACACCATACATACGTATTAATACTTTCATTTAAAATTAAAGTTAAACCGAAAACAACAATACTTCTATGATTCTGTATCCTAACAAATTCAACTAACGACATTTTAAATGAATTAGTTTTATACGTCAGATCAATAACTAAGACGTTGCCGAACTTATTGTAATCCATTATGGAACGAGAGTCTGCCCAAAAAAGCCGATTCAGCTGGTGTTCATCATCTACCCCGTACTTGACAAATAACCTGGGGTCCTTCTCCACAAGAGCATTGAAATATGCAGGCATTGCTTCTGCATCCATGCTCAGTCTCCTAATTCTGTCGTTGTCGGTGCTTATCAAGTTGTACAGATCTTTCGTTGTGAATCTGACTTTTTGATACCCGCCCAAAGTTGTGACTATAAATGGATTTATTGGCTAGTTTTAATACCCACGTTCTTCATTGTTTGAATTTCCATTGCTTGACCAGCGGTAATATTTCTATTACTCCTAAACAAATGAACATGCCTCGGGTGCACAACATTGTGACTATGTTGTGTTTTGAACGTTGTGGCTTGTAAAATTTGTCATTCGGCCTAAGTCTAACTATCATTGAGGCCTTGCAAGCATATCTAGTTATAGAGTGTGGCTCCCTCTTTTTGTCACCTCTCATCATATCTTTTTCAGATCGACTGCCTTCTCTACTACATACCCACCGGCACATTTTTATAGCTCCACGAGCTGAGTCGTATTCCTGGTTATCCCGATGGAAACAGAAATCGATCCTAGCTGAATAAAACTTATAAAAAGCTTCTGCAGCTGGAACACTTCGGAAACTTTTCTCTATTATTTATTCGGCACTCTAAATTGTTAAGTGACGATCAAATAATTATTTCTTTTTGTCGCATTCAAAAAATAGACTTAGAAGATGCTCTTTTTCGGATTCACCTTCCTTAACAACATTTTACCCTTCATCCACATAACTGTTCTCACCTGTAACAAATAATTGTGACGAGTAGTTATCTACAAATAATTGTCGGAACGATTCGCCATTATAGAAAACTGTTTTGGAATGTCCTAATTCATCCCATCTACTCCTGAGTAAAATATGTCTAAATCATATTTTTTTTTAAAAAAAATTCCCCTAATCTAAGAAAGAAAGAAAAAACCCTCCCCTCCCCCCACGGTTAGGGATGTAAACGAATCGAATCGAACCGAATATTAAGAAATTCGATTCGAATTCGTAAAAATAAACTCGAATTCGAATTCGAATCGAATATTAATCGAATTTAAATAGTTGATTCGAATTCAATTCGTGAGAAATATTCGAATTATTCGATTCGATTCGAGATTCGAAAAATTCTTTTCTATTTTTATATTATATATATTATTTATTTTTAAATATTTAAATATTATTATTTTTTATTTTTTTCAATTATAAATTTAAATAATATATATTATATATAAAATTTATTTAAATATATAGCTATAAAAATATATTATATTCATATATTTAGTATTACATGTATTATTTAATTTTTAAAATATATGTAATACCCGCGCCTCTCACAACTCACTGGCCAATATAATTTTTTTTTTTTTGCATTTCATGCATTCCATATTTTTATGTTCTATTTGCGTGATAAGTTTTATAGTAATTAATTTGTTATATTTATTACGTCATTTTAGATTTTTGCGACTAATTTGGAGATGTTTAATTTGGTAGTTAAGAACCCCCTAGTCTAAAATATTAGGACATGCTACAAAATTTAAGACTACACGTGACAAGTTTAAAATATAGAACATTATGTAGTACGTGGAAGTGTTAGATGTAAATGATTTTATTGTCGGAACAACAACAACAACAACAACAACAACAACAACAACAACAATAATAATAATAATAATAATAATAATAATAATAATAATAATAAAAATATAGAAGATTATTAAATGGCCGCCAAATTAAGTCGGCAAAGTGTATATATATATCTACATATTTATAACTTAATACCTAAGATAACAAGACTACAAGAAGGCAAAAGAAAAGAAAAACAAAAAGGGGGCACAAAAACGAAGAAACGAGATAACAGGTAAAAACCAAAATCATTCTCAATTATTTAGAAATGGAAATATGGTTGTATATGCATATAGATTCTATGGTTGAAAACAGGTGTGTTATATGTTTCAAAGCAAAACCTTTATTAAGTGGAATTAATTAGTCATCTCCATCTTAGGATTTCATATATATTTTATTATTAGGAATGAAATGTTTATCATTTTATTTAGTTGTCAGATTATTATGCACACTCGTATATATACATATTTGAGGTTAAAAATTCAGATGGTGACTTCCATGTATTATATTTACAAGATATTAATCTAATATTACAATGATGTTCTAAAATGGTTAAGGTAGTAAGTTTAAATTCGTCCAGATTTTGAAATAGTTGTCAACTAATTTGCTGATTATGACATTTTTAAAAGCTGAATTTGAAATAGTACAAAACATGAAAGTTGTAGCCTGATGTGTTAGCTTTATAACCCAATTTGAAGTATATAAATATCAATTTTTTGGAAAAAGTTAGAGCCTTATTACCAAAATGCGACGAAACTGGAATTATCGGACTAAAAGTACGTAATGATCTAGAATTTGATAATTTGTGCATTAATTTGAGTTAATTGTTATAGATTGATTACCACGGTGGGGTAGAAGTTTCAAAAGTTACTCCGGAGTAGAGGTAAGTAGAAATCCATCTCCAACTACAATGCTCGAACATAGTATTTGTGTTTATTATTTGTGATAATTGATTGTTATATGTGTTGTTGTATACCTTTGTATGAAGTGTTTTCTTCCGTTGCTAAAAACAAACTGATGTGCATCAATCATGAGCAGTAGCATCTACAAGAATTACATGTGTACATATAAGAAGTCAAAATAACATAATTTCATAAGTTGATAATGTTTTGGGGTTGGTCACCACTGGCACATTGAGAGTTATATATTATATATGGTGTCTCTCGGGATGCTTTCGGTGACAGGCGTGCACGCGGAAGAGGTTCCCACTTCAGCACCTTTATGATGAGGGGTACGGGAAGAGGTAGACTTTCCGGTGGGCTGCAGGGGCAGGCAGGAGGCGGACCCCTGGTAGTCTCGGAAGGATAGCCACTTGGTCGTACCAACCATCACTAATATCTCGGGTGGACTATAAGGGGGGAGGAGGGACCCTTGGTAGTCACGAGTGTGGAGGGATATTCTGGTGAGGTTGTGCCAGTGAAGGGAGCCATTTCCCACCAAAAAGGGTTTCCTTTTTGAGAAAATAGTTGAAAGAAACGGTTTTATAACTTGCATTCATCATATAAGCATTTCTCATGCATGATTTCTGCTTACTGAGTTTTAGCTCACATAGTTCTTGCATTGTAGGTGAGTTTGACTATGCATGAGCGTGTGGACTGATCTGGCATGCTGTTGGAGTTTCTGCAAGTTCTGAAGCCCCCGTGTATATGAATGACGACCTGTGGGGCTAAACCTTGGACTCACTATGTTTTTGCTAGTGTTTTAATAATCTTTTTGGACATGTCCAAACTAAGGAACTTTAATATGTATATTCTGTAAATATGGTGTTGAATAGAGTGTGACACATTTGTACTCGACCTGAACCTATGTAAATGTATGTAGGTGAAATTTTGGTCTTGAAGAAGTATTCTAAATCGTTAATTTTGGAGAGAAAAATATACAGGTTTTGTAAGACTAAAAATTAGTATAAAATAAGTTTTTACAAGGGTGGGTGTGACAATATATTATATTATAAACGAATCGAATATTCGAATTATTCGAATCGAATACAACTATATTCGAATTCGAATTCGAATATTATTCGAATCTTATAATTAATTCGTATTCGAATTCGAATTTGATTTTTTCGAATTCGAATCACGAATCGAATAAAAAATATTTGATTTGCTTACAACCCAACCCACGGTGACTCGAACCCAGGACCAAATATGTCTAAATCATATTGATAATCTATGAAGTCTGTTATTAGACAAATAAATAAAGTGAGGTTTGAGAATTGGTTTCTATTGGCAACGGAAGTGGTGGCATTTAATGTGCTGCTTCTTTTAATGGTGTATCAATAGATGCTCTCAACTAAATGCATTTATGTTGCAGCTCCTGAAGGACAATCGGTCCTCTTTACTAACGAAATAATTTGAATTGGTAATTGGAAAAAATGGAGGAAAATTTTCGTCCAAGAAGATGCCAAAGCCGTTGGTTTATTTAGCACATTTTAGGAAGGAAAAAAGGGCCAATTATACGGGGTAGAGTTAACCCAAACCGGTCTAGTAGGGTCAAATAGTTTACTCGGGTCAAGTTAGTGGTCAATTGAAGTAAATTTTGCTCCATTGTACTTATAGTCCGACTAAAGTTAACCCGAAGTGGTCTAATAGGGTCAAATAGTAGACTCGAGTCAACTCAGTGGTAAATCGAAGCTAAATTTCGTTTATTATACTTATAGTCCGCCTATAGTTAAGCCAAAGCGGTCTAATACAGTCAAATAGTTGACTCGGGTCAACTTAGTGGTAAGTCCAACTGAAATTCCATCTATTGTACTTTAGTCTGCCTAAAGTTAACCCGAATCGGTCTAATAGGGTCAAATGGTTGACTCAGGTCAACTTAGTGTAAGTCCAACTCAAGTTCGCCCCATTGTACTTATAGTCCGACCAAAGTTCACCCGAAGCGGTCTAATAGGGTCAAATAGTTTACTCGAGTAAAATTAGTGGTAAGTCGAACCCAAATTCGATAGATTGTAATTGTAATCCGTCTAGAGTTAACCCGAACCGGTCTAGTAGGGTCAAATAGTTGACTCAAGACAAGTAAGTGGTAAATCGAAGTAACTTGTAGTTCGCCTAAAGTTCACCCGAAGCGGTCTAATAAGGTCAAATAGTTGACTCGGGTCATCTTAGTGGTAAGTCGAATTAAAATTCGCTCTATCTACTTATAGTCCACCTAAAGTTAACCCGAAGCGGTCTTATACGGTCAAATAGTTGACTTAGGTCAACTTAGTGCTAATTCACAGTAAAATTCGCTCTATTGTACTTATAGTCCGCCAAAGTTGACCTGAATCGGTCTAACTGGGTCAAATAGTTGACTAGGGTCAAATTAGTGGTAAGTCGAACTCAAATTTAAATGATTGTAATTGTAATCCATCTAGAGTTAACCTGAACTGGTCTGATACGGTTAAATAGTTTACTCGGGTCAACTTAATGGCAAGTCAAAATAAAATTCGCTCTATTGTACTTATAGCCCGCCTAAAGTTAACCCAAATTGGTCTAAATGGTCAAATAGTTGACTTCGGTCAACTTAGTGGTAAGTCGAAGTAAAATACTCTCTATTTTACTTGTAGCCCACTTAAATTTAACCCGAATCGGTCTAATAGGGTCAAATAGTTTACTCGGGTCAAATTAGTGGTAAGTCAAACTCAATTCTGTCTATTGTACTTAAAGTCCGCCTAAAGTAAACCTAAACCGGTCTAACACGATCAAATAGTTGACTTGGGTCAAATTATTGGTAAGTGGAACCCAAATTCGATAAGTTGTAATTGTTATCCGTCTAAAGTTAACCCGAACCGGTCTAATAGGGTCAAATTGTAGACTCAGGTCAAGTTAATGGTAAATCAAAGTAAAATTCGCTCCATTGTACTTATAGTCTAACTAAAGTTCACCCCAATCGGTCTAATAGGGTTAAATAGTTGACTCGGGTCAAATAGTTGACTCGGGTTAAATTAGTGGTAAGTCAAACTCAAATTCGATCGATTGTAATTGCAACCCGTCTAGAGTTAATCCGAACCAGTCTAATAGGGTCAAATAGTTGAGTCGAGTCAATTTAGTGGTAAATCAAAGTAAAATTCGGTCTATTGTAATTATAGTCCACCTAAAGTTAACCCAAAGCAGTCTAATACAGTCAAATAGTTGATTTCGATCAACTAGTGGTAAGTCGAAGTAGAGTTCGATAGTCCGCCTAAAGTTAACCTAAATCGGTCCAATATGGTCAAATAGTTGATTCGGGTCAAACTAGTGGTAAGCCTAACTCAAGTTCTGACTATTGTACTTATAGTCCACCTAAAGTAAACCTGAAGCAGTCTAAGACGGTCAAATAGTTAATTCGGGTCAAATTATTGGTAAGTCAAACCCAAATTCGATAGATTGTAATTGTAATTCATCTAGAGTTAACCTAAACTGGTCTAATAGCGTCAAACAGTTGAGTCGGGTTAAGTTATTGGTAAATCAAAGTAAAATTCGCTCCATTGTGCTTATAGCCCAGCTAAAGTTCACCTGAAGCGGTCTAATAAGGTCAAATAGTTGACTCGGGATAACTTAGTGGTAAATCGAAGTAAAGTTCGCTCTGTTGTACTCAATGATGAAATCTCACGAGATTTTGATGATATCTCGATGAAATCTTGCTAAAATTTAGCAACTATATGAAAAACACATGTAACCCATTTCTGCTAATATCTCACCGAGAAATCAACGAAAATCTCAGTAATCTCTTCTCGCTCAGCCTGCTGTTCATTTTGGTCATATTCTCGTCAAACATCGCTTATTCTCGCCAAAAACTCGTGGGATTTATGTAGTTTTCTTTTTTTACTTTCTGCAAATTGAGGAAAAGCTGCAAATTTAGCTGTACAGATTTAAGCTGATTGACAGGTTTGGATTGTTATGGGCTTGAAATTGGTGGAGGGGGCCCTAAATTATTGAAAGGGTTTTCATCCTTTTTGAATTATTATATCATCGACGAAGTTGGATAGCTCAAGTGGCAGAGCATCTAATACCTAGGTGTTTAGTCCTAGGTTCGAGTCATCGTGGAGGGAGGGGAGGGTTTTTTCTTTGTTCTTAGATTAGGAGAATTTTTTTAATTATTATATCATCTTTATTATAAGTTCTTCTCCAATGGTGCTTGAAATTGCAGAACTTACTGGTGAAGAAGAAGAAGAAGAAGAAGAAGAAGAAGAAGAAGAAGAAGAAGAAGAAGAAGAAGAAGAAGAAGAAGAAGAAGAAGAACACATACAACAATGATCGAACCTTCCAGTTCTGCAGGTCAAAATTTTCATCTTTCTCCCCAGACCTTCGAGACATGAGTCCTTCGATTTCCAGGTTTTCCATTTGCGTCCCTCTCTAGTCTCTCCCCATATTTCTGGTAGTGGAGCGAGTGATTTAAAATAATTAGGGTAGGCTTGGTTTTAGTAATTTAGAGGCTTAGTTGGGCTTCAGTTTCAGAGGATTAGTTGGGCTTGGTTTTACATTTTGGATGCTGGAGTATGTACAGATGCTATTGTAATGTGAGCATGTTAAATTTTGATTATAGTAAAAAATAATTTTAATTTTAGAGCACTGCTTTTATCAAGCAAGAATAGCTGATTTTTTTTTTTTTTTTAAAAAACATGTAAGCTCATATTTATTTATTTATTTATTTATTTATTAGTTTGTAAAAGAAATTTCTTAACATGGACTGGTTCAGACCTGTCTGACATTTTAGATGGATTGTGCCATAGGAATGTAGGCCCGATGTATCATTTGGTCCAACAGGCCCGACCTAATGGGCTAACAGCCCAATTCTATTTATTTACTTTGGGCTTCCAAAATGATGAATCATTAGGATTTCTGGCCAGGCAAGAGTTGGATAGATTGATATAAATTGGACCATTTAACGTGTTTTACTTGTTTTAAGGTATTTTAAAGCAATTTTAGGACTAAAAGTTGTGATTTACGACTGACGGACTAAAGAACAAGTCGAAGGAAAGTCAAAACTGGACAAAACCGGCGAAAACCGGTCCAAACTAGTAAAAACCAGCCTAGACCGGCTCAGACCGGTCTTAACCGGTCCAGAAGTCAAATCAAAAGAGAACCGACACGGCCGTGTCACATACACAACGCGGCCGCGTCAAAACATGCTCGTAAAACGATTCTGCACGTATTTGCTTTGGGCTTCTGGAGGGCTAATTAGGGTAAATGCTTTTAAACGGCCTAAGTCGGACCATTTTTCTTTAAATAGAAAAAATATAAACAAAATAACCAATTTAATTCGAATATGTAGAACTGAGACAGAACACCCCAACTGTTCATGATCGACAAAAATTTAAAAAAAAAAAATCTTTATAATTTGTGGTGGAAGAAAACATGGGTCATAGCTCAAATTTAATTTATTATTGATTACCTGAACATCTGTGTGAAAAGGAATGGCGAGTGGTACCGACGCTTCTGATCGGAAGTCTATAAGATATGATTATGATACACGTAAATTATGCATGTAATTAGGTTGATTTAAGATAGTATTTTATGGCAATTATGTGCTTATTTGGTCAAGCACAACACGGCCGCGTCCAAAGGCCCTTTTTTTAAGAACTTTCCTGTCCCAAGTTGGAACTGATTCCTAATCTCCCCAGGATTGTTCAGAAGTCTATAAAAAGACAAGTGGTGCTCGTTTTTAATGATCATCAGACACATTATATCATATACTTTTGAAGAGATTTTAGAGAGGAACTTGAAGAACGAGCAAACGAAGATTGACGAGCCGACATAGCCGGGTTTAACTATTTCTTTTCTATTCTTTTATTTCTATATGATGTATTCCATGAATTATTGTAGAGATTTATTACTAGGCATGAGTAGCTAAATTACTCGTGTCCTAGGGTTAGAGAGTAGTGTTTATGACAATGTTTTCACTACAAGAAATCTGTGCTTTCGCGACGATTTTCTTCTTGACGCACAAAGTTTTGTCACCTTTTGTTTCCTAACAGCGACGAATGTAATTTTTGTCGTAATAATATTTGTTATTGTGACAACTTTTGTATTTGTCATTTTTTTTTAAAAAAAAATCGTCACTAATTAGTATATATCATGACGAACATTGGAAATGTATCACAATCATTCTTAGAGATAGAATTTTGTACCAAAATTTTGGAGGGTAACCTTTTCATGACAAGTTCAAACTAACTAGCGACGGTCTTTAGTGTCACCTATTTTATTCTTTCGTTACAATGTCATATATCGTCACTAATTGATAAAAAAAATTAATGACCGATTCCTATTTGTCACATATTCTTATATTTCGTGACGATATAAATATATTTGTCACCATTGATTTTAAAGACAAAAATTATTATTAATTTATGACGATGTTCATCGTCATAATCACTTTTTATTAGTGACGACAAAATATTTCATTATTAATACTCGTGCGTAAGTGTGATGAAATGATGTCGTCATATTTAATTATATTTGGTGACGAAAGGCAATTAGTTTGTCATATTTGATTTTGTGATAACATTAAATTTTGTCACAAATGTTTAAAAATATTAAGGGACAAATTACTCTGTCGTGAATATTCATATTCACTGACGACGAGTACCAACTCGTCACTTTTATTATTTTTGCGAAAGGATAACAAAATTATTTTGTCACAAATGTTATATTTGGTGACATTGCAAGATATTTCGTTCACAATTTAATATGTTTGTGTGATTTATATGATGACAAATACGAATATCATAACTAAAATTATGTTTTATTTTTTATAATTTTGTTGTTGTTGCATTAATTATAGTAATTAAAACATGTAGATAATTTTTCATCTAAGAAATTTAAATTTGTTGATAATGTTCATTAATTTGTATATTAGAAGTATGAAGTAGAAAAAGGAAAAAAAAAAAAATATATTGTTATGAATTGAACCCTAGACCTTTAAATAAAAGGTCCCAAATTTTTACCAATTAGTTTAAAGCTCATATTATTAATTAATTCATACTCATTATATTTAACATATGAAGTTAAAATAAAAACAGTAAAATAAAATCTAAGTTGGGTTCAAACCCAACACCTCCTGAATATCAGGTATACACTCTACCAACTAAACTGTTACTCATTTGAGGATTATTCATACTCAATATATTTAAAATATGAAGTTAAAGTAAAAAAAAGTAAAATAAAACATCTAAGGTGGATTTGAACCCAAGACCTCCTGAAGGTCAAGTAAGCATGAATTTAGGAAACTAATTTGAAAAACTACCATGTGTGTATTGTGTGTATTAATATTTTACTTGACCTTCAGGAGGTCTTGGGTTCAAATCCACCTTAGATGTTTTATTTTACTTTTTTTTACTTTAACTTCATATTTTAAATATATTGAGTATGAATAATCCTCAAATGAGTAACAGTTTAGTTGGTAGAGTGTATACCTGATATTCAGGAGGTGTTGGGTTTGAACCCAACTTAGATTTTATTTTACTGTTTTTATTTTAACTTCATATGTTAAATATAATGAGTATGAATTAATTAATAATATGAGCTTTAAACTAATTGGTAAAAATTTTGGGCCTTTTATTTAAAGGTCTAGGGTTCAATTCATAACAATATTTTTTTTTTTTTTTTCCTTTTTCTACTTCATACTTCTAATATACAAATTAATGAACATTATCAACAAATTTAAATTTCTTAGATGAAAAATTATCTACATGTTTTAATTACTATAATTAATGCAACAACAACAAAATTATAAAAAATAAAACATAATTTTAGTTATGATATTCGTATTTGTCATCATATAAATCACACAAACATATTAAATTGTGAACGAAATATCTTGCAATGTCACCAAATATAACATTTGTGACAAAATAATTTTGTTATCCTTTCGCAAAAATAATAAAAGTGACGAGTTGGTACTCGTCGTCAGTGAATATGAATATTCACGACAGAGTAATTTGTCCCTTAATATTTTTAAACATTTGTGACAAAATTTAATGTTATCACAAAATCAAATATGACAAACTAATTGCCTTTCGTCACCAAATATAATTAAATATGACGACATCATTTCATCACACTTACGCACGAGTATTAATAATGAAATATTTTGTCGTCACTAATAAAAAGTGATTATGACGATGAACATCGTGCTAAATTAATAATAATTTTTGTCTTTAAAATCAATGGTGACAAATATATTTATATCGTCACGAAATATAAGAATATGTGACAAATAGGAATCGGTCATTAATTTTTTTTATCAATTAGTGACGATATATGACATTGTAACGAAAGAATAAAATAGGTGACACTAAAGACCGTCGCTAGTTAGTTTGAACTTGTCATGAAAAGGTTACCCTCCAAAATTTTGGTACAAAATTCTATCTCTAAGAATGATTGTGACACATTTCCAATGTTCGTCATGATATATACTAATTAGTGACGATTTTTTTAAAAAAAAAATGACAAATACAAAAGTTGTCACAATAACAAATATTATTACGACAAAAATTACATTCGTCGCTGTTAGGAAACAAAAGGTGACAAAACTTTGTGCGTTAAGAAGAAAATCGTCGCGAAAGCACAGATTTCTTGTAGTGTAAACGTATTATCATAGACAATACTTCTTATTGTCTCATGTCACAAAAGAAATATTGTTTGTTGTAGTGCAAACCAACTCAAGAATAATGTATATGACATTGTGCGACATCATACTTTTCTGTCAATCCAAATTTTGTGGTAGGTGTTTCATCTTCTGTTACACTCAATCAATACACGACATATATTAATTCGTGACACCATAAAATACACGTATCGATTGATAAATATGATGAACTAAAAAATGAATTATGAATTCACAAAGGGTAAATATTATATAGAAGGAGAAGCAACACCTCTAACGAACTTCGAAGACGCATATCTATTGCTCCTTTCCTAAAAAAATTTAGTTTTTCATTACTGCTTCTTCCTAAAAATTCTTACTTCTTTCTTTAGAACCACAAAAATCAATGTTTTTCTTTCAACCTTTTCTCAAGCATTCTTTTTTCTTACTCTAAAATTTTGACTTAGAAGCTTTCAGCCGCTAAAGAGCTCCGGAGGAAGAATTCTATATTTCTTTTCCTTGATTTTTTTTTCTTTGCATTGCTACAGGATTAGAAAAGAAAAATATAGGTTGTTCGATGTTGCATTGCTACCAAAAAAATTTCCTTGACAAATTTAGTTTCATTGCTACAAATTTTATCTATGATTTTGCTTTAAAATGCTAGAAGATCTAAATATTTTCAATAACAATTCAGTATTTAATTTAACATTTATCCTTTTTGTAAGTGCGATACTTCTTCAATGTTCTCAATGTCGAAAATAAAGCATATAATTCAGCTTTATCAATTCTCTGCGGAGGAGTTTTTGAAGAGTAGAAGCAGAATATGTATATACGATTTGAGAATATTGACGCAATAATATTGTTTAACTTGTACATGAAATTTTATATTACTTTATGTTACAATTATTTTTAGATGAAAAAATATTGACTGGGGCCCCTTTTCGGGTTTTACCGTAGGCCACAAAAATGTCAGGGCCGGCCCTGCAAAGACGTTCGGTGTGTAAAACCAACCGCTCTGATATCACTTGTTGGTCCCAAGTGGTAGAGGTTTAGAGAGTGGGGGGGGGGGGGGGGAGGGAGGGGGTTGAATAAACCTCTAACTCTATTTTCTCTTTTTCAAATACTTTGAGCACAAGATTGCGGCTTATTGCAAAAACTGGTTCTTGCAGTAAAGCTGATACAGTAAGCTTACTTAGGCAATAGACACAAAGCAGACTGACCCGAAGTAACTTACAGTAAGTAATGCTCAAGGGAGTCTTACGTGCAGCGGAATATACTTAAACTTTTCTTACAAATCTATGCAGTAGATACGTAGTATGCCAACAACAAAAATAAAAGCAGTGTTAGAGTATACACAATATTTATAGTGGTTCAAAGGTGGGGGCAATCCTTCTACGTCTAATCTTCCCTCACACAGTGGGAAATTCACTAAGTAGTTACACACGTTACATGTTTAGCTATGCCGAATTCTAAGTCCAACTTAGCTCCTTACAAATAGTTTTTGCCTATCCTCGGAAGAATCTTCCTCTATTGTACACGTTCCTCGGAACACAAGTTAATTTTGAATCCCTGATTCACACGAAGACTCCCCATTTAAAAAATCTTTAGGTTTAATGAATGATTTTCTTTAACTTCTGGTAGCTGCCTCTAAACTCGACTACAGTTGAGATGTGGGCAAACTTCCTAGTTGGGAAAGGATTAGGACCAAGTAAAATTTAAAAGCTAGTTTGACTTGAGAGTTGTTGCAATTAGGATCTTCACTTGCGTGCTTGCTACTTGCTACTTGCTACCTTCCTCTGGTATACTTTGCATAAATACTGGTATGAATATAAGAGTGTATGCTTTTAAGCTTTGAATAAGAATGCCAAGTGTTTGATGCTCAGTAATTTTGAATGATTGAGTTCCGGTAGCCTTTACTTCGTCCTCCATCTCCTTCTATTTAAAACAGTTGTGATTTCTTCTCGTTGAAGATAGAGAAATAATCTCATTGATATTTAATGCTCCTTGTATTGGAAATAACCGTTTGTCCTTTCTCGTAAGAAGTTAGTCAGAGTGGGTAGCTTGATGTCAGTGTCCAGTGTTGTTTTTGCTTTTTGTCAAGTGACACGTCCCCATGTTATTGGATAGTCAGTACAAAGTTTTAAGCTTGTCTCTACTTGCTATATATTTGAATTCGAATATCTTGACATTGACCTTGACTTTGACATTGTGAACATGGCTCCTGCTTGCGTGTTGGTAGTGCCTTCCTTGCTGCAAGCAATGTTGTATGCTGGTTGGGCATAAGCAACTATGATGCGTGCTCACTGCAATCTTTGTTCCTTGTTGCGATAGCGAACTTGTTGCTTCAAGTAACCTTGATAATCTTCTGATGCTTGCTGCTACTTCTACCTATGTAGAACTAGCCCTATCTATTACAAAGATTTTTACAGAATTTATGTGGCACTCGTTCTTATCTCACATAGGTTTTGCCATCATCAAAACTAAACAGAAGATTTCCTAAGAGAAGCTCTTAAACATCTTGGAGTAAACTAAGCAATAATAATCTGGGCAAAATAAAGAAAACCTATATAATGTAATATGTAAAGTGATATTTCAAAGCCTTGACCAATATAATAGATACCAATCCTAAGAGAGACTGGAGAGTGGTGGAAGTGAAAGGTTTAGAAAAGACTAAATAGACTGGAGATTGGAGAAGTGAAAAGTCTTTCGCTCACGTGAAAGGTCAATAAAAGGAAGCATATGAAAAGACAATCTAAAAAATCACACACGAAATGACATAACTGAAGAGTCAATAAATGAATGTATGATATGAAGGGATTCAACCGAAGTATAAAGTAGAAACTTATGTCACTTGGCAGAATATAAGAGAGTGACATCCTCCTTTATAATACTCCCTCCATCCCAATTATATTGGGAAGTAAAGTATATATTCATTTTTTGGAGTTTGAAATATATAGTTCAATTCTATATATAGAAGCATTATTTGAGCCAATTTACTAATATACCTCTATTCATATGAGCATTACATGATATATTAAATAATATAGTACTCATTAGATACGGGCATATTAGGTTTATATATTTATCTTTTATAATAACTAGTACTATTCCCGTGCAATGCACGGAAGTTTATTTAAAAAGTAATAATTTTAATAAAATTAAATATGATATAGACTGATATTTAAATATGTGATCGTTTTACTCTAATAAAATATTTTTTTAAATGTAGAAGAAAACATAAATAAAATTATAAGTAATGTGAATATAAGTTTCTCGCATGTTATACATGAGTTTAATATAACTCACTTTATATATAGGTATATTATACTCCCTCCGTCCTAAATGAACTTGCACACTTTCCGTTTTCGTTTATCCCAAGCAAACTTGCACACTTCTTAATAGGGAAAATTATAATACAATCTCCACCCTCAAAATCTTCACCCTCAATCCACCTTTAAAAAGTCAACAGAATCCTCAAAAATCAACTTTTCTTAATATGTGTGCCGAGCCCCCCTCTGCAAGTTCATTTGGGACGGAGGGAGTATATGTATATATATAAAAATTAATATTAAGATAAATATCTTTTTCAACATGTTCATTTCTTATCTTTGAAATCCAAACACACATTTAGTGTGTCTATTTCATTCTTCACCTATATGAATTATAGCTTACTTAATTATGAATGTTAAAACAAACATAAATATCTAACTATCAACTCATATTATTAAAAAAAATAAATTGAATAATGTTATAAGAAAACTATTTTTCTTTCATTTTTTTTCATTCTACTTTAAGTATTTAAATTTATCTAAATAAAGTTTTAAATTTTAATTATAACTATTTTATTTTAAAAAATCTTAGTTGCAAGTTTTAATACCTTACTTGGTATTTTAGATATATAAAGAATAACAAAATAAAAAAATAGCAAAATAAGATTCAAAAGTTATTCAATAGTTGGAATAACAAAATAAAACATCTTTTGTTTTTCAATAATTCGAATGACAAAATAAAACATATGAGTTCTTCAACATTTCTTAATACTTTCATATATATATATATATATATATATATGTTGAAAATTTTCAATCTAAATATATACATTGGTTAATGTAAAAAAATTGCTTAGGTTGCAAAATGCGAAAGAAAAAAAAAAAAAAAGGACATAATTGAGATTGGTTAATGTGACCAAGTATTGTTTAGGTTGCAAAGTCTAAAAAATATATACAGTTTAAGTTGGTTAATTTTGCTTATTTAAAAGAAGTTTAGTTGCAACTTGTATAATAACATAGTTTAGGTTGCAAAGTGTAATTATTTATAAAAAAGTAACTTAATATTTGTAAAATATAAAAAAATAATATTTTTTTTAAGATTACTTACCATATATAAAGTTATGTATATGAGTGAAAGTCATAGTTTTGTGATTTATCAATAAAAATAATTATTATAACAAATAAACATTAGCAAATTTAATAATTTAATAAGATGATTATAAATCAAATATTGACTATCGCTTTTAATTCGATAAAGTATGTGTTCAATTGTATATACAATGATTTTTTCTCTCAATGTAATAAATGAAGAAAACTTGAGACATTTCAAGACAAATAAATCAAACTGATTAGTTGTCGTTTTAATGAAATAATCAAGTAACATAATTTGTAAAAGAGAATTATTTGAATGATTTTTAATTTTGTTACGAATCAATGCTATATTTGTTTTGCAACCTACAATAAATACTGAAATCTTACATAAATAATCAGCGAACAAATAATATAATATTTTAAATAAAATATTTTATAATTATATATATATATATATATATATATATATATCATATGGATGTTTGATATAGTATGCATAATAAATATTTTAGAAATGAAAAAAGATATTTGCAACTTTAGAAAGTAAAATTAATTTTGATTCTTACCAAATGTGACAACAACTTATCAATCACAATCTGAAATTTTAGGCTGGCAAGTGTTACTTGCAAAAGTGTCCCTACCGTGGCTTATATGTATAAATATATATAGATTTTTAATTTATAAAATAATTTTTAAATTCTAACTATAAATAATTTAAAATATCCATAAAATATATAAGAAACGGAACAATGATATTTTATTTGGATAGTTCATATGTGTTTAATATTGTTTTTCTTTATGTCCCTACCTTTATTTTGTATATTTTTAGTTTATCTAAATAAACTTTTAAGTTCTAATTATAAAGTTAGATTTTCATTTACAACTTTTGAGATTTCATTGGTGATTTCAAATATACTTAAATAATTTTATATAATAAATTCTTATTTTAACAAAATCAAATTCAAAAGTTATTTAATAATTCAAATAACAACTTAAAGTCTATGAGCTCTTCAAAATATTTCGATATTTCCGTATTTTATATGGTAATGTAAATTATTTATATAAATCTTATATTTTTCTTACAAATAATTTATTTATTAATGCGGAACAAGCTATTTAGATTGTTAAGAGTAAAAAAGACAATTGATGTTGATTAGTGTGACAAAGTATTATTTAGCTTACAAAGTTTAAAAATATATAATTGAATATTAGTAAAAGTAAAAAAATAAAAAAGATTGCAAAAATTAACAAATGTCATAATTTAGGCTGCAAAGAATAAATTTCCTTAAAAGAGTAATTTTAACTCAATACACATTATTAAAAATATAAATAGGTAATTAAAAATAATTATATAAAAATACTCATGATTTTTTTTAAAGAAATCATTTTACTAATTTTAGTTGCAACTAAAACCAAAATATTATAGTTCAGGTCACAATGCCATCAATTATAGCACAAAAATTAACCAACAAACAATCCGTTTATTCAAACCAAATATCTCATTATAATGTATGTGATATGGATGTCAAATCGAAGCTTGTGAAAAGATGAATAATTTGGTATATTATGCATAAAAATCGGATTTAAGATGAAAAAAATTTTTGGATTTAAAAATAAATAAAAGAAAGTTATCAACATACCAAAAATAGGAAAAGTTACTAATTATAGCCTAAAATTTTTGGGGGGAAAACTAAAATGACATTAATGCTCTTCATTTTGCTTTTATATATATATAGATTTTTTTCAATTTTGTTTAAAAGACAACAAACCTCTAATTAGGATAAAGGGACATAAGATAAGATTTGGAGAAAAAAGAAAAGCAAACCCATAAAAAGAGAAGATTTTCACTTTACCATGCACTAGTATCGCTCGCGTGCGATGCACGAAAATTTATTTAAAAAATAATTATCTTATTAAATTAAATATAATATTATCTAATATAAAAAAATAGAATTATTATATTCTTACTAAATGAATATTTGAATAATCATTTTTTTCTTTTTTTACGATCAACCTGAACTTTGCGCTTCCCCATCTTTGCAACCTTTGGTTGTAATTTTTGGAAAGAAACTATCTAAAAATAATAAAAATGTTTAGAAAATACAATTTTTAAATTCTAAAAAAATATTTAAAATACCATAAAATTAACTGAAAAAAATGTAGAAATTATTTTAATAAAAAATTAATTTTCATAAAAAAAGATCAAATAATTTTGATATTATTTCAAATAACTTTAAATATTTTTAAAAGGATATATTTTTTCAAAAAAATAATTAAAAAGATATTTATATCATAAAATTTGACTTTTCATAGATACTTCTCTTAAACGAAATTTTATAGATTTTAAAATAATTTTTCAAGATAACTTTCAAATAGTTTAAATAATTTTTTAGAGATTAAAAGATAATTTTTAGAAATTTATAATAGTTTTATGATTTTAAAAAAATAATATCTTTTTTATTTTTCTTGCTTATAATGATTTGATTTGAACTTTTTTATAAAAAAACTCAAATTTTTAATATATTTTCAACATGTTTAAGTTAATTTTCTTGTATTTTAAATGAAGTTTAGAATTTAAAAATTATTTTTTAGATTTTTAAAAAAAATTATGTTATTTAAATATTTTCTTATATTCTTTTATTTTTCGCACTTAAATTGCTGGTAGAGGTTGCAAACGTGAAAAAACGTATAGTTCAGGTTGTGATTGAAAAAAAAGAAACTGAAACACGCGCATATTACATGTTACAAATGATATAAACCCAAGATATAAATAATGTAAATATCAATTTCTCCCAAGTGATATATGGATTTAATATAACTTACATTTTTTATAAATATATTATTTTATAAATTTACATTAAGATAAAATATTTAATGTAAAAATAAATATATCTATTTTTAAGAATGAATATCTCCTAATATTGAAACCCAAACATATATTTAGTGTGTGTGTGTGTGTGTATGTGTATCCACCTTATATAACCTATGTTAACCCGCAATAGCTTAATGAAAATGAATATTAAAACAAACACAAATACATAAATATCACACGACACACCAAAATATATCGAATAAAATAAATTGAATTGTATTATAAGAAAGTTAGTGTTTTTTTTTTTTTTTTTCAGTTTTTAAAATATTTTGATTTATCCAAATAATTTTTCAAATTTTAACTATAACTATTTACTTTATTTCTAAGAAAAAATAATTTTCAAGTATTAATATTTTACATGGTGGTTTAATATACTCAAATACTTTTTAGATTTTAAATAAATCTTGATATTAATAAAATAAAATTCAATGATTATTCTATAGTTGAACTAACAAAATAAAGCATATGAATTCTTCAATATATCTTAATAATATATGTATATGTTGAAATTTATTTAAAGATACAAATAATATATATATATATATATATATATATATATAAAATATATATGTTTGTATAGTTTGCTTAGGTTGCAAAATATGAAAAAATACGACAAAGTATTATTTATATTGAGAACTCTAAAAAACCTAGTTAGCTCAAGCATGTTAATTTTATTTTTTAAAGGGTTTAGCGTTTAGGGTTTAGCACAAGTAAAATCTTATAGTTTAGATTGCAAAGTGTAATTATTATTTATAACGAAATAATATTAATAAATAGAAAATATGAATATGTAATAAAAAATAATTTCAAAATTAATTATCATATATAAATATATGTGAAAGTCGTAGGCCCATGATTAATTATAACAAATTAATATTTGTAAATATAATAATTTAATTAGTCAATCATTAAATTATACATTAACTTTTACTTTTAATTTATTAAAGTATACATACATTTATTAAGGAAGGTAATATTTAATATTGTATTAATTTGAAGAAAAAAATATGATTAATGCCTTAGAAGAAATTAAGAATGCATTAAAAATATATTTTAGGCGGTAAAAGGTATATTACAATAATAACCCTCATTTTATTTTTATATATATATAGATAGATATAGATTCAGAAATTTATTTTATTTCTTTTCTTCGTTAGATTTAGAACTCAAGTTTTAAAAATAAAAAAGGTAAGGGCTGAAACATTTTCAGGTCCTCAGCCTCTATTTGGCAGCTGATTGATAACTGAATTCAGGCCCAATAATTCGTTAGTACTGTATTTCCTTATTTAGGCCCAAACAACCAAGTTTTTAATGGGCAAACACGCTTTCCAATACCAAACAAACGGATAACAGAGTCTCTCCTCATTTCCTCCAATTCTCTCCAGTAAGTATATGTGCAAGTCGCACAAAAATAACTCAAGTTGAAGCTGGTCAGCTATGGAGTTTGAGGTGAGAGTAGTGGGGGGAATTGAGAGTTGCTTCGTCTCTCTTCCTCTCTCTCTCATCCAAACCCTTCAGTCCGGTTACCTCCCTCCAATTCTCGCAATTGAGCTGCGCTCCGGCGAACGTCTATGGCACGTGGCGTGGTGCGGCTCCGCATCCTCCTCCCCTTCCTCAATTGAGGTATTGCGTGAAGATCACAATGCTACATCCGATGAAATTTACTTGTATAGTACTCATTCTATGTGGCATTTACAATGAAATCACACACTCGATAAGACTACCACGATTAAAATTTCGGTTTTGTTAGTTTAAGTTGTTAATACTCCTGAACTTGTTTGGGGAAAACTTTTAGATTGCTCGTCAGTATGCGGATTGTATTGGATTGAGTGACCGGACTGTGGTTAAAGTGCGCGTAGTGAGTAATTTACCCAAGGCTACGCTGGTGACGATTGAGCCGCTTACAGAGGATGATTGGGAGATTTTGGAGCTTAATTCCGAGCTTGCTGAACATGCTATATTGAAGCAGGTGACATGAATGATTCTGTGGTTTCTTGTTTGTGTTTGTATGCTACAGGTTTTATGCATTAAGTAACTGTGAACGTAGAAATACTTCTGTGATGGTGGTTTAGAGTTAGGATATTGGACCACGGTTTTTGCTTGATTGTTAGGGCTTCCACAAGTTGGTGTTTGGGTGAACGCAAGTTGGGAATTGATTTAGGCTGAAATTTTACTTATTTAATTATAGGTGGTTTTATGGTCAAAATTAGTTGTTTGTGTATTTTATATTCACCTGTTCTGCTTGCAGGTTGGAATTGTCCACGAAGAAATGAGATTTCCATTATGGTTGCATGGACAGACAGTTGTAATGTTTCTTGTCATGTCAACCTTTCCCCAGAAACCAGTAGGTAACGGGATACTTTTAGTTTCAGAATCCATGAAAGTCGTATGCATATTAGTTTTCAACTTGAGCCATGTAACACTTGTTATATTGCCCCAGTTTGAGGAAATATTTGGTGATCCGTTTGATCATGTATGCCATCTGATTTGATCTTCTTGCTTCAAACAAGAGTCTTGGTGAATTAATATACTTTAAGCAATGTAATTTTCTTATGCCTGTTACTTCTCTTGTGATGTTGTTTCCAGTCCAACTTGTGCCTGGAACTGAGGTTGCAGTAGCTCCTAAGAGGCGTAAAAATTCCATGCAATCTCCTGAGGAGATTCGTACAGTTGCAAAAGCACAACTGCGTGTCCAAGATTCAGACAGTAGATTTATATATAAATTTGAGGAAAATGGTGTTACAACGGATGTGGTCTTCACTTCTGGTGTTTTTATCCATCCAGAAACTGCTAAAAAATATTCATTTGGTTCTCTTCAGTTTGTGGTAATATCTCCACGTTCCCTATCAAAAGAGAGTAAGAAAAAGCTGTATTCAAAAAGCAAAGGAAGTGAAAAGGAAGCTGACAATGGTAATCTCACTGATAAGATGGATTGCCGACAAGTCACTCTTCGTGTATTATTATCTGAGTCAGTAGCTAAAGGACATGTAATGCTAGCTCAGTCTCTTCGCCTCTATTTGGGAGCAGGACTACACTCTTGTAAGTCTATTCTTCAGAATATTTAAATAGCATTGCTGTAGTGACTAATTGGGTCTATCATCAATCATCATTATTTTCAGTCTTGTTTTCTTATGTTTGTTACCGGAACTCCCAATGCATTTTCTTCTTGTCCGTATTATTGGGCTGTCCTTGTTTTGTTTGTGGAATTCATTTTTGTGATTTTTTTTTTCCAGGGGTACGTGTCAAAAGTTGTAATGTTACTGTGGAAAAAGACATTCCTTCAGTTTTAGTTTCACCGTACCATTTCATGATGTTTGAAAAGGATGACTTCACGGGGGACAGCAATCTAGAAGTTGCAAACAACCGCAGGGACCATATGCAAAAAGACACACCGAAAAAAACTAGCTCGAATGCTGTAATGGGTATTGGTGATTGGTCCATGCATGAAAAGATTGTTGCAGCTTTTTCTTCAGGATCTTCCCATAATGGGGCTGAAAACACAACAATTAAGACGGGAGAAACATATAGTAAGGTGGGGCATAGAGATGGTTTATCATCTCTTTTACGTGTGTGGTTCCTGGGTCAGGTTGATACATTTGCTTCAAATTCCGCAGAGGATCTAAGTTCATTGGTCGTAGGAAGCAAAGTTTTACTTCATTTAAGAGTCAATATTCACCGAGTACCTAGAAATGGCAAGATACAAACATCTAGCAATAAGTTTCCCAGGAACAGAAAACAAGAAGAGCAACATGTTGATGTCCTTTATATATTATCACTTTCAGAGGAGTCATTGCATGATGAAGATATTAGTACTTATGAACTTGCATTTGACAAAGGCGGCAGGGAGAATTATACTTCAGGAAGTCTAGACATGTTGCTGCAGAAGTTGCAGTTGGGTGATATTGTATTCTCTCATGTAGCCTGTGAGCCACACCCTGACAATGTCCTTACCACTACACATTCTTCACTGGATTGGATGGGTACAGCTCCATTTGATGTAAATCACAGTAGGTATTTTCTCACCTCGTTTCCTTTTACTTTTGGTGATTGGTCATTTTGCCTTGTGTCTCTATGTTAGAAAACTAATTATATGTGGACATAGCATTTCTCCGATACGTTGTTCTACTTGTAGTACCTATCTTAGACCTTATCTTTTAGCAATTGTTTTTGGTTTGATTTCCCGTACATCTATCTACTGGTGAATCATTATTCCTAAATCCACAAAAGAACTTAGAGACACTACTTCCGTATATCTTTTTGCTAGAATCAGTAGTTGTGAATTGTGGGATTCAATTAATTATTGGAGGTCAATAAGAGATCACCAGATGACAAAATTTCCCTAATAACTAAAATGTAAAAAATCTCAAAGTAAAGCCCAAATAAGTTGTGGATCATGTTAGTAGTATAGTAGCCTGAATTAGCCAATGCCTCAGATTTGGTACAGTCGTTGATTTTCAAGAGAGGTTTCTTTTTATCTGTTTAATCCCTAAGAACCCCTGAAATCACAAGTTGGTTGTAGCACTAGACAACACTATGCTATACTAACAGAAGTTTTTTTTTTCTATTTCCCAATTTAATTTTGGCTTTCATGGTTTTGCTACACTTGTATTTATTGCATTGCTATGTGGTGAATGTATTTCTTCTAACTTCGTTATTGACCTGCAGGGTTGACGGCGTTGTTGTCTTCTACTTCTGGAATGTTGTGCAGTAGCTATAATCTTCCCTTACCTGGGAATATTTTAATTTGTGGGCCAGCAGTGAGTCTCATCCAGAGTAATTTATATGTTTCTGTGATGTAACTATTAATGTGAAAGGAGAATATGATCTTTTGAAAGGTTCAAAAGGTTTGTGTTTGTGTGTGTATATATAATTATATATAGAGGCATGTACGCACACACACACATATATATTGGGAGATTTGAAGGTTCGCACATTTGTATTTATTGATGTACATTAGCAGGTTGCAGAGTGAAGCAGTATAGACAAGAAAAATGTAATGTATTGGGGATGGTTTTAGGAAAATGATCACTATATACATATTCTCATAGAGTTCTAATCCATCTGAACAAATATTAGAATGAAAGGAGAGAAGATGAACCTTATGTTGTGGACTAGACTAAAGATAATATGGGATTACCCTGTCTTGGGAAACTTTATTTGCTGCTTGTCTAGCTCTTAAAGTTGCTTTTCTTTGTTCCAAATACTTGTTGGTTCATGCGTACCATGACTGACTGTAATGGCCGCTAATGAGACACAACTATACCTCGTTCATTGTGATTGTAAGACTGATTCTTTTTTCATTGCTTATGCACAATGATTATCTTATCTACTTGAAAATATGAAGTGCACTACTGTTACCTAATTTGTCTGAAGCCGGGATGATTATTAGTACCGCTCATTAATGTTTTGCAGGGTTCTGGGAAAACATCATTGGCCAAAGTCTCTGCAAAATATGTTGAAGGGTGTAAAGATATTTTGGCGCACATGTAAGATTTTTCTGTTTCCAATGCCCTTCTAATTCTGTACTAGTACTGTGGTTGAGATTTAATCAATTCTACTTGTTCTTACAATATCCTTGGCACCTCAGTTCAGTTGCTACATGAGTTCTGGTGAATAAGTAGTCTGGATATTTGCTTATACAAGGATTCTCTTTTGCAGAGTCTTTGTATCTTGTTCAAGACTCACTTTGGAGAAGCCTTCTATTATCCGTCAAGCACTTTCCAGCCACATCTCTGAGGCATTAGATCATGCGCCCTCAGTCATCGTCTTGGATGATCTTGATAGCCTTGTTGCGTCTTCTTCGGATTTGGAGGGATCTCAACCTTCATCATCTTCTGCAGCGCTCATTGAGTTCATTGCTGATGTATTAGATGAATATGAGGCAAGACTTCTTTGTTATCCTACTCCATTTTTCTCTATAGATCTGATGCTTTAGCGGTGCATTTACAACTGTATCTGCATCTCATTTTCAACCCAAAGTAATTGTGTTTTGAAAATGTCATATAAGTGGAAATAATGTCATCTCTTTCCTCTCCAACATTGATGTTGAATTAGCATATGCTTTCACTCTTGGTGAACTCCGTATCCCTATTTCACATTATCGCTCCAATGGCAATTACATTTGACATACTGCTATAAGATTCTTTCCCCCCACCCTCCCACACACACTCCTTCGTGGTTTGGGGGGAGGGGGTGGGAGAAAAGCGTCCGTGCCTACAGAAAGTACTAGAAGATTGCAGGAAAATGTAAGGATTACTACTTCCTTACAATTTATTCAAATCTAAAGTTCTGTAAACCAGGTTATTGCTAGTAGTTTCTGAGGTATCACAAATAAACAAATTTCAGCATAGTATTCCTACTGATGGATTGACACAGGACAAGGACCAGAACTGGATGCCTCCAGGTGGTCTTTCCTTTCCTTTTTAGGTTTATAATGTTTTTTCTGTGTTATGATGCTTGTAGGAAAAGCAACGGAATTTGTGTGGGATTGGTCCCATAGCATTCATTGCTACAGTGCAATCCCTGACTAGTTTTCCACCGAGCTTGAGCTGTTCTGGTACGTTACTCCAGAGTTACTGGTAAAAGTTCTTGGTGTTGTTAATTTAAGCTTACACCTGGACCTAATTGAGTTTCAGGAAGATTCGACTTTCATGTTACTCTGCCGGCACCTGCTGCTGCTGAACGTTCTGCCATACTGAAACATGAGATTCAGAAACGGTCCTTGCAATGTTCTGATGATCTCTTGACAGACATAGCATCGAAATGTGATGGATATGATGCTTATGATCTGGTATGTGTTTCATGAAGTACTTCAACTGGTATCTGTTTAATTTGGATTTTATGTTTTTTGACAAATAATTGTTAATTTTTTTATATATGTGCATTCCGTCGCCAGGAAATACTGATCGACAGATCTGTCCATTCTTCCATCGGTCGCTCATTATCTGCTGATATGAGATCTATAGTACATGAGAAACCTACTCTTGTCAGGGATGACTTTCAACAAGCAATGGAAAATTTCCTTCCGGTGGCCATGCGTGACATCACTAAACCAGCTACAGAAGGCGGTCGCTCTGGTTGGGAAGATGTTGGAGGTCTTAATGACATTCAAAATGCTATTAAGGAGGTACATCTTCTGAGCTAATGGTGTAGGGTGCAGACTCTTTCTTCAGTTATTCATCTGTTATACTGTAATGCTAGTTTCTGTCGCTATTTGCCGTTAATATAGAATGATACTGTTACTTTATCTTTTTCTTCCTCAGTAGCTACCTCTAGTATTTGAACATGTGCTTTGAAGATCAAGAATAAAACAAAAAGTGGAGCACTTCTGCAGTTAAAAAAGACACAGTAAAAAATAGAATTAAGCATGGAAGGACTTGAGTTTGCTTACATTAGTGACTTCATGATCAGTTTTCAGAGGTAGGATGGATTAGAATTGAATGTTTGCTTTTGAAGATCTACAAATAAAAATAAAATAAAAAGATATTGACAAGTTCTACTATTTCGATAAAATGAAAAATAAAAATGAAATCAGTTTTATAAAGTGTTGGAGACGGCATTTATGTGTGGAGAAAAACAGAAGTGGGCTGGTGTAATTTTTAGAATGCCACCCAATTTTCATTTGTTGTGCTGCAGAAATCATTCTGATCTTATTTCCACCTGTATGTCCTATATTTTTTGATGATGCAAATGAATTAGCTTTTGTTGTCTCTTCAAGTGTTGCTTGCGTCCTTATCTCCGTGAATAAGTATTTCATGCATTATTAAAAACAGCATGCTACATCTGTTTATGCAGAATACTTGAGAATGTTCATATGGTAGCTGTAACTTCACATTATACCAACTTTTACTTTCTTTATTTTGTGTGTTTATGCACGTGGATAAAATACATTGAGCCTTTTGTATTGAGTGTTTGTTATGTCTTGCTTTTTGCATCAGATGATTGAGCTACCTTCAAAATACCCCAACATCTTTTCACAAGCTCCACTGAGAATGCGGTCAAATGTTCTCTTATATGGTCCCCCTGGTTGTGGGAAAACGCATATTGTTGGTGCAACTGCTGCGGCCTGTTCACTACGCTTCATCTCAGTGAAAGGGCCTGAGTTGCTTAATAAATATATTGGTGCTTCTGAACAAGCTGTAAGATATAGACATGCAGTTTATCTTTTATAGTTCCCTTTCTCTACTCTTAGTGCCCATTTACATTTCTTTATTTTGTCTTTCCACCCTCTTTGGTTAACTCTTACAAGGTTTTCTCTGTTGTTCATTTTGTCCATCAAATAACATTTTATCTTCTCAATCATCTCTGGTGATTTTTTTCTTTTCTTGTTGATCGCTTGCATGTTATGAATATTGATGTTGTTATGCACACTAATGAAAGTCAGAGCATGACTGAGGGAGTCAAATGAGTTACGCCATTGGTGAATGATCGTATGAGGTTCAGAAAGTATAAAACATCACCCAGTAATGCCTTAAATTTGATACGGATTGAAGTGGAAACTTTTTACGAGACAAGATTGATCTGGTTCCAATGTTCATTATTACAGCAATTCTCTGGAAATAAATATATGGCATGCGATTGTGAAGCTTAATAATCTACTTGCAACTTATGATTAAAGATGTTGAACGGGTAAACAGCTTCACCAATATAATTTCCTTAATAGTCTATAATCATGGTAAATGTCTAGTATTATAATATCTGATAAAATGAGATACTAAAGGCAACAGACTAAACGTCTAGTAGTACAATACCTAACAAAATGAGATACTAAAGGCAACTGACTAACATGGATGAACTATTGCAGGTCCGGGATATCTTCTCCAAAGCAGCAGCAGCAGCTCCGTGCCTTCTCTTTTTTGATGAATTTGATTCGATTGCTCCAAAGAGAGGGCATGATAATACTGGAGTAACTGATAGAGTTGTGAACCAGGTTGGTTCCTTCTTTCTCCTTTCCAACCTGAGTTTTCTGTTATTTATCCTTTCCCAAGTCTTTTCCTAGTCTTAATTAATTTTAAATACCTTTCATCAATTATATTCCAGTTTCTGACAGAATTAGATGGTGTTGAAGTCTTGACTGGCGTATTTGTTTTTGCTGCTACGAGGTAAGTTCCATTTTCTAGAAGGCATCTATATATACTGATGTACTGATGATTGAACTTTCTCTAGCGGTTGACTTCCATGTAGAATGGGATTACCATTTTTCTGGAACATTTTTGAATTTTTGTTTCTACAAACAGTATTATACGAAGCCAAAGAGGTCACCTATCCCTTAGAGGCCTTCCGTTTTTCCTTCTTCTTCCTTGTTTTTTTTGGTTTGTTTTCTGAGACTTTATCCACTGAAATTAGTCGACCAGATTTGCTTGATGCTGCACTCCTACGGCCCGGTAGGCTGGACCGACTTTTATTTTGCGATTTTCCATCACAACAGGAGAGATTGGATATTCTTAAAGTTCTCTCAAGAAAGGTTAGTACCTACCTCTGCAATACGCTAAACGATTCATACTTTATTTAATTATAAATTTTAAACTTCTTTAATAATTTCATTGCACTGAAAGGGTCTTTTGGTAGTTGTGGTATGCTTGTTATCTCACATTCTTTTTATGTTGGGATCCCACATCGTATACCTTGTCTCATATATCATTCTTGCCTTTTTATATGCACCATTTTAGCATTCATTATGAACAAATAGTATATAAAACAATAGGATCATTAGTTTAATTCTCCTTCCAATATTCATAATCGGTTGAATTACACTCGATCGTTCTTTCCTTGCATACTCATCAGTTCAATTAAAACACCAAAATGCATAAGATCTTTTCCAGTTATATTATGAGCGATTGGAGCCATGTTAGATAGTATGATTGATTGTATTATGTGGAATATCTCGTCAATTTGTATTCTTGATCATGAAATGTTTTGTTTCTTATTAAAAATAATCTACTTGTCTTCTATAATCCCACCTAGGTTGAGCCAACATTTGCTACTTTGACTTATTCAGATGTCTGTTGAGCATTGATTATATTTTTTAAGAATGCACTATATGCTTTAGTAATTTGATTATCTTGATATTGAGAGCATGCATTGAAGAAAGTTGCTCCCCTTTAAAGCAGTAATTGGCAGAACATAGGTATTATATTTTATCAATCTTCTTTAAGTAGTAGCAATGGTTGCAAGATGACATAACTGGAGATAGAGTTCCTCTATTTTTTGCCTTGCGTTGTAAGCCCAGGACCCACGTCTTGTTGATTATCCTAATCCGTTTGTTCCCACAGTTACCAATGGATAGTGATGTTGACTTGGAAGTAATAGCTCGTATGACCGAAGGCTTTAGTGGGGCCGACCTTCAAGCACTTCTCTCTGATGCACAGCTCGAAGCAGTTCACGAGCTTTTGGACAACAATGATGACAGCTCAACTGGAAAAATGCCTGTAATCACCAATGCTCTTTTGAGATCTATTGCATCAAAGGCGAAACCATCAGTTCCAGAAACTGAGAAGCGAAAGTTATATGATATTTACGGCCAGTTTCTCGCTTCAAAGCGATCAGTCACTACACAGGTCTCTCTCTTTCATACACACATATGATGGCAGCTTGTGTGGATTTTAACATTCTTGTTTACCTGCAGTCGAGAGATGCGAAAGGCAAACGAGCAACCTTAGCGTAAGTACTTGGAGGCGAGGGGAAGAACCTTGTGAGATATGTATGCTCATAGTGTGCCAACAGACATAATTTATTTGCCAATGTTGTGGTTCAATTGATTTGAAGCCTCCGTAAATTACATGAGAAGCCAATAGGTTTCTGTCGATACGTAATAAATGTGACTCCAGTAATCTCATGCCTTCTCGCCCCTCAGCAGTTTGTGCCTGATATTTTCCGATATCGAGTTCTGATATAATTTGATGTTCGTGATTCTTATATGGCAGCGGCTATTTTGCCACCACAAAAAGTTCTTTATGCACCACATTTTTTATTTACATCATATATATAATATTTAAATTCTTATAATTTCTTTACACACCATACAAATCTCCCATCTTACCCTTCTTCCAATAATTAAAAAAAAAAACAGCATATTGAAAGATCAAAACACAACAAACAGATGTATCGGAGCCACTGGAATAGTTTACTTTGTCATTACGAGAAGCAAAACATGCAAAATAAACAACAGAAATTCTAGCATAATGGTTTATTATTTGAGATATTTTTTGAATTAATGTTGTGTCTGCTCGTGACTTCCATTGCTGAAACTCTACTTACCAACAGCGGCAGGTGAAGCAAATTATAATGAGATATCTAAGTTGATGGGTAATTCTATCTGTGGTACCATAATGAAATACACCCACTACGAAGCAACTTCATAATTTAGGAAATGATCAGAGTGCAAGCGCGCTCCTCCAGAAGAAGGGGCATCCGCGAGCCAAGGATAGAAGGAGCGTACCTCGCGTAGTGCGAAGCATGCACCCGGTATTCGTAGCCTTGATTTTGCATCACGAAGCACGAAGTGTGAACCAACCATCAGATAGCTCGGGCAACAGAAATTCGGGTGTCGCGAAGCGCAATCCTGTTTACATTTCTCCATCACGAACGGATGCTCAAAGCTAGTTAATGGTCCGATCTTACTTAGAGGAGCGTCCGACCAAAAAGTGAGTGAACCTGACAACAAGTACATTGTCAGCCGTTTTTCCCCTGCAAAAAAGGTTGGGGAGCACTGACACAAACTCCAGTGGTCGTTGATCTGGCCAAGCTGACTAGGATTAAGGCTGACCTGACATGAGCAAAATGACACTGTTGCCCAAACTCTCAAAATGGTAAGTATAAAAGGTTGACATTTTCTTCTTCTTCAAGGTATGACTCACTTAATTTTACTATTCATTCAGCTGAGATAATTTGACCATCAAACTCTCTCCAATCACTGACTTGAGCGTCGGAGGCTCTTCACTGAAGATCCCCTCCAGTGTTGGTTTTTGCAGGATTCTCATCGATGTCTAAGTAAACTCGAAGAACAATTCATCACTCCCACCGAGTACAATTTTAGGTAGATTATGTAACATCGTGTATGTGCCGGAGCTGTTTTAAAACGGCACTACAGTGGCGCCGTCTGTGGGAAACTGATTTTTCTTGTCGCAAGATATGACGAGATAATCCTCCCCTTCACCTTAACATCTAATTCGGTGTGGATTGATTGCTCATTTTTTTCCTATGTTTTACAGTTTTAGCATGGCAAATGATGGCTTGGAACGTGATCTACGCACTGAATTCGACAAGGAAGCCGGGAATCATCCCACGGGGCAACTGAGACACCACCTCCGACGGAAGCACGCAGCAGTGCGACTCAGGCTGCTGGAGGCAGCAAGGTACTTACACTGACCCAAGATCAGTTGAATGACCTAATCAAGATGGCCGTGGAGAGTGCACTTGCCAACTGGGGAGGAATGTCCGGCCCTCCCCCTGGCTCCGTCCCGTAGCCTTACACCACGCTAGCGCGGGATGTAAGCAACGCGCCGCCACCCAGGGCTGATGACGAGGCACAGGATGGTCCTCACCGCGAAACACCCACACGTAGAGCACGTTGCCCTGCTGATGCCGCTGCACGCACTGAGCATGAGGAGGTCGCGGACACTGAGGTGGCTCAGTCGATGAGTGCAGCGGACACGGTAGCCCAACAGTTGGGGGCCTTGAGGCGTGAGCTGGAGGAGCTGTGCCAGAACAAGGAGCCCAGACACTTTCGTCGTGCGGCGGGTTCCCCATTCTCGAAGGAAATCCTGCAGGACCCTTTGCCGGGAAACTTTAGGCCATTGGCCTACAAATACGACGGGACCACGGATCCGTATGAACATCTGCTGCAATTCGAGAATGGCGCTCTACTCCACCAGTACAACGATGGAGTTAAATGCCGCGTATTTCTCACTACACTAACTAAGGCTGCCCAGCAGTGGTTCGGGCAATTGGCCCCTAACTCAATCCAATCTTTCGCGGATTTCAGTTCCCAGTTCGTGCACCAATTCGCAAGCGCCAGGAAACAGTACAAAACAACACTGTCTCTACTCAGCCTTAAGCAAGGGGCAAACGAAACACTCAGGGCCTATATGGGGAGATTCAATAAGGCTGCTCTGGAGGTGCCCACGGCTACAGCAGAAGTTAAGATCAACGCACTAGCACAGAGCTTGTTGAATGGTGACTTTTTTAAGTCGTTAGCCAAGAGGGCTCCGGGGTCCAAAACTGCGGGAGAGAGCGGATAAATATATCAACCTGGAGGAGGCCCAAAGCGGCAAGAGGATAGAGGAGAAAGTAATGGAACGAAGAAGACTCCAACCTGAAAGGGAGGAGGCCTCGGCACAACAAGTGCCCAAGCGGGGGCAGGTGGACAAAGACAATCGCTATATTAATTATACACCATTGATCATTCAGCAGGCCGAGTTATTTGAAATAGCTCGTGATCACCCTAACTTCAAACTTCCTGCTAGCCGAGAGAATGGACCGTGGAAAAGGCCGACTAATGAGTTCTGCAAGTTCCACAATGAGTTCGGGTATACCACCAACACATGCCGGCACCTCGCCAATGAGATTGAAAGGATGATCCGCGAAGGTCAATTGATAGAATTTGTGAAGAAGGAGCAGGATAACAGGAACAAAAGGAAGGAGAGTGAGGAAAAAACTGTGGGACAGAAGGAAGGTAAAGAAGTCCAGGAGGGGCCAAAAATGAATACCTAAGGGAAAAAATGCTACATACAGATGATAGTAGGAGGACCCACTGATGGGGATTCAAATAGGGAGAGAAAGGCTAACTTGCAAAGTGCCCGAGCCTGGCACGAAAAAGAGTGTCACGAAGTGGGAGAACTCAGCTCGTCGCCCACGATAGAATTTGGACCTCGTGATGTAGGCTCAGTTCAACAGTCGCACCACGATGCTCTGGTGATAACCGGAGATATCGTAGGATACGCAGTGGCGCGCATTTTTGTGGATACTGGAAGCTCAGTGGATATTATGTTTGAAGATTGCTTTAAACAGATGGATATTAACGTCGAAAGTAGAGCCAGTGGAGACTTCCTTGTTCGGGTTTACTGGAGGGGCCATACACCCGAAGGGGTAGGTCACATTACAGACTCAGCTAGGGGAGGAACCTCATGTGAAAACGAGAATGGTCAAGTTTTTTATAGTAGACGCACCTTTGTAGTATAATGTTATATTGGGAAGGCCTTCACTGAACCTTTTTCAGGCAATCATTTCACCCTACCACATGAAAATGAAATTTGCGGTGGGTGGAGATGTAGGGGAGGTAGCAGGTGACCAATATATTGCGCGAAGATGCTATATGAGCACGATAAAGGAAGCCTTGGTGAAGGAGGTAAAAAGTGAAGTGCGAAGCACGGAAGAAGGAAACGGTAAAAGGCTGAAAGTGATGGAGTTGGATGAGGATGAGGATGAGGAGGAAGTGCAAATCATGCCTCAGGAAGAATTGATGAGTGTAGAGCTGTTCGTCGATAGGACCGATTTCTGCAAGAAGGTTGGAGCATCATTGGTTCCGGAAGTATTCACGAAAATAGTGGCAAGTCTCAGAAGGAACGCAGACTTGTTCGCGTTCCGCTCTGCCGACATGGGTGGCATAAGCCCCAACATCACGATGCACTCGCTCAACGTGGATCCTGCCGTGAAACCAGTTAAACAAAAACTCAGGTAAGTGAATGATGAAAAAGACAAGGCAATCAGAAGTGAAGTATCGAAACTGATGGAGGCGGGGCACATCACGGAGGTACAACTCCCGGAATGGTTATCAAACGCTGTAATGGTTTCCAAGGGGTCTGGCGCATGGAGGATGTGCCACGACTTCAGAGACCTCAACAAAGCATGCCCGGAGGATCATTACCCTCTTCCCAGAATAGATCAACTGGTGGACTCAACAACGGGATGTGAACTGTTGAGCATGATGGATGCTTATCAAGGCTATCACCAAATCACGATGAATCCTCAGGATGTCCCGAAAACAGCGTTCGTGGTGGCATGTGGGACGTATGGCTATGTTCGCATGCCCTTTGGACTAAAAAATGCAGGTGCAACATATCAAAGGATGGTCGACAAGGTGTTCCGCCAGCAGATTGGACGGAACATGGTGGTGTATGTAGGCGATATGCTCACCCGCAACGAAAGGAAAGAGAGTCACTCCACTGACATGGAGGAGGTCTTCGGGGTCATCAGGGCTCATGGCATCAAGTTGAACCCAAGTAAGTGAGCTTTTGGAGTCACGTCCGGAAAATTTTTGGGTTAAGTAGTCACGGAGAGGGGAATGGAGGTCAACCCAGCAAAGGTAAAGCGGTCCTAGAAATGCAGGAACCACGAAACTTTAAGGAATTACAAAGGTTAAATGGAAGAATCACGGCACTCAGCCGATTTATCTCGCGATCGGCTGAAAGGAGTGTTCCGTTCTTTAAAATACTGAAGAAGGAGAGTAGGTTCGAGTGGAATGAAGCATGCAACAAAGCGTTTAAAGAGCTCAAGGAGCACCTAGCCAATTTGCCCCTTTTGACGAAGCCCATCCCAGGAGAGACGCTCTACCTATACATATCTGTAGGTACAGAAGCACTAAGCACCGTTCTTCTCCGAAGAGGGAGGAGTCCAGAAACCAATCTACTTTATAAGCAAGTTGATACAGGGTGCTGAAGCACGATACACCGAGGTGGAGAGGATAGCACTTGCCATCATAACTACTGCACGAAGGCTAAGGCCTTACTACTTATCCCATCGGGTGATAGTCCGAACGAATTTAGCATTGAAGCATATCCTAAGTCGACCAGATCTTTCAGGAAGGATAGTCAAATAGGCAGTTGAATCGGGAGAGTATGATGTAGAGTACAAACCCCGAAGGGCGATCAAGGCCCAGGCCTTGGCAGATTTCATACTGGAGAACATGAAGGAACCTGAGTACCCATATGGGAGGTTTATGTGGATGGTTCATCATCTAATGTAGGATGTGGAGCCGGAGTATTCATCATAAGCTCGGAGAAAGACGAAATGCATTTTGCAATAAAATTCGGCTTTCGCGCATCCAACAACGAATCAGAGTACGAGGTAATTTTAAGGGGGATGCAGATGGCACTTGAGTTGGGAGCACGAAGCCTTGGTCTTAACCAAACATTAAGCCCTGGTCTAAACCAGGCACGAAGCCTTGGTCTTAACCAAGCATTAAGCCCTGGTCTAAACCAGGCACGAGGCCCTGGTCTTAACCAGACACGAAGCCTTGGTCTTAACCAAGTACGAAGCCCTAGTCTTAACCAGGCACGAATCCTGGGTCACCAGGAATCAAGAACACATGCTTGGTCTTAACTAGACACGAAGCCTTGGTCTTAACCAAGCACGAAACTTTGGTCTTAACTGGGCACGAAGCCTGGGTCTCAAGGAATCAAGACATGATCCTGACCGAGCGCGAAGTTATAAACTTGAAAAAAAAGACAAATGCAAACAACTCAAAATAATAAATCGCAGTTAGCCACTACCGATAGAACGAAGTCAATATCACCATTAAATGAGAATGAATGCATCCGAAAGCATGAGGTGAAAGCACTCCAAAAAATGAAGAGAATATAGCGCGATGCGAAACACTTGTAATAAGCAAAATGATATGTTCATTAACAAATCCCTGAAAGGATATTTTGGATATTACAAAGCGGGAGCATGCTGGGCGACACCTACAATGGAACGGTGCCCCTTCCATCACATAACTAAACTAAACTAAACTAGATTAAACAAAAACTTCCAACCCTAACTGGTCAAGACCTCGACTCATTCCGCTTCCTCCTCCTCCACCTCCTCATTGTCATCAACATCTTGCTGGTCGCTGGCTGCTTCGTCCCCCTCAGCGGCAGTAGCACCCTCCACGTCAGGGGTAGGGGTGTCTTGTATCCTATCCAGTTCTGGGGGATGCTCCGTCGACATGTCGGTAGCAGGCTCCACGCATCCCACTTTGTACTCCAACTTCTCAGCTAGAGTCAGACCGGAGGAAGCTTTGCGTAAGAAGGTGATGGTGGCTTCGTGTGTCACTGATTGCCACCATGGGAATGAGACAGGAAGATTCTTATCCCCTTTGAAGGAAGGAGGCTCCTCCACAGCTTTCAAAGCCTTTGATAGGCTGAGTTTGGGGGTTAAACCCTGATCCGAGGCTTGCTCCTTGGCTGAGGAAAAACCAAACTTCACAAAATAGGACATGTGTGGCCACATATCTCTCAGATATTGCGTGCTGAGCTGATATCTCTCGACCAGCCCATGGTGGAGGTTTAGTAGAAGAGTCTGCCCTGGCACAGAGGTGAAGATTTTCTCGCATGCTTCTTTGGCAACCTGCGCGAAGCCCGCTTCACGTGCATCGTAGTGGCGGATCAAATCGCTCTGAGTTTTCTCTGAAGCAGCGAGCTTTGACTTCAGTTCTTCGACCTCCTTTTGAAGGGCCTCCTTTGCCAGGACCGCAACGCTTAGCTGAGAGGTAGCGGCCACCACCTCCGCCTCCTTTTTCTGAAGAGCCTCTTTTAGCTCATGAGCATGGGCAACTTGCTCCTCCATTTTGACCAAATAATTGAACCCAGTTACCGCCTGAATGAAATGACAAAAGCTTCGTCATAAGAAAATGCGCAAAAAGTAAAGTGTAGGAGATCAAGTCAATAGAAGAAGGTCTAAGATGGTTCACCTGCACCAGATTCCGGGCAATGGCACCACAGACCTTGCTACTATCTCCCTTCATCAGGGCCTTACCATCTTCGATAGTAGGCAGCAACGTCAGGAACTTGCTAGCCTCCTCCTTGTTGAGCTCCAACAAGGACTTTGGGAGCTCTACTGTGAAAAGGTCATTGGGGGCTTTGCGAATCTCCTTGCCCTTACCCTTGGCAGAGGTCTTTTGCCTCTTAGAGGAGGCTTCACGGGAAACCTCGGATCCCAACGTCCTTTTTTGGCGCTCAGAGGCATAGGGGCGAACCTTAGTCGCGGTCATCGCGCGCAAACTGTTCACTCCTTTGGCAGATGGTGTATTCGCGGTTGCAGTGGAGGAGACTGGAACTTTTCCTTTATCCCCCACTGTGGGGACGGGAGGAACTGACGGAGGGTTTCCCCCCATAATGGCCACATCATCCTCCTCATCTTCGTCTGGGAGCAAGCCCACTTTCCAATCCATATCTACATGCACAAAAGAGAAGAACGAAGTGAATAACTTCAAAATAACAAAATATGAAAATGAATTCAGAAGAAATAATGTGAAGACGCATACCAGCCCCAGGGGGAAGGTCAATCAGGGTCTGGAGGAACCCGAAGTGGGAAAGAGTAGCCTGTTTCCTAAACAGGGGAGCGATCTTGAATTTAGGATGCTTCCGCATCCAGGCATTCAGGATCCTAAAAACCAAGCGGTTGCGGGGGGAGATGCAGTCCACATCGACATCAGAATAACGGGGCAGGCTGTATAACCAACGATCATGGGGGAAGGGCCAAGTACCGAAGTGGGGGTGACCAAGAAATACCTACCTTTCCCATTTTCGTCTATGCTAGGAGGTTTCTTTACAAAAGTGCACAACCCATTTTTCTTAGCAGAGAAATAAAAGAAATGATTCTTCTGCTTCATCTCGTAGCAGGCCATAAAGATTTGGGCATCGGGCTCCCCGTCATTCTCCTTTAACAAAATGTAAAAAGTTATGACAATCTGGATAGAGGAGGGGTTAATCTGGTTCAAGGGCACGTTAAAGGAAGTGGCAACGTCACTAAGATATTTACAAACTGGAAGGCGAATGCCCCCCTCAGCGTGCGCCTTCCAGAAGGCTAAGGTAGGAGGGACCAGGTGGTTGGGCCTCTCATCATCGTCAGGTATCTCCACTATGAACTCTGAAGTGGAAAAGAGTTTTTGTACTAGAACAGACATATGATTGAAGGAGGAGGGCCCTGCTATTTCGTCCCACCTATATCGGGCACTAGGCAGGATGGTGTTCTTGACTCTACCAGTCAGGGGTTCGGAAGAGGAGGCTTCCGATGTTTGACGCACTACCATGGTCCCTAAGGCAGTGGGAATAGGAGGATGGCTCGTGCTTCCTACGGCAAGAGTCACAACAGAAGAAAGAGGAACCCTGAAGAACTAGGGCGAGAGTATCTCGCCCAGGAGTAGGTGGGGCTTCTCCTGTTTCCTCACTATCCATGGAGGAGGATTCCCGATCAGAAGAATCACTACGACCGGAGGAGGAGGCTTCGCTCTCCTCCTTCTTAGACCATCCACTCGATAAAGAAAGGGAAGCGGATTCAGTCATGGTAAGATAAGTGTAGGAGTCCGAGGAGTGTGTACCTTAGGTTTGAATCTGGACCTAGGACGCGAGAAAATAAATGATTATCAAATAATCACCGTCACCAGAGTTCAATCGGAGAGATCTTCTCTCTCTAAAAAGCACAAGCTATCAACGAAATGAAAGGAGACAATGGATTCAAATCATGGGTATTTATAAAGCAAAAAGAGGGGGGAAACTGAAATGACGCCCAACCACGCAACGGCATTTGTCTCCATCCTGGCCCTCGAATGTAAGCAAGCCGCCACGTGTACGGTCAGAGATGGATTGAGATTTTGAAAAAGTGGCGGGGCGGGAAACGAGGAGATTGATTTGACATCTTAGATGACAGGAGGCAGAGAGCAGGTCCATCATGAGCACTGAGCACGCTCTCATGCTCATGATGTTTTTGGGGGGACATGTGGTGCCATAATGGAATACACCCACTACGAAGCAACCTCATAATTTAGGAAATGATCAGACTGCAAGCGCACTCCTCCAGAAGAAGGGGGATTCGCGAGCCAAGGATAGAAGGATCACTACAGTTGTGAACATCGTACCTCGCGTAGTGAAGCACGCACCCGGTATCCGTAGCCTTGATTTTGCCTCACGAAGTGCGAACCAACCATCAGATAGCCCGGGCAACAGAAATCCGGGTGGCGCGAAGCACGATCCTGTTTACATTTCTCCACCACGAACGGATGCTCAAAGCTAGTTAGTATCCCGATCTTACACAGAGGAGCGTCCGACCAAAAAGTGAGTGAAGCTGACAACAAGTACACTGTCAGCCGTTTTTCCCCTGCAAAAAGGGTTAGGGGACCACTGACACAAACTCCAGTGGTCGTTGATCTGGCCAAGCTGACTAGGATTAGGGCTGACCTGGCATGAGCAAAATGACACTGTTGCCCATAACTCTCAAAATGGTAAGTATAAAAGGTTGACATTTTCTTCTTCTTCAAGGTATGACTCTCTTTATTTTACTATTCATTCAGCTGAGATAATTTGGTCATCAAACTCTCTCCAATCACTGACTTGAGCATCGGAGGCTCTTCATCGGAGATCCCCTCCGGTGTTGGTTTTTGCAGGATTCTCTTCGACTTCCAAGCAAACTCGAAGAACAATTCATCACTCCCATCGAGTACAATTTTAGGTAGATTATGTAACCTCGTGTATGTGCCAGAGCTGTTTTGAAACGGCACTACACTGCTGACCGCTTAATTGATAACCCAATTTGATTTTGTTAGTACAATATCGTCTCAAATTATCAAATAAAAAATCTATGAAGTTTGCCAATGTTAGGTGTTGCACGATGGTGAGTTTGACCTTGGGGGTGAATGGCTATCCTGCAATTTGGGCATCTAATATACATCTAGGATTTAAACCATTCGAAATTCATGAACTGCACCAGCAATTTAGATTCAAAGGATCCGTATTTGCAGTCTAATTTAGAGGTCGTTGGATTGAGATGGCAGATTCTGATGTGGACATACTTCAAGAAAAGATTTAATGAAGTCAGGGTTTATAAGAGCATGGAGAGAGACAATCGATGGCTTCTTCATTTTCATTGAGTTTTTTCTTTTTTTCCTGATGAAGTAGGGAAGAAGAAAAAAAGTAAGGGGGAGGGTTAGTATTATATGTATTATATAAATTTTATAAAGAAGGATAACTTAGTCATTAATTTAAAAGCATCTTTGTCTAAAGAATAATCGTGATGTATAAAGAATCTTTTGCGGTGGCAATAACCGTCGCCTTCTTATATTCCATTAAGTGGTAAAATTTTGTAACTGGCAACATAATGTAGCCCTTTTAATCTGGTGTGAGATCTTCTACAACAGGGGGCAACATCTTCTACAGTAAGTGCTTAATTGCATGACACACGACTCATTTAATAATGTCATGTTATACCTGTGTACTACAATTGGGGGTGGGATCGGGTCGGGTTTTTTGGGTCCCTTTTTTTTTTTTTTTTTTTTTTTAAAGTTGATTTGTATGATTGAATCATTTTTTGTCTCTTTAAGGTTGTTGAAGGAGGTGTAGACTTATGGTTAATTTTGTTAAAATAAGGTACCCAAAAAAACCCGACCCTAACCCGACCTAACCTTAACCCGATGCACTAAAAAATCCAACCCTATTGAGTAAAATCCGCGCGGGTCGGGTCGGGTACCTGGTAGCGTCGTTTCTTGCTACCAAATTAATGTGTATAAAGAATACACTTTACCTTATCCTACTACTCTAACTAGTAGAGTGGCAAGTAAGGGTCGATCCCACGAGGAACGGCCGAACAATTTTACTTTACGTATTAAGCTATTATGAACAAGAAATATAATGTAGATAAGCTAGAAAACAATAAAGAAGTGGGGGGATTTTAATGAAATAACAACTAACACCTAAATAAACAAAGACAAGTAAAGAGATTTTTATAGGTTTTTGGTTTTTTTTTTAAATAACAAAACGATTCACCCTTGATCATGTTTCACCGAGGTCTTGGACGATTTATGCAACTATTGTTAATGCCCTATTCAATTGTGATTCTAGCCCTTATCTCAAGGCTATTAACAAGCTCTAATAGCCTTGTTGTCCCTTAATCTTAGTTAATCAAAACAAGCTCTTCGACTAACCCTATTCAGTTTAACCGAATCCTCGAACAAGCTCTCTTAGATTCAATCACCAAATGCATTAAACACTAGGACAACGAGATAAATTCAACATAAAACTCGCAAGCTCGGTTTTAGTGGTTGAACTTTGTGTTATCACCAATAAATAAATCTATTGTTTGCTACACGGGAATCGGAATTCCTACAATTACGGATAGTAATTTCCTATTCTAGCAACACATTCACAAATCCCTTAAAGGGTGATCAATCCAATAAAAAATTCATAAATGTGAGTCAATAACAGCAAATAACACAAAACACTTAAATACACAATATTTTCGGTAACATTAACCGTAATAATCACATAAATGTCTTAAACTCAAGGTTCCACAATAATCAAGGGTGAACAAAAGGGTGCTAGTCACCCATTTTACCTAATACAAAGATAAAATAACAGAAAATTAAAGAAAACATGAAAATAGGATAGAAAGAACCAAAAGTTAGGGTTGAAGATCAAGATCTTCAACCCCCTTCCATTCCTTTGCTTCCAATGGAGAAAAGTGGCTGATTATGTGTGGGGGATGGGTTCTAGGTTAGGTTAAATTCGAATGGGAGGAGATATATATAAGGGGGAAAAGTGCTAGTAAAAAATAGGCAAAATCGCATTCAAGATTTTGAAACAGGGTAAGGAATCTCGGCAGAGATGCAAGTGTGTCTCGGCCGAGACGTGAAAAAGAAAAAATTTGGAATTTTTAGGATTTGACTCATCTCGGCCGAGATTGGATTGCATCTCGGCCGAGATCTCCATTTCTGGAATTTCTGAAATCCCCTGCAGACTCATCTCGGCCTAGACGCATTATCTGTCTCGGCCTAGATTTCCATCTCGGCCTAGATGCAAAGTCTGTCTCGGCCTAGATTTGCAATTTTGCAATTCTTCATGAAATCCCCTGGAGACTCATCTCGGCCGAGATTTGCATCCTGTCTCGGCCGAGATCTTCAGTTAGCCCTTCCTTTTGTTGCCTCGATCGATCCCTCGACTCCGCGGTCGTTTGATGTTCTTTTTCGACCCTTTTTCACCTGTCTTAACACAAAAATAGCACAAACGCATTATTTTGCCCATGAGAGTATAAAAGCACTAAATACACGTGATTATGCACATTATTGACACTAAAATGACACTAAAAATGCCCTAAAGTGCGTGCACGAAACACGTGTACCAGTACCCGAAACCCGAAGCCAGATTCCCACCCCTAACTACAATTAAATACTTGTTTTGAAGATATTGCACCCCTAATTGTATAAGAAATGATCCGTATCTATCAATGATTCAGTTCCGGGAATTATGCGCTTGGAAATTTGTCATTTAAATGTTCATACATTTTTATATATGGAAAAATGTAAGTGCATGTTTGGTTGAGACTGTGGGTGGCTGAGAGGCTGTTGGCTGGGGATAGTGGCTGGAGTTAGTGGCTGGAAGAGTAAAAAAGTTATTTTGTTTGAGTGGTTGGGGTAGTAGTTATAGTGTAAGATACAATTTTTAATTGTAAAATATCATGTGATGTGTGTAAGGATTTGTTAATAATGATTAATTTTATGATTAAAGTGGTATTGAAACTTGTGGTGGTTTGTAGTTGTTGGGTCAACCTGTGTAAACAAACATAGGAAGAAGCTAGGCCAATCCATAAAGGGTTGGGCTAACCCCAACCAAACATATCTTAAGTGTCACAATACTAAATTGATTAGAGCATCTCCAGTCATTGGACCTGGTCCAGCACTGAAGATACTCTAGTCCAGTGCGAAATGCAGCGCGGAGCTCCAGCCGTTTGTGCTGCATTTCGCGCCATATAGAATATTCCTTTTAAATAATTTCTTTTATGTATTATTTTTTTTAAGTAATTCTAGTTTGCTAATATACTTATACGATTTTGGTATTTTCATGATTTCGAGATAATAAATTTCATAATATTATAATTAAAAGCAAATATTACATAAAAAAAATACAATTAAAAAAAACAAAATACAACAAAATAACACAAATAGAGGGATAGCAGCAATACTACAGACACCTGGTTGTAATCATAGTCAATTTACTAAATTATTAGAATACTCTTCCCACATATGATCGATCAAGTCATTACGGAGCTTGTAATGAGCATCTTTGTCTTTAATTCGGCGGAATCGGGACAGAAATGCTTCAAAAAAAGCTGCTCGTTGTCTCTGTCTAAAATGTCTACCCCTGGTTCTGGTACCTCAGGTGCAAATACAATAGGTGCCTCAAGATCTCGTTGATCCTCAATTATCATGTTATGCATAATTATGCACGCAGTCATGATATCGTGAAGGTCGTGTTTGCTCCAAAAGCGAGCAGGATTTGCTACAATAGCAAAATGCCTTTGGAGAACTCCGAATGCACGTTCCACATCTGTTCTACACGCTTCTTGTCTCTGTGCAAAATACTCTCTTTTTCGATTGCTTGGCTCTCGAATTGTTTGTACAAGTGTTGACCATTTGGGGTATATGTTGTCGGCTAAATAATATCCCATGGTGTGCTCTACCCCCCGAAGAACGTAATTTGCTGGGGCAGCAATACCTCTAGCAAGATTAGAGAAAAGATGAGATCTTTCCAACACATTAATATCATTATTAGTTCCGGGCATGCCGAAATAAGCATGCCATATCCATAGATAATAATCAACTACTGCTTCGAGAATAATAGTCAGATGACCACTTCGATCTGCATACTGTCTTGCCCAACCTGCTGGACAATTTTTCCAACGCCAATGCACACAATCTAGACTACCCAACATTCCGGGGACTCCACATTTTTTACCAATATGGAGTAGTCTAGAAATCTCATTTGTATTAGGCGACCTAAGATATTGGCTCACCAAATATCTCCACAACATCACGACAAAATATCTTTAAGCATTCAATTGCAGTGGACTCACCAATGTTGATGTACTCGTCTGTTGCATTAGCTGGTAATGCATATGCTAATATCCGTATCGCAGTTGTTGTCTTTTGAAGTGTGGATAGCCCAAGCCTCCCGGTTGCATCTCTTCTCTGTAGAAAATATTCATCGTGGGATTTGACAGCATCTACAATGCGAATGAACAAATTTCGAGACATTAAAAAACGCCTACGAAATTGATCATCATCGTACGTTGGATTTTCAGCAAAGTAGTCGTTGAATAGCCTTCGTACTGCTGTTTCACGGTCACGGTTAACCATTCTACGACCAGGAATCGATCCGCCGTGGCAGGATGAATCAATCTGAGTAAGATATGATTCGATGATGAGGTTATTATTGTAAATCTGTTGGGCTATGATTTGGTTATCTAAATCTTAACTATTTATGAGCTCTTCAAGTTCATCATCGGATGAGCTTGAAGAAGAAAATAAATAAGAAGGGCCTTGTGATTTGGATTCATATTTGTGGTGTTGTTTGTAGAGATTGAAACAGAAATGAGAGGATTGCAAAAAATATCCTATGATGGACCTCTTTTTATAATATAATTTCTCTAACCCAGGTTAAGTAAGCTAATAAACCATGGTTACCCCCAGTCACATGTCCTCACCCACTGTTCCCACCTAACTTTCTCACCTAACCTTCTCAACTACCGTTCCCACCTAACTTTCTCAGCTACCTTTCTGTTGGGAAATCAATAAACAAACGAAACAAAGCAAACAAATGATAACCGTGCAAGAAACAAAATAAAAAAAACACACCAAGAATTAACGTGGTTCGCTAACAACTTGTTAGCTACGTCCACGGAAAAAAGAGAAGGATCCCAAATCAAATTCAAGCAAAGAGAGTTCAAACAAAGACCAATAATCGAGTATTTATCAATTGATACTCGACCCAAACAAACTATCAACGCTTGAACAATCAAGCCAAAAACAAAGCCAAAACAATTCTAAACTCTCTCTAAAACTCTCTATCTCAAAGGATCACAATAGGACCTATTTATAAGCCCCCAAACCTAATCCTATACAAAGAAGGAATCCAATTGGGCCTAATCTGCGTAAGCCCAAAATCTGCCGCCTAACGTGTCCTGGCAGCGACAACATGTCGCGCCCGCGACCAAAACAAGATAATGTTTCGAACAACTGGTCGTGGCCGCGACCTCTGCAAATTCCCACTTCTTGCCGCGGCCGCGACCATCTGTCATGGCTGCATCCGCCGACGCGATCCATTCCAACAGCTTTCAAATTCTATCCTCCACCTCAATACGAATGTTAATTCAAACCAAAATAAGATTCAAGGCACAAATCCTAACAATCTCCACCTTGCCTTGAATCCCCAAACGATGCAGCTACTTCAGACGAAGCTCCACCTCAAATCAAACCTCCTCACAAATTCGAACAAACCAAACTCAATCGAACCAATTCAAACAAACTAATTTCAAACAAACCAAATTCAATTTTGCGCCAGTTGTACCCAATGTACCAGATGCGCCTTAAGTACCAAATTTGTCCCAAACAATGGGACACTAACAACTTCGAACAGTAGCAGACCGAACCAAAGTAGAACCTTGCATCAAATACAAAGTTCCTCTCTTAATGCCCTTCAGAATTACATTCGAACCTTTGCAGACGTTCAAAACTCCACCTTCACCTTTGAAACTGAAACCCCTGCTGTCTAGTCGACTAAGTGAAATCAAATTTCTAGTCATGAGCGGAACATGTCTGACATCGTTCAATGTACACAACCTACCATCATACGTCCTCACCTTAATTGAGCCTATCCTAACCGCCTTGCATTTGGAACCATTGGCCAATGAGACATTGCCACCTTCCTCCTGCTTGTAGGTTGCGAACCACTCCCTACGCGGACATATGTGATACGATGCCCCAGAGTCAAGAACCAGAGAATCAGATTTACCTGTCTGTTTTTCAGCGATTAGGGCATCATCTCCATCAGAGTTTGCTTTAACTTCCACAACAGAATCAACAGCGCTTTCCTGCCTCTCCTTCAACCTTGGACAGTCATACTTCCAATGCCCTTTCTCTTTACAATAGTTGCAGATGTCTCCTGGTTGAGGACCTTTGGGGCCGGAATTCTTCTTGAACCTCCTCCCCGGATTTCTCGAACTTCGATTATTGCCAACTACTAAGGTTGCACCCAATTCTCCAGACAAACCATTCGCCTGATGGCGCAACTCTCTAGAGTGTAGCGATGACCTCACTTCTTCTAGAGACACAGAATCCTTTCCAACAACAAATGACTGCACAAAGTTCTCATACGATGGTGGTAGGGAAACCAACAAGATCAAAGTCCTCATCTTCTAATTTAACATCAATATTATGCAGTTGTAAAAGGATTTTGTTAAGTTGATCTAAGTGATCGCGAAGAGACTGACCTTCGCGCATACGCAGCCCGAACAAACGTTGCTTCAAAAGCAAGTTATTGGTGAGCGACTTTGTAATGTACAAACTCTCCAACTTCGACCACAACCCCAGTGCAGTTTCTTCCTCTGCTACCTCGATGATGATGTCGTCATCGAGACACAACATGATTGTTGAGTGCGCTCTCTCGTCCAAAGTGGCCATCTCGGCAGACACCGGGACATTGGTCTCTTCCTTCTTCGGCATCAGCGGTGCCCACCATCCTTGATGCTTCAACAAGGCTTTCATTTTAATCTGCCATAGACTAAAACTATCCCTCCCATTGAATTTTTCAATCGGCATGGTCATCTTAGACATATTTCCCACGAAGACAGCGGAAACTCGAACCAAGCTCTTGATACCACTTGTTGGGAAATCAACGAACAAACGAAACAAAGCAAACAAATGATAACCGTGCAAGAAATAAAATAAAAAGAACACACCAAGAATTAGCGTGGTTCGCTAACAACTTGTTAGCTACGTCCACGGCCAAAAGAAAAGGATTCCAAATCAAATCCAAACAAAGAGAGTTCAAATAAAGACTAATAATCGAATATCTATCAATTGATACTCGACCCAAATAAACTATCAACGCTTGAACAATCAAGCCAAAAACAAAGTCAAAACAATTCTAAACTCTCTCTAAAACTCTCTATCTCAAAGGATCACAATAGGACCTATGTATAAGCCCTCAAACCTAATCCTATACAAAGAAGGAATCCAATTGGGCCTAATCCGCGTAAGCCCAAAATCTGCCGCCTAACGTGTCGCGGGCGTGACATGTCCAAAACAGGACAATGTTTCGAACAACTGGTCGCGCCCGCGACCTCTGCAAATTCTCACTTCTTGCCGCGGCCACCACCGCCGACGCGGCCCATTCCTACAGCTTTCAAATTCAATCCAACTCGATACGAACGTCAATTCAAACCAAAATAAGATTCAAGGCACAAATCCTAACACTTTCCCACCTACCGTTTACCACTAACTTTCGTGAGGCTGTATTCAATCTTTGAAGCTTGTTTGAATCTGTCAGTTGTGGCTTAATTGCATTTATATGGGCCTTTATGTCGCTTGATTTAACCCATCTACCCACTTGACTTTTGCTCACCTCTAGTTCTTTTGCAAGTCTTCTAATAGTGCCTCTTTTGGAAAATAGTATAGCCTTCAGGGCTTCAGTATCAAATGTAACAGTCCTTGATGATGCTGATCTCTTTCTTTTTTTTTCTGGAAATGCCACAAGTTGACCCTCTAAAATCTGTTTTTTTTTTTTTTTTTTTTTTTTTTTTTTTTTTGCAGATTGCTAAATGGACCTAATAGTCCGAGACGATACTCCAAATGATGCTGCGAGTTCTTTAGCCATGCCATTCCTCAAAACCCCATTGTTGTTGTTTGCAAGAAGAGCCCGAGCTACTAGAAGTCGATCCGATGGAGGCATTTGTGGCCCTATCTTACTGTTGGACATCTTTAGTTGTGTTTTTTACAGAATCTATAATTTCATATTTGAAGCTGCATTGAATGCAGATTTAGTGATTTGTATAGTGTGTGTTAGGTTGGTGGGGATTGTTACCCAAATTTTCAAAGGGAAAGTTTGAATATATTCACAATTTTTTTTGATGGAATTTTGGTAAATTATGGAACTGAATTTTAAGGGAAATTCCCCCAAAATATTTCAATTAGTTTTCTAGATTTAATGTGTTTTTTATTCCTGCAGTCTTTCTGTTTGTTTTTAAATTTTGGCAGATATACTATTCCAGATGATTTAATTTAGAAAAAAAGGGAGGGAAGTGTTAACACACTAATCATTTCCTTAAAAATTGATTACAGTGGGCTGAAAAGTCAAAGAAAAAGCAGTCAACTACTTTTTCTTAATATCCGTGCCCGATCAAAGTGGCAACTTTAACCGGGACGGAGGGAGTAATTATTATAGCCGTAAAGTTTTAAGTTGGTGAAATTGGAAATATCAAATTAGACCATAGTCTTCAAAATAATCTGGGCCTGAAGTCTGAACTCCACAAAAGTAAAGTATTGGGCCGGCCCAAAAAGATTGGGTAGTCTGTCAGATTCCTAGCCAACTGAGGCTAACCAAGAACGAACCTCTACTGCACCAAGGGCTCAACAGACTGAGCCATGTAGGCTGTTAATCATAGCTCTGGTCAAGCAGTCATCGTTTATTCAGTAGACTTGGTTTCAAGTCTCCTTAGAACTCAAAGATACATATGCACGAGCAGTAAGGTCGTATTCTTTGTCGCTACTCCTGGTTCTAAACATTTGTTGGCTATCTGATATGTTTTCTATGTGGGATAATAACGCAAGAAAAGTGTGGCAAATTTAATAAAATGCAACACTATTCATAAAACCATTAAAATTATAAGTTGGCTTTTTTGTTATTTACAGAATTAAGTGAAGTCGCCTGTGCCGCAAGCGACTTCACAAAATACTGACAACCACTATTCAAAGTCGCCTCTGCCAGGGGCGACTTCAATTATTTTATTTTTATTTTTATTTTTTTGAAAACGCCTCTGCCAGAGGCGACTTTCATTTTTTTTTTAAATTTTTTTTAATGTCGCTTGTGCCAAAGGCGACTTATGGGGTGTGTGTGTGTCTTTGTCTATATATATTTTTTAATCTGAAATTGTTTATTTAACAGACTTTCGATCATTTTTTTTTTCTTTAATTTGAGGCGCACCTATCGTTTTTTTTATTATTTAAAATTAAGATGTATCGAGTATAGTCGATGTTTAAATCTTGTTATGATAAACATATAATATTTAGGTTAATCAAAAATACTTAAAACATGAAGTAGTTTTTACCAAATTATTACAAATAACTTGGAAAAGACAAGATCTAATGTTCATGATCAGTCCCGCAACGAGTTTTTTTCCTGTTTCGTTTAGCTCTCCCTCTCCGCTCCTCGATAGGGGCATCGAATTCTGTGTCTTGGGCGCGTTGTGATTGACCATCATCTGGTGTGCCGATATTCAAGCTACACGTTGGCCGACCAGATGAAGATGATGTTTGACCTAAATATGGGATCGAAGACGTATTGAACTGTCCTAGATGACCTGCCAAATTTGGTTGTTGAGGAAAAATTGGTCCAGTTGTTGTGTATTTGCCAACTTCCAAGAGCAAAGTGAAGGACTGATCAAACTGCATTGAATCACGATGAGGAGTGAAAAAATCTTGTTCGTTCACCATTGGAGGCACATAGTAGTCTGACTGCATGTCCACACTAGGATGCTCATGAACGATAAAATGTGAAGACCCAGGGAGATCGCCTGATACTGACCTAAATGGATGGGTGTTATGCAAGGTAGTACCTCCAACTCGTTGTCTGAAGTTAGCACGTGTGGACGTACTACGTCTCCTCCCTTGTTGGGCCGCGTCATGTGGCATGGGCATCCCAACAACTTGCTGTTGGGCTTCTGGTTGTGGCTGATGGAAGGCTCGACGGTGATCATGAAAATTTTGTTGTGCTTTCTGATATAACTCCTCAAATGATCTTCTGGTCGGCTCTCTCATATAGTCCCTCTCTCCGACAGCTAGTTGATGCAACGATTTTTTCCTAAAAGTAAAGGTTGCAAATAAACATATATGAGTTTTATTTTTAACATTTTGGATCTATTTATATGTATAGTCAATAAGAAGTTGTTTACCCACCAAATTTTAGATATATGCATTAGTTGACGGCTGAGATCCCTCTTGCACACCTATTCCATGAGTTATCAATCGACATATGATCTCTTGATACCAACCCATGTAACCAACGTCCACTTCATCACCTTGTTCCCCGTTCTGAGGGGCGGTCACAATAGACTGATTTCTGGTGTTCCATTACTCCACATACTGAGCGTGTGTTTCAAGCCAATTTTGATTGGAACGTTCACGTCAATCTGTTCTACCATGAAAATTTCATTGTTCAGCCAAAATCGACGAAGGGATTGATTGTCGCATACCGAATTGCCAAAACACCCGATCAGGATAATATAGCTCAACGATAGAGTGATGGATAAGTGGATATTTCGCTATCCATGTGTACGTAACATTAATAATATTGTCATCAAGATATGATTGGACAGTTGGTGGGATTGGCTCATAGGGTCTCCAAATAAACTATAAATTAAAGCAAATTTAACGGTAAATTATTAAATTAATTTTATTTTAGAAAGGAATAACAGAAATGACAGGTTATACCTCGTCCGGGGTTTATCTATCCAAGTACCCCGGATAGTCTTCATGTTGATGTTAAGGCTGTGCCTGAGAGTGTGATATTGCAACCATTCAACTCCATATGGTGAAATAGGGAGTTCACCGGCTTCACCATCGATTGGACCTATATCGAATCGTCTCCTCACATTTATAGGCCTCAGAAATGTTATACGCGTCCAGGCCCAAATCTGAAAAAAAGTTTATAACATATATTTATGAATAACATGCAATAAATTGGATTGAACAAGATATAAATAAATAGAGGATGATGATGCACTTGAGGTAACTGCATAGCCCCGCCAATGGACTTTTTATTCTATCTCTTCGTGCTGCACCACATAATTGGTGGTACAAAAACCCCAATACGGCACTACCCCAACTGTATTCATAGCATCTAGAAATATCTTCCAATTCAGTCAAGTACAGTAGAGATCCGTATCTGCTCGACGTGTCTGGGCACATAATGGACCCCAACAGAATCAACGCAATCCCACGCGTGTATTGCTCAACTTCGACATCTTCTGTATCATCATCCACTGGGTTATCCCTCAAATGCTTTCAGAAGGGCTGCCATTGAGAATCTCGAACCACTAATAGCACTTGAGTCTGGACTCCAACCTAGTAGATCTTCACATCTACCTTTCCAATAGTTAGAGGTAGATTTTGTAACTCCGTTAATTACCGGCCTTCCATCTACCCTCAATCCCTAAATAAAGGCTACATCCTGCAATGTGACAGTCACCTCTCTGACCCTAAAGTGGAATGTATGTGTCTCTGGTCTCTATCGTTCAACCAAGGCAGTGATGATAGCTGTATTAATGACATAGTCACCACATCGGTAAACCCCATAAAACCCCATCTCATGCAACACCGCTATAACTTTATAATGTAACCTCTGATTGAGTTTGAGTTTTTCACTGTTTTCATCATCATCGTACGCGTCAGCGTAGTCATCAATCCTCCAAAATACTACTCCCATGGCGGCATTTCAAAGTTTTATTAGTCTCTCCCTTGAATACCTCCGCGGAACGGTGTGTATCTTGCTCAGTTAAAACCCTGTTATCAATGGGTCCATATTTTCCGAGGTGCTCTATGCTACGAAAATATAGTTCATCAAAAATCAGATTCGAAACAACGATTTGATCATTCCAACATGCTCATGACAAATAACATGCTAACAAGGTTTCATGAGTTCAATAATAATAAAGAATAAGGAGCAAAGAATACAAAAAATCACATATTTCTTAGATTCCCCTAAAAAACAACACAGACGCCCCTGCCGCTCCTAGAACAAAATATGAAAGAAGTATGTGTCGAATAGAAGCGGTGAGTTCACTACTTGTCCATGATCACAATAATAATAATAATAATAATAATAATAATAATAATAATAATAATAATAATAATAATAATAATAATAATAATAATAATAATAATAATAGTAATAGTAATAGTAATAGTAATAGTAATAATAATAATAATAATAATAATAATAATAATAATAATAATAATAATAATAATAATAATAATAGTAATAGTAATAATAATAGTAATAGTAATAATAATAATAATAATAATAATAATAATAATAATAATAATAATAATAATAATAATAATAATAATAATAATAATAATAATAATAATAATAATAATAATAATAATAAAGATTGTAAAAATAAGAATAAGAAAAATATAGTCAATTGGTGTGGGATAATAATAATAGTAATACTAATGTTGGTTGATAATAATATTGATAATAATATTGCTAATAATGCTAATAATAATATTGATAAAAAAAATTAGGAATAATAATAAATAAAATATTTCAAAAGAAAGTAATGATAAGAGATTAAGAATAATTGATGCACGTTAATTATGCATGTAATTAGGTCAATTTATGATACTATTTTATAGGAATAATGTGCATAAATGGTTAGAAATTGGATGGAATGTGATATAAGTGACCAATTAATGTACTCGGCTTGTTTTAAGGTGTTTGAGCATTTTCAGGCTAAAAAGTTGTGATTTACGACTACTGGACAAGAAAACAAGTTGAAACAGAGTGAAAACCGGCCCAGAAGAGTGAAAATCGGCCCAAAGTAGTGAAAACCAATGGAAATCGGTCCGAACCGTTCAAGAACCGATCCAGACCGGCCTGAACCGGTCCAGGAGCAAAACGGAGCAAGAATCGGCGCGGCCGTGTCACATAAGCAACACGGTAGTGTCAAAAATATTGCGCAACGTTCAATTAGGCTCTGGAGGAGAACACGGCCGCGTCACAAAGCAACACGGCCGTGTCATTTAAGCAACACGGCCGTGTCAAAAAGGCCGTCGTTGATGAAAATCCTGTTTTAAAAGAGGATTTGATTTCCCAATTTAGGGGGGCTTATAAAAACTCTATAAAAAGGATCCAAGTTTGTTCTTCAAGAGGGGACACATAATATACGAGTTTGAGGCAAGAGACGACTTGGACGACAACGAAGATTCAATCAACGGAACGATTTACTCGGGTTTAGCGATTTTTCCTAGGTTTAATTCTCTATAATGTTTTGTCTTAAATATTGTATTGAATTGAGCCTAGGCATGAGTAGCTAAGCTATTCGTGTCCTAGGGTTAGAAAGTAGGGATTATTTTATGATAACGTTTTGATTTACGTTTTAACTTATTGAAATCCGTTCTTATATGTGTTTATCTTTATATCTGTTTTAATCACTGAATTTGGACTGGCCATCTAGGTTTAGTAATCTCGTTTAACAAATCCGCTTCAAGAGAAGGGGTTTGTTATTAGACGTATGATATAGAGCACAGTTGTCTATGACTGCGTAGGCATAGGTTCATGAGCTTTTTGGAGTTTCTAGGATTAATTGACTCGAGAGGGTAATTGTCTTAATTAATCAACGATTTAATTACTTCGAGAGGAGAGTTAGGTTAATATTGCACCGCTTAATAAACACTAGATCGGTTAAAATCAATAAGTTAATTCTAATCATCATTGGAGTAAATATTCTGAAATTGATACCCTAGGATGCCGTTTATCCTTGATTGTTAATTATTTGTGGTTTCCAAGTTTGAATTCATATTTAATTAAGTATTTTAGTCAGTAAAATCAATCTTTTCTGAATTAGTTTCTAGTTAGGACATTCCTAGAATATTGAGGTATCAAACTACCTAAAAACTATTCCTTGTGGGATCGACCTTGATAATTGTTACTACACCTACATCCGTACACTTGCGGAACACTAGGTTAGAAACTGACGTGTCAATAATAATAATAATAATAATAATAATAATAATAATAATAATAATAATAATAATAATAATAATAATAATAATATGAATAATAATAATAATGACGTAATAAAAAAAAAACAAAAAAAAAACAATAATAATCATATTAATATTGATAATAATAATAAGAATAATAATAAATATAATATTTCTAAAGAAAATAATGATAGAATGTAAATAATAATATTAATAATGATAATAATAATAATTATTATAATAATAATATAAAACGTTATAATAATAGAAATAAAAAAAATTGATAATAATAATTAAAAAAAAGGTAGTAATAATAACAATAAAAGTAGTAAAATTACGGAAAAATATATATATAAATATCAGTAATCATAATAATAATACTAGTAATATTAATACTAATAATAATCATAATAAGAATAAAATAACATTAACAGTATTAGTAACAATAATAATCATGACAATAATAATAATAATAACAATAACAATAACAATAATAATAATAATAATAATAATAATAATAATAATAATAATAATAATAATAATAATTATAATAAAAAAAAATTGTCACTAACATACACAATAAAAATGTAACTAATAGGCACAATTAAGGTAACCACAATGAATGGACCATAATAACATTATGGTGAGCCACATAAATGTTCACCAAAAAAATCCTGGACAGTCTATTTTGATCAATTCTTTACAATTCACATTCATTGGGAAAAAATAATTAGAATTACATATAGAATTTTGATACCTTAATGAAGATAAGCCTTCTTCCGGCCAGAAGAGGGGCAACACTGTGTCCACAATTTTTTTGTCAAACGAACTTCAACAATCTTCAAAATAATTACAGAAAATATAACACCGGCATATCAAACAAAATTTATTATATAAATTATGGAAAACGTTTAAATATAAAAATTTGTACCTTAGCAAATTATCTTCAGTTTTGTGTGAGTCGTCTACACAACAATTGTGATGCTTGAAGACCTTCTTGTAGAATCAAGTGAGAGATAGAGATGAACACAAAATTTTAACAGAAACTTTTTGTTTGAGAGAATGCATTTTGTGAGGAGCTGAGATGAGGTAAGAAGAAGAAGAAGAAGTAGAAAGTTGGTATGTATAAAAAACAGCCGGTCAAAATCTTCTCCAAAAAAATTCAATTTTGATGAGACAACTCACCCCACTGCACCACCGCTGCCCCACCCCACTGCACCACCGCTGCCCCCACCCCACTGCACCGCTGCACCTCGTGTCCACTTTAATTTTTAGAACTCGCCCCTGTGATTAATTACAAGTCACAAATACCATATGTCGTCTGTGGCACGGGTGTGTCAGTTTTTTGTGAAGTTGTCTGTGGCACAGGCGACTTCAAGGCAACTTCAATTAATCTTATAAATAATAAAAAAGCCAACTTATAAATTTAAAGATTTTATGAACAGTGCTGTATTTTATTAAATTTGCCGAAACGTGTAGAATTAAATTGTCTTATAACTAATACAGTCATGAATTCTAGTCTCTCCTCTAAAACCGTAGCCCACGGTGAAGTAGGAAATTCGAGCCAAATATATTTTTGGCAGATTGATTTCAGATGTAATTTATTTAAGCTAGGCAAAAATTTATATGAGATTATCACACGGTCGTCATACGGTGTGATAGAAAAAAAATTTATTTTGTTAGTAAAATTGTTACGTTTATCTGCAAAAGTATTATTTTTTTCTAACAAAAAAAAAAAAATCATTCTTTGTAGCAAAAGTATCATTTTTATCTGTAAAAGTACGGTAGTAAAAGTATCATTTTTATCTGTAAAAATATCACTTTCTCCTGTAAAAATATCAAATTTTCCTATAAAAATGTATCCATCACACGTGAGACCGCCACACACGACTCACTCTTTGAGCTAAATCATACTACCTCCGTCTCACTCTAACTTTCCAGCCCATAAATGACAAACTTTTCTCACAATCTCCACCCGCAAAATCTTCACTTTCAATCTCCACCTTTAAAAAAGTCAAAGATTCTACAAAATCTGTTTTTTGTTAACCTCCGTGTCCGGTCAAAGTAGGAAACTTAAGCCGGAACGGAGGGAGTAGTATGAATGTACAGATACTTATTTTGAAGAAATACAGCACTAAGTATGCTAGATTTACTGCTCCATTGCGATTTGTGAATCTGACTAGATAATGACTAAAGAGACTTCTCTGTTGTTGTCTCTAGGATATATTTGCAGTGATTTTAGCTTCATTTTTAAGCCACTTTTTTATGGAAGAATACAAGGTCGGTAAAAAGGTAAAGATGTGGATGTTCCATGGAATATGCCTACTAGGTGTTTGATGAAAACCCCAATCAAATCCAGTCACCTAACTTTTGGCTTTCTCTGCTTTTCAACGTTAATTGTTTACATAATATTAATTCATGTAAGTAAATAATACAGGCATCACATGTGATTTGGAAGCTCAGTGATTCTTTATTCCTAATTTTTTGTTTTCTTTGTTCCTAAGTTTTTGTTTTGTCACGTTACTTGAAAATAAATATGAAATTGGTAGTTTGATAGATTCATAATTTACCACGTATTTCAATATTATCAAAATAGTAGGAATGATATAGGAATTTATGTTTAAAGTTTACATATATTAGGACTTTAGAGTGTCAAACAATTAAAATGTTACATGATTAAATATGGAAAAGATTATGAGCATATTAGATTAGGGATGTTTCTCGAGCATATTATATTGGACATGTTTCTTCATTAATATGAGACCTTTTAGGATAAAAGAATCCAAATAATATCATACCAATTGTGAAGATTGGAGAGTCAGCCCTAAATGCTAAGATTATTTAAATCTCTATCACTTTTGTTTATAGGTTTTTTTTAGGGATTTGCTTGAATTTGAAATTCATTGTAATGTAGGTAGATTTGAGAAATCCTCCATCATAATGTAATTATACTTCATAATGTAATTATACTTAACGAATGTTTCTCAAATCCAAAACAAAAAACTTATAACAGTAAAAGCAGTAGCTCAGGTAATGAGTTTCTTCCTTTTGCCTCAGAGCACTCACAGGAGGATTAGATCCATCATTTCCAACTTCTGGTGGAGTCAAAAGGAGAATGAGCACCGTATTCACAAGGGTCTTGGGGACTTGTGTGCAAAAATAAGAAGGGAGAATTGGAGTTTAGGGACCTGTCGACGTTTAATGAGGTGATGTTGGAGAAGCAAGGGTAGTGGTTATTGGGTGAAGAGAGCTCCCTTTTATCCAAATTGTTGAAGGCTAGATAATATCCTAATCGAACCTTCCTCGAAGCTAATATTGGCTATAATCTAAGTTATACATGGAGAAGCATATTAACGGGCAGGCAGGTTCTTAAAAAATATCTTATTTGGAGGGTGCAGAGCCAATCGGATGTGGATGTGTGGCGGGATCCTTGGGTACTGGGTAATAGGAATTTTAGAGTTAATGGTGTTACCCCGGTTGACTGTGGGGTAATAAGGGTTCGTGACTTGTTAATGCCAAATGGTGAATGGTGGAACACTGTCTAATTGAATGGCTTGTTTGACCCGGAGGATGTCGATCAAACCAAATTTATTCCCGTTCGGATTAGCTCATGTTTAGAAAAATTAATTTGGCATTTCTCTAAAAATAGGGAGTATATGGTCAAATTGGGATATAAAGTCACAAAATCAAAGAGAAAATTAGCAAATGCGGGCTCGTCAACATCGAGCTTGATGAGGAAGATGTGGAGGTGGTTGTGGAGTCTCGATGTACCGCCTAAGATAAAGGTATTTTTATGGAGGCGGTGCATAATATATTGCCCGTTTGTAGGGGATTAATCCAACGAGGAGTGGACAGAGACCGGGACTGTAAGAGGTCCGAGGAAGGGGTCGAAACTACCGAGCATGCACTGAGGGGTTGCACTTAGAACCAGAATTTCTGGAGGGCTTCGCTGGTTAGGATGGACGATGATATACTCGCTAAGGAAGCCGAGGAAACTTTGGTAATGGACTGGTTTGAGCGATTATCACAAGCGGATAATTAGGAAGTTCATTGGCAATTCGTAATGCTTTTATGGATGCGTTGTAGATCCAGAAACCTTTAGTTATTTTAAAATAAAAAGTTGTCGCTGCATGAAGCCATTGCAATAACAACAAATCTGTTGGAGGAGTTTAGCAGTTCAAAACTTCCTCGTTTCCACTGCTCAACGTTGAGGGGCTGCAAAGTTTGGTTGCCACCTGCTACAGGTTGGTATAAAATTAATTCTAATGCTTCCTTGGTTAATAATGTGGGGTGTAGGTTGGGTATTATGGTGCAGGATGCGAGGAAACATGTGGTGGTGTCGTCTTCGATTCTTGTACAGGACAAGTGGTCCATCGAAGTGGCAGAGGTTGTTGGGGTGCTGGAAGGGATGAAACAGGCGGCAACACACATGTTGAGTTGGGTGATCATTGAGACGGTCAATGCGAGCCTCTACTATTGCCTTCGAGGTTGCAAGGGCGATTGATAGGGGAGAAGTATACATCATCCCTGCACAGGAATCCCTAGAGCAGGTATGGGCTCGCAGCAGTGGTCTGGATGGAGGATCACGATGAGACCTTCAGCTCTGAACGGCCATGAGGTGCAGCAGTTGTTGTCAACCCAGCAGAGTGGAAAACAATATGTCGGCTAAAGACTGGCTTAGCCCTGCAAAGTTGGAACTCATAATTGATTGACGCCGCAGACTAGCTTTGGAGGGTTGGACTCTGCAGGGCTGAACAGAGTTGAGGCATCTGTGGCTGATCTATTAGGGTTGGAATCAGAACACGACATAAACTCTCCATGTGCTTTGACTGACATCACTGGAGGCAGGCGGAGCCTTGCAGCGGAAATGTTACCGTTTGTAACTTAGGGACCAAGGTACGTATTCCCCAACCCTTCGACAAAAAGTACAGGCAACTGAGGAAAAAGTACAGACAATTGTGAGTTGTCCTGGAAAAAACATTGTACCCTCTAACACCGTCGCCAGGTACAGAGGGACAACTGGCACAATGCTATTGGGCAATCCAAAATGACATTTTGGCCCTTTGCCCTAATGAAAAGTAAGTATAAATTGGGGATCCATTCATTTTCAAAAGATTACACTCTCACTACAACAAAAATTGTTAAAAACTACGGTCAAAAGACAACGGTTTTACGCAATAACTGTAGTCTTTTAGCGCTCAACCGTAGTCATTGTACAAACCGTAGTGTTTTACATTTTTTTCCCACTAAAAGACTACGATTTCGCAAAACCGTTGTGGTTTAACCGTAGTCGAATACCAATTTTTCGCTAAAAGACTACGGTTCGCAAAACCGTTATAGTTTAATCGTAGTCGAATACCTATTTTCGCTAAAAGACTACGGTTCGCAAAACCGTTGTGGTTTAACCGTAGTCGAATACCAATTTTTTGCTAAAAGATTACGATTTCGTAAAACCGTTGTCGTTTAACCGTAGTCGAATACCGATTATAATATGTGTTTCATATAAAGAGTCCTATATTAGAAAGAAAATAAATTAGTGGCAATAAATAATAATATTTAAAATACTTTTAAAATTATATAAAGCAAATATTAATCTCTCTAAAAAAAATGATATACTATACTATTATTTTAAGAAGAATTAAAATGAATCAAAATGAAAAATATGTAAGAAATTAAGAGACAAACACACTTAATTTACATAAGGTAAAATAATAAATCTAATTAAGATACTTTAATTGTACAATTAAATATAAACATAATTAAGGTTATTATAATATATAAATAATTTATTTTGAATTATATTATTTCTCCAACAACCCACCTATTTCAAAAGTAAGTATTTAATAGAAAATAATAAAAACTATTATTGCTGAGTTAAAAGTGTAGAATGCATCGAATCTGGTCTCTTTTGAATTATGAACCAGACCTAGAAATATAAGACATAACTCACAGAGTTTTAGTAAAGTTTTAACTTCTATGAACTAAAGCCACTTTAGTGTAACTTAAAATTCTTATCAGTCACATCCCACACATACTTTCGTTGTTCAACGCCGCATTGCGCTAAATCGGTCATGCGCGAGTGTGTAGTTCATGAGTGCTTTAGAGACTTAGCTAATATCTCATAGGAGCGACCATACTCCACACTCATATAGATGAGTCCATCAAGTATATTCTACAAATAATATACCACCCTTAAGGGATATGAAACTCATTAAGGGCCCATTTGGATGGAGGAATTTGAGGGGTGGATTTTGAAATCCATCCAACTTGTTTGGCAGAAAAAATCAAATAAAGGGATTTTATATCCCTCCTAAATCTCTAGTTCATTTTGGATGGATTTCAAATCTATTCAACAACCTAGTCATTTATAAATCCATCCTCCTCTCATATATGTATAGCCACACTATCACATACATTTCACACACTACACATAACACATTACACATACCACACACACACACTTTTCAGTTACATACTACACACACTTCGCACACATTTCACACACTTCATACACACACTACAAACACAATACTACTACACGCATACACACTACACATACATACTACATACACTACATGCACACACTACACACATACTACACACACACTATACGCACTTTCATTATCATCATTCTTTAAAAAATGTCAAGAAAGAACTGAAAAAGGAAAAATTAAACAATTCAAATCCACTCATTTGAATTTAAACATCCAAATAAAGGATTTGAAATGAGTGTATTTCCAAATATAAAGAATCAGAAATAAAATCCTTTGCTTTCCAAATCATTCCATCCAAACACAACCTAAAAGCTATTTTCTTAATCTCCTCTACTTTTGCAGTCTAGCACCACACACACCAAGGCGGAGTCAACTGGAAAGTTTTGTTGCAGCAAATGCTAGGAAGGGACAAAATTATAAATGTGCTAGCAGGACTAACAAGTGACTTGTTATTACCCGTATGAACCTAATTTATGGGACCTCCACACAGGTCGAGTTACCATCATATTAATCTCATGTGGCTTTAGAGTTTAGTACAATCCCCTGGATGTTTTAAAAAATTAACTCTCTACCGGGGTTATGAACTAAAATTAATTAGATTCCAAGTAAGACTCAATTATGACTTCATAGAATTCATGGATATAACTCAATTTCTTAACAATTGTTTTCACCACTTCATCTTTTAGACGAATATTTCTATTATCACCAATGAAAGTTTTGTTCGCAATGGTTATTGCCATATGACAATCATAACATCGGCACCAATAGTGACGATCACACCAATAGGAGCACTAGCTAAGAAATTTCTTAGCCACTCAACCTCCTTGCCAACTAATTTCATATTATACTCACTCAATAATTATTATGTTGGCTTCCAAACTATTTCACCCCACCAAACGTGGAAATACATCATCATATCATCACCACATCTTTACGCAGTAAGCATAATGGAAGACTCACTGCAACTGTAATACAATTAATGGTATCTCTTTTCTATTTCAAGTTGAGCTCTAGACATCAAATATTAGTTTCAAATATCACAAAATATATAATTAAATATTCACCGATGACACAAGCATATTTGTTACTTTACAGAAGTGAATATGTGATCAAATTATTTGTGCTACTACTCATGTTCATCAAGAAACCATGTTATGAAAATTAAGCAATCTCCAAGAACAAGAAGCACAAATCAATTTAATTACCCATGATATATAGATACAACTGATCAAGAGTTAATTGCCACATATTCAAGTTTTATAGAGAAATTCATGAAACTAGATTAACACACTCATTTTCATAATCTTCTTATAGAGTGACAAATTCATCGTTGTGTACGACTCATTTTTCTTCTAGAAAAATCAAAAAGTGAGACCATTATTTTTTATCATACCCAATTCTCCATATGTATGAATCTTACGACGTATGAGATATCAACAATTCAAATATGAACACATATATAATGAAGAATAAATTGACAATTGCTGAAATGTCGTTAGTATGATGATCAAGATAAATGTTCATGGTAACACGTCACTTGATATCTCATTTAATAAGTTATAGGGAAATGCTATGGTGCAACCATTGCATTGATAAAACCACTTTTTTTACTTATTATAGCAGGTAACAACATGTTATATATTAGTTTTTATTTAGTAAAATAGATTTCACTTTTAACAATATACTAAAAATTCTTATTTATGCCCAATAATAAATTAGTTACACATTTTATTTTGTTAAATTAAAAAGATAATACCAAGTCTTATTTTATTATTTTCCCGTTTAATGCGGTGTATGTTGAATTTTTTCTCGTAGTACATTTAGCTTATTCGTTTTAAAAAGTTATCTAACCTCTTTTCTACTTTAGTTTAGTTTTCTACCCTGCTTATTCTTTTTTTTTTTTTTTAATATAGAATAGAATTCTTATTATATTTATTGTTTAAGCATGTGTTTTATTTTTCTTTTTCTCACTTGCAATATATTTCTTCCTAAAATAGTTAGAAATACTTAAACTACCGTGGTGCAAAGAAGTCAAACAGTGTAAAATATACACATGTAAACAAGTACATTAAATTAAATTGCACATATCAATTCCAAAAGTGAACTATTATTATTATTATTATTATTATTATTATTATTATTATTATTATTATTATTATTATTATTATTAGTGAACTAATATTAATAATATAATTGACTATCCTTTTTCAACTACTTATCCATATGACTTGTTTGACAGGTAACAAGTTAAACACAAATCATTGATCTAGTGGTTAATATTAAAAGTAAGTGAATCTAATGGACTAGATTAGAGTTGTATCAATGCAATTGTTGCATTACAGAAGGACCCTAAGTTATAATATCAATTTTTCTCATACTAATGGGCAATAAGTATGAAGAATAATTTTATCAATAGCGAATCAATATGCACAATACTATATTCTTTTTAAGCAATAAATTATATAGGCATCATGAATTGTGAAACTACTCCTTCTCTAAACAATTACAAAACATATTATCAAGAATAATAAGAGATACATGTTTTAACACACAAAAACCAAACTATAAATACTCCGGAGTGCACATATAAAAAATAGTATCATGAGAAGATAACATTATTATTTGTTCCTACAACAAATTCTAGCATTAGTCTCAACAATTGAAAAGTCATTATTTACCAACTCTTTTTGTTACCTTCAATATCCATCTAGGTTATGGAATATTATTTCATGCATATTATAACCCATAAGTTTCCATTCAGTTTAAAACACTTACGATCATAACCATTGTATAAAGAAAACCTGATTCACATCCTCTGACTCAACAATGACGTCAAAAGAAAATCCTTGGTTTAGTCAATCCCGCCATACGCTTCACAAAATTATCATTTCATCATCTGAGACATTTGTATCTCTGGGATTAATAAATCCTTAAGATTCTTGAGATTTTTGGAAAATCATATCTAATAGAAAATGAATATTTCTCTGAGACGTGTGAGAATATAAGGGTGTGGCTTCACAATAGTGTTCATCAGGTTTGGAAGGCTCAAAATCAGTTTGGAAAGCAGAGAAAACGATTAAAACGAGCTGTGGGAAGTTGCTGTCAAGAAAACGATTTTTCTGTTAAAACCGTTGTCAATCAAGCTGAAATCGTTGTCGTTGACTGAAGAAACCGTTGCAAACTTCTGGGAGCAGTTTTTATTAATCTGTTGCAACTGCTTCATTCTGTTTTACCTTCTACAGCTGAGATCATCTTATATACTCATTCTTCTACACATAAGTGATGTAATTCAGATTCATTTTCGTTTTCAGATTTAGCTTAGAGAGAGAGTTTGTAGAGAGAGTAGAAAAGAGTGTTTCCTTTCTTCTACATGAGCTCTTGAAGCTCTAAGTGGTGTAATCTTGAAGTTGATATAGTGAATTGATAGAGGAGTCTTCTCTGTCCGTGGATGTAGGTTGCAAAACCGAACCACGTAAAATCTTGGCTGTTTTCTTTCAAAGTTTCTGTTTCAGTTTTTATTCTTCATTGTTTGTTGAAGGTTTGTTTCAATTGCTTTGGATATTTGGATTGATTGATCTTGAGGATTGTTAAGTAACAATTGGCGCCGTCTGTGGGAAACACCAACCCACATTTCATCAAGATCAGGAAGATGTCACTCTCCAAGCTAGAAACTGAAAAGTTCACAGGGAAGAATGACTATGGGCTCTGGAAACTGAAGCTAAAGGCATTACTCGTTCAACATGGATTATCTGCAGCTCTGAAGGATGGAAAAGATGATCCTGAAATAAGTGATCCGGCAAAGAAACTGGAAATTAAGGAGAAGAAGATGGAAATTCAAGAGAAGGCACACAGTTTGATTATTATGTGTCTTTCTGATAAAGTTTTGAGACTTGTTTCAAAGGAGAGCACTGCTGCAGGAGTAATCAAGAAACTGGACGAATTATACATGGAGAAATCCATGACCAACATGCTCTTCTTAAAACATAAACTGTATTCTTTCAAATTTTCTGAAGAGAGGTCTGTAGAAGATCAACTGGAAGAGTTTAATAAAACTCTTGATGATCTAGAATCTGTAGAAGTGACTATGGGAGATGAAGACAATGCGATCCTACTTCTAAATTCATTGCCACCATCCTATGATCAATTGAAGGATGCAATGATGTATGGCAGAACCACTACTGTTTCCTTTGCTACAGTTCAATCAGCATTAAGATCCAAGGAGATGCAAAGATTAAATCAAGACACAAAGGAAACTGCAAGAGAAGGATTATTTGTAAAGAAGGGAAGGTTTCAGAAAGCTAAGAAGGGTCCAAATTCAGAACAGCCAAAGAAATTCCCTGATACAAAGCCAAAGACCACTGAAGGAAAAGAAACAAGGAAATGCTTCTTCTGCAAAAAAGCCTGGGCATCTCAAGAAGAATTGTTTTGAGTTTAAAAAGAAACAATCCCAAAAGTCAAGTACCCTCTCAACCAACAATGCAGATGCTGTTGAAGCTCTAGCTGAAGATCCAGAAGTTCTAAACATTACAGAATCCAGTCCAGAAATGCAATGGATTCTTGATTCAGGGTGCTCCTTTCACATGTGTCCAATCCTATCATGGTTTGAGAATCTAAAGGAACAAGAGTCAGGAAATGTCATGCTGGGAAATGATGAAGTGTGTCCAGTGAAAGGAACAGGAGACATAAAGCTGAAGATCCATGATGGCACAATCAAAGTCTTAAAGGAGGTCAGGTATATTCCTAACTTGAGGAGAAATTTAATTAGTCTGGGGACTTTAGAATCCAGAGGGTGTAATTTCAAATCAGAAAAGGGATGCTTGTATGTCTTAAAAGAAAATAAGATAGTCATGAAGGGAATCAAGAGAAACAACTTGTATTATCTTGATGGAAAAGTGATACATGGTGAATCTGCTAATGTCTCTCATACTGATTATGACCTGTGGCATTCAAGACTGGGGCATGTGGGAGAAACTAGCATAACTCAACTAGCAAAACAAGGACTGATAAATCATACTGGAAGTCTCAAAGCACATAGAACATGTGAGAAGTGTATATTAGGAAAAACAAAGAAATTACCTTATCCTGTTGGAAAACATTCCTCCAAAAATGTTTTGGATTATGTGTATGCTGATCTTTGGGGTCCATCTAGGACTCAAACTCTAGGTGGAGGAAGATTTTTCCTAAGCATTATGGATGATTTCAGTAGAAAATTATGGTTATATGTCTTAAAAGCTAAATCAGAATGCTTTGCAAAATTCAAAGACTGGTGTGCTGAAGTTGAGATAGAAAAGGGGAGCAAGCTCAAGTGTCTTAGAACAGATAATGGGTTGGAATTCATGTCTGATGAGTTTAACAGGTTCTGTAAAACAAAAGGAATAAAGAGGCACAATACTGTCCCTGGCAATCCTCAGCAAAATGGAGTCATTGAGAGGATGAATAGGACAGTGTTAGAAAGAGTAAGGTGCATGCTGCTAAGTTCAGGACTTGGAAAGAAGTTCTGGGGAGAAGCTGCTTCTACAGCAGCATATCTAATCAACAGAAGTCCCTCATCTGCATTAAACAATAAGACACCAGAGGAGATATGGACTGAAAAGCCACCTAGCTATGCTCATCTAAGGGTATTTGGATGCAGGGCATATGCTCATATCAAGCAAGACAAGCTTGATGCAAGAGCAGTAAAATGTATCATGGTTGGATACCCAAATGGAGTAAAGGGGTACAGACTATGGTGTACAGAAGAAGGACAGAAAAAGATTGTCATCAGCAGAGATGTAGTGTTTTGTGAAGAAATATTGCCCTTCAAAACAGTACAAACTGAAAGAGAGGTAATACTGCAAAATGGCACTAATACTAAGACTGAGATGGAGAAGTCTAGGAAGACTATTGATTCAGAGTCAGAAGATTCAGCTGATGAAGAGCAAACTCAAGAGGAAGAACCAGACATTCAAAATTATCAGCTAGTCAGAGATAGAGAAAGAAGAACAAGAAAACCTTCCACAAAATATGCTGATGATTATTTAACAGCATATGCACTTGTGACAACTGAAGAGGAGATTGAGTTTCCAGAACCAAGAACTTATTCAGAGGCCATTCAGGGACCAGATAAAGGAAAGTGGCTCATGGCAATGCAAGAGGAAATTGAATCACTTGAAAAGAATCAAACCTGGGTGCTTGTTCAGAAACCTAAAAACCAGAAACTGGTAAGCTACAAGTGGATTTTCAAGAGGAAAACCGAGGTCACAGAAGTTGAGAAAATCAGGTTTAAAGCAAGGTTGGTTGCCAGAGGTTTCACTCAAAGAGAAGGAGTAGATTTTAATGAGATTTTCTCCCCAGTAGTAAAACATACATCCATCAGAATTCTACTAGCTTTAGTGGCTCAGTTTGACCTTGAACTGGAGCAGCTGGATGTTAAAACTGCATTTCTTCATGGAGAACTGAAGGAAAAGATATATATGACTCAGCCTGATGGATTCATAGTTCCAGGAAATGAAGATAAGTGTTGTCTATTACAAAAATCACTATATGGTCTCAAACAAAGTCCAAGACAGTCGTATTTGAAGTTTGACAGTTACATGAGAATCATTGGTTTTGAAAGATCAAGGTATGACAGCTGTGTATATCTAAAGTTTGTTGGAAATGGAGTTAGTGTGTTTCTACTCTTATATGTAGATGACATGCTAGTTGCAAGTAAAAGCAAGGCAGAAATTAGAATGGTAAAAGATCAACTGAAAGCTGAGTTTGAAATGAAGGAGCTTGGACAGGCTAGAAGAATTCTTGGAATGGATATACTGAGAAATAGGTCTCAGGGGTATTTGATGTTGCATCAAACTGACTATGTGCAGAAAGTGTTAAAGAAGTTTAATATGCATGAGTGTAGGTCTGTTACAGTTCCTTTAGGACAGCAATTTAAACATTCCGAACATCAAAAGCCAAAGGATGAGGATGAAGAAGCAGAAATGAGCAGAGTTCCATATTCAAATGTTGTTGGAAGCATTATGTACATTATGGTCTGTACAAGACCTGATGTATCTCATGCTATTAGTGTAGTAAGCAGATACATGTCTAATCCTGGAAAGGCTCACTGGGAAGCATTGAAATATGTCATGAGGTATCTGAAAGGAGCTGGGAATTATGGAATTATGTTCAGGAAGGAGGAGGACAGAGATGAAGATGCTGTGGTGGGGTTTGTAGATTCAGATTTTGCAGCTAATCTTGATTCCAGAAAGTCTCAGACTGGATATATTTTTACCTTGTATGGCTCTGCAGTGAGCTGGAAGTCTATGCTTCAGTCTGTAGTGGCTCTGTCGACTACTGAAGCAGAATTTATTGCACTTACAGAAGCAGTAAAGGAGGCAGTATGGATCAGAGGCATATTGTCTGAGTTTGGTATCAAACAAGATTCAGTCAAGGTAAAATGTGACTCACAAAGTGCCCTGCATTTAGCTAAACATCATGTGTTTCATGAAAGGTGTAAACACATAGATGTTAAGTTACATTTTGTGAGAGATATTGTTGATAAAGGATCAGTATGCTTGGAAAAGGTTAGAACAGAAGAAAATGCGGCTGATATGTTGACAAAATCATTAACTCGTGACAAATTCCAGTATTGTCTTCAGTTAGTGAGGATTCAAACCGTTTGAAGAAAGCATGGGAAAAGGTGGAGTGATTTCTGATATCAATTCATGGTTGGGAATGAAGTGAGTGATTATGTTTTGGTTTTGATTGAGAAGCCAAGGTGGAGATTGTGAGAATATAAGGGTGTGGCTTCACAATAGTGTTCATCAGGTTTGGAAGGCTCAAAATCAGTTTGGAAAGCAGAGATAACGGTTAAAACGAGCTGTGGGAAGTTGCTGTCAAGAAAACGGTTTTTCTGTTAAAACCGTTGTCAATCAAGCTGAAACCGTTGTCGTTGACTGAAGAAACCGTTGCAAACTTCTGGGAGCAGTTTTTATTAATCTGTTGCAACTGCTTCATTCTGTTTTACCTTCTACAGCTGAGATCATCTTATATACTCATTCTTCTACACATAAGTGATGTAATTCAGATTCATTTTCGTTTTCAGATTTAGCTTAGAGAGAGAGTTTGTAGAGAGAGTAGAAAAGAGTGTTTTCTTTCTTCTACATGAGCTCTTGAAGCTCTAAGTGGTGTAATCTTGAAGTTGATATAGTGAATTGATAGAGGAGTCTTCTCTGTCCGTGGATGTAGGTTGCAAAACCGAACCACGTAAAATCTTGGCTGTTTTCTTTCAAAGTTTCTGTTTCAGTTTTTATTCTTCATTGTTTGTTGAAGGTTTGTTTCAATTGTTTTGGATATTTGGATTGATTGATCTTGAGGATTGTTAAGTAACAAGACGTGTTATAATAACACTGTCCTAAAAAATTTACTTGAGCAATCCTTCAAAATACAACAGATCTTCTAGCTATGCTTAGAGCATGCATGAATCAACGAATATATGATCTCAGCTCAACAGTATTATTTGTGGAAAAAGTAACAATAGTGAAAGAGGATACTAGTATATTAGGAAAAACACTCTCCCATCTTCACTTGAAAAATGGTACACACACAGACACAGACGAAGTTGGATAGCTCAAGTGGCAGAACATCTACTACCCAGGCATTTGGTCCTGGGTTCGAGTCACCGTGGGGGGGAGGGGAGAGTTTTTTCTTTGTTCTTAGATTAGGAGAAAAAAAAAACATATGCTTAAATAGAAACGATTAGGTGAAGATAATTGGTTACTAATATTAATAAAATTCATTGCAAGCATAAATAATACTCCCTCCGTCCCAGCTAACTTTTCACAGTTGACCAAACACGAATGTTAAAAAAAAGCAGATTTTGCTTTTTCTTTAACTTTTTTAAAGGTGGAGATTGAGTGTGGAGATTGTGAAAGAAATTTCTTTTTCAAGAATGTGAAAAGTTAAATGGAACGGATCGAAATGGAAAGTAGGAAAAGTTAATTGAGACGGAGGGAGTAATAATAATGTTAAGGAAGTTACATACAATATTATATACTAAGTAGTAATAATTAATTTTAAAATACTTTACTTGTAAAATTAAATACAAACATAATTAAAGTTTTAATAATATATATATATATATAATTTCTTTTGAAATATATTATTTTTCCAGCAACACTTATTATCTCATCTCAAAAAAGAAAAAAAGTCAATTACAGACCTCACCTTTCTCAAATAAAAAGTGGATGCAAAAATCATGCTCCTTTGGTGAAGTCCATTTGATATAATATTTTCACTTTTATATAAAATAAAATAAAAAGTATAGAATCAGATGAAGTAGTTAGTGTTAAGGTCCGTTTGCTTTAGACTTGACTCAGTAAATTTAGAGGATCGAATTCCAATAAAACACACTCACTAACTTCCTCAGTTAAATTTGGCCCAACACTCCCCAATTTTAAGTAAACGGAGCCTTAGAGTTATATCGAGTCATTAATTCAGTAGACAACTTACCTTCAATTTCACTCCCCACCTCACCCGCCACCACTCTGTTCTGCTCTCTGCTACTATATATCCTCTTCTGTTTTACCCCGCAAATATCATTCCACTGTCTTCCCTTTTCCTTAGTAACGAAATTACTTATTCGGTAATTGTTGATCCGACCCGCTCCGGCCGATTCGGCCCGGGTGATAGGCGTCCCATCAGTAACTAACTCGCTGTCTGTCTTCAGTATATATATACGATCCATACAAAAACTCTCTTGTTTTTTAGCTTCGGACTCGTCGCATCAGTTTTATCTCCTTATTCCCGTTGGGATCGGACCGGAAACTGACGTCATGGCCGGATCAACTGCCGACGCCCTTTCTAAACTCAACATCCATGATTCCGCTGCCAATCTCCAGAAAAATCTGACACTCCTCTCGCCTGAACAGGTTTGCATTTCTTAAATCAAAATCATTTAATTATGATTTTCTATGTCTCGATACGGTTGGATTTTGGACGGATGTGGTTTATGGATGCTCTTTGGGGATGTGTGTAGGTGGAGTTGGCAAAGATGCTGTTGGAACTGAATCAGGCTCACTTATTCGAGCATTGGCCTGAGCCTGGGGTTGAAGATGATGAGAAGCGTGCGTTTTTCGATCAGGTGATTTCCTGGAATGATGAAGTTTCTTTAGTTGCATTTATTTATTTAGTTTGTCGAATCGGATGTGATAAATGACTTCTTCATGTGGATGGAATGTTGTGCTTGAGATCTTGATTTGGTTGTTTTTTGCTTAAACTTACTTTTCAATGTTACTTCCTCCAAAATGAGGAATCCAACACGATATTCTTCACCTCTTTGCCCTCGTCTAGTTTAGATAATCTAGACGAAATCCATTTGTTCGACTGAAACATTCTTCTAAGACCAACCCTATGGTCAAGCAAACTTTGCAGTGTAGTAAAACTCGAAGCAGACTGGGTGACTGATGGCCTCAAAAGTTCCTCACCTCCGGTAAATTCCTTTTTCATCAAATCCAACAGCCAGATCCTATTGTAGATGAATTTTGTAATTTTTTGTGCTTTCTCTATACAGTCACGCACCCGGTTTAGTTTCATAAATTCTTCTAGCATTTGATCAATACAATAAGTAGCACAAGGTGTCCAAAATAAATTTCTCCGTTTATCTTCAAGCATCTTCCCAGCAGCGCGATAGCTGGGTGTATTTTGCGTGATTACCTAAACTCGGAGTTATGACAAAGAAAAGATGGGAGCGCGTCAATAGGTAAAGAACAAAAGCCAACCATATGGGTAAAGCCGAACTATGCATACATAATCGCAAAAAGTACCTGTACAACATTTTCCTCCCCCATCTCCTCGACCACTTTATCAAGCAAGTTATACAGATACGCTGCATCTTCAACTAAACCTGTGGCATCGACCGAACAAACAAAATACACTCCACGAGGGCAGGAAACCAAAATGTTGATCAACGTCCTACCCTGCAAGTCTCTCCAACTATCTGCCAAGTTTCTCAATAGCATAGATCAGATTTGATATCTTTCAAGTTCACACCTTAGAAGCCCTGGTTTTAGCATACTAGCTTGAATAAGTCGATGAAAAATAATATGAATATATGCTTCTTGCCTGTACATGAGATTCTTAGCAGGTTCTAAGACATTACGTTTACTTCCTCAAGGAAACGAAAACGAAAACGAAAACGAAAAGGACATTACATTTATGAAGTGGTGTGCATAGTTCAGATAGTTGTTGCTTAACATTTAGCGGAGTCTAAATGATTATACTATCGCATCGTTCCTTTTTCTGTGTTAAAACTGAAACCTTGCACTTCGATTGAAATTGTAATTAGCGGACCAGCTTTGAGATCTCACCAGATTCAATTAACAAGTGGAAGTTGTGTATCTTAAGATATTTTTGAGCAGAAATATTTATCTCGTACACGTTCTTATATTCTTCTGTTCTGTTCATGGATTACAAGACAAAAACTTCTAATCATTTTACTTGTAAATATATTGATTTTTTCATAATTATTTGGGATGTGTACTATGATGTCTTAGTGATTATGTCAATATCGAAAAGTTCAACCAATAAATTGATAAATGAGCTTTGCTCAGTAATATAATATCTTCATTATTTTGCCCCTTGTTTTTTCTTTTTTATGTTCTTTTTGAAGCAAATACTCGACATTTTTCTCTTCCTAAATCAAATTTGATCTGGAGAGCTAATATATGACTAGTTCTTTTTGGTATGATGAATTTTTTGGCATATGTCATTTGTTTGCTCTTCCAGGTTGCTCGTCTTAATGAAAGTTATCCTGGTGGCCTAGCATCGTATATTAAAACTGCTAGGGAACTTTTGGCAGATTCAAAGGCTGGGAAGAACCCATATGATGGATTTACACCTTCTGTAAGTTAGTGTATCCTTGACTCTGTAATTTGATAGAGAGTTAACAAATGCAAACTCATTTCTGTATCCCCGGAATTCAAGTAGAGTTTGATTAGCATCTCTTTGATCTTGAATTGATTCAAATATCTTTCTCAAAACAAATTGTGAAATTATTTTAGAAAATCTCCTGGCTGTATTTTATTTTGCTTCTTCATTTGGCATTGTAACCTAGCGTATCAAATAATCTAGCGAGTACTATCTTCATCTAAGATTTTCTCATGGCTTACATGTTACTGTTGGAACCACCGGCAATTTCACTGAACTGTTAGAATATCTGTTTAATAGGTTCCATCTGGAGAGAGTTTGACTTTTGGTGACGACAATTTCATTCAATATGAAAATGCTGGTGTCCGTGAGGCAAGAAAGGCTGCATTTGTGCTTGTTGCTGGGGGCCTTGGAGAGCGTCTTGGCTACAACGGTATAAAGGTAAGATAGTCATGTGAATAGATTGACATTTTCAATGATTTATGTGGACTGTTCAGATAGGTGGTAACTATCGTTATATCTGTAGAACTTCTGTTAGTCATGAACATTATACTGATTTAGCAGATATACACATTGTCCTTGTGAAACTTGTCAAGTGCTTGTAATTGGAAAAATCGACTTCAGTTCTTCTCACCAACTATTTTATCTTACAGGTCGCTCTGCCATTAGAGACTACTACTGGGACTTGTTTCTTACAGCACTACATTGAATCTATTCTTGCCTTGCAAGAGGCTAGCTGTAGGTTAGCTGAAGGTTTGTACATTTTTGGCCCTATCTGAGCTACCTGTAGTCTGTAATGTCTTGAACTTTCATTAAGTTCGAGAATGTGAATATTGATGCCAGTTTTAATGGTATTATACTTGCAGCATCTTTTCTACATCTGAACGATATTCCACTTGGTCTGGCTTTATTCTCAAGATGTCAACATGGTTAGAAACCTTGGAAAATGTGCCACTTAGAAACTGTGATGACATTCTGTTTGGCTGGACTATTAGAAATTCAGCTTTTAGTTGTAGTATTTAGTAACTCAGTTTAAGCCTTAGAATATTTTCTTAACATGAGTCTAGAGGATTATCAAGCACAGTTGTTGTTTGATCACTCATCTATGAGATAACTGACTGAACTTTAATTAAATCACAGAGGAGTGAATGCAACCATATTTTAGGTTATTCTTGTTACTATGGAAATGTATGCTTTGATTTGCCTTTAGTTCGGCTGCAAGATTTTTTTTTTTCCCATTTACAGGGAAGTCTTTGTAATTGAATTAACTTCTTTAATTACTTTTACATATTAAGTTCCAAAAATATTTTGACAATGACCAGCTCATACTTCATTCTTTACATGAAGGTGAAGGACCAACAGAGATACCTTTGGCCATAATGACATCAGATGACACTCACTTACGTACCATAAAGCTCCTAGAGACGAATAATTATTTTGGGATGAAATCCTCACAAGTAAAATTGCTAAAGCAGGTGATCTTCTGAGAATGACTACAGTTTAAAGAATTCAAGCTCCTATAGAATTGACTACAATGCTTCCTTTGGCTGTCACAGGAAAAAGTTGCTTGTTTAGATGATAATGATGCTAGGCTGGCTGTGGATCCCAATAATAAGTTCAGAATTCAGGTATCTTTTGCATATTAATCTTTCTTCTTTGTAAGATGATCCTGCTTTTAAAGATGAACCGGATGAGTATAATTTGATTTACTCTGGAAGTAATTCCTTTTTTTTTTGGGTGTACTTCTCTATAGACAAAGCCGCATGGTCATGGTGATGTTCATTCACTTCTTTACTCAAGTGGCCTCCTTAAAGAATGGTATGTTCCACACCGGAATTTTATGTCCTCTGTGCTAGTGAAATTTCATTTCTGAGTCTTCTTTACCTTTCAAAATCAATATCATTTTGGTCATGAATCCCCTTCTGGTAACCATGGCAGGCTTGCTGCTGGCCGTAAATGGGTCTTATTTTTCCAAGATACTAATGGTCTTCTATTTAAGGTTGGATTAATTTCTCACTGTTCCTTCTCATAAGATTATCTTTTGAATGTACTCTTTACTGATATATATATATATGTGCTTTATCATTGTAGGCAATTCCATCAGCATTGGGTGTGAGTTCTGTCAAACAGTACCATGTTAACTCTCTTGCAGTTCCGAGGAAAGCTAAGGAAGCTATTGGAGGAATTACTAAGCTCACTCATAAAGATGGTGGGTTAATGATAATAAATGCTTTTAGAAAGTGATTTTGAATTTCATTATACTTGGATTCTGAATCAACATATCAATTTCAATCGTTGTGTACAATTTCTTCCAACCAGAGGATCGAAATTTTCAATTTTGGAATGTGCCATATCTCTGGATTATGTTAACTGGTGATTTTTTAGGGTAGTACACAGCTCTTGCTGGATAGGAAGATGCAAAATTAAATTTTAACTTGCATTTTCTTTGTTAGATACTTAGATGTTAAGATTTTCTTCTAAAAACTTCCAGCTGTTGAAGCTGATAATACCAGGATTAAGGTTTGAATAATATATTACCTGTACTCATGTGCTCTTGAATCTGTCACTATAGCTACATTACCTATTAAATCCTTTTCCTCATTGTTGTTTTGGGACCAATATTTTGCAAGCTAATTTGCTCATAATCCATAATTATCATAACGTATTTCCCATCATGCATGAAATATGTGCCAAATTTGTTCGTCATTTTCTTGTGTACCTAATATAGCCTGCTATTCTTCTGTGGATGTTGGGACCTGGTATTGTTTCTTCACCAGTACCTTGTTCGTGTCGTCATTCTGTACGGGCAAGTGAGGCTGTTGAACTTGAGTCTAAGTAAATAATAAAAAATTAAAATAGCCATCCTTAAATCATATTTCTAATTTGATGTCACATTGCAGAACTTAACCATCTTTGTAACGGTGTTTATTCTACACTATTTTATTGAGTATTTGTAACCTGAATTATGGTCAGGGAGGACAATGGTGATCAATGTGGAATACAATCAACTTGATCCATTGCTGAGAGCTTCAGGGTATCCCGATGGTGATGTCAACTGTGAGACAGGCTATTCTCCTTTTCCTGGAAACATAAACCAAGTATATATTCTCCAAAACTACATTTGTTCCCTAAACTTTGTAGTTGAAATGTTCCCTAAACAGTTTGATGGGATCAAATTAGATAGTGCAATTCGCGTTGTTGGGTAAAATCTACTTTTTCTGAATGAACTCATTCGCTTTCTTCAATTCATCATTTTTTTATTCTTGTGCAGTTGATTTTTGAGATTGGCCCTTATCTGGAGGAACTTTCGAAAACAGGTGGTTCCATAAAGGAGTTTGTTAATCCTAAGTAAGAGCTCTTTCCCTCAATCATCTTTGTGAATTCTACTCTGCTATAATTGTGCCCTTCAGTGGGTTTCTGAACTTTCTGGGCATAGCTATGCAGATCGCATTCTGTGGTTGGTGAAACAAAATATTGTAGGGTAGGTCAATAGGTCACTACAAATTAGTGGAAAAATGTTCTCTGGGGAAGTATTTCTGAAAAAAACTTGGATATAGGCTGTTGAGTTGATCTCAGAATCATCAGTAACATCACAATATCTTTTCATGTTCTGAACAGAAAGGTCAAGCTCTTCAGGATAATGATCTTGTTGTGGCATGCTTGATAAATCCATAACTCTCCCTTCCCCCTTTCCATTTTTTCTTGTTTCCTTTTTATGCTTTAGGTAAGGTAGTAGGCAATTTTATGTTTAAATAATTTCACATTTTACTAGGTCATAAATATTATTCCGAGTCTCTTCTAAGTCTAGTAGCTTATATGACTAGCGGATGGTACGTTACTAGTCTCTAAAAAATAGTAGGTACAAAATTGTGGTGATCAAAGATGCGCTATACGTTCCATTCTTTTCCAATTAAAATAGACACATAATATGTAACTGCAAGATTCATGAATGTTGTCATACAATTGGTTGTTTTGTCTTCATTTTTCTGCCATTGGTAATTATTAGTTGTCTACTGGAATGCGGATCCACCAAGTGTGGAGATTGCTACTACTTTTTCCTATGATGGCTTATAAGGTGTTGATTATTTTCTGTCTGACTCCAGATACAAAGATTCAACTAAATCTGCATTCAAATCATCTACTCGACTTGAATGTATGATGCAAGACTACCCTAAGACATTGCCACCTTCAGCTAGAGTTGGATTTACTGTAAGCAGAACCACTACGTTCAACTTGCAGTTGCTCTTTAAATCTTTGTAGTGTCATTGTACCAAAGATATATTTGACCCACTCAGGTGATGGAAGCTTGGTTTGCTTATGCACCTGTGAAGAACAATCCTGAAGATGCAGCTAAGGTATGAATAAATATATAGCCATTAAGCATTAAGCATCCTTATTTTCATTTTTCTTTGCTGAAATCTTCTATATTAAAAAAAAAAGAGCACTTATGGATCCGGTGTGGGAATCATTCATACGAAACAAGACGTTTTTTGCATGCTATCCATCTGTTATCATGGAGTTACAAAAATGAGTATTAGTATGAAAATAAGGACTTGGTACTAGAAAAAGAACTTTTGGATTTAGAAATGATTTATTAACCCTTGTAATATATAATATGGCTGTTATTTCATGATAATTGGTAAAAGAATTTCGAGAACATTGTCTACATACAAATTCTGTGCTTGAATGTCAAAACTCAGGAATATCTGAAAACATCTTTTTATTTTAATAAAAACTAATAAAATTTTGTCTGACGATCATAAGTTGTCCATAAGAAACATCACAGGTAAATTCCTCCAAGCATATATGACACATGGTTTGTAGATAATGGTATTAACGCATTCCATCTTGAAGTCCTAGAAGGCTACCGTAAAGTTATTCGTTGAGTTGCTTCGCTGATTTCTTGTGAAAGTTGTGGGCAATTTTAAGTTGATGTAATTTTTTTCTTATATTAAAGAAATTAGCCTTATGTCGTCAGCTAAAACCTATAATCTAATCTAAAATAATTTTTTAGTGTTAAATAACTCTATCAATGATAAGCTCGAGATTTGGTCACATTGCGGCATTGTCTTTTGGAAGTATTTTTCCTTGGTCAAGGTATTCCAAAAACTATTCCTACCTGTTGTTTATTATTCAATTAGAGAGAATGTGCTGTTTGCAGTAATGTTCTGTTTTGAACAATTTCATAACTGTACACTGGGTCTTATCAAAAAGACTATTCGCTAGATCTTTTCTGCTCTAGCCAAAATCTGATAACTGGAAATGTATTTCTTTTCTAAAGGAAGAATGCTTTTATTGTTTAATGGATCGCCATGCTAAAGAACCATGAACTTTTGTGTTCCCAGCCATTTGAGACTGCATCAAGATAAGTGTGTCAGCTGGTGAAGTATATTATCGTTTTAACTTACAAAGTGAAATTTTTTATTTGGGATAAAATGTAATTGCACAAATTTATATCGTATATGCTTAAACCCATGCCACTGTATCTTTTTGCTGACTGGAGAAGGCAAAGTGAGAGCTTGATTTTTTAAAACGGTTATGATACTATCTCTTATTCTCGAGTGAAAGATCTCAGCAAACACATGTAGCAATGCATCAATCCTCTTTATTTCTTCGTTCTTATCATCCAACTTTATGATGAAAATCTTGTTTATAAAACTCCCTATTTTGTGTACATGCAAGTCATGTCTGAAATTAGATTTGGATCTAACGTTACTTGTATTCACATTTTCAAGGTACCAAAAGGCAATCCATATCACAGTGCTACTTCAGGAGAGATGGCTATATACAGGGCAAACAGCCTTACTTTGAGAGAGGTATGAACTCTTTTCAAGATGAAAGTCACTTGATATATATGTTTCCTCTGAAGTAATAGTGATTAGAAGCCGTATAATGTCTTGGAGCAAACGTATAATATCATAAACCATAATAATCCCTCTTTTGACAATCTGAAATGCCTCTGAGCTGAAGTAGCTTTTGGCTTCTTTACCAATATAATCTTAGGCTAAACCATAGAAGTACAAACTTTTCATGTTATAAATGCATTATTCTGGTTTGCAATTAACCCCATTTATTCTGTTACAGGCTGGTGTTAAGGTTGATGATCCAGTTCAAACAGTATTCAATGGACAGGTGGTTGACGTATGGCCTCGTATTGTATGGAAACCTAAATGGGGGCTAACATATTCAGATGTTAGAAGCAAAGTCAGTGGAAAGTGCTCCATTACCGGAAGATCTACCCTTGCTTTAAAGGGCCAAAACATCTTTCTTGAGGATCTTGCCTTAGATGGAGCTCTTGTTATAGATGCCGTCGACGGTGCAGAGGTACTTTGGTTCTCAGCATGAGCATCTTATTCTAACTTTTTAATTAAAATGAAAGTACAATGACCTATTTTTAACAGAAATTATAAAAGATATAGGGACCCAATGTTTTCATATAAAAGTACAGGGAAATTAAAAAGGAAAAAAAAATCATGAAACAGAAAAAGAAACTAATAGTAATAATAGAAGATTTTCAGCATGATATATAGTAAAATAATTAATATGATAGTAAATGCATTAATAAGCATTCCCCTTGCAAATGTGTATATACTGCTAAAGTTGATCTCAAATTAATTGCATCAATATGATGTTTGATGATGATTTAGAGGACCCCAATCTGATTATTGCCATTCTCAACAGGTTAAAGTAGGAGGATCTGTGCAGAACGCTGGATGGGTCATTGAAAACGTTGATTATAAGGACAGTTCTGTGCCTGAAGAGGTGAGAATCAGGGGATTCAAGATAAACAAAGTTGAGCAGTTGGAGAAAAAATACGAAGACCCTGGAAAGTATGAATTAAAGCCCTGAGATCCAATTTGGATCATAAGGTCTCGTCCGAAACTTTTTGGTGTATTATTAACATGCATAGTCATCTTCTGTTAATCTGATTATTGTAGTATTTGGGGAATAAATTTTTTGGGGGGCTTCTGCAACTCTGACATAATGTTTTAATTGGAGCATCATTGATTCATGTAATTTTGCTATCAATATTTGTTCTTACTAGTGTAATCATTGAATAATCGATTAAACTGTATGCTCTAATAAGTGAATTGATATTTTTGCATCAAGTATATTACTACACATTAGGCCTCTCTTTCTCTTTATAGAAAGTAGATTTTGTGCAGTTGACTTCTGAAATGTTAAATGGGTTCTCTCCTAATTGTGAGGATGAAATCCATGGCAGACATCGTTTACTATTTATGGTACAATCATTTTTGCATCTTTAACAAACTTTTGTATTTGGGCCATCAACAATTGGAGCTATCGCCACTTGCCAAGTGGCTGTGACTTAGCTCGTATTGACTGCCAATCATTTTGTATTCCAAATGGTATAAGGTCATGAAAGACCTTGTTAAATACTTCCTCCGGTTCAAAAAGAGCGGCGCTTTAGCGAAGTTGATAATGTTCTAAAAAATTGTCACTTTAGCAAGAAAATTATACTAAGCAATCTACTTAATTTAATTAATTATTTTTTTATTTTACAAAATATATCTCAATTAAATGGAGCGGAGGGAACAAGATTAACGAAGATTGTTGAGTTGTGACGTTGGGCTAACAGTAAGAATGTAAAACGTGTTGGTTGTTGTTGACGAAAGGTATGGTGCGAGGAAACACCTTGGTATTTATGGGTAGCATGTTGAGCGTTCGCATGACCTAAATTATGTACTTAGTCGTTTGCTTAGTTGGAAGACCCAAACTAATCTTGATCTACATCCATGGAAGGAAATTGGTACGGATTATAATTATTATTATTATTATTGTTTTTCGTGCACTAATTTGAGGCCTATTTAATCCATAACGATGGGGTTTCTGGATCCGACCTAATTTTTCTCCTGGCCCCAGCTTCCCCCATTTATTTATTTTAATTAATTGTGTACATATATATTTACATATTATCAATAAAGTATCTTTAAACTATTGATTCTTATTGGTTCGTAGTTACAAATAATCCTATCCTTTTTTTTCTCAATGGTACAACTCTTTACGGATTACGTGATAATTGTCTTCGTTTAAAATTTAAACCGACCCTTTAATTGAGTTATTTAATTTGAAATTACCCGACTGTTGTAACTCAATAATAATAATAATAATAATAATAATAATAATAATAATAATAATAATAATAATAATAATAATAATAGTCTTTATCAATTAATTTGAGGTCGTGACCCGTAACTAGGAGCGGCAGTTTGAGTCGTTCATACGAAAATAATTTGTGACCCTTTATTAAGTATGATATGATATGATGGTCCATGTTTTGGAATCTTCTCTATTTTTTTCTGCACGAAATCAATGTTGACCTTTTACTCCATATTATTTCCTGTACAATTTGCTGCTTTTTTATTGAGAAAAAACAGAAGAAAAAAGGTGAAGGTAACCCACTTTTATCATATCTTTCGTAGACTATTCATGTTCTACAAAAAATTTCAACGCAATTCGTTCTTTAAACGTAGTTCACTTTTATTTAGAATTTATTATAAAATTCTTAATACAGTCTATTAAACACCAATTTATCCTTCTTTAGTATATTAAATTATTTGAAAAAAAATTATAAATAAATAATTAATTAAAAAATAAAGGAGAAGAAGAAAGAAAAGAGAAGAAGAGCCTTGCTTGATATCATCATCATCATCATCATAGATGGGCTTCTGAAACCGTCTTCCGGAAGGGACTTCTCCAACCTTTTCGGTCCACACACACAAAACCAGTCCCAATTATCTGGTACAGACAACTTCCATTTTTTACTTTTTATTAAAAATGCACCGAGACTAATATAATTGAATTAATAAATAATTATTCTACGACAAGAAGCTGAACATCAATGATCTGAAGCAGAAAGCCAAGGCCGGAGATTGTGTGTCATTCGGTCCTCCAAGTTGGTGGGAAGATTGTGCTCAACCACGATTGATTAAAGATGATACACAACAACAAGAAAAAATTACACTTTTTTCATTTTCTTTAAAATTTTGTGTATTTATTTCATTTAAAGATTTATATATTAAGGATGTTCTAGTCATTTTGTAATAGTAATTTAATTTATTAAATTAATGGTTGCGTAAAAACTTAATACTATGTGTATGGATTTTAGATCCATGCAATACGAGTTGTAGATGGATTAATAAAATTATATTATTATTTATATCGAAAGATATTGCTTATTTTGACGAAATTGATTACCTTTTAATATAATACATTTCTCCATAATAAAGTAATGTTTTTCAGCATAAACACTAATACATTTCTTCATAATAAGTAATACTATCTCCGTCCCGGCTAATCTTGCACTAGAAGGGTTGACACAAGTATTAAGAAAATTTATTTTTGGGAATTTTGTTGACTTTTCAAAGGTGAATTAAGGATGGAGATTTTGAGGGTGGAGATTGTGTTATAACTTTCTTTTTTAAGGGGTGTGCAAGTTCACCTGGGACGGACGAAAACAAAAAGTGTGCAAGATTAACCGGGACGGAGATAGTACCTTTCAATATACACTAATACATTTTCTAGGAAATCTATTCATGATCCGAATTGCACGAAATTATGATGCATGCCACCGATGTACAAGAGAATTACTATTATATATTATTAATATTCGCGTAAATTACATGGACTTTATTAGAGTAGTTGGTACATGATATCCCAGTAAAAAAAAAAAACTGAAAAAAAAAATTCTAACTAAAAACGAAAACTAGTAACTGGTTATCTTGGTCGCTAAATAACAACGAAACAGAAATAATATAGTGACTAAAAGTGACAACAACTCATTAGTATTCGATTAGTGACGAAATAACAACGGAATAAAGAGACGGATATAATCCGTCTATATTTTGTAGGTAATTTATCTCTAATTTCATAATAGAAATGGAAATTCGGTTACTAAATTCAGAGATGGAATAAATCGGTCTCTAAATTTTAGATAAGCATTATAGAGATCAAACATTTCATCTCAACTCCGTCACTACTTTAATTTAGAGACGAATATCACGTGAATGTCCTATCGAATACTCCCTTCGTTCCATAACAAGAATCATATTTTAAAGAAAAAATTGTTCTGAAATAAGAGTGATGTTGCAAAAACAAGTGCCTCATTTTACTAGTTCAATTAAAAACTTAGAATTTTTAATTTCATAAATTAATTAGATGTGATTGAATAAGTTAAATGAAAAAATAAAATAAGTTTTGTGAGTGGATATTGATAGTTTTTGGAGTGTTATACATTTATCAAATTGGCCAACATAAAAAGTTATACATTTTCTAACAAGATTTTTATTATGGGACAGAAGGAGTATTATATTTTGATTTATATCATATTTCTTTAGTTCATATTCTCTCTCGCAACTACGGGAACTCAGCCGTGTCCCATACAAAAATTACATGATTTTAAGAAGTCGGTAAGAATAATAAGTTTTAAGATTGGATCAAAATAACGTAGTTTTATGTGTGCGATACAACTGAAATAGCGTAGTAGGAACAAAGAGTCCGGAGAGAGATTTCATTCATGTACAACCATAATGTTATACAATAGAAGGGAGGTCTCTTGTGCTCCAATTACATAGATCTACTCGAGTCATGGATCAAAATATATTACTATTTATGCCTAAATGTATTACATGTGATGGTAAAGGTAAAGGTATCACGGTGAAAATGTATCACCATTTATACTTAAATTTATTACACGTTATGTGTAAAAGTATTGTAATACATTTACCCAATAAATATAATATCTTTAAGCATAAATAATATTATCCAACTTAAATTATACCATGCAACTAGTGCATATATGATATGAGCAAGTGTTATGCATTGGGTGCATGGTGGTGTGCACAGAAAATGAGTAATATTTTTCATTTGTCTAACCTATATTTTTTGTAATTTCGGAAAATGCAAAGAAAGACGGTTCCACCTGGATCTCATTTGCGAGTCGTTTTTCGTTTCCCATACGGTTGGAACAAATTCTCTTGTTCCGTATGCACCAAACTCACAATAATACATGTTTTGGTGAACTAAATTACCACCAACAACTATGACAAACTGAATCAACATATTACTCATCCAAAAACAATTGTCCTAACTCAACAGATTGGAATTGTGTTCCGCCTCTTGCGCACAATCATGTCCACTGTCTCAGACCCTCAAATCCTTGCCTCTGTCTGCTACCAACATGCTTGGTCAAAAAATCCAAACAAGTACACTACAATACTAAACTGATCGGAGACGATCAAATATCTATGTGCACACATAATGTATCAACTTCATACCCACATGTTACATATAAAAAGTAGGGGTGGCAATCCCTACCCGATCCGACGGATTCAATCCAACCTGATCTAGTCAAACATGAAGTTATTGAGGGAAACTCGCAATCAACCCGACACGATTCGATAATCCGATTTTGATAGAATCCATCTGAAATTAATATTTTTTCTTAAAATATGTAATTATATATTTCAAATTATTTTTGATATATAACTCGAATCGACCCGAAATTAAACACGAACCCAACTCGATGACCCAAATTGTCACCCCAATAAAATAAAAAAACCTTAATTAAAGGGTAGGGGAATCATCAAACTTAACACGTGGCCACCAATGATGTATTATATATGTGAATTTTATTCCATGTACAATTTAATTTTGATACATCACATGTGAAGAACATTAAAGGGATAATTGGACTGGAATATAGTGGCATGTACCACATTCGATGAAGCACATTCACGGACGGGACATTCAAAAAGGCATTTTAGTTTAAGGGTATAGTAGACTAGGATGTGTATTGAAAATTGTAAAAGGTGTATTGGAAATTGTAAAAGGTGTGTTGGAAATTATAAAATGTGATGTAGGTAATAGGGTGCGGATGTGGAGGGATGGGTCATCCGGTGTAAAATGAAATACGTTGAGGATGTCCCATGCCACATCCGGGTGGGGACATCCCAATCCAATTATCCACTAATATATAGCCACAATAGACACTTGATATTTTTGTTTTATATATACTTGGGTGTGCTTATTTATGGCTTTCCTCAATTCATTGAGAGGTCGAATCCTAATAAAATACACTCGTTCACGTCCTTAGCAAAATTTAGTTTAACACTTTTTAATCTAAACACACCTTTAATATTAACATATCAACTTGTGTATCACTATGATTTCTCAAAAACAAAAACATATTATCCCAGCATAAATTAAAAGAAAGCATAGAATAGATGACATGAGCTCAAGAATCTGAGTTCCTTGTGCTAAAAAACACAATATATTTCCGCATAGTGGGCCTCCATCTTATTATTCCTTAAGACCGTTAAAAACACGGTTACATGAATGTCTTCACCCCTCACCCCGCCTATATAAACACAACTAACTCCTTACACATACATACTTACTTTTCTCTTTTTCTGTTTTCTTGTTTCAAACAAATGTGTCCAATCAGCGCCGATGATCTACACAGAATCTTCAAGAACTTAGACAAAAACAACAATGGCCAAGTCAGCATTCAGGAGCTGCATCATCTCCTGGACAAAATCGGCATCCGTACAACCTTAGACGAGCTCGAACGCTTTGTCGGAGGGACGACCCTTGATTACATTAATTTTCTCTTCTTCTACGAGGCCATGATCAAGGCCCAAATAGCAGAACACGACCCCTCCTCTGAAAACGATCTCCTTGAGGCTTTTAAAGTTTTCGACTCCAATGGCGATGGTGTCATCTCTTCCGAGGAGTTGCAGAGCGTGCTATCCAGGCTAGGGTTGTTGAACAAGGGCCATGATTGTAAGGATATGATCAGCGTGTACGATGACAACTCAGATGGTGTTCTTGATTTTCAGGAGTTCAAGAATATGATGTCTCTTCCTAATTCTACTACTTCTGATGCCGAGATTTAGTGTGTTGTAATTCTATATTCATCATTTGTTAGAGACAGTTCTGATCGAATTTATTGTTAGATATATGTATATCAAGATTGGCTTTGTATATCTATTTCATTCCATTTATTGATTCTTTAAATTTTATTTTATTTTTTATTAGAGAAAATATTGAGGGTTAATCATGTTCGAGTCTGGTTGCAGCTGGCGCGCCAAGAAAGACTGTGTCCAATTAACAACTCACCACACAATGGATTCCTATATTTTATTTGCAGTTTAATTTATACTAATTACGTGGTCAACTTTTGATTTTTTTACATTCCGCACATGGAATACTCTGTTTTGGATGACATCATCAATACGTGGAATTTACATAAACATAAGCCACAAATGCAGTGATGTTGAGTGTTGGCTCGCTAAGAATGTTACTTAAAGGTATATAATCTTTATTTAAAGGGAAGAATTGTTGGATACTTAAATAATGTGTTAAAATGTGTGGAGTATGGAAAATATTAAATCGGTGACCTTTCATCCGTATTGATATATTATATTATTCGCTTTAAATCGAGTCAACAACGTTTTTTTTTTAGTTTTCCCAAAAAGCCTCATGCCAATTAAAATCTATATTCTTTCTTATCTGTCAATGATCATTCGCTCATATGTTTGATGTGGAATTTGTCTGATTGTAGCATAAAAAAAAATTCATAAGAGATCGGTCCAAACAAGACAATATTGTATAGTACTATTCGCAGTTGAGGACCTCCACTATTTTTTTTTTTTTTTCCTTTTGTCTTTCAACTATGGCAAATGGCAAAATGCGATAGCCAGCTCTTCCAGATTCCAAGGGATGTAAAAGGAAAAAAAAAAAAAGCAGCAAAAAATTAACCATTGAAGCAAACAAAGAGCTATATACCTACCTGGAGATTTAAGTCAATTGTCTCTTTTAACAAACTATTGGACAATGACACTATCACCCTCAAACATGTGCAGCACTCTTAAACTGAATTAACGCATCTAGAGCCTATCATTTACACCCACCCACATGGATGTGTGTGATTGTGTGTAATTCTATGACGATCAGAATAATGCTTCTGTGCTATCATTTTACACCCACCCACATGGGTGTATGTGATTGCGTGTTCTGTTGCAAGTGTTTTTGAATGAGTAGTCTGATGTATTGCAATCATTATCTGTATTCAGCAGATGTAACTTCCAGGAGTTTACCAAAGCAGCCCTTTTAGAAATGTAAGTGTAAAATCAAAGATTCTTAAGAGAAATAAAATTGGTTGGTTTAGCAAAATATTAGATTGACAGTTAAAGTCGTTGGAGGAAACTAATAAGCTGCTTCTTCTCCTCTAATTTTTCTACGGTTAATACGGTTACAGAGTGTGCAATATCCATTTTCTTGCAAATTGTTGGCTTTGTGCGGCTGTATACAAATACCACACTTTTGACATAAATACCATTAAATAGTGATGCAACTTTGGTTGTTTCATATGAATTTTCCCTTCTTTTTTTCAGAGGTCACTACCACAATTTTGCAAATAGGCATAGGCCACGGTTTTTTGTTAAACTTTTCTTCCTTCTTGTTACGTGTGAATTCTTACATCTATGGCCATTCATCTACACTGATTATGTAACATCTTCTACTACAATTGCACCAATATTTGTTTTACTATCACAAGATTCCTCCTCTCCAAACAAAAATCACCGAGCCTCCCCTCGAACAATAATCTTCATTGGTCAACATCCACCATCACCAAGCCTCCCCTAGTGGCAATCTCCATCAAAATGACACTTACCGTACCAAGCCTCACATCCGACAATCTCCATCAAGCTGACACTTATAGTCACTCGAAACTCCGCTCTATCTCATCGAGTTGACACTTACACTTGATGGGAACTTTGCGAATGATCTCCATCAAGCCGACACTTGTCTTCATTCGGACCTCTGCTCTATCCCATCGAGTCGACACTTATTGTCGCTTGGATCTGTAGTCCGTCCAACTGAATGAAACTGACACTTGTCGCCGCTTGGAATTCCCATATATCTTATCAATGCAACACTTAACGTCAGTGGCAACTCACTTTATCTCATCTCATTGCGTCAACACTTAAAGTCTCTCAGATTCTCCATTATATCTAGCTCAAACACGTCGACACTTGTTGTCGCTCGATACTCTGCTCTATCCAGTTCCATCAAGTCGATACTTACTGTTGCTCGGAACTACACTCTATCCCATGTCGTCACTTAGAACTCCGATCTATCCAAGTCACTCCTCCTAGTTCATAGAACTCTGTCACCATCGCTCGAAACTCTGTTCTACCCAGCCCCATCAAGTTGACATGTATCGTTGTTCGAAACTCCGTTCTATCCAACTCCATCAAGTTGACATGTATCGTTGTTCGAAACTCCGTTCTATCCCATCAAGGCGACATTTACCGTTTGGTCCATAGAGTTATGGTAGCCTGATTCATAGAGCTCAAGGTCGATACTTACTATTGCTTGGAACTTCACTCAATCCAAGTCAAATCCATCTAGTCCGTAGAGCTTTGTCGGCGTGATCCATAAAGCTCCGGGTCAACACTTACTGTCACTTGGAACTCCATCCGTCAGGTCCATAGAGCTTGTCGGCTTGATCCATAGAGCTCTGTAATCTCTTTTTAAAACTCAATTCCAGTTAGTGTGTTCGAAATCCAACCCGCTTCGATTGGTCCAGAGAGCCTATCAGTTGTCCTTCGTGGCTTTGATACCACTTGTTTTTGGGCTCACCATCTTTATTTGGTAAACTGAACATCTCCGTCCTATTGAATTATTTCGGGACCTATCTTGATACCACTTGTGCTATGTTGGGCCCCTAATCTCACATTGGTATGATATTTGTGTTTCTGGTCTAGCCCAAATGGATTTGTTTTTGGACTTCCTTTTAAAAGGCTCATATCAGTGGAGATCCATCTTTTCTTATATGTCTGTCATTTCCTTGCATATTTAATGTGAGATTTGTTAATTATTTTAGAAACAAAAATATAGAAAAAGAAAAGGGGAAATTTCCAACATTATTTCAAAGAAATATTTAGTCTTTGTGTATTTCATATATTACCAAATAATAGCATTTTAGAATAATAAAATTCAAGAACAATTTAAAAGTTCTCATTTTATTGTACTTGGGTCAAAAACCCAATTTAGCTGTACAGTTTCCTCTTATGCCATATGTTGGAATCCTTAACAAACAAGTATAATAAAGAAAAGAAGAAGAAGAAGAAGAAGACGACAAATGGCAAGTACATAGAAATTGGGTGGCTCTGGGCTGCAATATTAAGGAATTAAGAATATTTTGCTAGAATAATTATTTTTTGGTAATTTTTTTAAATAACTTATTTTTGTGAATGAAATGTATTTTACTATTTATACAAGCGTGTTGCAGTCTCCAGCATACGTCATCTTACAACATCTCTACAAGGAAAGCGACAATATTTTGACGTGTACATCCAATTAATTATAATTAAAGCTGGGCAACTAATTCTATGCTAGGTGGGCCCTCAGCCTATGCTAAACTTAAAAAAATTCTTTTCTTTGAGAGTAATGGTGAACTTAAAAGTAGCAACTATTTTATGTTTCTTTTATTTATGTGACACGACACATTAGTATGCAAATATATTTTCATTATTTATTTGTTTTTTTTCCTAATTCTACATATATATATATATGTGTGTGTGTGTGTGTGTGTTATTTACCCGATTTTATTAATTATCATAAATATAGGAGTTGGAGAAAAATTTCTATTAGATAATAAAATGGGCTCCCTATTGGTGTGGCGTGTCATTTAACTAAGGAAAAAAAAATTTAAATCATCTTTTATACTATTTTTAGTATAATTCTAACCATCTTGTAAAAATTGTATAATTTTAGCCTATCCTTATCCTTCTTTTATAACCAACAAAGTAAACCCCTTATCCAATCCATCTCCCTCATCTAAATCCCTTCACCCTCTAAATTACAACCCTAACCCTCCTTCCCCATTGTCCCCTAGCTCCCCAAACCTGCCCCCCGCACCGCCACCCCCACCTTCCATCCGCAAAGTCAAATTTTTTTTCTGTTGTCCTTTTGAGATTTTCTTTTTTTTTTTTTTTTTAAAACCCTACTTTACGACAAACATTTGCCATAAAAATCGTATCACGACACATAATAACAACAAATCCTCATTTGACACGAAATAAAGTTATCACGAATCGTGTTGCAACACACGCTTGTTGCGAATTGTGCCACGACACACTTGTCGCGAATTGTGCCATGACACACTTGCCACAGATTTGTATAATTTTTTCCTTTCTTACGGTCGTGTCACTATTGCCACGGATCTGTCACATGTACCACGGATCTGCCACATGTGCCACGACATCCACTTATCACGAATTCTAATATATTTGCCAAGATACGCAATTATCATGACTTTGTATTAGTCCTTCTTACGAGAGACAGAGTCAGCGGGGGGCTGGCGGCGGCAACCGCCCCCTCAAATTTTCAAGAAAAACTATTATGCATATACATATACAGTGTTATTGTAGTTAAATAATGGATTTCGCCCCCCTCAAATTCTAAAAATGTTGATAAATATCCCAAAAAAATATTTCACCTCCCTCATTATAAAATCCTAGCTCCGTCTCTGTTTCTTACTGTCGTGGCAATATTACCACAACACACACTCACCACATACATTTGACAAGATACATGGTTGTCACGACGCACAAATTATCACGTATCTTCATTTGATACAGTTGATACATAAAATTTGTATCCAATTAAACTGCGCCACGTAATAAAATATGAGTTGAAAATCAATTTTATATTTGATTATTTTAATATTAGGAATTAATTAAATAAATTCCTAAGTTAAAAGATCAATTTAATTGGTGATTTACTATATATTTTATTGGCCAATTGGAAGCTGTCACGTGTCAAGATGATGCAGAAATTGCTAAATTAAATTAAAGTAATTTAGTAATTATCCAAGAAGATGATGATAAATTGTTGCAGTAATTATTAAATTAAATGATTTTGGGATAAATTTAGTAATTGGAAGCTGCCACCAATCAAAATGCTCCATGTGTCAAATTGTTGCAGTAATTATTAAATTAAATACAATTAATTTAATAATTATCTTATGGATAATGATATTATGGAGGACCAATCATATCACTCCATTCGGACCCGAGCCCGTTAGGGTTTTCCAATCCTACAACTATAAATAGGGCCTCATTCTCCACCAAAATGATCAACAACACAAATCAAGAACACAAGTCAAGAAGCAAGTGAAGAATTCCGGAGCAAAGTTCTTCGGCATTCTTCAAGCAACTCCAAGCGTTCTTCGACGTTCTCCAAGAAACGGCTGTTGATTCGAGATCAAGGTGATGAGCCCCTCCAATCAATGTTTCCAAGATAAATATTCAAAGGTGTTCGTCGACGTTCATCAAAATCTTCAAAGTTGTTCTTCGAATATTCATCCAAGAAGACCGTTTGATCCAAAATTAAGCTTCCGAGCCTTTGGGTCAAACGTTATTCAAGTCAAAGTTCAAAATCGGAGAAGATCGAAGTCAACTCCGCATCTGAAGGCATAAATAATTGAAGAGAAGAATCAGAGGGATTTTAGGGATCGTACCGCAATATTGTTTGAATTGAAATTTTTAATTTGTACGAATTATTTTGTATTTTTACACAAAATTTGTTGTTACAAATTTTTGGCATGCCCAGTGCGACTTCTCTACCTCTCATCTCTTCTCCTCAACTAACAACTGAAGATAGTGTTATGGCACCTCATAAGATCACGTTGACAAAGATCGCTGCAACAAACTCTCCAACTGCAAATGTCAACGTCGTCACAAGGAGTATGTCAAGTAACTCGCGATCGTTGGCATCTTCAGAGGGAAATACTTCTTCTGAGGCTACAAAGAAGGATTTGCGAGACATTGCTGATAGCAATAGGGATGACAAGGACAACTCTGCATGTTCTACACCTCGTTCTTCATCAAGCTCAGAAGCAGCTCCGATCATGACAATAAATGCTTCAACTCTTGAAGAACAACTCGTGAGCTTGACTAAAGCTATTGAAGGGCTTACGAGACATGCACAAGAGCAAGACTCCTTGATCGCAAAACTGATAAGCAAGGTTGATAGCGGTACTACAAGTCGTGCTCCTGAAAAAGCACCTGTTGAGGATCAAGATGAGGCTCAAGAATCTGCGAGACATCAATATCAACCAAACGAGAAGGAGAGAACCATGGATAAACTGCAAGTCTCTTCCAATGGTATGGTCCATGTTGATCAACTAAAAGAGATCATCTTAGGAACCCTAAAGGACAAATTTGACGGGACATCTAAGTCATCTTCAACTTACACCAAACCATACTCTCTGAGGATTGACAACTTGAAGATGCCTTCCAGTTATCAACCCCCGAAGTTCCAACTCTTCGATGGTAAAGGCAGCCCCAAGCAACATATCGCTCATTTCGTCGAGACATGCAACGACGCTGGGACATATGGTGATCATTTGGCGAAGCAATTTGTCCGCTCTTTGAAAGGGAATGCATTCGACTGGTACATAGACTTAGAAGCCAATTCCATTGATAGTTGAGAGCAAATGGAGCAAGAATTCCTCAACCGCTTTTACAGCACTAGGAGAACTGTAAGCATGATTGAATTGACCAACACGCGTCAATGGAAAGAGAAGGCCGTAGTTGACTACATCAACCGATTGAGGAATCTAAGCCTCAATTGCAAAGATCGTTTGTCGGAAGCTTCTGCGATTGAAATGTGCACCCAAGGAATGCAATGGGGTCTTCGGTACATCCTCCAAGGAATTCGGCCAAGGACATTTGAAGAATTAGCAACTAGAGCGCATGATATGGAGCTAAGTATGGCTTCAAGTGGAGTTGAAGGACCACCGACCCTTGACTTCCCAAAATCCAAAGAAAGACAAGAAGCCAAGAAAGGGGGCAAGTCATTTGTCAAACCATCAACCAAAGAATCCATAGCGGTAAATGTTAAATCCATCAAGTTCCGAACAAAGAATGATGATAAAGAAGGTGAAAAGCAGAACATTTCTCGAGAGACGGGACAAAGAAAATTAACCTTGAAGGAAATGCAGAACAAACATTACCCTTTCCTAGATTCAGATGTTCCCGAGATTTTTGATGACCTGCTCAAGGAAGGTTTGATCGAGTTTCCGGAAATGAAGCGACTAGAAGAGGCTGGAAGAATCGACGACCCAAAGTATTGCAAATACCATCGGCTGTTGGGTCACCCGATTCAAGATTGCTTTGTATTTAAAGACAAAGTGTTGCGGTTGTCTCGAGAAGGAAAAATCCTTTTAGAGGAGGATGCTACGGCAAATCTCGTCACAGTTACATGCTCCACAACGAATCATCAAAATGAAGAAGTCTATCTATCCGAGACAGAGGATCGCTCTACTGATAGTGATCATACTTCAGCAATCACTTTCACCGACGAGGATTTGCAACTCGGCTCTGATCCACATAATAGGCCGTTATTCATGACTGCATACACTCATGAGAAAAAGGTGAACAAAATACTCATAGATGGAGGCTCTGCCGTGAACATCATGCCCCTACGAACAATGAAAGAGTTAGGGATTTCCACAGATGAGCTCGTGAGTAGTCGACTGATGATCCAAGGATTTAACCAAGAGGGACAACGAGCTCTTGGAGTTATAAGGCTAAACTTGTTGATGGACGAGATGACTTCAACGGCCTTGCTTTATGTGATCGATGCTAGAACATCATATAATATGCTCCTCGGCCGCCCATGGTTGCATGAGAATGGGGTAGTTCCATCTACTTGGCACCAGTGTTTGAAATATTGTGAAAATGGTGTCATAAGAAGAGTAGTTGCTGACGATAAGCCTTTCTCCGAGGCTGAATCACATTTCGCCGATGCCAAATACTACTTCAAAGACGCAAAAACAACAAAAGTCAAAGAAGTCCTCTCAAGCAAGAAATCTGAAAAGGGCCAAGCTGTTAAAGACGAGCCATGTAAACCTTCACCTCGTTGCGATGGAAAGATCTCAAAGGGAAACATGCTCCTTTCCCAAGAAGAACCTCTAAAAGAGTTGACCTTGCCACTACACAAGCTTGATGCAACAATCCCGTTAAGTCAACCACTTGAAGGATTCGTCCATCCGACATTGGGAGCTAGAACGGAGCATGGAACACTTCCATTACCTGATGACGATAAGCATTATGGCCCTAAAGCCTTTAAACTTCTTGTCCAAGCCGGGTATAACCCACAAGAAAGTAGCTCCAGTAAGTCAGATGTTGTCGCAAATACAGTAAAGAAGGCTGGCCATGGTAGCAAAAGTTCCAAGATAGGTCTCGGTTATACTCCAGCAAATCCTGTTCGCATCACCATCAAAAGAGCAACCACTAATTATGTCATTGAGGAAGAAGTCTCGTCAATAGAAGACACTTTTGATAGAAATTGGAGGAAAGTACGTCGGGTCTCCGTCTTTGAAAGACCGGGCCCAGTGAAAAGACGTGGGAGAAACATGCGCCAAAGGATAAATGCTGCCAAGTTACAAGGGCAATGAGCAAAAATCCAATCAAAGGATTAGAAGCTTAATCCCGTCCCGTATGAAGAGGCGCACCACTTTAATTGTGTCATGTGATAAAGAGCTGAAGGCCAGAATGCAAACAATCATCTTCACAACAACACAAGATGAAGACGATAGAGAAAGTGTGGCTTCTTCATACTTTGTCAATAGTGGCGCCCAGCATATCCCTCAACGTGCCCCTCAGAGCATTACAGAAAACCTAAGAAGGAAAATCATTCGACTAGTCAGAGGTGGCTACATCAACGAAGGGAATGGTACTATGCACACAATCCAAATAAGGCAAAGGAACGGGCAAATGAGAGCATGCGTGGACTTTAAGAAAGATGAAGAGGTAAATGAGGACATTGCTTCAACAAATCATATTACCTTGAGTGAAGAGGTCCATGAAGCAGAGGAAGATGCCGAAATTGTGCCCCCAGAACTCGAAGAAGGAGTGAAATCAACAGTGGACGAGCTGAAAGAAGTTGACTTAGGTGATGTCGATGATCCACGACCGATTTACATCAGCGCCCTATTGACGGCCAATGAAGAAGAGACATACATTGAATTGCTGCGAGAATTTAGAGATGTATTCGCATGGTCATACAAAGAGATGCCTGGATTAGACCCGAAGGTAGCTGTCCACCATTTGGCCATAAAGAAAGGCACTCGACCCGTTAAACAAACTCAACGTCGCTTTAAACCTGAATTGATCCCTCCGATAGAAGCGGAAGTAAACGAACTGATCGAAGTTGGATTCATTCGAGAAGTCAAATACCCCACATGGATATCCAGCATTGTCCCAGTAAGAAAGAAGAATGGACAAATCCGAGTTTGTATTGACTTCAGAGATCTAAATGTGTCATGCCCGAAAGATGACTTCCCACTGCCGATCACCGAGCTCATGATTGATGCGACTACAGGGCACGAAGCTTTGTCCTTCATGGATGGATCATCAGGATATAATCAAATTCGCATGTCACCCAAGGACGAAGAGTTGACAGCCTTTCGAACTCCGAAAGGAATATACTGCTACAAGGTAATGCCATTTGGATTAAAGAACGCTGAAGCTACGTACCAAAGGGCCATGCAGAAGATATTTGATGACATGCTCCATAAGAATATTGAATGCTATGTTGATGATATGGTCGTGAAGTCTAAAAGACGAGAAGATCATCTAAAGGACTTAAGGAAAGTGTTTGAACGCCTTCGAAGATACCAACTTAAGATGAATCCCCTCAAGTGCGCATTTGGAGTCACGTCTGGAAAATTCCTCGAATTTGTCGTCCGCCATCGGGGCATAGAAATTGAGCAAGCTAAAATTGACGCAATTCTGAAGATGCGTGAGCCACGAAACATTCACGAGCTCAAAAGTCTACAAGGAAAGTTGGCATACCTTCGAAGGTTCATATCAAACTTGGCTGAACGATGTCAACCGTTCAGTAGGCTCATGAAGAAAGGCGTTCCATTTGAATGGGACAAATCCTGCACCAATGCTTTCAAAAGCATCAAGGACTACTTGACGAAGCCACCAGTGCTAGTCGCGCCAGTGTCTGGACAGCCTTTGATTCTATACATCGCTGCATAAGAACGATCTGTTGGAGCTTTGTTGGCACAAGAAAATGACAACGACAAGGAAAATGCTTTGTAATATCTAAGCAGAACAATGACGCCAAACGAACTAAACTACTCAGCAATAGAGAAGATATGTCTAGCTCTGATCTTTGCAATTCAAAAGTTGAAGCACTACTTCCAAGCTCACACCATTCGCCTTGTCTCAAAAGCAAATCCTTTAAAGTATGTTATGTCAAAACCAGTGCTCTCCGACAGACTTGCAAGATGGTATCTCCAGCTGCAACAATTCGAGATAATTTATGTTCCCCAAAAAGCGGTGAAGGGACAAGTGTTGGCCGACTTCTTAGCTGATCATCCTATCCCAGCTGAATGGGAATTATCGGACGATTTGCCAGATGAAGATGCTTTAGCTGTTGAAATCTCTCCTCCTTGGAAGATGTACTTTGACGGAGCAGCTCATAGAGAAGGAGCTGGTGCTGGGGTTGTCTTTATGACACCATATGGTGAAGTACTTCCATACTCATTCACTTTAACTCAGAATTGTTCGAACAATGTCGCTGAGTATCAGGCACTCATACTTGGGCTTGAAATGGCGGTGGACACAAAACGACTACATCTCAAAGTGTATGGAGATTCCAAGTTGGTAATCAACCAGCTAAGCGGAGAGTATGAAGTTAAGAAGCCCGAATTGCTACCATATGTCACCTATGCTCGGAAACTTATTGGGTGGCTTGGAGATGTAGAACTTGATCACGTTCCAAGAAAGCACAATAAACAAGCAGATGCACTTGCTAAGCTCGCTTCAACAATTGCTGTGCCTGATGTCGAGGTGCGTGTACCAGTATGTAAAAGTTGGGTCATTCCACCAATCTTTGAAGATAAAGATGATGATGAGGAAAGTCTCTCCGTTGAAGTATTTGAGATTGAAGAAGAAGACTGGCGTCAAGCCTTTGTGGATTACTTAAAATATGAGAAGCTACCGAATGACCCTCGCCAAAGGGTTGATATACGACGTCGTGCATCACATTTCATTTACTTCAAAGGGACGCTCTATAGACGGCCATTTGATGGAGTCTTTTTGCGATGCTTAAGTAATGAAGAATCTGTCCGAGCTATGGAAGAAGCTCACTCCGGGATTTGTGGAGCTCATCAATCGGGTCCAAAACTACACTTCCGAATCAAGAGAATGGGTTACTACTGGCCGACTATGGTGAAGGATTACATAGATTATGCGCAAAGGTGTCAAGCTTGTCAGTTTCATGCAAATCTCATTCATCAACCACCCGAGCCCCTACATCCTACTGTTGCTTCAGGCCCTTCGACGCTTGGGGTTTAGATGTAGTTGGACCAATGACAAAATCTTCTGGCGGACATTTGTATATCCTGGCAGCGACGGATTATTTCTCCAAGTGGGCCGAAGCTGTGCCTCTGAAAGAAGTAAAGAAGGAAATAGTAGTTGATTTCATCCGTCGTAACATAATCTACCGCTATGGGGTACCAAGATACATCATCACCGATAACGGAAAGCCGTTCAGCAATAGCTTGATAGATAATCTCTGTCAGAAGTTTGGATTCAAGCAAAGAAAGTCGTCCATGTATTATGCTGCCGCCAATGGTCTTGCCGAGGCATTCAACAAAACTTTATGTAATTTGTTGAAGAAAGTGATTGCAAAGTCAAAACGTGATTGGCATGAAAGAATGGGAGAAGCTCTATGGGCATACCGAACTACGCACAGGACGGCTACGCAAGCAACTCCTTACTCGTTGGTCTATGGTGTGGAAGTTGTTCTTCCTCTTGAGTAGCAAATTCTATCGTTGAGGATAGCAATGCAAGAAGGGCTAACCGAAGAAGAGAATGCGCGGTTGCGTCTCGAGGAGCTGGAGGCTCTTGATGAAAAGCGATTGGAAGCACAACAAAGACTCGAATGTTACCAAGCTCGCATGTCAAAGGCGTTCAACAAAAAGGTACGGACGCGTTCATTCCAAGTAGGTGATTTGGTACTTGCTGTTCGGAGGCCGATCATCACTACTCACCGAGTTGGCAACAAGTTCACATCGAGGTGGGATGGCCTTTATGTTGTAAAGGAAGTCTACACGAATGGTGCTTACAAATTAATTTCTGAAGATGGCGTACGGGTCGGGCCCATAAATGGGAAGTTCTTGAAGCGCTACTACGCTTGAGTCTGCCGCCACAAAAAAAAAAAAAAAAAAAAAAAAAAAAAAAAGGAAAAAAAAGAAAATGAAAGCAAAAAAATAAAACAAAAAACAAAAAACAAAAAACAAAAAAAAAGAAGAAAAAAAAAAGAAGGAAACAAAAAAAAAAAAAAAAAAGAAAAAAAAAAAAAAGAAGAGAGAACCTCCTGGCCCGCAAGAGGATATACTGTGCACGGCGACCACCAAAGGTAAAGTATGTGGTTAAAATGCTAACTTACCCCACTTTGGCTAAAATGGTTAAATAATAGTCACTCCTGGCCCACATGAGTATAAACTGTGCACGGCACCCCCCCAAAAACAAACACAAAGGTGGCAATTGAACTACGTTATGACTTGATCCCTTTCACCAGGGTACGTAGGCAGCTTAGTATTCTAAGTTCAATCATATATTGTGTTTTCCTCTTCTAAGTCGCTCCAAGTTAAAAAGATTCAAGTTGATGTTAATCGAACTCCAAGTGTGTCTGGCTTTCAGCTGATCCCATCCAAAGCCAGAGTCCATCAAGACAGATTGTCAAGCTTAGCTCGATCATGGTTGTCGGAAATTCGACAAGTCCAAATTCAGGAAGAAGTTGAGCGAAATTGTCGAGACGGTGCAAGATAACCAACAACCTTCTGATTGAATTTCCAATAAAGAAGATTGGAAACAAGCAAAACATGAAGAATTGGAATACCTCTTTTATGTTCAATCAAGAAAAGTAAACCTGAATATAAATCAGCCAAAGGGGCGGTATGGATGAAAAACCATCGTGGTCACAAATTATCAATTTAAAATTTCATTGCCCAAAACTTCAAAATATTCCACATTCAAGGTTTTCCTTTCGGATAAAATTGATAAAGAGAAACCAAAGAATAAAAGATAAAAGGAAGGAGATATACCAGTTGCGGGAACTATCTGGAGTGCCGACGACTGCAAGTTGCTCCACACGATGCCGACGATCAAGTTCAGGATGCCGTCGAGCTTGTAAACGATCAGTAGATGCTGCCAAGCTTGTCAAAGATTAATAAACACTTTCACAGCGACGATTCGAGGGACCGAAAGATGATGTTGGAGCAGGATATCCCGCATGAAATTTCTGCAGAAGAAATAGATGCGTTGTAGATTCCCGTTCGACCGGAGAGAAGTGATGAAAACTGACTAGGAGGGGGTATTTATAGTCTCATCTTCACTTGGCGAGCAAGAAACGAATCCAAAAGCATATCAGATTATAAGCAGAGACATATCATGAGTGGATACGATTTTGTACGGATAAGATTTCTTTATGTGATCAAGAGAATTCATCTAGGAGTAAGATTCTTAATGTGCCAAGAAGATTTCTGCAGGGTGTTATGTTAAAGATAAAGAAAATCAGGTATTATGCGTGATTTATTGCAATCGGATATTATTGAGCTAATGGGATCAATATCCCCTGCGAATTGGATGGAAGATAGTGATCTGATAAGCTTAAGCAATGGTGGTGGTCATCAATTGCATGAGTTTGGAAATCACGTAGGATTAGCTTTCAAATTGATGGTGGGCCCCATAGGCAATTTACATGAATTTAATTTCACACTCTGGTGGGCCCCATAAGTCCATTTGCATGGATTTTTGTCTGTATAAACATGCTGATACCATGCACGTATATACTATGGATAAGTTTTGATTAAAGCCCATTATATGGAGGAGTTGTTGTGGCCTTTCAAGTAACATCGTAATTTGGACCGTCCAAATTTATTAATTACAAGGCCCAGTTTCAATTTGTTTGTAAATTAAAGCTTATATCTAAATTCTTCTTGATACGAGTATAAACTATCATCAAAATTTCAAATTTAAATTGAAGGCTCCTAGGTATAGGGGTGGTTCGGTACGGTATACCGTACCGAATTGCCCATACCGTTACCGTACCGAAATTTTCGGTACGCCGAAAATCCATATCGTTACCGTACCGAAATTTTCGGTATACCGAAATTCGGCATACCGAAAATTCGGTATGATATCGGTAAATACCGATACCGTACCGAAAATTCGGTATTACCGAATTTTGTATCGGTATCGGTATATACCGATCCATACCGTTGATTTTGGTATACCGAAAATTTACGGTATACCGTTAGGAATTTGGTATACCGAAATACCGAACTACCAAAATACCGAAAAAAATTCAGTATACCGATAAATACCGAAAATACCGAACTTTTTTCGGTATTTCGGTATATACCGAAATACCGAAAATTTTAAATTATCATACCGTTACCGTACCGAAAATTTCCGGTACGGTATCATACCGTACCGAAAATTCGGTATACCGAAAATTTCGGTATTTTCGATAATTTTTCGATACGGTATGTGCGGTATTTCGGCATTTCGATATTTTTCCCCACCCCTACCTAGGTATGAGTATAAAATACCTAATAAATTCAAAAATCCAAAATCAAGAACTCCGTGACACGAGTATAAAATGTCAACATGTTCCAAGTAAATTTCAAAAAAATCAATCTGAGACTCATCCACTCCAAGACGCCTCGTCCGTGAACAAGTCTCGAGGGGGCATTTGTTGATACATAAAATTTGTATCCAATTAAAATGCGCCACGTAATAAAATATGAGTTGAAAATTAATTTTATATTTGATTATTTTAATATTAGGAATTAATTAAATAAATTCCTAAGTTAAAAGATCAATTTAATTGGTGATAACTATATATTTTATTGGCCAATTGGAAGCTGCCACGTGTCAAGATGATGCAGAAATTGCTAAATTAAATTAAAGTAATTTAGTAATTATCCAAGAAGATGATGATAAACATCAAATCATGGTGGACCAATCAAAATGCTCCATGTGTCAAATTGTTGCTGTAATTATTAAATTAAATACAATTAATTTAATAATTATCTTATGGATAATGATATTATGGAGGACCAATCATATCACTCCATTCGGACCCGAGCCCGTTAGGGTTTTCCAATCCTACAACTATAAATAGGGCCTCATTCTCTACCAAAATCATCAACAACACAAATCAAGAACACAAGTCAAGAAGCAAGTGAAGAATTCCGGAGCAAAGTTCTTCGGCATTCTTCAAGCAACTCCAAGCGTTCTTCGACGTTCTCCAAGAAACGGCTTTTGATTCGAGATCAAGGTGCTGAGCCCCTCCAATCAATGTTTCCAAGATAAATATTCAAAGGTGTTCGTCGACGTTCATCAAAATCTTCGAAGTTGTTCTTCGAATATTCATCCAAGAAGACCGTTTGATCCAAAATTAAACTTCCGAGCCTTTGGGTCAAACGTTATTCAAGTCAAAGCTCAAAATCGGAGAAGAACGAAGTCAACTCCGCATCTGAAGGCATAAATAATTGAAGAGAAGAATCAGAGGGATTTTAGGGATCGTACCGCAATATTGTTTGATTTGAAATTTTTAATTTGTACGAATTATTTTGTGTTTTTACATAAAATTTGTTGTTACAGATACGATATATATTTTCCACGAATTATGTGTTCCGCGAATTTATGTCATGACACACTTGCCACGAATTGTCATTTGGCACGAATTTGTGTAATTCTACCGTTTCTTACTGTCATGTCACTATTGCCAGGCATCTGTCACATGTGCCACGGATTATGTGGAGCTAGAGGCGAAGGGATGAGAGCGTAATTAAAATGGCTTGTGGATGGGGGTGGTTGATACGGATATGGATAGGGACATTGGACCCATTAGATATAATGATCTAAGAACCCAACGTATAAAATAAGCAGCGGTCTCCCGAGATCGAGAATCCGGTTTGATCTTACTTAGAGCTTGATAAACCTCGACCCGTTGGCTATATGATCAGCCAAGAACCTCGGTATGGTTGAACGCCACAAGATCTTGCTCAATGACCTTGATAAGTTCTTGAATATTTGAATACCTCACAAAGAGAGAATCCAAAATATGAAAAGAAAAGATGATTTTCGGAATTGATTCAATGGTGATTTTTACAACCTTTGTAGGACCTATTTATAGGCTAGAAAATGACTCTAGAGTGTCCTACATTCATGTATAGTACTTAGGAGCATTTAAAAGCTCTTGACTACCTTCAATGACTCCTAAAAGACTAGATAAGACCACTTGACTACATTAAAGGATTCAATGAAGTCTAGATGAGGACCCTTGACTATATTGGCATATAAAAGGTTTATTTAACTCGTAACTTATCCATTCTAATGGATTTCTTCTTGGGCTTGAGGTGTACCCCGAAATTGGTGGCCCAAGGTCTTCAAAAAGTGTCTTCCAACTTAGTTTAGTTGCGGCCCATCACTTAAATTGAGCCCCAACCCAATAACATTCACCATTGGGCCTTCTAAGCATTTTTCTTGTACATTTTCTTGTATTTCAACAACAAGATTCATCATAGTTATTGGTCCTTCTTAAATTTCGAGCGGATCCTTCTTTCTTTGATTAGGCAGGTTGGGACGGCCCCCGTCATTCCCTCCCTCTTCGAAAGGATTCGTCCTCGAATCTGAACCTACGTTAAAAGGAGAAAGATCAGTGACAGTAAAAGTAGCACTTACATTATACTCACGTGGAAGGTCATGTTTGTTGGCATTGTCATTGATTCTTGCAATCACTTGAAACGACCCATCTCCTCTTGGTTGCAACTTAGACCTGCGCTTTATCGAAAACCTTTCTTTTCTCAAATGTAGCCACACCCAATCACCTGGTTCAAATATGACTTAATTTCGGCCCTTGTTGGCATATTTCACATATTGCTCCGTTTGCTTCTCAATGTTGAGCCTCACCTTTTCATGCAACCTTTTAACTAATTCTGTCTTAGGTTTAGCATCGAGACTTGCATGCTCATCAATTGGGGGAATGCAGAGATTGATGCAGCCTACTGGGGGAATGTTGAACGAGATTTAACGAGCATGCTTGCAGGCCAAAAAGGGGGAGATAGAGCTAGTGGTGACAGTGAAGTGGCTGGTGGTGGTAATGAAATGGAAGAGGATGCAGTTGGGAATGCTGATGGGGGACATGTGGACATTACAAACATTGCGGGTACTAGTGGTACCAAAACTGATTAACATGTGTTGGTGGGTTTTCTTGATGCTGGACATCTTATTTGCATATATGTGTGTATTTAGTTTTTATGAAGGGGCTGGGATAATCTGATTAAGGGGGAGTATGTCTTCTCTTCCTTATGATGGCTTTTGGGGTGTTATATTTAGGGGGAGAGAGTGGAGCTGTTTGTGACCTCTCACCTCTCCCATTTAGGTTGGATGTTGTTTACTATGTGGTCTTATGTTCTATATGTGATTATATAGTTCTGTGAATGTTTTTAGGTCTTATGTTCCATGTGTGATAATGTAGTTATGTGATATGTTTGTCTTTCTTATGTTGATTTGTTTGTTTTTGGCCAGCAAGGTAAAAAGGGGGAGATTGTTAGAACATGTGTTTCCTTCAGTGTTTTGTTCAGTGTTTCACCTTGTGTTGAAACACCCTAGGAAACACGTTCTACTCTTCTTTCCAATTTTACCTTGCTCTCCTTATACGTTTGCTCTATATGTTTAGTATGTTTGTGAATTCGGATATGTAACTGCATGAGAAACTTATCCAAACCGAAAGTCTTCCTTTGGAAGATTGTCGGTTATTTTTTTATCTTATCTTGCAGAAGATAACTACCATTCTTGGTGGATATTTATATGGCTGACAAGAGAAGATCAAGCGTGGAAAATAGGAGAAAGAAACCGAGTGTAAAGATCAGAATTTCTTCAAGACATTTTCACACCAAAAGTTGAAGGCTAGCTTCTCCATACTTCTCACATTCTTTGTTGTGAGACTTTGGGGAATCCTTCTCTCAAAAGAGGATTGGTTAGTATGCAAGATATAGTTTGAGTGTAAATTTGATCATTTCTTGTATGATCAAATTTAGGACTTTCGAAGGCTTCGTGTAAAACTTATTTCGCTGTGATTAAGATAAAACTGCTCAGGCTTCGTTTTTGTCTGAGTTTAAATTATCTTGTCTCTATCTATCATTTCCGATTTTATACAATTCACAATTCAACTTTAAACAAGGAGTGTGTTTGTCCAAGTCTCAGTAACACTTCATGACTAGTCCGTAAAATCGTTCAGACAAGTTTGACGGGACGTCTAAGTCATCTTCGACTTACACCAAACCATACTCTCTGAGGATTGACAACTTGAAGATGCCTTCCGATTACCAAACCCCGAAGTTTCAACTCTTCGATGGTAAAGGCAGTCCGAAACAACATATCACTCATTTCGTCGAGACATGTAATGACATTATGGCGATCATTTCGTGAAGCAATTTGTCCGCTCATTGAAGGGGAATGCATTCGACTGGTATATAGACTTAGAAGCCAACTCCATTGATAGTTGGGAAAAAATGGAGCAAGAGTTCCTCAACCACTTTTATAGCACCAGGAGGACGGTGAGTATGATTGAACTGGCTAACACGCGCCAGTGGAAATAGGAGGCCGTAGTTGACTACATTAATCGATGGAGGAATTTGGGCCTCAATTGTAAAGATCGTCTATCTGAAGCTTCTGCAATTGAGATATGCACACAAGGAATGCGGTGGGGCCTTTGGTATCTGCAAGGAATTCGTCCATATACATTTGAGGAATTAGCTACTCGAGCTTATGATATGGAGCTAAGCATGACTACAAGTGGAGAAGAAGGGCTGCCAATTCAAGAGCCCCGCAAGTTCAGCAATAGACAAGATTGGAATAAAGGGGGCAATCCCTTTACCACACCTGAAACTAAGAGTCATGACGGTAACTGCGATGCCCATCAAGTTTAGCCGAAAAGAAGACAATAAGACTGGCAAAGGGAAAGACATCTCTCAAGACCGGGGGCAAAGAAAGTTCACTCTGAAAGAGATGCAATTAAAACAATACCCATTCTTGGACTCCGATGTCTCTGGGATATTCGATGACTTGACGGAAACAAATCTCATTGAATTACCTAAAATGAAGCGACCCGAAGAAGCTAGGTGGACTGATGACCCAAAGTATTGCAAGAATCATTGGTTGGTGGGACATTTATTAGAAGGCTGCTTTATATTCAAAGACAAGATCATGCAGCTAGCTCAACAAGGAAAAATAGTGTTAGATGAAGGCAATGCAACAACAAATCTTACAGCTATCTTGGAAGATAATGGTCTTGGTGACACCCCATGCTACATGATGGACAAACAAGGAAGCAACTACGAAGATAGATATTTAGAAGAGGAAGATGTTGAAAAGACCTTACTTGAACTTGAACATGGTGTACGAGTCGGTCCTTCAACGGGGAGTTCTTAAAATTCACGTGAGCCTAATGCAAAACAACAAAAGGAAAAAAAAAAAAAGGAACACCTCTTGGCCCTTACGAGGATAAATTGTGCACGGCGACCACTAAAGGTAAAGTATGTGGTTAATATGCTAACGTACCCCCACTTTGGCTAAAGTGGTTAAAGAATAGTCACTCCTGGTCCGCATGAATATAAATTGTTTCTTCAAGTAACTTCAAGCGTTCTTCAAGTGCATCAAGAAACGACATTCAGCTTGAGATTAAAGCACTAAGCCTCTCCAATCGATGTTTCTGAGATAGATATTCAAAGATGTTCGTAGACATTCATCAAAATCTTCGATGTTGTTCTTCAAATATTCATTCAAGAAGACCGTTTGATCCAAAATCAAGCTTCCAAGTCTTTAGGTCAACGTTATTCAAGTCAAAGCTCAAAGTCGGAGAAGATCGAAGTCAACTCCGGATTTGAAGGCATAATACAAATTGAAGAGAAGAATCAAAGGAATTTTAGAGATTGTACCTTAAAATTATATTGATTTGATAATTTTAATTTGTACGAACTTTTTGTGTTTAATTATTTATTCAGAAAATTTGTTGTTACAAGTATAAAATTGATCCAGTTGCAGGACTTATGAAGACGCACTTCGATCCCATAAAGGAGTTTAAACTTGTCTTGTTTGATGGTGTCGTGTTGGGAACTTTAATTGTTTATTTCAACTAATGTTGATTTGGGATTTGGGTGAGGATTTGCAAACTTAACCTATTTTTGAAGCAGAATCCGGCTCATTGTATAAAAGAGAATTTATTGTAACGATCCGATTTTCATAAAATATTTAAATCATATTAAACAACAGTGGAATAAAAAAAAAAAAAATTTAAAGTTATTCCTAAATCAGGTTATCAAAAGTAATTGTACATAAGAAATTTTCATAATAAACATAATGTTAAACATTATTTATGTTTCACATAATCAATATCAACTAATCTAGATGAAACAACATATCAGATTTCCTTTTGTATATGTGCAAAATAAGTCATTGATAATGCGCAATCTGATATCCAAGAAACTTAACGAAAACTTACGTAAGAAATATGGAAAAATACAAGATTTATGTGGTTCGATCCGGAGATCTACGTCCACGGGCACAAAATAGCACCTGCCGAGGTGTTTCTTTCACTAGCTCTTTGAGTTTACACGTAGTAATTTCAGAATACAGAATGCGAACCCTAATTCAGAGTTCTTTCCTCATATTTATACTATCCCCTACTAAACCCTAACTAACTCCCTATTGTCGAACCTATTTTCCGCTGCGTGGCGGTTGGGAACGGATCGTGGGCCTTGAATCGCGGAACAAGCCATAAGTTGGGCCGCGCCACATTATCTGGGACGACGCGTATTTCTGGATCTTCTGGGCCGGTTAGTGGGCCGAGGTATTAACCCGACCCGAAGTGACTGGGCCATCCCTATCAGATGCCCCCCCTCCCCAGCCGGAGCGAGGAAGGAGCTTCGGTTGTAACCGGGGTGGAACTATAGGCAAGATGAGTCGTGGTCGCTGGCGAGCCGAAGTGTTTGTAGATGACCAAGACTGTTCCGCGTCTAAGGTCCTCCGCGGCGTAGTCCGTGGAAGCGGAACCGAACTAGGCCGAATTACACCGGGATGATAGCGAGCCCCCCAAAAGCAAGAAACGGTATCGGAAGTAGATAATAATCTGGCCGAGGTGAAGGGATCACCGGAGTGTAGTAGTCTGGCCAAAATGAAGGGAGCACCGGAGTGTGGTAGTCTGGCCGAGGTGAGGGGAGCACCGGAGTGTAGTCCAAATCTTCCTGGCCAAGAGTGGGCTTGATGTGATTGGCGGCGCCATCATGAGAGAGAGAGATGTGAAGTGACACGCTCTGCGATTTCCAATGAACCTGTTCCCCACGCGCCTTGGGAACCGTAAAGCGCGTGAATATCACGTCCAAATCTCAATCACTGAATTTGAATAGGCCGTATCAGAGCCGTTGGTTTTTTGTGTATATATTTGGAATAATGGCACAGTAACTTCATCTTCCTCATTGCGATTAGCCAGTTTTAGAAAGCGGGAAAAAAGGAGAAACCTGTTCGCGTGTGACTCATCTCGAATCAAAAACTTCTCAAACTCAAACCAAGTAAGTATGCCTTCTTCTTCATCTTCTTCTTCTGTTCAGGAAGTAGGGACTAAGAGTGCTCCGTTAGACGTGCCACCTCTGCGATTCATAATTCCATAGAGGAATGAGGTTAGGACTGTGGATCGAGCCGATGGCAGGGAAACCAATGTCAAGATGGTCGGTTTTTACGAGTGTACGGAAAATGATTTCGAGGTATCCACAATAGTGCTGCGGATGGCACGGGTGCAGATTGAGAGAGAAATCCCCTCATTTTACCTTTCATTTAACTTAGAATATATAGTACCGGACCCCGGTGATAGGGCCTGTTGCCCGCCGCAGGGTTTCATTAGTGTGTATATAGACTTCCTGAGAATAGGTTTGAGACTGCCCCTGTGGGACATTGTGGTCCGGTTACTGAGATACTATAATATTGCCTTAAGCCAACTAGCGCCAAATGCGGTTAGCCAAGTAGTTGGATTCACCGTAGTGTGCAAGAATGCCGGGGTGGAACCAACCGTAGAGCTATTTAGGTTTTTTTACCAACTAAAAGCCTTCGGTAAATCCAAGGGGTGGTACTCCTTCAGTCCCCGAGCCCGAGGTGGGTTCAAGGTGCAAAACCCGAGTAAGGTGGAGGGATGGAAGGAGAGGTTTATTTTTGTGAAAAACGGAGTAGCTCTCCCGAGGTGGAGGAGGGATGAGGTGCTTGATACTGCCCCGGTGGAGAACCTGGGGCCGAAGTCGTACATACATTCCGGTCAGTGGGGACTTTCAAGACCCTCTGTACTGAGGAGGAACTGGAGGGGGCCGGACTGAGCCCGTATTATTCGGGCGATGCGGTTGCCGAGGAGGGTAGGAGTTCTCATGTTTTACTTTTTACAAACTGTTGTTTTGTACAGGACTAACTTCAAATTTTGCATGCAGTGGGACGCTTCGGAAAAGAGCCGGCCGGAAGCCCCGCGGTGGCTGCGGCAGCCAAAAAGAAAGGAAAAACTGCTGAGGTGTCTCCCCGGGGGAAGATGTCACCTAGTGCGAGGCCCAGCGCTGGGTCTGAGGAGCAGGTAGGAGCGGCGAGGCCTACCCCTGGATCTAAGAAGAGGCCGGAGCCATCTGGGACACCTCCAGCAACAGCAAAAAGACTCCGCACAGGGGAGAGTATGGAGGTAAATTCAAGATGTGCTGTTAGTTACTGTTAACGCAAATGCAGTGTATATTTATCTGTGCTGATTTCTGTGTGCTGCTATTGGTGGCAGTTGAAGGAGCAGGGGCCTTCAAGTTTATTGGGGTTGGAGGGGGGCGATGCCGAAGAACTTCTGCGCTTGGCGAGAGGAATCATGGAACTCGGTCGTAAGAGCGAGAAGGAAGGCAAGGAGGAGCTAGCCGAAGTGGCCAGAGAGCTTCGGGCGCGCAACGACAGGTTAACACAAGACCTGACCGAGGCGCGTAAGAGGGCCGCCTTGGTTGAAAATGAGGTAGCGCGTCTGCGCGGAGTGGAGGCAGAAGCCGGTGTCCTCCGAGGGGAAATACTGCAGCTGCGGGCAGAGATGGAGGCTCGGGAGGCTGCCATAGTCGAAGGTCAAGAACCGATGCTGAAAGCATTCGCCGAGAAACTGTTCCAAACCAGCACGTTTCTTGACTTTCAGACCGATTTTTTGTTGTAATAGGGGACCAGGCCACGCGATCTGTGCTGCTGGAGCAGATCAAGGAAGTCTACCCGAATGTGGATGTATATCGTCCAGAATTCGGGTACGACTTTGATGCTGTGGCTGGGGTGGAAAAGGCCTACTACACAGCATTAGCACATCTGCCGGAGTGGCCTCTGTTGAAGGCTCTAGCGGAGAAGAAACAAATTTTGAAGGCCGAGGAGATTGCTAACTGTGAGGTGGACCAGGACCAGGAATTCCTGGCATTCCGCCGGGGTGAGCTTGTCTCCAAGCCTCGAGACAAAGAACCCCCCCCCCCCCCCGGATGGAGGTTGATGCCATGGCTGCGGATGAAGCTGCCGCAGTTAATGAGGAGGAAGAAGCAGAAGCGTCGGAGGGCCGGCAAGAGGTGTTGCCCGAGGATACTGAGGGGATCGAGCGGGAGGTCAGTCGTTCCCCTCAAATTTAATGTAGTATATAATAGGAGTAGATGTAAACTGTGTACTGAATCATGGATAATGTACTTTGATTTGGTTGAATATAAATCTTGCTTTCGAGCTGAACTCCAACTCATTATATGCTTGAGATTGATCGGTCTCGTTGATTCTTTTGTCTGTTTAGAATACCGCGGAATTGCACGAAACAATAAAGAAACTCATGCGATCACTAGAGTGGTTCCGCGGAGAAAAGAATAACCTGCAAATGCACGTAGTGCCAAGGCTAGAAAAGCGGGTGGCCGTTGCGGAGAAGAGGGCGGAGGAGGCCGAGGAACGAGCCAGGGACCACGAACTGAAATACCGGGCTAAAGCTGCTGAAATGAGCCGTGTCCTCGTTCATCAAAGAGAGTATGACCGGATATTGTCTGAGTTCGGCCTTTTAACTTTTGAGGAAGTGGAGGAGCGAGTCGTAGAGATTCAGGGTGAAATCTCAGCACTTATGGCAAATGACCCAGCCGAGTCCTTGGAGCTTGTAAGAAAGCGAGAGGTTTTGGAGCTGCTCCTCAGCATGTATGAAGGACTGAAGGGCCGTGGCAGGTGGCGGCCTTCTGCCGAGGAATACATTGCGAGTACAAGCCGGAGCCAAGGTACTTCAAAAGCCCCCCGGAAGGGTAAAAAGAAGCTCGAGGGAAAGAGCAAAGGCATTGTTATTCGAGAGCCAGTTCCAGTGACTACGATCGAAGAAGAGCCCGCCGTTGTCGCCGAAGAGGTAGTCGAAGAATTGGCCAAAGAAATCGAGGTGATGGCCCCCGAGGAATGGGACCCTGTGCAATGGGCCCAAACCCCGAGGTCTACCCCGCAGCCAAGTAGCCGTGCTCGTACAAGAGACGAAGTTCCCAGACAAGCGCCAAGAACAAGTCCACGGCGTCGGGAAGCCCGCGGGGGGGAAAGAGCCGGAGCCCGAGGCCGAAGAACGACAAGATCCCGGAGGACACAGCGTAGGTCTAGGAGTAGGCCTCAACGCCGGGGCGCTGAATACTGGCTCGGGGGCCGTAGATAATTGTTTGTTCGTTTTGTTTTGTTTTTTTTTTTTTTTTAAGTCTTATGTAAAAAAACTTTTTGGCATCACCTCGAAGGAGGATAATAAAATCGTTTTGGTGTGCATAGTTGTGTTAAGGAAAACAATAAGTTATTAACCAAAAGTAATAATTGTTTTAACGGGTGTTCGGGAACATAATATGGATAACTCCAATTTAAATCTCCCCGGACGGATCGGGCGGGAGTAAAATCTCCCCGGACGGATCGGGCGGGAGCAAACACCTCCCCGGTTAAACAGGCGAGAGAGTGATACGAGTCCGGGGACGAAATGTGAATCTCCTCGGACGGATCGAGAGAGAGAGATTTAGTTGTCCGGAGACGAATAATAGTAATACGACTGCGTTAGGGCGTCCCCGTAACATAGAAGAGAACACAGCAAGATGCATAAACAAAGAGTATTTATTCAATGATGAGTGCCGAAGCAAATTGAAGGATACAAAGAGAGATAACAACGTAAAAAAAGCGTACAATGAGCATAAAGATAAGATGATACTTGTCATTTGGCATTCACAGATAGAAGCGTCTCAAGTTGGTAACATGCCAGCTTCGGGGAATTGAGGTTCCATCGAGATGCTCTAACTGGTAGGATCCGGAATCGTGCGCGGCAACGATGCGATAAGGACCTTCCCAGGAAGCATGTAATTTCCCCTCGGGGGCAGCTTTGCTGGCTGAATTGAGTCGAAGTACTAGGTCCCCGACATTGAATTGAGTGCCTCGAACCCGGAGGTGATGATACTGGGCTGCACGTTGTTTACACCTGGCCTGCTGGATGAATGATTGATCACGACGATATTCAAGCTCATCCAAATTTGCACGGAGAGCTTCGTCGTTATCCTCGGGAATCAATGTGATGAGGCGGGGGCTTGGTACGCTGATTTCCGCCAGAATAACTGCTTCGGAGCCGTAAGTTAGGCTGTAGGAGGTCTCCCCGGTAGAGGTATGCGGCGTCGTGCGATAAGCCCATAGAACTTGCGGAAGGTTTTCGGCCCAAAGACCTTTAGCATTATCTAGGCGTTTCTTTATACCCGTGAGCAGTGTACGATTGGTGACTTCAACCTGACCGTTGGCTTGAGGGTGAGCAACCGAGGTGAAAATTTGTTTGATATGAAGCTCCTCGCACCATGACCGGAAGGGATCGCTGGCAAATTGTTTGCCGTTATCCGAAATAATAGTGCTCGGTATGCCAAAACGACATATGATATTTCGCCAGACGAACTTCAAGATGTTTTGACCAGTGATGGCAGTAAGAGGTTCTGCTTCTACCCATTTAGTAAAGTAATCCACGGCGACCACAAGAAATTTCAATCCCCCCGGAGCGACTGGGAACGGGCCGACAATGTCGATTCCCCACTGGATAAATGGCCACGCACTTTGAATTCCAGTGAGCTCGGTTTGTGGCAGGTGTTTCACACGAGAGTGTAGCTGACACTTGCTGCATTTGGTCACTAAGTCGTGGGCATCGTTAAACAAAGTTGGCCAATAATATCCCCAGCGGAGAACTTTCTTGGCCAATGTCCGGGAGCCGATATGACTGGCACAGGCCCCTTCGTGAACCTCCCGTAGAACTTGATTAGCCTCGGCAGGAGCGAGGCACCGGAGACTCGGTTGTAGGTACGACCGTCGATATAAGACTCCATCGTGAAAGGAATACTTGGGGGCTTTAAGGACTATCTGTCGAGCTCGCAGCTTATCACTAGGCAGAGTTCCATCACGGAGATATTGAATAATAGGATTCATCCAATTCGGATCACCATCAGTCAATATCGAGACCATTGCCTCATGAATCGCCGGATGAAATAAATCTTCGACTATAATATCAGGAGATATATTAGTTCGGACCGCGGAAGCTAATTTGCTGAGCGCATCTGCTCTTGCATTCTGAGTGCGTGGTATTTTCTGGATAACAATCGTATCATAAGTTGACATAAGTTGGAGTGTCAAAGCACGATACCTGATCATCGTTTCATCCTTGGCGACATAAGTTCCCTGGATTTGCTTGGACACGACCTCGGAGTCCGTGAAGAGCTCAAGATGGCGAATAGCTAAGGATTGAGCGAGCCGGAGCCCGGCGAGAACTGCCTCGTATTCTGTTTCATTATTGGTCACCTCAAATTTGAATCGGATGACGTACTTAACTTCTACTCCCTCGGGATCAATGAGAAGCACCCCGGCACCACTTCCGCGAGTCGTGGATGCACCATCCACATATAATTGCCACTTGCGAGGTGGGGATACGAGGGTAGCAGGATGATGGGTACCACTGTCTGCAGAAGATTCATGATTATCCCCTGGGGTTTCAGCCAAGAAGTCTGCAAGTGCTTGACCCTTGATAGCTCGGCGGGGAAGAAATTGAATATCATATTCGCCTAATTCGACAGTCCACTTGGCGAGACGCCCTGACACCTCGGGCTTGACAAGAATCTGACGGATAGGATGATTGGTCAGAACTCGTATTTCGCGCCCTTGGAAGTATGGCCGCAGACGCCGAGCCGCCATGACAAGGGCCAGCACAGTTTTTTCCAGCATGGATTACCGTGTCTCCGCCCCGTGAAGTACTCGGCTTGCGAAATACACGGGATGTTGAACACCATTGACTTCTCGCACGAGTGCGGCGCTAATAGCTTCCTCGGCGGAAGCCAAATACATATAGAGAGGCTCTCCGGAGAGAGGAACTGACAAAGTGGGCAATTGCTGAATATGATGCTTCAAAGCCTCGAAAGCCTCAGTGCACTCCGGGGTCCACTCAAATGACTTCGCCTGTCTCAAAATTTTGAAGAATGGGAGTTGGCGCTCTGCCGCTTTAGATAAAAAACGATTTAAGGCCGCCAAACCACCCGTGAGGCGTTGAACGTCTCTGAACGTCTTCGGTGGTTGCAGATCTAAAACATCCCGAAGTTTGGCTGGATTGGCCTGAAGACCGTGTTGTGAAACCATATAACCGAGAAACTTGCCGGAGCCAACGCCGAAAGTGCATTTTGCCGGATTAAGTCGCAAATTGTAACGCCGCAGAGTACGCAACGTTTCGGCAATGTCTTGCACGCATGAAGAATGGGAGGTACTTTTTATAACCAGATCATCGACGTAAACCTCGACGTTGCGGCCAATTTGATCGCGAAAAACGCGGTCCATGAGACGTTGATATGTGGCTCCAGCGTTCTTGAGCCCGAAGGGCATTTTCTTAAAAGCAAAACACCCAAAAGCAGTGATAAATGCCGTCTTGAGGGCATCCTGAGGATCCATGAAGATCTGGTGGTATCCCTTATACAGGTCTAAGAAACAAAGTGCCACGTACCCAGTAATGGCTTCGGCCTTTTGGTCGATGGAAGGTAGAGGATAACAGTCCTTCGGACAATGTTTATTGAGATCGGAGAAATCGACACACATTCGCCATGCCCCGCTGGACTTTATCACCATCACTGGATTGGATAGCCAAGAAGGGTAATACACTTCGAACAAGATGTCCGCATCCAAGAGTTGTTGCACCTCGATTCGAATTGCTGCATTTCGCTCCGGAGCGAACTTCCTTTGCTTTTGTTGCATAGGCTTTACGCTGGGATCGATGTTCAGCTTGTGGGTTATTACATCAGGAGAGACCCCGGGCATATCCAAAGGGGACCATGCAAAGACATCGGAATACTCTCGCAAGGTCTGAATGATGGCCTGGTGTAACCATGGCACATCCACGGCACCGACAGTTACAGTTTGTTCTGGTTTGGACGGATCAAGCGGCACCTGGACAGTGGTATCCCCCAATGAGGTACATACCTGAGGTTCAAGAGCCGATGATGCTACCTGAAGCTGCTGTTTGGGAGGAACTTTGGTAGTCTTTTTGAGTGCCACGTACATGCACTCCTTAGAAACCCGCTGACTACCGCGGATAGCCACTTCGCCATGTGAGGTGGGGAATTTTAGCGCGAGGTGGTATGTGGAGCATATGGCTTTGGCGGGAGTAAGCCAATCCCGACCCAAGATCATGTTGTACGGTGACGGGGAGTTAACCACGTAAAAATCCACGAAAATGGTTTTTATCGCCGGATAGGTCCCCAGAGACGCCGGGAGAGTGATGACACCTTCTGGCTGGACTTCACCCTGAGTGAAAGTCTGCAATGGCCCGGGGGCCGGCCGAAGTTGTTCCCGAGGAATCCCCATCTTTTGGAAACAGTCGGCGAATATAACACTCACTGCGGCTCCATTGTCCACGAAGACTCGCTTTATTGTAACATTGGCTACAGTCATGTCGATGACAATGGCATCAGTATGAGGTGTTATCTCTGGAACCGGGTCTCTATCTGTGAAACTAACAGTTTCGGATTGATGGAGGCGCTTATGACGTGGCTCCTCGGGAGGAGGACGGCGAGCCTCTGCCTTCAAGGCATTTCGCGAAGCCCCGGTGGGGAGGGCCCCATATATCACGTTTATTACGTGAGTGGGTGCATTGTCTCCGGGTCCTCCCGGAGGAGGAGGTGGTGGCAAAAAACGAGGTTGTTGGCGATTGCAAGAGTCTTGCCGTGCATAATTGCTAGACCCCGGCCGATTATTCTGCCACGGTGGCCGATTTTGTTGTGTACCCCGGTCATGATAACCTCCGTGGTTATGAGACGAACCCCCATTCTGACTTGTCCGAGGTTTGTCATCGGTCCGCGCAATGTATTGTCGCAAGAGACCTTTCCTTAAACACTCCTCAATTTCCTTGCTGAGCTCTCGGCACTCCTCTGTCTCGTGCCCATGATCTCGGTGGTACGCACACCACTTTCCACGATTCCTCTTTTCAGACGGAGCAGTCATCCGCGGACAGGGCCGTAAATCATTCTTGTGAACAGAAAGAATTTCAGCTCGTGATTTTGTCAGCGGAGTGAATTGTGGAATATCACCTCGAGATTCTGAACGCCCCGGGTTCAGACGAGAAAAGGCACTAGGTCGTGTGCTAGGCCCAACTTGTGCCCTGTCGGACTGCCGCTTGCTAGCATGTTTCTCACGTTTCCGACGAGTTTGCTCCTCGGCCTTAGCATATCTGCACACCGTATTAAACAGTGCTCGGGTTGTGACCGGTGGATTACGAACCAACTCGGTGTAGAGTGGTCCGGGACGGAGTCCATTCATGAATGCGTTGATGATAACATCATCTGAGCAACTTCCTACCTTGAGACTCTCCGCTGTAAAGCGGTCAAGAAATTGGGTAACTGTTTCGCCGTCCCGTTGTTCCATATTCATGAGGTCGGCCAGGGTGGCCATGGGCTTCGCACGTGCTTCGAAACGTGCCCAAAAGTGTTCTGCGAGTTCTCTAAAAGAGGATACGCTATTGCGAGGGAGAGAATCAAACCAAACCCGAGCTTCATCCTGAAGGTACTCAGGGAAAATCTTACAGTAATGAAGGGACGTAGTATGATCGCGGCTAAGCATGTTGTGCCTGAAAGCTCCAAGAAAATTGGCTGGATCTCCGGTGCCGTCGTAAGGTGGTATGGCAGGCCTTTTGAACCCTTCGGGAAGGGAGGTGGCCATGATTTCTTGAGAGAACGGTGTGATGATATCTCCATTGGCATCAAGGCCCAGGATTCTGTCTAGCTCGACATTGCGTTGGACTCGCTCATACTCTTGAAGATCTAGAGTATGAGGATTGGCATAACGAACTCTTTTAGCCGCGTTAAGTGGACGGTGGCGATCGACATCTGTAGGTTCGTCGTTGCGCTGTCTTGACCCATTAGAACTCCCATGGTCCTCGGGAGAACCAGGTCGTTCCCGTCGCCGATCCTGACGCCCGCGGTGCACCGGGTCTTGTCGATCATGCGAGTGCTGACGATGTGGATGCACCGCGGGATTGGCATCATGTCCGGCAGGACCCTCGGGATTTAGGCGATTGGCCGCCCAGTCTTGAAGAACATGAGCATGCTCTTGTAGGAAAGCCTGGAGTAATTCTGGAGTTATTTGAATATTGACCGGTGGCCGGGCAGCAGCGAGATTAGGGTTTTGCATGTCTTGTGGGGGCGGAGGTAAGAACTGGTTGTCTGGATTCATAACTGGGCCTTGGTTGCCCTGATGATGAGACGTACCTCTTATCGGCGATTGCCTCGGCGGCAAAACTTGATCCACGGGTGGATCTTGATTGGCTTGATCACCCTGGCGAGATTGATTCAGACAAGTCATCACCATGATATTTGAATGCACTGTTAATGTCAAAAACTACTTGCGGTTCCCACAGACGGCGCCAATTGATAATGCGCAATCTGATATCCAAGAAACTTAACGAAAACTTACGTAAGAAATATGGAAAAACACAAGATTTACGTGGTTCGATCCGGAGATCTACGTCCACGGGCACAAAATAGCACCTGCCGAGGTGTTTCTTTCACTAGCTCTTTGAGTTTACACGTAGTAATTTCAGAATACAAAATGCGAAACCTAATTCAGAGTTCTTTCCTCATATTTATACTATCCCCTACTAAACCCTAACTAACTCCCTATTGTCGCGCCTATTTTCCGCTGCGTGGCGGTTGGGAACGGATCGTGGGCCTTGAATCGCGGAACAAGCCATAAGTTGGGCCGCGCCACATTATATGGGACGACGCGTATTTCTGGATCTTCTGGGCCGGTTAGTGGGCCGAGGTATTAACCCGACCCGAAGTAACTGGGCCGATTAGTGACCCGAGGTATTAAACATTATTTATGTTTCACATAATCAATATCAACTAATCTAGATGAAACAACATATCAGATTTCCTTTTGTATATGTGCAAAATAAGTCATCATTATAGTATTATTAATTAATAAATATACCAAACAAAAGTTGCAATTATATTTTTAAAATAAAAAGAAAATCAAGAAGATGATGTAAGAAATCAATTAAACTACATGACAATTAGTTCCGGTGTACTTTCGTCAGACATGTCAAATTTAATTTACTTTGTTTCTAACATAGACTTGACCATAAATTCCAAAGTAAATGTTTAAGTCAGACATTTTATTTACTACATGCAAAATAGATCAACTAATCTAATCATGTAAATAAATTTCATCACAATTCCTATTTAATCAGATTCTAATAACATTCACAACCAAAATAACTTCACAAACTTTAACTAAATTTCATAAGTACCACAATCGAAGAAAGAACTTGAATCATTTAAATTATATATATATATATATATATATATATATATATATATATTGTTTCCAACTCATAACAATTAGCAAAATATAACTTTTAAGAAAATAATGTCTCAGACTAACTTGCAAATAAAATACCAAAAATAGGAAAAATTCAATTTATATTTGAAGCATATGCTTTCACCGTACCGCCATCTCCTCTACGTCCAACCCCTTAACCTGAAATATTAAAAGTAGTGGGTGAGCTACATCCAGCTCGTGCTTGTCAAAACTAATTACACCCTTGATAGTATAACATGTAATAACAATTATAAACATGACATAAAACTTGAGGGTAAGTAATAAATACTTACATGACTTATAACTTGAGGGTGGGTAACGAGTATCCACATAACTTATAACTTAGGGGCATTTAGCAAAGTAGCATGCAAAACTTGAGGGATTGAACTACATAACTTATAACTTAGGGGCATTTAGCAAAGTAGCATGCAAAACTTGAGGGATTGAACTAATCAATCATACTTAGGGGTGCAAAGCACAAATCATATAATAAAAGTTAAACATGTACACATACACATATCATACAGGCATAATTAATAATGACAAACAAGTAAGAAACCCCCACCTTAGAAAAACAATTCTGATAAAACCTTGAAAACCTTGCGTAAATGATTAACCACCGTGTTCTTGATCAGAAAATCCTATATATTAATAAAATAAGAAACGTCTTAATTATCTATCTAACAATTGAAATTGAAGCAATAATTTTTAATAAGAAATAAGACCTTGACTATGCAAAACAATTTTGTAAATAAAGTGGGCACTACTTGAATTTTGGAATTAATGGAATGGTAACTTGGTTATTAATCCAAACTTTGGATTTGAAAAGAAACTGGAGGTATTAATTCTGAAGGCTTGAATTGGCTTCTTTTCTATTATTAGTTTTCGGAAACATCATGATTATGTGACCTAAAAGGTATCCAATTGAAAATAGAGGCATTACTGGTAGGAAAAAAAATACTAATAATCTAGAATTTCAAGAATGACTAGTTACCTGTTGTTGTTGCAGTAAAGTAAATATGGAGTTGTTGATTCGTTTCTTTCTTTCTTTTTGGGCGTCTGAAGATGGCGTACATAATAGTGTATTTATAGTTAGGGATTAATAAGTCTCCTATTAGGGTTTAATATTTTATTAGATAAGGCTATATTCTAATAGGATTAGGATTAGAGAATCAATATCTAAGTGTATATCTTAAAAGATTAGGAATGCTAATTCTTGTATATATCGGGATCTGATCAAGAAACACTGTAATCTACGGCACTTTACGGATATGTAACAGGAAAATAAATTAAATAAATAATAATTATTATTTGGAAATATGATGGATGTTTTGGGCTTGATAAAATGAATGATTTATGATGCATGTATGTACTTGGGCTTGAAAAATTCGAATGGTCTTACTTAACAACTAGTCGGGCCTTATGCTGCCACTGGGTGATTTGAGACTAAACCTCATAATTGGCCAAAATAAAAAATATTTTTATTAAATATATAATATAATTGTAAATAAATAATATGCAGAAAAATGTGGGGTGTTACATTATTTATATAGGATACATACGTTGTGTTTGCTTAAAGATGAAAAGTGTTGAGTTACTATTGACTAGTGAAGTTTATGGATGTATTTATTTGAGATTTAGTCACTTTAATGGATAACTCAAAACAAACACATCCATAGTAAAAAGGATTTAATTATTATTAGTAGTATCCCCGTGCGATGCACGGTTTGTAAATATAAATGAATAAATTATTACAATTTTTGTATAATGAAATATTACAACCAATATATAATAAGAGACGAAAAAAGAGTCAATTAAAAATATATAAATTTGAATAAGTTACAAAACATTCATATTTTTTTCCTTAATGTATGAATATTTCTACCATCCATGTATGGAGGTCATGTTGACCATCTTGTACAAGGATGAGTGTATATGTATATTTACAATTTTATGATAAATATTTATATTTATTCAAAGTATCTAAATTTTTTTATTTTTCAAATATAGTGTTCAAGAAACTTTCAAAAACTTTTAATGAGTACCAATAGCATTACATTCTAATTTTATTCATTTTTATTTGTAATACAAACACACTAATAATTAATCCACATAATCAACCAACAAACAATTATTTGTTTTCATTTAATGTATTTATACAATATAGTGTCAAACTATAGATTAATAATACATGGCTAATTTAATTTATTATACATGAAAATCACATTAGAAATGAATATATATATATATATATATTTCAAATTCGATATTTTTTTGGAAAAAATAAAATGTTGATATTATAAACTGAAAATATAAAATATTTACTAAATAATTCAATTTTAATATAATTAAAAAATTAATAAAAAAAGAAAAAAAGAAAAAAATCAAATTAAGCTATTTACAAATAAAATGTTTTATACTAAAAATAAACAAAATTCAAATTAAGTTATTTCCAAATAAAATATTTTATGCGAAAAATAATATTTTTCAGAAATGCTAAAGGGATTTGGATGAAAAAACTTTTTAATTAGTATTTTGAATAAATTTTGTTATTATATAGATATAGATATAAATTAGTTTTTTTAATGAAATTTCATATGCCTTTTCTTAGGAACCTAGAATTATACCTTTTAAAATAATGTGTAGTGCATTTGGCAAAGAGTTTTTACGTACTTTATATGTCAACAAAAAATAAAACATAAAATGGGTTAATTACAAAAAATTAAAAACAAAAACAATAATTTTGATAAATTTTCAATTACTACATTAATTTTAAAAGGTAACAAAAAACTCATTTTTTACAACCTCAACTTATTTTTTAATTTCTAATTGTGTCATCGTACTATCGTTAAATGCGATTTAGTTAGGTCGTTCCATATTCACCATATATTCTGTAATATATTGTTAAATTTGTAGTGAATCGCGGATTGAACATAGAACTGTCACAACTTTTACTTTGAATTTACGGCGGTAGCAACAATAGATTGTAAAATATGTGATTGATATAGGATGTCTAATCTTGAGTATTTAGTTATAACGGTGGTGACCTAGTTAGATATTAAAAATATGATTGATATTGTAATTAGAAAGAGTTAAAAATTTGTAAATTTTCTTATTACATTTTAAAGTTTAGGGTTCTTCTACTATACAACCATTACATTGATACAATCATAGATAATAACCATTTCATCCCCTTCTTTTAATCTTGACCCTTAAATGAAATTACTTGCAACCTGCTAAATTGGTCACCATATTCCAATTACTAAATTCACAACATGTTATATTTAACTATATATGTCCCATTTTATTTTTTCTTTTATTTTTACTTTTCAATTTTATTTCTTACCTGATGTTGCTTTGGCTCCCCGTTGCCCAATCTTTTTTTTTCTTTTTTTTTTTTTATCATTTTCTTTTCCCTTCCCATATTTTTTAACTAAAATTTGATATGATATGTATGTAAATACAAATTGTAAATGACATTAGTATATATAAAAAAAATCACACAAATGAAAATAAGAATGATTTATTCACAAACTTTAAATAAAAAATTAGCACAATTTATATAAATAAAATAATTGTATTAACAAAAAATTTAGTGATTATAAAAATTCCTAGAAAACATCCGGCAAAAGAATTCCAAGAAAAAAAAGAACGCAGAATTCCAAAAAAAATTAGAAGATATCGGGAAGAAAAAGAAAAAAAAGAAACAGTTGTTTTTATAATTTTTTTCTATGAATTTTCTTTTTATTGTCTAGATTTTAGCCTTTTTTATTGAAATAATGTTCTGGTATTTTTCTGAATTTTCTTTTCTTTTTTTTTTTTTTTGTTTTCGGACATTTTTATTTTTGGGGGAACTTCTTGTATTTCTAGTAAAACTAGTAATATTTCTGTGCGATGCGCAGAAGTTTATTTAAAAAGTAATGATTTTAATAAAACTAAATACTCCCTCCGTCCTGGCTTAATTTGCACACTTGCTTCGGCGCGTATATTAAAAAAAAAAAAATTTTTGCTTTTCAGTTGACTTTTTCAAAGGTGAAGATTGAGAGTGGAGATTTTAAGGGTAGAGATTGTAAGATTCCTTTCTATTTTGGGGGTGTGCAAAATAGGATGGGACGGCCGTCCTAATAATTTTTTTTTTAATAATGTAGGATAAAATTAATATAAATAAAATTATAAGTAATGTAAATATAAGTTTCTTGCACGTTATATATGAATTTAATATAACTTAATTTATATATAGGTATATATATATATATTAACAACATTAAGATAAATATTAAATATAAAAAAATCTTTTTCAAAATGATTATTTCTTATCTTTGAAATCCAAACACACATTTAGTGTGTTTGTACCATTTTTCACCTATATGCATAATAGCTTAATCTATATCTATATATATATAAAAGTAAAATGGAGGGCACTAATGTAATTTTAGTTTTCCCTCCAAAAAATTTATACCATAATTGGTAACTTTTTTTTTTTTTTGGTAAGTTCATAACTTTCTTTTACTTTTCTAAAATACAAATAACTTTTTCATTTTTAATCCGATTTTTATGCATAATATACCAAATTATTCATCATTTCACGATCTTTGATTTGACATCCATATCATATATATTAGATTTAATAAAAAAATTATTTATTGGTTAATTATTTTGGTTAGATTCTGGTTAGTTGAGTTCTTTTAAACTACAAGAAATTTATTTGTTTTATATGACATTAATTTCTAATATATTTTCTTTACTTACATCCGGGATAAATCATTGTTTAAATAATGAAACTCTTATTTTATTAAGTTAAAGGAAAAATTAATATTTTACAAACAATTTATTAAATAATTAGTTACTTACATCTACTAATATACTCCCTCCGTTTCTTTTTAGTTGATTTTTAGAAAGAAAAAAAATGTAAGAATTAAGAATTCAATTTTTTTCCAAATATATCCCGAATAATCTCATTTTTCTCTCACATCTATCTCAAATCTAGGTTGAAAAGTAAGAAATATTTTAGGATTGACAACGGACAAAATTGAAGGAAATTGTAAAAAATAGCTAAAAGATCAATTAATTCGAAAAATCATTAAGAAGCTAAAACATCAAATAAAAAGGAACAGAAGGAGTATATTTTTTATAATAACAATGTTAGTTTGATTAGTCAAGAAAGTATGGGAACTTAGAGCAAATGTATATTTATATATCATAATTATTATTCAGGTTATTCTTTTATTACTAATTCGTATTTTCATAATATGTATTTTGTTAAGTAGGTTACACTTTGCAACCTAAATTTTGACATATGTTACATCTTTCAATTTCTTTTTAGTTGGTTTTTTGTACGTGACTAACATCAACTATATTTTTTTTACACTTTTTAATCTATAAAATACTTTGTCACACTAACTAAATTCAACTATTTTTCTTTTTTTTTTTTAAACTTTTTGCAACCTAAGCAATAAGTTTTTATTTAATCAATTTTATATTTCGATAGATATAATATTTGCATTATAAATATAAAATTTATTTGGATAAATTACAATACCAAATAAAATATAAACATACTTAAGTATTTTTTAGAATTCACACATTTTAAATTGGTATTTGAATTATGAATAACTTTTGAATTTTATTTTTTTAATGTTATGATTTATTTAGAAATTTTTTTGGTACATATGATATCATCAAGTAAAATATTATAAGCTGCAAATGAGAATCTAATTTTAGAAAGGAACAAGTAAATGTTTATAGTTAGAAATTGAAAGTTTATGTATATATATTACAAAATCTATACATATATAAAAGTTATAAAAAAGTTACGATTGTAAATTGCATTTCCCAACCATTATTTTGTGTTATTTATGGTTATTTGTACAAATGCGAACTTTTGATTTTTTTTTCCTTCTTTCTAAAGAAGTACATTTCCCAAATTTTAAATACAAATAGTATTTTGTATCATAACAATGTTTTACATATTATATATAAAATTAATTATCTTTTCATGATCTTTAGTTTAACATACATGCCATATATATAAAAGTGTGATAGTTAATAAAATAAAGACAATTTTATATTCATTGGTTATTTGGTTAGATCTCAATTTGTATTGTGCATGTTTATTGGTGTCAAATTTAAGCTGTAAGAATTAGTTAAATATTTTTAATAAAAAAATCTATTTTTCATAAATACTTTAATTAATTAATTTATTGTAAGTATTTTTCTATCTTAGTTTTATTCGGTAAATTAATCTATATATATATATACTTATACTTATATACATATAAATAGAGCCAAATATGTAATAAAGAAAATTATTTTCCCCTCCAATTGCAAATTGGACATTTTCAAGTGTATTATTCATGTATTTGTCCCTAGAAAAGAGTTGTAGTTGTACTATCATCATTCTGCCAATTTGTTTCTTTCTCAACAACTTTTTAAAAAAAAAAAAAAATAGCAACAAGTTTTTTGTTTCTAATCTATTTTTACATATAGTCTATAAGATTAATAATTTTTCACCTACTTTAAGTTGAAGTAAGTTTTGACTTTTTATTGCGGATTAAACTATTTATAATGGGAATTAAATTATAAAAAATTATTCAATTGACTATTTTTAACAATAACAAATATGAGATTATTTAAAAGAAAAATATATTTTTCTTATGAATTATTCAATTTATTTTTTATTATCTTATAATTATTATTTTAATAAGTTGGTCTGCTATTATATTTATATTTATTTTAACATATGTAATGAATGACATTTTTTGTGGTTATTCACATAGGTTAAGAAGGATACAGACTATCTACAATAACTAAGTTAAAAAAATAATTTTAATATATGTATTTTAATTGTCATATTTAATATTTATTTTAATTTTATTTCGTAATAATAATTTTTTTTATAAATAATAAGTATATATTCAATCCATAAATTTCACGGGAGAAACGAAGTATTATGCTATTTAAAATTTTACTATATGATAATTCAAGATTTTGAATATTTATTTTATTGTGTGTAAAAGGTTCACATTTTAAAAAATACCATCATATAGTATTTAATTTTGTTAAAATATACTATGATGTTAACATACTTCCGTGCATCGCACGGGAGCAATACTAGTATATATAAAAGTAAAATGGAGGGTGTTAATGTCATTCTAACTTTCCCTCCAAATATTCTATACCATATAATTGGTAACTTTTTTATTTTTGGTGAATTCATAACTTTCTTTTATTTTTTTTAGACGCAAATAACTTTTTCATTTTTAATCTGACTTTCATGCATAATATACCAAATTATTCATTTTATAACGATCTTCAATTTAACATCCATATCATATATATTATAATGAGATACTTAATTTGAATAAATGGATTATTCGTTGGTTAATTATTTGTTCTATAATTGATGTTTATTGTGAATTGGATTATAATATTTTGATATTAATTGCAACTAAAATTAGTAAAATAATTTCTTTTATAAAAAGTATGATTTTTTTTTATAAAAATACAACTAATCAATTTATTTTATTTTATATGAATTTTCAAGTATTTTTGTTATTTAAGTTATGCAGGGAGAAACACCATTGTTTAAATAATGAAAGTCCTACTTTATTAAATCAAAGGCAAAAAAATCAATATCTATTTTATAATCAACTTAATATATCATCAAATTTTCTATATATATATATATATTTTTTTTTATCACAAAAATACAGAAGCATTGAGCATATGTATAATTTTGTATTAAAATTGTTATTGCAATTATTTTTAATTACTTATTTATATTTTTAATAATGTGTATTTTGTTAAAATTACTCTTTTAAGAAAATTTATTCTTTGCATCCTAAATTATGAAATTTGTTACATTTTGCAGTCTTTTTTAATTTTAACTTTTACTAGAACTTCAATTATATGTTTTTACAGTTTGTAAGCTAAATAATACTTTGTCGCACTAATTAACATCAAATATCTTTTTTACTCTTAACAATCTAAATAACTTTGTTCCCAATAGTTAATTTTTATCTTCAAATAAATAAACTAAGAAAAATATTACATTTATATAGATAATTTACAATACTAAATAAAATACAGAAATATTCAAATGTTTTGAAGAATTCACGGAATTTAATTTCTTATTTGAATTATTAAATAACTTTTGAATTTTTTTTTTTTTAAATATGAATGTACTAAATAAAAAACATTTAAGTATATTTTAAATCACTAAATGAAATGTTAAAAGTTGCAAATGAAGATCTACCCTTAGAAAGAAAAAAAAATAATATATATAATTAGAACTTGAAAGTTTATTTAGATAAATTAAAAAAATATAAAATATAAGCAGGGGCATAAAGAAAAAAATATTAAACTTTACACTGCATATGAAATATCCAAATAAAATATTATTTTTCCTTTTATTATATATTTCATGGCTATTTTTAGTCATTTATAGTTAGAATTTTAAAATTATTTTATAAATTAAAAAATCTATATATATTTATATATATAAGCCACAATATGGACAACTCTATAAGTAAAACTTTCCAACGTAAAATTTTAGACTGTGATTGGTAAGTTGTTGTCACATTTATTTTACTGTCTAACGTTGCAAATATCTTTTTCCATTTCTAATCTATTTATTATGTATACTATATCAAATTAATCATCATTTGACGATGTTTGATTTGACATACATAATAATAACAACAACAACAACAACAACAACAACAACAACAACAACAACAATAACAACAACAACAACAACAACAACAACAACACCAACAACACCAACAACAACAACAATAATAATAAGAAGAAGAAGAAGAAGAAGAAGATATTCCATTTAAAATATTATATTATTTGTTCGTTGATTATTTGAGTAAGATTCCAGTGTTTATTATGGGTTGTACAAAAAAATATAGTATTGGTTCGAAATACAATTAAAAATCATTCAAATAATTCTCTTTCACAAATTATTTTTACTTAATTGTTTCATGAAAACCACAACTAATTAGTTTGTTTTATCTAAGTATCGTCTCAAATTTTCTTCATTTATTACATTGAGAGAAAAATCAATGTACATATAATTGAGCACATCCTTTATCGAATTAAAAGCGATAATTAATATTTAATTTATAATCAGCGTAATAAATTATTAAATTTGCTAATGTTTCTTTGTTATAATAATTATTTTTGTTGATAAATCACAAAACTATGACTTTTGCTCATATATATAACTTTATATGATCATTAATCTTAATTTTTATTACTTTTTATATTTTAAATATATTAAATATTAATGCTATTTTTCTATAAATAATTACACTTTGCAACCTAAAATATAATATTATACAAGTTGCAACTAATCTTCTTTTGAATAAGAGAAATTAACAAACTTGACTACATGTTTTTTAGACTTTGCAACCTAAACAATACTTGGTCACATTAACTAATCTCAATTATGTCTTTTTTTCACATTTTGCAGCCTAAGCAATATATATATATACATATATATATATATATATATTTTATTTTAACCAATGTGTATCTTTAATTAATCTACTATTCACAATATAAATGTATAATTTAATAAAAACTTTTCAACATATAGATAAAAGTATTAAGAAATATTGAAGAACTCATGTGTTTTATTTTGTTATTCCAACTACTGAACAACGACTTTTGAATTTTATTTATTATTTTGTTATTCTTTGTATCTTTGAAATATCAAGTAAAGTATTAAAACTTGCAAATAAGATTTTCTAAAATTAAATAGTTATAGTTATAATTCAAAACTTTATTTAGATAAATTTAAATATTTTAAAGTAAAATGATAAAAATAAAGAAAAAATAATTTTCTTATAACATTATTCAGTTTATTTTATTTAATAATATGAGTTGATATTTAAATATTTATGTTTGTTTTAACATTCATAATTAATAGGTGAAGAATGAGACAAACACACTAAATGTATGTTTGAATTTCAAAGATAAGAAATAATCATTTTGAAAAAAATATATATATATTTAATATTTATCTTAATGTTAATAATATATATAATATATATATACATGTATATAAAGTAAGTTATACTAAATTCATATATAACGTGTGAGAAACTTATATTTACATTACTTATATTTTATTTATATTTTATCCTACATTATTAGAAAAAATAAATTATTAGGATCAAACAATCTCATATTTAAATAGATTATTATATTTAATTTTATTAAAATCATTACTTTTTAAAGAAACTTCCGTGCATCGCACGGGAATATCACTAGTTAATTATGAATGTTAAACCAAACATAAATATCTAAATATCAACTCATCTTATTAAATAAAATAAATTGAATAATGTTATAAGAAAATTATTTTTCCTTAATTTTTTTCATTTTACTTTAAGTATTTTAACTTATCTAAATAAAGTTTTAAATTATAACTATAACTATTTTACTTTTAAAAAATCTTATTTGCAAGTTTTAATACTTTACTTGTTACTTCAAAGATAAAAAGAATAACAAAATAACAAAATAAAATTCAAAAGTTATTTAATAGTTGGAATAACAAAATAAAACATATGAGTTATTCAATATTTCTTAATAATTTCATATATTTGTTAAAAAGTTTCAATTAAATTGTACATTTATATTGTGAATAGTAGATTCATTTAAAGATACACATTGGTTAATATAACAAATATTGCTTAGGTTGCAAAATGTAATTAAAAAAAAAAAAAAAAAAAAACATAATTGAGATTGGTTAATGTGACCAAGCATTGTTTAGGTTGCAAAGTCTAAAAAAACATATAGTTCAAGTTTGTTAACTTTGCTTATTCAAAAGAAGTTTAGTTGCAACTTGAAAAATATTATAGTTTAGGTTGCAAAGTGTAATTATTTATAGAAAAATAACATTAATATATGTAAAATATAAAAAGTAATACAAAATTAAGATTTATGATCATATAAAGTTATATATATGAGCAAAAGTCATAGTTTTGTGATTTATCAACAGTAATTATTATAACAAAGAAACATTAGCAAATTTAATAATTTAATACGCTGATTATAAATTAAATATTAACTATTACTTTTAATTCGATACAGGATGTGCTCAATTATATATACATTGATTATTCTCTCAATGTAATAAATGAAGAAAATTTGAGACAATATGTTAGATAAAACAAACTGATTAGTTGTGGTTTTAATGACATAAGTAAGTAAAATAATTTGTAGAAGAGAATTATTTGAATGATTTTTTATTGTATTGCGAACCAATACTATATTTTTTGTACAACCCACAATAAACACTGGAATCATACTCAAATAATCAACGAACAAATAATATAATATTTTAAATAGAATATCTTATTATTATTAATATATTATTATTATTATTATTATTATTATTATTATTATTATTATTATTATTATTATTATTATTATTATTATTATATGGATGTCAAATCAAACATCGTCAAAAGATGATTGATTTGATATAGTATACATAATAAATAGATTAGAAATGAAAAACGATATTTGCAACTTTAGAAAGTAAAATAAATTTTGATTCTTATCAAATGTAACAACAACTTACTCATCACAGTCTAAAATTTTAGGCTGGAAAATGTTACTTATAGAATTGTCCATATTGTGGCTTATATATATAAATATATATAAATTTTTTAATTTATAAAATAATTGTTGAAATCTAACAATAAATAATTAAAAATAACCATGAAATATGTAATAAAAGGAACAATAATATTTTATTTGGATATTTAATATGTAATGTAAAGTTTAATACTTTTTTTCTTTTGTCCAGCCTGCTTTTATTTTATATTTTTTTAATTTATCTAAATAAACTTTCAAGTTCTAATTATATATATTCATTTTTCTCATTCAAATGTTAGATTTTCATTGCAACTTTTAACATTTTATTTGGTGAGTTTAAATATACTTAAATATTTTTTATTTAATAAATTCTTATTTTAACAAAAGAAATTCAAAAGTTATTTAATAATTCAAATAACAAATTAAATTCCATGAGTTCTTTAAAATATATATTTGAATATTTCCGTATTTTATTTGGTATTGTAAATTATTTATATAAGTGTAATATTTTTCTTACAAATAGTTTATTTATTTGAAGATAAAAATTGATTAATGCGAGCAAAGTTAAATATATTTTTAAGAGTAAAAAAGACATTTGATGTTGATTAGTGCGACAAAGTATTATTTAGCTTACAAAGTATCAAAACATACAATTGAAGTTTTAGTACAAGTAAAAAATTAAAAAAGATGCAAAATGTAATAAATGTCATGATTTTGGCTGTAAAGAATAAATTTCCTTAAAAGAGTAATTTTAACAAAATACACATTATTAAAAATATAAATAGGTAATTGAAAATAATTTCAATAACAATTTTAATATACAATTATACATATGCTCAATGCTTATGTACTTTCACGATAAAAAAATATATAGCAAATTTGATAATAAATTAAGTTGATTATAAAATAGATATTAATTTTTTTGCCTTTGATTTAATAAAGTAGGACTTTCATTAGTTAAAGAATGATTTTTCTCCCTACATAACTTAAATAGCAAAAATATTTAAAATTCATGTAAAATCAAATAAATAGATTAGTTGTATTTTTATAAAAAAAAATACTCAAATTTTTTATAAAAGAAATTATTTTGTTAATTTTATTTACAACTCAAACCAGAATATTATAATCCAATTCACAATAAGTATCAATTATAGCACAAATAATTAACCAAAAAATATTCTGTTTATTCAAATCAAATATCTCATTACAATATATATGATATGGATGTCAAGAAGATCATGAAAAAATGAATAACTTGGTATATTATTTGAGGAAGTAATTTAGGAGAAATTTTGGTTTAATAAAAACTAAGAATGTGAATTATGTAGACTTACTTTCAAAATATAGAGATCTCGTAATTTGTTCGTTAAAGAATACATCAATTTTAAATGAGTACAATCTTAAAATGTAGATAATTTTACTTTACATATTTCATACGAGAATCATTTTTTTAACAACATTTGGAATAAAAACAGATAAAGAAAGGTTAAATGAGATTTTTCTTTTAATTTTTTCAAACTGAAAAAATACTAATAAAAAGGTAAATACAAATTAATATAAAGGTAAAAAAAAAGTTCAGCATTTTGACATATGAAAAGAAGAGGGGCAAGTGGGATCTATCTTACTAAATAAATGAATAAAACATTATTTATTGTTACCTACTATAGCAAGTTAAAAGTAAGTTGTATCAATATAATGGTTGTACCCTAGAATTACCCTAAAGTTTATATCATAATTAAAAATTTAGTTAACTCGAAATTAAGTCATGTAATATAAAATACCCGGGTGACCCTAATCCGGTTTGACTCCCATTAAATTGGTGACCAGATTCTGAATGCATTTTTTATTAGAGCAATAATCGTAGCGTAAACGCCCCACAGTCCGAAGATCCCTGTAGTAGTACAAACTGCACAGAACCGGAGCGCCCACCTTTGCTTCTTTTTTTCCATTTTGGTGCTTTCCTTCTTTACCAAACAACCCATTGCTCAACTGCTGCCACTCACGGAAATAAAACTCTCATATATTAGATTTTGAATTTAAAATATTTGATAAATTATACTAGAAACTAAAAGGACAATAAAAAAGGGTACACCAGTTCTATGTCCCTTAAAGTTTAATTTCACCAATATTCAACTCTATAAATAACACTAGAAAGTCCGAATAATATTGATGGAATCAATAAATTTATTCAATTAAAAAAAAATCAAGATATAATGTCTCGAATCATTTTGTTCTATTTTCTGAATCTTTATTGCTATTATTTACACTAAAAGGTACATCAATTGATTTCAAGTTAAACAATATAATTATTTATTTTATTTAATTAAGTTGTATCAAAACTGACTAAAATACGCATATATAGTAAAAAAAAATTATGGGGGCAGGGGGCCCGATTGCCCCTTTGGCCTCCATGTAGGTCAAGAGTAGAAGATGTTATCTAATAATGCAATTAATGTAGAAGATGTTATACCAATAAGAGTAGAAGATTTGCATTGCCAATGTCAGTAGGGCTTGTCCTATTTGAGTGTAAGGTTCTATTTGTTTATGATTGGAATATGTTGGAGCACTATAGGTGGTGGAAAATAAAATGAAAAGAGTAGATTGAGTTAAAAAATTGGGTGGTTTGGTTTTTGCTGGATGGAAATCTAGTTGAAGTTTGTTTACATTATTTAATGTGTGTAAAAATTAATTAGATGAGGAGAGAAAAGAGAAACTACCTTATCGTATTGAATATATAAATAAACACCGTTAGGTTAATCGAATCCTAATAAATTATGTCAATAGATAAACAAGCACACCCTAAAATAATCATCTCATTTTTCCTGTTGTTGTTTTCTATTGATAAGTATATAATATAACGAAAACTGCATTTAAATAAATATAAAAAGAAAAATTGAAATAAAAAGCAGTATTTTGGAAAAGCCGCATAGAAACGAAAAGTTGGTATTTGAGAAAATTTTAACGTTAATTCAAGAAAGGCATGAGAAATATGCATTAATTATCATTTTAAATAATGAGCTTTATTAAATATTGCGTGAGTAATAAATTTTTAGACAAGAAAAACGGATTTGTTCCCATTTTGAAATCCAATACTAGTAGAGTATTTAGTTTCCAGTCTCCATCATAACAAGACTCTCAGACAAGGAAAATGGTATGTGCATAGGTATCGTCACTTTCCGCTTTTCAAAATTTCAGCAAAGAATCCGCAACCCACTCCCAAATCTTGCTTTTCTTTAACCCTTTTTCCAGTTTCTGCAACACAACAATATGAAAGACATGTTAACGAGCCCATCTTCATCCCCAACATTGGTAAGGATCATAGCTTTCTCTCTCCTCTCTTTCACTCTCTTCTTTCTCTTCAAACATTTCCCCCCAAACACCGCCCAAAATCAGCACCTTTCGTTCTTTAACTCCACCACCACAACAACCCCTTCTGCGCCGCCGCCACAGGAGCCGGCGAAGGAGGTGCCGGTCCTGGAGAGAACAGGGATCATAAATGAGTTTGGAATCATGACTGATGATTTTATAGTTGGGGAATTCGATAAAGCTCTGATAGAGAGGGTGGTGGCAGATGCCAAAAATAATTGTACTGAGAAGGATGAGAGAGAATCTAGTGAGAGAGAAGTGGTTAAAATTGAGAGATTCAGAGTCTGTGATGAGAGTAAGGGCGATCATGTTCCTTGTTGGGACAATGTGGAGGCCATTTCTGTGTTTAATTTATCGGGAAAGTTCGAGAGGCATTGCCCTCAAAATGACAAAAGATTGGACTGTTTGGTGCCATGGCCTAAAGGGTACAAGCTTCATATTCCATGGCCGAAAAGCCGCGATGAGGTACAACTTTCTCGATTTTTTTTTCCAAAATTTAGTATTGGTGCTCTTCTGCAGATTTTGATTTTCTTTATGTTATATTTGTTGTCTGGCTTTATAATTTGTGTTGATCTATAGGATAGCAAGCAATGTCATGATTCACTAATTGACCCAAAAAAGGAAAAGAAAATAAGCAGTGTTATGAAGAATTGGAATAATGTGTTTCCAGATTGAGATATATATAGATAGATATGTCGTGAGTAGATGAGGTTCTTGATGAGATCAAATTAATTACATCGAATTCTTGCAAGGAATTTGGCAAATCTTTATGTTAAAGGATCAATAAAAAGCACATTTTCTCCACTGGTTGAGGTTTTTCGATGAAGAAAAAGCTCTTGAAATGATTTAGAGAAATGCGAAATCAATGTTATGTCTGTTCAAGAAATCTAGGAATGTTTAATTACAGTTTTGTACGAATAGCAGATCAGCAATCACCTCAGAGATAGTGTTTCTTCCTAATCAGAAGAACGATGTCCATTTTCATTCAAATCACAGTAGTTGAAGAGATTGAGACGTAAGTGTAGGTATGGTTTAATATACTTCGCTGGGGTATCAAGATGATGATACAGTATCTTACTAAAGATCTATCGATGACGAACAAAATCTGGAAATAATTTTAAAAAATTTGGAGTTTTGTCAAGTTTTCTTAATGAAATTTGGAATCATCAAGTTACTTGTTTAATACAATGAATAATGAATCGCCTGACAAGCCATGTTTCTCTCTAATTGGAACAATGACATTCTTTAATTTTATTCAAATAAAACTAGTTGAAAAAATTAAAACGTAAATGCAGGTGTGGTTTGACAATGTGCCTCATACGCACATGGCTAAAGATAAAGGAGGTCAAAACAGGGTTTCAAGAAAAGACAATAAAATTATATTTACAGGAGAGGGACCTCAATTCATCAATGGTGCAGATCAATACTTAGATCAGATATCCAAGGTTCCATTTCATCTTATATATTCTCTTTGATTGAAGCTTCTATTTAATTCAAACTGATTTTTGGATCGTTATGAAAATAGATGGTACCTGAGATTGCATTTGGGAAACATACACGGGTTGCTTTAGATGTTGGTTCTGGTATAGCAAATTTTGGCGCCTACTTGATGGGCCGCAACGTGATCACTCTGTCAATAGCTCCAAAAGATGTTCATCAGAATCAGATTCAGCTCGCCTTGGAACGAGGTGTACCTGCCATGTTAGCTACATCTGGGACCCGCCGATTGCCTTTCCCGAGCCAAGCATTCGATTTGATTCATTGTTCTAGATGTGGAGTTAATTGGACTCTTAACGGTATGCTTCTCTCTTTTGGTGATTATTATTATTATTTTGATATCTTCGCAGTTATTCACCATAACTAGAACGAGATAAAAGCAAAACTAAAAATAATTCGTCTTCTCATGTCTCCTTTCACTGCTAGTCTTAAGAAAAGAAAATGAACTAGTAGCTGAGGCATAGGCATTTCTTTGCGCAGCATATATCCTTCAAAAGCTTTATAATGCTATCTGATGTGGCTACTGTTGTTTGCTATCAGGATTTCCTGGATTATGTTTTTTAAGTTTATATTATCAGAAATTGATTTGTTATTTTATTTTTATTTTTTTTGGTGGTGAAGATGGGGTTTTGCTTCTTGAGGCAAACAGGTTGCTTAGAGCTGGAGGATACTTTGTCTGGGAAGCACAGCCCGTTTACAAATATGATGACAAACTAGTAGATCAATGGAGAGGTAGCCAGTCTTGGTATCTACCTTTACTTTTCATTTGTTGACAGTTGTGTGATTCTTTTTTATGAATTATTATGCAATTCCTTCCAAGATAAAGTACCGTATTGTTTGCATGGTCACAACTGTAAAACGTTTATCTGTCTTTCTTTCTCGATCTTAAAATTTCACAGAAATGGAGAACCTTACAAGCAACTTATGTTGGGAACTAGTAAACAAGGAAGGGTACATTGCTATTTGGCAGAAGCCTCTAAACAATAGCTGCTATCTTAACCGTGATGGTGATGTACAACCTCCACTATGTGATAGCAACGACAATCCAGACGATAATATATGGTACACGTACATATATTTTACTGCTGATAAAATATAATGCTGATGCTTCTCTCTTTCTAGTTTGAATTATCCTGTATCCCTTGGAATTTTATATGTAGTGAAGAATTAGATGCCTTGTTACTTCTGTTCTAATTTTTTTCTAAAAAGTTAAAATATATATATATATATATATATACTTGATCTTGTGAAGGTATGTAAATCTGAAGGCATGCATCACGCGTTTACCTGAGAGCGGTTATGGAGCTAATATTACTGACTGGCCCGCCCGCTTGCTTAGTCCACCAGACAGGCTTTTTAGCATCAAAATGGATGCTTTTAATTCTCGGAGGGAACTGTACAGAGCAGATTCGAAATATCAGAATGATATAGTTAAAGGATATGTAGGTGTTTTTCACCTGAAAGAGATGAACATACGAAATGTGATGGACATGAAAGCTGGATATGGCGGGTAATTATCTTTATTCTGTTCGAACATTATATTTCTTATTTGTTGCTTTTAAGAACTTGAATGGATCCTCTTTATGACAATGAGTTTGACTTGACATTTTTGGATATGGCAGATTTGCAGCAGCTTTGCTTGATTTTCAGGTTAATAGTTGGGTTATGAATGTTGTTCCGGTTAGTAGTTCGAATACGCTGCCGGTGATATACGATCGTGGTCTTATAGGAGTAATGCATGATTGGTATGTACATGTATATGTTTCATTTTATTTCATCTCATGTTTTGTAGTGACTTTTTTGTTTCAAACATCTCCCAGGTGTGAGCCCTTTGATACTTATCCAAGAACATATGATCTGTTGAATGCAGTGGGCCTTTTCTCTGTAGAACAGAGAAGGTAGAAAATTTCAATGTTCCCCTTCTAGTGTGTGATTTGAACTATCAACTCTAATTCTTTCTTCGTCTACGTGCAGATGTAATATAACGAACATCATGTTGGAGATGGATCGGATTCTAAGACCAGGAGGGCGTGTTTACATACGAGACACTTCTCCTGTCATTGATCAACTTAGAGAAATTGCAAGGGCAGTGGGATGGGTAACGTTCATTTTCGACTCTGGAGAGGGTCCTCATTCAAACTGGAAACTTTTAACTTGTGAGAAAAGATTGTAAGATTCGCATTTAAGTTGGGAAAAGAAACAACAATATGCTCTCATATGTATATCATATACCAGAATGTGACAAATTGTTAGTCTCACATTCTGGGTTACTAGGACACTATTCTTGATTGTTGTACTAAACATGAAATTTTTACAGTAAATAGGATGTTTGACTCTGGCTATGTAACACCTACTAAAAAAATGGAACATAGTAATTTTCAAAATGATATTTCGAAATTTTAGACAGAAATAATCTGTTTGTAAAGTGTGAATACCAGGACCTAATGGAGTTGGGGCCTATTCTACCAAGTGGGTAGGATAGAATTTGCCGAAGCCGTCATGATCGCAAGAGATGCATCATTTTTCTTTTTTAAATTGCCAACAAAGTGGCTATATCTCTTCTATAGTTGGTCAAAAGCAAAACATCGCATTTGTAGCCAAGAATGATGATGCACCAATAACTTCACCAGAAAATAAGTACCATATTAAGAAAGTGTTTAAATACAGAAAATTCATCTACATCAATACTCACCCACCATGCCAAAACAAGAAATTCACATAATTATGTCCTATTCCAAGTGTGGCAACAATCTCGTTACCCTATCCTGCCTTTGTCAACAGATCTTTACTAGCAGCAGTATTCACTTGTTTGGAGAGATAAGCTTCGTAAATCTCCACCACCACACGTGGATCCTTCTCCACAAGTTCCAAGTACTCTTCTCGCTTGCTCAGCTTATTCATATTTTCCAAGATCAAAGACAAGGCCGCATCTAGCAAACTCTTAGCACCGTGCTGGTGGGCAAAAGCGTAATATGGGAGCGAATTCTCCCAGTTGAGCTTAGACATCAGATACTTCTCACAGTAAGTCTTGAGATGCTTCACTTGGTATTTTTCAGCCAGCACTAAGAGATCACACGCCATGTGCTCATCTAGGAAAGCTTCCGCTGTGTACAAATAGTTGACGAATGCTCGTAGGGCGTCGTATGATACATCGCTGATCTTGATGGTCCCACTGATGCTTTCCTCCATTTCATTCTCGAGCATGGCCCGGAAAACTGGAGATCGACTTGTCTGCTTGGGAACAAGAGTCACAGAAATAGTCCATGATTAAGCAGACATTAAATACCAGAAGAATGTTACAAAATGACATAATTGGGAAAAAAACTGCTGATTCTTAGATACTACACGAGGCAAATTGTCTTCAGATATTCACCATCGGAAAATATACAAAGTAAAGAGCCGGAAATTAAATAAAAAGAGATAAATTGGTTTCAAGTAACCAAAGATGCCCAACTTAAAGGCTGATTTCTATGTCAATCTTATTTATGAAAATAATATCCCTAATTTTCAGCCCGTTTAATGGCTACCAAAATGCTGTTACTTTGCTAGCTATCTAGTTCCCCCAAATTTGATGCTAATAAGCTGACATCTTGCTATCTAATTAGTCCCCCTATTAGCCTATCAATCCCCTAGCTTTTAACTAACTCTATCACATTTCACAAATTGTTTATACGCAAAATAGTGAACACTGTACAGCTAGTCTATTTCACCTTTAATTACATCGAGAGTACCACCAAATTGTGCTTCCATGGAAGTGTGCCAAGGTTTTCCTAAAAACTAAAATGCCACGGCCCTGAAAAGTGAAAACTGGGGATCGGATTATCGGCTTAGAAACAAGAACCAGAGGAATTACGCGTTGTTAAAGTAGACATCAAATGCTAGAAATAGAAAAAGAAAAAAAATCAATAATATGCCAATTGCCACATAAATCATACACAGATATATTGTGCTGGTCCGTAGATGCTTGCCGGTACATAAAACAGACACATACCAATGGTTATATACGCAATGTGTCGTCGATCAAGTATAGCCGACAATGGTATATGACCGACAATGGGTACACTAAACTACTGTATTTGATCACAGTACTATCGACAACACCACATTGTGCTCATGTGAATCTGTGGGAGTAAATATGCCAAGACATTCCTAAAGTCTAATAGCAGTAATAGAAGGGGAAAGCTCGAAAATGGTGAAAAGAGTAGTGTACCAGTACAGCCCGATGGGCAGGGATGGAGGGGGAATTGCACTGCATATCAGTTGAATCCGGTGAACCAGTAGCAACCAAAACGACGTCGGAGAAGCAGGGAGTATTGGCCCTAATTACGGGATTGGAGCCGGAGCAGAGGAGGCGAAGGAAGTTGACTTTTGACTTGAGGTCATCGATCTCTCTTTTGAGTTCGTCCTCGGTCTCCCCGGCCTCCACGTAGCACTCACGGCACGTGCCAGCGTCGTGATCGCCGTAGTCCTCCTTGCAGGACAAGCACTTCATCCTCATCCGCCGCCGCGCAGCCGAGGATTCCTCCTCCACGTCATCTTCTTCTTCTTCCTCCTCGTCTTCGTCAAAGTCTACGTCGGAATCGGACGAGAACCGCCGCCTCCGTTGCTGGCTCCGCCGCATCTTCCTCTCTCTCTCTATTTAATTATTATATTGTAAATTGTTTTGTACCCTTTTATATGCCTTTCGTGGGTTTTTTTCTTTTTGGAGATACCTCGCTGACCAAAACTTTTTGGAGTATTAATTATTGTTGACGGATAAAGCGTCTTTTATGTTCAGTATCTCAACTGATATTGCTTAAAATTTGCGACCCCTAACGGAAATTATATTATATTATATTTATAAATTAGTCGTCTATCAAATTTAAGATGCGTATATGTATTTGAGTTTGTTATAATAATTAAAAATATATCATGTTAATTTTTTAAATTTTTTAAAAAATTGCACCGATATTAATTCATATCTCACGGATATCTTCGTAAATTGAAAGATCATATCTCCGCGAATACTGATATTTTCGTTCTTGCCGGAAAATAACACATTAGATTGTACATCATTCTACTAGTGTATACATACAGATCAAAATAATATTATCTTTCAAATTAGGGTTTGAAATTTTTCATTTCCTTATTTCGCCACAATAGTGATATAATTTGATTATATCTTTTATTCCTTATGATATCTTTTAAATGTTATAGAAATATCTTTAGAATATTTTCTTTGATTTTTTATGATTTAATTGTATCATTTATTTCTCAGAATATATTAAATTATTATAGATTATATGAGGGAGATTTTTTTTTTATTATTTGTGTCATTTTACCAATTCTTCCAATTTTTTATGAGACGTCTATCTAAAAAAATCTCACTCCAAAATAATCATGTTTCAAAATTAATATTTCATTTTATTAGTTCAAAGAAAAAAAATTAAAAAAAAAATAATTTCACCAGTTAGTTTTATATCATTGAATAAATCAAATAAAAAAACAAAATAACTAGATAAATGCAAATCAATAGTTTAGTTTGTACTCAAATTAAGCACAAATAGAAAATTGTATAATTATAGACGCGGACTGTTCATAATCATAGCGATCAATCTTTTAAATGCACTTCATTTCTCAATCCACTGTGATAAATAGATCCAAAATCTTAAATTCACCCCAACCAAGTTCAATCTAACCCTTTATATTAAAAGAAAGATAGAAGGAATTATGAACAACTTTCACAAAGTTCTCCTAAGTTTTCCATGACATTAATCATAATAAAGAGCAAGGCCTTAGTAGCCCATAATTAAGAATGATTTTAGTGCAACAATGTGTATGAACTGTGAAGTACAATATACTTGAGCATTATCCTATCGAATAGGGCATAATTTGTCGGAGCCGGACCCGTTTGGCGGCTACACCAATTCATTGGTGGGCCACAAAATGCTAGTTTTAAGAGGGATTTGAATTCGGGAAAGTTACTGTTGCGCCGGTGTGTATCGTGCATTTTCTCCCATATATACAACACAATATATTCTTTCTCCCCCTCTCTCACACACACATTGTATCTTCTCTCTTTTTCTCACTCACTGTATTCGGTGCAATTACTGCACCAGATTCAAATTCTATTCGGAGGCACTAATTATTGCAAGAAGGTCAACCATGTTCAGGGCCGCAAATATTACAAAATTTCAGCAATAATTACGGTTCTTTTATCTAATCGAAATTCTAAAACTTAAACTCTAAATTCAGTATCTATGATGTACATTTTTTTGTAAGATCGCCGAAATATTAGATAAAAATTGATGAAATATCAAATTTTTTTTTCTATGTTTTTTGGTTGAAATGGTAAGGGCGCAATTAGACTGATCAAAAAATTCATGTGATTATTATACCCTCAAATTCCACATGGAGGTCAAATCATGTAGTAAAATATGATTACTGGGTCAATCTAAACTATGTGATCTATGGTATAACTGTTGGGAGAGACAGATAAACATTCGAATGACATATGAATGACTTTCTTCATAACTACTCTCATGTGATAAACGGGACAAGTATTGTTTACATAAAAAGTGCCATATGTTCTATTTGAGTCTCATAAGTCATCATTTTGGTACAAGTAACTAGTAATACTGCATGGAAAAAACTTCAAAAATGTGTATCATATGATTCATATTGTCATACAACGTTTCTATGATTTAATATTTATAAATAGTTGTAAGCATGTCAATTTATATAAAATTTTAAGATAAATATTTGTATTTAGGTTAGTTATATTAATCTGTAAAATTTAATATTCATTTTTTCATATTTTTAATGCATATTTTAGCATTTCTAAAAAAAATACATCAATGTTTCCACCAATACGGATCGATGCCTATATTTTGGTAAAATAGAAACATCGATATTTCTGTGAAAATTGATATTTGTGTTCTTGAACCTGTCGATCGATTTTTTATTAATAGTTATACCGCAAGTGCATGATGTAATTGGCAGTGCAGTAACAACTAATGTCGTGTCATACAGAGACTAGTATGGATGGTTTACCTAAAGTACTATAGTGATATTTTCTAGGTGGATCGAACGGGTGATGATTGGTATTGCCTAAATACTATAATCAGACCCTTAGTTATAAGGAACTAAACAATTGGTAAAAACAATAAACAGTTTATGAATGAAATTTTGGTAATTACTAAGATATCTTGAGGTAGTTGATTTTGGAACCCATCACAACTTCATGGCAATACCTAATCGAATATAAATGGGGACCTTTAAAACAGAGTGCATTGACAAAGGGAGTCGGGTGAAAATTGTAGAAGGAAAAAGAGAGAAAGAGGATGTATTTACTTATTTTTTAATCTTTAAATTATTAATGAAGAATGTTTTTGGTCTTTAGTAGTACATATTTTATTATCGTTTTATAAACTTGCACATTTGATTTTACTAGTAATACGCACGTGCGGTGCACTTGGTTACAACTTTTTAATATTATTTAATCAAAAAATTAATTTTAATGTAAAATAATTGTACTTTATGTGGTGGTATTAATCGATCATTTTAATAAAATCCAATGTAATCATTTATCATTGTAATATTGATACATTTCTTGGATTATTCAATGCATTAAAGAAAAATGATCCATTGAACAAACACAATTCTGAATTAGCTAAAACCTAAAATGAAACACAAAAGAGAAATATAAAAGTTAAATAATCGTAGTCTTAACAAAACAAGTTATAATAATTAATGTTAGAAGATTCATATAATATGAGATAATGTGGAAATATTTAGCCTCACAAAATTTTCTATTATATATATAAAATTTAATATATTATAATTAGTGTTTACTGACGCATAGACTCGAGCATCATTAATATATGGGTTAAATACTTAAATCAAAGTACTTTTTGAGTTTCTACACTTTCGTGCCTAAATATTATTTTTTAACCGATTGCAACCTATAGTCTATAAATTGTACAAGTTGCAACATCCGTCAAATTTTTTCGGCCAAATATCAAACACGTGACAATCACATGCCAAATTGGGAGGTTGCTAATTTCATGATTTGTTGAGGCAGGTTTATATATCAAACACATAAATATTTATCAGAGTAGTCTGAGCAGACGTTGATGGTGGTGGAAAGAAAAGATTGAGTATCTAGAGCAGACACGACAATGAAGAAGAAGAAGAAGGGGCACTTTTGTCATTTCAATTATGCTTATTTTTGTATCTAGTTCAGACATAATTTAATATTATAATGTACTTAAGTACATAACTATGTGATATAAACTCTTGAATCAATAAGTTAGGTTGAATCTGAGAGGTTGATTGATTATCTGGCCTATAATAAATAAGTCAGGAATCTGTTTGAACCCATGGTGTGCCCGCTTTTGCCGATGGAATGGCGTTTAGGGTGTTTGGGGGTCATTTGATTTCCTGAATATTTGTTATGGTTGACGGATTTTCAATTTGTAATATATTCCTAAACTCAGATTTGTAATAAGATTCGTCTTCCTGACAACAAGATTCAAGATTGAGTATCATATGGGGTGTGTGCCTGGGTGACAATATGGTCATTACATATGCTTAAAATATATGTATAATATTTTTATCGATTTAATAATTTCCTTTAATGTTAGATATTAAGGAATTTAAAAAAATTAGATGCTATATTCATGTTCACTAATTTTCACGTTTGTCATTTTACTATTTCATTTTTTAGCACAATAAAATTTCATACCTCAATCTAAACACCAATTATTATAAGGCAAAAACTTGGGTGCATATGATGCACCATAGGTTAATTGTACACCAGCCCTAAATAAAGATCTGCGCGCCCGTTTGTAGCGACCCGACCCGCACCAGTTTTTTTTTTTTTTTTTTTTTTTGTTTTATTCGCAGAGAATGTAAGTCATATTTATTATCCCGCGTTTGGTTAACAAATTAGCAAGTGGTGCAATGGTTTCTTCCTTGCTTTGAGGTGTTGGAACATAGAGGGCAAGGGTTCAAACATTGTTGCCTCCATTGTTGTTTTAATTTTTTCTTATTATGTGTTTAATATAAATTAGAATGCAAAATAATATAAATTAATATGCACATAAATACCAATAAATGATGGTGGCCTAGTGGGTAGAGGGCAAGGGTTCAAACCCTGTTGTCTCCATTGTTGTTTTAATTTTTTCTCTTTATGTGTTTAATATAAATTAGTGTGCCAAATAATATAAATTAATATGTACATAAATACCAATAAATGTTGGTGGTCTAGCGGGTAGTTTTTTCATCTCATATTTCAAGGTTCTAGTTTCAAATCTTAAACTCTACAATTTTGTTTAGTTGCTTTTAATTTAATTTATATACCTTTTTAATTTTTATTCTATTTTTTATGTAATTCACATAACTAGGTTACAGTGTATTTACTATTTGCTTATAGTATATATTATGTTGCCTAATAGTATAAGTTTAACTTTTTTTGTATACTACTATATATAATTTTCCAACCCTTACAGTATACTTATTGTTCTCTTATAGTATATATTAGTGTGCTTAAGAGTATATGTTTATTTAGTAATACATTGTTTACAATTTACAATATAATTATTTATATTTTTTATATTACTCTATAATTATTATCCCAGGGTATAATATATTTATGTTTTGCTTATAGTGTATATTATGTTTCCTAATAGTATAAGTTATTAGTTACATGTAAAAAAAATGTGTTGTATACTATTGTATATATATTTTCCCTACTTATTGTATAATCATTGTTACCTTATAGTATATATTAGTGTGCTTAAAAGTATATATTGTTTATAATTGCAGTATAACTATTTATTCTTTTTATATCACTTTATAATTATTTTTCTAGGTTACAGTATATTTACATTTTGCTTATAGTGTAGATTATATTGCGTAATATTTACTATTACAGTATAATTTTCTTATTGTATACTATTGTATATTAATTTTTCTAGCTTACAGTAATTATTGTTTCATCGTAGTATATATTAGCTTACTTAAAAATAAAACAAAAAAAATTTGAATTAAAAGAAAAAAAAAAAGCAAAAGAATTAACTAAAAGATAAAAAATTAAAAAATAAAACTGTAATAAATTATAATTGTATTTCTATTATTTAATTAAATAATAAATAAAAAATAAATGAATTTTTCAAAATAAAAAAATAAAACTGTAGTAATTATAATTATTCTATTATTTAATTAAGTAATACTTATTTATTAATTATTATTTTACTAATCAATAATAAATAAAAAATAAAATTTACGTCACAAAGGATTGAACTCCCTACCTCCTAAAAATAATGATATAACAATGACCACTAGGTCACACACATCTTTGTGTATTTAAATGTATAGTTATGCAATATATATATATATATATATATAAATTATACTAAAAGAAATAAAAAAAAATGGGATTGCAATGTGTTTTATAGAGGTTGAACATGAGACCTCTACATAAGCACATAAGCCTTTAACGACCTAGCCACATCAGCCTCTTATAATGCACTTGCAGCGCATAAAATATATTTAATTTGTAAGTGAAACAAATGAAAAAAAAAATTGATTGCCATCTGTCGAACACAGGACCTCCACTCAAGCATGCAAGCCTTTAACCACCAGGCCATATCAGTCCGTTGGACTGCAAACGCAGCGCATAAAATATATCAAAATTTCGTAACCGAAACAAATGAAAAAAAAAAATTAGCTAGGCACGCCGACCCGGTTTGCGGATGCCAACTACTTTATAAATTATATTTGAGCGTTTTTTTTAGATCCTTCTTTAAATAAGAGTGGTGTACAATAAGCCCTATTGTACACCATATGCACCTAAGTCCCACTCTTATTATAAACCTTGTGATTTTTATGTCGCTATCTCCAATTTTCTAACATATAAATTTTTTTTTCGTCTACTAAAATTACATCACCTATTAAAAGTACTACATTAGTGAATAGATTTATGTAAGTATTGAAATTATCAATCAAAACACATAAGTATAGACATGAAAAAGCAGTAAACATAGTTGTGAGAATAGGTTGCGGTTTCATTACTCCACCAAAATAGTAAGAGTGATACATTTATAGTAAGTGTAACCCTAGTTAAGACCCCACAATTGTATAAAGATGTTGACACCTAATGGCTAGTAAACATTACAGACTTAGACTCATTAATGCATGCAGAATTCTTTAATGCTTGCATAAAATGTTCAGCAAGATGAAAAACTAAGACTTGGGCACATATTCTAACATCCCCCTCGATCCGAACGAGGTGCTGGAATGACATTTATATTTTATCTACATCGAGTGAAGGATTATCTCGTAAGCGCCTTGGTGAGAACATCGACAGTATAATCTACACTTGGAACTTGTTGTACACGAAGTGAACCTTGGCTCACATTTTCTCTGATGAAATGGACATCTATCTCAACGTATTTCATCCTTGAGTACATGACCGGATTAATGGCTACACATTCTTCTCCAATGTTGTCCGTCCATATTACAGGTGCCTTGGACAATTTCACCTTCAACTTTGTAGATATTAGTTCAATTTCATCAAATGGCTCATGGTATGAAGTAGGAATTTTGAGGATTTCAGAACTGGGCTTGATGTGTAAAGAACCGGGTCATAAAACCGGGTTTTAGCCAAGATCAGTGAAGAGGTTAAAAGAGAACCGGGTTGGAGGTGGTTATAATAGTCAGTTACAATGGTTTCATTCTGTTGCAAAACAAACCGTTGTGAAAGCCCCGTTACTGCAGTTTGAAACAGCTTGGGTCAAAGTTGGTTACAGCTCCCTCAACTTCCAGATTCGAGCTCCGACACTTATATGCATTGTAATCACTTGTAATTGCTAGCTAATTGAGATAGTTTTCCCTCTGTAAACATTACACAATTGAGAGGATTAGATATCTAGGGTTTCTGTTCCAAATCAGGTTGTGATTTGGGGGTTTGCTAGATTTCTGGGAAATTCTTGTAATTGATTGAGTAGTGGAGCGAATTGAGGTGCATAGAACCTCCGTGGATCTAGATCATCTTTGATCGAACCACGTTAAATTCCTGAGTTCTTTATTTTCATTTCTGCTCTTGTTCTGTTTTTTGTTCGGCTGATTTCTTGATTGTTTTTCATCCGAATTATGTTGATACATTTATCTTGTCTGAGTTTGAGCTGATCATAACAAGTGGCACCGTCTGTGGGAAACATTCTCACGCAAGAAGAAGGAAAGGATATCAGGAATGAAGATGGATCTGGATAAATTCTCAGGGAAGAATGATTTCTACCTATGGAAAATCAAGATGAAGGCCATCCTGGTGCAGAATGGGTTGGTAAGTGCTCTCAAACCAGAAAATGAGTGGGTAGAGACTGAGAAACCCAAATATGCAGAGATAGACCAGAAGGCATTGAGCCTAATCATTCTGTGTCTTGGTGATAAGCCTTTGAGGGAAGTTTCGAGGTGTATGAATACAATTGAGGCCTGGACGAAACTGGAGGATCTCTATCAATCCAAGTCAGTATCAAACAAGCTATTTCTCAAGCAGAGATTACTGGCTTTCAAGATGGTGGAGGAAAAGGATATCTCTGATCAATTAGATGAGTTTACAAAACTTCTTGATGAACTGGAAGATCTTGGGGTAACAATGGAAGATGATGACAGAGCCTTGATGGTCTTAAATACTTTACCAAGATCTATGGAGGGTTTCAAAGACACTTTGATGTTTGGGAGGCAGGATAAACTGAGTTATGACTCAATCATTACTGCTTTGAAGACCAAATGTTTACAGAACCAAGGAGACAAGAAGGTAACTCAATCTGGTGAAGGATTAAATGTTAAGTTTAGAAGAAATTACCAAAAGAAGAAGGGCCAAACCTCAAAGAACCTTAAGAGTGGAAACAATGCTCAGAATAAATCTGGAGAATGGGTAGAAAACAAAAAGTGCTTCAAGTGTAAACAAATTGGGCAGCTAAAGAAGGACTGCCCACAGAAGATGAAGAAGAAGGAAGGCCAGTCCATAACAAAGCAAGGCCTCTTGAGAGGCCAGCGGCAGCAACAACAACACCAAACATGTTTAATTGACTCTTAAGACGATCAATGAATGAAGTGGTACTCTTTGTTTCGCATAAGAATACTAGATCGGGCGACTTAGTGCGTATGAACTCGCGAAGTTCCTGAACTGTATGGTGGTTCCCAAGCCTCCGATAGCTCCAAGATAGGCAAATCATTGTGATCGGCGGGACTAGGCATCCATGCCAGGCCAGTCACCGCCGGGAATACGAGTTCATGTAAGACCTCATAGGGAATAAGAGATTGATCAGGGTAGTTAGAGGTGGGTTTGGATTTTTTGGATATGGAGGGAGGAGGTTCCATGATAGGTTTGTGCACTAGTTTGTATTTTGGAGGAGGAATAGGAGAAGAGGGGACATCAGAGGTTTTTGTAATACGATTTTGAGTGCGTTTAAACTTTTGCGCCATTTTCTTGGCAGGTGAGTCGATGGATATAGGTGGAGATTTCGTGTGACTTATCGTCTTATCAGCTTGGGATTTTCCTTGTTCTGAGGCTGCAGACTTAGAGTTGGGGGTGGGGAGGAGGATTTTTTTATGAGTGAGGGATGGTCTAGTGAAGAAAGGATTGGAGTTTAGAGGAGCACGTAACCAAGATCTAAAATGGAATCTTGTAGGCGTTGTCGGTGACCGAAGTGGCTTCTTGGTGCAATCTTTGTCAACATGTCTAAGGCAACCACAATAGCAACAAAAGATTGGCAATCTTTCATATTGAAGATAAAAGACTAATAAGGACTTTGAACACCCAAACTTAACATTATTTTAAATATTCAGTACCTAAATAATTCTCTTCTACTTCTGACAAAAAATAAGGTTCTTGTATCTATTATTCGACTATGAAGTCAAACATAAAACTACTGCAATCATATTAAATTATACTCCCTCCGTCCCGCTCAAATTTGCCTACTTTTCTTTTCGGTTTGTCCCAATCTAATTTGCCAGCCCATAAATGGGAAATTTCTCTCACAATCTCCATCCTCAAAATCTCCACATTCAATCTCTACCTTTAAAAAAATCAAAGATTCCACAAAATCTATTTTTTTTCTTAACGTCCGTGCCCGGCCAAGGTAGGCAAATTGGGCTGGGACGAAGGGAGTAATTGTTTACATCATTTAAATATTTTATCAAGTAATTATCATTAATCTTGAGTCATTCATATATTGTGGTAATTAAATATCATATGATACACTATAATAGTCTTGTCAGCATGTTTTTTTTGTCGTAGTTATTTGAATGAGTATATAGATGTTATAACTAAGTACCTAAATAAGAAAATGTCTCCAAAAAAAAGATGATAAATAAAATCAATAAGAACTTTCACTATTATTCTTTGTTCTAATTTTTATGTATATTTTATCTTTTTGTTCTTAATCCTAAAATCTATTAGTATTTTTTTTTACCATGAAAACACCAAAACTTGATAGTTTTGCAATCATTCAATACTTAAATAACTTTATTGTACAGCTATTCGTAATTAAGAGCCATGTAATTATTATCATAACAGAGAAGTTAAACATTGGAGTTACTAACTCCTATTAAACTATAAGATGTTTATTTTATATAAAAAAATTATAAATACATAAATATCTATTTTGTTATTTTCAATTATTGATATTTTGAGACTTCTTTCTCTGGGGGGGACCCCGCTTTGGTAGTTTGTGACCATGAATGAAAGATTTGGATTGTAAGAGTTTATATATATAGCGTTGATGCGAAAAACGTTTAGGCAGCGCCTAAGCTCTAGGCACCCCCAACCGCCTCCGATTATGACGAATCGGCCTCCTTAGGTATTTTTGGGGCTAGGCGTTCGCGGGCTAGGTGGTGCTAGACGTTTTTATATTTTTTAATTTATTTTATTTTATTTTTATTGGAAACGTCTTCGTTTTTTGAACTTGAGACAATTGATTAAATTAAAAAAATAAATCTTAAAAGTTAAAACCCTCACTTTCCTTATTCCAGCGGCAAAAAATGAAATAAAAGTTAAAACTTTCTCTCCCATACTTCGAGTTCCTCTATTACCCCATCTTTTCATTCAATATCACATAACTAATTAACTATATGACTCTTTGTAGTGAAGTTTGACCCACTATAAGTATATATATATATAACTTAGACATGTAAAACTTAAATTTGAATAAAGGAACAATTCTCAAGGCACCTGGCGCATAGACGACCTAGGCGCTTAGCCGCCTAGGCGCTAGGCGGTCCCAAACCGCCCCGCCTTCACTTTCCGCCTTCAGCAACCATGATATATAGAGACACGCGCGCGTGCACACAAACACACACACACATACACATATATATTCTCTTAGATTTGCTACTTGATCTTTCGTTTTACTCTACAATTGTGAAAGAATCCATTAAAAAAGCTATAAGAAATTTATAAAGAATCAAACAAAAAGAAGAATATACGTATTTTTTTTCTAAAAAGGAATAAGAATATAAGATATTATGAATATTTAGGTTCAACTTACGACATTAGCTGAACTAAATATCATATGAAATGTAATAGAAAATTTCATAAGTTGGGAGATGAATTCGAAGTATTAAATGAATCTACCAAATAAATAAAACTTTAAAACCAAACTTACTAAATTAACTTTAAAAATTTCACCTAAGCGGATTTTCTACTTTTTCTACAATAACATAAAAGAATCTCATTGTAAAAGAGATAAGTAATTTTAAAAGAAACTGAAAAATAAAAGTAAATAAAAGGAATATGATACACTATAGTTGGATTGTCAAATACTCCATCCGTTCCATATTAATTGGCGTTTTATGATGTTTTTTCATTTTTCAATTAATTGGCGTTTTACATATTGTTCACCAATTCTGTCAATTTTCTCCGTAGGCTCAATCCCAAATAATCTCTATTTTTCAATCTATCAGAGATATTTTGATTTGGTCAAATCTTTAGTTGATGGTATATGTGTCAAAATATTCCATTATTAATTCTTCCCTTTCATCTTAAAATGTCAATTAATATGGAACGGAGGGAGTATTTTTTTATTGTGGTTAGTGGATTTAGTATAAAGATATTATAGCTATGTACCTAAATTGAAAAAAGTAAACTAAAAATAAATAATTATCTCGAAAAAATAAAATATGATAAATAAAGTAAATAAGAGCTTACACTATTATTCATTGTAATAATTCTATGCATATGATTTTTTCTTTTTGTTGCTAATCATAAAACTTATTTGTATTTTTTTCACCATAAAAACACCAAAACTTAATAGTTTTGCAAGCATTCAATATATAAATAATTCTATTGTACCATTATTCGAAATTAAAAGTCTTTTAATCATTATTCTAATATAGAAGTCAAACTTTGGTGTTACGAAAGTCCTATTAAACTATAAGATGTTTAAGTTTCTATCTTTTTATAAATACATTAATATCTTTTGTGTAAATTTCACCTATTTAATATTACGAATATATATATATATATATGTATATATATATATATTCTTTCAGATTTTGTCTAATCAGTCTTTCTCCCTTCTCTACAATTATAGAAAACCCCAATTAAAAAAACTATAAGAAATTTATGAAGGAACGAAAAAAAAAATAAAAAAAATTAGAAAGAATAATATAATGTATTTTACTAAAAATGAATAATAATAATAATAATAAAAATAATAAAAAAAAAAAAAAAAAAAAAAATAATAATAATAATAATAATAATAATAATAATAATAATAAATATTTTGGTTTAGCTACCTTACATCATTAATTGAACAAAATATTATATGATGAATCGAATTAAAAAAAGAACAATATATTGTATTTTATTAAAAATGAATAATGATAATAATAATATAAGATTTTATGAATATTTTGGTTTAGCTTACGCCATTAGTAAACTAAATATCATATGAAATATGATAGAAAATTTCATAAGTTAAGTCTTGAGAGATGAATTTAAATTATATAATGACTTTTACTTATAAATAACACTTTAAAAATAAAGTTACATAATTAGTCATGAAAAAAATTCTAATCGCTTTTTTTTTTCCTTTTTGTACAATTATATGAAAGAATCATGTATTATAAAAGAGATAAGAAATTTAAAAAGAAACTTAAAAATAAAAATAATATCGTATATTACAAAAAAAAAAAAAAAAGGAACATATAAAATATTATCAATATTTAGGTCCAAATTATGTCATTAGATGAATTAGATATCATATCTATAAATTAACAAATGATATTTGAACTATATAGTGCTCTGACCAAATAAATAAAACTTTGAAGATATAGTTACTAAACTAACATTAAAATTAAAATTCATTAAAGATATAATAGGCAAATCAAATTTTCTAAAAAACAACTCAGACTTTTATAATAAAAGTAGATTACTTAAATGAGTATAGCGTGTTAAGAAAAATACATGTGGCAAATATTCATGCTTCTAGATCTAAGATAATGTCCAGTTATGAGGGTGTTTGGTTAAACTTATTTAAAACATCTTATAAGTTCCATCAAATTATAAGTTGTTCAAAAAAAATTATAAGATGTAATTTCTTAAGAGCTTAAAAATTTAATAAAGTGTTTGGATAAAAAAGTTTATTAAGTTGCAATTGAATAAAGTGATATAGCTATGAATTGTGTAGTGTGTGAAATGTGTGTAGTATATGAAAAGTATGGAGTGTGTGGAGTGTGCGAAATGTGTGTAGTGCGTGTAGTGTGTGAAGTGTGTGTAGTGTGTGAAATGTGTGAAGTGTATGTAATATGTGAGATGTGTAAAATGTGGTTTCAGTTTCGGAATGTGGCTTCAGTTTAGGGTTTAATGTGTGTAGTGTGTGTAGTGTGTGCAGTGTGTGTAGTGTGTGAAATGTGTGTCGTGTGTGTATAGCGTGTGAAATATGTGGTGTGTAAAATGTGTGAAGTGTGTGTATTGTCAGAAATATGTGTAGTTTGTGAAGTGTGTGTAGTATATGAAATGTGTGTAGTGTGTGTAGTTTGTGAAAATTGTGTAGTATGTGAAATGTGTGTAGTGTGTGTAGTGTCTGAAGTGCGTGCAGTGTGTGTAGTATGTTAAATGTATGTAGTGTGTGAAATGTGCATAGTGTGTCTAGTGTGTGAAATGTGTATACTGTGTAGTATGTGAAGTGTGTGAAATGAGTGTAGTGTGTTAAATGTGTGTAATGTATGCAATGTGCGTGTACTATGTGAGTGTGTAGTGTGTATATTGTGTGAAATGTGGGTATTATGTGAAATGGGTTGAGTGTATGTATAGTGTGTGAAACAGGTATAGTGTATGTATAGTGTGTCAAATATATGTAGTGTATGAAATGTGTGTAGTTTGTATAGTGTGTGAAAAGTATGTAGTGTTTTTATTATTGTGAAATGTGTATATTGTATAGTGTGTGAAAAGTATGTAGTGTTTTTATTATTGTGAAATGTGTATATTGTGTGAAATGGTTGTAGTGTGTTATAGTGTGTGAAATGTATGCAGTTTGTGAAGTGTGTGTAGTTTGTGAAATGTATGTAGTGTGTGAAACGTGTGTAGTATGTGAAATGTGTGTAGTGTGTGGGTAGTGTGTGAAATGTGTAGTGTGTGAAATGTGCTTAGTATATGTAGTGTGTGAAGTGTGTGTAGTGTGTGAAGTGTGTATAGTGTGTAAAGTGTTTGTGTGTGTGTGAAGTGTGTGTAGTGTACGAAACGTGTTTAGTCTGTGTGTTGTGTGTTCTGTGTGTGTGTAGTGTGTGAAATGTGTGTAGTGTGTGCACATTATGTGAAATGTGTTTAGTGTGTGTAGTGTGTTTAATGTGTGCTGTGTGAGAAGTGTGTGTAGTGCGTGAAATGTTTGTAGTGTATGAAATTTGTGAAATGTGTGTAGTGTGTGAAATGTGTGTAGTGGATGATGTGTGAAATGTGTGTAGTGTGTGTGGTGTGTGAAGTGTGTGTGGTGTGTGAAGTGTGTAATGTGTGTGTAGTGTATGAAATGTGTGCACAGTGTGTGTGAAGTGTAGTGTGTATAGTGTACGAAACGTTTGTAGTCTGTGTGTTGTGTGTTCAGTGTGTGTGTAGTGTGTGCACTGTGAAAAGTGTGCATAGTGTGTAAAATGTGTGAAACGTGTGTAGTGTGTGAAATGTGTGTAGTGTGTGTATAGTGTGTGTGTAGCGTGCGAAATGTGTCTAGTGCGTGAAATGTGTGTAATTTGTGAAATGTGTGTGGTGTATGAAGTGTGTTGTGTGTGAAGTGTGTGCAGTGTGTGAAGTGAGTGATGTGTAGAGTGTAGTGTGTGAAGTGTGTGAAGTGTGTGAAATAGGTGTAGTGTGGGTATAGTTTGTGAAATGGATGTAGTGTGTGTAATGTATGTATAGTGTATGAAATGTGTGTGGTGTGTGAAATGTGTGTAGTGTGTGTGGTGTGCGAAGTCTGTGTGGTTTGTGAAATGTGTGTAGTTTGTGAAGTGTGTGAAGTATGGATAGTGTGTGTAGTGTGTGTGTAGTGTGCATAGTGTGTGTAGTGTGTGAAACGTGTGTTGTGTGTATAGTGTACGAAATGTGTGTAGTATGTGAAATGTGTGTAGTGTGTAAAATGTGTATAGTGTGTGAAATGTGAAAAATATGTGATGTGTGTGTATGTATTCGAATCATGTGTAGTTTGTGTTTAGTGTGTGTGTAGTGTGTGAAATGTGTTGTGTGTGAAGTATGTTGAATGTTTAAAATGCATATAGTGTATGAAATGTGTTGAATGTTTGAAATGTGTGTAGTGTGTAGTGTGTATAGTTTGTGATGTGTGTGATGTGTAGAGTGTGTGCGGTGAGTGTAGTGTGTGTACTATGTATATAGTGTGTGGAATGTGTGTAGTGTCTGAAGTGTGTGGCGTGTGAAATGTGTGTGTGTGTGTGTGTATAGTGTGTGAAATATGTGTACTGTGTGAAGTGAAATGTCTGTAGTGTGTGTATGTGTGTAGTGTGTGAAATTTGTGTAACGTGTGAGGTATATAAAGTGTGTGGATAGTGTATGAAGTCTGCATAGTTTGTGAAATATGTGAAATATGTAACCTCTCCGTTATGACAAAGAATCAACACAAATTTACTACTTTTAACAATTTATAGCATTTCAAAATGAAAATCACACCCTAAAAAGGGTCAATTTACTTTCAAGGATCAAGTGTTGTAGTGTGTGAAGGATGTGTAGTTTGAAAAGTGTGTGAATGGATGAAGTGTGTGTAAATATTTGTAGTTTATGTTGTGTGAAGCGTGCGTAGTTGTATGAAGTGTGTATAGTTTGTGTTATGTTAAGTGTGTAATCATGAAATTTGAGTTTAACTTATAATATTTTATTTTTACATTTTATAAGTTGTTTAACATCTTATTTTGCTAAACACATTTGAAGAGCTTATAATCTCAAACATCTTACAAGATATTTTGAGGAGTTTATAAGTTTAGTCAAACACCTTTTTGGTTGGATTTAGTGGGATTATATTGATCCTAGGGAGGAGATGAGATCAAATAATGAGGTTTTGCCGGTTAACCCGGATTGGTGGGTTTATTACAATTTTTTAGACAAGTATTGTAAACATGGGACAACTCAGAATTATTGTCGAAATCTCATGTTATCCCTCAAAGTAAACTGGCCCAAAATATTAGGAAGACTCATAAATTGAACTTCAGAATGATTAGTGATGCCGAATAATTTCCGTTCCGATTTTGTTATCACGCTATTAACAGCAATAGCTCATGAACCAAAAAATATAAACATTAATTTATATATCCTTCAAAAAACTAGTACATTAAAAGGGAATAAAGCAAGACCCCCAACATATTCACATACACCCGAATCGGAGAAGGAAGGATAATCAGATATAACTAGCAAGGTCTTTTGTTCTGGAAACCAGAAATCTCAGCCCTGATCACCAACAAGAAAACGGTTTTCAGTCGAGTTCAAACCTGTTGTGTGAAGCTGTTTTCTCCTCTTGACGAGATGCATTGCACTTTGTCTGTCGTCTTTTGCCTCCACACAATTGGGCTGCACACAGCCAGGCCTCAGAGGAAAATAACTTACAAAATCGAGTGGAGACACAGTAGAATTGACAGAAGGATCACAGAAGAGACAGTTATGTCTATCTTCCTGTCAATTTTGCTATATTATCATATATATTAGGCATTGAATCAACAAGAATCATATCAAGATTAAGAAAGAAAACATGAGAGGATGATAGAGATCTTGTCTAAAGACCATACAAATGGTTCGAATTATACCTTAATAGCCAATGCTTTATCAAAAGATTCAATGGCACAATCAGGCTCTCCATAGTTTAACTGGGCTCTTCCAAGAGTGATCCACGCCTAAATTAAAATCATTACAAGCTAAAAGCTTAAGTAGATTCATCTGCAAAAACTTTATACACAGAAAAATGCAATAACTCTCTAACTCTCCTCAATCAACTTAATCGAAATATATACATAATCCATTGTCTAAATCATTTTCCATCAGCCACCTATATTGATTTTGTCAAGTATGATTCCACCTATGATCTTCTAAGCAGTGGTTTGTTCTTCATCTTCAATTACATAATTTACAGTCAAATGATTTCTGCACAACAGTTAAGTTCAGGCGTCCACTAAACTAATCGAACCCAATACTTTTAGTGGCAACACTAGCCAGCTTTCTTCACGCCTATTTAGGTGGAGTTGATTTTTTGTGTGTCATGTCATGGGAAGGTATTTCTCATTCACACTAACTTCATCAACAAGGAAATAAGTCGCCCCACACGAATCTTTGATGAATCGTTGTACTCATCGCAATATAGTACCTTATCTTGGTGAGACCAGTCACAGCATAATACAAGCAAAGGCAGTTCAGACTTCAGAGAGCAAAAACTTTACCTCAGCCCAGCTTGGTTCCAATTCCGTAGCACCTTTGACGATGGGAAAAGCTCAAATTAGAATGTGAAGACATGAAACAGATTAAGTTTTTAGATGATAGCAAGTTAAAAGGAAAAATTAGATATCACAACCAGTGTATCCCATACAGCAAGATAATTTGGCTATAAAGGACTTTGTATGTCGTTATGAAGGAAACATGCAGAAGAAAAATGAAAACGGAAGAGGAGAAAGAGGACAAACGAGTTGCAGTCTTCAAGGCACTCCATGTTTCTCCAAGCTCAAGTAAAACCTGAGCTTTTTGTTCATGCAAAACAGCTTTCTCAGGCATCAAAGTTATTGCAGTCTCCCATTTCCCAAGTGCTTCACGGTATTTTCCCTCCTTCAAAAAAGAGGAAAAAAAACCGAGAAGAATGCAGTGAGCAAGCAAATCAAATAACACCTAATAGATGTGCAACAAGCTGCATGATGTTTGAAACGTTTTGCTTCTTTAGGCATCCACTTATTTCAGAAACAAGTCAATTAGTATTAAAACTGGACAACATAAAGCATATACTGCAAATAGAAGTACAAACTTCTGTCAAGAAATCATGAGATGGTCGACAGGATCATCCCGTTCCAGTAATCATATAAATAATTAGAAGTTACACCATAAAAAACTTTTCCATTCCACTCAAAGCAGATATTAATCTATTCCAAGCATGAAAATATCCAATGACTAGATGCATCTCTTCCAGGCACCTTTGGGCTAATTTGAAGTCTCAAAGACATAAAAAAATTTACACGTTCTTTAGATGATTGGTGAAGGATAATTTTGTCTTTTTCACAAGTATCTACTCGACATCAATAAAATGCAACACGTGTACCATAAGTGGCTAAAGCGATGACTATAAGTCATCGAGGGCCAAGGTACACCTTAGTATAAATGCGCCTCGGCTCAAGGTAGGGTTTAACCTTCATCCAAGCCTTGCACTCTCTTCTTAATAAGATTCGAGGGGTGGATTCCTTCTGGATTGGTCGTCTTGGTATCCCCGACTGCTATAGGAAAAGAGTTTCGGTCCATTCTTTTTGGCAATCTTTCAAGTCCGTGCATAGTGTCGGGTATAGCCAATGTGTTACCGAGCCAGTAAAGGAGCGAAAAAAACCCTTCATTCACTTTTAGATTTCAAATCCGCCGTCAGACAAGGGAAAAGAGGACGACACTGGAGATATCTTTGTCCAGCACAAAACGAACTCCAGCCAAACTCAGAACCCTCGTTTGTTATGTTAAGTCTTCAGACCAATCACTTGAATTTCATGCTTCAGCTATTTCATTTGTTGCGAATACTCAGGTTAATTTCGCTTTTCATACATCAATTATTTGATGTTTTATGAATTTCATACATCAGTCATTAGGTTATGCAAACTGCTAACAACTCAATTATGTCTTCAATCTACAAACAACTCAATTAGAGAATACTACAATCGTAGAGGCATCTCTTTATAACAAAAAACCCGTTGAAACATCAGCTTACACAAATAAGATTTAAGACCCATATACATCCATCCTAAAAAGCCAAAAGAGAGTACCTCTGCAAGTTTATTTCCTATAGCTTCAAATTCTCGAGCAAGATTCGTCCTTTTTTCAGCTTCCTCATCGGTTTCATTGTCAATTCCAAGTACTTCTTCCTTCAATGGCTCTGTTTTTGCAGAATTCGAATCGGGAGTAGAATTTACATCTTCAAAGGGAAGGTGTGGATTTAAAACGATGGGTCGTTTCTTGTTTTTTATTTCGCTCTTCCATGTCATCTTCATCTTTCACGATTTCGTTTGGTAATTTCTTATGGGTTTTGGTGCTCTTTCGATTGTACTAACGATTGTTAGAGATAAAAATTGGGAGCATGCGAGTACTGTTTTTCAGTAGTTCAGTTCCGGAAATCTGAGGTTTTTCCCTTTTTCCGTTTTGCCCTCTGATTAGGTATTTAATTTAAGTAACCTTCCTTTTCTTTTCTTTTCTTTTTTTTTTTCTTTTTTTCTAGTTTTCCTTTTCCTTTACGCGGCAACTTTCATTGTGTGTTAAATATGACATCTTCTATTCTTCTATTCACGGTGGTAATTTGTTGGCCGATCCGACTAATTAATATTCGAACGAAGTCGAATGCAAAGGACTAAGGTTGATTTTAAAAAAGTTCATGTTAGAAACAGATCGAATTGAATTGACACGGAGAAAAAATAAGTTTAGATTGACCCCTTTTCAAATTTTATTATTATTATTATTGAAGGACTAAGGTCAATTTTAAACAAGTTCATGTTAGAAACAGATCGAATTCAATTGATACGGAAAAAAAAAGAAGTTGGCTAAGATTGACCCGTTTTGGTATTGTTATTACTAGATATATAACCGTGCGATGCACGGGTGAAATGTTTTTATAATTGTGTTATTTGAATGAGTATTAAATATTAAAAATATAATATCAAAACAAATTCCATCAAAATAAAATATAATGCAACACTACGATAATTTTACATAAAACCTGGTTACAAAAAGACTAATAATATGTTTAAGTATGAAAGCTAATTATTTAAATTACAAATTCCTAAAATCTCTTTGTACACAATATTTAATGTTGTGTTGACATATTTCTTCTCATGGTCACATATCATTACTTTGAGACCACTACGACTGGTGACTCTTGAAAATGCAACATATAGTTGATCATGCCTCAACACTGGCTTTCGTAAGAACAAACTTACGTGGGATAGCGATTGACCTTTACTTTTGTTTATTGTCATCGCATATGTAAATGTAAGTAGAAATTGCCTACGTTGAAACTTAATGGAACTTTCATATCAGATGGACACGTTGATAGTCTTGGAATCAAAACCAATTGTCCAGCACTAGCTCCAATAATATTTTTGCCTCCAATACATGATCTCCGAGTCGATTGATAATCAATCTTGTTCCATTGCACAAACCACGACTTGGATCAATATTACTTAACAACATAACATGCCTTTTTTTAAGCTTTAACTCTTGATTTGGTAATGTAGAGCATTTAACTGAATTTAAAAATTCTGGAGTATATACGTCAGTGATGACATCATTTGGCAAATCAGACTTACTTGCAGTATCAGAGCTGAAGTACGATCGAGCTTCCCCACTATTTTGTGATATCATATGATCATTTATTAAGTCCACAACATCTAGCGTCGGCGCCAAGATAGCTCGTTGCTAAAGATAATTTGGATCATGAAATTTTTCAAAAAGATCTGGATGAATGCAATCAACAATCGTTTATATTGGATTATTGTTAGGTTGCAAAAGCATATCTTCTGGAATTTTAATTACTGATGAGTTTTCTTCTTCGTTGCCAATCATTCCATCTCCTATCGCTGCTAACCAATCTGAAAACTCTATAAGTTTTGCTGCCTCAGACTCTGAACTAACACTTTGAAGTCTCATGTTCTTTGCTAGGCGAAGAACCTCGCATGGATGCCGAATATAAGAAGAATTGATAGTTGCATTAACAATGTCTGATCTTCTACCTTTGGGGATAACTGGAAGAATCTGGCAAAAGTCTCCTCCAAACACAACAGTTTTACCACCAAAAGATTTTGTACTACTCCAGACATCAACAAGTTTCATGACATCTTTGAAACTCCAACGCTTCAAAGCAATGCTTATGCAACATGGGAGCCTCATCCCATATTATAAGCTTTGCTAAACAAATGAGTTCATCAAGCTCACTTCCAGCTTTGATGCTGAACATAGATTTGTGACTCCGACAGCTTCAAAAAATTTCAATGACCGCCCATAGCTAAGCAATAATTTGTCTATTTCGATCAGCATCAAATTCTTTATTTGTGACTCCGACAGCTTCAAATCTAAGATATAAAAAAAACATTTAAAATTTAAAAGACATGACAAAAACAAATTGAATAAAAAGTAAATTTATAAGCATAAAAAAATAATTGTGTACCTTTCTTGTGCAAAAATATACGTTGTCTGTATAAAATGTCGTCAGATAGAAACCTCCAACACTTTTCCCATACAAAATCAGGTCTACCCATACAGTTCTCAGTAAGCAAAGTAGCAAACAGTGTTCTTAAAGAATGTGCTGATGCCCAAAACCTTGCCTCCTTTATTCCATCGATATACTCATTATCATCTTCTAATAAACCAAATGCGTAGCAAGCATCTCCATAAGTGTTGTACTGAACTTCATGAGAAACCATCATGTCCCTGTGACATTTAGCTCCACAAATAACATTGATTAGACATCTTAAGTAGTATGTCTTTGGCATCAGGGGATACATAATATGCTCTCCCTAAACCTCGACCTTTTGTTCATGGAAGCCATTCTGTTGTTGCTTGTTTCCAAACAAAGTGTTGAGGAAACTCTGTGTAAGTGAACTTGTTTCCATGTGGGTAATCGATATTTGCTTGGAACCATGCTTCGAACTTAGTTCTTCTAATCTTCTGCAAAATCACAATTAATTCAATTATGTATGTTTCATAAAAAACGACATTTTGTTGGCCATGCTCACAGTATGACCGAAAAATTGAAAGTCAAATTTCACGACTCTGTTTTTTTTTTTTTATGATGAAAAAGTATGGAAAGGAGAAGGGCTACCTTTTCACCCACCCTAACCTAACGGCAATTGTTTAACCCCCCAACATTCTTAAGCAAGAAACATAAACGAGCAAATGTGGCTTGTGACATTCTTATCTGCTTCAAACAATCTATGTCGTTCTTAGTTATTAAATTGTCTAGCATTCTAGCATTCATTACATATCTAACCTCCCTAAGTACCGATTGACGACGATGTGTCCCAACCCCTAACTGATCCACTAAGGTGTTTAGCACAACAAAACTGCTAGCCATAATTTCTTCGACCACAAGAAATATCGCTGCCCTTCTACTTCCTATCTGAGCCATTGTCCACTCCTTTATTTTACACGATATTTTGGTGAGCAAACATTTAAACTAAAGCTACAACAATCTATTCAAATTGAGAAACACCATGTTAATATTAACGGTCATGAAAAATCACAATTTAGATTAAAGAGCCCCTAATGATATTTTAACCAAATGATGTTTTGGAGACAAAAATTCAGAAATTAAAATCACTCTATTTTTCAGACATAGGTGATCTTGGTGTCTTCTGAGCCAACCACAAATAACCCTACATCCTCAAGAAAAAACTCAAGAAAAACTCAAGAAAAAACATAAGACAAATAACCTCACATCCTTAAGAAAAAACACAATAACAGACATGAGACACGCCAAATTTTCAAATATGCAGACATTATATCAGCAAGAAAAAACAGACATTAGATGAGCATGAATCAACAATAACCCTACATCCTCGCCTATAACATGCAATACTGCTCGCATAGAACACACAATACTACTCGCATAGAACACACAATACTACTTGCATAAAACAAGAATTTTTTTGAATTATGTACCCTACCTCTTAGTGCTTGAAATCGACATAATTTATCATAGCTTCCCCCGAGATTCACAGCTCGAACAAAGGAGTAGTAAGTTAGACTTGGTAATTTCAGAACGAAAATTACACGAAAATCACGATTCTGTAATTAAAACGAAGATTTCGGGAGGAAGTCTCACCTTTTACTGCGAGGTTGAGCAGAAATCGCTGATAGAGAGAGAAGCAGCTGCTGTTGAATGTTTTGAGTTAACAAATTTGTTTCTAGGATTACAAATGATATATAATGGGGGGTAATTTGGCAATTTTAATTTGCACCCAAAACTCAGGTTTATTTTAAGGTTTACATAACCCATCCCCCAAGGGTTCCCTACAGCCGGGCTGCCTAATTAACCAACCGGGCTTGAAACAAACCAAGAGCCTCACTTTTGCATACCAAACATCTTATTAGCTATGGTACATGTAGTAATACCCATTAACCCATGTACCAAACAAACTCTCATAATTGAAGAGGGAATTTTCATAACTAGGCTAGTCAAAATATTACTTATCCAGAATGACCTTACTTATTCCAAACAATAAAAAATAGTCTCTTTTTTGTACAACTCATGTTTTAACATAATAAACAACCGAGTTGTTTAAACAATTAAGTTATTTAATTAAAAAACAACTCCATTGTTTTAAACAACCCGATTGTTTAAAGACAAAACAACCATATTGTTTTAAACAACTCAGCCGTTGTCATACAAATCTATCATATTATTTGCACAACTTGAAGAATAAAAAAGAAAACTAGTATAGATTGGGAAACAAAATAAAATATGCTATGAAAGAAAATAAGAATAAACACATACCTGTAAAAATAATCCGAACAAGAGGATGAAGTTATGAAGAAGAAGATAAATGGAGAATTGAGAGAGTTGAGAGAAAAAAGGAAAGAAAGTAAGAAGTGAAGAGAAAAGAAAGAACATATATGAGGAAGAAAGAGAGAAAATCAATTTTCTTTCAAATTTAAATTTTTAAATCTGAAAATATTATTATTAATTTTTTTTTTTTTAAAATTAAGTCAAACATGAGAAACATATGGCTCCGTTTACTTAAACTGGGAAATGCTGGGTCAAACTTCATTGAGAAAGTTAATGAGTGTGCTTTACTGAATTGGATCCTCTAAATATATTGAGTGAAATCTTAAGCAAACGGACCAATAATTTTTTATCACAGCGATACTTGATATATACCATTATTGAAGTCTTCTCTCTACCGTCTCCTACAATTTCAATCTCCACGGCTAGAAATTCTCTCTTCAATCACTGGACATATTTTCAAATTTCAAGCACAAAAGATCAAAGGGCTTTCTCTGTGATTTTATCTCATCAGCTTACGATTCAGTATGTTCCTCCCACTCTTCAACTTATTTTTTTATTTCTTTATTTTTCACAGAGAAGAACGTTTTGAGCTTACGTTGAGTTCTAAAAATGGAAATTTTCTTGCAGATCAGATGTGTGTGTGTGTGTGTGTGTGTGGACGATAGTGAAAGCACGGAGTAGCATATGCAACGAAAAGCTAGCCGGAGTTTGTTCTTAATGGCTGTTACTAGAGTGCTAATTTTGACCAACCACTTTTCCCCCTTCTTTGTAGCATAACCCTAGCCGCTCCCACCCGCCGTCGTCCACCACCACCGCCTACTCGCATCGCCGTCGCCCGTCCGTCGGGTTTAGCTGAGTCTTCGGGGTCCTGTTGATTCGACAAGGTTTCAAGGTTTTTTTCATTTCGAGGGTACTTGTACACTGCGAGCTGCGACTACTTTCTTGAGGTAATTTGTGTTGGTCTTTTGCATTTTTTGAGATGCGTTATTCTTGGTTCAGTTTCTTTGAGATGTGTGCTTGTGGCTGTTTGTTTGTAATTTTCTATCGTAATAGGTTATGAAATAATGCAGCTTATTTTAGTTGATGACTGTATTTCAATTGGTTAAATTTCGCATATTAGTGTATTATTGGCTCATGGGGCTCTGTGGTGGTACCACTGTTCAGTGCGTGGTAAAAAATTGTTTGGTGAATTTGAACTGTTAATGGGTTTTAGTAGAGGGTGCTGTGGCTCTATCATTTTTCTCTAAATTATCAAACGTAAAAAAAGGATGCGTGCATTTCTCATTCCATTACAGTGAGTTTTTCTTACTGCAGCCACCTCTGGTTAAACACCTGCTGCCAAGTTTCTGTAGAAGTGGTATAATGTCTGTAAAAGAAAAAGGACACATCTTTGTTTCAGGCCAATAGCCAAACTCTTACTTTTTACCAGAACGCAGAAAGCCAAAAACATAGTGCTACAAGTTTTGTAGCAGTGAGTATGATCTAAATTCTGAAAACAGGGATTTGATTCTTTAATAATGCAATTCATAACTTTAAAAGGAGAAATTAAGATTGCATGTTAAGTGCTTGATGATTTTGCCTATTTGGCTTTTGCTTGTACCGATCTTATTTGTAAGCATCAATGGATCGATCACATTACGTTTCTTTTCAAAGTTTATGTTGAAGTTGAATTGTTAATGATGATCTTGTAAAATAGTGTTTTTCTTTAATAAAATTCGTATGAAACGGTATATACCAATGCCATTTTGAGTTTCGGTATACCGAAAATTTGGTGTAAAACGGTATATAACGATGCTGTTTTGAGATTCGGTAGACCGAAAATACAGTATGGAGCGGTACATATCGATACCGTTTTGAGTTTCATTATACCGAATATTTCGATATGTATAAGTTGTTTGTCGGACCAAACTTTTGGTATACCAAATATTCAGTACGATATTGGTATGGTATTTTGACATACCGAAAATTTCGGTACAGTATACAGTATGAAACTACAATACTCGGTATACCGTACTGATCCACTCCTAGCTGTTACGGGAGGTAAAATGCTACTTCCTCTTTTTTCTGTTTTTTCCCAAGCCTGTAACTTTGGCCCCTTTTCTTATCTTTTACATACACTGCAGGGGTTATTTCCTCAAAGATAAAAAAACTATCTAAATAGGGGCAGTACAAAAGGTTGTAGGCTAATCGAGGTATAGACACGATTAGGTGGGAAGGAATTGAGAAGTAAACATAGGTGACTGATGGGAGCCTATTCTCTAGGCGGGGATCACTCGGAGCCAATCGGGGATTTTTGCAACAGAGCCAATAAATGAAATAGATTTTCTTAGATTGAAAAAGGCAAGAAGAGAAATCTTGAGTGTCTAATCGAGTGAAATGGTACTCGAAATTGATCCTCTGATTGGTGCTTCTCATGAGCTGCTAAGACTTACAAAAAAATGGAACCCTAAATTTGATCAGAAATTAAAAATCTTGGAGGATGATAACATAGACGATGGCTACAAGGCCCTTCTGCTACGCATTGTAGCTCATAAGCAGAAAAACGACGAAAATAATAGGCGTAATAAAAGGACTAAGACACCTAAGAAGGGTAAAGGTATGAAAGATAGCAGCATGGACTCTGAGCTGAATGGAGATCCTGAATATGAGCTTTACTTGAAATATTTGGAGAAGCATGGCAAGTCTTTTAGGCTTAAGAATCGCAAAGGTGCTCCGCTGGTGGTGGGGGATATAGAATCTGAGAAGGCGCATGTGGATGTCGAGCCTATGAGGGAAGTTAATAATGCTCTTGTAGTAGTACATGAGAAGATTCCGGAGGAACAGGCTCCAAGAAGGTTGACGAGGGGTTACTTGCGTAAATATGGACAGTTAGATCAGATACGTGATGTAGAGAATCAGTACAAGAATAACCCTCAACCTGTTCTAGTTAAGAACACGAGCAACATTGACAAAGTAGTATGCATTGATGGCCCACGTAGTGTTGATATGCACAAGGGCTCCACAGTAGCAAACATGAAGATTACGGAGAAAAAGAATCGGAGGACTCGAGGTTCTAAACGTAAACTGGATCAGATGGATGGTGGAGTGAAGGATCGGAAGAAACAAACTACGATCAACACTGACAACGTAGTATGCCTTGATGGCCCACGTAGTGTCGATATGCATAAGTTCTTGACAGTACCAAACATGAAGATTACGGAGAAAAAGAATCGGAGGACTAGAGGTTCTAAGCGTAAACTGGATCAGATGGATAGTGTGGGGAATACCTCTGGAGTGAAGGATCGGAAGAAACAAACTACAAGCAACACTGACAACGTAGTATGCCTTGATGGCCCACGTAGTGTTGATGTGCATAAGTTCTCGACAGTAGCAAAGATTACGGAGAAAAAGAATCGGAGGACTAGAGGTTCTAAGTGTAAACTGGATCAGATGGATGGTGTGGGGAATTCCTCTGGAGTGAAGGATCGGAAGAAACAAACTAGGAGGAATTTCAAAGATAAAGGGAAAGTCAAAGTTGAACTTCCTAATCAAATGCCTCGTTTGGAAAATTACCGTGAGTCTGATTTGCAGTCTGCTTCAGCTAAGAATACCAAGAGTTTGGCTCCAATAAAATTGGAGGATGATGCTAAGAATGTACAGAGTGGAGGGTGCTCAGCTGAAGTATTTAGGGACGTCAAGCCTGCAAAATGCTTTATGGAAGATGACAAAGATAAAAGTGATTCCGAGGTGGTAATACTTGACAAAGCTGCATGTGTCAAGAAAGGAGCCTTAAACCCTTTTGTGTCTTCAAAGGGATTTCATATTAGTGTATGACATCTTTTAACTAATTCTCAACCTTGATTTGTTTACTCTTCTGACTAATCTTTTTTTCAGGAAGTGTTTTAAATTTGTTCTATTTCATGAACTTTATGAATACAGCCGCAGAAGGATGGCGTCTTGCTTATTGGTGAATCAAGTGCGACTGACGTGTTTAGAAAAGAAGTCTTAGATGATCTCAATAAACCTTATGACAGAGAGGAGTATAAGAGACTCGTGAAAGAACTCCGTATGAGACGCTATCAAGAATCTCATCCAGGTCAGTTAGGTTTTGGTTAGCAGTTTTTAACAACCTCATTTAAGATAAGTTTCCAAGTTATTACTTTGATATCTTTCTCTAGTTTGAGCTTATTTTCCACCGTTTCATACATCACTATTGAACCAAAACTTAGGCAATGATGTCTTTTGGAGTGATTCTACTGCCTCTGGCAACGATTATTTTGAGGCCATTTGAACTTACTGTTTGTTGTTATTGCCTGATGTCATATCTTGATCATGTCACTCATATTTTAATGTTCTTCATCATATTTTGTGTGAGATTCTTGCATTGGTCATTTTTCTTGTACCATGATAACTATGTGACATTGTACCACAATCAGAAGGAATTGAAAAATTACTCTTGAACGTGAATTTGCATAGCAGTAAAAGGCTTGAGTGTGGAATTGTTTCATCCTTTGAACATCCTTCACTCGTATTGTGAAAACTAATTTCATGATCTTTGTATGTATTCAGTTGCAACTATATATGGTATCAGATTTGGCAGCGATGAATGTTAAATTATGTAGTTTTTCTCTTGATAAGATCTATAATTTGAAGTTACTGTTTTCGCATCAATGAAGGAAGATGTAGATGGCACAAACCTGCTCAGTTGGAGGATTTTTATTTTACGTCTCACTCCACATAAAAATGATTCTCTTGGATGTCACGCAGATCTTGGAAAGAAGTTCAAGGTCGAAAAATATAAATACAATAGGCGAAGACGGTTGGCCCTTCTACGTGGATTCTTCTTCTGGCTTCAGGTTCGTCGACATATTTCTTTGGTCATTCGTGTATGGACATGTGAGTTTGTGTTGCAGGATTGTAAATGAGTTTCATTCACAAACAACCACACAAAGTTACTGTTTGATAGTTATTGGAGCTGAGATTGGTAAATTTCACAGTAGACTAGAATCTGAGTTAATCTCATGTGTTGCTTTGATAGAACTTGAGCCGAGATGGAGCATTTAGACCATGGAAAGACCGTGAGTGCCTCGCGGTGGAGCCACCATATCCATAGAGATTACTTTTAGCCACCATATATGAACATTTTCTTTTGGGAAGGACAATTTATCATGATTGAAATGTAGAATTCTGTCACAAATGTATGTTATCTCTAGTAGGAGTATACGATTGTTTCATAGACTCCCCTACCAATTGAGCTACCACGCATAAATTATTGCTAGATGGGCATAACATACGCGGTCAGATTTTTTTGGTTTTTTTAAAAAATTAATTCTTTTTATCATCTTCTAATTCTAATTAAAATTATAAGTATAAATGATAACTATCAAAAGATGAAGCATTCCAAAAAAAAAAAAATGATTGTCTTTCTGAAGTTTTTTTTTTTTTTGACTCGTAAGTGAGTGTTAATGTTAAAAATTTAATTACCATCTTCACAAATAAATTTTCATTACTAATTATAATACATTTATAAAAATAATAGATTTTTTAAAAAACAAAAGAATTTTGCCTGAGCAGATTATGCCCAACAAAGTTATTATGTGAATTAAGTTTTCACGTTCATTACTATGTCTAAATGAATTTAAACAAATTATTTATAGTAAATATGTACGGGACAGAAGATGAGGGGATGTTTGGTTATATTTTCAAAAGCATCCTTTTCATTTTTTACTAAGCTAATTATATAAATCATGTTTGTTTTATCATTTTCATCCAAATCAATCATTACATCTAAATTAAATATTTATTTTGTGTCTAAATATCATTATTTAGTGGGACCTACTATATACTATTATAATAAAATATCATTATTCAACTATATTATTTAATAATTAATCAAATTTATTTAAATAATAATTACATTTATCAAATTATATTAATCATATCAAATGAAATTTGGTAGAAACACTAAAAATTGAAAAGATAAGCAAAAATCCGGTGAGTATTACTAAGAATTGGATAGTTGGTCGAAAGTTGTATAAATTAATAACTCTGAGACAGAGAGCAGAAAAAATGTATTAATTAGAAGTTGTAGCGTATAAGCATTGAACTTCCTAAAGGTGTTTAGATGTCGAGCTTCCTTCTTAAGTTGCCATTCCCATTCTCCACTCTTCCGGTTCAGATTTTTTGTTACACCACATATTTTAACTATTTTGTTACACTACATTTTTATTTTTATTACATGAATTTTAATATAAAAAACTTGTTAATTTGTGTGGCGTTTGGTAAACATAGTAAAACACAATATGAAACATCTTATAATATATAAAAGTGAAACCCTTTAAACCATGAAAGTTTTTCATTTTCCCGCCTATTTATAATTGTTAAAAATGAATTGTGGGTTCTAATTGATTAAGGTAATTGCAACAATTTATGGAGGAAAATTGTTGTCACAAAATTCTCTTTATGTTTTTCTTTTAATGCCAGGAATTACAACAATTTATGGGAAAAATTTGTTGCCACAAAATTCTGTCATTTGCCGGTATATATTTTGTTCAAATTGTGTAATTTCCATGTGTAAATATGCTCTATGAAAATTAAATTCAATATTGACATATCCAAATAAGTAAATTAAGTAATTGTGTATGAAAATTAACTCAATTAAACTCATTTTGTATATAGACGTAATTGTATTAGAACAAACAGTTAATTCATTACATATGGAAACAAGTAAATCAAGTAATTCTCTTTAATTTTATAATTTTTAGTATAAAATTGATATCAAAAAATTATTTTCAATATTGTTTAGATATCTTACTATATAACCAAAGGTCTCTCTGTAAGAGGAAATTAGGGATGCACCAATCATTTTACCTGCTAAAAATAGGCAAGTTTAATTGTTACTAATATAATAAGAGATATGTATATCTATATCTATATATATCTAATAACAAAATGACTTTATGCTTGATCTGGAAAGAGTGATATTTTCCCGCCCATTTGCACTTATTAATATTGGTAACTATTTTTTCCGAAAATGATTTTTTATTTAATTTTAATAAAGATTTTTGGGCCTCCACGTCCTACCATTTTTTTAGCAACTAATTGGGTAAATTGTAACAATAATTCTATAATGAGATAATTCTTATCTCAACTGAATGGTTGAGAATCTTTTTCATTCCATATTTTCAGCATTTTTAGTTGTATGAAGATTGTTAAAGAAACAACAGATAAATCACCACTAATAGAAATCCGAAATTATATTTTTTTGTTACAATTTTGAAACTAAACCAGCTAAAATAAAGTATTGAGGAATCTAAATTATATACAATATTTGTTCTCGCCTAAAATTAGGAAACAAGTTATAATTGAAAATCCTATTTTACAACTATATAAATGCATTGCTTCAAAGTTCATTTACCACAGTCCCTTTTCACAATACAACAATCCGAAAAAAAAACAATGTCTCCAGTTTTTGCTAAAATCAGTGAGGTTCATGCTAAGAGGCATGATTGGGCACTGAAGTTGAGATTGGTCAGGGCTTACACAGGCACTGCGTATAAAAATTCCAATCAAATTCAGAGTTTTGAGTGCGTGTTTCGTGATGCCGAGGTATACATTTATACTCTTAATTTTAACTTATTTGTTAGTAAATCATAAAATGATATGTATAGTTTGATTATTTTCTTATTTCACAGTGTATTTATTTGAATTTTGTATATAATCAATCAATGAATGTGTGTAGATGTTTGTTTTTTTGTATATAATCAAACAATGAATGTGCATAGATGTTTGTCTCAACTGTATGTATCAATGATGACATTGTGTATTATAAAAACATATTTATCTCTGTAAATGGATATAACATAAATATGTAAATTAATGCAAACTAAACTGGTAAGACAACTATTTTGTATCATAAAACATACAAAATATCGCATTTATGTTATTTTATGTGAGTTTGTAATTATTGTGAATCTGCACTTTTAGTTTATTTTATAGTAATATCAATTTGAATTATTTTCAATATAGGGATCGACTATAAGCGGTTTTGCTTGATTGAACCATATTGAGATTACTTGACAAAGGCTTAAGGAGGACAAACTTTACCTTATTAGTGACTTTATGATTTCTAAAGATGACTTGCGCTTCAAGACGGCTACTCATCCACTTAAGTTTTCATTCTATGCAAAGACGAAGATTAAAGTTATCCGTGATACATCTTTTCCTAATACTAGGTTTATTTTCAAGTCATTTGATTTTATTGCAAACCTGAAAGAGTCGGATGAGACTCAACTTTTTGGTAATTATTTACTTTATTTTATTTGGATTAACAATAGTATGGTGGTTGAAATGAATGCACCGAAGCCTATGCAAACAAGAGAAGGTCCAAAAATGTTGATGGAAGTCGTCATCGAAGATCTAAGGTACGTGGCCGTATTATCACTTTATCGTTTTATTTTCAAATGATTATTCTAACTTATCTTATTATAATAATCCCTAATATTGTTGCCAATGTCTTTCTACAGTGAGTGTAGGCTAACGATAGCACTGTGGGAGGAGTTTGTAGAGCAAGTGTTACCTTTTTATAACTTGCCAACAACAGATCCTTTTGTTATTGTCATGTAATTCTGTAGGCTAAGGGTTAGTATTTTTCCTCTTTATATATATTTTTAAAGATAATATTAATAATTTGTATTTTATATCTTTTTTGTATGTTTGGTTGTAGATTTTGTAAAGGTTTCAAACACATATAACTGCACGAAGATGCATGGTTGTAAATGCTGACGTTTGAGAGATTAATGAGTTCAAGAAGAAGTAATATACTCCTTTTAACCTTCTGTAAAAAAAAATTATATTTTTTAATATCTCTAATAGTACCTTAATTTTGTCTTTCTTATACCTGTATTTTTTGTTCGAAGAATTGCTGATTCTCCTAATCGGGCTAGACCCATTACGATATCACAAGCTTCTGGATCTGGTGGTTCGCCTAATAGCGAGTTTGCTTCTGGTCGTGCTGTTGTTCGAGACCTATAGGAATTATGTGAAGGAGAGGTCAGAATCATTGCAAGTTTCTTATGAACATTGGAATTTTTTTATAATAGACATTGTCTCTAACAATCTCCCTCTTTTTACCTTGCTGGCCAAAACAAACACTCACCCACATACTTAATGATCAAAACATCGACAGAATTAAAACACGACCATATACACCACAAAACATCCTAAGAGAGAGGTGAGAGGTCACAAACAACTCCACTCTCTCTCCCGCCTAATATGTACAATACAAACACACAAAAGGAAGAGTAAGCAACTCCCCCTCAAACTGATGTCTATGCATCATATACACATAAGTCAAACATAAAGATGTCCAACATCAAAAGCCATCACCAACATAAAAACATAACCATCAATTATCCTTGATACCACTGGTACCAACAATGTCAACATAAAAACATAACCATCAATTATCCTTGCTACCACTGGTACCAACAATGTTAGTCACATCCACAAATAATCCACCTGGTTCACCATCATCAAATTCCTCCTCTATGTCATCACCAGTACCAGCTTCACCATCTCCCCCATTTTGGCCTGCAAGTATGCTTCGGAGGTCCCTCTCAACACTTTCCAGTATGCTTTAACCATAAGAATCCAGTTCAAGAGCTCTGAATCCAGTTCAAGAGTTGCACGACTGGGACAAATATTATTCCTGAGTGTGTTGCACCACTGGCAGCAGCAATCCTTCCAATCTCTTCTTCTACAATAGGCTCCACACATTGTACATCCAGTACATGTGGAGGATCAAGAAATTTAGAATCAATAATGATCTCATGAAGATCATGGAAGTATTGGGAATTGGCAGAGACTTTGATATTCTGACTTGGAAGCAGTTTCCAAATAAGGCAAGAGAAAGGAAGATGTTGATGTTGCGACTTCCTCTCTGCAAAGTTAGTAATTGTATCGAAGACAAACTGGCCAAAGTTAATTTGACACCGTTTATGACTCGGTACAAAAATTTCATCTGAGTTTGAGTAGCGACATTGTGATTCTTGGTGGGAAACCAGTTAAAACATCCAAACTTGTGTAGGATGGCATACTTTAAGGTAAGAAGGGAAGTTGGGATTTTCCGGTTAACTGGCCAAACAGACTTGTGACCACCCGTGGCTTGGGCAATCACATGATCTAAGTCATGGAGCTCTTCTTCTTCATTGTTTGGAGGGAAATGGAGGAGGTCATTGATCAGGGCAGGAGTAAACAGAACAATGTTTCTCCTAAGGTAAACTTGTCCAAACCTAGGATTATTAGGAATCTTCATGCCTTTAGTCAAATTGCAATAAAACTCCCGTACTAGATCTTCAGCAAATTTGCAATTTACTCCAAAGTTTTACCTAGATGAGCAACATCAATAATGGAAAGAAGGTCATCCCTTTAGTTTAGTTAAGAAGGTCATACCTTTCAAAGTGAGGGGTGTCAAACTTTCTCTTAGAGATAACTGCCCTGTTTTGGAAATATTCCCAGTCCTTTAATGCTTTCTTCATATAGGAATAGCTGCTATGAGCCCTGTTGGCATTCAGTGCTGTAGCACCCCATATAGCACGCTTGGGCGTTACTGGAGGTAGGGCCTCTTCTCACTTGAGCTCTCATCTTCAGCAGCAGCCTCTTTCATTACCACATCTTCATCACTGGAATCATCAAATTCTTCATACTCCGTCTCCTCAGAATCCACATTTTCTTCCTCCTCTGCCTCTTCATTTCCAGAATAACTTTCTTCTTCATCAGTCTCATTTCCTTGTTCTTTTTCAGACTCCTCATCTAACTCAACATCAAGTTCAGTAGCAAATTTAGTAATGTCATCATCAGGATTTTCAGCAGGTGCTGGAACACTGGATCCTTCACCAACTTTTTGAGGAACTTTGTTCTTTCTTTTCATGGCTCTCAGCCAGTCAGCCAGCGTCTCTTCCTTGTCATAACCTGGTACTTGTTCTTCTACAAGGGATTTTGGTTGAGGAACTCCATCAAAAGGTAATTCCTGGGGTGCTAAATCACCTTCAACAACACTGGATGGTCCTTTACTTTAACTTTCCTTGACAACCTTCCTTTTCTTTCGGGTCTCTTATGTGAACATCTTCTGGGCACTTTTTGTGTGAATTAGAACCTCATAGTCAGGGTCCTCCTCATCATCATCTTCAATACCCGAGGGCAACCTAAATTGTGGTGGAGGTTATACCTTGGGAGGCCCCTTCTTCGTGGCTGGAGGCTTATTCTCCTCCATAGTTGGTGAGTCCCCTTGTTGCCTCTTGGAGACACGTTTGATCGGACCAGAATAGGCTTGAATGGTGTCCCTAATCATGTCGAATGTAGGAACATCCTCCAAATCTATAGGATTTTCTTGATCCCCTGGTAGTTGCATTCTAAGAAATGCATCTGGAGGAACAAATTCTTCAAGGGCCATATTAGGGTTTTCCTCTTGGATTTGAGAGGGGTTTTGAACAGTGGGTGCTGTAGCATCTGATGGAACATCAAACTTTTGCGCTCCTGCATATTCGCTCCTAATGTTGTAAGGATTACTGGGCAAATCTGCCATAGATTAAGAGTGTGAGATTTCTGCAGAAACGGAAGAGGTAGCGTGAGTTTGGGATAGAAACGAGTGAGGAAGAATAGGGAATGTTTGTTTTTCTAAAGTATCTTTGAACGAGGTAATAATTTGAGCTATATCCTCCTCTGATTCTGACACTTTGACAATAATTAATCAGGAAAAAATGAACAGGCCCAGATTAAATACACTACAAAAAATAGTTATTAAGTATTTGAAAAATAACTCTCCCTAAAACTAACATGTTCCGTCACTATGGTCACCACCCATAACCTCCATGAAAATAGGGAAATGGATAAGTTCAAATTTCACACCACTTACTCAACAATTTCAGATATTTTTTTTTTTTTTAAAAAAAGGAACAGAATTAAAAACATAGGTGCGAAATAAACTAAAATATTATTTTTAATGGATTTTTAATTATTAATTTTTTTTCCTTATAAAAAAAATAAATCATTACAGAGTTTTTAAATTGAAATAAGACATAAGGCGATTCACAAAAAACTAACCAAAAATGGTGTTCCATACAGTAATCCAACACTTGATGTAACACCTTAGGTTAAGTGATTTTCTCCAAAAAATTGGAGAACATGCCACAAAATTGCTTGTTACCGATAGATCATCATCAATTGAATCTGACGGGGTTAAGAAAATCAGATTGGAAGATGATTTGGGTAAAACTACTTGTGAACAAGGGATTATACAGAATATCCATCGAGATCAAGTCCTTGCGAGAATCATCTTTTATTAAAATCCATCATTCCAAAAGTACTCTGTAAAGAGTAACAATAGAACAAACGAAAACACAAACACAAGAATAACACTTATATACAAAAGGTGTTGTAACACCTTATACAACATTTAAAGAGGTTAAATAATACACAAGCCAAGAGATTTCCTTAGAAAGGAAAATCTCTCAAAATCTAAAGGTTTAGTAAAAATATCTGTAAGTTGTCTTTCAGTTGGTGTATGTTCTATGTTCACAACATTCTTTACAACCAAATCCCTTATGAAATGATGACGGATATCAATTTTTTTTGTGCGAGAGTGTTGCACAGGGTTTTTGGTGATATCAATAGCACTAACATTATCAAAATATACCAAAAGACCATTACTGTTACGGCCATAATCATCTAATATTTGTTGCATCCATAATAGTTGAGTACAACAACTCCCTAGTACAATGTATTATGGCTCGGCAGTGGACAAGGAACCACATTTTTTATTTTTACAATGCCATGAAACCAAATTATTTCCTAGATAAAAACAACCTCCTGAGGTACTCTTTCTATCATCCACATCTCCGGCCTAATCAGCATCACAAAAACCTACCAAATTAGGGTTAGTTTCTTTAGAATACCAAATACCTAAATCTATGGTTCCACTCACATATTTTATGATACGTTTAACAACATTTAAGTGGGTCACTTTAGGATCAGCTTGATAACGTGCACATACAGATACACTATAACACAAGCCTGGATGACTAGCAGTTAAGTATAGCAAACTCCCAATCATACTCCTATACAAGGTGTTCTTAACACCTTGTGAAACACTGTCTTTACAAATCTTGGTACACGAACTCAAAGGAGTTTTCATTGATTTAGAGTTCACCAAATAAAACTTATTAACCAGACCCCTGGTATATTTTGATTGGCTAAAAATGTTCCATTTTCATGCTGTTTTATTTGCAAACCAAGAAATAAACTTAACTCATCTACAAGACTCATTTCAAAAGATGTGGACATTTGATCAGTGAAATATTTCAAATCCTTGTCACATGTTGATCCAAAAACAATTTCATCCACATATATTTGGGCAATGGTGATATGTGAAAACTATTTCTTTATAAATAAAGTTTTATCAACATTGCCTCTTTGAAATCCTGGTGAAATGAGAAATTTAGTCAACCTATCTTACCAAGCCCTAGGTGATTGTTTCAATCCATATAGAGCTTTCTTAAGTTTAAACACATGATCAATTTTATATGCATCAACAAACCCCTGGTGTTGCTCAACATAAGCTTCTTCATTCAAAATTCCATTTAAGAATGCACTTTTAACATCCATTTGATAGAGCTTTATATTGAGAAAGCATGAAACAACTATTAAGAACCAGATTGACTCTAATCTAGCAACAAGAGCCAAAGTCTCATCATTATCAAGGCCTTCAACTTGTGTGTACCCTTGTGCCACAAGTCATGCATTGTTACAAACCACTTTTCCTAGTTCATCTGTCTTGTTCTTGAATATCCATTTTGTACCATTAACATTCACACCATGAGGCCTAGGAACTAAATCCCAAACATCATTCCTAGTGAATTGATGAAGCTCTTCATGCATAACGTTAATCCAATTTTCATCACGTAGAGCTTCATCTACATTCTTTAGTTCCAAATTGGATACGAAGCAAGTTTCATGGATTTGCATGAAAGTAGAAGATAGGCAAGCAAGTTTTACTAGTTTTGAGTAGTCAGTTCTTTCCTTATGACGAGTACGAACACGGTCATTTGCATTACCTATGATTTGAGTAGCTGGGTGCATCTTTTGGATTCTACCAGGTGGATCTCATCTTTGCTTAAATATAATATATCTTCTTGAGTTTTATGAGTAGGAGTGTGTGAATTTGTGGTATGCTGAGCATTGTCACCATTTTCATCTGAAGGTGTTCCAACATCTTTGGCAACACCCTCAGTATCTTGAGATTGTTGTTCAACCAAGTCCAACACATAATCTTCAACTCTCTTCCCTGCAATATAAGTAAGATCATCAAACACAATGTTAACACTTTCTTGGATGGTTCTTGTTCGTAAGTTAAACACACGATATGCATGACTATTATTTGAATAACCTACAAATAAGCCTTTGCCACTTCTAGAATCAAATTTATTTAGTTGATCGCGATCATTCAGAATGTAATAAATGAACCAAATACGTGAAAATATTTAAGATTAGGTTCCCTACCCTTGATTATTTCATAGGGTGTCATAGTACTCCCTGATCTTAGATAGACACGATTCGAAATGTAACATGCAGTGTTGATGGCCTCAGCCCAAAATCTCTTTGACATGTTTTTAGCACACAACATAACCCAAGCCATTTCTTGTAAGAGTCTATTTTTCCTTTCGGCTATGCCGTTTTGTTGTGGTGTTTTAGGAGCTGAAAATTCTTGTCTTATGCCCTTCTTTTGACAAAATTCAGTAAATGATACATTTTCAAACTCCCTTCCATGATCAGTTCTAACTCTACCTATCCACATACCATAAGAATTATGAATTTTAACAACATGAACTTTAAACACATCAAAAGTTTCAGATTTATCTTTAAGAAAGAATACCCATGTAGATTTTGAAAAATCATCCACACACACTAGCACATATCTTTTTTCACCTAGACTATCCATTTCTATAGGTCCCATTAAATCCATATGAACAAGTTCAAAACAATGTGTTGTAGTATGGTGTTGCAGTACCTTATGAGACACCTTAGTTTGTTTATTCTTTGCACATGAGTTGCAAACTTTATCAATCTTACCACAGAATTTTGTCAAACCTTTCACGGCCTCCATTGAAGCAAGCCTTTGAAGTTGTCGGTAGTTGACATGGCCCAATTTTCGGTGCCATAGCTCAACTTCATCAATTTGTGCCTTGTGACATGCTATTCCTTCCTCAATAGAATAACAATTGTTGAAGGCTCTTGTTCCTGTCATTATACACTCATTTCCACCGTCATATACACTGCATGAATCATTTTCAAACTTGACATGAAGATTTTCATCACAAAACTGACTTATGCTTATCAAGTTTGCCATAAGACCTTTCACATGCAAAACATTTTTCAAGTTAGGTAATCCCTTAACATATAGAACACCTTTACCAACAATTCTACCTTTGGCTCCCCTACCAAAAGTAACACTGCCACCATCAAAATCTTCATACTCTTTCAAAACATTTTGGTGCCCGTCATATGCCTAGAGCAAGCGCTATCAAAATACCATACCCCTCGAATATCAGCTATTAAGGAGGTATATATCATGTTAGAACAACTAACAGATAATTGCTCTGGAGGAGAAATGGGTTTAGGATTAGTGCAGTGTGAGGTAGAGTGTTGCAACACAACCTGTGACACTCTAGAAAGTTTCTTACGAAGCAACTTTCTTTTTCTCCTGAAACAATAAGGCCTCTTGTGACCAGGAGTAGTGCAATAATCACACACTACTCCTCTATCATTATCATCAGACTTGGACCTTTTAGATATTTGAAAGTTATTGTTATTTTGTTCTTGGAAATTTCTGACCTCACTACTAGCAATGGATAAATTACCAGTTTGTTCAGTTATGCTAGCAATGTCAAAATCATCTACAACATTTTAGAAGGAGTGTTCTCCAATGATAAATTTTGAAACCTATTCATTTCTTTAACAAACATGGGCGTTTTGGACTCTTAAAAAATTGATTGAAAAGAACTTTGAGACGAATGATTATAGCCAATGCCAAATGTCGCATGTTGTAACGATTCAAGCACTCAGTTTTCCTTTTAAGATCGAGAGTCATAATTTCAAGATCTTTATCTTTGTGAGACAAAGCTCTCTCCAAGTGTGAAATTTTACATTTGAGAAAATCATTTTCGAATCTAACCTCGTTAACAATCTGACAGAAACCACAAGTTCTTGATGCATTTCTCTAAAAGCCATTAGAAGAAGTTCATACTCAGATGTATCTGAGTCAGTATCACACACATTAGGTGTCTCAAGAGGTGTTTCAACACTTTGATTAACACTCAATTCATCAAGTGTTATCATGAGGGCAGAAACATTCTGTAAGGCACTGCCTCCTTCTTCCTCATAATCAGACTCATTGTCATTCAGTGTGACAAGAAAATTTGTTCCACGTTTCATAAGATTGTTAGCACATTGATTAGCATAATGTCCATAACTAGAACATGTACGACATTGAATGGACCTAGCATCTTTCGGAAAGTATTCTCCTTGATTTTAAAAATTAAGACCAGAAGTTTGAGGTTACTGATTTTTATTCAGGGATTTCCCATAAGAATATTTTCCAGGATTTCGATTTTTAAAACCTTTGGTGACAGGATTGAAAACACCTTTTGAAACACTCTTCTTTTTGTTTTTAGATAAAAATCTTTGATACTTTCTAGTGAAATATACAATGGGATCATCAAGATTTTCATTCAACACGATGCTATCACCTTTAATGTTTGAACTAGACTCACCAATTGAGAAGGAAAAGCAATTGCTTTGTTATTTCCTCTCATTTGGTGTTGTTGATTTATGTTTAGTTCAAAGGTTTGAAGAATACCAATCAGCTCATCCAAAGACATTTTGGATGTGTCTCTAGAATCTTCTAAGGGATAGACTTTGATATTAAAACGTTCAGGAAGAGTACGCAATACCTTGTTAACCAACCTTTCATTGCTAATGGGATCTCCAAGGGCATGAGACTCATTAGCAAGTTTACATAATCTAGAATTGTATGAAGAGATAGTTTCTGACTCTTCCATTCTGAGTGTTTCAATGCGTGTTGCTATCATCCTCAACTCCGACTTTCGTGCACTCTCCGAGCCTTCACATTGCCTTTGCAAAATCTCCAAAGCTTCTTTAGCAATAACAAAATTTTGAATCATTCGAAACAAAGATGAATCAACAGATCCAAAAATAGCATTGATTGCCTTTGAATTGTAACACGAGAGAGTGAAGTCATCATTCGTCCACTCAGCCTCAGATTTGAGTACAACATCACCATCTTCGTCTTCTTTGCGAGGCGGTGTCCAGCCAACAATTACTGATCTCCACGCTCTTTCATCCAACGATTTGATGTAGGCCTTCATTTTTATCTTTCACATGGAATAATTTATACCATCTAAAACGGGAGGCCGCATCAATGCTGTTCTAGGCACGTCCATGATTCCTTTTTGCCACAGAATCTCACTTAGTAGCGTCATGTGATTGCTCAGACACCAATTGGAGGAATTTATGCACTGGTCATGAGAGTGTTGCACTGGGTGTTCTAACACTGGGACGAACACACTCTATTCAAAGTTGAATTGTAGGTTGTATAAAACTAGAAATAACGAACAAAGATGAGATAATTCAAACTCAGACAAAAAAAAAAAAAAAAAACCCGAGCAATTTTATCATCAATCACAGCGGAATAAGTTTTATACAATGCCTTCCAAAACCTAAATTTGATCATACAACAAACGATCAAATTTACACTCGAACTAGGTCAACATACAAAGTGATCATCTTTTGAGAGAAGAATCACAGAAGTTCTCACAACGAAAAGTATGAGATGCATGTAGATGCTAGTCTTCAACTTTTGGTGCGAAAACGACTTGGAGCTTTCTGATCTTTACACTTAGGTTTTCTCTCATTTTTTCCCACACCTTGATCTTCTTCTCTTCGTCTATAAATATCCCTGAAGAATGGCAGTTATAATCTGCAAGATAAGATCAAAACACAACCGCCAATCTTCCAAGAGAAGACTATCGGTTTGATAAGTTTCACAAGCAGTTATACATTTATAAACCAACCTTATCCGAATACACATACATACTATAGACATAAAATAAACATATAAGGGCAGCAAGGTAAAATACAAGGAAGAGTAGAACGTGTTTCTCACGGTGTTTTAGCACAGAGTGAAACACTGAATCTAGAACATTGGAAGAAACACTTGTTCTAACAATCTCCCCCTTTTTACCTTGCTGGCCAAAACAAACACTCACCCACATACTTAATGATCAAAACATCGACAGAATTAAAACAAGACCATATACACCACAAAACATCCTAAGAGAGAGGTGAGAGGTCACAAACAACTCCACTCTCTCTCCCCCCTAAATATGTACAATACAAACACACAAAAGGAAGAGTAAACAACTCCCCTTCAAACCGATGTCTATGCATCATACACACATAAGTAAAAAATAAAGACGTCCAGCATCAAAATCCATCACCAACATAAAAACATAACCATCAATTATCCTTGGTAACACTGGTACCAAAAATGTTAGTCACATCCGCAAATAATCCACCTGTTCACCTTCATCATTGTCCCCTGAACCAACTTCATCATGTTCCTCCTCTGTGTCATCACTAGCACCAGCTTCACCATCTCCCCCTTTTTGGCCTGCAAGTATGCTTCGGAGGTCCCTCTCAACACTTCCCCAGTATGCTGCATCCCTCTCTGCACTCCTTCTTCGAGCTTTAGCCATCTAAATTCAGTTCAAGAGTTGCACGACTGGGACATATACTATTCCTGAGTGTGTCGCACCACTGTCAGCAGCACTCCTTCCAATCTCTTCTTCTACTACAGGCTCCACACGTTGTACATTTCGTACATATGGAGGATCAAGCAATTTAGAATCAATAATGGTCTTATGAAGATCATGGAAGTATTGGGAATTGACAGAGACTTTGATATTCTGACTTTGAAGCAGCTTCCAAATAAGGCAACAGAAAGGAAGATGTTGATGTTGCAACTTCCTCCCTGCAAAGTTAGTAATAGTATCGAAGACACCAAAGTTAAATTTGACACTATTTATGACTCGGTACAAAAAATTCATCTGAGTTTGAGTAGCAACATTCTGATTCTTGGTGGGAAACCAGTTAAATCATCCAACCCTGTGTAGGATGGCATTGTTTAAGGGAAGAAAGGAAGCTTTTATGGTTAACTGGCCAAACAGACTTGTGAACACCCGTGGCTTGGGAAATCACATGATCTAACTCATGGAGCTCTTCTTCTTTATTGTTTGGAGGGAAATGGAGGAGGTCATTGATCAGGGCAGGAGTAAACAGAACAATGTTTCTTCTAAGCTTAACTTATCCAAACCTAGGATTATTAGGACTCTTCATGCCTTTAGTCAAATTGCAACAAAACCTTCGTACCAAATCTTAAACAAATTTGCAATTTAACTCCAAAGTTTAACCTAGATGAGCAGCATCAATAATGGAAAGAAGGCCATACCTTTCAAAGTGAGGGGTGTCAAGCTTTCTCTCAGAGATAACTGCCCTGTTTTGGAAATATTCCCAGTCCTTTAATGCTTTCTCCGTATAGAAATAGTTGCTATGAGTCCTGTTGGTATTCAGTGTTGTAGCACCCCGTATATTACACCTGATCCTTACTCTATTACTAGACGTTGTAAAAGACGTCTCACAGAAATTTTCCGTTATAAAACTAGTCGTTGTTTGTTCTAGACGTTGTGAAACTAGCCGGTTTGAAACTAGCCGTTCTGTTACTAGTTGTTGTATTACTAGCCATTGTAAAACTAGCCGTTGTGAAACTAGCCGTTATGAAACTAGTCGTTCTAAAACTAGCTGTTGTGAAACTAGTCGTTATGAAACTAGCCGTTGTAAAACTAGCCATTGTGAAACTCTACTCTATTAAAGGAATCCTTTCGGATTGCAGCATCTCGCATCTCATATCTTCAAACACCTGCAAAGTTTATCCTTCAGTTTCCTTCCAACTCTCAAACATGTCTTCATCCTCTCACTCATTATCAGGGGAAAGTGATAGTGATAGTCTTCTTGAATTCTTAATTGATGACACGACTGAGAAAGAAATACAGTCGTTACTTATAAAAAAAAACAAGAGTTACTTGTTGGTGCTGAGACTTCTACCAGCAAAGCCAGAAAGCGAAGAACGTATGTTCGCCGAGATCGTGAGGCGGGGCATGAAAGACTCTACCTTGACTACTTCTCTGAAGATCCGATATACGGAAGCGAGATGTTTCGCCGGCGTTTTCGTATGTCGAGAGAGTTGTTCTTGCGCACAGTTGATGCATTGGAAGCCCACGATGACTATTTCCGGTTGAGGGTCGATGCAACTAGACAAAAGAGCTTCTCTCCACTACAAAAGTGTACGGTTGCCATCCGCCAATTGGCGTATGGGGGACCTGCCGACCAAGGACGAAAATATCAATTTTCGCGGAGATATCGGTCTTTCAATTTACGGAGATATCGGTGAGATATCGGAATATCGGTGAAATTTTATGAAAAACGCCGGAAAATGTATTAAAACACTTAATTTATCACGATATTTGTTAGATTGTCAATAACCTAGCTAAATTCTAGTTTTTAATGGAAAAAAACAGATCAAAATACACGCATTTACAACTATTCGATAAAGAAGAAACATTAAATACACTGTCCGCCGATCCGGTAACCATTATGAATTATTTTCATCATACATTACTACCTCCTAGCACCAAAATGAATTCCTGTGAGGCTCAACCTGAGAGTATTGGTTATCGATGTAATTACAATAGTGGTACCAGCTCACCGAGGTAGCGTAATTATGAATATAGTCATCAAGATAAAATAAATATGTTGCAGCGTCTCGCCCAACCGTCTGTCCATAGATCGGATAATTCGGATTTACCCACGAATTATACTGTTGTTCTTCATATATCATGTGAGGGGTTGTGTCCTCAAGGGTGCTACGATGAGTCTAGGTTGGATCTTGTGATCTGTCTGCTATTCTATGTGGAAATAAATTAGGATACAGATCTTTCCGATCGGTGCTCACACTCATCGAGTCAAAATTTGACGAGAGGGAAGCTACGTCTGCGTTTGAGCTCGTGCCTCGGTTCCGACCTCGTCTGCTCGTGTAATCTTTTCCAATAGCACCGATCCCTGGACCTCCAGCCCTACTTCCGTGATCTGCATCTTGTGTAGTGTGTGTGTGTGTACAACCCCTCAACAGTGAATGGACTCAGCTCCCTTGGACTTGGGTTATATTCTTGATGGCCCTCACTACGTATACCACCGCCACTCCCATCGGCATCACTTCCGTCCTCATCTGTTGAGCTCCCCGTCTGTGTCTCTCTACTTGATACACCAACTTCCTCACGCATTACCTGATCCACATCAATTCCGAATTGGCTGGCCGCTTTAGCGACCTGAAGATCAGGATTGCCTTCTTCGTCGTCCAGGTGTGCTGGTCGAATCCATTGATAGAGCTGATCACCCTCTTCGTTGTCGGTGTCACCGATGATGTCCACTAAATCTATGAATTCTTGCTCAGCAACCCTATCTGCTTCAGCCTCCAAATCTCGTATCCTTAACTTCATATTGTAGTAGCAAAATACGAGCTTTTCGAGTTTTGGATAAGCAAAGACGATTTCTTTGTTTTGTGTGTATCAAGGCAAATGTGCTCCATTTTCTTTCACATGCGGAAGATGATGCAGTCTGTGCCAGTACTCTAACGGCTAGTTCTCTCTCTGTCGGTGCTGAACTACCGTGCATAACCCACCAATCAGCTGCCAAATAAGGATTTAATGTCAATGAATTGAATGGTTACAATTTGATGGGACTTATACCAAATTAATATCAAATTCAAAACAAACTTACCTGCCGCCATAGTATTTCGAGCAGCCACAGCGGCCCGGTTTCCGAATGATTTTTTGCCATCACGGAAACAGATGAGTTGCACAAATTCCGATCAAGAATGATTAGGTCACTAATTTGATTTTAATTTTCAAATGTGTTAACGTTACCTCATTCCCAAAATCGGCAACCCCTGTGGATTTGGGGTATAACTTATCATAAACCTTAAGGACTGCCTGTATAAGATTTGCGTCCTCACCAACCCCGGGCTGGTACTGGGATCTGGGGTTAAAGTAGTATGCTGCGAAAATTAAGCAATATTGTTTAGGAAACGTCAGTCATTTTCGCAAAATCAAGGTTAAAAGTTAAAACTAAAAATTAAAGTCATTATTACCTGCTGCGTGGAGTGGATGAGATAGTGTACGGTCCCACCTGGACTCAATAATTCTGGTCACCCATTGCGTAGATCTTAGTGATTGGACCTTTTCTTTTATTACCCGAATCAAGTCATACAAGATTGGCATAGTTGGAACTACTTCTGTGTCAACCACTCGGATCACTTGATATATTGGCTCAAATATAGCCACTGCGTGTTGCACTCCATCCCAAAATGAATGATCAAGCACGTTTTTCTCCACCTCTTTGCCAACATTTGTACGACTGAGTCTATTGGCGGCCCAATCATCACTAGTGAAGATCTGCTTCAGCAGCAATTTTTTCTTATACAAACTGTCCAAGGCGATGTAGTTAGTCGCAAAACGTGTTGCTCCGGGTCTAAAAATATCACCTTGGCAGACCTCCCTCATCAGCGCAAGTAACCAACCATGGTTATAGATGAAGTTGGTTATTTGCCTCGCCGCTACAATGACCGCTTTGAAGTTATCTCTATTCCCGATCTCTTAGAAGATAAGGTCAATACAATGAGCAGCACATGGGGTCCAGTATAAGTTGTAGCGCTGCTGTAGCTTTCTACCGGCTTTCACATAAGTCGATCCATTATCGGTAACAATTTGCACAACCCTGTCCTTCCCGACCTCCCGCACAATATCCCTGAGCAGCCCATAAATGTATTCATGATCCTTTATCCGGTTCGATGCATCCACGGATTTGAGAAGCACCGTTGTTCCCTTACAGTATACCATAAAATTAATTATGGACATCTTCGTCGGCCCGGTCCACCCATACGTCTCCCACTTTTCTTTTGTGTTCTGACGTATTCTTGCATTTCCTCATACTCCGCGTCTAGATACTTGTGCTTTATCTCATATGGAGTAGGGGTTGCAACAGCCGGCCCTACTTCTTGAGCACACACTATCATATTCTTGAAGTGATGAGACGAAGCTTTGTTCGGTGGTAAATTATCATAAATGAAAAATTTACTGATGGCCTTGCCCAGCTTTTCCTTTAAGTTGGTGCTAGAGAACATACTTTTTATCCTCTTTTGCCGTGCGTCAGCGAATTTATACAATGTCGGGGTAGGACAGGGTTCGAAGTTGGTTGTTCGACCACTCTGTGAACGATGAAATTGGGAAGATTGTGGTCCCGATCGCATACTGGAACTCCCTCCTCTGCTACCACCAAACTGTCGTGTTTGTTCTCTTTCTCACCCACTCACCTTCGACGCTCTAACGTCGGCCCGGTAGTCGCTTCGCTCTTCCGGTGTAAGATCCGGCGGACATGCGATGTAATCATCTTCGTCTTCATCATCTTCGTCTTCGTCTCCCTGGGAGAGTCCCTGCCGTAATTCTACTCTTATATCAGCTATTTTTTCTGCTTTCTTCCCTTTGGCTGAATTTTTGGCATTAATTAAGCGACAAATCTCTTTCTTCACATCTGGTGGAACTTTTCTACAAGGGGCAACGTTCTTTTCTGGGTCCGTACCACTCAGATGATATTTGAACCTAGTTATACCTCCAGAATTCTGGACTCCACAAAACTGACAAATGGTGCCAGTTTTATTGCCTGGAACGACAGTAGCATACTTCCATGCGTAATCAAGTCTTGAGGACCTTCGATCACCAGCGTCGCTCCCGCTCGCCATTCCTATTCAAACAGATTTTCATCGTTATAGTTAAGAATCCTTACAAAATATATTTTAACCGTTATCTAACAAAATGTTATAGAAACCTCAATTTTGAAACCTCAATTTTTATTAACTAATAATAATAATAATAATAATAATAATAATAATAATAATAATAATAATAATAATAATAATAATAATAATAATAATAATAATAATAATAATAATAATAATAATAATAATAATAATAACAATCCTAATAAATAAGCGCATATATTTATGTGTATTTTATTATAATGTTATCTAACACATTTTCATCGTTATAGTTAAATATCCTTACAAAATATATCTTTACCGTTATCTACAAAAATGTAAAAGAACAATACATCTCTTAAGAACGAATTAATATAAATTCAGCTAACGTCATAATTTGTAGGGGGTTAATTTAATTTAAAGTGTTATTATTCTTTGATGTAATTTATTAAATGAACTTTTATAGTTAACCGTCCAACTAAACCATAAATTATAAAATTTATCCGGTTGTAAGCGTTCAACACTTTTATTTTCGGGGCTTTGACCATTTTGTTAACTAAAATTATGATCTAAATGACAATTTAACAAGTCTAAATCTACTAAATAATATCAAGTCTAAATCTACAAAATAATATCAAATAAATCTGTTAATAGAGTACTTTTAACTAAATTAAATATTAGTTTACAAAGTCTCGCAGTAGCAATACAGAAATTTGTATCATATCAAGTCTAAATCTACTAAATAAAAGCATTAAAAATCTAGACGAAAATCAATGAAATTTACCGCTGTACTTTGCCGCTTCGGGACTGGGTAGGGACGAAAAATGGTTAATACACCTTCTTCTAGATCGATTTCACTACTTCGTGGTATTCACTAAAATTTGATTGCCGAAATCAACAACTTCAATATTTGTGTTATGCAGAAATTCTGAAACTCTCCCTACGTTTTTATACACGAATTCAAACCTTCAAAATTGTTATTTCTGTACAAATATCACATCAATCACTCAAAGTGACTCACTCTCCACTTCTTTACACCTATTTTTGTAGCCTGAACGTATGCCAAAATTCTGCAAAGTAGCAAAATAAAGTCAAAAAAGAAAACAACATTGATAATTCCCATGGCCCATCATATGGGTCCCAAGGCTTGGAAATTGAAATCTGGACTGACAGCCCATGTGCATGGCGTGAAGAGGAGGAAAGCTAAAGCTGCAAGTCTCAACCCACTGAGTCACTGACTCACCTTTCTAATTTCCAACCCTTTCTTTTTAACTCAAAACGCTACACTACACAATCTGTATGAATCTCGAGCTCCTCCAATGGCGATTTCTCCAATTACAGCCACATTCAGCAATTTCGAAGAAGAAAAAAAAAAAGAAACGAACCTGAGAAATTGGCGAGAAATGACAGGAACAGGCGCTTGAGCGCGCACGGAGTTTTTCGACCGAGATCTCGGCGCAAAATTGACAAAAAGTAATGTCACCCCAATACCGTCTCGGCATAATCGCCGATTTCTCGCGATATTTTGATCCTTGCTGCCGACCATTGGGATGAGTACCTACGTGTTGCCGAAACAACCGCTGTAGAATGTCTCTCTAAGTTCTGCCGCTGCGTGATCGAACTATTTGGTGGATACTACTTGAGGAAGCCCAATGCCTTGGATTGTCAACGGTTGTTACAAATGCACGAAGGAAGGCACAGATTTCCAGGAATGCAGGGGAGCCTTGATTACATGCATTGGGAATGGAGGAACTGTCCGGTTGCTTGGAAGGGCCAATTCACACGCGGTGATCTTGACGTTCCAACAATCATGGTTGAAGTGGTTGTCTCTGCAGATCTATGGATATGGCATGCCTACTTTGGAGTAGCAGGCTCCAACAATGACATAAACTTGTTCAACCAGTCTCCTTTGTTTACAGATACTTTGCAAGGACGCGCGTCATCCGTTAATTTCACAATCAATGGTAAGCAATATAATCAAGGATACTATCTTACTGATGGAATATATCCAGAGTGGGCTACTTTTGTGAAAAGCTTTCAATGTCCTCAAGATATGAAGAGGCAACATTTCAAGGTACTGCAAGAGGCTGCTAGAAAGGATGTCGAGCGGGCATTTGGAGTGCTTCAAGCTCGTTGGGAAATGATTCACGGTCCAAGTCATTTCTGGTACAAGAATAACTTGAAAGATATAATGTTAACTTGCATTATATTGCACAACATGATTATCGAAAATGAAGGAAATGCAGCAGTCAATTGGTCCGAGGATCCCAATTACGTCATTCCGCGTCCACAAGTAAGTCAAGGATCAACTGGAACATTTCATGACTACGTTAGAAGTGGTGTCCAACTTCGGGATAAACAAAAAAATCTCCAGCTTCGACAGGATTTAATTGAGCATGTTTAGACTCGATCCAGAAATAATTAGCTAGATATTAAATTGGACGTTGCTAAATTTGCGTTGTTGCTTTCAGGTATTTTTTTTGTTTCTTTTTGTACGGTGTGTGCTTTCAATTTGCATTTTTACGTTTTATGTAATAAACAAAATTAATAATATTTTTTTAGAGTTTTTTTTTAAATATAATAAAAATATTATAAAATTAAAACAATCGGAATATTTAATTATGTACTCCCTCTGTTCCATATTAATTGACGTTTTAGGATGAAAGGGAAACATTAAGGATGAAATATTTTGACAGACATACCCTCGCTAAAGATTTAACCAAATCAAAATATCTCTGATAGATTGAAAAATAGAGATATTTTAAGATTGAATCCAGAGAAAAAATTGATAGAATTGATGAAAAATATGCAAAACGTCAATTAATTGAAACATCCTAAAACGTCAATTAATATGGAAGGGATGGAGTATTATTTATCCGAAAATGAGATAATTATAATAGAGATGATAAATTAAAATATAAAGCGGAGAAATAAGATATTGAGGTGGGTTCCCAAAAATACCTACTTTCTGGGTAAATTGTTGGGGAGGATTTTTACTTTTGAGATGGCGCTGATGCGACAACAAAATACCTGCTTTTTGGATATTATGATTGGGGAAGCCTTAGATTAGGAGAAAAAAATTTAGTCTTGAAAATCCAACCCTCAAACTTCCTCCCCATTGACAAAATACCCCACGATGAATATTTTCACCATATCATGTCAACAAAAACTTCTAGAGGGTCTTATGCCCCATAACAGAGTTTAAGCAACGCACATGAGTCAGCATCATTTTCCAAATAATTCGCAATTTCTCCATAAATTAGTACCACAAAACTTATATGAAATTTGAATCGTAAATGGCAATGCAAAAATTACATGAATATATTTTGCAATTTTGTCGATTTTGAAGGCACTGTTGCTCATGGAGATATCTTCCCCGTCGTATTGTTTGCTTATTATTGTCTTGGATAGGTTTTCTAGAAATCTATTCCAAAACCCTCTTCCTCTTCAATTGCACCTTCCATAGTTCAATTTTTTGTTCAAGCGCTGGAATTTGCAATCTACTGGTATCACTTTTTACCTTCTCCTTTCCAATCTTTATATTTAACAATTTTGCAATCCTTACTAGATCAAACCTCATTTATTTTATTTTATTTTGTTATTATTGTTGCAGCAAGTCTCGCTCTCTGGCAATATAACTTATGTGTAAATTTTGCCTATAAACATGCAGACTATCAAATGGCATGTACAAGTGCTCTGCTATCTGTATATATACGAGCTTGCCCTTTTATTTTTATTGGCACGATGCACATGGCTACAAATACAATGAGGAAGTAACGGGTTTGACATTATGCAAATTTGTATGTAGTGTCATCTGTGATCCTTAGGTTGACCTATTTATATTAAACCCATAGCTCGAATTGATAATCACATACATATATGAGGCATTGCCTAGTGAATGCAATTATCTTTGCAGACCTACATATGTTCATAGGAATTATATGCTTGTTTTTGTGATATTCATATCTTAATTTCTTATCAACTTTACCCTGTTTTCCTGCCTTTCAACAGTGTCACCATGGTTCACCAAGTGGAACTCTTTTTGCTCCCGAGATTGATCACATCCTTGAGGACAAAATCTAGCCAAACAGAAAGACAGTCTTGATGGTACAAAATCCTATATTGGTGGTTGTGGAAGGCGACTGCCGAGACTATATTTCTTTTCACGAAAAAAATGATCCCAAAAGATTACATTGAGCAAGATGTTGAAGACGTGGATTCCACATCACCAACAGATGATGAATCTAAATCCATGTGCAACATTTCACGGATGTGTCGTTGAAGGCAAGGCACATGGGAAAACTGTGTTAAGTTTGCTAGTGAGTTCCACTACCTCAGAGTCTAGTGGGAGTAGACTAAGGACATCATCTGTCCATGACGGTACACACTAAACGAGGTGAAAATATACAATTCCAGATAGGCTTTACTCTATTTATAATTGTAACATTGAAGTTATTAAAGTGTTTTGTGAGGTATGGTGCTCACCCGGCAACACCTTCCTGAATTCCATGGAAAGGTGTCAATATCTATGCGGGGTTTATAATCTCTGTCAGGCCTCCCATGACCAAGTTTATAGTCTGAACAAGTTGGAGCTTATACCTGTCCCGAAGTTGCAAGTATTTGTTCCATACTTCTTTTCTTTCTTTGAAGAGAAGTAGTTGTTCTGTTCTTAGATCTCTAATCTCTCTAGTGTCTTGGGTTTAGTTTCAGTCTAAGAATGCATTGAGATATGTTTTACACCCTCTACGCAGTTATATATTGCTAAATAGAACCCTCTAATGAGTCGCCCAAAGAACCTTACAATCTATTGGAAAATTGTTATAGTTTGACGAATGGACCTCTGTGGAAGAAGCTTTATTTTTTTTTAAAAGCTTGACGTTAAGGAAATGCAGGATGAGTCATACTTGGTAGTGTATTTAGCATGTTCTCTATGTAAGTTCATCCTCTTCCCAATGATCGCAGTACAACAAAGAAGGCTTGTAGTGATCACAATGGAAAAACGAGTGGACTTTACGTTTTCCTATTTTAGCTAGCATTTTGAAAGGCATACATAAAAATCTCACTAAATAAGATCTCAAGTGTCCCTAAGCCATGTTAATCCAAGATGGCCTTGAGAAAATAGGAACAACATAACCTACTCTCTCACATTGCCATCATACTTGCCATCTTATATGTCTTAGGACATGTAGAGTTGACATTATCATTGAGGAGGACAATCGTTCATGTTTAAAACTAATGTGCTGCTAAATTTGCCTTAACTTACAATTTTTCTGACATCAAGGTTCTCAAGTAAAGCTTCTACTGCAGAGGTTAAATTTCAAGCTTGATTAATTCTCCAGGATAATTGTAAGTTTCATTTGACCATTTAACTGATTCTTCAGCATTTTGTCACTACGTTGAACCAAACTTTTGACAGACACTAGAGAGATTCATGTTGTTTATCATTGTCCCTTTGAAAGCCAGCCATGGGGAAGTCCACAAAATAGTATGGATCCAATATATACATCTTTACAAAATACTAACAAAGTGACCTTTCGTGTATTCATTTTTCATAGATTAGAACATATATGAAAAAAATTGAACTTATCAAGAAAAAATATTTTATTTTTTATTATTATGGTATTGAAATGTAATTTATGCATTAATATAATTTGAGAAGGACAAAAAAACAATTTTCTTATATGTAATAATGAAGGGTGGTGTCATAAAGCCTAAGTTGCCTTTGGCCGCATTCTTTTTTTGACCCAACCATGCCTAATCCTAGGGGTGTGCATTTTTCGGTCAAACTGATATAACCGACCGAACCGATAACTGAATTTTGGTTTGGTTATTGATATGTCGGTTCGGTTTTCATTTTGAAAATCCGATATGTGACCGAACCGAACCGATAACTAAAGATATGTTGCAAATTTTATTTTATTTATACAACACAACCCTTAATTCCTAAATATTAATTAGGTGGAATCTTGTTTGGACTTTGAAATCATCTTAATTTTGTTTGTTTTAATCTTAATTATTGCAAAAAGAAATTGAAAAATTCAAAAAGTTATTGGTTATCGTTTTTAACCGAAACCATACCGAATTTTTCGGTTCGGTTTGAGGTCGGTTTTCATTTCTATTCGGTCGGTTTCGGTTGCCAAATTTGAAGAGTTATCGGTTATCGGTTTGGTTTTCAATCGATGCACACCCCTACCTAATCCTAGCCAGGTGCTAGGTGCTAGCTGCCTTTCCCGGCAGCTAGCGTCTTTAATTACACTAAAGGTATTATGTGTTTAAAATAAAAGTGTAGAGGTAGAAGTGTGTAAACTAATATATAGAGGGAAAAAAAATTATTTTTTGGAAGTGCAAGAGAAAAATAAATTTCCTAAATAGAGTGAATCAATACATTTCATGATAAGGTATATCTGATCCTTATTACACTAAAGGTATTATGACATAGATGATTGTTTTCTTTGACTTTTCCTTTTCCTTTTTAACAATGTGTTTTGAATTTTAGATTGCAATTTTTCTGGAAGATCTGGTGTGTGTTTTTGTGTGCACGAAATGCTTGCATTAAATTTTAGAACGTTGTTCTTGGACATCTGGTACATATATGTAAGTACTTGTACACGTCGGTGTGGATGTATGCATAGCATGGAGGACAAGCATGTAAGGAAAAGCTGGCCTAGGATTTTGTTCTCATCTTATTTTCAATGTCAGTAAAAGGTAAAAATGAGTTATTTATGGTAGCTTTTCTTTAGTTTTAGCTTTAATACTTTTCTACACCTTCTAAGACATGGCTATTTATTTCTCTGTTTTTATCTTCTCAAAGATGGCAATAACATCTAAAGAATGGTAAAATAATGTCTGTATACTGAACAGACAACGAGAGGAGTTGAAGTTGTTTAATTAAGTCATATGGTACGCAAAGAGGAACAATATTCCAGATTCTGGTATCTTAGTGTAATTAATGAAGGGTGGTGTTGTAAAGTCTGCTTTAAGTTGCCTTTGGCCATTTTTTGTGTTCTTGAATCAACCTCGCTTAACCGAACCTAATCCCTGCCAGAACTTAGCCAAGCCCATTAAGTGCTAGTGCCAATCAGCCCCTCCTGGCATCTAATGTCATTAACAACATTGAGGGTTATTATTGGTTTAAAATAAACGCGCAGGGCGGAAGTGTATAAACTTAAATATAGAGGGCGAAAGAACAAATAAAATGTTAGTGCAGGGAAAATATGATTCTTTTCCTAAATTGAGTGAATTAATATCTTCATTATATGGTCTATCTCATCCTTGGACATACATTTCACAGTTAAAAACCCTCCGCCGCTTTGTCAGAAAATTCTAGGTTAAAACTGTATGCTTTCTTGAATCACCTCCACTTTACTCAAGAATTGGTAACAACTTCGTTCTCTGGTGATTTCTTTTATCTGACCGGCTTATATGATTATTTTCTTTCCTTTTTCTGCTTGTTTCTCTTTTCACTATAGTTTCGGATTGTTTTGTATTTGGGTTGGAATTTCCTGCAGATCTCGTGTGTGTTTTTTCTTGCGTTAAATTTAGAAGGATTGTTTTTCTGGGACATCTGTTACGTATATCTGTATGTATATGCCGTTGTAAATGAATGCATGATGTGAGGACAAGCATGTAAGGAAAAGCTAGTCTAGTAATCTTGTGCTTTATTTATTTTTAATGTCATTAGAGATTTTTTATGGGTTGTATATTAGATAGCCTTTTTTTTTTTTTTTTTTGTTTTAGCGTTCAACTAGTACTTCTATACTTTCTAAGATTTGGCTCCTTTCTATATCGTCATTTTCTCAAAGTTGAGCATATGAAAGAATGGTAAAATATTATTTGTAGATTAAAAAGATGAGAAGAGGAAGTCGAGTGTGTTTTATTAAGTCAAATGGTACTCAAAGAGGAGCAATTTGCTAGATCAGGGATCTGGTGTAACTTGAGGTTGGTATCTTGAAGTCTGCCAAATTCCTTTTGGCCACAAAATACACACACACACACACACACACACACACACATACATATTCTTTTTTCCAAATCCTTCCTAATCCCTGCAAGAACTTAGCAAGGTCTCCAAGGTGCTAGCCCCAGACTGCCCCTCCGGGCATCTAACGTCTTCGACAATATTAAAGGATATTATTTTTTTAATAAAAGCGCAAGGGAAAAAGTGTGTAGTAAATGAAACTGCAGGATAAATATGCATGTTGTCCTAAGTAGAGTGAATTCATATTCTTCATAATAAGGTATATCTCATCCTTGGACAAATTTAAATTCACAGTTAGTTACACTCGACAGCTTTGTCAGAAAATTCTAGGACAATACCTCCACGCCTTCTGGATCACCTCCAGCGTATTCAAGCATTGGCAACTACTTTCGCTTGTGATTATCTGACTGGCATATATGATTGTTTTCTTATTCTTTTTCTTTTCTTTTGTTTTTGTGTTTTTGATTCTTTTGAATCTTAGATCAGAATTCTCTGGAGATCAGGTGTGTGTGGAATTCATGCTTGCTTTATATTTTAGAAGGAAATTGTTGTTGACATCTAATACATATATGTACATATGTGGGTTTGAATGTATGTATGGTGTGTTGGACAAAAAATTAAGGAAAAGCTAAGCTAAGAGTCTTGTTCATAACTTATTTTCAACGTCAGTTAAAGGTAAGATCAAGATTTTTTATGGTCATATATTGCGTAGCTTTTCTTTAGTTATAGCTTCCAATTGATACTTCTGTACCTTCTCTGATGTTGCTATTTCCTTTCTCTGTTATTTTCTCAAAGATGACAATGACATCTAAAAGAATGGTAAAACTAATGTCATGTAGATTGAAAAGATTAGGAGAGAAACTCGGCGTGTTTCATTGAAGTCAAATGGTACCCAAAGAGAAGCAATATGCCAGATCCTGGGCTCTTGTTCCATTTGATGCTAATCATGAATTGACAAGACTTGAGAATACACAGCCCAATGTGGAAACAAGTCTTCCAAAAGAAGATAATAACATAGATGAGTGCTCCAAGATCCTTTTCCCTGAAGTTTTAGCTATGGTGGGAGGGGAGGGTCTACGCACAAAGCATAAGGATGAAGCTGCCATTGAGCACATGAGAAGTCCAGAGGCGCTTGAGAAGCAAGATGACGTAAAGGAGGTCAACAAACACAATGATGATTCCAATGCTAAAGAGGGAGACAATCCTCACTATTCTGAAGAGGAGGACGATCCTGACTATGTATATTTTTTGGAACATTTGAAATGCCATGAAGAGTCTTATATGCTTGAATATGAGGAAGATGGTGTACCTGTGGTACTAAAATGCGAAGAAGATATATATACAACTTCAGCTTGTACGACAAGTATCTTGACTCACAAGAAATCAAGTAGTATGGCTCAAGATGCATCCTCCGTGGGAAGTTCAGCAACTGAACTCGAGTTGACTCCCAAGAAATCAAGGAGTATGGCTCAATATGCATCCTTTGTGGGAAGTTCAGCAACTGAAAATCTCAAGAGAGCTAAAACGAGGAAACAATGAAGCGCCAAGAAGCAGTACCAAGATGAATGTTATCTTGGTTACCATTCAGGTAAGTCAAGTCATTTTGTTGGATTGTACTTAATTTTATCTACATCATTATTGCTCCTCATCTTAGGGAATGTTGTCTTTGACGACATTCTTTTTTTTGTAATTTGTTGTCACAGATCATGTGAGAAATGCTTTTATGTTCTTGTTTAATTTATAGACACGTTTTGCTTTAGTAATTCGTCTTATTCTACATATGATATGTTCACATAGTATCATGATCATAAATAATTGGAAAATTACTCCTGGTGGGAGCATGTGAAAATTGCTTGTATGTTCTTGTTTAATTTATAGTCAAGTTCTGCTTTATAAGATATGTTCACATAGTATCATGAATAATAATTGGAGAATTACTCCTGGTGGGACTAAGAAAAGTAGGAATATCCTCCACCTGCATTGTACGTATTGTTCAGTGATCTAATTGAAGAATCTTGGAGGACTGAGAGGGGTCTTTAGAGGAGGTGTCTGATAAGGTAAATTTTAGGGTTGCTTGGTTGTTTTCAATCCATGAAGAATTACTACTTCTTTTGGCTTCATTTAGCTAAAGATTGGTACGTTTCATTTAGTTTGCAAGGGACTTTCACTTCCTTTGATTCACCTTCTGAATAGTGATCTCGGGCAAATAGTTATTGGTCGGAATTTATGACATCTAGTGGGATTAAAGATGGTTGGATACGTGGTTGAGACCACATGCGGGAAAAGCAACATGTGAATTTTAATAATTGTGCAGAATTACGGATAGGAGTGATAATGGGGGATCGGGGCTGGTATTGGACTCTCCTTCTCCAACTCCCAACCCGATTCCCATCCTCGCTTGGAGACTTTGGGTCGGGGATGGTGAATCCCTATTCGGGGAAGAGTGTTTCCACGGGGATTCGGGTTCCCCTTTTTTTTTTTTTTTTTGCCCAAATCTTTTAGACAAAAAGAATAATAAAGTTATAACATACAACTACCAAGCCCAAAACATGTCAAAAATCAATAAATCTAAAATAAAAGTATTAAAATAACTATATATGTATAATATTTTTTAACTAAAGATGAAGTAATGCAGTAAGTTGTGAGCGTGTGTTTACTGAATATATGTATATATATATATATATATATGTAATATTATTTAAATCTATTTAAGGGATATATAATATATATAAAATAACGGGGAATGAGGAATCCCCGTTTTGGCTATACGAAGTCGAGTTCGAGACCGGGGACGGGACGGGGAGTACGATTCCCATCCCTATACCATCCCCACTCATAGAATTTCGGGGAATCCCCGTCCCCATCTCCGTCCTCATTTTTTTCGGGGAATCCCCGATCCAATATTTTCGGGTCCCAACGGGGACGGGTCCCCGCGGGGTTTTTGCCATTCCTAATCACGGATGTACTCTTTGCATATTGTGAGTTATAACTGTATAATTTCAAAAAAAAAAAAAAAAAAATACTGTTGAAAAGTTTGGGGATGCTTATATTTTCACAAACATCTTTTTCATTTTTTACTATGCTAAACACATAAATTATATTTATTTTATTATTTTCATCCATATATTTTTTTCATATTAATCATTACATTTAAATTAAATATTTACTTTGTGTCATGTCACTATCAATTCACCTAATATAATACAATATATTTCAATCTCAATTAATCATTTTTGTGTCTTATCACCTATATTTAATAAAATATTATTATCCAAACACATTATTTATTAATTAGTCTCCTACTATTTACTACTATTTTAATAAAATATCATTATCCAAACAAACACATTATTTATTAAATTTAATCACATCTATTTAAACATCAATCACATTTATCAAACTATATCAAATATAATCTCGTAAACGACACGAACACTAAAAACTGAAAATTGGAAATGAAAACATAACCAAACATCTCCTTTGATTTCAAAATCAAACTTTTTGTTGCAACTTTTTTTCCTCTCTCTCCTCCATTATCAGTTATCTCACCTCCAATATATCTTCACTGTATTATTTCCAAATCTCTCGCTGCCTCTTTTTTAATTCACTTTAACAAAAACTCCCAAATTTATCACTTTGGGGTTATCCAACTCGTGTAGTCGTAAAAGGCATCCGGCAAGTATTATGTGGTGTTTGTGGGACATCTAGTTGGTATATTCTCTTGCTAGGAAGAACGTGCTTCAGAAGTTCTTGGCTACAAGGGTTGTGTATTTGGGTCTTATACGTCGAGAAGAAAGCTATAAAGGCTCTTGGTTCTTTCCTTCTTCATCGGTCTTCACCTAGGGGGGAGTCTAGCTCTTCACTGTATATGCCTAATTCCAAAGCCGAAGTTAGGAAACAAGATCTTTCTTGGAGCAATGGATCTGTATCGCGGGAAGAGGGCTGCAGCTCACGAGCCGTCTCTGTATCCGCAGATGAAGATCGGATGCCACCGGCTTCTGAGATGGTAGGTGAAGAGAAAAAGAAATGTAGTCTGGAAGATGTTGTAAGTGAGCCTGCGACAGCGGTCCCTACTGATGTTGGGGGGGAGGGGTGTAATGGTGGTTTGTTTTCAATGGGTTTCTTGGTTGGGTTTCTTCAGTGCCTTGTAATGTTGTGGGTGGCCCGTTTATTCTCTTAGTTATTAGTAATGTATATTAAGGCACTAGTCATTCTTGAGATGTATTAGATCCCGATGTAATTCAAATTATGTCTCCTTAAATATTTTTCACTTCTTGGAATTGTGTTTTTGTTCTTCCGTGTAGTTTGGAAGTAAACAATTAGATACTCTGTAGTGTAAAAATACATCAAAAGAAGTAGCTTGTTCTAAATTTGTTCCATAGTCAAGAGCCGATTTAAAAAAAAGAATTTAAGTAGCTTGTTCAAGAGTGTAACTGTATCCAAAAACATCAACCTATTTAAACAGAGGACCGAAGGAGTTCTCTAAGATTTAAAATGGCACAACAACGTACACACTATTTACTAAATAGTCAAGTAACCACGTCTCTACTCCATATACTTTTCAATCCTTTATGAATTTTTGGTCTGAATTAGTTTGTAATTACAATATCTATTTAATAAACAAAGCTACAGAATTTTCGTTAACATGTTATTCCTTTTAAAAAAAATGTACCACCAGACGAATAAATTAACAGTATTCTAAATGTGGTTTGCATTTACGCAAACAAGTGTTGAATTCCAGCTTTGTTTAGTGGATAAACACATGCATTACACTAATTAATGCATTGTGTCTTTTGATTGTATAGCTATCATGCTTAGTCAAATCTTGCTTTAGCTTATTACTATTTTGAGTAATATAGCTTAATGCTATATGAGGAAAGCAGCATGCATAGATTGGCTATACTTAGTAAGCATTTATTGTCTTTGTTTTTTAGCTTTAACTTGTAGAAGTAACTATGCGTCTGATGTATTAAGTCTGATATGCTATGGTTCTGTATCATTAATCCATTACAATGTATTGAATCATATTATCCTGGTTTTAAACCTTTGACTGTTCTTCCTATTCTTGTTGCTATTTACTGCACTAATCGTTCCAAGCATGGATTCATGAATACAAGAGATGTATAAGAGTTCAAACATATTATTTCTTAAGATGGAAGATTGCTAGTTTCTTCATGGTACCAGAGCCACAAGCTGAAGGATGAACTCCGGTGACAACGTGTGGAATCTGAACACAGAACATTGGCCACATCTCACAGCAAACACAACAGAGACAACAATGATGAGCACTGAGACAGGATCTGGTTCAAGCTCCTCTGAGCACGACCCCTTGAGTCTCCATGGATCTGACCATCCGAGAATGAGTTTGGTTTCCACCAAACTGACTGGTAACAACTACTTACCTTGGAGTACATCCATTCAAATAGCACTCCTGGCCAAAAACAAATTAGGTTTCATAAATGGAAATATTGAGATTCCCACAGATGCAAAATTGAAAGAGCAGTGGGAGAGGGTTGATGGAATGGTGAGAACATGGTTGCTCAACTCACTTTCTAAAGAAATTTCTGAGACTTTTCTTTATGCTAAAACGGCTAAAAGTCTCTGGGAAACGGTTGCTAGCAGATATGGAGACAGCAATGGGCCACAGCTGTTTCATATACAGAAAGAAATCTGTAATCTATCCCAAGGAAACCAGTCTTTGACTGTGTATTATAATAGTCTGCATAAGTTGTGGAATGAGCTTTCTTTGTTGAGAGCCTTACCTATCTGTTCATGTGGAGCAGCAAATAAATGGGAAGAAGCAGATATGTCAGCTAAGCTCATCCAGTTTTTAATGGGGTTAAATGATTCTTATGACCCCATTAGAGGTCAGATCTTACTCATGGATCCACTGCCCAGTGTTGATAAGGCATACTCAATGATACTCCGAGTTGAAAAACAAAGGAATGTGGGTACATCCTCTAGTGATACAGGTGCTAGTAGTGCCATGTATACCAAGTCATATAATTCTGATAGAGGTGCAAGAGGAAGAGGTGGTTTCACTTCTGCAAGAGGAAGAGGTAATGGCAGAATGACAAAGGAAGAAAGGAGCAAGTTGATCTGTGAGCATTGTAACTTACCTGGACATATCATTACTGAGTGTTTTAAGTTAAAAGGGTACCCAGACTGGTATTACACTCCAAAGGAACAGAGAAATCATGCTCATGCAGTGGATTCCAATCAAACCACTGAATCTGAAGATAAATTTGCTTCAAGAAGAGATTCTGAATCTGCAGATATATCTGCACTTGTAAAAAGGGAGGTAGCCAGAATTCTTGAAGAGAAAGGAGAAACTAAAGCTCACTCAGATGGATCAAAGGGAAGAAACAAAGAATCACTTCATGTTGGAAGTTCATACTTTGCATTCACCTTGGTAGATGGAGTTGATGATGGGGCCTGGATCATAGACACTGGAGCAAGCAGGCACATGTGTAATGACCCTGCTCTCATGACAAATATAACACCCATTGAGCACTTGGCCATGGTTACACTACCTGATGGAACTCAAAAGCAAGTGTCTCATTCTGGAGATGTGGTACTTTCAGATAGACTGACACTGAATGAGGTATTCTTAGTGCCAAGCTTTACATGCAATCTTCTTTCTATATCCCAGCTCACACTTAACACTGGAGCACAAGCTACTTTTGATCATGAAACTTGTATTGTGAGAAGTGGAATAGATGGGAAAACGATTCTGACTGGACACCTCAAAGACAAACTGTATGTGGCAACAGCAGTTCATTCTGATGAGGCTTTGGCAGCATATGCCCTCAATGCAGATCATTACTGCAAATTATTCAAGCTTTGGCACAGAAGGTTGGGACATGCTTCACCAAGTTCCATGCAACACCTTTATTTTATGAAGCACATGTGTACACCTCCAGTTATTGAGGCTCACAAAGGATTTGAAATCTGCCATGTTTCAAAACAGACAAGGCTTAGCTTTCCTTCAAGCTCCATCAGCACCTCAAGAGTTCTTGAACTACTGCATGTTGATATTTGGGGAACATATTCCCAACCCAGCATCACAGAAACATCTTACTTCCTTACCATTGTAGATGATCACAGCAGAATGACCTGGGTGAATCTTATGAGCAGCAAGAAACAAGCTGTAAGCTCACTTAAAGAATTCATCATCATGATGGAGAGACAATTGGATAAGTCTGTTAAGGTCATCAGAACAGATAACGGAGCTGAATTTCTTAGCAGAGAATGCCAAGATTTTTAAAAAAATCAAGGGATCATTCACCAGAGAAGCTGCACCTACACTCCACAGCAAAATGGAGTTGTTGAGAGGAAGCATAGACATTTGCTAGAAATGGCAAGGGCTTTGATGAAGGAGTCTTCTGCACCTCATTTCCTATGGCCATATTCCATCCTAACTGCTGCACACATTATCAATAGACTCCCCACCCGAGTCTTGGAGTGGAAAGTTCCATTTCAGGTCATGTTTGGGAAAATAATACCATATGACAGAATGAAGCCATTTGGCTGTCTAGCATATGCAACTGACACTGAGCCACACAAATCCAAGTTTGCAGAGAGGGGGATGAAGTGCATATTTATTGGATATGTGCCCCATCAGAAAGGATACAGGCTTTATCATATGGCAAGCAAGAAGGTGATAACATCAAGAGATGTCATTTTTCTTGAATCAACTTACCCATACTCTGATTCAAAGTTGCAAGGCATCACAGGGGAACCTACACTACCATGTCCAATGTTTGATGAGGAAGAGTCCAAATCCTCCTCCTATAATGCTGATAGGAGTACATCAGAATCATCTTACGGACATGACCAAATGTCATCTGAGGAAGATGATCAGGATGCAACACAAACAGCAAGTGCTGAGACTCAGAATCCTGAAATACTGAGAAGAAGCTCCAGAGTACCACAAAGGCCATCACATCTTAAAGATTTTGTGCAAAAGGCAGAGTACATTGATGGCATATTTGAGCATCCTCACACACATGCTGCATTTCATGCTAATCTCATGATTGTGCCAGAACCCAAGTCTTTCAAGGAAGCAGTAAGACATCCAAAATGGAGAGAGGCCATGGGGCAAGAACTCAAGGCCTTGGAGGAGAATGATACTTGGGAAATCTCAGCATTGCCACCTGGAAAGACCCCAATTGGCAGCAAGTGGGTGTATAAAGTGAAATTACACCCTGATGGAACTCTGGAGAGATATAAAGCCAGATTGGTGGCAAAGGGATACAACCAGGTTTTAGGAGAGGATTATGAAGAATGCTTTTCACCTGTAGCTAAGCCAATAACAGTGAGATATCTCATTGCACTCTCCACTATGAAGGGATGGTCCTTGCATCATATTGACATCAATAATGCATTCTTGCATGGTTTTCTGGACAAAGAGGTCTACCTTTTACCCCCTGATGGATACAATAAAGCAGGACCAAATCAGGTATGTAAGCTGAACAAAAGCTTGTATGGTCTCAAACAAGCTTCAAGGCAATGGAACACTGAGTTATGCACAAAATTGCTGCAATTTAATTTCACACAATCTCCCCATGATCACTGTTTGTTTACACTGTCAGAAGGAGAGGATTTTGTTGCTGTATTAGTGTATGTTGATGATGTCTTGGTCACAGGAAATAGTAACAGATTGATTGTTGAATTGAAACAGTTTCTGCATGATCAATTCAGCATTAAAGATCTGGGACAGGCTACATATTTCTTGGGCATGGAATTGAGTCAGAATCACAGGTATGTATCTGTGTTAAAAGAAATACATCAATGATATCATTAATGATGTTGGTTTGGATAACTGTAAGGCTACATCCACACCACTGCCTTATGACATCAAGCTCAGTAAATCAACTGGGACTGTCTTGACAGATGGAGAGCCTTATAGAAGGTTGATTGGTAGACTGCTCTATTTGAATTTGACAAGGCCTGATATCACCTTTGCAACTCAACAACTCAGTCAATTTGTGAGTGCACCTAGGAGCTCACACTGGGATGCAGCTGTACATTTGCTTAAGTATCTAAAAGGAACTGATCAGTTGGGACTCTTCTACCCAAAAACAGGTTCTTTATCTCTTAAGGCATTTTGTGATTCCGATTGGGGTGCATGCCAAGATACTAGGAAATCTGTAACTGGATACTGTGTGTATCTAGGTGATTGCTTAATTTCTTGGAAGGCCAAAAAGCAAAATACTGTCTCAAGAAGCTCAGCTGAAGCAGAATATCGTGCAACGGCATCTGTGACTTGTGAACTGCTATGGTTGAACTACATATCAGATGACCTGAAAATCTCCATTCCTAAACCAATACCTCTCAGCTGTGACAACAAAGCAGCCATCCATATTGCAGAAAATCCAGTGTTTCACGAGCGAACGAAACACTTGGACATTGACTGCCATGTCGTGAGGAATCAATTCAAGAATGACTTTCTACGTTTCCAATCTGTATCGTCGCGCCAGCAAGTTGCTGATGTATTCACAAAGCAACTGCCACCAGGGCAATTCAGATTCATAGTGTCCAAGCTTGGATTGTGCTTTAGCACCAATCCAGCATGAGGAGGGCGTGTTGAATTCCAGCTTTGTTTAGTGGATAAACACATGCATTACACTAATTAATGCATTGTGTCTTTTGATTGTATAGCTATCATGCTTAGTCAAATCTTGCTTTAGCTTATTACTATTTTGAGTAATATAGCTTAATGCTATATGAGGAAAGCAGCATGCATAGATTGGCTATACTTAGTAAGCATTTATTGTCTTTGTTTTTTAGCTTTAACTTGTAGAAGTAACTATGCGTCTGATGTATTAAGTCTGATATGCTATGGTTCTGTATCATTAATCCATTACAATGTATTGAATCATATTATCCTGGTTTTAAACCTTTGGCTGTTCTTCCTATTCTTGTTGCTATTTACTGCACTAATCGTTCCAAGCATGGATTCATGAATACAAGAGATGTATAAGAGTTCAAACATATTATTTCTTAAGATGGAAGATTGCTGGTTTCTTCAACAAGGAGTGATAAACCTTATATTATGTGTCTATGTTGTGGAGTAACAATTTAAGTTTGTTTATGTTGAGGTTAAACTAGTGCTTAGCTGGGTTAAGTATGCTTGGTGTTAGACGACGGTCCTTTATATTTTACTGGTTCTAAAAAATATTCCATCCAACACTATAAGTTTTGGATAGATTCATCATTGTTGTTTGAGTAGTCACCGGTTTTTTGAATAAACCTTTAACTTAACGGTTAAACCATTTAATGGAAGACTAAACCACACACTGAAGCAGTGGATGAGATTAAGCCGATTATTTTAATAAACTATTTCAGGAAAAATGTTTGAGTATCGAAATGGATTATGATGAATAAAACTGCTGGAGCTTGGGAGAAACGATATCACAAAATACAACAATTTCTACTACGTCTGCAAAATATTCATAGCATTTTCAAGACATACATTAAGATTACATTTAAACGGAAATAAAAATACAAAACATAGCGGTAGACATATATTAAATATACGTAAACTGGGAATCCATGAATATGTAGACTACTACAACACACCAACTACACATCTGAAGAGTTGGAGTCTGGGATGATCACTAGCGGCATATCCCTCATCTTTTTTCTCACGAAAAGCTTCAAGAAACATGTCATACACCTTCACCAGCGGTTCGTCTTCAAAGATTAGACCCCGAAGCTCATCCTCATGACATGCGTAAATAATCCTTTTGACGAGGCTGCTGAGCTCACGTTTGAGTTCATCGCTCTGTTTTCGGGTCCTCGGGTATAACAAATCAAGGCTTCATGGCGATGGGGGAGTGTGCCGCTCTTTGGGAATGGTGGACCGAGGGGGTGTGGACGCCATTGTTTGGTGAAGGATTAGCTTATTGGAGATTAGTTTGAGAGGGCAGGTTCTCCAATACTTTCAAGGTCTTTTTATAGGGAATGGGTATGTAAACCATACTACTAGGACACAACCAGGACCATACTTATGCCGTGTATTTGGAAAATGAAGTCGAGTACTAATATTTTATAAGTTCTAGGAACGTTTTCTTTTCTTTCTTACATATTTCTTTAATTTTAAATTTTAAATGTGTGATGTAAGATAACACATATTATTTGTAATGAAAGCAAGATGAAATTATAGGTAATTAATTAATTAATAATATTAAACATAATTTTATAAATGACAATTCTTTTATCCTTAATTTTGTATATTGAAAAGTTCATAAAATAAATATTCATAATATCCTATAAGTTCGTTAAGAGCAATAATAACGTTAAACCCTAAACAGGAAACGATAAATGTACATAAAAATAAAGAGTTACTGCAAGATACACTAAACCCTATATGTTGGTGCCCTAGCCGATTTGTTTGAGTTCTACATAAACAATTAACAAATAAAATATTATACTCCCTCTAATCCTAATTATGTGTCGTTTTAGAGTTCACTTAGTTTTCCAAATTAAGTGACGTTTCCTTGCATAAAGATGTGAAAAGTCATAACAATTTAACTTTTCAAACTACCAATAATAATGGCATATAAAATTAGTGGGAGACAATTCATGCATTTTGTTCCAGTTGAATAAATAGTGAGATACTAATGATTTAAACTAAAACAACAAATCATCCAATTGGCTTCAGATATTATGGATAAAAAGGAACATCTCGTCCACTCCTAACTCCGTACCGGATGCTGATGTTGAAGCGAAGCAAGAAAATGTTCAGCCGAATCAAGATGTTGATCGCACTGTCAAGCATGAGTTTGATTTAAACAAGTTTTATATTGCCGAGGGGGAACTTCATGAAAACGAGAAGATTCAAAAAGCAATTCTGCAAATGCTCAAAAACATTTTTCCTAAATGGTTTTGATTCTGTGGGTGAAAATGAGAGCTCCTTGCAAGTGAAGTTGGACATCTATCTATTTTTAATGTGTTACTGTTTTTAAGTTATTGGTTTGTAGACCTTATAAGGAGCATAATTTATCTATTCGTTATATGAAATTAATTTATGCTCCGATATATTTACCGTTGGATTGAACTGTCCTGCTACTTATTTGTAGTAGTCATCTCTTAATGATATTTATTCTATTTTATTTTGAAGATGTAAATTTTTCTAAGTTAATTTTTTGCAACTCAACATATAATTACTCAGATTCCGTATTGCTTTATCTTTCAACCACTATGCTATATGTCACCACATAAATTCTTTAATCATCAACTTTATGCTATGATCAATTCTTTTTTATGTACATCATGCAATCCATGGCTACAATCTTCGAAAGTTGTAAGAACATCATGCCAAAGACAAAGCTAGACAGGTTTAATGTCATTCCATCTATTCTACAATGTGGTAGAAGATAGCATCGTCTACTCTACTACTTCAAATATTATTATGAGTAGATACATGTTCAGTTGTATGTAGTAATGTCCAATTAGTAGCAACGGAAAATAAATGAATTTTATAGGTGTATCCTCAAGTTGCTACAAGAACAATTAGCACTTTGTTTAAAAATAATAATAAAAAAAAAAATAATAATAAAAATTAAGATGCTAATTGGTTCATTACATTTTGCACCAAAGTAGAATCACATGTTATTTGTGTAGGGAGCCGACCCTCCATTTCCAATGCAGCCTTTTTCATGTGCGGGATTTTATACTTGTTGGATCCTCCAGCTTTCATGATTTCTTGCATACACAACTGAAAGACTCAAAAAAATACGGTTTATCTTTCTCGGACAATATTCATCGAATGATTTCTGAACAGCATTCACGAGTTCCTCAACAGTTTTTGGACGCACCTTGTGTTGTAATGATTGAATGACACTAAAGAAACCGAGATCCAATATATTTAAATCTGGAGAGTTTGGTGGTTGACATAGTAACCGAATGTCAAAAGTCAAAACCATTTCTAGAAGCTGCTATCTGAAAATCTTTATCATTTGATTTAACATGTGTCTTTGCATTATCTTGTTGAATGAAAATGGGTTTTCCAATATCCTCTCTTGGCCACTTTTCGTAAATCTTTGGAATAATTTTTTCAATCAGAAAAGCCTTGACGGTCTCCCTCTTAACTGAGGTAATCGGTTTTATCTCTAATGTCCCAGCATCTCTATTTTTACTTCGTCTTTGGGCTGACTCCAAAGTTATAAAGGGAAAAACTCCTATTTTACCAGAAAATAATTCATTTCCTAAGCTGTCGAATCTTGGACGAGCCATTGCAACCAAAAACATCACTTATCCAATGTAATTCTTACTTTGACATGCCCGTAAAGGTTTTTCTTCGGTGGAAATTAGATAATAAGTTTCTGTCTTTTTAGTCATGTAGAACCATTTTTCGTCGATATGCACAATATTGTACATGTCAGCAAGTCTTGGTTCATGAGGCAAACTCGTGTGGTCTAGCATAGACACACAAAATTGCAACCGAGCTCTCATATTTTCTTCCCTAAGATATGGTTTAATGGCATTAGAATGACGACGAAGGAGACCTTTCTTCAAAAGTCTAAACAATGTTGTACGACTGACATATAGGGATTCCGAAAGAGAGATCAAGGTAGTTCGTTGAGGTAAGGGAATATCGAGAACTTTATTAAGGTCAACATGAACTCTCTTCCGACCACAATTCTTGTTTTCTTATGGGCGACATTAAGAGATTGATCACTAGGAGTGTCTTTAGCTCTTTTCCAAATCCTTTGTACTGTTCTTATAGGTACTGCAAATAAATTTGAAATCTCTGTGGTTGTATTTTTCTTCAATTTTCCGTTAACACTCCTCTGCAATAAAGCATTGTAGATTGCCCACCTTTGCGCATTGGAAAGATTTTTTTTCATAGTTGATCCTTCTTCTTGAGATAATTCAAAATGATCTGTAAATTATTATGATTATAATTAAAAAATAAGTCAAGTAAAAAAATACAGGTATAATAAATAGGATGACTTTTTAGTCATTTAAGTTTCATCATTTTTTACTTTACTCAATATTTGGTCATTTTGATTTGGTCCTTTAATTTTTTGCTACAACAACTAATGTTTTGCAGGACCAATTTGTCAAAATTTAAATGTTAAAGAACCAATTTATCAAGTCTCGATACTTGTAGAACCGAAATCAAAATCACAAAAAAAAAAAAATAATAATAAATAAATAAATATTGATGAAACTTAATGGAAAATAAAAATATTTATCAAAGAAAATAATGAAACTGATACTTATCATTCTTCCTACATATGACACTTATCATTCTTCCTGCATGCAAAATCCACTAAATAATGTCCACCTAAAAAAATGTTAGTGGAGCAATCATCATTACTTCAAAGTATATGGGTTCCGTGCTTCTTCCTAATTACCATAGATATGTCAATTTTAACCAAATTGCAGGAGGTAGTAGTATATTAAAACAGACCTGCATTTTACTCGAACCAAAAAAGAAAGGAAATTACCAGGCTCCATTGACGGAAGCTCTCCATCTTCTTCATGTAAGTGATTAACATCTAGCTCTAGTAATGACAAATCAAATTCTTGATCGGGGTTCGTATTTAAATCCAATACAAGCGTATGTGTTGACAAAGATCTGATTGTAATGGGTATCAATGAATCTGCTTCCACATTACGATGACTACTATCAAAGGGAGAAAGAACTTCATCATTCTCATCGTGAATTTCTATCGGAATTTTATTTAAGTCAAATTGTAATCTTTCCTCGTTGCTTATAACTGGTACATTCAAATCAATATTGAAAGCCATGAATGGCAACAAAATAGGTGGTCTCAATATATAGAATATAAACTGAAATTTCATGTTAAACTGTTGCTAAATTCAAAAATTTCACCAAATTCACTTGGCTCCATTTTTACGTGAAGAGTTTGGAGCCAAAACAAAAAAATTGAAAAAAGTCCATTCAAAGTAGATAAAAGACCGAAGAAGATGAATAGACAATACAATATTGTGAGAGTAATCAGCAAATTAAAGAAGTCAAAGTATTAATGAGTTGTCTAGTTTATGAATTTTTTATTTCTTAATTCATGTACACAACTCCAAAACGACACATAATTAGGATTGGAGGGAGTATATATATATAACATGAGCTTAGCTCAAAAGATACTCTGTACACAAAACAAAATTAAGTGCAAGAATAACATTTACACATAACATAAAATTTTAAATATTAATAAAATAATATTAGTCTAACTAGGGTCATTCTAGTATGCAATGGTTGCATAGGTGCAACCATAGGTTATAATAGTCTTTTTCTCATACCTAGTGTAACCCTAGGTTAATATTTTGAGAAGCTTGGGGTAATCTTTGATGATTTTGCCATCAATTTGCAGCTTGGGGTGATCTTTACTGATTTTGCCATCAATTCACTTTTTCAACTCCAAATATCCAGACCCAGCAACACGCAACTTTTCACTCCCAAATTCATTTTTCGTTTTGCATGTATGCTTGTAAGAAATTTTCATACTTCCTATTAATTTGATGATGAAGAGAGAGTTTGTTAATCGGGACATTGGTTGTCAACATTTTCATTGGCGAATGCCGAATTTCTTGAGGCGGATTAAATTTGAAAGTTCAGGCTAGATTAATGGTAAGGTCTTCCATTTCCGTTTTTTATTATTATAAGTGTTCGGCATAATAATTCGTTGTTGGGTGATGTACTGGGTTGTATTGTGTGGCGATTATTCTCCGTTGAACAAGGAATCGAAGAAATGGGGGATGTTCTGGGTTGTATTGTGTGGCGAATGGAAGCGTAATCGTGTCACGACTTCTTCAATTTGGGGTCCTTTCGGTTGAACTATCAACGTTTATCAGATCGAATGTATAGCCGAATCTCAAAGGTAAGTTTCATTTCCATTGTATATGAGTAATCTTGTTTTTTTTTTTTTAAGATACTCAATTGTTTAAATTTTTTATCTTGCTCTTGAAAGTTTTTGGACAAGGCTTATTGATCTCCAAAAATCTTTGTGAACGTCTTCCATGTTAATTGATTGTCCAATTTTGTTTGATTTACAATTAGCAGCCCTATTTTAATTGATAGTGCTCCCCATATTGTGAGTTGTGGTGTTTGCGGAATGGTTAAATAATGCAGAAGCCTGCTTATGACTTTAAAACTAATTCTATTATTTAGTAATTGATTCCATATGCTATGCTCTTACGAATTAAGCCCGTTACTGTCTTCACTTTTGTTTTGGTTAAGATAATTCGTCAGGGTAATAGGTTTTTAGAACTAGTTTTCTCGTTTGCTTTGAGTAGTGCTTTAGTTTCCATCCAATAACCAGTAATCCGATTGTGATTACTTTTAGTATGTAAATTTTACTTGTTAGTGCTCTTGAGTTTTGATTCAAGGGTTTTGCATCACACTTGCAATATTATATTGTCATCTGTGGTTCCGTGGTGGTGCTTATTTTGTGATTTACGTTTCACCGAAAAGTCATTGGGATTATTTTAGTGTTGTTGATGTTCTATGTTTGCAATGTTTTATCTTCTTGTTGAGGTCTCGAGTCTTTGCCGTGTCGATTCAACAGGTGTTATTCGAATTCAAGTAGCACCATAAGAATGGAGAAATGAAAAGATTACCATCACAGCCGGTGACTGTGATGGGTTTTTATGGTCATCGTTTGGTCACCGTAATTGCGTTGCTAATTAATAGAACTTGGGTCATTGTAGTTGAGCCTTTTGGCGGTTGTCTGAGCTAGTCCGTTTTACAATCGTTCATATTTGTTTACTCCCCATCGATTATGTTTATTGTTATTTTTGTTCTGAAGACATTATTTTCCACATTTCTAAGTTTGGCCATGTTTGTTTCCAGATAGCGCGTAAGGACGTTGAAGAATTCTGCAAAAAAATTTGACAGAGTCCCAGCATTGGGGCAGGTAATTGGAGATGTTCCATTAATGCTTTTATTTTTTTTTTCTTGTTGAACATGTTGATAGAAATGGCCCTAAATCTGTATAACCTTTCTCAGATCTGTTATGTTAATTACTTATGAATTTGTTATTTTCCTTCTATTGCCAAAAAACCAGTTATAGAGGGAAGTGTTGTTTACCCTTCCTTTAAAACATACCACCTGCAAGTAATAAGATGGCTTGATCTGTGTAGTATGCCTCATCGATAATTAAATTTGAAGACTCATATTGACTTTAAAATTATTTCATTATTCAAAATTCTCTGCTACATGAGCTTAGCGTTGTGTACTCGTATTTTGTCATTCTTATTGCTAGATCAGTCAGTGGATGTTGATAATCTTTGTTGGTAGGTTTTTCTTCTTAAGATTTGTGTCTTACATATATAGTGTATAGTTGTGCTAGTCGAAATAGATTCTTATTTCCAGATTTCCCCAACAAATTTTAAAAGGTGTACCTTAATTTATTTTTGACAATATAAATGATAATACTTGTTTGTTTTGTTTCTAGCATAATGAAAGATTAACCCAAAATGGAGGATCCGGTTGGTTAATTCTGAAGATTATATTGTACTTTACCATTTCAATATTGTATATTTAAATTAGCTTTTCACGCTAAAGGTTAATGTACATATTTGGTTGTGCTATATAACCTTTAACTTTGTTGCTGTTTAATACATTAATTTTTAAAATGTCTTCTTATCTTTGATTAAGCCCTTTTTAAATTATCGTACTTATTCGCGTATTTTGTCACTGTTGTAAAGTATATATCAATCGGGCATTGAGTCTGCTTCTGTACTAATGCCCTGGATAATAATTATTTCAACACAGTTATACCGTAAATAACACAATAAAACATCCAATGAAAGCCCGTCCTAACCCCCAAACAGGGTTCTCAACGCTGGGTACTTGTATCTCGAGCTTAGCATGTTAGACATGGCATTTGCCATTTCCGGCTGAAATATTTGGTGGTTCTCTCATGTTGTCAACATTAAATAAATATATTTCAATCTCGTTTATGTCCTAGAATTTTTCATGTTGTCCTTGAATCTTATTTTGTACAGGCTGTAGATTTTGTATTTTTTGGGACACAATTAAAGGAGTTTAAATAACCATTCATCTTTTAATGTTTCTCTTTTCGTAACTTCTTGTATTGATTCATGAGGCAACAACGCTATGGAACTCTCGTTGTTGTTTTTTAGGTTTTCAGTGGAAGCTTTGATGGTGGTTGTAGGCGTTGTTTTAATTGTGGTGATTTTTTTAAATAGTCTGACTACATTAGATAACCAGTGCTTGAGATTGAGAGTATCACTACGGTTATCATCTAAATTTACTGTTATTTTCCAAAATAAGAGTTGTGAAATCTGTATCATTAAAATTTTTAAGTGTTTGTTTCTCTTATTTCCAGTTTATGATAGTAGAATTTATAATGCCGTTGTGCCTGTTTTTTTTTTTTTCCTTTTAATTATATTTATTTTACTTTTTATCAAGTCGTGTGTAATGTACTGCTGTAGGGGTATTCCATCGTTTATTTATGTATTCTTTCTGCAGAGATTGTTCACCTTATTTACATCATCATCAATGTCAACGAGATCGAACATTTTTGTTATTCCCGCGATTATCGCAGTCAACAGCACATTTATTCCAAACAAATTGCTTTAAGGTCTAGTGCTTCATATATAGAGGATGTTTTTTAAGTTTATTATCCATTCCTGCAAGCATTAACTGCTTCTCCCAACCCAGATCTTACTTCAAAAAGGTCAAACGGTCACAAATATACTTACAGTTGGTTTACAATAATAATAGTAGGACTGGGGAACTCCAATTGCGTTTGTCATGCACACGAGCTTAAATGAGATTTAGATGCAACCACTTGCGTAGCATTAGGCGTTCGCATAGTAATATCTATTTCATTAAAAGGCATGTTTTTTTCCATCATGCCTTTGGAGTGTTGTATTTAATAATTTGTATCCAAATGTATTTTCCGATTGTTTAATCGTTTTTGTGGTTCTACTCCTTCATTGCGCGTTTTTTTTCATGCCTGAGGCAACCGAGTAATTTAATAAATAAATAATACGTCAACAAATAGTAAAAATAATAAACAAACATCATCACCTTCACAATTAAGAAATAAGGCAATACGAGGCTGGAAGGGGAATTCCTAAATTATAGTTCTGAGATTAGAATGATCTTTAAAAGTTTTTTCCTAGAGTGGGAATCACTAAGAATTGAAAAATCAATCAAAATTAAATATTTACATTTAATTTTTCAAATAACAAATTTGAAAAGAGAGGCGTTTGGTAAACTCGTCACTGACCATACGGACCAGGCGCCCCATTATCAGCCTAATTAGTACATCGCTACCTTGACCGACAATTCAAAGCAATATAATATAGTAATATCAAACATTAGAGTCAGTGATTTCTTTGGAAATTCTGGGAGGCAGAATTGAACACACTTGCCAAAAAAAAAATTATCAAAAAAAATGAAATTTTAAATATTGGGTTAATTTAAAATTCATGGAAAATTTTATCAACATATGTAGTGCAATACAAAATACAGCCACTATTTAATATATGTACCAGCACGCACTTACCAAAATAAAATCCATCAACCTCTAGAGTGTAGTTCTTGTCTTATTTTACGAAATGATTAAAAACGATGATTAAAATGCAATAAACTTGATGAAATGAATGGTTTAAAAGCACTAAATAACTCTTGCACGTGTTGTAAATAGAGCTAACTCTATTTTTTTTTAATTTGACAAAGTAAATTTTGGATTTTTTTAACATTTCTGTTCTTTAAATTTTTGTTTTTCATTACCACATCTATGTTCCACCCGTTCGTAATTGTTACCTCGGTTCGGAACCTATTAATTTGGAAGTTCTTTTTTATAAATAAAGTAATTCTTAACTTTTCTGCATTTCGATTTCATGATTAACGTAATCTTAATGAATTTTTGGTCAATGGTAGCTACACCCGTAGAAGTTCCAACTTGGTTCCTGAAATAAACCTATTTCACGGTATTTAATTAATGGCCTATAAACATTTCTTTCTTACAAAGCAGGTGCGTTGCACCTTTAGCTTTTACTTCCTAAAATTCATAATACACCATTTATTTGGTCAAATTCCACAGGTGATTAGTTATGAAACAATTAGTACAACAAAACTGTTGTCTATTTATTAGGATGGCCTACACCATTAACCAATGACATATAAACCATCGTAGTCCCAGAATTCTGTTTTGAGCTACAAACTTGGTGATTAGTTTAAATTAATGCACCAACAACAAAACATCAAAGTTTTTGATTGCTTACATAGTATGATTATGGCTATTAGAGTCGGTAGATTAGCCCCGAACACCTACACTTCTATCACTCCAAACCAAATCATCAATTAAACTTTAATTAAAGATTTGAAGTTCGAGCGCAACCAATTACAAAACGATTTGAGTATTTAATTTTGGTGATATAATATGTTTTTTTGGGAATTTGTAAGTAAGAAAATCACTCAACTCCTGGGTTTACCCTAACTCTCGCGCCGTACGTTTTAATGTTTTCACCAACTATTTAAAGGACAATAGTCGTTCTAATAAGTCAATCAGATGGATAATTCTTTATAACGGTAAAGTTAAATCCTGGTAGTTTAATCCTTACTTTTTCTTTCGAAACTATTACTTCGTCTGGGTATAACTATTGGTATTACATTTTTTCTTTCGAAACTATTACTTCGTCTGGATTTGACTATTGGTCTTACATTGACAAATCCAACCAGTTTCATATTGAATGTCGATGACGATTTTGCGTTGGAAGAATGATGGTACCTTGCCTAAAATACGTAGAACAAAATTATTGAGATTAAATAGTCGGAAAAAAAAGTTTGGAGAATGGACGGCCCCACATGCCTATTACAAAAAGCTTCCCAAAAAAATAAAATCCACATCAAAATTCAAACAAAAAATGCTCGTATTCAATCTATCAAGAATTATGAACATTATATCTGTCGTGCAGTTTTCTTGTTGCCCCTGAGAACCGGTGTCGAAGCCCATCCTTTTCCCTCCTTCGGTTGTTTGCACTTTTTTCCAGACTTTCCCTTTAGTGTTTGTTCAAACCATTCGGCTGAGTCATGCTCCATCCTTACTTTCATTGTGTTGCATTCATGCAAGACAATCCACAACAACACTCTCAATCTCATGTCTTGGCTAGCACCCTGCATGTTCACAAATTAACGTACATATCTTATATTAGTAAGAGTGATAATACCAAATTATGGAAAACATGAAATTTGGCAGCTAAAAATTTCTTTATTGTCACCTCGATCTCCAATTCTCGATGGTCACCAACCTCGTTTCTTCCGGTACTTGTTATCTTTCTACAAGTCTTCATATTTTTAATTACGTACAAGCAACAATCGCAACTGCGTTTATTTCGTTTAGACCAATTTAATGGTTAGTGTTGTTATCAAACTCGCTGCATGTCAAATTAGCTTGGAGTGAAGCATGCTTACGAATTGAATTGCTTCGCCCCACCGACGATGGGACAAACTCTGTAAGTCCTGAAATCACCAAGAACGTTGTTATCTGTTTCAATTTGGTACTGCTCCTGCAAGACAATCAACTGTAGCATACAAATGTCACAATCTATTAAATAAGTGAATAACTAGGTAACACGAAAGTTAGTGATAACACTGGGTTGCTCACAAAAGTCTCCGCAAGTTCCTTTGTTGAGTCGTCCACGGTGTTGACACCCGGGAACGAATCCTGAACTTGGACTTCTTTCAGAAGTAGGTCAACAACAAAAAGTTTGAAATGTCCCGGATTGGAAAAATGCAGCGGTATCATGATCTGTGACAAATAAGAAAACAAAATCGCATATAAAGTGGAGAGAAAATAGATTACTAAGTAATGAGCCGGACCATGTTTTCTAGTAAACTGAGTACAACTCCTCAAATGAGTTGCCCTACACTAACCTTTGAGGTTGCTCGGATATCCCCACTTGCAAATCGCCCCTTTATCTTCATCTTATCAAATTGGGTACGGATGTCTTCAGCATCTCCAAAATTCTCACCCTAAGTGAAAGTACATATAGAATCATCAGTTTTATCACTAATTACAAAGTACATAGTTCGTCATCTGACGTGTACATTACACTACACCACAATGTCTAAACTTACCAACGTAAACACGGGAAAGAACCATACAGGCATACTAGGTTTGCGCTCCTCCTCATAGTTTAGTATGTCGCATGACGTATTTAGCACCTGCAGAGCACGGATATTTTACGATTCATTCATAACTAATGTCCTTACACGTAAAACATACAAATATTTTAAACGTATTTTTTCCAATTTACAAGGCTAGGATTTACAGCAGTCGACACCCACTTGTTCGGTAGCAATGTCATTATTTCTTGACGATCCACGTATGTGCTTCTAGTCTCAGAAATAATGTCCCTACAGTAAATCATTTGAGTGATATACTTATAATTTAATGGACCAGTATTAAGAATCCGAAGAAAAAGTGACCTAGAAATATTTCCCTACCTTGGTGGTAGGTTATTGTCCACTGCGTACATTACTAGTTTCATCAACCTTTTCTCCTTCAACATCTTCGCCTGTGAGAACGGATAACCCAATAACACATAACGTCTCCAAGTCGACATGCTCATGAGGTCCGATTCGCCTTTAGCCTGCGTAGAATCTTGTTGGCTCGGCGAGACTGCATTACTTTTTAAGATTGACTTCAGTCTTTTGTTTCCAGAATCGTCGGCACTCTATATGGAACGAGTAACAAAAATAATAAAACGTTAATATAATTCGTAACAAATTCAAAAGTACGCCACGCGTATAGGTCAAACAGTAATTGGTAACAAACATTACAATACCTTGGATTGATGGACCTTTGGAGGTACGTATGCATGTGCTTCAGCGCAGTCGTCATCCAAATTTAAGGCCAGAGTCGTTTCGGACTTGTCCGAATAGCAAGCCCTTTTTCTCGTAGAAGAACCATCGGGGGTCGTAAATTGTATATTCTCGTCGGGGACTGGTCCTTCGTCCACGATACTGTCCTTGCTTAACTCAATGCACACCTTATTTCCTTTATCAATCACGCTGTCACTGTGGCTCATCTTTCCCATCGTCTGAACTACCGCACTTAAGTCATTCAATGTTTTCTCCATGTTTCCTAAAATATTTGATTGGACATTGACAGGGTTGTCTTGTTTATTATTTCCAACTAAATCTTTCATAACCGTTAAAACCATTTCCTGTGATTCCCTCAACAGTCGGAGCTCGTTGACCACCTTATACAGTAAGGACTCTCCCTCAATGTTTAGAGCCCGTGATTCTAAATTACCTCTTACAGACCCTGGAGACTCTGTCCTAACGTCGAATGTCGCATTTGCTCTACCATTATTGGCGCTTAACCCTATAGGATCTTTTCCCAACCTTCTGCTTGAACCCCAGCCGTACGCCCTCTTCGAACCTGGTGTCGCCATTTCCGCATTCTTTTCCTGTGTACATGTCAAAATATAAAAATACGGTTTATAATAGAGCTAACCCTTATGCAATAAAATTATTATAGCACCTAATTTAAGAAAACACACCATATTTAACAGGGAAGGGGGGAAAAGAGATTGGCACACATATTAAATTTTGGCACAAACTATTTAACGGACACGAACCTATCTGTTCAACTGGGTCAAAACTAAATTGTTTAATAATTTGTTGCCAAACTAATCAAATTCATGAGTTAGTTAAGCAGCAGATATCAGATTAATCGATTGGTTGAAAGAATTGATCAATTTTAGATGAGTAGTTTCTGATTTTTTTCAAAAAAATTTAAAATTTACACCAAGGCTATGCAAGAATGCAACAAAAAACGAAATAATGAAGAATAATCCAAACCACTGCGGACAGTACAAGCATATTTTGTTCTAACATGGAGTACAAGTTCCGGCTACCTGTAAAAATCATTTAAATTGAAAAACCAAAGTTTTTCGCCTACAAAGCTCGCGGATTTAAAACTATGTAAAATTTGTACTAGGTGGAAATTATTAAAAAATTTACATTTCGTACCAAGTACTAGTAAGGTCCAAGTGCTCCGCACATGAAACATAAAATTTTACGGAATATTATCTTATAATAAATAAAGTACAAATTTTTGTGGTTATGCATATTAATTAGTTTTCTTAAATTAAAATGAATTAATTTGGAGTTAAATTATATTAATGTATTTTAGTAGTTCCATTTTGACTTTATATGAATTAAAAAACTACTTTTTACCACAATAGTTTCAATTTGACTATATATTAATTAAAATGCAGAGTAAAAATATACTTATGCATTTTGGTATTTTCATTTTGACTTTACCTGAATTAATAAACTATTGTTTATTGAAATAATTTCCTTCTCGTATGTAAACTTAATAATATAGTCTCCATAAAAGCAGAAACTAACATTTGATAAAATTGTGGATATCTATTTATGTTCACAATTCAGTCTCATTATTTTCTTACGATATCAAGTAAATAAAATAAAAATTACGGATTGATAAATATTTATTTTTTTTTTTGTTAAAAATAAATTACTTTAGAGTTTAAATATAGTTTTGTATTTTATTAGTTTCGTTTTGACTTTTTATGAATGAATAAACGATTGTTTATTTCAACAGGTTTATTTTAACTTTATATGAATTAAATTTTAGAGTTAAAATATAGTTATGTATTTTGGTTGATACGAGATGCCTTTATATAAATTAATAAACTACTGTTTATTACAGTGATTTTCTTCACCTACGGAAACTTATTGTTTTACGAAATAAAGTAAAAATTACTGACTGTTCATTTTAATTTTTTTTTTATATGGTTGATTATAAATTAATTTAGAGTCAAAATATGGTTATTTATTTTAGACTGGTAGTTTCATTATGACTGTTTATGAAATAATAAACTATACGAGATTCAAATAGATTTCATTTTAACTTTATATGGAATAAAATTTAGATATAAAATAAAGTAATATATTTTGTTAGTTTCATTTTGACTTTGAATGAATTAATAAACTACTGTTTATTACAATATTTTCCTTCTCGTATGGAGACTCAATAATATAGTTTCCATTTGTGGAAAAATAAGGGTTCCGTTTGCTTAAGACTGTGGAGTTTTCGGCCAACCATGACTGAGGAGTTTAATAAGTGTGATTTATCGGGCTTCGATCCTTTAAATCCACTGATCACAATCTACAGCAAACGAACCCTACATTATATAAAATGTTAGGGTTCATTTTTTAATGTTAACAATTTGATATCACTATTGTTGTTATTATTATGGTTTTTATTATTGTTGTTGTATTATTATTATTACTATTTTGGAGGTAACTGAATTTTTTTTATAAAAATTCATCCTATACCAGACTCAACTAATTAGAAAATGAGGAGCAAAAATATATAAGGGTAATCTAGTCACTACATTAATAAATAAGAAAAAACGCATACTTTTATAGTTAAGGATATAATGCATTAAGAGTAAACAATTACACTAAGCTGGTCAGTAATGCCTGGAAACTAGTGAACGTTCTAGGTAAAAAATTAAAAACATATATAATTTCAGAACAATTTCGTAATGCAGGGCCTACAGGTGTTAAAAAAAAAATTCAAAAAAATAAAGGGGTAATATGGCTATGCATGCTGCAAGGTCAAACTTCTCTCCGATATTCGGGTTACAAATACTACGCATTTAGTAATTTGCCTATCTTCAAACTTATAAGAATTACAGATTTAGCAAAGGCTAAATGAACGACTATATTTTGTAGATAACAAATTTAAAAAAAAATGTCTTTCCTAGAATAATATATACATATATATATATATATATATATATATATATATATTAATGATTTCTAGGTCCAAAATACTAGTGGCGTCTACTTTGACTTCTAAAGCACTAGGAATTCTAGTCATAGTTAGAATGAGGGCGTCTTTTTTTTTAGACGAGTGGAAAAAACGGTTGATTAAGTACTAGTCATGCTATCCTTTCTGTTGTAGGCTAAACGACCGTACTAGCCAAACATATCAAGAGGGGTAAGAGTAGTTTTTTTCTAAAAGGGAGTTTAATTAGAAATTATTAAGTTCCATCCAAAAGAATGACATGCAGTACACTAATAAGGCGTACTTCAAAACATAGATAATTATAATAAAAATACTCGCAATGATACTAAGATTAACCGTTTAGCCGCACAGCCTATCCCATGAATTGCACGCAATTATATAAACATCATAGTCCTAAAATTCGATTCACTTAATATTTCCTACAAGTTGGAATACATATAGCAAGCAACACTATGCACACCAGTACGAACAAGTAACGGAAAGTACAACTTTACTCACATGAGAAACATTTATGCAACTAACTAATGTTTTCAGACACCATTTGTTGTTGTTTATCGAAGTAGCGAGTTTCCTGCAAACATCATAGTCATCTAGCCCGACCCCACGAAGATCATCAACAATCACTGGACCTTGAGGCAACACCAAACGTAAATAAAAAACCTGTCAAGAAACGGGAAAAATATTACATACCACGTGGGATAGGTGTGAGGTCTAACTGAATTGAAAAAGTAAGGTTAATCATGTTAAATTTATTTCATTCAACAACAAAGTAAGACATTATGTAGTTACTTGGAAAATTGATTGTTAGCTACATTTTGACAACTAGGGTTACCTGTAGGAAAAAAGAACATCCGGTTAAAAAGGTGTAAGGCCTCCGATTTCGCTTGTACTTGATTACGCCATCAACCATCTTGTTCAGAAAATGACTGGCCCAATTTCTGTTGTGGATCATTTCTACATCTAACACATTGTAAATGTAATTTTGGTTTATCTCGTTCGCAGTAGTTGTCCCAAGCACAGTAGCGGTCACGAACAACACGAACGATCGAAGAAAATCTAAATTTGGTTCTTGGCATGAACTCAATATTTGTTCTAATCGTTGAGTCTTTATTATGGTCCTGTCAAGTTTATGTGAAATGTACTTTGATCGTATGTCCTCCGCAAATCCTAAATCCCCGTGGAACACTAAATCTAACCCCCCCTCCGGAACTCCCATTAGTTTGCCAAAAATCTCAACGGTTACAGCGTATTGTTTACCAAAAAGACTTAATTTTAAAGTTACGGGGTCAAAAGCTAATATCAGTGCATGTACTAAGTCCCTATACAACTCACAACCCACAAAATCTAGACAACCCCCGAAGCCAATAGACTCAATTGCCGATTTCTTATGAACACCGAATTGTGAAATCCTATCTCCATAACGCCTCAACGCTATTCGCGTTTTCAGCATAGGACCATCGCCATCATTGTGTAACTTACTACCCCATTTTTCAGTATCCTCACTGGGAGGATACCCACCGGCATCAACATCCATCCTACTTTCCCTGCGTATTGAGTTGAGCAAACCATCGGACATGAACAATCCACGCCTAACACCTCTCCTGTCCCCGTCAACAGTTTCATTTTCAGAATCAGCTGTCAAATCCTAGAACAAAAGAAAGGGATAAGTTCATGAGGAATAATACGCAGCTACGGCGTTCAACAGAAAATTGAAAACATGGACTCAATTTTAGAAATTCGTAAAATCTCACCACGCAATCATCTATTTCCTGAGATTTAGACGAAGTGAGGAGATCGAAAAAACTCCTATGAGCATCAGGAGCATCTTGGACGCCTTTGAAGAATACGGCATTGAACTCTTCCTCCATATTTGTGAATTGTTTTTGCATATTCTACAAACAAGACATGTTGGCTATTTATAAGGTGGGCAATGAGAACAAATGTGAGGGTTTGGGGCCATGCAACCCTAGTGGCCGTTCCCAAAATTAATTTTTTAATTGTGCAATTTGTTAGCCAAACTAGCCGCCTAACCTACTTAAATATTTAATTAATATTCAAGGCCCCACATGTATAGATTAAACCATCTAGAACCACTAATAATTGGAAATTTGAAAAATCTATTCACTAATGTCAGTAGGCCTAATTCAATATTTTTGTCCCTCTGAGACCAAAACCAACAGGAATCGAATAAATATGTATTGAAATAATTGAGAATATTTTAGACATGCGCAAACAGATATTCGATTATAGATTTTAAAGATAATTAATTCTTAAAACGACCGATTTACTATTTATTAGTGTTGTGACTAAACGGATGAAACAAAAAAATAAAAAATAAAAAAAAATATTGGACTTAGATGAAATCTCGCACGGTTTTTTCCTTTTTTCCTTTTCAGAAATTGTTGTATAAATAATTTGGAAGAAAATGCCACAGGAAGGTTACGACGTTGAATATCGAGCTAAATGTATTGTTAGATCTCTTAACGGAATATCTATTCTCCAAGGAAGTTTCTGTTTCGTCACCAATATTATTAACTAAACTAATCGTGTGGAAGGCACGCAATAACTAAGTTCAAGTACAGTAAAAAAGTGAGAAGATATATATGAGGCAATGATTACAATCTAGATTTGCAAGCAAAATATTTATTGTAGATTACCTATCTAGGGTTTGTCCCCGTAGGCTACCATAGGCAATGATAACTATTGCAAGCAACTTGCACATATTTTATTAGTAATGCCCTCTAGAGTTGTTTTCATTAAAATTTCATGAATGTCAATATACATTAAATTAGGGGAGTAGCATTACTACTTTTGGAAGCCAATAAAAAAAACACGAGGACAACAAAGCATGTCATCTATAATAAATAACCATTGATAGATAACTGCAATACGTGTCATTCGTTAATCCACAACGTAGGGAAAAAATATACACCGGACGGGGAGGGCCCGACTCTTGAAGAAGTTACCCTCGGTAATGGGTATTAAGTTCAACCCTGCATATCAGTAATAAGAAATCTCCAAGCCGAAATTTTCCGCCGGAAATGAAATTAGTGAACCTACTACTTCAAGTTTGGCTATGTTATACACATCTAAAAAAAAAAAAAAATTTAAAAAAAAAGGGAGTTGGGTAAATGAAAAAATGGGCAATACCATTTTTTATTCTAGTTTGATACTTAACATAACTTTTGGGAGAAGAAGCTTCCATGTCCTTCTCGGCTGAATCAAAATTCACTCAAATGAATTGTAAATTTGTCTCATCTTGCATGCTTTATCCGGTTTTCGAAGCCTAGCCCATGGGATGCTCAAAAGTTTACAACCCCTTTTGGACACACTTTAGGGAAGACAATGTGACCACTTTTGGGAGAAAAGGAACCCTAAAGATTTTCAAGTTCACTCACTCTCCCCACATATACATATATATATATGCGTGCCATCCTCCTCATACTTACAATTCCAAATCCCTCTCGGCAGAAACACAAACCTGAATTACAGTTTCGAGTGCAATGGATAATCTCGTCCAGACGATGCTTCATGCCGACTACGACTACCTGACATTCAACTCCTTTCAGCAGGTTAGCTATTCCTCAATCTTTTTATAAAATCTATTCCTTGCATACACGATGTTGCATGGGTGAATAAGCTGTTGCATCTAAATGTCGATCTTCCATATTCTACAGGAACGGCTCAAGAAATTTAATGAGAAGATGGTTATCCTACAATATTTGTTTGAGTATATTGTTAGCGTGGAACTCAATGTGCATCACTTGGTCTCTCTCGTCAATATTGGTGTTTGTCTTCAAGAACTAGATCCGTTCGATTTAAATCTGAATCAGGAGGTCAACAACAACTACTACTATTATATGCATGCCATGAATGAACTAGGCTGCTGCTGGAGGATGTATGTGGAGAACCTGCAGTTGTTAAGTTATATATGAATGGCCACGTCTGTTGGCTTTTTTTGTGGGGTTCATCTCATGAATTTTAAAGGTTGGTGGACGGATACATGCTGCCAGTCTAGTGCTAATGATTGGGATGAATTCTTTGTTTTTGGGTTTGTGTGTCGGACGACAGAATGGGCATTTCAAATGGCCTGATTTCTTCATTTGTGGCCCTTTTTTTTGTTAACGAAATGATTCAGTTTTTGGCTATGCTTTTGTTGTCGCACTACTTTATGAAATAGAACGCCGTTATGCACATGAAATGTAAACGAGCTGCCCTGCCTTATCTTACAGTTCTACGCGTTTTCATTTTCCATTTGATAGGGTAATGGTTTCTTCACTGTTGTAGCAATAACTCTTACTAATATTGGAGTGACACATTAATAAATAAAATAATTATTTTATAACAATGAAGCACGTGGAACTGACTCAACAAATAATTTTACAATTTGCTTGCTAATTAAACGAAATTGTTTGATGGGTTCTCCGTAGCTAAAATCCATAAAAAAAATTTGGACAAATTTGACTAGGTACTGTCAAATAATAATCACCAACCATACATTTTTTTTAAAGGCAAGAGAGATTGGGTGTACTTATTGTATTGTGGATTGGGTTACTAGAGAGTTTTTTCGTACATGGCAAAATAGTCAAAGTAAAGATTAGTCTGTAATTAAAGAAATAAACAGAAACAATTTTAAAGAACGATATGTACTAAGCACCCTAATACCTAATTGTATCCTCGTGTCAACGGAGGGCTTGGTTAATTAAGAAAACTTGTACGACGAGGTCAGTAAATCCACTTGCGCAACGAGTCCTACATTCTTTATTACTGATTAGAATTTCAGTCAGTGTGAGGCCCTCATTGACGGACGAAAGCCATTAAGAAATGTTTAATATACAATAAATTTGGTTTGAAACCGACGTCTAAGTCACTAGACGTAGTGCGTCTACTAATTTGTACCTAAAGGTGAGATTGCAACCAATATATAAAATTTGGCGTCATCATCATAAATTTTTTCTTATCATTGCAACCAATTTATTAAGACGACCTAAATTCTCACCGTGTAGGCGTTATATTAACCGTCAATATAGAGTCTTACGACTAAATGCATGTATATTTTTTTTTTAAACAGTTGAAAAAACCAAAAAAAAATTACCTACAGTGAAGCCTATCCTTAAGAAATAATCAAAATTATGAGCTTTTGTTTTAAAAAAATTTAAAGCAATGTGTTATTTGGACGAATGATACCCAAAGAATGGCACATTAAGTTGTGGACTAAAATTGATGGACACATATGAGTTAGTCATAAGGGTCGGCAAAAGCAGGTTTGAAAACAAATGGAATTAGCAAGGATTTTGGAAATCTCTAAAGTTTCTTTTGAGAATCATTAGTTTCTTTTTTTTTTTTTTTTTTGGTTTTTAAGATTGAACAAAACTTACTACTCTTAATTTATGTATCTATATGATGCTCCATAGTATAATATTGGAAGTCAGGTTCTTTGCATTAATAAACTAAATTCAGTTAAGAGAACTAATTTCTACCAAAAACTAATTCCGACTTTTGGTAGATGTTGACGTGGCTTACTGAACCGCCAATGATTTATAAATACCATATTAATTTTACTATAATGGTTTAAAGGTATGTGGTTAGCAGCGGTTTAATTATAGGACTTGCACTGCATGCGACAACGGTATGGATTCGAAAAAAAAAAACAGGAAAAGGATGGATTTATGGCTACAATAATTCCTAGCGTAAATTACGATTGCCATACACAGTTTACTAGTTAATTGCTTGGTGTCTTAAATATAGCACGTTACGGGCGAAATATTTTTAAAGACCTTGTGCTTCCACTCGATCAATGACAGAAGCGACAAAAGGTACTTAAACATATTTTGCCAAATTTGGGGGACAAAATATCTAACTTAATTTGGAATCACCAGGATGTGGAGTGCAAGACGTGCGAAACTCTTTGAAAAGGGGGATAATAATTTTACTAAAAAAAAAAAAATTAAGTACCAACAGACAACTTGACGAGCTTATAGACATTATATTCGTGTTCAGGGAATTTCCTAATCTCTTTGTTAAAAATGGTTTCCTAATTCTTTAATTATATAGTTTGAGATCCGAATAAACCGCAAAACAAATGGTGTGAAGCCACATAATTTTTTAAACTTGTCAATTCTAATGTAGTTGACATTGAAATAGATCTAGTTACGCTGCCAGTACAATATTGGACAAATACCTTAACCGTTCAAAAATCCGTGTAAATGAGTTTTCGATCAACATGAACACAATGTAATTGATCCAACCTTATGAATCCAATTAAATAATATTTAAAAAAAAATAATAATAATAATAACGTAGAAGTTTGATCTAGTCAATTGGAGATCTTCTGAAAATGTTTAAGATAAAATTGCAAGTTGGAGTCTAATATGGTGGGTACGAACCTACAAGAAAATTCCTTAGAAAATTTGTTTTTTCAATTTTTAATTTGTATGTTTTCGTAATTTTTTATTTAAATAACTACAGAATATATAGTAAATGTTGCATTCCGTATTTTTAATTATGTATTTCAAAAAATAAACAACCGATCCTCTCCGAATATTAGATTGCTACTAATTGCATGTATAAATAACTGTCCTTTTGGGATTCATAAAACTTGAAAATATAGAATCCTTGAAATGACATTTAGCGATTTTGTTAATAATACCACTATGTTATAACTATTTTTTTAAAATTAATATTTTCAAATAAATTGAGATATTTTAATTGAACTGTATAAATTAAAGACATGTTTTCATATGTCTCAGATTTTTTCAGATTTTTAAGAATTTTTAAAATTTGTTTACTTTTTGCTCCGACGGAATTCTTCGCTGGAGAGATCTATAGGGTGCTATCTATTACATAACATAGTCTAGGTCAAAAACGGTAATAACCCCCAGAGGTTAGGATGCAAATAGGAAGTACGAAAGTGAGGTTCGCAATATGTTTTTTACGAAGGTAATTGTTTAACCAATTAGTTATATTTGGTTTTGTTACATAAATTACCATAAACGCTAGCGAAATATTTAATTAATGGTTTAACCAACTATGAACCGCTTACAGATACTTCGGGCAAGAAGTTATCTGTGATATGGTATAGTGCAAAAAGTTTTCATAGATTTAAAAATCAGGTTTGAACAAATCTTTCCACAATTTGACAAAGCAAATTAATCGTAAGACACAAGAGAGTTTAACACGAAGTACAGTAAGAGTAACTCTTAACTAAGCTTATTGGCATATTAGAGATAATCCTATCGATAAAACTACAAAGTACACGGCTGTATATAATTAAGCTAATGAAAAAAAAATTATTTTGTCGGACCATAGTGATGAAAACACGTGTCCGGATTCTGCATTACAGAAAATTAAGTGAGATTCATTTGTAGGCAAGGAGATGACGTTTCATTTTTATATAATTTCTATGTCCCAACCCTGCTCAAAATGCCTGACAGTGCTGATGCGTGATTAATTAACCTTTCTGAATTCCTCAGATTAGCTTAGTTTAGTTTAGTTTAGTTTAGTTTTAGTTTAGTTTAGTTTAGGGGGTAATGGTAAAAAAAAAAAAAAAAAACCAATACACTAAAAGCCATTTAAGCCTTCCGAATTTTTTAAAACTTAACGTAAAATTAAAAAAAAATAATCCAATAACTAGTATGCTATCCACGTTACTGGGTTGACGGCTCATGCCTCGCTAATTTAGGTATTTTAAGTACAGCTTATTGATCTACGTTTTAGTATGTACTAGACAACAAGGGGAGTCGCATCAACCTCTAAATTCAATCAAGTAAAGAAATTAGTATAGTCACGTTTTTCCAACCGACGTATTAAAACTGAAATCGGGCACCTTAACTTGTGAAGGGGATTAGAAAAGAGCTAACAAATTTATTAAAAAACATTCTCTTCAAAGTTTCCGCAAAATCATAGGACTCTTCTTGGACAAGATTAGTAAATTGGTGGAGAAAAAAAATAAAAAAAAAAGACCTATAAAAGTCGCAATGATTACAAGCAAGATTTGCAAGCAAAATATTTAATTACATTACGTAGGTAGGGTCTTGTTCCCCTAGGCTGTTGTAGGTAATGATTGCTAGTGTATGCAAATTGGCCATATTATATTGATATTACCCTATTGAATTGGTTTCCTTCTAATTTGTTAAATGCAATTTCTCAATAATTGAAGCAATTATCATTCCAAAATTTGGAAGAATACCTCCAACGTCATTACCACTTAGTTAAATTTAATGAAGTGCCTACATCCGTAATTCGTGCAAGAATGAGCAAACATTACTTCCAAAAAATAGGGAGAAATATTACCCAATCAAATGAATATTTTTTTAATTTCATCACTTAGATGAGACAATAAATGTTTTAAGAAAGGAATGCTCGGCTGAACAACGTTCTAAGCAAAAGTTTCGGTAATGTCGTAAACTATTATAAGCATGTTCATAAACAGTTGTGTGGGAGGTTTTCTCTCAAAGTTGTTTCACATTTATTTTTTTTTCTTTTTTTGGTTCGGTGCGTACCAGTCAGCCATGCTTTATCAGTCGTGTTTTAATTTAATTTTTATTAACCTTTTTCATTTTTTTTTATCATACATATCAATGGATTTCAGTGTAAATCTAATCCCGTATCGACTAAAACATTTAATGGAATTGACGAAAGTTGATTTAGCTGGCAGCATATTCTATCGACACCAGAAGTCGTCCTACATTCTTAACCGACTCTGTGAAGGTCCAGTCGAAATTGGAAAGAATTACTACTACTATTAATTTGTAAGCGACTTCTTCACCAAAATAACAACGACAAAATACTTAGGCCCCATTTGGAAGAATGGATTTGATTTGTCAGGGGTTTTTAAAAATTATAGATTCCAAATTCTTAAGAATTCAAATCCACGGACGCGATCTCCCTTTTTTGTATTTATGGTGGACTTGTGAAGTGATTTTTCAAATCCAAAATAAAGTAACAAATCCATTATGTGGCAAAAAACTTTTACTGCAATTGCAGAATTCTTTTTTTTTTTTCTTTAAAAATTAAACTTAACACTGGGAAGTTTTTATTAAATAAAATAATATTTATCTACATCAAAATTGACCGAGCAAAACCTTTTGTGGCCGTATATATATTAACACATATAAATACATATTATGTATTAAAAATCCCAAAGTATTATTGGGAGCATTTCTTTGGAGATAAAAGAAACTAGAATAAAAAAAAAAAAGAATTAGAAAATTTTTAGGATCAGTTTATTGGAGAACGAGATGGAGGGATGCGATAGGGATGAGAGAAAAAGAGAGAGAGTGAGAGAGGAGGGCAGAGAGAAGTGTGAGTGACGAGGGATTTGTAAATTACTAACTTTGCCAAATGATTAGAAATCCACCTTAATATAGTGAAAAATAGAGAATTTCAATTGGGGGATTTTCTAAATGGGTTGATTTAAAAAATTGGATGTACAAATCCACTAATTTAACTTTTTGCCCAAAGACATGGAGTTGATTTGACAATGAATTTATCAATTTGTAGCACGAATCTAAAGGATTTTCTAAAAATATATATATATATATATATATATATATGTACATATAATTAATATAATATTAATATTTATATATAAATCTATATTTAATTTCGATAATATTTTAAATTTCAGAGTTTTAGTATTCTATTCTGATGAATTATTTTAATAATTTTAAATATATTATGCTGAAATAACTTAAATTATAAAATATACAAAAAATGCACAATAAATATAGAATGATTAAAAAACAAAGATAGATATAGATATATGATTAATAAAATCTTTAATATTAAATTATTTTTGTTGAATTTTATATATTAAATCAGTAAAGTTACCTTAGTAACTCTTGGAGTAGCGTGAAAAATTCTTTTTTTCAATGCTATCATTACTCACACCTCAAAAATACTACTAATTTTTCCTTGTTAACCTATCGATTTAAACGATTGATGTGCGTACCGTGCTCACCAACAGTCCTTTGTTGCGTTTCGTATAGACTGTTAAAATTATTAGTATTTGGCCATACTTCATTTTCGAAATTACTGAATCCGAAATTAAGTACAAAATTTGTAAGTTTGCCCAGCAAAAAAAAAAATTCTGGAAGGAAATAACAGCGTAATCGACGAATCCGTCTTGGTACACATAAATTAAGCATCGAAACTATTAAATGATCGCCGGCCTAAGATACATCTGATTCAAAGAGCTACAAAAAGTAATCTTCCATTAGTGAATGGCGGTAGATTAATAACTCGATATTTGTGGAGACCAAAGACCTTGAAGAGTTTTGCTGTCTATTGTGAACCATTAGTTGCAGACGGTTTTCCTGAATCCTAAATTTAGTTTGAACTACATGAAACCTTTCCAATACCGATTTTTAAGCCCAGGAATTTATCAATAGAGCTAGTAGGAGCACTGCAAAAACACTATAAATGAGATTGATTAACTTGATCTTTCTGTCAATCTTGTCGAGATGTTAATGCATTTTGTCGAGCTTCATTGCAATATCCTTAAGTTCTGCCTTCAACTCGACCGCTACTGAATTAGACCCAGCAGTTCTCAGAGGGTCGATCCACTGGAAAAAAGAACAGCCACCTGACTGGGGCAATGGGGAAACTGGTAAACGAAAATTTAAAAAATAAAAATAAAAATTTATCGTAATTATAACCTGAGCATAGTTCAATTCAATTTAACTTTCTTCCTAAATCCGCTTAATTGCATGCAATGCAAGGTCGGAGAAATCTTACATTCCAATTTCTACATCCGTAAAACCTCCTGCCGCGATGTGGTTCTTTCTTGGAAGTTTGGATCACTGCTCGTAGACCGCAATCGCAGACTAGATACCCAGCTGGAGAATTGTTGGACGAAGACATGTTTGGAAGCCAGATTTTCGGTTGTTGTCACTCGAAAGTGATTTGGGTTTAAAAAGAATGTTTGCTTCTTCAGAATTTTCTGTGCCTCATGCAAGCTAATGTGGATAAAATATCCAGGGCAACTATATATAAAAGTCTTCCAGGGCCCCCTTCTTAGTGGACGAGTTATTTTTGGGCTTCAGTTACCAATACTTTATGCTACTATAAAAAATAAAGTAATCATTTAATTGGATCGATAAACAAAGTTAGAATATTTCTTAAACATGGTAACTTGCAAGAACTGGTCGTTCTAAATTATCGAAAATTGTAATAATCTATTAGTATACTCTTATTTTTGAAATACATTATAGCATCGTGGAGCTTCGGGGTCGTCGAAGGACGACATTGTTAGAATGAGACACTATTGCAGATGATTAATGATTTACTCATCCTAATTTTGGGTTATTGTTTACAACGCCCTTGATTTTTCAAAGAGAACTAAGCCAAAATCGAAATTGAATAACAGTTGGGATTGAACCTTACTAATAAATTAATCCAGCAAGAAAAGACAGTATTTGAAATTTAATCTTTTTTTCTTTATCCAGAGTATAGTTAACAAATTTTAGTTGCTGTTGTAGGACCACTAATTATGGCCAATGTTCTTAGGTTAAGTTTCTTGTTTTTTTTATTATTATAATTAGCAAATGATGAACATTGTGCTCTCTGATTGTACCGCATACCGTATCCGATGAACTTAGTTGTAGGTCCTTAAAAAAACCTTCCTAATCAGTTGAATTATTTATAAAGGAAGCAATATTATTGGGCCTCAAATTCCAACCAATGGGTACAAGATATTGTAAATCTTTTGCAGTGTATGTTTCCACTTTATCTTGGGATTTTAATTGTTTTGGACATTGTGTTACTTAATCATTCTAATAAACTATTAAATTAACAATAAAGTATTTTTTAATATTTTGGGTAGTGAGTTATAAAATTGGTCATACAAGTATAACCAATAAACCACAATTACAGATAAAATATTAAAGAATCCTACGGAAACTACGGCTTATTAATGCTTTTTGCCACTACAGTATATTGTTTCCCATAATGACAGATTCGACACAAAAATATTTTCAGTAACTACATATTGATGAGTAGTTACTATAGTATAGTTACTAACAAAAAGATTCTACATGATTTTTTGCCACTACTTTGTAGTTACTGTTGTCTCCAGTAACAATATTTTCAACAACTTTGGGCTTACCAATATGTTTCAAACTAAAGGTTTTTGTAAAATACCTTGGCATATTATTTCAAGTTTGGTTTAAATTGCATGAAATTCCTTTTGGACCACTATTAATTGTCAATGATCTTTTATCATTAGTAAATTATAAAGATTAATAAGGGTTGTTTTACATGATTGGACCACTTACAGTAGCCAATCAAATGAGGCCTATGACCCTAGCATAGTCCTCTCACCAATTAAACATTTTCTAAAAGAAGCAATTCTATTGGACCTCAATCTTCATCCAATGGTCACAAGGCATTGTAGATTTTTGGAGTGTAAGTTACTCAACATACTTGGGAAATTGGAATGAATTGGTTCATTTGTACGCATACACTCTTATAAACTCCACATCCACCAATAAACAAATTTTTATAAAAATAAATAATGAGAAAAGTTGAGGTTTTTCATTGGACCAACTACAATAACCAATCAACTAAGTCTACATGTAATCATTGCTATCTAGAAGGAGTGTTACTTGATTGGACCTTTTACAACCACCAATCATAGTAGGGGTATTTTCCTTTCCTTTTTTTTTTTTTTTTTTTTTTAAGAAAAAGGCTACCCTAACATCACTAAAATGAACTCCAATTGGACCACCTCCTTCACCCAATCAATACAAGATATGGTAGATCTTTGTAATAAACCTTGGAAATTGTAGACTTATAAATCGGACTAGTGATAGTATAAGATTGTAGTATAAGAGGATTGTGGTGTACTCAGAGTCGTTATGGTCTGCTTAGCATATGATTGATATGCACGTTCTACATAGCGGCCTTTTTCTTTACTGTCCTTTTTAAATTGATGATAATATACAGCTACAGCTGTTGTATAAATCAAAACATGTCATCAGCAACGAATATTTCAGGGACGAATTGTTTGCACCACATTGAGCCCAAAACTGTAAAACTTTTAGTACGGGATGGTGAAGCTACGGACACATCAAGTGAGGAGGATTGCATTGGTATTAAAAAAGCAAAAAATTTCCGTCAATTTAAATATGAAGTAATATACCATTGTTGTTGTGGTCACAAGGTGGTCAATCTAGGTGCTTACCACCCCTGTGCGAGAAAGGCCAGTGAAGCTGGTGAATGTAACGAGGCAGCTAAATCAAAAAAACAAAGGGGGAAACGTCGGAGGAAACAAACTAATCATACGGAATCTGATGGAGTAATCGGTAAATACCGAGGAATTCGCCTTCGGTATTGGGGTAAGTGCATGGTGTGCTCAAATTCGTGATCCAACATCAAATAAACGTCTATGGCTTGGCACCTTCCGATCCCCGGAGGAGGCAGATATGGCGTACGACAGGGCGGCGATAAGGATACGTGGTAAAGACACTTTTACGAACTTCCCTTATTCATTCTATCAAAACGAAGAGAGTTGTATCGAAAGAAAGTCGAAACAAATCGACAAAGACAATGTTCCTGCCATTGAGGATGCTACGACACTATCCGCTTCACCACGAAATCAAACCATTTCATCAAACCAAGAGTATGATGATACTTATTCACTATTCGATGAAGTTGGTTTATCACCATTGTGGAACAAAAATAATCCCGCAGGCTCTAGCCATTGGTCGTCTGATTATATGTTTGAAGACCTAAACATTTGGCGCTCAGACGCTGAACTAAGTAATGATTTTATTAATCCTGGGGGACCAAACTATCTGGGACCGGATAGTAAACGTGGTGGGTCAAGTTGGTTTGACTTCAGCAAAGATTATTTTTTCGATGGTGAAAGTGGTTTGTGCGGTTGATATTTTTTGGTCAATTGATGTAGTCAATGTAACTTACTTTAAAAATTAAAGACTGTATTGGTTTTGCTTATATTTAATTTTCATAGCGTTGCATGTTTGTTCTGTCAGCCATTGATCAGCACAACTTACTTCTTTCAATATATCAAATTTGTGGGCCTTGTTTAATTTTTCGTTTTTATTTTTTATTTTTTGACATTCTGACTATTTCATTGTAATTAGGCATAGATGAAGCCCATTTACTCTAAACGGAAAAAATTTACTTTAACTAAACCCATAATTTTTAATAGTTCCTAGGACAACAACATCAGCCATCCAACTAAAACACAAAGTTGTGCTACTCTTATAATTAACAATTGCATAATGGAGCTACAGTAATTTCAAATTTGAATATTCATTACAAGAAAATAGGTCATTTGCCACTAGTTTTATGCAACTACAAAGTGTATACTTAAAATAAACCCTTTTGTAAGTACTACTAGTAACATAAAATATTTCATACAATTTTAACCAAATTTTCTACAATATGACAGGCTCTTTTGTAACTACTTGGAGATACAAATATATTAGTAACTACCTTGTAGTTGAAAAAAATAGTTACAAATACATTAGTTACTACAAAGTAGTTACAATTTTTTTTTTTTTTTTTCATATTATTGCAAGTTACTACACTATAGTAAATACATATAGATGTTTAGTTACTGAAGTTACTTTTGCAGCTACTCCGCATTTTTTGTAAATACTAATTTTTAGTGGCAAACAGCATTTTTTCTAATAGTGATTTAATACACTTAGTGGGGATTTTCTCTAGATTACTAGATGGAATAATTTGGATCAGAAATTTCATTCAGTTAATTATCCGTTGTAGTCAGATATACGTCGCTAAAAACTAATGTGATTGTGAGTCTTACCGTTTGAGTAAATGGCAATATTGCACTTTATTAAAAATATAATAAAATAAAAGTTATATATATACATATATAAATCAAATATAAAAATTAATTTCATTTAATTGCGAATGTAGGATTTGTAGGTAAAATCGCAACTACTTAATATGAACCTTTCGAGGACATCGACTTAGTTCGGTAAACAATTTGTTATTTTTAGACGTACGCAAGGATATTTTGAAAAAGTTATTATTAAGTAATAAAGGAACCGAATGTGGATAAAATTAGTACAGAGCTGGGGAAACAAACAAGGTGATATACTTCACTCCAATTCATGTTGGCTAGCACATTGTAACCCTAGTTATTATAAGTTTTAAGATTGGCAACGTTAGCAGCCACCAGCGCTCTCATTCATATATATTATTTTGGTGGTGAGATTTTACGCTGCCACCTAACCAGCATCACTACCACGGCCACAATGAGCGAAGGTTCTTCAGAATACTTTGTGGAAAATTTAATTCCTTCGTTGTAAACTCCTACTGCGCCTGATGTTTCATGCGAAGCATCGAGTAATGAAGGGCGGGATGCCGACTACAATGCGAACGTTTTCACCTACTATGTTAACGTTGACAGGGACGATGCCTTATTCTCAAAGGATATCGTAGATTGGACGCCGGAAGATGTTGTTGGAAAGTGTTTCGGGTGTGTGTCATCAGCAGAAGGATTTTATCGATTTTATGCTAAGAACCTGGGTTTCGGATTTCGACGAAATAATCAGGAAATAGATCGGCTGTCAGGAATAATTACAATGAAGAGATGGGTTTGCAGTCGGGAAGGTCTTAGAGATCGAAGAAGAAAGACGACGGAGGATCCGAAAAGAGAACCTCGACCTGTCACTAGGTGTTGCTGCCAAGCTGCTTTTATAATTAGAAGTACGGAGGAGGACGGTGTCTACAGAGTTACCCAGTTCAGAACGATTCATAACCATGAACTTGCTAACCCACATCTGGTTCATTTTTTCCGTTGCAACCGGGGGATAACGACAGGATATGCAATGGAAATTCGTACAATGAAGGAGTCCGGCATAAAGACATGTCAAATTATGGATTTCATGGTAACAAGTCTTGGTGGCTTTCAAAACGTGGGGTTCATAGCTAAGGACCTATACAATTTTATATCTATTGACAACGAAAGGACAAGAAGGCTATGTACTGATGCTGAGGCTACTCTTGCTTACTTCAATGCATTGGTGGAGACGGACCCAGGTTTGTTTGTCAAGTATTCGGTGAGCGAAGAGAATAGGTTGCATAATATATTCTGGTGTGATTCCAGGTCCCGGTTAGACTACGCTAATTTTGGTGATGTCCTCGTTATCGATTCCACGTACAAAACTAATTAT